>OY987327.1:138834051-140099964 GCA_963920685.1 Polydrusus tereticollis
TATTTATATAAGTACTATAATTTGCAATAAATAAATATTGAGACAGGATCGAAAAAATTCCTTTATGCAAACATGTATCTAATTATGATAAGGGCTTAGTAACAGGTGGTTGTGGTTGAACATATATTTCATTTTATACACGTCGTAGTTTTACATTTATAATTAGAAATTATTGCAACGGTAGAAGATTTGACTAATTCTGGGCATATATAAAAAAATCTACGGCATACCTTTAGATTAAAATTCCAAAGTGTAACATGCGCATAAATTCCAGCAGGTTATAGATAAATTAGAGTATAACTACAGAATACAACCCGAATAATATTATGTTCTATACGAGGTGATGTTACGTGAATGTGTTACAATACGAGATTCGACATAATAAAATGAAAGAGCTATAATAAAATTATTCACAATCGAAACAAATAAGCAACAATATCGGTTCTAAATACATATACCTTACAATAATTCATAATTACAACAACTTCTCATAACATCATCTAGTATAAATGAAAACAGTTGTGTAGGTACATAATATGTATAAGTAGAGGTATGTTCAAAAATAGATATAAGTTTAAAGCTGAATAGATAGATATGCATTAATAATATAAAATACAATCTTGTTCTGTATTGCATCAGCCCTGAAAAAAGAATAATATAATTCCGAGAGCTCGGCGTAGTAGAAAAGAGTTTTTTTTCAATCAGCCCTACCCAGATAGATTCCTCAATATTTGGATTTTTCTGTTTAACTAGTCGATCAAGACTACTTTTCCACAATAATATTATAATATATACATATATAAAATATTCTACCTTTTCCGTAAGTCCAACAATTCTTAATTTTTTTTTTAGTCATTGAGCGCATTTAACAAACGTCAGCAGCTTACAGTTTTCAAAAGAACCCTGAGTTCGATTACTTGTAACAGGTCGCAAATCACTGAACCGACCGATTCCTGATTTGTGATTTTGGACTTTTTGACGTGTGAGAGTTTGACGATATGTTCAAAATAGCAATTAATCATACAGTATGAGTGCACTACCGTGACCGTATCCTTTATTTTTGTATAAAACCCTATTTTTATAGTATCAGAAATATTCAATTGACACAACAAAATACAACTGTAGCTACCACAGTTTCATTGACTTTTATCAACATTACATCAAATTATCAAAAAATACTATATCATATAGAAACTCTTCTAAAAAAATAAAATCTTAGATAACCTTAGGCATAATAAACTTAATAAAACATAGAGACAGATTAAAAAAGATGCTGCTAAAAGAATACAGCATAAAACTGGCCAAATATACAAAACCTACGGGAATACATTAAAAGGATCATAAATATTACTAAAAATCATTATTACAAAGAACAATTCGATTCAAACTATAAAAATATCAAAAAAGTTTACCAACTAATTAAAGATGCAACTAATGAGGATACAAATGAAAATAACAGAAAAATAGAACTGATGGATAGAGTTTTGAATGAGAAATATATGGCTAAGCAACAACTTCTTTATTAACGTAGGAAAACTAATGGCTAAGAAAATTAAAACTCCCATTAACCCTTTTAAAAGTACTATCAGCAATTCAACTTTTATGTATCTTACACCCGTAAATAATAATTAAATTGTAACCTATATTCACTTATTAAGACAACAGTGCTCCGGGAATAGACAATATCACTACGAAAACAATAAAACATACCTATCAACACATATTAACCCCTCTTACATATATTATTACCTTGATTTTTAGTATAGGATGCATACTTATATACTTTAAAACTTCTATAGTAACATCAATTTATAAATCGGGGAATAAGAATGATGACACAACAAATTATCGTCCAATTAGCCTAATAAATTATTTCAGCAAAATTTTTGATTAATCATTAAAATCTCGAGTCGTTACATTTTTATCAAAATAATAAAATTTTATCTAATAA
The DNA here is from genome assembly GCA_963920685.1 of Polydrusus tereticollis. NCBI lineage: Eukaryota > Metazoa > Arthropoda > Insecta > Coleoptera > Curculionidae > Polydrusus > Polydrusus tereticollis. The sequence goes on from OY987327.1 coordinate 138,836,003, forward strand.
GCAATATGGATTTATAGAAAATCGAGGTACAAATGAAGCAATTAGAATAGATTAGTAAAGAAAATTACAAAGAATATAAATAATGGCAAAAAAACAATCGCTGTTTTCCTGGATTTGGGGAAGGAGTTTGACACGGTACCGCATAATGCCTTGCTTCAAACACTCTGTAGGTATGGGGTACGTGGTCCTGTTTTGACCGAGTTTGGGTCTTACTTGAATGATTGAATACAGACTGGAAGGATCAACGATTGTATAAGTGACCCCCAGGTCATCAAGATAGGAGTACCTCAAGGAACGGTCTTGGACCCTATCCTATTTATGATATTTGAGAGAAACTCTTTGGTACAAGTTAAAGAAATAGCAGAAAAGGGCCTGAAACTGGTTAGAGCATGGCTTGACCCATCTTAGCTTTCGCTAATTGTTAGAAAAACCAATTACATAGCATTCTAATTAACCAAAAGAAACAGACCAAACTTTAATTCTCTAGAAATCAGTTACTTCGATAATGACATAATACAAGAAGTTACCAATGCTAAGTACTTGGTACAATGGATCAACATCTTAAATGGAATGAACAGGTAATAACGGCCACAAAAAGTATTAAAAGCTTAATCCATAAATTCTATTTACTAAGAGAATGCCTTAATAGAAAAACTATCATCTGCGTACATAAAGCACTTGTAGAATCAATCATAGGATATGGTATACTGGTGTTGGGTGGGACATACTATGATACTATTTATCCATTTAAAAAAGACAGACTTTATCACATGACATTAATATATTCCAAAAATCTAATGAATGTCAGATGTCTCTACATATTGACAGTCTGTAAGTTTATGATCAAAAATAAAAATAAAAATTATATATTACACGATATTAACAAAAGAAATAGATATACAGAAAATTTAACATTGCCATAATATAATAACATCACACTCAATCTAAAATCAATAGCTTACTTGGATCCAAAAATATATAACCTTATACCATACAATATTAGAACTATAGGAGAAAGAAATTTAATGAAAAATATTCAGAGTTTATTTTATTTCACATCTCGTCCTCGTCATGTAGTACAGCTAGTTCTGTGCTTAGGATCACAATTTTTAACGTAATTTGGCTTAGTGCCTATCAGGCACCTGCCGTCAAGAAAAAAGGAAGAAGTACACTCTGTCCCTTTTGCTATCGCGCTTGGCATCAAATGTCAAAAAGCTTTTTTGTGCATCAAGGATCACACGCGTATGAGTAAGAATAAATTAATTAGAGGTTTACTAATAGTATAGAAATAGGTTTTTAACCAAACTAACCAATTTTAGGTCTTTCTTTAGGATGGGGAAAGAATTCACGAAAAAGAAAAAGGTCTAGATCCCGAATACCGCGATCTAGGTCAAGACAGCAAGAACAAAGGGACAGGCACACTCGGAAACGAAGTAGATCGAATAGTGCAGAGTCAATTTCCAAACGCCTAAAGAGAATTGAAAAGTTCATTGAGGAATCAATGTCGTCCACACATTCTCGTTGTCAATCAAAAGATTCAAGGAAGAGCAGTTTTGCAACTTTCTCAAGGTCATCAGAGTCACATGAATCACCAAGTGGGCGTTGTCCATCGAATTATAATAAACGGACACGCAGTCTCAGTCCCTTCGTTCAGTAGCATCTAGGGAAAGGTCTCCAAGTCCTGCAGTCTCGGGCACTTTTACCCCACTACCTCAAGGTATTGAAGAAGAGTCCTGTGCCGAACAAAAAATCCCAATTCATAATGTGATTATTGGTGATGACAGTATCCAAACCATAAGCCTCGATGACGAAACGCTGCAATTTCTGGGTGACGACCCCAGCTAATGTGACTCTGGTTCAGTAGAAATTCAGAAAGATCTGGCTGCGAGACTTACTCACATGCTCCTCAATGGTCTACCTAATGAGAAGGAACTTAAGGTGAATCTCCTAAATAAATACAAACCTCCCACTAACTGTACAAATTTAAAGGCTCCCATTCTCAATGAGGAAGTCAAAATGCTTTAAAAATCTTGTAAAAGCGGATTGGCAACCCTGCGGAAGAACAATTACAAGGTCCAACTTCAGAACCAGTTAGTAGCAGGCTTAACAGCTCTTTGCCAAGCTTTGAATATCATTCTAGTGAACAACGAAATGAAAAATGTTTTGCTACTCCTTATGGGAGCAAGCATTAAGATTTTAGGCGACCTCCATTTTTTATATTCCAAGTCTCGCAGATACTATATTAAACCTTTTTTGTCTAAGCCTGCAAAAGAAGTGGCTTTGTCATGCCGCCTTGATGACTTTTTGTTCGGCAAAGACTTTGCTGAGAAGTGGAAAACAGAGAAAGTTCTACAAAATTCCTCAAAAGATCTCAGAGTAACTTTTTCAGAACCTAGGAGACCCCCAAACAGGGTGGTCCAGCCACACAATATCCCTAAAGCAAAATGGAACAATAAATCAAATACCCCTTTAAACCGAAGGGGCCCGTTTCACCAAACGAGGGAGGTGAAAGAATACAAAGGGCGTTACCCTCAAATAAGGAAGGAGTTCAGGAGGTTTTCGAACAGGTAAGTACTTTTAAACCTGGAAAGTTAAGATTTCATCATAGTTATTGGGAAAAAATTACAAAAAATGTCTTACTTTTAAGCTGGATAGAAGGTAGAATACCGTTTATTTCTATGCTTATCCAAAAGAGATACACTGTTTTCCAGAACAAAGCTATGAATCTGGACATATCAAAGTCTATTAGGGAATTATTAAATAGAGGAGTTATACAAATGTGCTCTTCAGATACTGGCCAGTTTGTATCCCCTTATATTTTAATTAGTAAATATAATGGCGACAAACGATTTATTCTCAATTTAAAATCCCTTAATGAGTATGTGTCGGCCGATCATTTTAAACTGGAAGATATTCGGACAGCTCTTAAACTTCTGCGTCCTAACTATTTCATGACATCAATTGATTTTAAAAAGGCTTATTATTCAATTTCAGTTTATAAGGAACATAGAAAATATTTACGTTTTCGATTTGACAATGAGCTATTCCATTTTGTAGTTTTACCTTTTGGCATTTCTAGTGCCCCTTATGTATTCACCTAACTTACTAAACCTATTGTAACTTATTTGAGGAAAAAAGGAATCTACATTGTTGTTTATATCGATGACTTTTTAATAATATCACAAAATAAAGAACAATGTTTACAAGACGTCAAAATTACAGTGCAGTTATTGGAAGAGTTAGGGTTTTCCATTAACTATGAAAAAAGCTCTATGACACCATCGCCAAGATCCGAATTTTTGGGTTTCATTTTAGATAGTGTTCACATGACTTTAGAATTACCTTCAGACAAACGCAAGTTCATATACTCAAGGGTGGTTGACTTAAAAAGCAAAGATATGTGTAAGATTCGGGATTTTGCCAAAATTGTTGGCACAATAGTGGCAACTTGTCCTGCCATTAAATATGGTTTTCTTTATACCAAGGTTTTTGAGAGAGCAAAATACCTAGCCTTACTAAATGAAAATCAAAACTATGAAGCAAAAATGTCATTATCATGATCTAACCATCTTTTCTGATGCTAGTTTGTCTGGTTGGGGTATCTCATGTGAAGATCAAAAAACACATGGTTTCTGGTCTGAATGTGATAAAAGGCAACACATACATTATTTAGAACTATTGAGTGTCTTTTATGGCTTTAGGGTGTTATGCAAAGGATCTTAAGTCAAAAAACATTCTTATTAGGGTCGATAACACGACTGCATTGTCCTATTTAAACAGAATGAGAGGTGTACAGTATCCTGACCTAAACAGACTAGCTAGGCAAATCTGGGTATGGTGTGAAGGGAGAGACATCTGGTTAATGGCTTCATATATTCCAAGTAAAAAAATCTAGTAGCAGACAGAGAATCACGTATCTTACCTAGTGAAACTGAATGGGAGTTAAATAACAAATATTTTCAGGAAATATTATATCACTTTAATAAACCTGATATTGACTTATTTGCTACTTACCTAAATACCAAATGTAAAATTTATGTGTCTTGGAAACCTGACCCATATTCATTAACAGTAGATGCTTTTAACATCTTCTGCTGGTCAAAATATTATTTTTATGCCTTCCCACCATTTGCCCTGATAGTCCGTGTTTTAAACAAAATAATTACGGACAAAGCCGATGGTCTTGTAGTTGTTCCCAATTGGGAGGGGCAACCATGGTACCCTGTTTTTTGTAGGCTTTAAGTAGTGGGACCCATGATATTAGGACCAGCAAATGACTTATTAATTTCACCTTCCAGGTACCATCCACTTCCAAAGAAGATTTCCCTGGTGGTAGGGCGATTCATTCACCCCTTAACTTACGTACCGTACTTCTAAAACACCATGTATATGGTTAATACAAAACAATTTCCAATGCACGTCATCAATCAGCTGATAATTGTAAATCCGTAAGAGAACATGAGGAAATTAAGTTTGGGCAAAAAATAATTACATTTTATGCGATATGGAATGCACCACAAACCTAAAGTATTCTTCTTTGATACGAACTCTTTTATAGCAAATATTTTGTTTATTTAAGCTTGTAAAAATTAATATAATTAAATTTTATTGGCCGACAGTTGGCAACAGAAGTGTGAACGGTACGGTGGCGCCATCTCGTTCGTTGGCCTGTTTTGACGTTTTGTTTACGTTTCGTGCAAAACTAACCTTACTTATTCTGTGGTTTCGTGTTGTTGTGAGTCTATTTTTTAACAAATACTCCAAATCTTTTCATAAATAGCATTAAAAAACTGTTCTTTTAAGAACAACAACAGTGCACATACATAAATATCTCTGTCGATTACGTTGTTTCCTATTTGTTAAAAATGCCGAAGCATTTAAATAGCCAGTGCAAAGAGCTAACAGCTTCTTTAATAACCTATTTTCAGGAAGAACTTTACAACAATGGCCCATTGTTATTCTTGACAGCAGCTAGAGAAGTATAACTTTAAAGAGTATGTTAAGATCTATATATTTTATTTGTACTTTACTAATTTTTAGCGTGTAGCAGCTGCCTTAAATTTGAATATCTCAACTATAAGCGCAGTTTTTAACAACAGCTAAGGAAAATAAATTATTAGAATCACCTAAAAAGAAACGTTCTTATTCAAAGAGAGTTGTAAATGTGTCAAGATTGGATATAAGTTCTATCCGTGATATTATTTATGGAATGTAAGAAACAAGTAAGTTGTATTATTCAAAAGCTATAATATTTTACATGAGTTATGCTTAAGCTGTAACTTTTTTTAGAACATCATGTAACTTTGACAACTTTAAGTAAAAAATTAAACGACAGACAACTGTTTAATAGATGTTTTGACTCTTTAAGGAGCCTCTTAAAGGAAATAGGCTTCCGATGGAAAAAAGATGAACCGAGGCGCAGGCTTACGGACCTTTCCCATGTAGCTTTCAAACAACTGGTCTTATTGAAAGAATATATATGATAGAAAAAGAAGCATCCTTGTACCAATTCGTTTTCATGGATACAACATGGATTTTTTAGAATGGCACTATTGGTCGATCTTGGCAAGATGAAAAAAGAAGAAGTGTTAGATCTACCAAGTTGATGGTGTAAGGTATTATGCAGTAAACAAATACAGAAACTATGGGAAATTTACCTAGGTAAAATATACTTTTCTAGGTACATAATACATAATACTGCATACTGGTAGTAAAGATGGTTTTGTTGAGGGCGCAGAAGCAATTTTTCTTCTGAAACTAAGCTGAGTGATTACCATGGAAAAATGAATCAGCAACATTTTTTACAACGCAATGGCTCGAACACCAATTATTGAAAAATTTAGCGAGGCCATCAGTAATAATTGTAACAGACAACGCCCCATACCGTAGCATGTTGTTAACAAAAATACCTAATTCAAGAATGGTTAACAACTAATAAAATTAAATTTGATTATACAATGTTCAAAGACGAACTTTTACTAATCGTTGCTAGGCCGGTACAAGACATTTTTTATGCCTCTTTTTTAATCATATTCTTAAATATTAAACTTAAATTCTTTTCAGACATAAGTCACCAAGAAAATATTTAGTTGATGACCTGGCTGAGCAATATTATAGCTTCCTCCATACCACTGTATGTTCAATCCGATTAAAAATATTTGGGGGTTACTAAACATTATTATAACAGAAATATTGGTCGAGATGACGGTACAGAAACTGGCTGTATGAATATGTGGAAAGAACCATTGCGTACTGCTACTTCTGGTGTTTCAAAAATTCAATTCGGCACACAGAAAGCGAGATATTAAAATTGTATGAAAGAGAACATGTATTAGATAAAGTGAACATTCAACCCATTATTATTGGAGTAAATGTAACGAGTCATTTAAGTGATTTGGAGGATGATTGAAGATCCATCTTTCATCTTTGTATTATTATTTTTATTATTCAAATAGTCAAAGCATATATTAAAAACTGACAATAAAATTACCTGACTATTCCAATATAATTTAGGTATATATTGTCATCCCGGAAGATTTTAGGTACAAATAAAGTAAATAAATTTGTGTTTATTAATCTTGTTTTTACGAAACTATCTCGATTATTTTGGTTACAAGCTGGCAACACTGCCGATAACTGACGTCACTCGGAGGGTATGTCGTGCAACGGAAGTTGTTTTGCAAAGAGTATATTATTACTATCTAGCTAACAAATTCTTAATTATTTATACAGTGCCATCCAGAGAACAGGGCCCTATTTTTGATTATTAATAGAAAGAATAACAAAATAGTAATATCATATATTTGTTCCCGTATAAGCTACAAGTACCCTTAAAAGATTACTTATCTTAAAATAAAATAGTCATGTCATACACTGCTCTTTTCTAGAAATAGATTTTTTTGTTTCATATTTGGAATCGACCGATCGGAGATCTAGTCTCATTAATTTAGGAGGTGGTTAACATGAGGCACAATGATTGCCAGAAACATTTTAACAAAATGTGTCTAAACGAATTTGACGAATTAGAAATATGAAACAATAAAATGTGAGCTCCAAGTTAGGACATCCACAAATATATTATTTGGGTTATAGGTGAAGTTAGTTCATTTTGGGTTAACTTTTACCTTGTTAGATAGCCCTTTAGAGGTAAAGGTAATAAAACTTCTAAATAAACTTACGATGCTCATGATGAGGTGTATGGTAGAGGCTTTGCTCCCGAATAAGATCAAAATGATCCTGTTTACAAAAAGGAGGAACATAGATGAGTTCAGGGCGCCTCGATTGTATGGAAAATTCATCACATTGACGCCGAAAGTCAAGTATTTAGGAGTCACTTTTAATCAAAAGCTGATGTGGAGAGCGCATATCGACAAAGTGGTAAACAAGTCGATAGAGACCTTCTGGCAGCTTTGACGCGCGGTGGGTGCCTATTCGGGTTAAACCCCCGCATCATGCACTGGCTCTACACGGTATGGCTCTGTGGTTTGGTTGTCTGAGGTGGAAAATGTTCCCGTGCACACCAGACTGGCAAAGGTACAGAGACTTGCAGGCCTGGGCATAATCGGAACAATGAGAACCACACCCACGGCTGCATTGGATGTCGTGCTGGGGTTACCGAGCCTTCCTATCTTGATTCAGAAGGAGGCTATGGCGAGATACCAAAGAATGCGGGCCACTAGATGCTGGTAAGGAGTGGTTGATTTAGGCCACACAAGAATAGCTGAAAGGGTGGAAAGGAAAATTCCAATACGTACCTTCGGAGCAATGCCAGTTAAAGGAGTACTGAGACTGAACAGGAAGTTTACTCTCACGATCCCTAACAGGGAGCAGCGGGGGGGGGGGGGAGATCAGGGGGAGTTCCCTAGAGATGCTCTGGTGTGCTATACCGATGGGTCGCGCATGGCCGGAACCGAATCACCAGGGGCAGGAGTATACTTGGAAAACATCAACAGATGGAGAAGCAACCCACTGGAAGGTTCGCGGCGGTTTTCCAAGCAGAGCTATATGCCATCCTCTCGGTGGCAAGTATGAGTGAGGTTATGGACTGTACAGAGTGAACTATATATATATTTATATGCTCCAATAGTCAAGCCGGCGTTAAGGCAGTCTGCAAAACTAGGGGTAGTTCGACCCTCATACAGGAGTGTGCGGTCACACTCGAGAGGCTCGCAGAACGGAAGCAGGTTTGCTTGGTCTGGGTCTCGGGACATTGTGGAGTGCATGGTAACGAGACGGTCGACGAGCTCGCTAGACTTGGAGACGGAGCACCCTACCTAGAACCCGAACCAGCAATAGGCATGATAATTTCTCCAAGAAGGAATGGCGGGCTGCAGGCAGGCCAAAGATTTCATAGCTTGGCCTGATGAGTCTTAAGTTGGAGTGGATTCTTAACAGAAGTAGGCGTGCCTTAAATTCTCTGGTAGTACTTCTAATAGGGCAATGCAAGTTAAGGAAGCACCTATATACGACGGGTGAGAAAGAAGACCCGATTTGTCCAGCATACTTGGAGGATGAAGAGACACCATTGTACTTCCTGTGCACCTGTAAAACTATGGCAAGGCTCTGACGGCAAGTCTTTGGGACAGTGGTAATTCAACCGGAGGAAATTAAGACCCTTGCCTGAAGTGACGTCTTGGCCTTCATTTGAAAGTCGAGCAGGTTAGGCGAGGGCCTGGGTAGTTGAGTGGATGGGGGAAGACTCAGGAGTAGCCAAAAAGGATCGCCTTTGGTCTATTTTCCAGGTCCGTGTGCCTCCCCTCACCTACTACTAACCTAAACTAACCTACTATTCTGCTACTACTACGATGATAATCTTGTATTTAAGATGCTCGTACTTATAATTTGAAACCATTATATCTATTCAACTTGTTATTGAAAATTGAAAAAGGTAGGTTTTATAAATTAATTTTTTTAAATTCTCTTTGACTTTTGGATCAATATCTTTAGTACATAATGTAGTTAGGTAGGTGTATTTTACAATTATTATTTAAATGCATTGCATGATTGTATCCACGGCCACAGTAAAAGGTATACCATCTTGGGGAACAACTACTTAGTCAATAACAATTTGTAATTTTTAGATAATATGTTTAAGAAAAAATATATTTTCCAAGGGTACACAACAAAGCGACATGCAATTCTGTCAATAGTTTGGTGCATTAACCAATAGAGGATCACCAACAATAGTTTAGCAAGTGCTAAAAAGGCGCAAAAGTAAACATGTATTATTATAGTTAACCGCATTAGGACAATTTTAAATACATTTGTATTGGTTTGGTTTCTGCTAGTTTTATGATTAATAAAATAATTAAATCACGAAGAACAAAGCATACTATTACCGCTGATTCTCCAAACAGGTACAGACAGGGTGTTCTATTTATAATGGGCACAAGCATGTATTTTCGTGAATTTACGTATTGGCTTACGGCGCACTTTCTAATTTTGGTATAAAATAAAATTTTGTATTTGGCGGATTTGAGAATTTATTCTTAGAGAATTAGAAAATAGTCGAACAGTGTAATAATAATAATAATAATAATTATTAATGATTTAATACAGCAAATCATAGATTCCAGTATTTTTATACGTATTTTACTATTTTCTAATTTTTCACATTGTACAAATAAATAAATTCTCAAAACCCCCAAATACAAGATTTTATTTTATAGTAGAAAAAACAGTATTTTTTTCAATTAAATTAAGATAAATTCATTTTCCAGTATTTTTTAAATGCAACTTAAACGTTAGAATTTAATATTCAGTCCAGATATTGATGACAACGTGAAAACAATTAAAACAAGCAATTATGGAATTGCATTTATGAGTTCGAAAGTGATGACGCTTTAAATCTGCCTAGATTGCCTACGCATTTATTTAACTAATAAATATTGGGTATATACAGAGTGATTTCTAAGGCGATACTTTTTTTTTACCTGTGTATACAACTACTTAAAAGAAACAACTTTTTCAAATAATTTAAGAAGTAGTCCATATTCTGTGGCGAGATTGTAAATAGAAATAAAGGTCTCTCTTTACCACCAAATAACTTTATTTGCCCCTCTAGGGTAGAAAACAAGGGTTGTAGAAATTCATAAAATGACGATGAATTAAATTAAATTTCTTAATGTATGTGTTGTACTAGTTTCGACTTTAGAGAAAGTCATTCTCAGCAACTAACCATTTAAGAGATTTTAATATGAAAAGAAGTTACAACAGTTGGGGGAGCAGGGAGGTGATTCAATAATACAATACAATATAATGTAGATTATGCAACCTTTGGAATCGACAGGAGTTTAATATAAAAACGGTGTATCTCCATGTAAACGTAGGGGTTGATTTATACGCAAGTAGAATAAAGGACCTTAATCATAGTCGAGTGATTTAAGCAATGTTGAAGTCAAAACATGTTGTAAAAGAAGAATTTTAACATATCAATTCATTCTTTTTTCTAGTGAAACCGAATTAGTGAGGGGACATGCTTAATGTTATGGTGGATTGGATATTTGTGAATGAAACTAAATGAACTTGCTATTCTTTAAAAATTGTCAAAATGAGACTATGTCATTTCATATAAAAAGGGAATACATCTGAAAAGAGAAAATTTCAAATTTTAGGAACTCATAGATAGCAATAAGACTTTTAGTCTCACAACTTAACGGTTTGTTAATTATATTTGTTATAATATTATTAATCATGTACTCACCAAGTGGTCACTATTCACTTGTTATATTAAAATAAAAATAAAAATAGTTACAAAAAAAAGTGGGGTGGGGGGGGGGGGATTTACTTCCTTTATTAGGGTGTGTACAAATTAGTTTCATCTTAATTAAAGCATGAGCAATGACGTGAGTAAAGCATAAAACAAAAAAGAACCTATGGTATGCAAACCAAAGTGAATAACCCTAGATGGCAGGGCTCAAATGTAACATTGGTTATGTCACCGTTGAGTTTGACACTTGAAATTAAAAATTCTCTTTTGGAGGTTAATTAGTATAATTAGTTGATATTATATTGTTTATTATTATAATATAACTTAAAGCTAAAGATAAAACAAGAACTTGATTTAAAAGATATAATGGTGTTTAAATTTGGAGAGAATTAAAAAATGGGAGACAGTCGAAGGTAATTTGTTCATTCAAAACTTGGATTTCAGGATTTTTGATGGCTTGATTGATCTCAAATATTTCCCATAAAGCAGATGTTTTACCATTGGGTACCACATGCAATACTTCAACTCCCCTTTCTGGATCGAATGTATGTTTAGCATTAAGAATATGGTCGGAGAAATTCTATTTAGTATCAACAGGCAACTGTTTATTTTTATTTCTTTCTATTAGAGAGATATGATCCTTTATCCTAATGCAACTTTCGACCGGTACGTCCTACGTAACAGCAGTTACAAGTGAAGGATTTATCACTATAAGTGCAACTCAGTTTGTAAACACCGGATTTATGTAAAATCTAGGCTTTATAATATTTTGATTAGATAATAAATGTCTATTGATATGTTTATTTAGATTCTTATAATATATTTTATTAATGATGTGTACAGGGTATTTATTATTTGTAGCAAGTTGGTTAATAAAGGAGAGTTCTTTGTTGAAGTTATAATTATTCTTAGGGATAGCAAAAGGTCTGTGAAAAAAGGAATGAAAGGCACTTAATTTATAGCCTATTGGATGGTTAGAGTTGAATGGTATAATATTATCTGTCGATACAGTACTCAAACAAAATTTTTTCCAGTTCAATGGAAAAATATACTGTCAAAATATTGGGGCCGCAATCGGATCTAACACAGCTTCCTTTACTTCCAAGCTATAAAGGACAAAGTCTGGCAACGTTGCAGGTAGACCGATGATTCGCTATTGTGAAGTGCATCGACAAGTGTTGACGCATACGTACGTTGTTTGTTATTTTCCCGAGTTTTAGTTATCATGTTATCAATGTTATCATTATAGGAAAATCTTAAGGTTAGTTAAATTTTTGAGTTCTGTGGATTAGTTCCAATATTTGTTTAACTGGCAAAATGTTTTTATTTGCGTACGACAAGGTTTAAAAAAGGGATGATTGGACTACCCCAATATATTTAAAAAATGATTTCAAGGTAAACTAGCTAAAGAAATTTGTGACTTCGCTTGATATATGGCATAACGATCCAGAGGGGGTGAGTTTAACTAGGGACACTTATGATGCTATTAAACGTAGTAGGTACCAGTACCACAGTTCTAATAGAAATTATAGAATACTCATTTATCCATTTTGAAATAAAATACATTTTAGCTGGTAAATTTCAAACAGATACCCTTGAAAAAAGATTTGGCCGATATAGGAACCTTTCTGGTTGTAACTGTCATGTATCATTTAAACAGATCCTCGAATCAGAAAAAAAAATTAGACTTGAAAGTATTGTAAAGTCGGGGTTAAAAAATTTTACAGTGTTAAAATCAAATACTCTGTTAAGCATGATATTGAAAGTACAGAAATATTAGAGTTTCCTTACATATTTCAATCGGATTATCTTAAGGATTACCAGTTGGATGAGTCTGTTTAAATGTATATATTATGTACTTATATCATTCTATCTACAAAAATAGGAAATTAAAATGCATGGATTACAAAAACCTTATTATAAATAAAACAATGCAGTCTTCCTCCACAGTTTAATAATTAAACTGTGAAGGAAGATTGCATTGTTTTATTTATTGTTCGAGTCATGGGTTTAAATGTGGGGGATGAATATTTTGATTCTTTGCAAAGGGGGGGGGGGGGGTTATGTCTTGCTACCAATGAAGTAAATATTATGTACTTCCATATATTTGCAGCTTTTCAGTTTATTATAGCTACTAAAGAACTTAAGCTTAAATTTTTCAATCGGCAAAATCACCAAGTTCTTTTAGCTAAACTAGGTTTGGCTAGTTTAGAAAGTGGTAGCTTTCTGATACCGCTTAATAAGACATGTCCCTGTGGAGAAAGCTATCGAAATGTTTAATAAAGTAGCACTTACTCTTAGCAATATATTACTAAACAATTACACAAAAAACAGAAATGACCTTCAACACCAAAATACATCATCAAAAAAAGAAAGCTTTCCACTTTAAAATAGGTTTTAAAATCACTAATTTTTTTGGGTTAATTTAAATTTCCTATTATTATATTCTTGTTACTTATTAGACATATCCATACTGAAGTAAAATGCAAAAAGTTCAATAAATAATTTGAAATAAACCGCCTAAACGGGCGAATTTGCACGGAAGTTGCGTTAGTTACTTATTAAAAATCGGTCTACCTCTGACAGGATTTGCGACGTTGCCTTTCTTACTTCACGGCTTGGAAATGTAGGGGGCTATGGATCTAACCTTTCACCTTTGCTTGCTGAAATATTTTTGTTTTTCCTGGAAAAGAAAATTAAATTGCATCCTTTATATGATAAATTTTTATTTTACTATAGATATGTTGATGACATATTGGCTTGCTTTAGTGGCACGGAGGAAGAATAGAATAGTTTCCTTAACTTTATTAACACAATACACCCTTCAATAGAATTCACTATAGAACATGAAATTGACAATAGTATCAATTTTCTCGATTTAACAATAAGTAAATACAATCAAGAACTGCAATTTTCAATCTTTCACAAACCTTCATCGACAGATAATATTATACCATTCAACTCTAACTATTCAATAGGCCATAAATTAAGTGCCTTTCATTCATTTTTTCACAGACTTTTTGCTATCCCTGTGAATAATTATAACTTCAACAAAGAACTCTCCTTTATTATTCAACTTGCTACAAATAATAAATACCCTGTGCACATCATTAATAAAATATATTATAAGAATCTAAATAAACATATCAATAGACATTTATTATCTAATCAAAATATTATAAAGCCTAGATTTTATACTAGCTTACCCTATATGGGAACGATATCACATAACATCAAAAACATATTCCTTAAATTTAATAACAACATTCATATATCTTTCAAAACTCAAAACAATTTAAAAAATATATAAATCACAATAAAGATACTATTGAGGTACTACATAAATCCGGTGTTTACAAACTGAGTTGCACTTATAGTGATGAATCCTCCACTTGTAACTGCTGTTACGTAGGACGTACCGGTCGAAAGTTTTGCATTAGGATAAAGGATCATTCATATCTCTCTAATAGAAAAAATAAAAATAAACAGTTGCCTGTTGACACTAAATCAAATTTCTCCGACCATATTCTTAATGCTAAACATACATTCGATCCAGAAAGGGGAGTTGAAGTATTGCATGTGGTACCCAATGGTAAAACATCTGCTTTATGGGAATTATTTGAGATCAATCAAGCCATCAAAAATCCTGAAATCCAAGTTTTGAATGAACAAATTACCTTCGACTGTCTCCCATTTTTTAATTCTCTCCAAATTTAAACACCATTATATCTTTTAAATCAAGTTCTTGTTTTATCTTTAGCTTTAAGTTATATTATAATAATAAACAATATAATATCAACTAATTATACTAATTAACCTAGAAAAAAGAATTTTTAATTTCAAGTGTCAAACTCAACGGTGACATAACCAATTTTATATTTGAGTCCTGATTGTTGCCTATGCAAAGTTTTAGCTTTTCATTTACGATTTGTAGTGCTGCCATCTAGGGTTATTCACTTTGGTTTGCATGCTGCTATAGGCCCGGTGATTTCAAGAATTCCTGGTTGCAGCTTTTGATTGATAGTTGTGCTAAATTAAATACCATAGGTTCTTTTTGTTTTATGCTTTACTCACGTCATTGCTCATGCTTTAATTAAGATGAAACTAATTTGTACACACCCTAATAAAGGAAGTAAATCCCCCCCCCCACCCCACCCCCCTTTTTTTGTAACTTAGTGACAATATGTTTGTATATCTTATTCCTCCTCTGATATCTGTAGAATCCCGTTTAAATTTGCCGCTTTTGGACTTGACAGTTGATTACCGGAAACTTGATTTAAATTACGCATATAAAAAAGGAAAAAAGGTGTAACTATGTATGTATCTATGTATGTTTGTGGCTCTGGTAAAACCAAATGGCCAGCATCAAAAGGTGTATCTAGTAGTACCAATTCTGGGTATTCACCATTTAGCGACGCCATTTGCTTTGAATAGCATGCTGAAGTTAAAATTAAAATTAATTTCTTCACCTGGCAACAAGATGAAAAATAAAAAATCTACAATCTAATAATGCCTTAAAAAATTTTTTGAATTTTATTTTTATTTTTATTTTATTATAACAAGCGAATAGTGACCACTTGGTGAGTACATGATTAATAATATAATAACAAATATAATTAACAAACCGTTAAGTTGTGAGACTAAAAGTCTTATTGCTATCTATGAGTTCCTAAAATTTGAAATTTTCTCTTTTCAGATGTATTCCCATTTTATATGAAATGACATAGTCTCATTTTGACAATTTTTAAAGAATAGCAAGTTCATTTAGTTTCATTCACAAATATCCAATCCACCATAACATTAAGCATGTCTCCTCACTAATTCGGTTTCACTAGAAAAAATAATGAATTGATATGTTAAAATTCTTCTTTTACAACATGTTTTGACTTCAACATTGCTTAAATCACTCGACTATGATTAAGGTCCTTTATTCTACTTGCGTATAAATCAACCCCTACGTTTACATGGAGATACACCGTTTTTATATTAAACTCCTGTCGATTCCAAAGGTTGCATAATCTACATTATATTGTATTGTATTATTGAATCACCTCCCTGCTCCCCCAACTGTTTTAACTTCTTTTCATATTAAAATCTCTTAAATGGTTAGTTGCTGAGAATGACTTTCTCTAAAGTCGAAACTAGTACAACACATACATTAAGAAATTTAATTTAATTCATCGTCATTTTATGTATTTCTACAACCCTTGTTTTCTACCCTAGAGGGGCAAATAAAGTTATTTGGTGGTAAAGACCTTTATTTCTATTTTTTCAAATAACTTTTTTTAAATAACTCATAAATAAAGGCGATTCGCTAATGTAAAAAGCGTATGATACGACTGCTGACAATTTCCTTTGTTGGTGTTTATTTATTTTTATGTTAAGCAGTGAAGTCTCAACTTGTTGTCAGTTCATCGCGTGATAGATTTCGGTTAGTTTGGGAGTGTTTAAAAAATAAAAATGGCTCATGTGTATGAAAAAATATCTTCTTTATTTTTGAGTTATTTATAAAGATTTATTTGAAAAAGTTGTTTCTTTTAAGTACTTGTATACACAGTTGAAAAAAAAAGTATCACCTTAGAGATCACCCTGTAAAACTGAATTTTTGAACTAACAATAATGTTAAAATAGATAAGTAAATAAAATGAATTATAACATGATAAATAGTCTTTTAAAAAGTTTGCGGTTCAGTGTTTTTCTTTTATAAAAATGCACATTTAAATCAGTAGTCTAGGGCAAGTTACTAAAATACTAAGTCTTTGTGGTACGCTATGATCTCTGGTATCTACAAGCGACATAATAAAGTAAAAACAATATATATTCAAGAATGCAATTTTTTATACATTTTGTCAAGCGTAAGTAGGTACTTCCTGTTAATAAATTATCAATACGCACAATAAAAATTCAAATTAATACAAAACCAAACATTAATAAACTATTACAGGCAGTGCAAACACCTGTGCTTGGGTTCTTATTATATGAGATTATGGACTACTTAAGCCATTTAACATACTTAAGCCGTTTTAATGCTTCGCAGCGAAATTATAGCAATAAATAGTAATAAAAAATTGTCTATAAAATATTTATACAGGCATATAAACCTAATTAGCGCAGTATATTGCAAATAATTTGTTTAAATAACTTGAGAGAAGCGAACTACGTAAGAATAAAGCCTTTCCTATAATTAACTCACAAAGTATTAAAATATGTTAGCGTAAATAAATTATTGTGAAATGAAAAATGACATTTATTAAGGA
The DNA here is from genome assembly GCA_963920685.1 of Polydrusus tereticollis. Lineage (NCBI taxonomy): Eukaryota > Metazoa > Arthropoda > Insecta > Coleoptera > Curculionidae > Polydrusus > Polydrusus tereticollis. Next base: position 138,852,968 of record OY987327.1, read on the forward strand.
ATACCGACTGTAACAAGACTAGCGCGATGTCAGCCCTATTTTATCTCTAACTTAACTTCAGGTGAAAGAATTAGACACGGAACCAATGAAAAAGGATATTAAATTAAAATTTGTTATAGTAATCTAGATAAGTTTGTGACGCATCTACCTGAAATTTGTCAAGAGTTGTTATAGAAGCGTTTTAGAAATGGCGTTAAAACGCAGGTTTTTCAAAAAACAGTGCGAATAATAATTATTCTGTACCCTTAACTATTTAGCAATAAGAACTTGGACAAGTTCCTATCTACTGATTAAGAAACACACATTTTGATTAAGACATACCTTCTATTCAACGAACTTTCTTGAAATACCTGACATAATAAAAAATCTGAAAAATAAATCAACTTGTGGTATAGATGGCATTACTGTAAAAGTTATTAAATAAATGTCTAATATTTGCTTTGAGGTTATAGGTTGCATAATAAATTAATCATTTCAGGAAGGTTATTTTCCACAGGACTTAAAAACCTTAGTATTTAGTCCAGTCCCGAAAGGTGGCGATTAAGAAAATTCTACTAACTTCCGATCTATTTCATTAATGCCTATTTTATCTAAAATAACTGAAAAGGTACTCAAGTTAAGAATGACTTCGTTTATAAAACAAGACAAACTAATTTCAGAGGAACAATTTGGTTTCCACGCTAAAAAGTCGACAAAAGATGCGGGGTATTTGTTCTTGGAGAATGTCTATAGTAACATAGATAAAAGATTTACTTACTGGTAGTATTTTGTGACTTGGCAAATGCCTGAAGTGTATGATTCTTCCTACAATACTATTTACTCCGAAACTACTCCAATAACAAGCTGTGTGCCTTAGGGATTAGTGCTCCATCCTCTGTTGTTTCTTCTCTTCCTTGAAGATGTGACATGGCTTCCAGTTAAAGGTTAATTTACGTTCTTTGCATACGACACCACTATATGTTGGTCTAATAACAACGCAGACATATTACAGCAGGAAGTAAATAAGGATTTATCACTGCTTAAGAATTGGTTTGATTCTAATAGTCTTGTTTTAAATTTAGGCAAAACAAAACATATGATTCTTAAAAATAAAGGTAGTTTAAGCGTAAAAATTCAGAACATTAGACTAAGTATGGTATCGGAGATGAAGTTTTTGGGAATAACAATCGATAATGGTTTAAAGTGGGATACTCATATAAATATTGTTCCACAAATTTAGTATCATGACTGTTTGCAATAAAAACGATAAGAAAGGCTTTAAATAGAGAGACTGCTAGACAGATCTATTATGCCGTATTCGAGTCATATTTTTGATACTGTCTATCATTTTGGGGTCTTGCTGCAGCATCGAAACCCGACTTCATTTTTCTCTTACAAAAAAGAGCAATCAGACTAATAGAAATTGCTTCGAATATGACGTCATGTAGGCCGCTGTTTAGGAAACTTAGTATAATAACTTTTTTTGATGTTTTATTTACGACACTCTGAGCCTCTTACATAATTACAATTTAAAAGGATATTATAAAAGAAGTGATGTACATAACCATATCAGTAGATTTCAAATACAAAATATTACAGTGTCACAGTCTAGCAGCTCACTAATATCACATTCTCTCTTCCACCAAGGAAAGAACCTATATAGCAGAATACCCACATATAATATGAAGAATTTACCTGTCAATAAATTTCAAAATATACCTAGAACGCATTTTGTAAATTCTACAAACTAATCATTAAATGAATTATTAAATAATCTAGTTCTCTTGGTGTAATAATTAGTATCTGCAGTTTCAGTTTATTTTCAGCCCAATTTAAAGTTTAAGTTTTGAATATAAATGATATATTATTATTGTCGTAGGTTCAAGTTAATATTGTACAGTATCGTGATGTTTATTAATAAAATTTGATTAAATGATTGATAATGATTATTAATTTCACAACTGGAAGTTTTAACTCATCAGAATTATCACATTCATATTATTTCGGGGACTATAATATCACTCGAGAGTTTTAAACTGGCAAAATTAGATAAAATCGAGCTTTTCTCTATTGGTAAAATAGTTATGATGACTTTCCAGCGACAAAATTTTGTTGGGTTATGTGTTGGATCGTTAGGTAAACAATTAATCGATGACAAAATAAACATTAAAACCAAATTATGTGGAAGTATTTATTTTCGTTTCTCACCTGCAGTTTTGCAGTTTGTGGTCTTGTCGTGAAAAATATCATTCATGTGGTTTTAAGGTTAAATTTAGGATATTGTTTAGTTTTTAATACATTTGTTTATATTTTCCTTGTTTTGTATGGCACTATGGCCTCTAAATAGATCTGGTGGAAAATTAAATTGTTAGTAACGTAGCATTAACGGTATTTTGAAATACGTTTTTTTTTACCATCAATCATGTTCATATTTCAATTTCTTTGTTACGTTGTGTATTGAACGTTTTAAAGACTGAAACATCTTGTTTCGTTAAATAACATAAATTTGTTAACATTCCGTAAATGGTTACTACAACAAGATAATTATGGCAATGAAAACCACTAATAAAAAACGCCCTAAAACGTATAGCGAATTTCGCAACAGTGCATGCTGTTCGATAATCTTTGGCGATAACGTATCATATTTTTTAAGAAAGATACCTTTTACATATTCTGCCTTACTTTATATTGTTTTAGTACACTCTTAGCCTACTTATTTAAAAGAAAATACTGCAATTTATATTTATTTAAACTTCTCAAATTCGAAAATGTACATAAAAATATTAAAATTAATCAACGATTATTTCTAATACAGATTATTCTTGATTTCAGCTATGGTAGCCAGGATTTTTTAATTATAAAATTAGATTTTAAGTTATTTTTTAATGAAATAATAGAAAACACCTAACAAAATAATTAACTTCTATTTATTTCACTTATCTATATGGCGTTAGTAGAAACATTTCGGAGCAAAATGCACATTTAATTAAACAAAACTAAATATAAATTAATTGCTGTTTTATTGTAATTGTAAAAGGTATATGACAAAAATATTCTGAGATTTTATGACCTGTCATTTTAGACCAAGTAGCTCAAAGTTGCAAAAAAAAATTCGTAAGCCCTTACGTGTAATTATTTCCAATTCTTATTTAGGTATATTATATCGTGTAGTAGGTAGCAAAAATTATATACTGGTGATAAAGTTTGGAATAATATGAATATTTCTGAACAGGTTAACTTAAAGAAAAAACGCTCAGACACGTCGATTTAACATTTTGATTTAGAAATAGTGTAATTAAGGCAGGTACAAATTCTTCCTCTAGAAATGACAGGTATCGCTCGCCATTCAATGTCCCCTCAAAAAAATATGGCCCGATGATTCTATTCTCAACAATTCCCGCCCAAACATTAATTTTCTCCCTATACTGCGTATGGCCCGCTCTATACCATTGTGGATTTTCATTTGACCAATAACGAAAAATTTGCTTATTTACTTCCCCATTAAGGCAAAATGTGACTTCATCTGAGAAAATCACGTTTTTTACAAAATTATTATTATTTTAACAGATATCCATCATTACCTCACAAAACTGATTCCTTCTGTCCGGATCATCGTCATATAGCTCTTGAACTATTTTTATTTTATAAGGACGCCACTTTTCTTATCTTAAGAACTTCACAACAGCTGAATGATTCACATCAATGTTGTCTTGGTTTGAAAGACATCTAGTACTTGAATGAGGATTTTCTTCCAGCGACATTAAAATATCAATTTTACTGTTTTCAGAGATGCCTGGCCGTCCTCAACGCGGCTTGTCTCTGACATGTCCGAAATTATTAAATTTATTTATTAATTTACTTACAGTGGCCTGACTGATTGGCTGTCCCTCCGGGTATTTATTATTGAACATCTCACACACTTCTTCTTGCGTTCAAGTTTTATCTCCACAACCAGCCATAATGAGGATCTCGATTCTTTGCGTTTCTGTTAAGAACATTATGATAAAATAATACAAAATAATCAAATAATCACAAGGCGTTTGTCAAAAAAGTTAATTAGAATGACATCAAATTACATCACTATGAACGCCAGATATTGGTAACCATGCTAACGTCCAAAGAGAGTTTGCGGATAGATTGGGTCATTGTAGAGCTGTGAATGGATACCACTTCCAACATTTATTAAAATATGCAGGCATATTCCTTTATTGTAAATAATGTTCATTAGATAAAATAATATGTTTATAATTTAAAAAAGTGTCATTTCGTTTACAAAAACAAACTTGAAATTGATACTGATTTTTTGATACGAGTGAAAATAAAGTTGAGAATAATAGAAATATCTGTGAACAGGTTAACTTAAAAAAAAACGCTCAAATAATTCAATTTATGTTTTTATTTTCATTGAAGATGTCTAATTTTCAATTGTCAATAATTCGTAAACAGTTGAAGATAGGCATAGGACACCATAAACGAAATCTGCTTAGAATCTTTCATAGAATCAAAAAATGAGATAATAATATACAGGATACTCCATTTACAAAAAGTGACATGGACGTGATAATTCATTTATGTAACACCCTGTATATTCTAGCATTAGCTAAAAAAATACAGAAATAAAAATAAAAATCGAGGTGTCTGAGCGTTTTTTTTTAAGTTAACCTGTTCAGAAATATTCCTATTATTCAAACTTTATCACCACCCTATATAATTTATGTAGAAAATTTATTTCTAAAATGTCAAAATTTACATTTTACAGCTGCATTGGTACATAATATAATTTTTCTATCTTGGCACTCCTTCTATTTACCTAATTTCGAATATGAAAGAATTTAACGGCTTCCAAAAATATTGCATTCCCACCACAAGATAAAAAAGTTATTGTGTCTGCATTTAGTCGATTTTCAAAACTAATCCGGGTTGTTACAGTTTCAAGTTAAGAACGTTTTTTAAGTAACATAATTATTATAACGTTTTTAAAAGTATGTTATACAAACATCTCAAAAACGAAACTAATTCGTTATAAGTACCGAATCAAAAACGTTCACTTATTAAAGCGACTGCGATTTTGTTATGTCCGCAGACATTACGACCACTAGGTTTCGAAATGGCGACGTAACAAAGCCTTTTAAGAGAACGTTACAATGTAACCTAAAAACAAATATGTACCGAAATTGCGATGCTTCTTTACTTAGTGGGTTAAATACTTGCCATGAAAATATCTATAAAAGAGTCACCAACTAGTCTTCGCTGACCAAGCGAATGGCTTTTCTATGTGAACACTATACCAGCGATGGACCTTGGACTTTTTAGAGCTTCAACAGATGTTGGGGTGTATAGAGGTTCCAAGTTCGGGAAAGTACCGCTTTTGCAACGATATGACCTCAACTCGTATGCCAAGACATTTGCCTATACAAATTGGCGCGTAATAAGTGACTTGATGAAGCCATGACTATATCAGCTTCTTTAACATTAACTTTTTTAAAAAACCTGCCTCTTGGGTTTTTAGCATTACATTCTACTTGGATACTATCACCTCAGTACTAATTCTTTTCAAGTCTTTGTTGAGATGTGAATCTCCCTGCTGCCTATAGAATTGCGTAGCCGATATTTGATAAAAGAAGTGTGCCATCGTCAGGAAAGCTCTATTTCGGATTCAGTTCTATCTAAAAGGTTACTATTGTAGATATAGGAGAAAAAGAGTGGAAAACAATATGAATCCTTGTGAAACTCCGGGAGTGATGATAACTGTATCTCAAAGAAATCCGTCTGTCGTAACTCGCAGAGAACTGGCTTTAACAAAGAAAACAAAATCGAACCGGAATATCGGATATGACTATATTAGCACTCAAGTGTTTTATACTGGCAAAATACCATTATAATGAGATATTTTCTACTGAACCAACATGATCGTTTTCCAGTGCCAATATTTTGTCGGGTTAGGTAATCAATCATAATATATACCTACTAAATATTACTTTTTAGTGTTCATTATTCGTGATATAACCATGTCGAATATCATTCTGCTGTCTTGCTTTTTATTTAAGTTTGTGTTCTCTGGGATCATTTTTGAGAAAACCATTTATCTGCGCTTCGTGGTTTTGCCGTAAAAACGGCATTCACGAAATGGATAAAAAACTATCATGACAATCGACAATTTTGCCGACAAAATTTTCTCTGTAAGGATATTATACATTCTGTGTATAAAGTCTGGAAACGGCTTAGTAACATCACAATTTATTGGCCGATTTAAACCAAACTTGGTACAGTTATGTAAGAGGATCTGACGCACCGAATGACGATATTGGCGTTGTCGCCAGCTTTTTAGTTTGTCTGGAATTCGAACAAATTTTATATTTTTAAATGTAACACCCTGTATATTTTTTCATTTATAGTTTTTGCTTTAAATTTGTTATACTTTTGGTATAACACACTTTGTTCCTAATATAAGTAGTTTTCGAAATAGCGACGTGTTTTGAAAATCAACAAATTGTGTTTTATTTATTAATAAATAAAACACCAGTTCAGTTTTGATGTAAAGTCTTAAAAGCTGTAATTTTTACATGCACAAATGCCTTTAACTGAAAGTGAAAGAATTACAATTATTCTTATGATGAGAGGATATGGCGATAGGGTCAGGTCTTACGAAGAGGTTAAAAATCTATTTAATGACGCATTTCCAATCCGAAATCCAATTTCAAAAGCAACTGTTCTAAAAACTGTCCGACGGTTCGAAGAAACTGGAAATTGTAGAGATGGGCGACGATCAGGATGATCAGCAGCAGTAGATAAAGAGAAAAGTTTAGAAATTTTACAAAATGTTGTTGAAACCCCTGTTTCATCATTAAGAAAATTGTCTCAAGTAAGTGACGTCTGCTTCAAATTCGTCCATAATATTTTAATAAAAAATAAATATCACCCTTTCAAAATACATGTAGTTCAAGAGTTATCAGAAGATGATTATGAGCGAAGAATTGAATTTTGTGATATTATGATGTCAAGGTTTGACCAAAATAACCAGTTTTTCAAATTTGTAGTATTTTCGGACGAAGCAACATTTATGTTAAATGGTAAAGTCAATAGACACAACTGTAGGTTTTGGGCAAATGAAAATCCCACTGGATGAGAGAAGGTCATGCACAACGCCCTGGAAAATTGAATGTGTGGGCTGGGCTTCTGGTTAACCACAAGATCGGTCCATTTTTTGTTGATGGAAATTTGACATCACAACTTTACCTTAAGCTCTTGGAAACGCAAATAGTGCCTACTATACGAAATGTGATGGGTCCTCCCTATTTTGGTCGAAACGTGCGCGAATTTTTGAACGACACCTTTGTGAATAGGTGGATTGGTAGAGGGGGTGCAATCGAGTGGCCACCTAGGTCCCCTGATTTGTCGCCTAACGACTACTTTTTATGGGAACACTTGAAGAACAGAGTCAAGATTTAGCTGATTTGCAGCGTCGAATTTTGGACGAATTTGAATTAATAACGCCAGAGAACAAAGTATGTTATACCAAAAGTGTAACAAATTTAAAGTAAAAACTATAAATGAAAACAGGTGGTTACATTTAAAAAATAAATATAAAATTCGTTCAAGTTCCAGACAAACTAAGAAGCTGGCAATAACGCCAATATCGTCATTCGCTTTAAATCGGCCAATAAATTGTAATGTTATTAAGCCGTTTCCAGGCTTTATACACACACTGTCTATAGGACAACAGCATCTTTATGTACAATGAGATGAGTAGGTATATTAATCTTTTCTGTCATTTAGGGCACTCATAAACTAAAAGTTTTTTACAAAGAAATTATAATTTTACATACTATACGTTTGCAGGGTTCGTTCTAACGTTTTCAACATTTTAATGCTGCTTTCTGCCTGTGTCGTCCATTCACTTGCTGGCAGTAACCAAGTCGTTAATAATTTCAACACCTCTTAAAGTAAGTGTAGTTAATACATTTTGTTAAAGATATTTTTCAATTCTAACAAATCTTTTACTTGCTTTGTATAAATAACGGTTAAAGATGGAAAAGTTAAATTCCTAACCAATATACAACTATAGGGGTTATTTAAAAATATGATAAACAAATAAGGGGCTTCCACAGAGAAAAAGTTGACCAAGATAAGTACTTTTTGGCTCACCCTATATGCGCGTATTTCATTTCATAAAAAGCGCAATAAAAAATAATAGTTACGTGTTTGAGCGATTTTTAGAGAAATCTACCAAATTGACAATACAAAATTTATTCTATGTTAGATGTTCTCACTGTATACGATACGTTTTCACGGTTCGTTCCCAGCGGATCCTAAGAAAATTTTCTATTATTTTCATTGGAAACGCTTAACTGATATTTAGCCCTATGACCAAACACACATGTTAGCTCTAGACGCTAAAGCTTTGGTTTCCTACAAAGCGGTACCGCAAAAGAGCGGCCGTAATTTGACGGCGAGCTTCGCCGCGACAAAGCGTGTATGTACTTGCAAATCGGAGTGTGTTCCTCCAGAGCGTTCGGCGCAAAAAATACGGCACCGTATTTTCTGAAGCGGACGCTCTGTACGTTGGGATAGTGCAAGCACGATTTTTGACGGTGCGTCAGTGTAGTAATTGTATGTTTTAATTATAATATTTGGAAATTAGTTGGTCTAGCGAACAAGATAAAATTTTGATCGAGTTTGTTCGAAGTCATGAAGCACTTTTTAATGTAAAATCATCAGAGTACCGAAAGACGCAACCCTCTGTCTCGCGTTTTTTTATAAATATCAGATTCTTGCCTTCTGCTCTGTTTTTCTGACGATTCTTCGTCCTTAAGAACTATTAGAATAGCCAAACTTAGGTCGTCCATCTTATAAACACAACACACAATCTTTGATTTGAACTGTCAACTGACTCTTGCCGCCGTATTTTATCGCACCGTATTTTTAATGTTACTTTACAGTAAAATTCACCGTCCAAAGCGACCGTACTACTGGTGGCAAGAGCGGCCGTCAAATTACAGCCGCTCTTTTGCGGTACCGCTTTGTAGGAAACCGAAGCTTAACTACAAAATTAACTGTTTTTCAATCACAGTGAAAAATTAACAAGTAGGCTTTTTTCGTTTGTTGTCATGAAAATGGTACGTTAAAAGTTAACTTGTGTGTTTGATCATAGGGCTGATTGCCCGTTTGAGGCGCCTAGGACACGACGAACCACTACTAACAGCTAGCCAGTAAGTGATTAAGCTTAGTGTTTTTCAAACGACACTGCTAAGAAATTCTTTCATCGGTAGAAGGTCATCAATCCAGAAAAAGCTTCCTAAGGTTGTGTGTCCCAAAGAGTTTTATCCCCAAAGACTTAAGACCAACGTAATTGACTTCCTTCCCACGCGCCTTGCAGAGCTGTTCTTATAAACAAAATTTAATACTTACTTAATACTTTTTGTTTCGATTCCATCTTAGAGTCAACATTTTTAAATGGAGGAGTTAACTGCTATCTAAAGTGCATTTTTTTTATTTCAATCCTTATAATATTGACTAGTTATGTCTCACAGAGCTAGTAGTTTTTGAACCTCGTTTATAAGCAATTAGTCTACCATATTCAATAATAGCTAACAAAGAAAGGCTATTTCATATTTCAATTGAATCCAAGGAAATTGTTACCAACGTATGTTAAACAACTCTCGTATGATCAAATTCACCTTGATCTTTTCAAACTCAGAGACGCGCGTTGACAGATTTGAACTTGCGTCCAGCATAACTCATTTCAAATAATTAATTGGTGTGTCCTTTGCTTAGACAACTTTATATTTTCTATACAGGACCAATACAAAGTTAAATAATTTTTTGTTTTTACATACACGTCAGCACGGAAGCATGTTTGACAGAAATTGTCGGCCACGTGATTAGTTTATATTGAGAAGATTAAGTTTTCCACGAGAAACATTACACGACGATAAAAGCGTAATTTGTAGCAGGATAGCTGAAATATTTTTCGTAGAATTTTTTGTCTAAATAATTTATTGAATTAAAATACATCGTGGAAATATAACCTAAAATTAAAAAATTCGAGTGTCTGTTATTTTTTTTCTTGACTTATTGTATAATTATAGCACTCTTTAAATGATTACAGCAAAATGCAGTCATTAATGTCAACTAGTCGTGCCATCGGATTAATGATCGCTACTATATAATGATAGGTTTACACACCTTGCCATTGTGTTGCAAACATTAAGGTCACACTACACGTTATGATCATGTAAATCCATTGTATAGAAAATTATTGTTTTGAATGTCTAGATTTATTTGGAATTTGCAAAGACTGAAATTTATATGGTAGTACCTATAGTAGTTAAATTGGTATTTATAATGTAAATATAACGTGATTGACTAAACTAAAAAAAAATAAGGTATTTGATACCTTTTAATATAATTTTCTATGTGTAGCCATTCAAACTGAAGTCAGCACTATTTGTAACTTTGTAATGATATTAAAGCAACAACCTTGGTTAAATTAGCAAATTAGTGTATTTTTCTATACTAATAAAGGTGCCAATATTTAAAAAAACAGGTGAAGATCGATGTGACGCGAAAGTATCAGGAACAAAATAAATACATATATTGTTAATGGTATGCCCTATATCTGATTTAACTAGTTAGCACATCGACTAATTTATCATAAGATTCATCTTTATTATTAATTATACAAATCACTGTAGTAATGCACCTATTAATGTATTGTGTAGGTGAGCTAATATCAATCAATTAAGATTTGACATTTTTTACATTACTCAGAAGCAAATTAGAGCTATTTTAGGCGAGGTATTGTAGTTAGAAATTGAGTCTATGTAAATCTCTTGTAACTTCTGTGCGTGTGTGTGATGGTGTGTGTGGGTGTGTATGTGTGTGTGCTATCCTACTCTATAATTAGATCTAAAAATGTATCTGTAGAGTTTGTAAAGTAAATAAATAAATAAATAAATAAATTAAAAATTTTGTCTTACAAATAATACCGTGCGAGCAAAAATTATTTTCATCCAAGAGGACTTGGACTGGAAAACGGAGGGCTTGGTTTAGATCACAATTATAAGGAGATGATACATCTAACCAAATCTAGGTTAAAGTTACATACATACATATACAAATATTGTTTTCTTTAAATGAGGAAAAATAAAGTAATCTAAAACCGCCAAATAAGGTGATCTGGGGGGAGGGATTCAATGTCTGTCCGAAAACTGATCAATCTGTCGTCGAGAAAATTGCGTAAGTAGTTAATATTTTTGGCGAATGTATGGGCGGTTGCACCGTCCTGTTAAAAATAACCAAGACATAGTTAATCGTCAAGTAATTGATTCAAAAAATTTTCGCTATACCGCTGTGCTGTAACTGTGTCATGGAAAAGAAATAGGACTTATAATCCTTCTTCGGAAAACAGCCAACCAGACACCAATTTTTTGAGGGTGCAATGTGGATTTTCACTACTCCACATGCGTGTATTCTGAGAATTCACATAACCGTTGAGGTTCATCAGAATATCATTTCTTTCAAATAAATTTTGGGTAAATCACTGACAGTAATTCCTGCGCCTTTCAAAATGTGCAGCTCGTATTTCTTGGAATACTTGCACTTTATAAGGAAACGAGTTTCACTGTTTTCCTCCCACTTCTTGAGACAGGCGTATTATACATTTTGTAGGCATATTTTACATTATTTCGCGAACGTTTGCAACAACTTTTTTTGTTTTTACAGATGGCCTTCTAGGTCCTTTTTCGTGTTGTAATAGAACGTGAAATGAAAAAAAATCTCCACCAGTAAAAGCCACATTAGAAAAAGTTGCGTGAAAATCGTCTATGCACAAACGTTGATTGTATTTCCAATCACCATCTACTCTAACCCCGTTTCGAAAATACGCTTCAACTATGAATTTTTTGTGTTGTTCCGTAAAATCCAGTGCGTGAATTATTTAAGAAATTAGATAAATTAGCTATAAAATTACTTTTAATGACTGTTAAAGATGATGGAATAACTGATTGATTAATAATGCTAGTATTTACTGACGCCCAACGGGTATTAAGCTCCACTGTTAAGCAGTACTGCCTTAGATGCAAAGCACACTTTGATGATAATAATTTTTGCTCGCACGGAAGTAACAGAAATAATTAGATTTTAATGTACTTTATCAGACTAATCTTAGGCGGCAATGTATTAATAGTTGTGTTATACAAGTTGTCATCGAGCCGACCTCAAGAAGTACAAAAGATTGCACCGATTGTAAAGATTGTAATTAACTAACTAATAATACTGCCGAAATCATTTTAAGCACCACTTACAAGATCCCTGCATACTACCATACTAGGTTTACATTAGGTGAAAATATTATTAAAATGTTAAAAGATGCAACTAAGAAAAAAAGTTAGTAAAGCTAATTGGTTAATTCGCTAAATTGTTTAGTAGGCTTTAAATTAGGGGTTGGCATATCGAATAGAAACATCAATGTTGAGCATCGATGTTAACATCGCAGCAAGCATTTGATGTTGGAAAAAACATCGAATCAATAATATCCATGTTCGAAAATATCGTTGTTTTTTTCTTAATTAAGACTTTAGTCATATTTGTTTTAAAAAACATTTTTTTTTATTTTCTCCACAAAAATTATCGCACAATATAAAATGCAGTGGCATCACTCTACTACGGTAAAATAAATAAACAATAGATCCATTACCCCATATTTTGAATTTTGCCGGCTCCGTTCGAATTCAAAGTCAAACCAGTTCTAACTGGCGCGAGCACTAATCTGGGTCTTTTCGCTTAACGAGGGGCAGTTGGAAAACTATTCTGTTTGAGTGGTCGCCCCTGATGAACATAATTATGTAGAGCGCTACGCTTACACTTGCTGTTTATAATTCTATTGACTGATGAATTTTTACTAAATACCTATTCAACTCCTCTGTGCAGGAGCTGATGAGAGACTGCACGCGCTGCAGTTATCTGGTCGGCTTTCTGCTTTTGATGTGAAAACATCAAAGGATTTTGGGTGAGTGACTTTACTCGGTGATATTTTGTGCTACGAGGTTTTTTAATATTATTAATTTTAATGCTTTCTCTGAGTCCATTTATGCAGAAGATCTATCACATGAAATGGACATAGCTTCTAAGTAATGGGTGTAAGAAAAGAGATGCCAAGTTAGTAAAGAAATATATAATTTATGATTCAAAAAAGAAATTATCTTCCAGTTTATATTAAAAATATGTCAAATTTTAAAATGTTAAAATAAACCGTGAAAAAATTTATTACTGAAAAAAGCTTATTTTACCATAATCTTACCATAAATAAATATTTTGATGATAATTTGTCATAATTACTTGAATTTTTTATTCTTATGTTTCAAATTCTATTATACAGGGTGTCCTAAAAGGTATGGTAATAATTAGGGATCGGGTAGATTGGGTCAAAATAGGGTCCGAAAGTTATGTAACATTTTGTCCTATATCCCCTCACAACTGAGCTACCGAGCCCCAAAAGGAGACGCTGAAGATGTTTTTTTCTTAACGTTTTCGAAACTAAAAAAGATACAAACTTGAAATTTAGATATTCTAGAGTAAGCTTTACACGCCGAATCGAACTATTGTGGTTAGAATGTCAACAATCTAAAAGTGGCGACAGAAATAGGGGAGGGCGTAGTTAAAATATATCTATTATTTTTATATTGATTTAAATATCATTTTATTTCTTAAATTAGAAAACTTCAAAGTTTTTGCAATAAAAAGGTACTCATGGTTAGACAAGATTTAAAGTCGTTAAAAACGACCTCGCATGTGAAAAAGAAAACATAATTAACATCATTTACCCAAATTTTGATATTTTTTAGAACCTCATTTATTAAAAATGTCAATCACTAAATTCCTGCTAAATATGTTCCTCTTGAAAAAAATTAAATTTACTTCTTTGATCACCTCGTCTTTTTTACACTAGCTAAATACAATAATTTTGGTGTGCAAGATAAGTTTTTGATCAGTTTATCTCGAAACCGACGTACTAAATCCTGTCTAACTAAGACTATCTTTTTTTTGCCAAACACGTTAGAAGTTTTTTAATTTGACATAAAAAAGTATAAAAAATCAACCCGAAAAAGGAAAGTTAGGTGTATTTTAACTCCGCCCGTCCCCTATTTCTGACACTTCTTTTAAGTTGTCGAAATTTTAACGACAATAGTTTGATTCTGCCTATAAAGTTTATTCGAGTACCTAAATTTCAAGTTCGTATCTTTATTGGTTTCGAAAATATTAAGAAAAAAACATCTTCAAGGTATAGGTACTCCTTGCGAGGCTGTAGCTCAGTTAGGGGGGGGGGGATATAGGACAAAATGTTACATGACTTTCAGACCCTGTTTTGACCCGATCTAGCCGATCTCTGATTATTGACCATAGCTTTTAGGATACATTGTATAGGTATTATATTATAGTGTTGATTAAAAATTTCTGAAAGCTTTGTCGATAAAGATATTTCTTTCAGGCAATAAAGCATATTTTGGCTTTGACTTTCCGTGTGTGTGAATCGGGGACATTTTTAGTTTCGATAGTAGCTATCAATGTAGTCTCAACTATGATAGTATTATCTCACTGCCCAAAAACCGTAAATTTGATGGTCTTGAATAGATTTTCACATTAAATATTAAATTTTTGAAGCAAACTTTAAACCCCTTTTCTCTTACTTTTGTAAAACAACTCGGTAGGGGATCTTTAAATTTTTTCAAAATTTGAAAGAAACAGTAGGTATATATTAATAAAACAAAAGAAAATACCTACACTCACCAGCTTACTACCAGTCATTACGCCACATGCCACAAATAAACAACCCACGCCACAACTTCATAAATTTATTATAATAATGCGTATTATTCGTATGGACAAGCCGACGGGGGCAACTCCAAGAAAAAAAGAGCAGGGGAAACCCCGTACAATAAGACACTGACTGAACTCGTAGCGCCATTTTTAGAATGGTCTTAATGTTACGAAAAGAACATCGAAACTAAACCATCGATGTTAAAAACACGGATGTTGGAGGTGAAACATCGATGTTTTTTGCCCATCCCTACTTTCAACTTTAAATAAATAAAATTCTTTAATAGATCATAAATCCGTCAATAAATGTAGACTTTTGTTAAAAAGAAAATTTTTTAACATAACAGTAATCGAATTGATTTCATCTATTTGTAATCACGTGATCAAAAGCAACTAATGACAATAACAATACAAAAATAACAGTCCATGGTAGTTTATGTCATCATACGTTACCATAAAACAAAAATGTTTTCACACTTCTGAAATAATTGGTACAATATTTAAAATGTCATTAAATTTTCTCATCGAATATTCCACTCATCCCTAAATTGTGTAGCCATCTTACAAGCACTGAATTATTAAGTGGAAGTTTATAAAATTACAATGTAAATTTTTTCTGTTGTCATGACAACCTACATCAATATAATTTTGACAATACGTACCAAAAGATAGATCATTCATTGTCAAAATCATGTTTGTAAGTAATCTAGTTGCTTTGTTGTTAAGTCTGAGTTTAATACAAAAAACGGCTATTGACAATTAGAATCGTCAAAGTGAATAGCGACATAAGAATATTTATTCGAGAGATATTCTCCTTAAATACCGCTGGTAATTTTAAATTAACCAAATAATTTTTAATTCAAGTTGTTAAAAAGTAACGTACCTAAGGAAGTTGTAATAAAATTTTAAGTTGTTTAGTAATGCTCCAGGGATATTCGGAGGTAATACCACGAGTTCTTTAAAATTTGATCCTAGCAGACTCGTGAAATTTGTACAGAAAACACGCTTGAATGAAAAATTATATGGTTAATTTAAAAGCACGAGCGGTATTTAGGACCGTTATCAAATAACGTGCTTTCCAAATCTTATAAAATTATCGCGTAGTTATCGATACTCTTGGGATATTATGGATGAAAATTATTATTTAACACGATTCCCGTGCGACCTACTTCAACTACAAAATTTATGTAGACATTTAAAAAATTTAGGATACGATTTAAACCCTTCTTCTTCCCGCAAAATAGGTTGTGCAGCAGCGACTTCGAAATTAATATTCTTGGGTATATTAACCATAATAAGATTCATCGTGTAACCAGATCTATTAAGAACAAATGTACCCAAGTGGTGTGTTTTAACTAAAAATGTTTTTATAGTTACTTTGAGAAGGATCATTTTTATTTTGTGCTAGTGTTCAGCATCATATTATTGGAAAAATTCAGTGCTAATGGCTGAGAAAAAAATCCAGTATCTGAGTCATAACAAAAACAAAGGTGATGATGGATTAAGGAATTCAAAGCGGTGTATGCAAAATATGACAAAATAGACGTATTCTATTTAAGAATGGTCGTACAATGGTGTTTTCAGATTTAACAAACATTGAGATTTAAGAAAGTTACGACTGATCTAAGAAAATGCAACATTTAGTTCTATCCCTATAGGATCTCAGAATCAAAGAACCAAAATTTCTGATTTAAGAAGTAGTCCATGGTCTGTGGTTATGTATTTTAAAGGGAAATGAAAGTCTGTCTTTACCACCAAAATTTTTTATATTAACTATACACTACACCCTAGATTTGGGTATCGAGGGCATATATATGGGAGGGATTCACCATATGAGTTAGATGTTCAATATAAGTTTAAAAATTTAACATTTAACTTCAATTCCTTTCAAATATTGCCGCCAATGGACTTGACGGTTTACGCCGGAAACTAAAATTGTAGGAGGGAAAAACTTTGAATCTTAGTACCATCTTTCCGGTATCTCCATTTTCTAAATTCCTCTGCTAGTACTTAGAGTGTCTTACTGCTTACAATTTTTTAACTGATGATTAAATATTACCAAATTAATATGTTCTACCTTCTCAAGAGAAAAAAGAGAAAAGCCTCACCTTTGTTGAGTGACTGAGAAATAAAAGTGAGTACCATTTTATCTACATTTTATTGATTCTGTAGTACAGCTCTTACACGTGTTCCTAAAATACTCAAAACTAAAATATTCTTTCTCTCCCTTTGCAGATAAAATAAAAAAACGAACTAAAAGGTACCTATATTTAACATAAAACAAACCTTTAGTTCTATCTTACATCTAAAAATGTTTTATTAAAAATTAACCCACCTTAATTAAAAAGTCTATTCCACAAAGAATACCACCACAAATTCAAAATCATCATGCTTTTTTCTCAATAATATATGTAATGAAAATAAATAAAATCATTTCTCTACTAACATGGGTCAAGAGTAAAAACAAACTTGTCTAAGACCTATTTCTCCTACTGTTTACAGTTATTGGCTTACGTCAAATAAATATAAAACCTCTACACTCAATACTCAACAAGTGTATCAATTAACCCCTTATTCTTAACCTATTTGTGTAGCCAAAGGGACGTTCCCAGTCAAGTCCATGGGCAGGCACACACATTCATTGAACTATCCACTACTGTGTTTTACCTTGTTTACGTTATTATTATATAGAGTTGCTGATGATGATCTTTTCTAAGGTCGAAACTAGTCCGACTCAATTTTTAAACTTATATTGAACATCTAACTCATATGGTGAATCCCTCCCATATATATGCCCTCGATACCCAAATCTAGGGTGTAGTGTATAGTTAATATAAAAAATTTTGGTGGTAAAGACAGACTTTCATTTCCCTTTAAAATACATAACCACAGACCATGGACTACTTCTTAAATCTTGAAACAGCCAGTCTGGCATACCTAGTCCGACAATTCAAAAAAGAACAACTTCGTAGAAGAAACAAGCTTGTGGATATATGGTTCAATAATGAATGTTTGAGAAGAGGAATCACCCCCAACTACGTCTCCATTTGTACTAAGAGCAATTCTACGGCTGCTAAGAAGGCCATCCAAATAGCTAGGACAACCTGGATCAGGCAGGAGGTCAGAGGGTGCTACTTTGCTCTCAACTTGATTGAAGTTAAACTAAAAGCATTATATCTTAAAGTATCGTCTTTACTACATCCATTGCAATTTGATATTCTATATACAGACATATTGCAGTATGTCGAAGATCTTAGCTCAATCAAATCGGATAGACTACATAACAAAATCACTTCTTTAGCTAAAAAACAAAATATTAGTAATAACTTCACTAATTTTCCTGTACATCTGAATAATACTCACCATAACTATAGCTCACAAAACTTTGATCAAGTTGAGAGTGAAAACAGTAATGTATCGCCTAATGTAAGTTTTTCGAATGATATTTTCAATACAAAGTTTAATCTTAATAATTTGCCAGGTGGTAATTTCTCAGACTTTAAATTTCATTCTCGCTGTCTTAACTTGAGCACGACTGAGTTCACACCCAACGACATGCAGATACTAAACTTGGGCCTCAAGTTTAATTTTCATAATACCCTTACTGCTAACAACTTAGCTCTTCTAGCTGTTGAAACGGAGAGAATACTCGAAACATACAATGACCTCTCTAATGCTGACATAATTAGAACTAATGTAGCCAATATCATTAATCAACACTCCAAATCTAAAAATAATGTTCCACATCATAATTATGTAACACAAAATTTGAGAATGAAACAACTTACCAAGAAAATCAAAGAACATAACCTAACTATCACAAGGGCTGATAAAGGTGCATGTATAACCATACTGAATAGAGATGACTATATAGGTAGGGTTGAGGACTTTTTGAAAGAAGGCTTCACAGTCTTAGGTAATAATCCTACAAATAAATTTTTCATATATTTAAAAGCCAATTTGGACATCACTATAGACACCATAAAATACCTAAAATCCAACAAATACAGATTATACCCAATGAATCCCTCTACACCACTGCTTTATGGCCTACTGAAAATTCACAAACCTCCTCCTTTTCCTGTCAGGCCTGTCGTTAGTTATAGCCAATCACCAGCATCACGACTTTCCAAATGGCTCAATCAAATAATTTTATCTGAAACTAACTTTTCAAACCCCTTATCAATAAAAAATAGTAAGCACCTAACGGATAATATTGCTCAAATAAGAATACCCCCCAACACTACACTAATCTCTTTTGATATAAAAAACCTGTTCCCAAGTATACCACCGGAGGATTGTATAGAATGTGTCAGAAAATTACTAATCGAAAAATCTAACCTCAATATGTTTCACATTCTAAATATATGCCTACTAGTCGATACCGTATTAAAACAAAACTTCTTCCAATTTAATGATAAACATTATAGCCAGCAATCGGGTCTTGCCATGGGATCGAATCTTTCCCCCTTACTTGCAGAAATCTTTTGTTTTCACTAGAAAAAACCATCCAAACCCACCCTTTATTTAACAAATTCCTATTCTACTATAGATATGTCGACGACATACTAGTTGCTTTTGTTGGTGATATGCAGGAGCTGAAGGATTTCCATGATTATATTAATAAAATTCATCCTAACATTGAGTTCACAGTCGAATATGAAAATAATAATAGCATCAACTTCCTGGATTTAACAATATCCAAACATAATTCGGAATTACAATTCTCTATCTTCCACAAAGCTTCTTCGACAGACAACATAATTCCATATCATTCAAACCACCCAATCAACCAAAAACTTAGTGCCTTCCATTCATTTTTTCATAGGTTATTTGCTATACCGTTAAACAATATCAACTTCAATAAAGAACTTTCTTTTATCAGACAGTTAGCAACAAACAATCAATACCCTCTACATATAATCAATAAAATTTACTTCAAATTCTTAAATAAATTTATAAACAAAAACTTAATTTCCAGTATCGAAA
Source organism: Polydrusus tereticollis (assembly GCA_963920685.1). NCBI lineage: Eukaryota > Metazoa > Arthropoda > Insecta > Coleoptera > Curculionidae > Polydrusus > Polydrusus tereticollis. The sequence goes on from OY987327.1 coordinate 138,872,753, forward strand.
ACAATAAACCAAAATATTATAGCAGCTTACCTTATTTTGGATCTATATCTCACAGCATCAAAAATACTTTACTCAAATATAACAGCGACCTTCAAATCTCTTTTAAAACTCAAAACACATTAAAACAATATATTAATAATAACAAAGATAAGATTGATATACTACAAAAGTCAGGAATATATAGGTTGAATTGTTCTCATGTGGACGGTGGAGTTCCATGTAATTCTTGCTACATAGGGCGTACAGGGCGGAAGTTTAACATACGAATTAAAGACCATCTGTCCCTGATTCAAAGAAATGTGGGCAGACAGCCACCGGTGGACACAAAGTCAAACTTCGCCGACCACATATTAAATTCCCAGCACAGTTTTAATCCGGATACTGACATTCAAATTCTCCACGTTGTAGATGAGGGTAGGACTTCCAATTTGCTCGAGATCTACGAAATTAACAAAGCAGTAAGGGCCCCCAATTTAAATATTTTAAACGAACAAATTACCTTCGATTGTCTTCCATTCTTTAATTCACTCGCAATTTGACCATTAACCCATACTAAAGAAGTTTCGTAGAAACATCACATACCATCCTCGATTTTGTTTTAATTATAAATAACAATAAGCTATAAAATTTTAAGTATTTATAATAATATTTATTAATGATAAAACTAAATGAAAATGATTGACAGAGAATATATGTCACCACTGAGAAAGATGTATTATTTCAGACGGGCCTAATAAATATTTTGTTTGGTGTCTCTGTGGTGGTTGCCTACCTTCATTTTAGATAAATTAAGGTTACTTGCCTGTTGACTCTTTGAGGTACTACCACTGTCGTTACCCCCCGCTCAGCCGTGCTCGGGTGAAGATATCTACCTTTTCTATTGTTAATAATATACAGGATATTAAAATACTAAACGATAAAATCCAAACTTAATTTTATCGATTAATTTTCAGATTTCGTCTATATAACTAGTAACTAAATTTAACTTAAATAAACATGTATACACCCCGAATAAGGGATGTTAATTAGTACTGGGATGACCTCTTTGTGGTTTGAGATTGTCTCTAAATTTAACATTTAACTTCAATTCCTTTCAAATATTGCCGCCAATGGACTTGACGGTTTACGCCGGAAACTAAAATTGTAGGAGGGAAAAACTTTGAATCTTAGTACCATCTTTCCGGTATCTCCATTTTCTAAATTCCTCTGCTAGTACTTAGAGTGTCTTACTGCTTACAATTTTTTAACTGATGATTAAATATTACCAAATTAATATGTTCTACCTTCTCAAGAGAAAAAAGAGAAAAGCCTCACCTTTGTTGAGTGACTGAGAAATAAAAGTGAGTACCATTTTATCTACATTTTATTGATTCTGTAGTACAGCTCTTACACGTGTTCCTAAAATACTCAAAACTAAAATATTCTTTCTCTCCCTTTGCAGATAAAACAAAAAAACGAACTAAAAGGTACCTATATTTAACATAAAACAAACCTTTAGTTCTATCTTACATCTAAAAATGTTTTATTAAAAATTAACCCACCTTAATTAAAAAGTCTATTCCACAAAGAATACCACCACAAATTCAAAATCATCATGCTTTTTTCTCAATAATATATGTAATGAAAATAAATAAAATCATTTCTCTACTAACATGGGTCAAGAGTAAAAACAAACTTGTCTAAGACCTATTTCTCCTACTGTTTACAGTTATTGGCTTACGTCAAATAAATATAAAACCTCTACACTCAATACTCAACAAGTGTATCAATTAACCCCTTATTCTTAACCTATTTGTGTAGCCAAAGGGACGTTCCCAGTCAAGTCCATGGGCAGGCACACACATTCATTGAACTATCCACTACTGTGTTTTACCTTGTTTACGTTATTATTATTTAGAGTTGCTGATGATGATCTTTTCTAAGGTCGAAACTAGTCCGACTCAATTTTTAAACTTATAGTGAACATCTAACTCATATGGTGAATCCCTCCCATATATATGCCCTCGATACCCAAATCTAGGGTGTAGTGTATAGTTAATATAAAAAATTTTGGTGGTAAAGACAGACTTTCATTTCCCTTCAAAATTTCTGATATTGCAATCCTGTAATCACTAATTTTGGACAAATTTTGGTATAAAAATGGTATATGGTATAAAACGTAACAAATTAGATAATTGTGCTTGACAGTGACCATTTATAATAATCTTATTTTTAGATCATTTTTCTCGTATTTTTTCTAAAAATTTTACGTACTAATTCTATTAAATGGATTTCAAGATTAAAAATACAGTGGAATTCATTAAATACAAAATTTATACCACATTCTTCTGGAGAACGACATAATTCTGGAAGACCTTCCTGAGATCATGTTTTCAACGAATATTAGATCAAAAGATTCAAGAGCAAGGTTTAAAGGAAAGGAATAATTTTATCATTAATGTTCTTTTGATTCGTATTAATTTTTTAAAAATGTTATGTTGCATGGTGACCACCTGTCAGAGACAATAAAACCTCCACAAACATAATTTAAAGTTGTTTTTCGTGTAAGAAGTCTTAAGCAAACACTCGCATATTATGCTCTCAGCACATACACACTGTAGGTAGAAGTATATTTATTTTAAGGCCCTGTCTAGATAAACCTAACTAGGTCATAAAAAATTACTTTCTCTATAAAATATTTTTCGATTTTTTTGCAGTTGATATTATCTTGCAAAGATTAATTCAGTAATAAGTAAAAAAAAAATTTTTATAGATCCCTATGATAATGGTTCTTTTGCACAAGGGACTAAATTCTATTTCTTTTTTTTTTTTTAGAAATTAAGCTAGGTTAGTTTGATTCAAATTATGACACGTTCAAATGATGCCTTGCATCTTAAATTAATAATTTAAAGTTGCGATACCGCGATGCTCATATCAAATATAACATATCGAGGAGAAAGGAAATTTAAATTAATAAATTAAGAAAAATTATTCACAAAATAGAGGATATTTCCTTACTCCTCAACTTATTATCTTAAGGAAATTATTTAGTTTATAAATTATTGTTTACGTAGATGTATGCACTTTTTTACTAATGAAATCATTTAAAAATGTAATGTTCGCCATAAAGTTATTTAAACATTTTTTTTTAACTTGCACAGCAGTAGGGTTGTGAACTTATTTCTTTTTTGTAGGATAAGTCGAAAAGCCTACAAAATGCCCGCGTTAATTCATCGGCGCATAGCTTGAATATCGATCATTCGAATTTCGTCAGGACCAAAAGCTTTTTTAGTGTCAACATCCTTCAAGATTCGTTTAACTACGCACTACCGTTTGGTATAGTTTTTTTCCTATAACTTTACCGCTAAATGTGAAGAAAATAGTTCCGCAGGAGCGAAAGTTTTAATTTTTTCTCGCAATGCAATGTTGTCATCAGAACGTGATGACTTAGCCACAGAACAAAATGACCTTTCTTACTCCGTTAAGATATTTTAGAAGTTTCCTTTTAATCATTTGGCTGCATTCTTCTTTGCTTTGATTTATCATTGGTTTTGAGTGTGAGCGTTAGCAAATATAGTAGGTACGATTTTTAGCAGTTGAGTTTTTTTATCTGCCGGTCACTCATAAATATTGTTAAACCGAGGTTTGCCCTTAAAATAGTACTTTTTAAGAAGGGGATTGAAGGCTTCTTTCATCGGTATCTAAGAATGATACGATACTTATCTAGCACACATGAATGTATCGTCAGAGGTAAAGCAAACGTGTCGCCAAAGAAAGGTTCCTTTAGGTAATCCCACTTAGCCGATGTATAATGCCTGATCTTCCGTGGTCAGTCCTCTTAGATTGCAGAAGTAAATTTAGAAATTGTTAAATTTGGGTCTTTTAATAACTCCAGGTAGGTACAGTGGCGTATTTAGGATTGTGACAAGGGGGGGGTCCACTTATATCCGTTAAAAAAATGCGCCGCAGGCAAATTTTTTGTAGATGCCACGCCCTTTTTTGGCCTGTCTAAACTTACAAATTTTACGTTTTGATAACCCGGCTCAAAAAAAACGTAGAAATAAAGCAATTTTTAAATATAAACGCCAATATTTGCATTTGAAATATTAGTTTTTTGAAGGTATGTATAACGGTATACTATTTTACTCACCTTAATTAGAAAACACAGAACAAAAAATAAAATTCAACAATTATTAAACTAAAAGACTGTGGAAATCCCCAAACATCTGGAAAATTTGAAATAATGTTTCATGTTATTTATTGCAAATAATCGAATGTGAATTTCAGTTTTCTTTACTACTGAGTCCACGGGGGGGGGTCCAGACCCCCCTGACCCCCCCCCCTAAATACGCCACTGGGTAGGTATCAGATTATTTCCATTGTGAGCGTTATTTAAAGGATCCTTATACATATGCAGCGATTACTTGGTTACTTATAAAATTAAAAAAAACTTATAGTAGCTTCTCAAGGCTAGAAACCTACGTAAAAAATGAATAATGCCCCACATTTAATTTTCACTTTAAGCAACCTATACCGTTATGGGAATAAGAATATGTGTATTTTTAACATTTGTATACTTGCAGCAGTCTCTTCGATTCCCTATCGCCATTAATGCATCAAAGCAGCTGACAGACAGAACTGCATGAGATTTTGTTTCATCAAGAGCAAATAGTGCAAAAGTACTAAAGGGTAAAGTCTAGGGCCTCAGGAATAGGAAAAGTATATCATTTCACCAAAATCTCCGAAACTTTGTAGACCTCGTAACCTTTGTTTCTTCACTGCAGAGCACGTATAGAGGTGGCGTACTGTCATTTACACTAAACAATTTTTATGTCGGCATAATATAGTGGTTAATAACGTTGCTGCTTCTAAATTTGATCATCCGTTTCCGACCAGAATTCCTGATTCCTGATTGCCTCAATTTGGAGGCCACTTTGAACAATTTATTTATTATTATAAATTTTTGATACTTGGCTACTTGTGTGGGTATTATTTGTGTGATAATAATCCGGTAACAAAATTTAAAAAAAAAAGTCAAGGCTCTCACAATAATAATTGTTATAAGGTAAACTTAAAAAACAAAACAAAAGCGAATATTATATTCACAGCATTCAAAAAATATGTGTGTATAGTATAATTTAAGTATATTGTTAAATTCTTCAGCTATGCCACTTTCCTCTTTCTCCTGCTTAACTTAATAATAAACACTATACCAATTACTTACTATTATGAAGTAGTAAAAGCAAGTAAATAAAATTATTATGAATAAACATGAAACAAATAGCGACCAGATGTGAATGAAACATTATCATAAATTATTAGATAATGTTTCCATGTTTACATTAATTAACATAACCAAACGCTTAATTAAATGTTAATTAAATGTTATTTTAATAATTCAGATAATCGACTGTCAATCATTGCGAGTGCATAAATATAATAAATTTTACAAACACTTGTAGGCACTAGTTAGTTCAGGTTAGTTGCTGAGTAATTTTCTAGGGATTTTTCGTCATTAAAATTTTTATTCCGTATAAATAAATTTCCCCATTCAATTCATGATTTTATTATTTATTTGCACCTGAGATCAAAAATTAAAAATATTGTCTACGTATTTAAATCAGGATTATGTACGTCTCAATCCCTGTAGTTTCCATTAGATTATCTATATTATAAAGTTAATTCGCTAAAATGTTACAATAAACTTTAGGATTATAGTCGACAAAGCGGAGTTAAAGTGGACGTTAAGCTACTATTTATAATGTCAAAATAAGGAAACCTTTTGTTTTAGTCTAGGTCTTACTTCCCCTTGGATTATGTGTTTACATGAAAAATTAATAAAATTAATAAAAAAACACAAAATATTTTGTAATTATGAGATTTCAAAATGGTTCAAAAACTTAATAGGCCTAAGCTGTAACCGCTTACATCTAACTTAACCAGAGCTTCCCTAACTTGATGTCAAGTTCTATTGTGCAGAATTTGGTTTTTCATTTAGAAACACTATTCATTTTAACCCACTATTCTGCTTTCAATCAACTCTTATAACCAAGATCCACCGTACGACATTTAAAAATTTAAATAAAGGCCCGAAAGACTAATTCAATAAACAAAAAGAGCCCCAGGCCTTTCTTATTTTTAACTTTTCAGATTTTTAAACAGCAGTGCCTTAATCGCTACTATTTAAAAAACTTTCTAAGCATAAAACACAGTACTTGAAAACAATGAATTAGAATAATTATTTAAACAATTCTTTTGCTGAGCAATTAGAAATTCTAGCAAGCACATGTTACGATATTTCATTTGTCATACGACAATTTATATCCTTTCTCAACATTTAGGTTTTTATTTACTTTGAAATCTTTTTCCTAAAAGGAGCCTATTAAGAACTACTTTACATTTCTTCACTATCAACCCTGCACATTTGAATATCTTGTAACTAAGTCAGCAATAACAAGATTGATCTACTAACAATTTGCTCTACATAATAATAATAATGGTTGTTACATTCGGTATATTTCAAACTTTCCTCGCAGTCCTCGAAGAAAGACAAAAGATCAACAAACGCAGTTGAATATCGTTTTCTCCTACTCCAAGGTCTCCATGAACGAACAGTTGCTGTCACAGCATTGCATTGTTTCATCCGATACTGTGCGAGAACAAAATCTAATATCCCCTGTACCTGCCTGTACGTACAGGCCCGCTATTAGAAGTAGATAATTGAAGGCAGGGGTTGCAATTTACTCGAGCTTATAAAGGTTGGCGATGTGTTTTCCTTACAGATGACTCCAATTTTACAAGGTATTTACCTGAGGGATTTTTTTTTATGTTAAGGCACATCCCTGCAGGATTAATCGTTTTTGACGCCCTGCTAGCGGTGCGTGTGGGCAGGAAACGATTCACGTTGATCCTCAATCTTTGGAGATTATACTCGTTGAGGAACACGGCCTCAGGGTGGTCGTTCCAGAGTGGTGACGTTCTCCAGATGAAAGAATTTTTAAACAGTGTCATTATAGAGGGATTCTAAGCTGAACCATGTACGGGTGGGCTGCAGTGACTCGTCGTGTATTTCTACTATGCACCGCTCTGAGTGGAATCAAGCTAACAACTTCAATTGAGCACTTGCCATGAAAATAGTTGTAAAAGAAACTCAAGTCGCCCACCTGCCTTCGATGATCAAGGCTTTCCAGGTTGTTTGTCAGTTCATGGTCACCGATCAAGCGAATGACTCTTATTTGAATGGAATCTAGCAATCTCAGGGTATGTTTAGAAGCAGAGCCCCAAATATGCGAACAGTACTCCAGCGATGGTCGAATATGGGCTTTATTATTTAGTTCGGAAAAGTATTCCAAGCTTTTGCGAGGCTGCCTTAACAATGGCCGTAACGTGACTAGGCTAAGACATATGAGTATCCAAATTGACGCCCAATAAATGAATTGCCAAGGGAATTAAGTATCCCGCTATGGCTATATCCGGTTCCTCAACATTAACTTATTTAGAAAAAACTGCCGCCTGGGTTTTTAGCGTTAAATTCTACTTGGATACTCTCACCCCAAGACAGAATTTCTTACAGGTCTTTGTTAAGATGTGAGACCTGCCTATAGAGATGTACATTGGCAGCTGATGTCCGAGCATCCAAAGTAAAAGATGAAACGTGTGTGCTATCATCAGCAAAGCTCTATATATAAATAGGATTTTTAGTTTTTTCCAAAAGATCCTTAATGTATAGTAAAAATAGGGTGGGCGACAATATAGAACCTTGAGGGACTCCGGCATTGATGTTAAACGTGTCCGAAAGAAGTCCGTCCATCGCCACTCGCAGAGAACGGTCTTTAAGAAAGCTTGACAGCTATGAACAAAACTGAACCGGCTCTCAATTTAGAAGGACGCCAAAGAGTATATAGAAGACCCGGAGACGAATATGGCCATTATTGCTTCTTTGCTATATAATTAATATAGTATAATTTAGAGGTGAAAGTGCGATGGTATAGGGAGGGATCACTTTGCAAGCAAGAATGGAACTAGCTACGTTTCGGAGAAGTAGCATCAACGCAAGTATTTGGAAGAGCATATTATGGTGCCCTACACGCCTTTTGTAGGAGAAAATTATCTCCCAATGCATGATAATGCTCCACCACATATGGCCGGGATAACTCCAATACCTTAATGTCGCTGGTATTCAGTTACTAGTATGGCCAGTTCGAAGCACGGACGTGAATTTCGTAGATCAGACGTGGGATAAGATAGGATGAAGTATGCAACATTATGGCGAGTTTAAACTGTATATAAGCTGGAATAGGCGCTTCAAAACAAATGGGAGCAAATGGCGCAAAATAAAATTGTTTCTTTAATTGAAAGCCTGCCAGAGAGAATGGGGGTGGATATTGAAGGTTGAGAGGGCCATACTCGGGTTTAAATCACTGTAATTTAGTTTTCGCTTCTTGCTCGTAGAATGTTCATTAATAACATTTTTTGAATATTTATGGGCTATACTAATCCTTTTAGAAAAAAGTGAATAAAAAAAAAAGTTGGATAGGACACCTGTCGGTGTAACATAAACCAAACGAAAACGTTGATTCCGTTTTTGGTCACGAAGGGTAAAAAGCCGCGTTTACCTTAGACGCCTTTCATACTTTGATTTTCGTTGTTTAGTCGTTCAATTCTTTAGAACAAAATATGAGAATTTTCTTTAAAACTATGCACTAATATTAGGTACAATGAACAGGGTATTTCATTAAGGGTGACGAGGTACCATATATCAGAAACTGATTTTATTGTCGTAAAAAACATCATTATGGGAAGTAAGCAAGGGAAATTGCTGGAAATAATTTTTAGGAATTTACTCTACCGTCAGAGGGCGCCAACAAGTGTAGGACGATATCTCAAGATATTATAGCACTCTGATGGGACAGCTCAAGGCCAAATATCTATAAGGTGATGAGTTTTATTAGGGATAATGTTGAAATTTCGGCTCTGAATGATTGTGTAATTCTCTGGGCGTTGGCACCGACAATAAGATAAGTGGCTGTGAGCGAGCAAGGAACCGTACACCTAAAAAACACGGACTCTTAAGAAAAGTATGCTGGGCATCAACATGCTGATATCACATGGATGCTCTGATGTCAATAGAGACATTTTGTAACAGAATAGACCAGTAATTTCCAAAAATTCTGAATATCATTCGCCATTTAGATAGCCAATAAAAATAAAGGATCCGATAATTCTGTATCTCAAAATTGTACTCCACATATTTATACTCCACTTGTGTTGGTGATCCACTTCGCGCATCCAATTAGGATTTGCTTGTGAGCAACAGTGCGCATATTATGTAAATTACCGCTGCCATAACTAGTAAAAGTGGCCTCATCAGTCCATAAGTCCAGGGAGATCAATTGAGGATTTTCGTCGTATATTTCTCTAAGCCAATAGTAATAGTCCATCAGCCGCTTGTCAAAATCAGTATACAGGGTCGTTGGTATGTATGGAAACGGTCGATTATTTCTTAAAGTACAACAGCTAGCAAAAAATATTTAAGACAAAAGTTTTAGGGTTTTTATAATCTATTAGAATTTTAAAAAGTTAAGTATACAGGATAAGTCAGAAAGACGTAGAGAAATAAAGTTACTTTTTTTTCAATGGAATACCCTATATCTTAGAATACTTTTGGATTTTGCATAAAATTACAATTATTTTTTATTAAGTGCATTATAAGTCTAAACCTAATAGTATGTAATAATATAAATATAAATTATAAATTATATAAATATATAATAATAAAAGTAATAATAACCTGAACTGACCTAATAGTTTCCAAGAAATTGAGTTTTGAAAAATTACATTTTTGAATTTTGACAGCTTCTAGCTTTCTAACGGTACGTCTTAAAGTAAAACGGCTTACATGTCCCTATCTTAGTTTTTAACTCTCTTTCTAAAAGTTTCAACTTCCGGTTAAACCGGATGTAGCTCAAAAGCCATAAATATGGTACTTCCGGTTTAACCGGAAGTTGATATTTTCGGGAAGATAATTAAAAAGGAAGATAAGGACATGTAAGTTGTTTTGCTCTATAGCGTACCGTTAGAAAGCTAGTAGCTGTCAAAGTTCAAAAATGTAATTTTTCAAAAGTCGATATCTCGGAAACTATTAGGTTTAGACTTATAATGCACTTATTAAAAAATAATTGCTGTTCCACGTAAAATTTAAAAATATTCTAAGATATAGGGTGTTCCATTAAAAAAAAAGTAACTTTGCTTCTCTACGGTTTTGTGACTCATCCTGCATACCTATTTTTTTTAAATTCTAATATACCTTAAAAAACCCTAAAACTTTTGTCTAAAACATATTTTGCTAACTGTTTTACTTTAGGAAGTAATCGACCGTTTCCATACATACCAACGACCCTGTATGTAAGGGCCTAATGTAAAACAATATGATGGGGATGTAGTTTGAAATCTCTTATTCTGTATTCTGAATGTAGTGCAACTTATACCTAAGTTTAAAGAAATCTCTAGCATTGTCTTCTTTCCTTACTGAACGTCTTTTAAAGGGAAGTGGAATGGGTCGTACAATACCCGATTATTTAACGTATTGCCAACCGCCGAAAACAGTCAAAATATACAGGGGTCTCTAAAAGGTATGTAAAAAATCTGAGCACATATTCCCGAGGCCAAAATAGGGCGATTTAAAGCAACTTTCCTTAGTCCGAAATTGCTCCGTTTCCGAGATACAGGGTGGTAAAGTTAAAAAATAAAAATCGAATTTTTTAAAATTAATGAACATTTTTTAACGTATTACTTTAAAACTTGGTCTCCGGGGGTTTTTTGGGATGCGAAACCCGAATACGGACACCTTTTCACTGTGGCCATTAGAGGGCGCTTCACAATGCACTTCTTATGGTTCAGAATGGCCATAACTCTTTTATCAGTGTAGTTTTTTCCTTTTTTGTTAAGGAACTCATTTTTTGAATATTTTGAAACAAAAAAGGTACTCTTGTGAAAATCCGCTAAAGTACGCCGTTTTTGAATTATTTCGGTTTTTATTGTTCGATGCCGCACCGGAATATTTAAATTGTTCTGAATAAAAAATGTTTGCTGTTATCTTTGAGGATGAAATGTGGTCAGTGAATTAGCAGTGGAAAATGTATTTTTTTTTATATACTGTTTTGGAGTGTTACATCCAAAAATCCGCGGATTTTTTGCCTGTTTGATGAACACCTTTAAATTTTTTTTTTGCAACAGACTATTTAAATGTAAACATTTTTCGTATTTTAAGAATTTTTGCTATTAGTCTATGTTGTTTACAGTAAGTGTTTTAGTAAGAATTCGCCAATGCGAGAATAAGTAAGGTGTTTGAAATGTGTTAGTTAAATTTTAAATTGACTGTAAAGATGGCTGAAGGATACAGTTCTGCAGATAATGACGGAAATGCTATTGGTTTTTGGGTATTGTAAAGAAAATTGCCGCGAGAGTGTTAGGGTATACAGGGAAAGATATCGAAATCGTCGCTTACCAAACCGTCAAACATTTGCTGCTATTGAGAGACGCCTTCGCGAACCCGGTAGCTTCACTCCTTTAACTGCCAATTATGGACGGTAACGTGCAATAAGGACTCCTGAGGTTAACGAACAAATTTTGGAAAGAATTGCTGAAGATCCAAAATTAAGCACCAGACGCTTAGGTTTAGAGGTAGGAGTATCCAAGGATGTAGTTCATAGAACATTAAAAGAACAGCACCTTCATCCATACCATATCCAAAAGGTACAAGATCTTTTGGCTCCGGATCTCGATCAACGATTGGACTTCTGTCGATTCATTACCGAACAAAGGCAACAGGATGTGAATTTTGCTAAGCACATTTTATTTACTGACGAAGCATGTTTTACAAGAAGTGGTGTAACGAACTTACATAACGAACATGTTTATGCTGATGAAAACCCGCATGCCACGAAAGTAACTCATTATCAACATGAGTTTAGAATTATTGTGTGGGCAGGAATCATTGGCAATTTCATTATTGGTCCTGTCATTTTACCGCCACGACTAAATGGTGTGGATTATTTACAAAATTCGCTGCCACATTTATTAGAAGATATGCCATTACAGCTTCGACGATGTGGTTTATGCATGACGGTGCTCCACCACATTTTAGTTTAAATGTCCGCAATTATTTGCATCGACAGTATCCAAACAGATGGATCGGTAGAGGAAATGACGGTCCTGTAAAGTAGCCGCCACGCTCACCGGATATGACTCCGTTGGATTATTTTTTATGGGGGTCTTCAAAAACGATGGTATACTCCAGACCGATTAATAGTGAAGAGGAATTGTGGGGAAGAATTCGAAATGCAGTCAACATATTAAAGAACGATGCGGAATTGATGCAAAGAGTAAATTTAAACTTTTCACCTCGTATTAATCTTTGTACTTATGTTGACGGAGGTCATTTTGAAGAATTACTAAAAGTTTATGCTAATTAAATTTACTTTTAAAATAAAATTGTTTCTCATTTAATTAAAAAAAAAATCCATTCTCAAATTATTCCTGCTAAACTTGCAGTAACTAATCCAAGTGAAACATTTTTTCCTGCCGAATATTTACTAATAACGGAATTTTTTATTCAAAATAATTTAAATATTCCGGTGCGGCATCGAACACTAAAAACCGAAATATCTCAAAGACGGCTTACTTTAGCGGATTTTCACAAGAGTACCTTTTTTGTTTCAAAATGTTTAGAAAATCAGATATTTAATAAGAAAAGGAAAAAACTACACCGATAAAAAAGTTATAGCCATTCTAAACCATAAGAAGTGCATTGTGAAGCGCCCTCTAATGGCAACAGTGAAAAGGTGCCCGTATTCGGGTTTCGAATCCCATAAAACCCCCGGGTACCAAGTTTTAAAGTAATACGTTAAAAAATGTTCATTAATTTAAAAAAATTCTATTTTTATTTTTTAAATTTACCACCCTGTATCTCGGAAACAGAGCAATTTCGGACTAAGGTAAGTTGCTTTAAATCGCCCTATTTTGATCTCAGGAATATGTGCTCAGATTTTGTACAGACCTTTTAGAGACACCCTGTATAGCAAGTAGATCGTAAGCCTCGGCATTGATATAAGCCATTTTTGAAGGATGCGTTACCAAATTTATAATTTAATATAAACAATTAATTGGTAAACCCAAAATTTACAACTAATCAAAGATATTATACATAACATTCATAAATTATTGTAAGTCTAACAGCTTTTCCATGATTTCAATACAAATTTTAATATTAATATTTTTATTGTTAATTTGGAACAAGTGTTAAATAATTAGGCCTTTGGCAATTACTCTGAAACAAATGAAGCTATCGAACTGCGTTTTTCTTTTAATTTTTATTGCAAATTAAATTTTCTTTCCGATTGTAATATGGTTTTTATATCATTTTATTTAAAATATCGGGCTAAAATTTCAAACAATTGTAAATGTTTTAAATGATGCCCCCTAGCGAAATCTGCAAAATCTATTATGACATGTCTATAAGCCTGTTTCAATCAACAAAAATTCCTTTGTTAAACAAGACCTAGTTTGCCAAATTTGGTTTTAGTTTAACAAAAATATAGGCACTTTAATCAGTTTACTTGCCCCCACCTCCTGCCCTCAGTTTTCTTGGATAAGCAATTATGATATTTAAACCAAATATCAAAAAAATGGCTAGGTTTACGTAAGTACCTAATGTCAAAGTCCGATTTAAATTGCTAAAAAATTGTAAATTTGACAATACTGCAAATGTGATTAGCAGCTCTTATATATTTATACAAATAGCGAATTTTAGTTTAGACGGAAAAGCGGCATTAAAGATATTTTAAGCGTTCCGGAATTTTGTTACATGCTGTACTGTACATGTACAATCATCGATTCAAATTTAATTAAATTATTTTACACACCTGATGTAATCTAATACTTACCTAGTCTTAAATACAACTAGGCAAAAGTACCTATGTACCGGGTGAACAACTAAGAATGACCGCCGGCTATATCTCAGAAACTGGCAGTCATAGAGCTTTCAGGTAAAATATTTTTTAATAAAAGTGCCCAAGAGAAAATGTTTGAAATTATTTTCAAGTTTGTAAAAAGTCCTCAAGGGGGGTCACAGTCATGATCACTGCAAATATTAAGACTTTCTTCGTGTTTTGACTAAGTAGGAGGTAACGATAACATCTTTGTTTTAATCCTTACATATTTCCTTATATATTTTGTTATGCAGAAATTTTCCTATCTAGTGAACTAAAGTGGTGGGGGGAATTCAAATGTTTTTTCACATAAACTACGATTACTCCCATTTGGCATACCTGATGTGAACAAACTTAGTCTCATTTAAGAGAGCAATATTTTATTTAAAGATTGTGCTTTTGCTGAAAATATAAGCGAATATTAGGCTTTTTCGCAACAAAGTTAAGTACAATGATAGGTCTGTTTTAACAGGATCTAATAGATAATTAAATTCCTAATAATTCCGTAAAAATCCCATGTTCGCATCTTTTATAGTACCGGAGTTATTGGCCAAAATAAACTACATACAACGTATTCTTCCGGTTTAAGGGCGTTATATATAGCAGCGAATCTTACAACATTTATATGCAAAATTTCTCCGTTCTGTCTATTAACAACAAAGACATTGGACTTCCTGGCACTAATGGGCCACCCTTGTCTTTGAATCCAAAAAATATACCATTTAAATTAAGAGTAAGCTTTGAAAAAATAAAACAAATGAATTGTGTTAAAATAGCTCGCTGTCAAAATAACAAATAAGTCAGATTTTCACTGAGGTCATTGGTTCGTTTTGGTGGTCAGGAAAACTTTTTTTTTATGAAGATGCGTTAGACAAATGACAAGGCATTCGGTATGATAGACGTTTATTTCGAATGCATGCGAAATGCAAAAGTCGCTTCCAGGGTTTACGCCATGGTGCGACATTCTGGGGGGTAAAATTATTGAACCCGTTTTCTTTAATTATACTCTCACTAGATAGGTTAATTTAATTTTTTTAGTAAATGAACTTCCACTTCTTTTAACAGAATAAACAGAATATGTTGCTTTGGACGTTCGCCGTGACATGTTTTTCTAAACGGCCGGAAGTTCTTAGATCGGGCATATCCTGGCAGGTGGATTGAACGGGGAAGTTTATTTCCCTGGCCAGCTAGGTCACCAGACCTCACCGTCCTAGATTATTATTTGTGGGGGAGGGTTAAGGACGTTGTTTTTGCAAACCGGGCTACAACCAAAGAAAATATGATGGATATAATTACAGCGGCGTAAAGAAACATATCAGTTGTGTAAATTGAAACGGCCGTTTTATCCTTGCAGGCTTGCATTAACAATGATGGACGTCATTTTGAACACTCGGGCCTTCATTAATATCTAATCGTTTTCACCAAATTTTTAGTGTGCAATTTTACATAAGTAAATTGTAGTATAAATAAGTAATATTATAAAAAGTAAAAATTTAAGCAGGAGTTTTAAAAAATATTTTTTTGTCGTATAGTTAACACTTTTATTTTTTCAAACGTATCTATTATATGTATAAACTAAAAACGCCCTTTAAACGGAAGAATACGTTACATGCCGTTTCTTTTGGTGAATAAATCCAGTTATATAAAATATATGAATATGGGGTTTTTACGGAAATGTTAAGAATTTAATTCTCTATTAGATCCCATTAAAACAGACCTATCATTGTACAATATATTTAACTTTGTTGCGAAAAAAGCCTAATATTCACTTATATTTCAGTTAACGCCATCTAGCGGCGAAGGCAAAATTCAAGGATATAATAACAAAAGCACAATTTGTAGATAAAATATTGCTCTCTTAAATGAGATCCAGTTTGTTCACATCGGTTATGCCAAATGGAAGTAATCGTAGCTTATGTACAAAAACATTTAAGTTCCCCCCACTACTTTGGGAAAATTTGTGCTAAACGAAAATTATAAAGAAATATGTAAGGATTAAAGGCTTACACACACCGACGCGGCCACGGCTACGGTAGCGGTGGCGGCCGCGGTGGCGATCATATTAGCGGTCGGGTGTATTCACACCAAAGCGGTGAGTGGAGCTGTAAGGTAGTTGCCGTTTACAGATTTTATGTATACGAAAATATATTTTGAAACGTCCAGGTTTCATTTTTGTTTCTATTATTTGTTATTATGATAGACGATGTGGAAGAAGATCGAGACTTTGTTACTATTAGCTCTTTGTTTTAGCCCTTATATTTTTATAATTTAGTTGGCTTAAATTAAACTATGGGATATAATTTAACATTTTCTATTAATAATAATAATTCTATTATATTATTTGCCATTACTACTGTCTACTTCTCGCAGTCAAAGTTGACACGTTGTATTTGACCATCACCGCATATCAGAACGGTGCCCTAGGCCGCTTGATCTAGACCTGCCCGCGCTGGTATGATTTCATTTATTTATTTCTATGTGTTTAGTTTGGCCGCCACCGCCACCGTGGCCGTGGCCGCGTCGGTGTGTGGAAGCCTTAAGAAAGAGATGTTTTCGGTACCTCTTACTTAGTCAAAATACGAGAAAAATCTTAATATTTGTAGTAGTTATGACTGTGACTTGCGGACTTTTACAAACTCTAAAATAATTTCCAACATTTTCTCCGGGCACTTTTATTAAAAAATATCTTACCTGAAGGCTCTATGACTACCAGTTTCTGAGATACAGCCGGGGGCCATTCTTAGTTGTTCACCCGGTACGTAATACAGCAACCTTATTACAGTGCATCTCACTATAATAAGGTATTGATGAAAAGTCCATAATATTATTAATTGTTTTACTATGTACTATTAAATATTTTACGCTTATACAAACAGTTTAATTTTCACATTCATTATATTGTAAAGCAATAAATTTAAAAATGGTAGCACATTCTTGGGAACGAAACGAGATATCCCACTAAGCTAAATTTCATTGTTTAGACCTTAATAATGTAACGGTAAACTCGGGTAATGTGAGTTTATTTATTAGCTTAATAAACAAAAACGCACAGACTGTTTTAAATAACTTTTTGGTGTATTCAAGTTACTCAAGAGATTAATTAAAACGTCGAGGTGTTTCTAATACAATGAGGTGTGAAACAGGTAAAAAATAATGCTTATAGAAAGTAGGTAGATACTTAAGTGACTGAATAACAGGATGAGTAGTATACAGTGTCAGCCTGTAATTTGGGATAAATTCAGTAAATAGAAAAATCCTTTTTCTTGAAAAAAAAATCGGACACTCATATTAGTATTTTAAGTTGTGGTGTCCTTATACCTAAATACTAAAGTTAATAAGGGGTGACTCAATTTATATTGGCAAGGTATACCTAAAGAAAACTACTTACATAGTGCCTACATTAGATAATTTAATTAGGGGGCTTGAAAAAGATAAAACCGGCGTTAAATGTGGCAGAACAACGTTATGGAAGTGTATCCAACACATAAGTTTTAGATTTAAAAAAATTAACAAAAGACAAGTTTTAAGTAGAATGGCGAGTACGGGAATGGCGATCCGAATATCTACAAAAAATTAGGATTTACAGAGGTCAGCAAAGACCGGTTATTTACTTGGATGAAACCTGGTTCGACACATATGATACCCCGGAAAAGGGTTGGGTTGACTCAAGCGGCAAGTGTAAAACAAGCGCTCCATCAAAAAGAGGAAAACGAATTACGATTTTGCATGCTGGATCTAAAGACGGATGGATTTCAGATGGACTTTCTTTGTCTGCAAAAAACATTAAAGATTCTTCTCTGGATTACCATGGGGACACCACTGCTGATTTATTTGAAGATTGGTTTAAAAACAAGCTAATTCCAAATATACCTCCGAATACCGTAATTGTAATGGACAATGCAAGCTACCATAGTAGGCAGTTGACCAAGACTCCCTCCTCAAATGACATAAAAGCAACAATCCAAAACTACATGTACGATAATGAAATTTATTTTCAGGAAGATTACACCAAAAGGCAATTAATTGAGGTTTTACAAAGTTTAAAGCTACAAAAGGAATACTTCTGTGATAATTATGCAAAAAACTAGGGCATATAGTTTTAAGACTTCCACCATACCATTGTATATTTAATCCAATCAAACATGTTTGGCACCAACTGAAATCTGTCATTCGTTGTAACAATATTTGCCCTAATATTAACTCCAGTGTACTTGAGCTTATAGAAACTGAAGTTTTTAACATTCCTTCACAAGTTGGGCAAATTCTGTTACACATGTTGAAAAAGTGGAAAAATACTATAGCCGTATAATCAATATAGCACAAATAATAATTAGAACAGATGAAGATAGCGATAGTGATATTGATATATTAAGTAAATAATTATTATAAGTACCGAAAAATTTGTATATTTTTGTAATCATAAATATAATTTTTAATAGAAAATAAGTTGTAATTTCACATTTAACAAAAATAAAATATTATTTAATGTCTTACTTATTTCTATTACAAACCATAATTAAATTCTAAGCAAAATACGGACTTGCTCGGCCATATTTCAATTTTAGAGCTGGCCAGGTCTTTCCTAATAGGGATCAGTTAGTCACTTTCTTATATCTCTGAACAGACTTTACCTACTTTTAACTTGAATACTTTCAATGGTTAGAACAAGTATTTTTTTACCCCAAAGTGAACAGCTGAAAGTGACAAATAAAATTAATTTTGAAGGTGAATTTATGAAGATCAATTAAGACCTTAATTTTTCATAAGATTCTAATTCTTAGGATTTTTGCATAAATATTACCATAGCATTACGCAAGTTTATATTTTTATATATTCATCAATAACCGTTGATTTAATTTAATTTTTGTAAACTGCTCTGCATATCCATGAACTTTAATTTTTGTGAGATAATTGTATATTATTAACCAAGGTTTAGGCAGGTGCCATTATTGCACAAGCGTTAATTTTAAATCATCAGGCGGGAAGTACCGAGGGTGAAGACGCGATGGCCATAATGGGTGTCTAAACTACGCTAAATATATAATTTTTTTTACCACTAATGTTTAAATATAATAATATTTTTTGTAATTCTTCGTGCGTTAATTTAAGATATAATGCCAGAGTAGGCAACTGTCTACGCAAAAGAAGAAAATGCAGATGCCTGCAATAAAGGCGCAAGAGATAAAGAGAAATAATTACTCAGGCTAGTTTGTTACTTATGTAAGTTAGTAGTGGAAACAAAATATTATATTCCAAATGTGCTCCTCGTCTGATAGGTAAAATTAAACAAGAATATGATAATAATAGAAATAGAAGCAACGGAAGGTGTTAGTTCCAATATTCTTCATCATTATCATCATCTAGCGCTACAACCCTGGGTGGGTCTTGGCTGACTGCACAACTTTCTTCCTATTGATGCGGTCTTCCATCAATCTTTAGTCAAAAGGGATATTCATTTTCTGTAGATCTGATCTAATGTTATCTCTCCAACGCATTCTGAGACGTCCGAGTGGTCTTTTTCCTGTTGAGACTTTCTCCCACACCAATCTTGCCAGGCTTTCATCATGCAGCCTGTGTACGTAGCCTGCCCATCTTAATCGTTGGGATTTAATCTCTTGTACGATATCGCTATCGTTGTAGAGCTCCTGTATTTCAATATTTGTTCTAACACGATATCGATTTGTTGTCGGATCGTGGTGGGCTCCGAAGATTTTTCTGAGGATTTTTCGTTCAAAACGTCTGAGTTTTTCTTCGTTTGCTTTGGTCATTGTCCACGTTTCACATCCATATGTTATTACTGGCCTGACAATGGTTCTATAAATTTTAATCTTTGATGTTCTGGTTAGGTTTTTTGACCTCATAAGATTGTTAAGTGCGTATAGACAGCGGTTTGCAGATTGGATTCTGCCTTTGATTTCTTCCGTAATGTCGTTATCAGAAGTTATTGTAGCTCCAAGGTATTTGAAACGCTCTACTCTTTCGAAATTTAGTGTGTTGATTGTGACGTCTTGTCCAATTCTATATCTTCGTCCCATTCTGTTTATACACATGTATTTCGTTTTTTCTTCATTGATTTTCAATCCCACTTCACTTGTTGTTTTTTCGATTTTGTTGAAAATGTCTTTTACGGTTACGATGGAGTTTCCGATGAGATCAATGTCATCTGCGTATGCTAGCAGTAGGTTGGGACCTTTAGTTGTTAGCAGTTCGGTATTTATTTCGGCTGATCTCACGGCTTTCTCTAAGACGAGGTTAAAAAGTAGTGGTGACAGGGCGTCGCCTTGTTTAAGTCCACTGTGTATTTCGAAACTACTGGATAGACTGTTGTTTACTCATACTTTAGATATTCCGCTCTTCATACAAACTTTGGTCATCTGGATGAGCTGTTTTGGTATTGAGAATTCCGCCATCGCATTCCATACTTGACTTCTCTTTCTCTCTATGCTATCATACGCCTGGCGGAAATCTATGAAGGGGTTATGTACCGTTCTATTATATTCCCATTCTTTCTCCAGGAGCTGGCTCAGTGTGAAGAGTTGGTCTATTGTTGACCTGTTTGTCCTAAAGCCGGCTAGGTATTCCCCCAGCAGATTTTCTGCATATTGTGTTAGTCTGCATAGTAGGATGTTTGGGAGAACTTTATATG
The DNA here is from genome assembly GCA_963920685.1 of Polydrusus tereticollis. Taxonomy (NCBI): domain Eukaryota; kingdom Metazoa; phylum Arthropoda; class Insecta; order Coleoptera; family Curculionidae; genus Polydrusus; species Polydrusus tereticollis. Next base: position 138,893,366 of record OY987327.1, read on the forward strand.
TGGTGTTTATTAGTGAGATTCCTCTATAGTTGGATTATTTTGATTTGTCCCCTTTTTTGTGGATGGGCACAATGATGCTTTCCCTCCATCTCGCTGGTATTTTTCCTTTTCGCCATATAAGAGTTATTAATCGGTGAATTTGTCGATGTAGTGCATCTCCCCCATATTTTAGGAACTCTGCCGGTATCTCGTCCGAGCCACGTGCCTTGAAATTCTTTAGTTTATTTATTGCCTTTTGTGTTTCCTCAAGGGAGGGTTCTTTAACTGGTAGGTCCGCTGTAATGTACGTTTCTTCTTTGTGCGGTTCTTCCTGTTTTACGTTTAGGAAATCTTTAAAGTGTCCTCTCCATTTTTCAATTAGTTCTTCGTCGCTGAGTATCATGCGGCCTTGATTGTTCTTCAGTGTTGGAATGGACCTGGATTTAGGACCTCTCCTCTCCAAAGAGATTGCCCTGTAGAATTCTCTGGATCCTGGTTTGGGACGGTCTATTTCCATTGCTTCATACTTTTGTGCTTCATATTTTCTTTCCTTCGCTCTTAATAGCGTTCTTATTTCTTTCCGGCAGTTTGTGTATTTCTCTCTATTTTCGTTTGTCTGTAGTTGTATCATTACCTTCCTTACCGTTTCTCTTTTTTCCAGCTGTTTTCGGCATTCTACGTCGAACCATGTTTTTGTCCTCTTTCTTTTGCTTTTTCCAAATGCATTTACGGCTTTGTTATTATTTCTGCAGTTGTCTCCCATAGCTTTTTAATTTCATTATATTCCGGTTTAGAGTTCAGTGTTTGTTCGAGTTTTTTTTCTATATTTTTGTTGCTTGGCCTCATTCCGCAATTCCTCCATGTTCCATTGTGGGGTTGTCCTGGTTTTCTGGTATTTGTGTGTTGATATTCTGATTCTAACTTTTGCTCGTACCAAGTAGTGGTTCGTGTCCCCATCTATTCCTCTAAGGCTTCTTACATCTAATATGTTGCTTCCGTGGCCGGTATCTACGATGATATGGTCGATCTGGTTTCGAGTAACGTGATCGTTTGAAACTCAGGTTTGTTTGTGAATATCCTTATGTGGGAACATGGTAGACTTTATCAACATGTTATAAGATGTGGCTGTTTCTTAGTTCTAATAATTGTAATCTGCCAATGAATAAATATAAAGCGGCTAACCAACCAACCAACAGCTTTTGATATGAAAGGGATCATTTTTGATTTACCTTCAATAGGTTCTTTTCTCATAATTAAATAGTGTCGACTATCTCTTGTTAGAAAAGAAACTTTTTATATAATAGTTACAGGAATGGACCTAAGGACCTAAGCCCCATGCAATTCATGTGACCAATGTATTTAAATATTTAAATCTGCCTAAGGGACGTATTTAGTTTAATTTAAATTTAATCGTGGGAAATCAGAACACGCAATGTTTGCCACCCCAAATCAACGTGCAAATATAGCAATTGTTTATACATTTTATATCATACCTAATACTTCATCCTTTGGATAAAGCGTAGGCATATCACCTCATCGGGGACAGTAAGTAATGTAAGAATTGACCTGTTTGCCGTAGTCAGTACCCAACATTGTCGGTTCCAAAGGGGTGGTTTTTTATTAACAAACAATTCTGATAGCGCTCTGGGTTATACTTCTTGAGCGCTAGTGAACGGGGATGAACACATCACTCATAGGATCATTAACTTTCCTGGGTCCTAATTCTCGAGACCAGGGAACATTGTTCTCAGGAGAACTGTGTTGTCACCGATTCTTGAATACACGAGACAATGCTGATTAAAATCATAGGAGAATTGCTGGGGAAGGGACTGATCCTATTAATGATGTGATAATTTCCTTTCTCTTACGCTCGAAAATTAGTATCCTGGTTCGTTCCCTCCAAAAACAGCAGGAGAAACGAGTTCCCTCATTAGTCGGTGGTATGAATGATCGCGTCGGGTATGTGAGGTGTCAAATTAAAGTGACCCTAGTCGAGTGAGGTATCAAATTAAAGGTCGTGAATTCTTATTACGAATATCTGTGCCAGTCCGCTTTGCTGTAGTATCTAGAGGTGGATGAAAACGCACCAAACCACAGCCACCAGATTAAACAGCTTACAAAGGCTGGCATGCCTATGCATTATCGGAGCACTTCAACCGCAGCCATGGAAATTGGACATACCTCAAAATAGAGGCCAACAACAGCGGTTATCGGTAAAAACTACTGGGGAATGTAAAACTGTCATACAAGAGCAGCGGACAATAGAAACTATGATATACAGGCAATGCGCACAGACCACAAGAAAACGATGCGACCCTGATCGGAAGGAACGCCTTCCTTGCTGTCGGAAGGCCTAATATGGTACAGTAATGAGTCAAAAATGGCAGATGGAGAGGATACTGGAATATTTATGAAGAGACCAGAAAGGAACATCAGTATCCCCTAGGAATCCACGCCACAGCATATCGAACGGGACTACCATAACCAAAATATTATATATATTCTATCAGACAGTCAAGCTGCCAGGAACTCCCATCACTTTACATCAAAGACCACGATGGAGTGATCTATCATTTAGAAATAGCAAAATAGAACTCATACGGGTTCCTGGTCACTCGGGGATGGCAGACAAACTGGCCAGTACTGAAGCTGCTCAGAACTGCAGGGCTCTTGAACCCACCCTAGGCGTGTTCAAGCGGGTGGTTAAGTCAGTAATAAACAGATTGTCCCTATAACAACATCTGAACCGGTGGAACACTATAGGTACCTGTCCAGAGTCACGCAAGGGCTATAATAGGGAACCCATCAAAGAAACAGCAACTGATATATTATGCTGCTTTTAACACCTCAGATAAAACAAGTAAAGTATGATTGAAATTCACGCCAGATCCATAGCATGCAGACTATATGACTAAATGGTGAAGAGGGGGAACTCACCTTGAACATCATTTACAACTGTGATTCGTTGGCACGCAGAAGACTTAACGTATTTGGAGTAATTCAACATGGGGTACTCTCTCACATGCAAATTTTGGAAGAAAGCTACTGAGTCTAACCAAAGAAGAAGGACGTTTTTAACAAGACAGGGGAGCACAATAAGCCTTAAGGCTGCAGTGCAAGAAGATCAGGTCAACCTGACCCACGCCTTTACCTAACTAACCAACCAACCAACCAACCAACCTTATTAGTTACATTGCTGCACCCCAAGAGTAGAGGGAGGGGATGGGGAAGAATATTATTATAGAATATTCTAGAGGTAAATATAAGAAAAGAAGATCATATACATGTTGGTCTGAAAATATTTTCCAAGATACATAAGATAAAAAAATTTTTATATATTTTTTTTAATACATCGAAAAGCATTAAAGGAAATTATAACACTGACATATAAAGTTCTAACCACCACCGGCATTAGGGGATGTAATTATTGCCAAGTAGAATGGTCATTCAGCATACTTGCAAATACAACGGGGTGAGCGGCTTGTTGGATTAGCTATGATTGCAATATAGTCAGATTTCGTCCGCTCATTAGATTATACCGCGGGATTATAAAAGAGTTCGCAACTAAAAAAGGTAGGAAGAAAGCACAATATTTCAGTTCTTGGAAAAGTGGAAAGTGTTCTTTGACAATCAATTCCTAATTGTTATTGCATTTTCAATATTTTCATTAGATTAGAGTTTAAAACCTGATAGAATACCTGTAATTTGTAACTGTTACTGCACACTGCAGAGCAAAATTTTGAATCAATTTTATTGCTTATCTTTATTTTACATGTTAACGTATATGACAGCTTAATGTTTAATATTTTTATGTAAAAATGGCACCCCTCTCATTAATTTCTGAGCAAATTTGGTCTACACATTTTCTATTGTCCGATGCATGGTTTCCGCTTAAAACAGTAAAATTATATTTTCTTGCATGGCCATATCGCTTAAAATATCTGCTACGTAAAAGTTTTATTTTAATTTTTTGAAGCTATTGCGTTTAAAGTGTTAATGTTATTTAATAAGCCCAATAGCTTGAAAAAATTAAAATGGGACTTTTACGTAGCAGATATTACAAAAAATCAGGAGACCAAAAATTTACTTAGAAATTAACGAGGATTCAAAAAATAATTTTTATTTTAGGAAAAGCAGTAGGGTATCATTCCTTTCATCAACATTTTAATTTTTTTTTGCCGTCACGCGCGCGCCACTTGTAAAACTGTCAGAAGTTTGTAAATCGAGAAAACGTATTTTTATACCTGTGTAATACCTATTAAACGGCAGTGCAATATCTTAAATTGTATTCGAAGTATTAAGCAAACAATTTATATATCACATTCCTTTTTTGACAGTCAGAAAAAATCATTTTCTGACCCATATTTACTAATCTTTTATATAATATTTACTTCTAGCATATGCACGTCATTAATATCCGGTTTACTATACATCGGGTTTTAGGGATAGGCTGACAAAAGACAATGTTTTTGTTGGCTCCATTGTCCATTGTCTCCCTTCCACATTTTACTTCCAACTTTATTGCCACTGTGTAACTATTTCGGCTCTAATGTTTTGCCTACAATTTGTATTATTGTCACCTTTCCTTTTGAACATTAGTATCTTCAATTTCACTCTAAGATTAGTTGGTAGATAGAGCTCTTATAATGTTAAAGTAATGTAAAGACACAAAAAGTATTTAATAACCATTTCCTCTGAACCTTCCACTACACTCTAACAAGCTTTTTGTTTGTTATTGCATTGAACATACCGGTACGGTATAAAGCAGTCTACGAACTATTAATTTTTCCCATAGTGTAAACCGCTTGTTCTGCTTTCTCTAGGTGAACCCTTCACTATGACCGTTTTTGTTTTTTGAGGTATCACCACTCCTCCTGAGGGATAGTTCTATTTTAAGGTCAGGTTATGTTTAACAATTCGCTCTAAATTGTCTGCAAACTTTATCCTTAAAATAAATCTTGATAATTTTTAGGCGAAAAGGGGCGAGTGCTTTTTGGTTATTTTATGCAAAAAGTGGCATTTCTGCATTCTTCTTAGTTAGGCGTTTAACAATATTTGACTGCAATCGTGAAGTAAGTCGTTGGTACCAAAAAACAGCTATTACTGGTAAACAATATTAATTTACAGAACCACTTATGCGAATTAAGGTAAGTGTCTTAAAACTTTCAATATAAATATTTATTATTTAAGATGGCATTATCCATAATTGTAAAATATCTTTATGCATCACCTAAATGCTACACCGTTAATTCACCGTTACGTTAAATGAAAACACCCTCGTTCGTAACAACTCGTTTTACTAGCTATGAAACAATATATACAAAATAATGACTAACTAAAACTTAACTTAAAAACAATGATAAAACCTTAGAGTTCGTTAGGGTTATATCTATTTCGTTCTCTATTCGTTTTACACTATATGAAAGTTCACTTTACCCTCGCTACCCTTGGGTTGAAAGTTCAGGTACCATATTTTATGGGTACTTAGGCAGTGGAGGCGAGGTTGCCAGGGTTGCTATTTTCAACATCCTCCCCGGCGGCAGTAAGTTCCAAAGGATACAATAATTGAATGGGTCGTCGAAGTAAGGATTTGTTTGGAGTCATGACTTCACAAGCTCGTATTTTGCCATCTCGTCCATGGAATATTTGCATTATTCTAACCATTTTCCATGATAACCGGGGCATATTCTGGTCGTGCAGTAATGCAATGTCACCAATATTAAATGACGTCGATTTAACGTTTACATTGGTATGAACTGCAGATCTTAACTGTTGAAGATAATCGGTAGACCACCTTTTCCAAAATTTCTGAACAAGTTCGTTGCGTACCTTCCATTGTTTTAATATATGATCTCGCTTGATATCTGGATTTTTAACATCTATAGAAAATCCACAATTTCTAGAACCCAGTAAAAAATGTGATGGCGTTAACACCAGTAAATCAGTAGGATCGTTATGAATATATGTTAAGGTTGCATTGACTCCGCCATGGTTGACCATAATATGTGAATTCCAAATCAATCGATCCGTTAATATGGACACCTTTGGTAAAATGATTGGATGCTTGGTTTCGTATGGTAAAAGTGATTCCTGTAGTCGCCCACCTAAACGTATAATCCCCTTGTCATCCAAGAACGGGTTTAACGTTAGAATTTTCGAATCATTTTCCACCTTTCCGTTAATCTTAAGAGCCGTTAGTTCCTCGTTAAATTGGTGTAGTTGTACGACTTTAATCCAATATCTTTCACTTTCTTGTATTTCTTCAAGGGTCACTTCCCTTTCAGTGTTTTTATTCTTATGGTTTCTTAAATTATTTATAAATCTTAGTACATAGGACGTTATTCTTAATATTTTATTGAAGCTGCTAAAATTTTCTATCGGAAAAATATCTTCTTGGCTCTGGATTTCTTTAGTCTGTACAGCATATACTGATACTTGTTCAGGCGCAACTGCTGCATCATTTGAAGGCCATTCGTTACTATTCCCTTTTAACCATGTTGGCCCAAAATACCAAATTTGAGAATCAATAAGAGCCTTAGCCTTTACACCTCGCGTAAGTAAGTCAGCAGGGTTTTCTGATCCTGGACAGTACCGCCATTCACCAACGCTCAATTTTTGTATTTCAGTTACACGATGGCAAATGTATGGCTTCCATTTGTTAGCTTTACCAATTATCCAGTGTAGTGCAATTTTAGAGTCCGTCCATAAGACACTGGAATTAATTTTGATTTTTAAATTTGCAAGTATAAAATGTTGTAGTCTAGCTGCACAGAGTGTTCCTGTAAGTTCGAGTCTCGGCAAAGTTAAAGTTTTGTCAGCAGTTTTCGTTATTGGCGCAACTCTATTCTTTGCTAAAGTTATATTACAGTTTACTTCACCCTGTTCGTTAGTTGATTTGAGATATGCTACATTATAATTGGAATCAAGTTTACAGGATTCGTCAATCCACGGCAAGGATACAGTATATCTATTATTTTGTAGAATTATTATTTTTTCACTTACAAAATCGTTTGCGTCCGTTTGTATTTGAGTCTGTGGTTGCTTAATTCCAATTGTCTCTAAATCCCAAAATTTCCTAATATTTAGTTCGTCGTCCTTGAATAACGTGAAGACTATTTACAATATTAACAGATGGGGAACATTGGTTATGACTACCGTGAATTGTCCAGCCAAGTTCGGTATTTATTGCTGTTAAAGAATCCGTGAGCTTCTGTACTTGATTATGTACAATTTTCCAGTATGTATCGGCTCCAATTAATATAGAAATTCCTGGCAAAACATTAGCTGTAGTGGGATATACATCAGCAAGTCGATACCTCTTACTAAAATCGTTAATAACCGGGTCATTCTCGGCAGGCGCTACTAAGTTGTCAAAACATATCTCAGGTACTTCTACGGCGTTGATCTTAATCGGTTTACTGTCTTTCGATAGTCCTTTTATCATTAACGAGACGCGTTTGCACACTCGCGCTGGAGCTATTTCGTTTTTTCCAAATCCCGTTATCGCGATTTTATGAGTCCCTACGACGGGTAAGTCTAACTGCCTCGATAGGTACTCTTTAATAAAAGTCAACTGACTACCGCCATCTAACACTAATCGTATAACAGTTTGTGTTTCGTTAATGTCCGTCCGATTGTCCTTAACGATTCGCGCACAAGCCGTCTGTAAATAAACATTGTCCAATTGTCCGTTCGCGAGCAAATTAGTAGCCGATCCCGATGGCTCGTTTGCAACACTGGCTCTAACTCTACTTTTTTCGTAATTTGGATCACACATAGAGGTAGCATGCATACCTTTGCATTTCGCACATAATAGTCTTGTTTTACAATACCGTGACCTATGATTACCTTTAGTGCATTTATAACACCGACCACTAGTTTTTAAAATGTCCTTCTTTTGGGTAATTGTTAATGTCCCGTTACAATTAATTGAAGAATGGTTGTCGCATTTACAAAACACGCACTGCTCTTTAACGGTTGTAAATAAACCAGATGCGGTGTACGTACTGTCTCTACCTGAGCTCCTTCTGCCATAAGAGTGAATATTTTCCCGATTTTTATTAAAATTCGGTTTTTCGTTACCCTTTTCTTCACATAATATGCGTGCTTGTTCAACAGAATCTACCTCTAGTTTTATGAAAGACAATAGTCTGGAAATTTGACTTTCATACGTAAGAGAAGAATTGTCAGAGACGACAGAACCTACTTTTGATTGATTATCGTCTTGGTTATCACTAATGGCTTGCTGTTTGTTAAATTCGATTCGCATTGACAATGGTAGAGCTTTTAAAATAATCGATTTTACCATCATCCCATAACTATTTGGTGGAATTCCCAATGTCTGTAATGATCTAGTTATTTTCGATGTGGTGTTATATAATTTTCTTAGAGCTACAATATCTGCTTTATTTTTTATTACGCTTAGCGATAAAAGTTGTTGAATGTAGCTATCAACAACTCTCTCCTTGTTGCCATATTCTTCCGTAAGCAGCTCGATAGCGTCGTTATAGCTGTTCCTGCTGGAAGTTAAGCCTTGAATTGTTATGGCTGCCTTACCCGTTAAAAGTGATTTCAAATAAGTAAATTTGTTCGAAGCATCAAGAGCACAGTTAGAATGAATTGTAGAATTGAATTGTTCCCAAAACGCAGGCCATTCGTGACAATCCCCGTTAAATTTAATTAATTCAATTTTAGGCAATCTTACCGACATTTTAGGAAGTTCCTCCTGATCTACGGCCACTGAATCTTGACGCTCTCCATCGTTATTTGTCGCTACATCAAGCGGACACGATCCTTGGGACGCTTTCTCCTTACTTTCTGCAATGCGCTGCTCCAACCATGCAATTGCCGTCACTGCACTATCTTCGTACTCCAATATTTTCTCGCATTCAGCCTCCATTTGGTCACTCGGTATATTAGCTGTAATATTTTCGTTGGTACTATTTAAATTGTTCCGTGCGGCTTTTATTCTAGCCACAAACACGGTAGCTTCGCGAATATCAATCGTTTCGGATTTCATCAAGTCATTCGCGCCGTTAATGACTTTCGTTAGCCGTGCCCGACACGTCGTTCTCATCACTTGCTCCATTTTTTTAAATTATTGTACAACGCTCGTTAATTTTCGTTTACTTATGTTTCGCGTTTACGTTAATTATTGTTCTCGTTATCGTTATTTACTCCAAAGTCTTACCGCGTTATGTTAATAAGTCTTTAAAATTAGTCACTTAAAAGTTCCACAGCACGAGTCCCGGGTTTCGGCACCAAAAAATGTAAAATATCTTTATGCATCACCTAAATGCTACACCGTTAATTCACCGTTACGTTAAATGAAAACACCCTCGTTCGTAACAACTCGTTTTACTAGCTATGAAACAATATATACAAAATAATGACTAACTAAAACTTAACTTAAAAACAATGATAAAACCTTAGAGTTCGTTAGGGTTATATCTATTTCGTTCTCTATTCGTTTTACACTATATGAAAGTTCACTTTACCCTCGCTACCCTTGGGTTGAAAGTTCAGGTACCATATTTTATGGGTACTTAAGGCAGTGGAGGCGAGGTTGCCAGGGTTGCTATTTTCAACAATAATAGTCTAGTATCAGTTTATGCATCGCTGTAAAACGATTTTATTGAAATTATTTTTGTAGGCCAGTATTCAAGAAACAGAGACCCCTTTCAAGACCTGAAAATGAAAACTGTTAACATTGTTAAGAAGTTAACCAGCAGTCATGACAAAAGACTTTATCGGCACGCGTTAACTTCGTGGTGATCCAACCTTTTCACAGTAGGTACTGGGATAGTGAGAAGACTGAAAAGAGGAAAGACTTTGTTCAGCACAAAAATTGTTGTAGATCCTTGGGACCCTGTTGTATAAATTTGGAACAAATTTAGTATGATAATATCTTAAATTAAGAGCTAAAATGGCGCAGTAACTGTCTCAAACTATTTATATCGGTTTAAAGAAATAGTACGTGCTTAAAGTGGAGTCGCAAGTATGGGAAAAAATATTTATATTGGGTTAATATAAATACTCAAAAGTTTGTGGCTGAGACTAACTTAACCCTGTTTGAGAACAATGTAAGATTTCTTTTCATTTAGTATTTGAAATAAATTGCTTATTAATAATTGGTGACTAGATACCAATGAATGATATAAATTATAAGGGTTTTAATAAAAAAAAAAAAAAAAGAGAAAATGCCAAATTGAAACACAATAACCAATACAAAAAAGGGACATGATTTTTTTGGATTGTATCATAATCGTCGGTTAAGCTTTATCACAAGCTTTACATTTAAATATTTATTGATTAAAATAACATGAACCATATTTTGCTAAAAATTTAAACAAATTTAAAATGAACGCTTACAATCTATTCCATAAAATTCTAATGACGTAAAAAAATGATGTTTTCCCATATATACAAAACCTGTCAAAATACTGAACTTGACGAAACAGCAGAGATAAATTTCTTTCACAAGTATCAGCTATTCAAGGCGTATTAAATTTACGAGGTTTTGATAATATAAACTATCACACTTCTAGCATTATTTATCTTGTACATGAGGTGTATAATAAAGGTTAAATACACACAGTTACATTGTTGATATGGTTCCACTTAAAATTTCTGTTTTTGTTGAAAATTTATGGGTTAGGATATTTTAAAAATATTGTGGTTTAATTTTAAACTTTTTAAATATAAGTACACGTATATTTTTATTAAATACCTAAAACATGAAATTTATAAAAATGAAGTATATGCAATTTTTGTTATATTATATAAAAAGCGTTAGGTAGTAAACCTATTTGCAATCTTGTATAAAAGTGCTACCAATATTGAACCGGGTGTACAGCAGGAATATCTCGCATACCATTATTTTATAGGTCTCGAAAAAACCATTTCTTAGGAGAGGGCTACGAGAAATTGTTGAAAATTATATTTTGTTGTTGCTAGGTTAGCCGCAGTATTATAATGAAAATGAGATAAATGGGGAATAGAGGTTTCTAAAAAAAAACAAAGTAGTTACGGTACCTACAACAAATACCACATATTTTCGAAATCTTGAGGATGTTTTGAATATCTTACTTTAAAGTTTGGTCTACATCTTGACAAACGGATCAGCGGTTGTGTGGCTAGCAACAACTATTTTAACAACAAAAATAGCCTGTTCTTTGAAAAAGTGGATGTAAATTAAAATTGAATAACTTTTCAGGTGAAAAAATGATGCATTCTGGTTCCAAATTTGAATGAGAAAGAAAATAAATATTTGAGAGAGATCGGCGCACTAAAAAAGAACTTTACTTCTTAAGCCGAAACGCGACTGACACATATTATTATATTATATATTTGTTTTATTTATAATATTTAATTTTTTTAATGCCAGGGTATTTTGTTTTTTTGTTTTTGTTTTTGTTCCAAAGCATACCTACTTAATTTTAGTAAGCCTACATTAGGTACCTATGACTTTTTATATAGTGTTAGGCTATTACTAATTATTGTAACGGTTTCTTGTTACAAATAAATATATTATTTTACCTGCAGTAAGCCCAAAATTAAGTTAATAATTTTCCGTTTTTTCCTTTCACATTTTAATATTATTTTTTTATGTCTCTGTTATATCTACCTAAGCCAGATATTAACTTTGGATTTTTATGTTTTTTTTTTTCTTTTTGAATACTTAAAAGGGATGCATCTTGTCGTTTAATATTTTCCAAAAAAAAAAGAAGGAATTTACTAGGTTTTATTCATCATCTGGTAGTCGCTGCGAACTTAAAAATACTGCGGATGGATGAACCCACCACTAATAAAATATAAAACCCTTTATTTAACGGGACCAACATGATTAAATTCCGTTAAGCCAAACCAAAGTCATAAACACTTTTTCATATTAATGCTTGTTTTCTGATTTATTCAAAATAGCGCCCTGTCTCCATCTTCGTTAATTAAGTAAAAAATCTACACTTCAAAAGTAGCATTCAAGGTATTTATTCTGGAACGTATCAAGATTTCATTATTCTCACATAATTTGTAAATCGAAAAATCACAAGAGTAGGGATAATTTATTACAAATTCGAGGCTAAGTACATGGATCTCTGAAACTATAAGAGATACAAAGTTGGTTAAATTGGGGCAAAGTTCCGAAATATGGTGCTCAATAGAACGCCCCTGATAAAATTTGAAAGTTCCGTATGCCTCGGACCTATCCGACAAAGAATAAAAATTAGCAAACTCGTTTTTATTTTGTTCTGATTAAATTTTTTGAAATAATTCCATTGCCCCCTCTCTCCTCTACAAGCTAACATAACTAATTTTCAATTCCGATAAACGTTATCGGGCCACCGTCATCAACTTCCTTTTTTCGAATACGAACCTGGAACTTAAATGGCATAATATTTTTGATTTTCATACCCCTAACACCTAATATTTGATGTTTTCTAAAAAACTTTAAAAATTAAATACTTCAAAAATTAATTTTAAAGTTTGTCTACGTTTTCAATTGTAGGTATATCAACACTGAATTATTATAATAATATTTTTTAGTCTAAATATAATTTACTTTGGAATGTCGCGAGCGAAATGATTATTTAAATAGTATTTAATGTCCTTCATAATATACGTCTTTGATTTCATTAAATGCAAAAATAACAAAATTGTGCTAATAATGTTGAATTAAAAAAAAAACAACAGCTTTCATTTTAAAAATCATCTTTAAAAATACTCTTGATCTCAGTGTTTTATTTTTGTTTTCTTTACTTTAGTTACATGTAATCATGTCGTTCTTGTTTCTTTTCAACCAAATTTAAATACTTGTATTTTTATATATTAGTGCTTTAGTGTTATTGTTTCAAGTAAAAAATGTAATAATAATTAAGGGTTCATGCATAATTAATTAATTAACATTAAAATCTTTGAATGGTTACATTAATTGCATTAACTTTGTATGTCTAAAATAGTTAGTTAATAAATGTGTTTCAATTTCTTCAACTTAATTTCAACTGACAGCGCCACTTAACTCGACGTAAAAAATTCTTTCAATCCAGTTTTCACCTTTTTGGTAAGTTAAGTCATAACAAAAATATAAGGTGTATCTAAAAAGCGAAGATTTTTAAAACCACCGTGTTGACTAGAACTGAGACAGCCATGAAAAATTTGACACCGGAATTTCGTAAAAAGTAGGGCACTAAAGTGAAAACTGTAACGCTTTACTTCCTTAGATATTAAATCCAATCACCTATACCCTAAAAGTGCCGAAAAGAGGACACACACATTAAGAAAATAAACAATAAAATAAATAAAATTTGACCGTTCGATATAGGTCACTCCAAAGATACACAGGTAATAATAACTCACATAGTTTCAATACGCCATAGCATGAGATTTTCTTAGTAGATTGGATCGAGTTAATTAATTAACAAAAGAGCCGACTAATTACTTTCTGCATGATCGTAAAATTAATTAATGGACTTTAGTTACCGTTTCAAATAAGCTGGTATAAAATAATTGTTGTAATGGAACACGAAGTATCTAGAGTTTTGAACAAGAATTTAAACTAATTTCTGAGCAAAAAATAATGTAGGAAATTATTTACTTTTTAAAAAATTATTTTAGCATCACAGATTCACTTACGAAGTAAGCCATCGAACTCAAAATTTGTTTTATAGTAGCTAACAGAGTCAATCAAGTGGTGTTCGACAATGTCACAAATGGAGTTGACAAGAGAAAATAATAAATAATAAATAATATAAATAATAAATCGTAAGGTAGCATTTAAAAATCTATGATTAAAGTAGTTGATGATCTCAAATAAATCCCAAATACAATAATTGTTGAAATTAAAAATAATAATTATTTATATAATAATAGTAATAATACTTTTTTTACGAATACTGACTTTGTCGTGAGGAAAATTTTATACTGTTTTTTAATAAAATTATCATATTTTATTATGTATATTGTATACAGTGTGGTCGATTAAGTGTGCAAGAAATGGGAAACTTCTTTATTACTGGTTTCTCAGAAACTATTATTCCTGGTAAAAGTCATAGCAGTCTCTCAAAAAAAAAACAAATTTTCAACTTTTCATTTGCCTTATATGTATGTATTTTTCCATTATTTCACGCGGGATCGACTTCTATGGCCTCTAATTGTTTACTTTGCAGGTACGTTAATATTATAAGAGCGTTTATCTTATTTTTAGGAAAATTACCGAAATTCGTTTTTTGTTCGAAATTTGTTTGTAGTATCCGTGCAACAAGCATGGGTATCGGACATGCACTAACTTATATCAAGAATAAAATTTTCTAAGAAACCGATAATAAAGAAGTTTTCCATTTGTTGCACACTGAATCGATCACACTGTATTTAATATAATAAGCCAAACAATTTTCGAACGTTGAAAATGCTTTGAACCAGCAAAAAATTTTTTTATGCTCCGCAATTTGGTGAATGATACTTTTTACGATAAAACCACGGCCGCAGCGCAGGTGAGCCGTTTTGTCAAAAATAACATGAAATCAATTGCTAGATGGCAAAACACTTGAATGATTAAACAAGAGAAACACTGTGTAAGGCCTAGTTTCCTCTTTAATGATATTCGACTCGGTATTATTGTATTATATTAAGAAGAAGAAACAATAAATACAAAATTCTGCGATTTTAGTATCAGAATAAGCTTAATAAGTTAGTTTACTATCATAGCTCTTATACCACTGATAAAATAAACCGTTGTTTAATAAATTCTCCACAGAAACTATTTTCTTTATGATTGTAATTTCGGTTGACTCCCTAACATTTGATTTATTTGAATTAGAGCCCATAAAGGCGCGTTATCAATAAAATTCGCAAATTTATTTTCTTTAGATGAATTATGATAACCACAATCGCAAGTATCTTTTTTTGGTATTTGTTGTTAATTTTGAAGTAGCAATTATTAAAATATTATGGTAGGAGAGCTAATTGAATAAGTTTATTTTTGCTTAACAATTTTGATTTCCAGATTTCCTGCCACAATCAAAACTGTTTTGTAATATTACCTAAGTAAATTAATGCATATACAGGGTGTCTCATAATGAATGGTACACAGGAAAACTGCAGATACCTTGGGTAAAAATATTGCGATTTGGCCGAACTTAACTTAGTTCAAAAGTTGATAACAAGTGAAAATTTTATTTTCGATTTTTCTAATTAGCTTTTGTTTTAACCAATATTTTAACAACTGGGCAAAAAATTTAAATTTGTTAAAAATTTTGATGTAGATTGTGGAGGACGTTCTCTGCGATACTCTAGGTATATAGAAGTAGCTGTAACTTTTTTGCGCCTTAGCGTATTTATGTTTTTATTAAAAATATCAATTTTGTCATTAACTTTACGGAATAAAGTGTACTTTGTAAATGTCCCTCCGAATAACGGTTTTTGAGATTTTTACATTTACAATTTTCTAATGCATTCGTTTAAGTTTTGATTTGCAAGTGCGAAATTTTTCAAAGTAGACTTTGAAAAAAACAAATGCAAAGAAAACGTTTTGAAATTTCATTTTTGTCAAACTCTCTTGTTATTTGTCAGAGTTGTGGGTGTTTTTAGAGAGTTTTTAAAGAAATTGATATTAAAAGGTAAGTTAATAATGCCACGACATAACTTATTTGCATGCATTGCAGAGCATATGGATGATATTTGGAAATGTATCCAATTGAAGGTAGCCAGAATTTAAAATTTTTAGAAAATCGTTGGGTCCCAAGCCTAATAGTGGGGTACGTCCAAAGATTTTTACACCCGAGCAAGAAAAGGAAATACTAGTTCGCGTGGCTAAGAACCACGAAATTAGTACAAGACGTATGGCTACAGGTACTCCAGTAAGTAAGTCATCCGTTTCTAGAATTTTAAACCAAGAGGGGCTTTATCCATACCACTTAACGTCTGTTGAGAATTTGTTGAATGTTGATCTTCAAGCCAGATTGGAATTTGTCCATTTCTGTGTACCCGGCAAAACGCTAACCCAATGTTTCTGAATATAGCTTTGTTCACCAATGAAGAGACTTTCACACGAAGAGGTGTCTTCAATTTTAGAAATAAACATGCATGGAATTTAGAAAATCTCGATTTAGCTACCGAACGCCATTTCCAGCATGAGTTTAAAATAAATGTTTGGTGTGGACTTATTGGCAATTACATGTTAGGTCCAGTTCAGGTACCACCCAATTTAAACGGACAGCTCAAGCTTAATTTTTTGCAAAATCAACTGACGGATTGTTTGGTTATTATAGGTACCATTAGAGCTAAGAAGAGATATGTTCTTTATGCAAGATGGTGCCTCGGCACATTTTTCCAAGCTTGTCAGAGACTACTTAAATACAGAATTTCCTAACCGCTGGATAGGTCGTGGAAGCCAAATGCCTTGGCCTGCCCGAGCCCCGATTTCAATTTCCTTGATTTTTGTGTATGGGGATACATGAAATCACTTGTTTATGAAGGAACGATCAACATTCGGGGACAACTATGGCAAACAATTGAGAATGCGGCGGAATCGTTTCAAAACGAACACTTATTATTTAAAATCAGTCGGTCGTTCAATAAGCGGGTAGCCAAATGTATTCAAGTTAACGGCAATCACTTTGAGCAAATATTGGCAATAATTGATCTTTTCTTTTATTGATATTTTTTGTATTTAATTATGTAAGAATAAAATTTTTATATAAATTATGAATATTTAGTTCAACCTGAACTAACCTGGATTATTTGTAATTAAATTCTATAATCAGTAATGTAATAACTAATATTTAACACATTAATGTGTTATTAAAATACGCATTTTGAAAAGCGCACTTAGTAACTGTAAATGTAAAAATCTCGAAAACCGTTTCTCGGAGCGACATTTACAAAGTACCCCTTTTTTGCGTAGAGTTTATGAAAAAACTAATATTTTCAATAAAAACGTAAATAAGCTAAGGCGCAAAAAGTTACACTTGTTTCTATGTACCTAGAGTACTGCAGAGAGCGCTCTCTACCATCTACATCAAAATTCTTAAGAAATTTAAATTCCTTGCTCCGAAAAACTCCCAATCCCAAAATTTTATGTTAAAACATTAGTTCAAAAAAAGTTAATTAGGAAAATCGAAAATAAAATTTTCACCTTGGGACCATGTATCTCGGTTATTATCACCTTTTGAACTAAGCTAACTTTGGCCAAATCGCAATATTTCTACCCAAGGAATCTGCAGCTTTACTGTTTACTATTAATTATGAGACACACTGTACAGTAATATAGCATTTTTTATGCTTTTTACAGCTATCCTTTGGGCTATAGGCATTAATGCACACTGAGTTATAAAGCAAAATTTGCCTACATAGCTCAGAGAATAGCTATTTGAGAATAATTTGTTTAATCTTTATTGTAAAAATTGTCAACAAATATATTTTTTAGTTTGGTCACATAAAATATAATTTTTTCCACAATAATTTAGCGTATGAAACCCTTTTACATAAAAATATATACCCACAATAGTGCTGTTACTGTTGTTTCAGAATTAATTATTTTCAATAACACCTCAGCTCGATTTTAACAAAAAACAAGTTAATTTAGATATCGAAGGGGATGCTTAAAACAAATAGATACTGAATTTTCGTTTTTACCTCTTCACCCCCAACCACCGTTACTTTCAAATTTCAAGTTGCGATATATCATTTTAGAAGCCATAAAAGTCCTCTTCTAACTATTTTTAAAAATGAAATAAGTATAGATCCTACATTAAATTCAGGAAAGCCTAATTAATTTCCAGTTAAACACTAATTAAAAAAAAAACAATTTTATTAGGTGTTCAAAATGTGCTCATTATCGGTCGAACAATAATACAGTCTATTAAAATAGACTGAAATTCTTTTCGGATGCATTAAACCGCTTATGGGCCGGTCCACGCGAAATGTATCCCGACTTTCAAAATAATACGCATTTAGGTACAGGTCGTTCCTTTTATGAAATTTAAATGTGGCTTTGTTTTACCCTTCGACAACATACGCAATATAAACATTTAATAAATTGCAGTGTAATTTCTCACAAATATTGTTATTATGTAATTTTAAGTAAAGTTTCAAATAAGGTATACCATCCCTTACTTTCGAAAGTAATTATGGATAGACAAATATACAGACATGCCGTACAGATTTATATTTTTGCATTTATTGAGGTACATAGAGACATGTTGGCTAAAGATCATTTTATAATTATAAGTGAGAAAATCACTGAAATTCTTCTGTCCCGTCCGTTACGGAGAATTTGTATGCTTGTTATGTAATGATATAATGAAAAAGTATTATATCTAAAGTATTGCTCGGTCAAATTCATCTACTTTAATAACGTGTTAAAGCAATTACGCTAATAACAAAAACGGGTAGCCAGTGGCGTATTTAGGATTGTGACACGGGGGGGGGTCCACTTATCTTGCCTAAAAAAATGCGCCGCAGGCAAAATTTTTTTAGGTGCCACGCCCTTTTTTGGACTGTCTAAACTTACAAATTTTATGTTTTGATAGCCCGGCTAAAAAAAAACGTAGAAATAAAGCAATTTTTAAATATAAACGGCAATATTTGCATTTGAAAATTAGTTTTTTGAAGGTATGTATAACGGTATACTATTTTACTCACCTGAATTAGAAAACACGGAACAAAAAATAAAATTCAACAATTATTATTATGTGGAAATCCCCAAACATCTGGAAAATTTGAAATAATGTTTCATGTTATTTATTGCAAATAAATGAATGTGAATTTCAGTTTTCTTTACTACTGAGTCCACGAGGGGGTCCAGACCCCCCGGACCCCCCCCCCCCCCTAAATACGCCACTGCGGGTAGCCTAGGACTGTAAGGACTTATCAAGACTTCCAAAGTATGCATTGCATATGTTCGCGTGGAATGACTCTTCAGCAATTTGACAATAAAATATTGAAGTACAGTTACAGCTATTAAATCTTGGGTAGTAAATCTGTCAGATTTCTACTTTCTTCTTTTTGGTAAATTGTTCTTTTTCCTTGATTTACCTTTAATTAATAGGAATTAACAAGAGCTAGCAGAACTTTCTTTATTATTTCAAAAAAAGAACAAACTATAAAACTATAACAAGTTCAAATATATCGCTACCCATTTACAATACATCATATTAATCAAATTTTAATATTTTAGCGCGGTCCCTCTTTGTCCAAGGCAAAATTTATCCTTTTAAGCATTGAAGTTACCAAAGTCCTTGCGAAGCCCAGATTTAACTCATTCGACGCTTCTGCAATTTTTTGTTTTAATTCGTTCAAATTTTGTGGCCTAAAATTATTCTCAACATTAGTTTTTTTGACTAAAACATCCCAAACATTTTTCATTATATTTAAATCCAGACTACGTAAGGGCTATGGTAAAATTATAATTTGTTCCTGTTACGTTCATTACCTTGCTTGTTGGGCCGTGTGAATGTTATCTTGCTGATAAATGAAATCCCTTTCCGAAAATCGTTCTAATACGGAAAGTAACATGGTATTTTTTAAAATATTCATGTATACCTCTGTATCAAATCGTCCTTCAATAAAGTGATACACAACAACTCTCTGAACACTCATCCATCCCCAGATGTTTACAGAAAATCGACCATCATTTCGATCCCTTTGAGCAAATCGTTTCTGGAATCGAGTTTTTGGAGGCCTATATACCTTAGTCTTCCGATATTAAGACTGAAACACTTTCTCGTCCGTAAATAGAACTTTCCCCAGAAAACTGGAGGTTGAAGGTAATAATGTAACGTTGTTCTTTATTTTCGTCAGTTAAAAACGGCTTTTTAGCTGCTGGATGACATCACAATTCAGATATTTATCTAACCCTTCGTCGAGCTGTTCTCACAAATCCTGGAAAATTTATCTACATAGATTTAAAAGGGTGGTCCCGTAATACGTATACTAAATTATTATCCTGTTTTCATTGGATTGTTTGTGACGACCACGACCACGACCAGGTTTTCTTTCCAAGGAATTGGTTTCTTGCCACTTTGTTTTAATAAAATGAACCGCGTTTTTTGAGATGTTAAGCCTTTCTGAAACATACCTACCTGCTCAATATAATGAATTATTAAAACTTTCTGCTGGGTCGTTAAATTTGTTACTTTTTGAAAATTAAAACAGTTAAACTTATTATTGTTTTTTCTATGATGACATTTTAAATAGGTAATTTGTTGAACAGGTATTACAGGAATATTTTATTATAGTACAATGAGGTGTAGTTACAAAGCTAGAAAAGTTCTGCCCAAAACTTAATGGCTGTAACTGTACCTATCTAATAATTCCAACTTTTTAAACGTAGTTGGATTCGAATTTTGACGGTTTTTAACATAATGTCACAAAATGAGGATGCAATTGGAAATTTTGCAGTAGGGTAGAAACAATTGTATATGTAAATTTATGATGCTTAAGAAATATGTAAATCTGCCTCCTTGAATTTTTTTTTAATGGAAATAGCAAATTTTTTATTTTACTATTTTGGTATATTTTCTTAATTATAGATCTACTTAAACATATTCAGAGAGAGAAAATATAAAATTAACCATAAAGAAGCAAGTCTGTTAAATTAATTACGCTAAATTAACATGCTTTTTTGCAGAAACAAGTTTTAATTATTATTTGCTATATATCTAAAAAGTGTCTAACCAATTTCCGATCGCATTAAGAATAATGTTTTGAATATATTTGATAAACATTAAAGTCGTGATTGATGTGATTAAATGATATTATCTAAATATTTAACGCATTATGCTAATTTTAGTTTTCTTAAATCAATTATTATTATATCTAAGTAGTAATCTTATTCGTTTGCATGAATCTCTCGATCAGCGCCAAAAAATGTTTAAATTAATATCAGTTATTCAGAAATTCTGAAAAATTAAGTAATAAAATGCTAGAAATATTTGTTAAAGACTATGTAGGATTTTGTAATCAGGCAGATTTTTGATTGATTGATTTTTTAAATTAACGCAAAGTTTTGTTAATATTGAATCTCTAACCGTTTTCAAGTGACAATAACTAGATCCATACACAATTAATAATATGTTTTAATAGATTTTTACTTCTTAAGCTTACTCCTTTTTAATAATACAAATGTAAGTGAACACAAGCCAGTAAGAAGTAATCAGCTAATTGCATACCTTTTTTCAACCAATTGTACTTTCTGAATGTTTTACAGTACTAAAAAGAACATATCTACATATTGACAAAGATTTGAAAAATGTAAAATTACATTTACGTTAAAATAAAATAAAATTTTTAATTAAAAAGAAAAAGTTTCGTTTAATTTTGGTGATTTGGTGATCAAATTTATACCTGTACCGGGTGATGGCTAGTGTTCACAAGGGTTGAGGTTATGGTTCATATTAGTTGTAAAATGCGCTAATGACTATCAGTCGTTACATGCGTTTAAAATACTAAGTTTCTTGCGTCTAAATAATTCAGCTTGTTCACATACCTACTCATAAGTCCCAATAAGAACCAATCATAAAATAAAATAAGTATTTTTTGATTTTCGTGGCATATATCTATTTTTAACCATAAAGAACACTAACAAAATAATTTAGCCGAATTAAGTTTTAATTTTTCTAAAATGATTAAATAAAAAAGCACGGCCTTAGAACCGGTAAGTATTATAGTTACACTAGAACAATGCCACACTAATTGTTCTATTTTTTGTTTAACCATTTATGGCCAAAAATAAAATAAACCAATATTTTGTTCTTTACGAAATATGTTTAGTTTATGAATACTAGGTTAATAATAAGTGTTGTTTCTGATTGATGCCGTTTTTTATGATCATTTTACACCATGCCAAGCACAATACTATTGTTTAATATATTTTAGGGTTCGAACTGAAATCCCCAAATTAATAGTGGTTGTAATCTTGAGTTTTTACAAGAAACATCTAAAATTAAACACCTATAAAGCTGAAAACAAGATACATTTTCAGACAATTTCAAAAATTATAGCTAAGTCCTTTAAGGATCGCTAAGTCACGAATAACCCTGACTTAAAAGACAACTAACGAATTAGTAAGGGAGTTGTACTTACCAGGACGTGGTGGAAATCGGGGACACGAGCAGCAGACAGACGGGCACGAGGACCGCGCGCATCGCATCACTTTGCCGCGTGCCCCATCACTGCACGCGCCGCGGCATGCAACCGTAACCACAAGCACTCTGAAGTGATCCGCTTCGGCGAGGCCAAAAGCTTTGCGGAACGCTTGCGCGATCTTGAGAGCTTTTGGGGTTCTTAAGACGCGTTGCGGCGCTTCAAAGGAACTGAAGTGCTAGATCAAAATATCTTTAAAGCACAGTTTAGATTAAAGCGGAGATTGTAAAAAAATGTCTCTTAGTACATTCATAAATACCAAAATAAAAAATCTTTGTCAATCGCTTGTGCATCTCCAGAAATTACAGGGTTATATCAGGTTAAAACACTCTTCAGGTTTTTCAGGACGCGTTGCTGCACGTCAAAGGAATTGAAGGCCAGATAAAATTATCTTGAAAGGAAAGTTAAGACAAAAGCTGAGATTAAAAAAAAAATACAATAAAAAATACAAAAAAAATATAAAACGTATATGCACATTAAGAAATCATAGGGCTTCGCGGCATGTCAAAGAATTTAAACAGTAAGCTAATTTACAAAGGAAAGTTTAAATCCAAACTAAGATTTTAGGCCGGATTTGTTAATCGGCCCTATGATCAAACACACCATTTAACACGCTAACTTCAAAATTAACTGTTTTTCAACTAAAGTGAAGAATTAACAAGTAGGCTTTTTTCGGTTGTTGTCATGCGAAGGGTACGTTCAAAGTTGACTTGTTTGTTTGATCATAGGGCTGAATACGTATTATTACCTAAACTGTTTACACTAAGGCCGAGGTATCTTCTAAGGATAGGGTACAATTATTACACCAATTATTTTAATGGAAGTTATACTAAAAGTATAGGTACCCATTTATAGATATATTAGATACTAATATGACTTTATTAATTTGGAGTCCATTAAAATATCTCATAGTTAAATTAACAACTACAACTAAAAAAAGCTCTAGTTAACGCTTATACATCTAAAGAAGTAATTATAGGTTCTACAAGCGTTAAACATTTCTCCAAAAAGACTGTATAGGTATATCCTTTAAATTCACGTTCAAGAAATAGTTATTGCAATCCTTACTTTCCGGCAAAAACTTCTATTTTAGTGTTACTGTAGTTATTCTGATAGGCAAAATCATTTTTTTAAATGGAAATGAGGCCTAGTATAAATAATTTTAAGGGGATTTAATTCGGAGTTTTAATAAACGTTTTAATTCATGGCGACTACCGAACTTCTTTATAAGATAATAAAATAGTACAAAATTTTAAGATCATCATTATAAACTGAATATTTATAATAGTGCTTGAAGTTGTTTTAAGTGAACAAGGCACATATTTATAGGCAAATTTCACTTCATTGATATTTATATTTAAAATATTTTAAAAACACTGTCACAAATTTAATTTTCAATTTATTTAAATCCAAGTGCCCCCTACTAGAAAAACAGTCAATTTAAAGGACACTCTGTTATAAATGCACGAAATCTGCTCTTGATCTTGTAGTCACACATCAGGTTGTAAAAATAATGTACTTGAGATATTTTAAGCAACACATTTTTTAATTAGTTAATACGAGTGCATAATTTTGTAAAGGAAATCATAGAACCCTAAATTATGATTATTATAATAACAAACTGCTATCCCATGTTTTTTCAAATTGTTTAAAACTGACCGAAATAATTTAATATTTAAACGGTGTGTAACTAGCTGGGTGGCTACTCAGCCGAATAATAGTTGAAACATAGTCGTTCGAGGAATACTAACCTGCACCATATACTCGTATAGGTATATAGATTAGTAGATAATACTATACCGGGTGTTGCATCGTCGAGCGGGACATAGGAAATCCCATGTAATTTTAAATGGGGTCAATTATTGGCTTCCCTAATTATTTTATAATATTTAATTTTTTTATTTATAATTATTATAATTAGGGAAGCCAATAATTGACCCCATTTAAAATTACATGGGATTTCCTATGTCGCGCTCGACGATGCAACACCCGGTATAGATGTAAAGGTCTTTATTTTTCACTAGGCAAAGAGCAGCATAGCTGTTTGCTTAACCGACCATTTGAAATGCAATTACAATTCTCATAAGTATATAATTCTATGTAATAAAAGTATTAATACTAAGATTACACTGTTAATAATATGTTACATAATAAATAATATAATGTTGAAAAAATAGTCCATACTTTCAGTGGAGTCAATGTAATGTAAATGAAACAATGCAGTCTTTCTATACAGTTTAATATTTAAATTAAATTTTAAGCTCCCGGCATGTTTCGAATGCTTAAGCATTCATCATCAGGGGATACTAACATCGAGTTTAACAGAAATGTTGGTTGTCTCAAATTAATTATCGTTCAACTTACACGTTGCGGGCGTGTACTGCGGTTGTGATTTTGCACAGGTTATATCAAATTATTTTATAACCAATTTTTTAAAAAATTTAAAAACTTTGAAATAATTTTTCAAAAAAATAAAACAAAATGCAAATTATTTACATATATTCTAAAATATGGGGCACAGCCTCATACCACCACCGTGTCAGCTAAGACTCATTTTCATAAATATGTAATTTTAATTTTTTAAACAGCTTAACTCGCTCATTTAAATCAATAAAATATAAAATAAAACCTTCCCCTTCATATGTTATCAATCAGTTTATTATTTTATCAAAAATGTTTCTTCATCAGTCCAAATTTTAAAATGTAATCAAAACTTCAATAATATATTAATTTCAATACAAATAACCAGTTCGTCCCAAGTCTTCAAGCTTTACATGTATCATCCTATAAGTTGTACTTATTAATTTAAGACAACCAATATTTCTGTTAAACTCGATGTTTAGGAAGACAATGCACTGTTTTTTACATGATTTACTAAAGTTGCAATTAACAAAAACAAAAAAAAAAGTAAAAACAACGACTTAGTGCATTTCTCTTGTAAACCATTATTGTTTTTAGGACTTAGTTAAAACTAATTATTGTGTCATTACTAAATTATTTTAATCAGCAAAAACTAACAACAGGAACTAATTAAAAATAAATAAACAATAATTATGTTACCCAAAATACAACTTAATCTTGTTCCGAATTAGAATCTAGAATATCTAAAGTGACATAGTGCAATATTTCTACCACAATTGTGGGATAAAAGTACAAGCAAAAAGCACTAAGTGACTTGATGTGTTTTGCTTGTATTTACGCTGATAGTGCATTTTGCCTGTTGCTGTAATTCCTATATTAGTGCACCAGGGACTTAGTGCGATTTAGCAGTACATAAATGATCAAAAATGTATGTAAGAACCAATGAAAACACATTTTGAGCAATTATTGACTTAGTGCCTTTTGCTTGTAAGCCCACGATATAAATTAAGCAAATTATGATGGTGAGTGTTATAATTTCAATCTGTCTCGCATACGTAGCTTCTTCAATGTTCTTAATTTACAAGATACATGGCCACTCATTTTTATTTCACAAACCAAGAGCGTACTTAAATTTTGGGCTCTACGAATCCTATTTTTTGTTTCTGTAAGGCAAGGCCCATAAACAATATCTGTAAGAGTGCAGTAGGACAGAACCAGATACTCTCATTTTTCATCGTGCAGTCCTGCGATGTACGCCATGTATCGTTCTCCACTTTCAACTAATATATTTTTATCGCCTCACATACAAATGTTTGTGTGGTGTGGTTTTTTAATATTTTTATAGTTAATAAGTTAATGGTGGAATAATTAAACTTTCCCAACTCGACAATTATTTAAGGTACCTAGGGTGCGATAAAATTTGATTATACAGGGGTCTCGGAAAAATATTATAGTCAAACATCAAGGTCAAAAAAATTAAAAAACTACATGGCCCATGTCTATTGAAATTTTTTTATGTTGTGGAGAACGTCGATCTTTAGAACTCTATTGTTTTTTGGTACGATCAGAAAATGGAAAGTATTTTATTAATAGCTTGAAAACGTTACGTCGGATCAAAATGCGGTATAGACTGTTAGATAGTGCATCTCAAATATTTTTTTTCTACAGTATATCTTCTATCTTCTAAATTGTAGATTTTCAAAAAAATTAAAAGTCGCAATTTTTTGTCGGTTTTAATTTTTTTTTTAGATTAATAGGAAATTTGATCAAAATTTTGAATACCTAATCAGAAAGCGCTTCTCAAAATATGTTAACTGTTTATTTCGAATTTTGAGTGTGCAAAAAATTGATTAAATCAAAAATTTTCTTTTAAACTGAAATATTTTATAGAAAATATATTTTTTTACATCCATGCGGGTTTTATTCGATACTTCGTCATTTTTGTGCTTGCACTGAAAAAAAATTGAAAATTGTACACTAATATTACAGAAATATAGGTTTTTATGCCACGAAAAAGGCCAAGAAATCATGCATTTTCGGGATTTTCTATATTGTTAATTTATGCAGGCTCGGCCATGACTGAAACAGGTCGGTGTTTCTATTTGGCCAAGCTTAAATCTACTAGAGACGACAAGAAGGTGTCAGAAAATTAGTGTTTTAATTTAATATTTGTGGTAACCAAGTAACCATATTAAGGTGTTGAGCTTAAAAAATGTGATAGGTATGATATCTGTTTTAAAAAATATGCTGTTTCGGTGGACGCAGTAATTTTTCTACAAATAGCCGTATTTATTTCATATTCGTTTTCGGTAAATACTATTAATGTTCCTTTAACTAGCAGATTTTTAATTTATGTTGCTCAAAAGCTACTTCTCAACTGAAGTGAATGAGGATACCGGAGTTTAAAAGTGCGTTATTCTTAGATGTCTTTAAGACTATTTGGCTGATTTCTATGTGTTTATTTTATACAGCATTAAATATAAGTCGGTTAAAAATTTTATACTTCAAGTGCTGGTACTTTTGACATTGATTAACTCGTTTGATAGACGATTACAATAATCAGAGTTTTCAATGTGTCAATGCCAGTATAAATTTGTACGCTTTGGCAAATTGAAAACCATGGTTATTTTAATCGTCTATCAAATGAGTTAATCAGAATCTAAAGTACCGGCACTTAACCAACCAACTTGATAGCGATGCTATTTAATATTTCGTAATGTTTTTGAGCTGCTTTAGGGTACCGGGTGTCTCAATAGATTATGTTTGGCTTGAACAAAATTCATGTTTAAAATGGGAAAATATACAAAATGTTTTTTTTGTATATTAAGAATGAACATGATAATGTATGGAAATTTATTGGTAAAGAAGGGCCATTTCTGTTAAAATACGAAAATTCAGATATACACGATGTCCCAAAAAGTAGTTTTTAATTTACGTGGCTACTTCTCGATTGTCTCGACTATTTTAAAACCAGGTAAATATAAATAAAAAATAATGGAAGATTTTCATCTAAAATATTTCGTAACGTTTTTGAGTGACTTTAGTGTACCGTGTGGTGTGTTCCAAATTATAATGGAGTTTAGCAAAATTCATCATATTAATCGAAAAATAAATGATGAACTATCTTTTCTTACATATTTTGAAATAAAAACTGAAAATTTATTGGTAGAAAAAGATTAGTTGTGTTAAAACACGAAAATATACATAATACAGGATGTCCCAAAAGGCGGTTTTTGTAGCTTAGTGTTTCCAGGTTTAAAAAATTTGCTCTTCTTACATTTCTTTAGTCGTTTCGTCTCATTTTTGTGTGTTGATTTTATACAGGGTTGAAAAAAGTTATGTAAAAATTAAAAATTAGGCCCATTCTTCACAACAATGAAAATGGGGTTTGAGGATTTTTAGTGAATTTAGGCAAAGCATTTTTTTTATAATGTACCTATTTATGTATAGATACCTATTATTCATGTTTTTCTGGTTGTTATTAAATAGGATTGTTTAAAATAAGATCTGCTAAATAAGAAATTATATAATGAAGATTTTTAGTTGTGTTGTTTTTTTATAGATTTCTTTCATCTTTTTGACACATTACTGCGTTGATTTCATACCACGTAAGATATGATGAGTTATAAAAAAAAGTTGATTGTAGGAAAGTTTGTATTTCATAATATTTGTATGTATACAGGGTAAGTCGTTTGGCTAGAGTTGACACAACTTTTGTTTTTTAAATAGAACACTCTATATCTTACAATACTTTTGGATTCTACATAAAATAGCAATACTTTTATAATAAGTATATTATAAGCTAAACTTAATAGTTTCCGAGATATCAACTTCTGAAAAATGACAGTTTCGAAATTTGACAGCTTCTAGCTTTCTAACGCTACGTCGTACAGTAAGACGGCTTACATGTCTCTATGTTACTTATTTATTTTCTTTCCAAAAGTGGAAACCTCCGGTTAAACCGGATGTAGCTCGAAAGCCGGAAATATAATATTTAAGGTTTAAACTGAAATTGATGTTGTTAGATAGGGACATTTAACGGCTGCTCTAAGACGGACCGTTAGGGAGCTAGAAGCTGTCAAATTTCAAAAATGTCATTTTTCAAAAGCCGATATTTCGGAAACTATTAAGTTTAGATAAATAGTGCATTTATTAAAAAATGATTGTTGTTTTAATATGTAGAATAATCTAAATGTATTTTAAGAGTTAGGGTATTCTATTTTAAAAACGAAAGTTGATATCAACTCCAGCCAAACGACTTACCCTGTAGGGTAAAGTAGGTACAGATGAAGCACCTTTTTTTAAAATGATCTACAATGGTTAATTTTGGTTTAATTGGAAAATAATAGATAACCATAAGTTGGTTGTTAATACATTTATTCAAAGAAATAAACAAATTAACTTAAGTTTATTCATTAAACAAAAAAAAGAAAAAAAAAAAAAAATTTGTATTTGGCAATCTATCTCACATTGTATAGGTGGGACGACGCATCAGCTATGGGGCACATTGCTTATGAAAAACACATGAAATTAAAAGAAAAAATATTCTTAGGCTAGATTGTCCACCCATGCTTCCCTTTTTAAAATTGTTCTTTATTATGCGAAATCTTAAAGTTCGTTCGGGAATGTTATTTTCCATAGCTGCTTGCCTAATGGGAACCTTATGAATAAATACAGCATCAGCAGCTTTACGGAGATCGTCTTCTGACCACTGACCCCTACTACTTTTCCTTGGGCCGTGAAATGTTGGCATTTTATATTTTATCTAAAAAGAAAAAAAACACATATGCTATTTACTTTCAACTAACCGCGTCATCTCTCCCAAATTAACATGCGTCGTCTGTCCCAAAACCAAGGGATAGACGACACACCATATTGTGATACATTCCTAAGTGTAAACTGAGCTTAAGTGACTGTAGGCACTCCCCAACCTAACCTATTTTTCGGAACATTACTCAATATTGTGTTAAAATCGCTATTTTTTCTTTTACAAACGTATAATTAACAAACATTATTGAAAAACTTTGCGGTACTTACCAAACTATAAATTTATCGTTACTACTTTATTTACGCATATTTTATCAATATTTTCACACTAACAAGTAGCGGCTATTGAGAGCTTTTGAGTAATATTTAAACCACCTGATTTTATGAAAAATCGCGGCTAATTTAAACGGTGCGTCGTCTCTCCTGCTGCATCATCTGTCCCTACTTTACCCTATACATAAAAATATAATAAAATAAAAATTTCTTCATAATCAATTAATTTTTCTTTTCAACTTTTTTTATAACTTTTACAGTTTCCGAGAAAAGGTACTGGGTCATCTTACGTGGAACACCCTGTACAGGGTGTAAAAGAAAGTCATGTAAAAATATAACACATGCTTTGTCGTCTTATACTAAGAGCGATGTTAGTTAATATTTTTTAACACTTATGCCAGCTTTTAGTGTCCCTAATTATTAGGGTTAAGTTGAGATAAAGTACTTTTAAAAATGGAAAATATGAATAGCTGTTTCCTCTTAACTTTTTAAAATATAAAATTTGCAATTACAGAGTGTTGTCAATAACTTCAAGTTTTTATGACTTTCTGCCTTGACCAGGATTTTAAAAAATGTCCTAAATAAAAAAAATAATTTGTTTTTAGATTAGGGTAAATGCGGGAGAGTTGCCGCGGCAGGAAAGATGCCGCATTTGTCTTATTACCCCTAATACGTAAAAAGTTAGACAACCAAGCATACCTGTGATGAGAGTACACTCATTAGCGAATCATTAGTACAGCGGCAGTGTTTGTTTATAAAAGTATCGCTTCCTATTCCGATATTTACGAAGGTAAGTATACATTTTTATTACAAAGTTTGAAGTACGGTTTTAATAAGTGTGATAATTTGAAACTCGGTCACTTTATTTTATGTTTGAAAGTTTTTCCGGTATTTTGAGGTTATTGTTTACACGTATCATGATATATTTTGTAGCATTTACAGCCAGTGACCTCGATAAGCAGGTGCGGCGTCTCTCCCAACAAAAAGGACAGTTGCCGCATTATCAGTAAGGAGAGACGCCGCATCCTATTTTTCCAATGTTATTGTTTTTCCATGAGTTTTATTATAATAAAATTAACATTTTTATTCAGAAAAATGCCAAGAAAATATGAAAGGAAAGTAAGCTTGGTTTAGATCAGCATCTGTAGCCACGGCCATTAACGGTTTTAGGGCAACTGGGATATATTCTTTAGACCCAAATGCAACTCCAGACCACTTTTATTCTATGATAGATTCATCCACGATAGAAGTTCTCCCAGAAGGAGAGGTTAGTACTTTACCCAGATCTATGACTCCAGATTTACGTCCAAGCTTAGAACTACCCTCCACCAGCTCTGTCAATCCTACTCAAAAAAATTCTCCTAGTAGTGGAGCTTATGGAGATAATATTCCGAAAGTTACCCCTTCAAAATATCTGCATGAAGTGTCTCCCGTCCCAAAAATACCTGTATCCATTAAACAACGGTTCAAGCAAAGCGCAAGTGTGTTAACATCATACGAAAATATTGAAACAAAAAATTCTCGCCTTAGTCCTAAAGATAAACAGCCCAAGGTGGCAGAAAAGAAGAAAAAAACAGAAAAAAAACTAGAAAAAGAACAGTGGAGCGATAGCGATGAAGAGATCCTAGCAAATAAGATTATAAAAAAAGATGAAAACAAGGAACGCTGCATGGAATGTTTCGAAATTTATGCAACCACAACTAAAAAAGTCGATGGGTGCAGTGCCTTAAATGTTTAAAATGGTTCCACGTTACTTGCAGCATGTATGGTGTAGTTTGCAACATCTGTTCCAGACTGGCTCTACGCAAGAAAAATGAAAATTAGACTTTTTAAACAGTGCGGTATCTCTCCTTTCTATACGCGGCATCTCTCCCAGCGATGTGGGAGAGTCGCCGATTTTTAGAAGAAAACATTTTTTTTTGTTATGTTTATATTTTTTTAGAATTAACGTTTATTTTTGCATTTTAATAAAGTTTAAAGTAATACCTGTGTAGTGACTTATTTTGGAAAAATTAACTTAAAAATTACAAAAAGTATGAATTTTTTTCAAAAAGTGCGGCAACTCTCCCGCATTTACCCTAAATTAATGGGATATTTTCATCTAAAATATTTTGAAGCAGTTTTGGGCGGTTTAACTGTAGGTACCCGGCGTACCAATTGATTAAGTAATTGAGCTATTTAGAAAAAAAAGATTGAATATTTCCTTCATAAATATTGGATTATTTTTTTTAAACTACTCGATGATTAACTGACTTTTTGGAAATAAAACAATTTTATTTAAATAACCTTTTGATTATTGAGTTTGTTCAGGTATAGTGTTATATTTCGGGGACCTAGCTAGGATCTATGATTTATTCGATATTTTCTACAAAAGCCGATATCTTACCTAAAAAAAAATTATTATTGGGCATAAATAAAAACATGAAATAAAACGCGCTTTCATAGATGAAAAACATATAAGTTGCGCACGAAAATAAAAACTTCATCTTATCAGTTTTAAAAAATATCGTTAATTAATTATAATACTATAAACAATTGACGTCTATGCTTTGAATAATTATATATTTAAACTGTGTGTGGAATATTAATACGTCTTTTTGCCCTAATTCAATTTCAACAATTTGAAAAATAAACACGCTTATTGATAACGCATAAAGCGCCAAATACTAAACCGTCGCATTAAAATGATAATCCCTACTTGACTAAAAACCTGATTGTATCCAAATCATAGTCCGCAGGAGTATGGCAAAAAAAGCACTTATTTTAGTGTTTCTTTAAACAAATTAACATTATTTTATTTGAATTTTTGAATGCACCCCATACTCGGTTCCAGAAAGAACCCGGTTGCATCTAGCTATACTGAGCAAAAAGTCTGGTTACAGTAGTTAACAGACGGATTTATTTGGACAAGATTTCTTTAAAATAAAGTTCAGTTCAGATTATTATTATATTATTTACTTATCTATAACAAATTATCTCTTAGGAATAAAGTAATATTTGTTTGCTGATATTTGAACATTAAATTTGTTAACAGCAAAGAAAGTTTATTGAATACAAGGAAATCGTTTTCTCAGTGTAGTTATGAAAATATTCGTACAAGGCGAATGTTATTAAATGAAATTCAGCTCTCATTAGTAGTAATATTTTTGACCAGATCCCCAGATATGCGAGAAGTATTTTATCGATTGTTGGATTTGAACGCTCTATAAAGTGTCAAAAGTTGTCAAGGTGTATGATATAGCTTCTACAACCAAATCAAGCAACTCTACTTAATTTATTATTTTAAACAGACATATAAAACCCTGTTGAGACCAGTCTTGATGTACGGGGCCCCATGGGTGCATCCTAAGTAAGAGTCAGCACAAAAAATTCCAAATTATATAGAACAAACCTCAGATTCTTAAGGCTACCATATTGCCAGCCGGAAGTAACATCAACTTTCTTGTGTCAAATGTATTTTACATAGGTTAGTTTTGGTTAGTTAGTAACTACCTACTTTAAATTTTGTTTCAAATTCGTCTAGTTAGCATTTTTGTTGTAAATATATCAGAACATCAAAAACTTGTTTACTTCTTTAAATAGCTGTCAGCCACTAGATATTTTACTTTAATTAAATCTTTTATATTTACACATAATTCTTTGATCCTTATCTTATTTAGTTTCAACAAAACCGATGGCACGTCTGCGTTGACACGCATCTTGATTGTTTTCTCGATAAATCCATCTTTTAGTCGGAAATCTGCATGCTTGGCGCGTCAGTCTATTGACAAATTCGCCAACAGGGCATCAATACTCTTCTCCTGCTCTTGAACATTTACATACGACTCCCAAACCGATAATCTATCTTGATGCCTGCTCCTAATAGGCAGCACGTCTGATTTAGGAGACAGGGAGTAGACAGCTGAGAACCGAGTGCTTTCCATTAGCCGTACAAGACTTACTTCATCTTGGCAGTTCTTCTTCATTCGCTTGGACCTTCTTCTTTTTTGTCATTCTTCTTTTTCACATCAATTGCTAGTGGCACTTTGTTCTGCCGTGAAATAAACTACGATATGCAAATGGCAGCCTGAAGGGACAATGCCGAGCGCAGGACGTAAAGACGTCTACGGAAGGATGCGAATAATGCGAGCGCATGCAGAGTTTATATGCCGATTTGTTGAGATTTTGTTCTCTTTTGAAACGTATTTCAAGTAAAGACAACAGTTTTTCGGTATAATAAGATGTGTATGGATGCGTTTATCTTTTTAAATCAGTTTGGTCATTACCAACTGCTATGGAAATATTCAATACATACCTTTATAAACTATTTAGTGGGCATTTTTCATAAAAATATTTTATATTAGTTACGTGTATTGGCCTACCTAGAGTCTAAGTGGTCTCCTCTGGCTGCATAGAAATAGAAAATTACAACAGTGTACTTCTACTGCACAAGATACAAACCAAAATAAGCACATTGTATTCATTAACCAATAATTAAGAACTGCAAAGGTTTCGCTTTTCCCTCTCGCAAGATCCTGCCCCAGATCTTGCCATATCAAAGCTCATCAGTGAGGCTAGGATCTGACGAAAAGACAAATATCATGCGGAGCACTTTTCCGCACATATGACGGGGACGAACGGCGAGATGTACCATGTAAAGCGACATCTGGTAGCGTTCAAACGCATTATCCGACCCAATCTAACAGAAACTTTTGTGTTGACATGAGTTCAGAAGCCAGAAAGAAAGTACCTGCTAAGCCAATATTTGTCAGTCATAATTACAGCAGTAGCCGCCAGGCAGCGTCAAAAGCCTATTGTTGATTATACCGAGAATAAATAACCATAACCAATGATGAAGAAATGCAAAGGCAATAGGAACCTTCACTAGAAATGTAATGCATTTCCATTCCAAAGCGAAAATAACCTATTTACGATATCTGGCGGCGACTCTTGTAATAACTATAACCGATAAAAATGGTCTTTGCAGATGGTATTTCTAAAAATTGTGTCTGGCGAGCAACATTAAGTATATCTCACCATTTAGTCCTCGACATTTGAGCAAGATCCTCATCGTTTTTTCCCTTTTATCAGATAATATACTGATGAGCAGAAATACGGTAAAACGCGGCTGGCGATGGATCTTATGACACGGTGAAAATAAATATTTAGTAAAAATACAAAACCTTTCACTCCAAAATCTGTTTTCGGCCCCAAACCGATAATAAGATTTTGACAATCTGGCGGTGACACCTATATTAATTAAAAGCAACGAAAATGGTCGTTGCAAGTGGTTTATTTTTGACTTCTGAACTTGTACAGGGTGTCCTATAATGCAAGTATAATGGGCGAGTTCTGGGATTCGTATAGATAACGCGAAAACAACGTTAGGTCACATATTTTTTTCCTAAGAGGCCCCTTCGAGGAGATATCTTCTCCTAGAAGCAGGACTGAAGACTTGTATTTTATTGATAACTTGTGTAACCCTGTATAGCCTAACACAGTTTAATGTGATGTAAACTAAGGGAAGGTTCATCGAGCAGTCCGATAAGAAAAGCAGTATTTCATTGTGGGGATAGAAATTAGCCCGACCATACTTAACCTTAAATATTTTACGCTATCGGGCCTTTCATATTATTTCTAAAGGTTTAAATACTTCCATATGAAAAAGTTACTCTTTATCGATTCCCATAAAATACCCAGCGAGCAAAAGTTATTTTCATCTAAGAGGACTTGGACTGAAAAACTTCGGGCTTGGTTTAGATTACAATTATTAGGGGTCCTGTAGACGTGTCGTGACACCGTCGCGAACCTCGTCCCGTGACATCGCCGCGTTTACTACATATCATCAGGCCGTTTCATGTCTTTACTGTTTATATTAAAATGAGCGAAACGCACACAAAGTTCGCGACGATGAAACGCAACAATGTCACGCGACGACGTGCGTGACCTTGTCACGACACGAGGTGTTGTCACAAGTCTGGACGTATCTAAATGATTCAATTAACGTTAATCGTAAGGAAAAAGTAAAAATGTTTCTACCTACTTTTAAATATTTTTAACATGCTTCAACATGTACACCTTGGACTCTACGACACGTCCGGGTTCTGGGCTGCAAAGAATTACACAGAGCGATTCAAAAACCTAAGTCAATGAAAGTTACAAATAAGAAACTGGTTTTCAGATCCGGCATTTAGGGGTCTTATCTCCTGGTGTTGCCTCATAAAAAAATATGATCAGATAAACTCATTTAGTCTTAGTGAAAATTAATTTGCGGGCTTTACTTGTTACGAAGTTGTTGATAAAATAGTTAAAATCCATTTCGCGTTGTAAATTAAAGAAGACACATCTTACATTCTGTGATGACCTGAAGGAAAAGGACCATTTTTGTGGTATAATTTATATTTCATTAAATCATAGGCCTCCCGATCATAATTTTCATTATACCCGGCAAAGCCAAATTTTTAGTTTCAAAAATACAAAATAGCAATATTTCGAAGTTGCTGAAAGCTTATCACCCTTTTCAGGTTTATGTAACAAAGGTAAATTGTATAATAATTGAACCTATTCTTTATTTGGTAATTTAATTTATGTCCTGGTTAAATCCAGACCCTTGTATTGTCCGAATCTGTCGTTGGGTGTTTCTCATTCTTCTTTTTTTTTTGGTATTGGTTGGCAACACTCTCGCTAGTCAGCTGTCGTTTTAAGTTTAAAAAAAGAAAAGTACCCACTTAATTCCTAAAAAATAAATAACAAATTGACAAAAAAAAGGCTTGTTAGGGCCCTCAACGTGTCCTTAATCTTCCATGAAAATCCTAATCATTTTCCTCCAAATACGCATTACCACAGAACGGCGAAAAAGGACGGTTATGGGTAGTAAAACTAGTTTTTTCGTACTCTTCAATCTCGAAAACGAGGGAGTGGAAAGTAGGATTCATAACTGCAGCAAATATTTATAAAAAAGAAACAAAAAGAGCGGCAAAGTACCGGCTCATTTACTGTACTATTGCTTAAAAACTACATTAACCCACATTAACAAAAGTTCAAAATGCCGCCATCTTTTTTACGCCTTAGGTGGTAAGTATTTAAATTATTGTGGAATACACAAAAACTGCATTTTTTTTACATTTGTTTGTCAAAAGATCATGCATATGAAATAGAAAATGGGTAAATTTTTACTTAATAAAATCGTGGAAAAGGTAGATTTTTCTTTAGGTATTTTAAGAACTTGTTTTCCTATTTTTCTTTAAATCTATTTAGTTATTTTCATTTTGTATTCATTGTATAATTCTGAAACATAATATTAAAGTTTAACCTGAAAATTAAAACGTCCGGCCTAGCGCTTTCTGCAGATATTACTTTACTTTTTTAACCGACTCGGGGTACAATCACCCATGAAGATGCCGTTCACAAAAACGCATAAAACCGAAGATAATTAAATCAGATCAAGCCCGCGAAGATACGGGGATATCTCCTGTCAATCGTAAATCGGAGTCCGTGGCCGTGGCCGTGGCTGCTACTTGTCGTCGATACGGCCCTATTTCACCGAAGCTGGTGCTCCGAATTAACCTTGGCAGCAGCGAAATAAAACGGCAGGAGAAGTCGTTTTTTGCCAGCTCTGACAGCAAAATACGATCGCAAACGGGGTCTGTCTTGAACGTAGGAATTCACGAATTCCTGCCTGCCATCGGACGACGTCTTGGGAACCAAACCCGGAAAAAAATAAAGCGTATTTTTGGTGTTAATTATTGGATTTAACGGTATTTTCTCCAGATTTTAACCTCCACTACCTAATCTTCGAAACATAGGTATATGAAACGGTACACGTTTTAGTATAATTTGCTTGCATCTAAGACTCTTTGCGCTGAAAACTGCTGCAGAAATTATTAAAATCCCATGCGATTCCATTACCAGATTTAATTTCACAGTCACAGTTAGTAACCGTTGACAAAATTCATAATAATATTACATACATAGTGATACACAAAAAATAGTAACAAAAGAAAAAACTCATATTTTTAAGAATATTTAGAAATGAATTATTTGGCTAATTTTATTTATCTACTTATAAAGTGTCTACAATTGTATTAAACTTACTTTTTATTCAGAACCACAGCACACATGATTTGCATTTTGTCAATTTCTAGTACAAAAAATGGCAAAATTTGTAAAAAATAAATATTTTTAATGAACATTGATGCTAACTACAAAACTAAACATAGCCCAAGTTGTATAAAGGTTAATGTAAACTATAAAAAAAACTCATATAGGAAAAAATATTAGTTTTAACACAATAGGTACTGTTAAATGTTTGACTGACTATATTATTTCAGGTATGTTACTTTAGATTTTCCTAATGATTAAAAATCAAAATTTTAAACATCTGGATTTAAATTTGCCATACTTTTTACTAAATGCATTTTATCGGTTAAGTGTTGAATGAGTTATGATTTATTAAAAACTGGAAAAATAAAAGAACTTCCATTTTATGGCAGGCAGCCGATGATACCATAAATAAATATCGATCTAAATAAACAAATGAAACGAAATATTTATTTTAAAATCTCGAGTGTTTAGCTACTAAATGATTTGTATATGAAGTTTGGTGAAAATTAGCCTAGGGTCCGTCACATAAATTTTTAACTTTATATTATTTTCTGTTATTGTTACGAAATTGATCACAAATTGTAGTTTTTACTGTATAGCTGGTCAATGAGTTAAATGAAGTGATTTTGGATCATCTTGCTAATAAAGATATTTCTTTAGTATTTAATATCACACACACACACACACACACCATCACACCTTTCTCTGATAAATGGTAGAACTGTTTAAACCACAAATTTCTGAATTTGTCTCTCATTTCTACCATTTAAAAATTTAATGACTATGAGAATGGACTACTTCTTGTACCTTTCTCTGATAGGTTTTTAGTTTGAAACAGAGGTCTTACATGTTTAATAAAACTTTAACAAAAAAGCAGCAAGTCAAAACAAATAATAACGCTGATAATGATTGTAATGAATTTTTAGATCCTAAATTTAATTTGACCCAGTAGTGAACTTTTGTCTGTTCTACGGCATACCTTAATTTCTCACCATTTTCATTTAAGTTATTGTTAAGATTCGGTAATATTCCTGTTTAAGTGCACCCCATCATAAACTATTGAGACGTCAATGGCATTCTTCTTAATTTAGACTTGGGACCTTTTACTTTTTTTGCGCTTTGAATACACATATTGCATCTTTGTGTTTCTGCTGCTTACTTTGTTTTCATTTTAATTTCTTGAATTTGATTTTGGTATTTGATAGAAATATTCCTTTTGATTTTAATTTTTTGTATGTTAATATTTTTCAGAATTTCGTTATTTTCGGAGTATTGTTAAGAAGGGAGCCAATCGCTAGGGTCTATTTTCAATTATTTTTTCATAATTATTTCTGTGTGTCCATTTTCAGCCTATTATTTTTAGTACTCGATTTTGTAGTATTTGCATTTTTAAATGTTTTGAATTACCTACTGTAAACCAAATTGGTATAGGTATAGGGAAATTGGTAAAGACCAGTGTAATTATTTTTTATATATACAAGTCCTTGTTTTGAGATTTATTTTACTTTTTCTGTTCAGAAGAGGGCAGACTGCATGCATCTGCATGTTCACTTTTGCTATTTTTTCGTCTGGGCTATCCTCGCATCAAAGGTCAATCCCAAATATTTGATTTTGTTTGACTAATTAATTTCTTTCTTTATTCTCAACCTCAACTCTATTCTCAGGAAATTTTAGCCTTTGAGGAGAAGATGGCCTGAGTCTTATCTGCGTTCAGGCCGAGCTTCCAAGTGGCGCAGCCACGGGGAGGGGTGGGTTTGGGGTTCCTTTAGAGGCTAAATAAGTGTTCCCAAACAACGTTTATAATATTTATTTTTATTATTATTTTATTTCCTTTCTGTTCTTTTTACTGTCAAAAACCTGGACATCTTTGTATCTGACAAGCCAGTCATGGCTGCGTTTATATTGTTTCGAAACTGCCTCGTTAATGTCCTCTTTCATCTGAATCAGGCAGATTTTCGATATTTTCATCTAAATAGACTCCAGGTAGTTTTTGTTACAGAAGCAAAGCCCTGTCCCCTTTCAGCAGTATTTCCGTACTCTGCTATGACTGGCCTGTGAATTGATATCAGTTCATATAGCTGTACTGGTTGTGACAGCTGTCCAATGTTTTAATCACACATCATGTCCAGGAGTTCCGGTCTGATGGTGAGTTAGTTCTACCAGCGGCAATATGCGGAAATTATAATTAAAGGATTTATTGTATAACCCCATACCCTACATTAACTTTTTTACAAAAAACTGCCGCCTGGGGTTTTTAGCGTTAAATTCTACTTGGTTACTGTCATCCCAAAACAGAATTTCTTCCAGATCTTTGTTGAGATGTAAGTCAACGAGACAAGCTAATCTCTTGCTGCCTATAGAGATATGCATTGGCAGCCGATGTAAGACCATCCAAAGTAAAATATTAAACAAGTGTGCTGTTATCAGCGAAGCTATATATAGGATTTTAAGATCGTTAATGTATAGTAAAAAGAGGGTGAGCGACAATATAGAACCATGCGGGACTCCGGCGTTAATGTTAAATGTGTCTAAAAGAAATCCATCCATCGCCATTCGCAGAGAACGGTCTTTAAGAAAGCCCAACAGACATGACCAAAATTGAACCAGCATTCCGTATGCTCTGACTTTAGTTAGGAGCCCCTCATACCATACTCGGTCAAAGACCTCGGAAATGTTCAGTGCTACCGCCCGGGACTCCCCATGTTATTCTATTCCGTTGTTCCAAACGTGAGTAACATAAGCGAGAAGGTCTCCTGTTGATCTAGACTTACGGAATCCATACTGGCGATCACTAAAAATGTTGAAGCCTTCCAGGTACTTTAATAAATTTTCATTGATAACCTTCTCCATAACTTTTGATATAACCGAAGGCAATGCGACTGGACGATAGTTATTTGGTAAGATCTTCTTGCTTTTTTTGGATATGAGCAAGAGAAAAATATTCCTTATTTGTAGGATTAAAAAGCCTAAAGAATACCGGTGTTAATTCGTCAGCGCATGTCTTAATTACGATGACTGGAATATCGTCAAGACCAGAAGCTTTCTTGGTGTCAAGACTCCTCAAGATTCGGTTAACATGGCGGTGCCGGAAAACAATCTCGGGCAGTCTCGATTCTACAGGGGGGATATTCGGTGAAGTTCCTCCCTGAAAATTAACCGCTGAATGTAAGGAGAATGGTTCCGCCAGTAAGTTTGCATTTAACTGTGCTTTCGTCGCAATGGTGCCATCAGAACGTCTTAGAGGTGGAATGGTTGACTTGGTAAAGTTCTGACTGACGGCCTTAGCTTCCGACCAAAAAAAATCTTGAGCCGTTAGGACATTCAAGAATTTTGTCTTTGATCCTCTGGTTGTGTGCTTCTTTGCTTTGGTTTATCGTTTGCTTGCATTGGTTTTGAGCGTTAACAGAGATGGCACGATTTTCGGCGCTAGGGTTTTTACGCCATTGCATTGTCGGTAGAAATGTTATTTTGATATAACTGATTGTTCGCAATTTTTGGTAAACCAAGGCTTGCCGGTTAAAAGGCACTTTTTTGAGAAAGAGATTAAGGCTTCTATGCCAGTCAGGATAACCTCCGATACTTCTGTTGCACAGATGGATGGATCATCAGAAGTACGTTGCGCCAAGTAAAGGTTCGAAAATGGTCCTTTAGGTTATCCCACGTAGGTGATGTATAATGCCAGATCTTGCATGGTTTAGGAGGATGTTCCGAACTAGTTGGTAGTTTACTCAGTGCCGAAATAAGATTGGGGTCAAACGTTCCTAACGGAAGCTTTACGGTGACAGTGTACAAGTCGGGGTTTGAAGTTAAGAAAAGATACAACAAACTAGCAGAATCACCATCTCGGCCTGGAATCCGAGTTGGTTCACCCACGAGTTGGGTGAGGCCAGAGTTGATGGCAAAGGATTCGGCTTCGCGACCTTGTTTGTCGGTTATATTTGAGTATTTGAACCAGTTGATATTATGAACGTTAAAGTCGCCAAGGATGACAACTTCAGAATTGGGATGGTGGTTTTGCAAGAAGTCGATAGTATTAGCAAGAGAGGAGAACAAATCTCTATAATGGGTATCGCTTGGCGGCCGGTAAAGGTAGCAAATGAAATTAGCAATTTTCTGCGTTGATATTTTAAACCACAGTACATCAAAGTCGTTAGGCTCGAGTGTTTCCTCTGGTTGACAAGTCAACCAAAATTGCGCCTAAATCGGTTATGGAAGTCGTACCCAGGATATAAATAGCTGACCGTACTAATCGATGATCTGATCCTTGTTTCGGTTAGTGAGCGTACATGAGGTTTGGTGGATTGTAGATGTTGATGGACTGCATTGTTGTTCGAGTTCAGAACTCTTATATTACAGAAGTCAATTTGGAAGTTGCTAATATTGGGTCTTTTAGCAACATCAGTTGTCACACCATTTCCATTTTGAATATGGTTCGAAGGACCTGCCTGGCTACTGGACATGGTGGATGTTGGGATAATTTTCTTGATGAAGCGCCAGGACCCGCCCCCAGCCGGAGATCCGATCGGGGAGTGATTTTAATTCCGGAGCATTTTGATCTTGGAACCATCATCATAGCATTTTTTATATATTTTCCAACCTCGAAACCGGAGACATCGGCACATCGACGAAACGTTAGCTCAAAGAACAACTTCACGCCACCTAAGCCGATGCGATGGTAT
The DNA here is from genome assembly GCA_963920685.1 of Polydrusus tereticollis. Classification (NCBI taxonomy): domain Eukaryota; kingdom Metazoa; phylum Arthropoda; class Insecta; order Coleoptera; family Curculionidae; genus Polydrusus; species Polydrusus tereticollis. Next base: position 138,935,644 of record OY987327.1, read on the forward strand.
TTCGCTGGAATTGCGGTATTATGTTCTTTTGGCATATGATATACACTTAATTGCTGCTGTACATTTATGTTGTGAGTGCCCGAACATCTGGCACCTAGAACACTGTGTCGTCAGAGGTGTTGTTCTTTGTGTTTTAGCTTTAACTTTGATGTGATCGAGATATCGTATGTCGAAAATACGTCTTTTACTCTTTGGGGGTAAGAATCCTCGAGATCTGTCTTAATTTTTTTCTCGGATCTGGTTATCTGCATTGATAGATTCATCTAGCTCTTCTTTCTTAACCCCTAAACACACCAACACAACACAAAAGTTAGAAGATCTTTACTTAGTGAAACAAATCATAAAGATCAGTAAATATATTTTTGTGGTGAACTGAGAATAATTTATTAACGCACCTAATCTAGAAATTATATATTTGTAAATTTTAAAGTCGCGTAATGAAATTTACCTATTTGACTATTTGGCATAATTAAACTGTAGTATAAAAAGTTCCAGTAATTTATAAGTGAAAGAAATGTAGACCACAACGTACAATGAGAAGTGATTTTACCATTTGAAATGTCTAGTTTGAGTAATGTCTCTTTTCGACATTCAACAATGCACTTTAAAAACAATCATCAAATTATAAAAAAAATTTAATCTTTTTGAAGCAATAAGGAAACCAGATCCAATTTAGTATTTATATTATTAGAATAAGAAGAAGCTTATTTCTTGAATTATGAACAGATTAGGGCAAGATACATTTCAAGCTCAAAAAGGCAGAAAAAAGTATTACAATAATATACTTCATCATTTGAAAACCATTATGACATTGAAAGTACAAAAGCCTACTAATCTTTTTCCAAATATCGGATTACGATGGTACAATAGTTGCAGATTACCGTAAAAGGGTACACAGTCTGTATGGTGGTTCTTTGCCGGTGCGTCATTACTTCCACGTGACTAAAACCATATGAATCTAATCAAAATTACAAGGTTCAAGAAGACAAAATAAAGTTTAAGTTTATAAACGTAAAAATTTTCATATCTAGCGGTTGGACTTAATAATAATAACAAATATCCATAATTACTTACTACCAACACGAAAGTACTATAAAAATGGCTTTGAAAAGAACAGTTTATAAGATTAAATTTAATTTCAAGGCACAAAAACGTTTAAAAACAAATTAAAGTTGACAGATCGAAACTTTTTAACTCTATTATAATAAGTAAAAATGGTGTTGTAAATCACGTTGTCTCTTGATCGTTTATCCATGACGCACCGGTAATGAATGATCGTTTCGACTGTACCTACTTTACTTTCGTGTTTATTTTTATTTAAGAAGTTTAGTAAAGTTTTAATATTATTAGTGATGAAATACGTGCAATCATAGCAATATTTCTCTTCCAAATATGAGACATTTTTGTAGTAAAAATAAATAAGCATTTTCCAGTATTATATTTATTACAACTGAGAAGAAGGAAAAAGGGCCATTTTGGAATAGGCTGTGCTCATCTGGGAATATTCTTTTGTACTAAAAGTAACTCAAAATTTTTTGGGTAAAATTTTCTTTGTTGTTAACTTAAAGACTTCCCATAAACTGTCTTAATCGTCACATGGACGCCTTAATCAAGCTAGTTTTAACATTAATCGTACTGGTCTATAATATGGACAATGTTCAGAAATACTGATACGTCATTGAAATATAAGTGGTTATCCTTCTTAACCAAATGGTTTGATAAATCTGGATTTGTGGTTTTTAGCTTCAGATTATCAATGTCCTGTTAACTCTAAAGGTCGATTCTCACCTAAGCTTCACGAAACAGCGACGCACGACACGGCGTCTCACGACGCGACGATGCCTTTTACATAGGTATTCCCACCTAAGCGGCATAATTTAAGCGGCACGGCAGCAGATCGGCAATGTTTACATGCAGTCGGTCGATGTATTCAATTGGTCGAGGTTGCGTTCATATTTTTTTTTAAATTGTTTGTTCACAATGATTGATGAGACATCATCGTCAGATGAAAGAGTGATTGTTTTGGCGGCCATGTGCCATGAGCATGAAAAGAATAAAAGAAAGAAACGACAATATTGGATTCATGACATAATTCGATTACTTACTACCAAAATTAAATTTTCTACCTTTTCCCCGTCCATGATATAATATAATAAATAAAAATAACCAAACAAAAACAAACAAACACAGTCCAACAAGCGCCAAAATAATGAAAATGTAGCGTGGCAATGCTCACGGTGGAATTAAAATTTTGCTGCCCGTTGAAGTGAGGCGCCGTGTCGCGTCACGCGGCTTAGGTGGGAACGGTCTCACTTGATTCCATGCAAAGACTTGTAAACAGATTTTGCATCGCGGCGCCGTGTCGTGCGTCGCCGTGTCGTGAAGCTTAGGTGAGAATCGACCTTAACAACAAAATATCTTCAACCATACCATTGTTGGAACAATTGTTGTCATCAAAGTTATGTTGCTGTTATCACTAATGGGGCATTAATAATTTAAACCCTAAACCCACAAACTATCAAAAGAAATTATCACACCGCCTGTTCCTTCGTTTTCGTGACCAGTATTTTCAGTAGGTATACCAGCAGGATAGCCAATAACACTATCTACACTGTTTTATATTGGGCTTGTATCCGCTGCAGCTGTTAAATACTTAAATACTTTTGATTCCCACCCTAGTAGCACCCAATATTGACAAACTATTAAGGCAATGTCTATATTAATTTTTGTCGCAATAGTGTCAACACATTCGCAATATTGATAAAATATTGTAATTTTGTAAAATCGCAATATAAAATATACATATTTTAAAAATATTTATTTAATATTTTAGTACATCATTTACATACAAGTTTATTTTTATAGTGTTGCAGATATATATATATTTCGTATATTCAAGATATACACCTTATTAAAAAAATATTTAGCCTAAAGTTTGCTATGCCAGGAAAGATGATATTCGAAACTTTTCTGGAACAGATCCATGGATGGTCAGAGGTAAAGTCAACATTTCTCCACGGAAAGTTTGGAAAATGGTCCTTTAAGTTATTTACAAACGACTCTCTGAGTCTGGTTGAGTAAGGTATCAAATAAAGGATCTTGAATTCCATATTACGAATAGCTAACCTTTCCGGCTCTAATCAATGTGGAAATGCTCGGCAATATTTAATTTTAAAGTATGCATATGTCAATTAAATATCAATAATAGCGATACTTTTCAGTCTCGCTGGGAACAATTACTACCGATCTATTTTATTTTAGGTACCTAGGAGACTTTGTAAAATAGGTAGGTAGGTACTAACCATTGCGATTTATATTTATCAGGGGTGTATGAATTAAAGTTTAGATATCTACCAGAACAAACGGACTTAGTGTACCAATTAGTTATGATGTTACCATCCTTATCGTAAGGGATGTCCATGTCCAGAAAGTTTATTGGTCTATTGTTTTCGTGTGTAAAATTTAGTTTCTCATGGAAATAATTTACTTTTTTGAGGATATATTGAAGGTTATTTTTTAGCATGCACTCGTCAACAAATCTTTTAACGAAATATAGTTTATATTTAAGGTTATTTAAGACACTTGTTTCAATGAGCTCCATTACTTTTACTACATTAGATTTGCGATTGTAGCCGAAATGAGTGATCCCATTGCTATGCTAAAAATTTGCACAAAAAACTTTGATTAAATTGAAAAGAAGTTGACGTTAAGCACAATTTAGTGATTTTAATAAATCCTTCTTCTGAAATTGTAGTGTGGTGTTTTATGGAGTCTCAGTTTTCTTTTATACTTCTAATACCAAGTTTGATAAGTATATTAGTGTAGAGTGAGACGACATCAAATGAGAATGAATCTTTAATATGATATTCAGGGACCAGATACTTTTTTATTACCTTCCTAGAAGTGTAAACTTCCGGTTAAACCGGATGTAACTCGAGAACCGGAAATATAGTACTTCCGGTTTAACCCAAAATTGATATTTTTAGAAAGATAATGAAAAAGTAAGATAGGGACATGTAAGCCGTTTTGCTCTAAGATATACCGTTAGAGAGCTAGAAGCTGTCAAAGTTCAAAAATGTAATTTTTCGAAAGTCGATATCTCAGAAACTATTAAGTTTAGACTTATAGTGTGCTTATTAAAAAATAATTGATATTTTATGTAGAATCCAAAAGTATTATAAGATATAGGGCATTCCATTTAAAAAAATGAGAGTTTTGTTTACCATGACTGTTTGAGGCACCCTCTATAATTACAGGTGTCCTAGTTTTATAAATTTTTTTAAGGCCTACAACTTTTACACCGGAAATTTTTTTATATTGTGCGCCATTTTCTCAATAATTGACCGGTCCTGGACTTCTTGAACACATGCAGTGTAGCAGAACGTATTGAACTAACTAACTATGGGACGTACCTATATGGAATATTATTTTTGTGAAGTTTTGGTATACCATATTATTATAATATAAGGTGGTTGACCATTGTGTGATATTAGTTTATTTTTTATCGATGTATATTTCCTTTTGAGTCAGTTATTGAAGATGTTATTTATTTTATTTTTTATGTAATTAGTTAGATCATGGGGTTATTTTCTATTTAATTTGTCGTTGAGTCATTTGGTGAGTCATACATTTTTTTATTGCATTAGTCTGCTTTGATAAAAACATTTTTGCTTCTTTTAGAAAATAGGTAACTTGGTTTTTTATTTTTATTTTATAAGAATTTTTTATTTGATTTTTATAGTTTGTAAGAATATTTGTAATTTTGTTTCAGATTATTCCTTTATTATTGTCATCGAATTGATTAATGTTTGTTTCAATATTAGTGATAATATTTTCTAAAGGGTTTGGTTTCACGGGTTTATTAATAATGAATTTTGGACCGAAGGACAAAATGTATTTAATATATTTTGGTATACAGGGTGTAACAAATTCATTTATAACTACAGGGATATTGTAAACCGTAAGAGATACAAAGACGGTTAAATGGGGGCAAAGTTGCATAATTTGATGCTTAGTAATAATCAAATCCATAATAATAAAACACTTAGAGGCCAAGTACGACCGGTGATATCCGAAAGAAACCGAAAGATTGTCAAATAAACTTTTCCAGTTTGCGCCTTAACTGTGAAAGATGAGAGAAAACAAGTCAGGAACTTTTTATTCTCTTCTCGAATCCCTAACTATTTTTTCCATACAACGTTTTATTTTCCTAAAACCATGATCAGTTTCACTTTTTTAAATACGGACCTGTATTTTTAAATTTTTTAATAGAGACCTAGATCATGTTTATTTAAAACCTTGGTTCAACGTTAATTTCGCAAAAGATTATTTATTATTTATTTCGATTTTTCTAATCCGGCCCTGCGTGTTACACATTAAATGATTTTTTCTTTCTAATAACCACTTATTCTTTTAAAATGATTAATTAACAACAATCCTTGCTAATGATGTATTTAATAAGCCATATCTTATAATACTAAATTAAAACATTATAAGAAATGTAGTATTAAAATAAAATTACACTCTTAAACAAGAGTAATTTCGATTTAATTATAGACAGTCCAAAATAAAAAAGAATAAATTAATGTTCAAAAATATTTCCCTGAGCAGCAATACATTTTCGAATTTTTTCCCTAACCTTATCAATTGCTCTTTGCATAGATCTACGCCTAATCCTGTGTAAATATTGTTGAATTTTTGTAACTTATTCTTCCATAGAAACAAATAAAAATCAAGTGGCGACAGATCCGGAGATCTTGCTGGTCAGTCTGCAACACCTCTTTTTTCTATTCATTTTGGAGAAAACTAATTATTTAGAAAATCTCGCACTGTAAGGGTATTATGGACGGAGTTTCTGTGACATACTTATTTTGAAAGGTTTGTAATTACCAGCTTTTAAAACTCGCCATGCTTTCATGTGGTTTACGCATGGAAGATTAATGGTACTTTTTATTTGTCTAGTAGAAGAAGACGGAGTATACATTTACCTAAAACGAGTTAAGGACTAATTTGTGAAAAAAAAATTTAAAAAAATTTTAGCTTAATTTATTTCATTTATGATTTGATCCCTTTCTTGGTTAGTTACCCGACTTCCGTATTTATTGGAGTTTTAGACCCATAGTGGCTTATGTTACAATCGAGTGTTTAAAAAAGACAACGATGTCGTTGGGAAAATTCTAAGTAAGTTTCAATAGCTATTTGTGTATTAAGAGTGATAAATCGCCGCTCTGAGCGAGAAGTCTGACGGGGGACGCGTAGCGGAGCGCGGCTATCTCGCAAGGGCGGCAATGTCACGTTGCGCTTAAATTACACGCATGATTTCTTCTATAACGGGTGTTTTTGTAAAAACGTTTGTTAAAATATATTTACTGCAAAATAAAAATTACAAATTGCATAAGTACATATTATTTCTTTAAATACACACATAAAAATAATAATAATAATAATAATAATAATAAACGACTTTATTCAAATATGTTCCAATAATATACATATATCCATTAAAGAAAAAAGAAACATACATATATATATATGTCAATAGGCGGTTATGAGGACAATTTTAAAAGCTATATATTTTTTGTATACATCAGTATACATAACGTATACAAATATATGGATACAATTTTTTTTCAATAAAATTGAAAAATGAAAAATAAATTATGTACTGGTGTATATAAGGACTTTTGATTTTAAAATTATTGTTATAGAATTTAGAAAATTTAAAGATACAGATACAGATTAAGGACTAACCACAAAGCAAGGAATATTAATCAAAACTTACTTTGGAACAAAGTACCCCTTAAATTATAATAAAAAAATGTGTTTCCATAACTTTGGATAAGGTTTGGTTGGTCAAAGTATAAGCACAAGCAAAATAAATATTGGTTACGCCATGGGTGAATGATCGTGGTCGGCCGGTGATCGCAAACGAAAAACAAGGGAGAAATACGAAGCATTGCTACCTAGAAGGTTCATTACGACGTAAATATTTATTATTTGATTTAATATATTTTTTGGTAGTAAGATTGTATCAAATAAAACGACTTCAGTCTACCTCCACAGTATTTTATTGATCAGCAAAAAACGGTTATCCAAATGTTTCGGACACTTAAATGTCCATCTTCAGGGATACTAAAAGAGCAAGGTAAAAAACTTTTAGACCAATGTGATTTTCTATGAGGTTATTATGTTAGATTTTAGACATTTAGAAGAAAAAATTTAAAATTCAGCTGAAAGAAACCTCATGCAATCATAGTTGATGGCGTGAAAAGTGATTTCACATGGTGAGGTAATATATAATACATATATATGTGAAATCACTTTTCACGCCATCAACTGTGATTGCATGAGGTTTCTTTCAGCTGAATTTTAAATTTTTTCTTCTAAATGGCTAAAATCTAACATAATAACCTCATAGAAAATCACATTGGCCCAAAAGTTTTTTTACCTTGCTGTCGTATCCAAAAGAAGAATATGTTTTTAAAATTTAAAATATCTCATCAATACCTACTAGATTTCTTTATTTTTCTACCTTTAAGGTTTTTAATTCATTACTTTTTTAATAAACCTTTTTAATAACATTTTTACTTTAAAACCGAGTCCTGATTCGGCCTTGGCGACTTATCATTTTGAACTTCGTATTTTCTAAACTGAATCACCACGATCAATTGCTGGTAAGTTATTTTTCCTCTCTCTTTATGTATTTTACATAACGAAATTTCTTTTAGTACCCCTGAAGATGGACATTTAAGCGTCCGAAACATGTAGGATAACCGTTTTTTGCTGATCAATAAAATATACGTGGAGGTAGACTGAAGTCGTTTTATTTGATTGTATCAACTCCACTGAAAGAATGGACTACTTTTTCAAGAGTAAGATTGTAGTTTGGTATTCAAAAGTAAGTTTAGTAGCTTACAAAAGGTACAGGACGGTACGATTCCCAGTTTTATCATCTTGGTTTGTACGGTAATCACAAATTCTTAAATGGAAAGACCTCATAAGCACCAAGCGTCCTCGTAACAACCAATATTTCTTAGTATGTGTCTTCAAAACTGCCTGTACATATAGGTATACAACACTACCGGAAAAATCCTTTAAGGCGCTCTGGGAGCGGTGCGCGTTCGAAGAAGGCGATTCACGTTGGTCTCGAATCGTTGTAAATTATATTTGTTGAAAAACACGACCTCAAAAAGGTGGTTATTCATCATGGTTAGTATCCTTGACCTAACCTGAGCTATCCATCATGGTTCTTAGGATAACCACCATGGTATTTAGATTAACCGTTATGGTTAATCTAAAAACCTTTAACTATCATTGTCATAGGTTACCACAACCCGTATGGAAGGACCTAATAAGCATTAAATGTCCCCGTAACTTACTGTATTTTTAAAAATGTGTCCACAAAACTGTCTGTACGTAGGTGTATTCAACAGATATTATAAAAGTTAATATGCAGTATAAACCAAATATAATAATATCGATAATTCATCAGATATTGCATGTTTGTATGTTTTTTATAAAACAATGAATCAAGTTTTTCAAGTTTTTTAGTAGTCTTAGTTGCATAAAAGTTATGAAAACGTATTAAAAACATTCCTAAGAGTAATTGTATGTTTCTTTTATAGAAAACGTTTTAGCGACTATTATAAAATATGAAATTCTTAGAAGGGTAGTTGTTAGGATATCCTCATAACTCTGTATCTTGGTTCCTAGGTTAACCAGTTAACCACTATGGTTCTTAGGTTTATCGTCTTGGTTTGTAAGGTAATCACAAATTCTTAAATGGAAAGACCTCATAAGCACCAAGCGTCCTCGTAGCCACCAATATATCTTAGAATGTGTCTTTAAAACTGCCTGTACATATATGCATACACCACTACCGGAAAAATCCTTTTAGGCGCTCTATGAGCGGTGCGCGTTCGCAGAAAGATTCACGTTGGTCTTGATTCTAAGAAACATTGGTGGTTACGAGGGCGCTTGGTTCTTATGAGGTCTTTCCATTTAAGAATTTGTGATTAGTACAAACCAAGATGATAAAACTGGGAACCATGAACGTTAACTGGTTAACCTAGGAACTAAGATCGAGAGTTATGAGGATATCCTAACAACTACGCTTCTAAGAATTTCATATTTTATAATAGTCGCTAAAACATTTTTTATAAAAGAAACATACAATTACTTCAAGAAAGCACTGCGAACCACTGCCGCCCATCCATATGTGGTTCAGCATAGACTCTGCGAAATGACTTGTTGAAGAATTCTTTAATCTGAAGAACGTCATCTTTGTGGTACCACCTTTTTGAGGTCGTGTTTCTCAACGAATATAATTTCCAACGATTCAAGACCAACGTGAATCGCTTTCTTTGAATGCGCAGCGCTCACAGAGCGCCTTAAAGGATTTTTCAGATAGTGGTGTATACATATATGTACAGGCAGTTTTGAAGACACATTCTAATGTATATTGGTGGTTACGAGGACGCTTGGTGCTTATGAGGTCTTTCCATTTAAGAATTTGTGATAACCGTGCTAACCAAGATGATAAACCTAAGAACCATAATGGTTTACTGGTTAACCTAGGAACCAAGATCCAGAGCCATGGGGTTATCCTAACAACTACCCTTCTAAAAATTTTATATTTTATAATACCTAGTCGTTAAACGTTTTCTATAAAAGAAACATACAATTACTGCAGAAAGGCACTGCGAATCACTGTCGCCAATCCATATTTGGTTCAGCTTAGTACTCCGAGAACTTACTTGTTTAAGAATTATTTAATCTGAAGGACGTCATCTTTGTGGAACCACCTTATTGAGGTCGTGTTTCTCAACGAATTTAAATTCCAACGAATCAAGACTTTCTTCGAACGCGCACCGCTCATAGAGCGCCTTAAAGGATTTTTCCGGTAGTGGTGTATACATATATGTACAGGCAGTTTTGAAGACACATTCTAAGAAATAATGGTGGTGACGAGGACGCTTGGTGCTTATGAGGTCTTTCCATTTAATAATTTGTGATTACCGTACAAACCAAGATGATAAAACTGGGAACCATGAACGTTAACTGGTCAACCTAGGAACCAAGATCAAGAGTTATGAGGATAGCCTAACAACTACCCTTCTAAGAATTTCATATTTCATTATAGTCGCTGAAACGTTTGATATAAAAGAAACATACAATTACTCTTAGGATTGTTTTTAATGCGTTTTCATAACTTTTGTGAAACTAAGACTACTAAAAGAGCTTTATCGGCTATATGGCTGTGGCAATGTTCCGTTACAAAAATATAGATAGACCGTTGTAAGTAAGGACTATTTTAATATAAGATTTAATCATGTTTTTTTATTTTGCTCTAAATGAGAATAATTGCTTTTCACATTTCTTTACATACTCCGTAGGCTATTTTAATTTTGCCTAGTCTAATTACACCTGTTGTTGGCTCTTAGACACAATTACAGACGAAAAAAAGAAGGGCCAGGATCAATTAGTTATTATCTTTGAAAATAAATCATTTAACCTACTTTTAAGCATTTATTTATTAAATAACAAAACATAATCAATGTGCCATCAACACTGCAGAAATAAAAAAGGAGTAGCCTATATTTAAAGTATTTAACGTAGGTAATGTAAAAAACGTGCAGGTAATTATGGTTATTGATAAATCTTAGAAAGAAAATATGGCGAACCTAAATTTTAACAATAAAACATTTTACAATAACACAAGGTATTTTGAGTTAACAAATATCCATTGCAACGTTTACTCATTCTCAATAAAGACTTTAATAACAGTTAATGAATCAAGGAATGAATAAGTTATTTTTTTTAAATTTGATTCGAAATCCAAGTTTTTATGACAGCTGGACTTCTTGCACTAAGAGATGGATTTCTTAATTCATGTTATGAAAACGTATTAAAAACAATCCTAAGAGTAATTGTATGTTTCTTTTATAGCAAACGTTTTAGCGACTATAATGAAATATGAAATTCTTAGAAGGGTAGTTGTTAGGCTATCCTCATAACTCTTGATCTTGGTTCCTAGGTTACCCAGTTAACGTTCATGGTTCCCAGTTTTATCATCTTGGCTTGTACGGTAATCACAAATTTTTAAATGGAAAGACCTCATAAGCACCAAGCGTCCTCGTACATATATGTATACACCACTACCGAAAAAATCCTTTAAGGCGCTCTATGAGCGGTGCGCGTTCGAAGAAGGGGATTCACGTTGGTCTTGATTCGTTGAAAATTATATTCGTTGAGAAACACGACCTCAAAAAGGTGGTTCCACAAAGATGACGTTCTTTAGATTAAAGAATGCTTCAACAAGTCATTTCGCGGAGTACTATGCTGAACCACATATGGATGCGCAGTACTTTCCTGAAGTAATTGTATGTTTCTTTTATAGAAAACGTTTTAGCGACTATTATAAAACATGAAATTCTTAGAAGGGTGGTTGTTAGGATATCCTCATAACCCTGTATCTTGGTTCCTAAGTTAACCAGTTAAGCGCTATGGTTCTTAGGTTTATCGTCTTGGTTTGTAAGGTTATCACAAATTCTTAAATGGAAAGACCTCATAAGCGCCAAGCGTCCTCGTAACCACCAATATGCCTTAGAATATGTCTTCAAAACTGCCTGTACATATATGTATACACCACTACCGGAAAAATCCTTTAAGGCGCTCTATGAGCGGTGCGCGTTCGAAGGGATTCACGTTGGTCTTGATTCGTTGGAAATTACATTTGTTGAGATACACGACCTCAAAAAGGTGGTTCCACATAGATGGCGTTCTTCAGATTAAAGAATTCTTCAACAAGTCATTTCGCGGAGTACTATGCTGAACCACATATGGATGGGCGGCAGTGGCTAGCAGTGCTTTCCTGAAGTAATTGTATGTTTCTTTTATAGAATACGTTTTAGCGGCTATTATAAAATATAAAATTCTTAGAAGGGTAGTTGTTAGGATATCCTAATAACTCTGGAGCTTGGTTCCTGGGTTAACCAGTTAACCATCATGGTTCTTAGTTTTATCATCTTGGTTTGTACGGTAAAAACGATTCAAGAAAAACGTGAATCGCTTTCTTCGAACGCACACCGCTCGCAGAGCGTCTTAAAGGATTTTTCCGATAGTGGTGTATACATATATGTACAGGCAGTTTTGCAGACACATTCTAAGAAATATTGGTGGTTACGAGGACGCTTGGAGCTCATGAGGTCTTTCCAATTAAGAATTTGTGATTACCGTACAAACCAAGATGATAAAACTGGAAACCATGAACGTTAACTAAGTAACCTAAAAACCAAGATCCAGAGTTATGAGGATATCCTAACAACCACCCTTCTAAGAATTTTATAATTTATTATAGTCGTTAGACGTTTTCTATAAAAGAAACATACAAATACTGCAGAAAAGCACTGCAAATCACTGCCGCCAATCCATACTGGATTCAGCTTGGTACTCCGCTAACTTACTTGTTTAAGAATTTTTTAATCTGAAGGACGTCATCTTTGTGAAACCACTTTTTTGAGGTCGTGTTTCCCAACGAATATAATTTCCGCTATTTAGCTAAAGCAGCTATTCTTACATATAACCTTGTGCTTGCTTAGACAAAATACGTACTGCGGTTGTAGAAAAAAACATGTTATACAATATTATTCACATGAAAAATCATTACAATAACAAAAATAAAATAAATGAAAGATATTAAAACAAATAAACAATACCCAGTCATCCTTCGTTTTATCCCTGAGTAAGATACCTTCTATATAAATTCTTAAACATTTGAACATTTAATTTTTTATTCTCCCGTGGAACCTTGTTGTACAGGTGCACATCCTGGTATGAAAAACACTTCCTAAACATGGCCGTAGAGTGCCGTGGAATAGAAAATAAACCCCTGTTTCGGGTATTAAGCCCATGAATTTGATTATGAGCGACAAGTTTGTCATTAAGGTACTAAGGAGTTGCGGAAGTTATAACTTTATGGACAAACACTGCCAGATGAAGTTCTCTCTGCTTATCCATTCTGAGCCACTTCAAACTATTAAAATGCTCCGTTATGTGATCAAACTTTCGTAGACCACAAACAAAACGGCAGCAGGAGTTTTGTACTTTCTGAATCCTATTTTGTTGAATCACACTCAAGAATGGCCCATACACAAAATCACAATATTGAAAAAACGACAACACCAACGATTGAGATAACGTTACTTTCAACCCTTTAGACAACACATGACGATTGGCATATAATAACTTCAAAATTAAAAAATGATTTTTGTATCAACGAACCAACAAAGGTTCCAAAATTAAGCCTCTCATCAATCAACAGCCCCAACGATTTCACCACCGTCTCAACACGCAAGGGTGTGCCATCCACACTCAGATCCATGAGCGGGCTAACCCTGTCAGCCCTTACACCACCAAAGTAAATGACCATTGACTTGGCTGGATTTAATTTAAGATTATGCAGTGTCGATAGGTGGTTGATTTGATTCAATTCATTTTTCATAATATATTCTGCAATGTGATGTTCCTGAGGTGCAAAACTAAAACTCATCTGGATATCGTCTAACGTAAGCCGTTGGTTTCTAATTAAGAGCATATTGACTTTCATATGTGGCGAAGAAATAGGATCGCAAAGTGAGAAAAAAAATGTTTTCGTATTTGTGCACTAAGAATAAGAGAAAATATCTAGGTACTAAAATAGTTCTGGTTACTTCAGTTTGTGTGTAAATAGTTTTTATATTAAATAATAAATATGCCAAACTGAAATATAGTTTTTTCCATTTAAGAGAGAATATTTTTAATTGTAAACTTAAATCTAAAAATAAAACTATTTTTTCTTTGTATAAAAGCAAGGGTATTTTACTGCGTGTACGTTAAATCTTTCAATGAGATTGTTTAAATCTCATATGGAAACCTTTATTTCCTGATTTGAAACAATTTAATTTATTAACAAATGTTACAAAACAAAACAAATTTACTAAAAAATGAGTGTTCCCATGATTTACGTCCTCCTTACAGTTGTCGATTCTTGCAAAGAAAAATTGCTTAAAATACAAAAATTGTAGTTTCCCTAAAACACCAACATTATTTTATAGATTTTTCGAAAACATCTGGGGCGTTTTAGGAAAACTGGTAAACTATGTAATTTTAAGTTTTTCTTTCTATGAAAAAAAAACTGTTTGATTGGCGTACAACATGAAAATTCTAAGTATGTAGATGTATACATTTATGTTTAGGGAATTAATGATTGTTCAAAATAGGAAATATAAGTTTTCAACATCTTTGATATTATTATAACAATTACCATTTTTCTTAAACTATACGATTATTTCTTTATTTGTTTGTTATTCATCAAAATATTAGGGTTAAATAGGGCGAAATTAAAAATACAACTTTATTTAAACAAAGTTTATTTAGAGACCATCATATACAAACAATATACCGGGTCCGTCAACGAAGCGGGGACGGAAGATTACATCCTTACCGAAAAACTTATCAAAAATACTGAAACAACATCTGGAATTAAAAGTGGCATATTTTAAAAATATTTTACATTATTCAGGGTGGCTCAAAAAAGTGTATTTGTAAACTTGTATTTTTTTAAATGGAACACCCTATATCTTACGCTATTTATGAACTCTAAATAAAATAGCCATTATTTTTTAAAACTTCATTTATATGTGTTAAACTGGTCACAACGTTGTCGACATATGTCAAACACCCCTGAACGCCTACTTTCAAAATTGGGTCAAACATGAGGAACACCAGATATTTTTTGATGGTTGTCATGTCAAGGTAATGAGGCGAGCGAGCGGCAACGTGAATAAAATGCTCGCTCCTCTGAAAAGTGCTACTTTGTGCTTTCTTGTGAAAGCACAAAACTGTACTTTGTTCTAGGAAATGCCTATTTCCGCAGTCTTTGCACTATTTGTTTGTCAAATGTAATACATTTTTACCATATTATTTCTCTTTTCTTCCAAAAAAATCTCCATATTTTCTATAAATTTTTGGAGGAAAGTGACAGGTAACTAAGAATTCCGGATAAGCAGGTTTTATTTCTTTTTTTCACAGCACTCGTCTAAATTATTCCGTCAAATTTATTTAGTTATCCATAAGTAGTAATTTTTTAATCTGCGTGTTTTAATGTGTAGACAAAGGTAAGCGCGCATTTATTCGCATCGGACGGACGCATCGGACAGACGGAACGAGAAAAATTATTATATACATAGTTTTAAATATGATAAAGCACATTCGTTCGCATCGAACGCATCGTAGGGACGGAATTCCGTCCCGTATTATTTAAAAATAATTAAATCCGTGGATACGATACGTACGGATGACGTAATTCGCAAATCCGAGTAAATGCGCGACAAGTCACGACAGGAATCGGGTCGGATTAATCATATTGTATTGAGTGTGTTTGTACCACAACAAATTACAATGGACGATGGTTTGTTAATAACTTTAGTAACACAATATGAAGAACTTTATAATTTAAAACATAAGGGGCATTCCACACAAAATTTGCAACTCAAAATTTTTTTCCCACGAACAATTTTTTTTACGGTTCAGCAGTCAAAATTATTTGACACGTATTTTTTTATTTTAACGTGATGCATAGATTTTTCGAAAAAAAAATTCTTGAAATTTCAAGTTTGTCAAAAAGCACCTTTTTCCGATCGCTTATACAGTAATATCGAATAAAGATATAAAAATTTATCACACACATGAAATGTTCGCCTTTTTCTCAGCTTTCGAATGGAGTATAACAAAACTTAATTTTGTAATTTGTTAAATGACAAAAAATGAAAACTTATATATAACTTATAAATAAATGCAATTTTTTCAAATTTGGACATGACTTTTTTCCTTTTTTTTTATTGAGAAAAACAACTCACACTTTTTTTAAAATACTGTTAAAATTTTAGAGTGGAGAGTTGAATACTTACGAGACAAAAAATTTTTCAAGCATGGCTTGCACGCGCGAAGCGCGCCGCATTGCGACTCGCTCGGACTCAGAATGGATTACAAAAGTTCTCCAACCCTACGCGCTAAGTAAAACATAATATTGTACTTGAAACATAGTTATGTTACTATTGTATACTTTAAACATAACGAAGAGATTTTCTATTATTGTGAATTTAAGGTGGTCAAAACAAAATGACTAAGTAAAACAAATTCTTGAACTTGTACTATAACTTAAAGTTTCAAAGTCATTTTATTTTGACCACCTTTAATTCACAATAATAGAAAATCTCTTCGTTATGTTTAAAGTATACAATAGTAACATAACTATATTTCAAGTACAAGATTATGTTTTACTTAGCGCGTAGGGTTGGAGAACTTTCATAATCCAGTCTGAGTCTGAGCGAGTCGCGCTGCGGCGCGTTTCGCGTGTGCAAGCCGTGCTTGAAAAATTTTTTTGTCTCGTAAGTATTCAACTCTCCACTCAAAATTTTAACAGTATTTTAAAAAAGGTGTGAGTTGATTTTTTCAATAAAAAAAAAGGAAGAAAGTCATGTCCAAATTTGAAAAAATTGCATTTATTTATAAGTTATATATAAGTTTTCAATTTTTGTCATTTAACAAATTACAAAATTAAGTTTTATTATACTTCATTCGAAAGCTGAGAAAAGGGCGAACATTTTATGTATGTGATAAATTTTTATATCTTCATTCGATATTGCTGTATAAGCGATCGGAAAAAGGTGCTTTTTCACAAACTTAAAATTTCAAGAATTTTTTTTTTCGAAAAATCTGTGCATCACATTAAAATAAAAAAATACGTGTCAAATATTTTTGATTGCTGAACCGTAAAAAAAATTGTTCGTGGGAAAAAATTTTGAGTTGCAAATTTTGTGTGGAATGCCCCATAAACATTATAGCAACCAACAGAGGCAGCAGAATATTTGGGAGGAAATTGGGCAAATAATGAAACAAGCAGGTACCTACGTAGTTAAAACAGTTTTTATTTATAGTATTTTAGATCACCCAAGAAGATGAATCTCTTATAGATTTCCAGATAAGGGGATACAGTATTTTATTTTGAACTCCAAGCTTTGGACAGATTAAATTTAAGTAAATATTCTTCATTGTCGAACTTTATTGATTTGCCACTCTACACTACCTGTGGGCGAATTAAAATAATTCCTGAAGTTATCTCTAACCTGTAATGCCTTTATGGCTGGAATACCACCAATACCGCGAATATTTCTCAAGCCTTCCATATTATCAATAGTAATAGCCATATCAGTTTCATTCCAGTAACATAATATGTCGTTTCTCAGATAATTGTGCAAACAACAACAGGCGGAAACAACAATATTTAAGTGTTCAGGTGACATACATAATTTTCTCTCAAAAATTCGAAACTTTCTTACTAAAATTCCAAAACTATTTTCAGAAACATTTCGCGCTCTGCTTAACCTACAGTTAAATATCTTCTTTGTTTCATCTACTCTAGTTTGATCAACAGAGTAG
This sequence comes from Polydrusus tereticollis, assembly GCA_963920685.1. Taxonomy (NCBI): domain Eukaryota; kingdom Metazoa; phylum Arthropoda; class Insecta; order Coleoptera; family Curculionidae; genus Polydrusus; species Polydrusus tereticollis. Next base: position 138,953,122 of record OY987327.1, read on the forward strand.
GGCCTCATTAAATTTTTGCCAAGTGGAAAAGCCTCGTCACCTATTATAACGTAAGGTAATATCTCTTGGCTTCCTGGTAATTGCCTATTAGGTGGCAAATGCAGCTCATTTTTTTCATAGCTTTTCCCAATGTAGATGACGCGAAAATACCGCCATCTGAATTTTTTCCGTAAGCTCCTACATCAACCGAAATAAATCTGTAGTTTGCATCCACTAACGCCAATAATACCACACTAAACGTTTTTTTATAACAAAAATAATTTGAGCCACTGTTTGGAGGAGCTTGTATAATAACATGTTTTCCGTCTATTGCACCTAAAGATTCGGAAAATTCCATTTATTATAGAAGTATTAAAAGTTTTGCGCAATTTCTTTCCACCTATTTTTATCTGGATTTGGCATAACTATTGGTTGTAGTGCTTTCCAAATTACTTGACAAGTAGAGTAAACTATTTCACGCACTGTTGTTTCACCCAGCCGATAACTGAAATGTAGTGATTTGAAGGAGTTTCCAGTAGCCAGAAATCTAAAAAAAAACAATTTTTTTTTTAGGTAACGCCTGCAGATAACGATGGATTAGAATAAGAGATAATCATCGAAAAGCTCTTAAATTACGCCAAACCAAAAGTGGACAGGCTGCCACAAATATGAAGCCCCCAAAATTTTTCAAGGAGCTGACGTTTTTAATTCCATATTTATTTGAAGAAGAAGATAGAATTTCAAATATCCCAGCACTGGAAAACACTTTAAATTCAGAGGATGAAATAAATGAAGCGACTGAAGAGAATTCACAAAATTCATTTCCTAAAGTTCAAAGCCCAAAAACCTATGACGTTCAAGAAAGAAATTCTACGTCCTCGGCTGCATCAAATCGAAAATATACAAAGCGTGCACTTCCTAGAGATTCTACTTCTAATAGTTCTGTTGTTTCAGTGTTTCAGGACTATTAACCTAAAAAACCAAAAAAAAATCCTGTTAGTGAAGATCCACTTATGAACTTTTTTGTATCAATGGCCCAAACCGTTCTAACATTTTCAATAACAGATCAAATAGAAATAAAACGAAAACTATTTGAAAATGTAAATGCGGTAGAAATGAGAATTGCATCAGCTAATTCAGCACCTATGATACACGAATATTATAATCGTGCTGGTTCCGCAATTATGCCGCATTCTCAGCATCAGGAATACATTCCACAACAATCTACTTCTACAAATTCAGCACCTACGGTAGGTCAATTTTATAACAATGCAGGTTCTGCAATTATATCGCGCTCTTAACATGAGGAAGACATTCCAAAAGAGTATACATATTTTTTAGAATTAAAATAAGGCTAACTAACTATCTTTGACGTTGTTTATTTTGTGTTAATTTTGTAACTGCTGTTCAAATAAAAAGAGTATACCTTACCTTAGACAAAGTGCTAGTCTTTCAGCTGGTCCGATCGATTCCCGAAAAGTACTATTTTGCTTCTCTATGCGTGGACGTAACATATTTAAAAGATCTTCAAACATTTTATGACTCATCCGAAAGTATTGGAAAAATTTTACTTCATCCATTACCCAATCGTTAAACTAAGTACGAAATTCTCCGTAGCGTTTTCTCTTCAAATTTATATTATGGACCCAAATTCGTTTTTTTCTTTTCCTTTCTCTTTGCTCTTCATCTTCAAATGCTAATACAATTGCAAATATTTCTTCTTTGGAACTGCTCATTTTACACTGCACAAAAACAAAAAGGGAGGAAAGAAATTGCCTAGATTGCACTGAAAATACGGCAAGCAAATCCGAATATAATGTGCGATGGCGACCAAAATATTACGATTCGTCCGATGCGTCCGCTGCGTACGCTGCGTACAAATGCGCGCTTACCTTTATCGTTCCTTTTTTGTATTTAACCACGCTAATAAATTGAATGTAATATCTGTACACTTTTTTAAAATTTTTTGTATTTGGTGTTTATAACTTCGTAATTTATGTTAAATTTTTTTAGGTATTCTTTTCAATATTATTGTAATAGAAATTATGGATTTTTTAGCATTCTTTTAAGGAGTTAGTTTTTATTATTACACAGAAGAACACGTGATTATTACAAAGAAAAGATTATGTGCAACACGCAGGGTCGGATTTGAAAAATCGAAATAAAAATAAATTGCTGCCTTAATTCTTTTGCAAAATTACCGTTTGACCAAGGTTTCGAATAAACAAATGAACATGCCCTAGCTCTTTTATTAAAAAATTTAAAAAATCGAGGTCCATATTTAAAAAAGTGAAACTGATGATGGTTCCAGAAAAGTAAAACGTCATATGGCAAAAGTAGTTAGGGATTCTAAAAGGGTATTAAAAGTTGCCCTAATAAAGTGTCTTTTTTTTTTCGTTTTCTTTATCTTTTACAGTTAAGACGCAAACTAAAAAGTCTATTTGACAATCTTCCGGTTTCTTTCGAATACCGCCGGAAATACTTAGATTTTAACTATTTTCTTTCTGGATTATTACTAAGCTCAAATTATGCAACTTTTCCCCGATTTAACCGCCTTCGTATCTCTTACGCTTTATGATATCCTATAGTGATAAACGAATTTGTTACACCCTGCATACTTAGGTTTTTGTCAAATTTGTGATCCAGTTTCCATTTGTTAGTTTTTCATTTTTAGGTAAATGTTTTTTTTTTCATTAAATTATTGATTTTGTTTTTGTGTTTGCTTTTTGTTTTATTAAAAATAATTTCATATTTTTTATTTTGTTTAGTAAAACAATTTTAAATGAATTGATTTTAAATTTTGCCTCGAATTTTATTTAGTGAATTATTATGGACCACAAAATATAAATAAAATTCAACCACATAAAATAAATAAAGCTGATAAACCATGACAACCATAAATCAAGCAAATTTTTAAAATGAAACAAACGATAAAAAAAGAAAAATTAAAAAATTATTATAATTAAAAAAAGTTTAAAAATACCTTCAATTTTTGATATTTCAATGACTAACAAACCCAAAAAAGTCAAAAATAAGAAAATTTCAATGAAACGGTCAGGAAAAATACTTCACACTTTATTTTAAGTAAAAAATAACTTAAAACATGTCGCCGTTGCTGTGAATATTATTTTTTTTATGTAGTTTTCTTATTCTTCGTAGTCTTCTTATCTTATATTATAGGAATATAATCACTCACTTGCATATATTTATACGAGAGCCTTTTTCTAGATTTATCGCATTATTGTCACTTTAGAATATTTACACATTATTACTTTGACAATAATACCTACATAAAAGTATTGTGAGAAATTTGTAATAGCCTAGAGGAATAAGGTTTCTCACATAATACCGTTACAGTTCGAAAATTGCAGTTTCATAGTTTGGCTATCTATGTTAAGTTTTCTGTTTTAAATTTTAAAGTACTTATGTAGACTCACCTTAAATATTAATTACGAATTTAGTTACCTGTTCATAGCCAATAGTTTCAATAAATCAGTTTGGAACCTTTGTTAATAATTATTATATTCCATGAATGTTTCGTATCTTGTAGGACCCATCCATGTGAATTGTTTTCTGTTCCTTTGTTTCATACTACTTGTCTACAGGTCTTACTTCAGGTCGTTATTTTAGTTAATTAGTTATTAATCAACTTATGAAGATTAATACATTTTTAACCTTGTATACAAGATGTGGGTCAAATATTTTAGCTGTTGTGAATCATCTGTTTAAAACCGATAATTTGTTAAGACAGGTCAGTGTCATTGGAATAGGACTGACAGTTTTGTATATTTTCACGGCAACGTCTGGTTAATTGAGGCGTATTTTTGCATTTACGTTGGTTGACGTGGGTTGCCTTAGTTTCCTGATAGTGTTAAAGACGTTATAGTTTTTTTTTTATTGGTATGACTGGGTTGTCGAAGATTTTTGGCAACAATGCTGTAGAGGGAACGCTACTCGGTCCTTTTGACAATGGACGCTTGAATTTAAAAAAAGGGAAGGCCATGTGGTGCCGATAAAACTCCCACAAATGTGTTAAAAATAATATGGCATCATAGTTTTCCTATTCGTTGGGCGGAATGCCGATTTAAAAGCATTACAATCAATTTCAACAGGTGGTCCTAGACGAGATTTTGAAGAACGAACCCCTCGTTAGTAATTTGAGGTATGTTCTTAACTTTAGCATGTAATTACTAATTACCCTCGATGGGTATTGTGAAAGTTTTCTCATTCATATTATACATATAAAATTTGATTTTAGGTTTTTTTTTCGGTAGGAGCTAGAAGTCCTAGTTCAAACTGTAGTACTAGTTTTATTGGAGATGCCTGGACATGTGACGCGCCAGTTGCCCTGTATTATTTCAATTTTTTAGACTAGCAATATAGCAGCATCCAAGTTGGGTATTTGGGAGACCATGAATGTGTGATATTACTGAAAATCGAGGTTTCATGTACTATGGGTAGCACATAAAGTTGCAGCTAAGTAACAACCTTTTTTTGAGTAGTGCGGAACCTTGAAGTACCCAGTAGGTGACTGAAAAGCGTAATAACAATATTTTATCTAAAGAAAACAAGGTCTGTCTATACCACAAAACAGTTTGGTGGTATAGACAGACCTTGTTTTCTTTAATAATCTCGCCACAGAAAATGGACTACTTCTTGAATATTTTATCTGTTTCCCAGTGCTGTGGTGCAATCAGGGTCACGAACCTCACTTCAAATTATTAAATCATATACACTGATATCACTTTTCTTTAAAAACTTAGTCAACTATCTTTGTTGTATATTTTGCATTTGTGTATTGCTCCAAATAGAGTTTTGGTAAAGTTTGGCGCCCATGTTATATACAGAACTTGTGCATTGCAAACGTAAAAACGTATGTCGGCATAGCGTTAAGCCGTCATAAGAGTCTCTAGGTCTCTAGTAATTCACAGCGTTTGGTGGTCTGTTTATTTTCTTTCTAAGTAGCTTGACTATACTGAAGTATTATAAATTAAATATTCTTGTTTAACGGCTAAAGGTTCTTGCACAGACCTTGCGGAAATTCCAAGTCTGGAGCAGGTGATGTTTTATTTGTATCTCACCATGTCCTGGATGTAGGTTTATGTGGCTGCCAGACCAGACTGCACAGTCGTTATTACGGTGTAGGTCCGACAGTTGCCATCTTGTGCAAGGCCTTGTCAAACAGGGTTTGACTTTTACTCATTCTTTTTCCCTCAACTTTGTAATCTAAACCTTCAAAACTTTTATGTTAAACTAACCTGACTGACCTGAGTTTAGCTAGCTAAGGGGTGAGTTTTCAGGTAGCACAGTATAGGTCATTCTTAGGGTCTGTTGGCTGAAGTACATCCTCCAGGGCGTAGGGTTGCCAGAGTAAGGGTCGACAGGTTGCCTTGCTGCAGTATATTTTGGGTTATTCTAAAGTGAGTACTGGCATCCAATTAGTTGGTAAACATTACATTGAGCAAAAGATAACAATATATGACTATTTATTTGATATGTTTTTATTAAAACTTTAATTAATTAGTATGGCGTTTTGTCGCGTCTGTTGAAGTTAGAGTAAACAAAGTGCGTAATTTTAACAAAGAAGTAAGTTTTAATTAAAACTTTTATTTTATGTAGAGATTCTGATACTTCTTCATTAACACTAATTATTACTGTACTGACTTCAATAGCATCTTAGGATCATGTTTGCTTGATATACGTATCTATCCTTAAAGAGTTTGGTTAAAATTTTGAATGAAAACAAAAGTGTAACAGGTCAGGTGCAGTCAACCCCAAACTCACTGGTGCCTTTATTTTTAGAAAAATGCATAGAAAACGAGCTCGGGCAATCGGTTATCGGCAATACTCTAAGGGAGAACTACATACTTCTGTTATTGCTGTGGTTGAAGGTGGTATATCTATTAGAGAAGCAGAAAGAAACAGCGGAATTCCGAAAGCTACATTAAAACGATATTTAGAAAAATGAAGACAGGCGTGCGATCCTAGGCAAGTTAATTTTCGACCATCTAATGAGCACCTAAAAATGTTTAATGAAGACGAAGAACTTTCAATCGTCAATTACATTAAAATATCTTCAAATAGTCACTATGGTTTGACTAAGTTGTCCACACTTGCTTACGAATTTGCAGCAGCAAGGAAGAAGAGAATCTTGCCCAGTTAGAAGCATAATAAAATGGCAGGTAAAAAGTGGCTGCTTGAATTTAGAAAAGGTCATAAACACGCACTTTGTACACCTGAACAAACTTCATTAAGTAGTGCCACGAGCTTCCATAAAACTAATGTTTATGCTTTTTTGAAAAACTTGGCTGAAGTAAAGGGAAAGTTCCGTTTTGGCCCCCAAGACATCTATAATGTTGATGAGTCGGGACTAACTACAGTGCATAAACCTCCAAAGGCGGAAACTGGAAATAACAAGTTGGCCAAGGTACCCGTGTTGAGTAGGAGCGACTCAAAAGTCTGTACCACCTTACTTTATTTTTTCCCGTAAACATTTTTAGAACCACTTTCTGAAATGTGCACGGTGTAAGTGATTCAGAATGGACGAACGGAACAATATTTATTGATCTTTCGAAACATTTTGTGGTTCATGAGCGACCTAGTAAAGAAAATCTCAAACTGATAATTTTAGATGGTCATGAAAGCCATGCGGCTATTGAGGCCTTAAACTATGCAAAAAGCAATGTGCAAATGTTCCACGAATTACCATTTGTGATATTGCCGAAAATGTTGGAAAAACATTTCTCTTATCTTATACTCCAGCAGATAATACAATAAAAGGTTTCCAAACTAGTGGCATAGAACCGTTTAACCCTTATATTTTTTCATACCAAGATTTTTGTTTCTTTTGTAACCGACAGACACCTTGAATCAGTTTAGCAATGTAGCGATCTGGCTATTCTCTCTACAGCTTTCCCACCCCCATCTACTACATCCTGGAGCTTCGACCTCATCGGAATCACCCATTGCACGTGCCTCCAACATGGCTGTGATTAACTCAGATAGTATCTCAATTCCACGCAAAACAACTGCATAATTGAGGCCTTTTCCAAAAACTGGTCCACGAAGAAATACTCGAGGGCGTAAAAAGGGAAAGTCCATGGTGTTAATAGATACAACGATAAAAGAAGAATTGGAAGATGCGGCTCGACAAAGACTAGAGAAGAAAACTGAAGAAAATAAGTAAAGAGAGTGTAGCAACAGTAAAACGTAATATATGAGAAGAAAGTAGCAGTGATTCGGAAAGTGTGATATATGACGGCATATGATGGCATGATGGCTCCTAACTAAAGTGAGAGCATGAGGAATGCCGGATTAATTTTGTTCGTGACTTTTTTCTTTACTGCTACAAACATATACTATGCTAACAGCAACATTTCTCTTGTCTCCTGAGGATGTAGGTCACTCCCTTCGAAACATGTAGACTTTTTTTCTTAAAGACCGTTCTCTACGAGTGGCGATGGACGGATTTCTTTCAGACACATTTAACATCAACGGCGGAGTACCTCAAGGTTCTATATTGTTGCCCGCCCTCTTTTTACTATACATTAACGATCTTTTGCAAAAAACTAAAAATCCTATATATAGCTTCGCTGATGACAGCACACTTGTTTCATCTTTTACTTTGGTTGCTCGGACATCGGCTGCCAATGCACATCTCTATAGGCAGCAAGAGGTCTCACATCTCAACAAAGACCTGGAAGAAATTCTGTCTTGGGGTGACAGTAACCAAGTAGAATTTAACGCTAAAAATACCCAGGCAGCAGTAAAAAAGTTAATGTTGATAAACCGGATATAGTTATGGCGGGACACTCGATTCCCTTGACTTCATCAATTCATTTATTGGTTGTGAATTTAAATAGTCATATGTCTTGGCATAGTCACGTTGCGGCCATTGCTAAGGCAGCCTCGCAGAAGCTTGAAGTACTTTTTCGAACTAAGAACCTCTATACACCCCAACAACAACTTTTGATGCCTTATAAAGTCGACCATCGCTGGAGTACTGTCCGCATATTTGGTGCTCTGCTCATAAACATACCCTGAGATTGCTAGATTCCATTCAAAGAAGAACCACTCGCTTGATCGGTGACCATAATATATATATATACGAGCCACTGCAGCCCACCAGTACGTGGTTTAGCTTAGTGTCACTCTTTCATCTGGGCAACGTCATCAGTCTGGAACGACCTCCCTGAGACCGTGTTCCCCAACGATTATAATCTCCAAAAATTCAAGACCAACGTGAATCGCTTCCTACGCACGCGCACCACTCCCAGAGTGCCATAAAGGATTTATCCTGAAGTGCCGTGCCTTATCATAAAAAAACTACGACGTTGAGCATATTCAGAGAGGGCAGTTTATAGTTGCTAAAGTGAATGGAAAGACTACTAAGAGCAGTAAAAATTATGTGGCTCAAGTGATAAAGCGTTAGGGCAGTGGCTATAAAGTACAGTTTTATTATCGTGTGGTATTAGCTACGCAATTTACTGCTACAGAAGAACCTGAAACATTTATCTAGTTAAACGAAGGTAAACGAAGCTATTTTACCAACTCCGGTGCATGGTACGAGAGCTCGCTATGAGAACATGAGAGAATGGTTCTCAATAGATCTGACCATAGACTTTATATTATCTGAAAGTCTATCGATCTGACTGATTGTAGTATTCACTAGTCTTTTGTGCGTACTTATCCCTATTTTTTATCGTGCTTATGAATATTTGTTCAGTTTCTTAGTTTTATTTTTATGTTTGTCAAATGAAATAAAAGTAACTTTTACGTTGGCTAATTGTTATACATAAGCTCAGTTCATTAATGAACTATTGCTTTTCATACTACAAAGCAGCACTCCAATTTTATTCTGGCCCCGTCAACAAGTAAACTAAAAAAGCGGACCAGTTAATCCCACCCCACCCCCCACCCCCTAACATATCTGATATCCTAGGGGTTAAAAGTAAATTATGTATAACAAAGGGAGAAATTAACTGTTTCCCTTTTATATGCCCATTTTATACATTTCGTTCATCCATCGAAATTGAAGTCTGGGTTATTTCCTTTATACATATATTTATTTCATTCGTTTATAATTAAACATCTTTCTTTCTTAATAAAGCAACTTTTTACAATCGTCGTCATTTTATAAACCTCCAAAATATTCAATTTGAGCTCAATCTAAGTCTGGTTAATGTCTTGTCGCGTTTCGCGAACGACCTGGGCCGATGATTAAAATTCTTAATTAAGTGTAAAACAAAACAAATCGGCTGTAATCGTCTCGTTTGAGGCATTTTCGGCTCGAGGGACACGTTTTTGCGGTGCAGTACCTGAACGGCTTTCCCAAGACATTTTTGAGACTGATGGGAACCAACTTGACCTGAACAAAATCTTTTTTTTATGCGGGTAATAAATAGTTTAAAATGCCTTATTATATTCTATCGAAAATATTACAAAAAAGTTAAGATCTAATAAGGGAAGCACGTCAGTGTTGTTTCCAAAATAATTTGTAGGGTAAAATGGTTAGGGTAAAAGCTTATTTTAGCTTTTAACCTAGGCCCACTATGATCCCGAATCCCGAGGGCGAATATTTATTATTTTGCTTCTTGACGAAGCTACTTATGCCCGAGATTGTAGATTCGGATTAGGCTCATCAAGATTACAGTTTAAGCTGATGATTGACCAATAACCAGTGCCCATTTCACCGGTTTAATTAAAGTTAACCACTAATCTATAATAGGTACCTGGCATTAGATGGCACGTAGATGGTAGATGTTGGCTCACCCAACATCGCTCGGTGAAATACCATCGCATCGGCTTAGATGGCGTGAAGTTGCTCTTTGAGCTAACGTTTCGTCGCTGTGCCGCTGTCTCCGGTTTTCGGGTATGAAAATATATGGAAAACGCTATGACGATGGTTCCAAGATTAAAATGCTCCGGAGTTAAAATCGACCCCCGATCGGATCTCCGGGTGGGGGCGGGTCCTGGCGCCTCATCAAACGAAATTATCCAAACATCCACCATGTCGAGTGGCCAGGCGGGTCCTTCGAATAATCTTCAAAATGAAAATGGTGTGAGAACTGAAATTGTAAGAAGAACCGAGATTAGCAGCTTCCAAATTGACTTCTGTAATATAAGAGAACTGAACTCGAACATCAATGCAGTCCATCAACATCTACAATCTACCAAACCTCATGTACTCGCACTAAGCGAAACAAAGGTCAGATCATCGATTAGCACGGTCAGCTATTTATATCCTGGGTACGACTTCCATCACCGATTTAGGCGCAATTTTGGCCTTTGTCTCTTCGTCCGCAGTGATATTTCTTTTCAACGAGAGCTTTCTTAAAGACCGTTCTCTGCGAGTGGCGATGGACGGATTTCTTTCAGATACATTTAACATCAATGCCGGAGTCCCTCAAGGTTATATATTGTCGCCCACGCTCGTTTTACTATACATTAACGATCCTTTGGAAAAAAACTAAAAATTCTATATATAGCTTCACTGATTACAGCACACTGGTTTCCTCCTTTGCTTTGGAACTAGAATTTAACGCTAACAAAACCCAGGCGGCAGTTTTCCCAAAAAAGTTAATGTCGAAGAACCGGATATAGTCATGGCGGGACAATCGATTCCCTTGGCTTCAGCAATTCATTTATTGGGCGTCAATTTGGATAGTCATATGTCTTGGTATAGTCACGTTACGGCCATTGCTAAGGCAGCCTCGCAAAAGCTTGGAGTTCTTTTTCGAACTAAGAACCTCTATACACCCCAACAACTTTTGATGCTCTATAAAACCCAAATTCGACCATCACTGGAGAACTGTTCGGACGTTTGGGGCTCTGCTTAGGAGCTGGCGAATATACCCTGAGATTGCTAGATTCCATTCAAAGAAGAGCCATTCGCTTGATCGGTGACCATGAACTAACAAACAACCTGGAAAGCCTTAAACATCGAAGGCAGGTTGGCGACTTGAGTCTATTTTGCAAATATCTTCATGGCATGTGCTCAACTGAGGTTGCTTGCTTGATTCTCCCAGGGCGGTACATGGTAGAAATACACGACAAGCCACTGCAGCCCACCTGAACGTGGTTCAGCTTAATGTCCCTCGAACGACATTGTTTAAAAATTCTTTCATATGGAGAACGTCATCACTCTGGAACGACCTCCCTGAGGCCGTGTTTCCCAACGAGTAAAAAAAAAATTAGAATTAAATTTTGGCCCGCTATAGGTACTGCAATTTACCGAAAAATGTACAAGGGTATTTTTTTGTATAATAAAACAAATATTTTGTCTTCAACTTAAATTAATTCCAAGCTCGCCTATTTAGGTTGCAAACTTTACTTTGTGTGAGCTAAAATCAATTATTATTTTATCTGCAAAATAAAAAGCATTGTTAAAAATTGTGTCAATAAAATATTGACAAAAAACGCGACTGCCGAATGCACTTACCGGAAGAGTTAGGAACGTTTTTTTAAAAGCATGTAGAATATAAAGAAAACTAAAAAAGAAAACGAAATTAATTTATTGCTAACAATCAAAAATTAACGAAATATTAAACTAAACTAAAAAATTGATATTTTGCTTAAGTTAGTTACAATATTGTAAAGAAACAGCTTGCAGCTCCTCCAGTTTTTTATAGGAAGAAATACCACGCCATGACGTTGGTGGCCAGTTACTGACATATTCCTTATAATAATTCGGAGCTAAAAAAAAATCTCGAAAGGAATTTAAAAAAAAACCGTCAGGTGAACTGTAGCTTATAGCTCCCGTCTTGCTGAAAACATCGGTAGCGACGTCTTCATCATCTAATTGCTCTTTAAATAATGTTATAATTTCTGGTAGATATCGATCCGCATTAAGAGTGCCTAGGCGTTAGGAAGTAACTCCTGTACAGAGCTGAGACGGTCAGCAGGAAACTGCCAGTCCGGTTTCAAAATAGTAGTGCCATGGGAAACATTTACATGTCAAAAAGAGATTTGAGGCTGCCCTTCTACAATTTGCCTCCTTACTTTTTGAATTTTGCCGATGACTTGGACTCTTGGTCGGCCACTGCCGTTTTTTCTATAAACACAACCGGCCTTTCTAAATATACTTAGGTAGTTTAATAAAAATTATGAAATTGCTCGTAGTCCACTTAAGCTGCCCCCAGAGTTGCCGTAATGTAAACCGTAATAAATAATCGATAGTCGACAAGACGTCAGAAGTAAGCCGTAATGACATGCACATTCATTTCAGTTTTAAATAGGTAGGAACTTAAATAAAGCTTGATTTATAAACTCAAAAAGTTGGTGAGGTTGAAGTTATGATCAAGTTTGTGAGGTTAGATATTCCGAACTCCGAGCGTAAAAATTGGTTATCTCGAACTACCCGGAAAGTCTTCGAACCTTACATGAGGTTCTCATGAACAACATGAACAAGTGTATAAATGGAACTGAGTGTTCCCTTTACTTTAAATTGAACTCGTATTTCCAACACCAACTGAACCTCAACCTCGGCAACTTTTCGAGTTTATAAATCCAGCTTAATACGAATTTGTAGGTAACGATTTCCCGCTTTTAGCTGACATTGTACAACGTCAATCTGCAGTTAGTTGTTCGTGATCAAAATCACTAATATTGATTGGGTATTATTTCGAAAGAAAAACGAAAGATGCTGTAGAGTTACACATATTTTTAAAAACACAGCTGAAAACAATTCGAGGATGTAGATATTTATTAACTTTTTGCTTTTAAAGTCTCTTTAGTTTTTCAGTTTTTGTAATATCGTAATGACAGCTATAAATATTAATTTTCATTTCATTTTGGGGTCATACCCGGCCGACTCTAGAACATGCCATGAAGAGACCCGCTGTGCGCCCTTACCAAATGTTAGTTAGTTGTCTACCCTGATGATGACTAAAATTCAAAATAGAATGACATGGGAGCGTCACCCGCTTGAAGACGTAAAACGTGTTCTATCTTAATTTGACTAGAAAATGTGGCGCTCGAGATCGACAAATCGGTGGCGTAAGTGGGGGACGCTCTGTACCATTCTTGTTTAAATTTTAGTATACTATTGTTGGTTTTCCGAGTTGTTTTTTGAGATTCTTTTACGGATATTTTTTTTGTTTCTTAATGGAACTAAAAAAATTTGCTGATACAATCCACATTTTTGTATTAGAAAAATAGAATTTTTTGTGACTAGTAGATACCATGTCAGTACCTTTAATATTATGTCGTTGCAATAAACAATTTCAGAAAAATATCCAAAAGCCGAACATGTCATAAAAGCTAAAATGTTCCCGAATTAAAATTTTTCTTCTATAATCTAATCTTTTATTAGCATACATTTTATCATCTAAAATTAATTGTTTCATGAGGCTTTAAACAATCAGATAAATAGTTTAGGTAAAATATTGGTGCTTTTGTCATTATCAGTGATATTTGTGTAAGTATTTGGCACATCAGACTAGAAGAGATAAATTTGGAAAATCCTTTTAGTAGGTAAGTAAAATAACACCACATTAAATCATAATATGGACACGTAGAATACAACATAAAACCATAATATTGTTTCCAATAAATAACAGTATTTTCTCAAAATAAGTAGGTATAGTTTAAAATTAGCAATATTTAATTAAAATTATTGGTTTCTGAGCGATTCTCCGTCTCCAATATATCTGAATCTGAAACCAGCTTTTTGGAAGCTATTTCATGCTGCATCACGATTGGTTTAGATTAAAAAAAAAAATTTTTGATAGTTCCGTAGCAAAAATATCTTCCCTAATGATATTATTCTCTGGAAAATGAATATTACTAGCTATATGCAAGCGGGTTCCCTCTGCGACCATACATGGGGTGCATTCAAATATATAAAATTCGAATAAAATATAGATTGTTAAATTAACAAAAAAAAATTAAATAAACTAAAGTGTATTTTCGTAATTTAGTAGAAAATTACTAAAATAACTGTTATTCTTTATTGGCCATACTCCTGCGGACTATGATTTGAAAACAATCGGGTTTTTAGTCAAGTAAGGTTAATCATTTTAATGCGTGGCCTACTGTTAATTATTTGGCATAATTGTGCATGGCCTGTGGCCACGCACTCTACGTTACCCTTTAGCGCGGATATTTTTCAAATTTTTTTAACTTAAAAGTGAAAAAAAAATTCTTATAGTCCACCATGGTCAATAATAAGGCATTGAAATCCATTATTGACCGATCTTCAAGAATCTATTTGAACGCAGGTAACTTGATTTTTTGATTCTACAACATGAATTCATAAAGGTGATTTCTTGTGGTTAGGCAACCAGATAATTATTATCAATATACATATTAGATTATTACAGATGCTATTGTAAAATATCGATACAATCAACATTTTTCCTGCTTCCATCCTTAATTCTGGAGGTGTACACATAATAATATCACTAACATTTTCTTCGCTCATTTTTTAAAAGAACGGAAAACTCGTAAAATCTGATGACATAAATGAACAAAAATTGACATTAACAAAGCCACCTGACAAAACAACAAAATATTTTGCCAATTCCAAAGCGCAGGTAACTTGATTAAAAAATATACTTATACCTACCTATACTTTTTTATAATTATTAATACTATAAAGATAAAAGTTAAAGATAAAAGTTTGTAGTAGTGGAAAAAATATTATATTAACCACGGTTTAGACAGCTTATAGCCCTCGCCGCTCGGGCAATAATGAGGGCTGTCTAAACCTTGGTTAATAATATACTATCAATGCCTTATTATTCACCATGGTCAATAATAACTTATAAGGTAGAGAAAAACGATTTCTAACGTTAATAATCGGTCAATAATGGCCATGTTATAGGTTAGTAGTGGAAAAAATATATTATAGGATACCCAGTACACTAAAATCTGTCAAAATCGTCGCCCTACCTTTAGACAGCAAAATATTATCACATACAATCGGCTTGGTTAAAGGTTATAAATTTTTTCAGGACTTCTTATTAGCCCTGTCTAAAATCAACACACACACAAATGACCTTTCCTTACCAGTACATTTCCATAGACAACCCAAATTCAGTATTAATATGCAAAAAAAACAACAGTTCTATTTTCTAATTTTAATATGAATTTTGCTTAGGTCAAACCAACACCCGGTACACTAAAGCCGGTCAAAAATACTACGAAATATTAAATTATTCGCTGGGGATGGTTGGTTAAAAGTTTTAAATTTTTAACGAACTTATTTGCCATCTTGTATACAATAAACACATAAAAATTAGCCAAATAGTCTAAAGACATCTAAAAAAAATTCACTTTTTAAATCCCGAATCCTCTATTTTTTGAGCAACATATATTAAAAATCTACAATTTAAGGGAGGATAAAAAAATTACTTAACAAATACGAATATTTATTTTACCCCTTTTTACACAAGTCCGCGTGTCTTATGGGCAAAAATAAAAGTCCGCATCCTAAATCGATATTTTAAAACTCGCACAGAATTAATAAAAAAAAAAATGTACTCACTCTTTAGGTGTATGGTTTATGCTGATCATAGTCGGTAGTAGTGGGTCGCTGGAAAAATTTCAATAACTTTTGAATGTTAAATTTTACGAAGTAAATACGTCTAGTTTTGGATATTATTGCCCCCACAAAAAAAAACATTATTTAAAACACATTTATCATATTTTTGAAGCTTAACACCATGTATAATTACTGCAAAAATTATATTAAAACACTAATTTTCTTCAAATTTAACTTGACGTCTCCATAACAATCGGGGTCAATAATACAAACACATGTTTCGGTTATGGCCGACCATGCATAAATTGGCAACTTTGAAGAACCCGGAAAAGAATGATTTTTTGGCAGTTTTCGTGGCATAACAACTGATATATCTGTACAATTTGGAAAAAACTTATAAAAGGTTATAAAAAGAAGACCCAGGAATCGAATAGACTCAATATGAATGTAAAAAAATATTTCTCCTATAAAATATTTCAGTTTAAAGAGAAATTTATGTTTTATTTAATATTTTGCACACTCTATTTAAAAAAATTGAAAATTCATAATATACGTTTTATACAGGGCTGCCCAGAAGTCCGAAATAAAATCAATTTAGCCTTAACCTGTAACTTTTGGGGAAAATGCTCGTACACGTCAATTTAGTTTTATATACAGGGTGTCCCAGATAAGAATGCACTCTACAGGGATCTCGTAAACCATAGGAGATACAGACATGGTTAAATTAGAGAAAAGTTGCGCATAATTGAACCCTGTAACGTCATGTTTTCAAATTTAAAAAATTCCGAATGCTTCCGAAGATATTTGGATAAAACCGAATTTTCGCGATTTCGTTTTAATTGATTTATGATTCTATTTGAAAAGACATGTCAAAATAAATTTTACATTCTTATTGCCACTTCTTCTCCCCTACTAGACGGTTGAATTACATTTTTGATCCGACGTTTCGTTTAGTCACAACCATCATCAACTTTGTTATTTTAAATAATCGCAAAATTTTATTTTATGCTTAGTAGATTCTACGTTTTATTCTAAATCCAACGGTGTATCACACTTATTAGTTATTAGACGTTTCGATATAGAAAAACACATCATTAATGAAAATAGGCACATTATCGAAAATATGTATGTTTTTATTGTTGTATTTAAACACTAGTAGGATTTTAAAACATTTTTTTATTTGAAATTATTTATAATATTATTAAATTTGTGTTTAAATGCGTAAATCTTAAGATTATGGGACAAAATTAAAAGAAACCTAATATTATCTAATAAAACTTATCTGAATAATACAACAAGTAATAATTGATTTTAATTATTAAATACAATTATTTTTATAATAAATTATTTTTTTATTTTCAAAAATTCCACCCTCATTCTCCAAGCATAAATAACATCGGTAAACAATTTCTTCCATAACGTTATTTAACACTTCTGGAGTTATTTTATTTATTGCAGCTCGAACTTCAGCCTTCAACTCATCATTATTTTGAAAAGTCTTCCAGTAAACTTCATTATCAAGGAATCCCTAAAAAAAGTCCTTTGGCGTAAGGTCTGGGGATCGCGGAGGCCAGTTTATGGGACCACGAGTAGCTATTAAATTATTTTGGAAACGGTCTCTCAGATATTCCATATTATTTCTGGAATTATGAGGAGGAGCCCCATCTTGTTGAAACCACATACTATTGGTTACTGCTAGAGGAAGGTCGTCAAGAATATTTTCAATGTCGTTTCTTAAAATTTCTTTGTATCTTTCTGAATTTAGTGTTCCTTCATAAATTATAGGTCCAATGATGCGGGTTCCCAAAATACCGCACCACACGTTAAATCCAAAACGATGTTGATATCTAGATGTATGAACTCGATTTTAATTTTGTGTTGACCAATAGTGACGATTTTTTCTATTAAAGATGCCATTGTTAAAAAAATTACTTTCGTCAGTCCAGAGAACATTATATGAAAAATGATGATTTTCATCGCATTTTCTAGTAAACCACTCGCAAAAAGTCATTCTGCGCTCGTAATCCCCAGGAAGCAAAGAATGACAGATGCGGAATTTATAAGGACGGTACTCTTCCCTATGAAGAATTCTTTGCGATACTGATTTAGGGACAGAATGTTCCTTTTCAATAGCACGAAGTCCTACAGTATCATCTTCTGCTACAGCAAGTAAAACGGTCATTACCTGTTAAGGGTCATAATTTTTTTTGCGATGTAACACAGGTTTTTCAAACGCGCCATTCCCTTTTAAATTTGTAACTAGCCTCTTAAAAATTTATCGATTTGGTTGAAGCCGTTCAGGATATTTTTGAAAATATTGCATCTCTGCTTGCGCACAATTCTTATGACTCTCGATGTAACAGCAAATCATGTCAAATTTTTCTTCGTTAGAATAATGTTCCATTATTTTAAATTTTACTTCACAATGCAACAGTTTAAAATTTAAAAAAACATAATCATAATTACCAAATTTAAAGCTCTGTAACTAAGTGACAGATCTAAAGAAACTACATATTTAAACAATTGCGAACGTCAATCAATTTCATAGCCACCCATATGATACCGAATTTAAATGGTACGTTATGTTTGAATATTATGATGTATTTTTTTAAAATAAAAAATAATTGTATTTAATAATTAAAATTAATTATTACCTACTTGTTGCACTTTTCAGATAAGTTTTATTAGATATTATGTTTTGTTATAAGTTTCTTTTAAAAAAATGTTTTAAAATCCTACTAGTGTTTAAATACAACAATAAAAACATACATATTTTCGATAATGTGCATATTTTCATTGATGATGTGTTTTTCTATATTGAAACGTCTAATAACTAATAAGTGTGATACACCGTTGGATTTAGAATAAAACGTAGAATCTATTAACCATAAAATAAAATTTTAAGACTATTTAAAATAACAAAGTTGATGATGGTTGTGACTAAACGAAACGTCGGATCAAGAATGTAATTAAACCATCTTGTAGGGGAGAAAAAGTGGCAATAAGAATGTAAAATTTATTTTGACATGTCTTTCCAAATAGAATCATAAATCAATTAAAACGAAATCGCGAAAATTCGGTTTTATCCAAATATCTTCGGAAGCATTCGGAATTTTTTAAATTTGAAAACATGACGTTACAGGATTTAATTATGCGCAACTTTTCTCTAATTTAACCATCTCTGTATCTCCTGTGGTTTACGAGATCCCTGTAGAGTGCATTCTAATCTGGGACACCCTGTATGCTCACATTTTGACGTTATTCGTTTGTTTTTTATAGACATTTGTCAAAGATATGAGGACATCGATCTTTTTTTTTAATGGAAACATACAGCTTGTGATACATCATTTGAAAGCTAATATCTCGTACAGTATGCTTATAAATTTTGGCGCGATTCTGTCAAGCTATTTCAATATGGCGACTGTTAAAAGTTTTAAAAAAATCCCTATTTAAATAAGCGGAAATGATAAATCATTGATGTTTTTTTACCTTTCAAGGTAAGAAATCTTCAATGTTTCACGTTCTGACATTTTGTGACATTGTGAACTTGTAAAATTAATTTAGGTATTTCCGAGGTATTATTTTACAATTCTCTAAACAAAAATGTTTTGTCGGAAAGGCAGCGTATCGAAGTCTTGATATTGTTAGGATGTGGAGATAAAATAAGAAGTCAAAGTGAAGTGTGCACTTTATTTAATGCTAAATATCCGGAAAATCAAATTTCACAGGGCACTGTTAGTAAAATATTCCACAAATTTAATGAACATGGCACAGTAAAGGACTTGCCTAGGAATGGACGGCCACGTGTTTTAGGCGACGATGAAAAATTGGATATTGCATTATCTCTGCAGGATAATCCGCATGTTTCAACAGTTTCATTGGCTCAAAATTATGATACATCTATAGGTACTATTGGAAGATTTTTGAAAGCAGAAAAATACCACCCTTATAAAGAATGTCTTGTCCAAGAGCTTTTAGAAGAATACTATGATAGGCGTTTGCAATTTTGCGAAGAAATGATGAGACGGTGTGATGTGAATAATAGGTTTCCACAGAACATATTATTTTCGGATGAAGTTACTTTCTATTTAAACGGGGTGGTTAACAGACATAATCATCGTTTCTGGAGTCAAGAAAATCCACGATGGATATTTGAAGCGCATACTCAGCGGCCCCAAAAAAGTAAATGTATAGGCAGGTATCATTAATAACCGAGTTTTAGGGCCATTATTTTTGAAGGAAACCTCACAGCTGAACGGTACCTGGATTTCTTAACTTTCGAGTTGAGGCCTGCTTTAGCTGTAATTTTTCCGAACGAAGTAGATCCAGATATAAATAATGACACAATTTGGTTTCAGCAAGATGGTGCTCCCCCGCATTTTGGTATCAATGTGAGAAGATATTTAGATCAGATATTTCCAGGTCGCTGGATTAGACGACGTGAAACAATTGAATGGCCACCGAGGTCCCCAGACTTAACGCCTCTAGACTATTTTCCACAAAATGTCTGAACGCGAAACAATAAAGATTTCTTTCTTTCAAGGGTAAAAAAACATCAATGATTAATCATTTTCGCTTATTTAAATAGGAATTCTTTTAAACTTTTAACAGTCGCCATATTGAAATAGCTTGACAGAATCGCAACAAAATTTATGAGCATACTGTACGAGATATTAGCTTTTAAATGATGTATCACAAGCTGTATGTTTCCATTTAAGAATAGATCGATGTCGTCATATCTTTGACAAATGTCTATAAAAAAACAAACGAATAATGTTAAAATGTGAGCATATATAAAACTAAATTGACGTGTCCGAGCATTTTCCCCAAAAGTTACAGGTTAAGGCTATATTAATTTTATTCCGGACTTCTGGCAGCCCTGTATCTATTGCCTCGAAAATCTACAATTTATAAATTTTTTAGATAATATTATATTATAGGTCAAGTAGAAAAAGAGTATTTGAGATGCTTTATCTAATGGTCGAAACCTAATTTGATCCGATTTTTCGTTTCGAAGCTATTAATTTCCGAAAAAGGGCCTGTTTGCATTTTCAGTCGATCAAAAAAAATACTCACCATTTTCCGATCTCACCGGAAAACAATAAGCTTCTGTAGGTCTATGTTCTCTACAACATCAGAAATTTTCAATCTATTATAAGTTGTGCAACTTTTTTTCCAAACACCCCGTATATTTGAATATAATCTCACCAAATAGCCTAAATAGTTGTGAATTATTGTTGAGAAAGTTTAATCGTTCCACAGCGAACCGTTTTTGAAGAAATTAAAAAAGACTGCAAAATTGTCGGCAACAGAGACAACAACAACGACACACCACACGGACATTCTAGTATGAACACGACGCGACGTATATCAATCGGGATAAAAACTCGATTGTACCAATTTGTATAGTATTGAGAAAGAGACCAGTTGAAGGGCTCGGGTGTAAATAATGGTATCTGACAATAATTCTCATATTGAGATTTTTTATGAAAACAATGGTATGTAAGCAAATAAACCGAAATTGATTTTTAGTTTGACTATTTCTTCATAGATGGCTCCACATTAATGTCACAGTTATCTGGTAAGTAACATTTCTCAGATAACTGTGAGGGCCAACACAAAAATTGGTCTTTAGTAACAGTGTGGCTTCGATTACTGACACAGGGGATATTCGAAGAAATTTTGAACGTATTCCCACAAGTTGGACATACAATGCTTCCTTCTGACAGAGATTTTGCTTATGTAGAAAAATACGTCAGGGCCCACTGTCAGTATATCTACAGTCCAGATGAGTGGGAATGTGTATTGAGGTCGGCTCAAAAGAAAACACCCTTTATTGTATACAGAATGACTCAAAATGACTTTTTGAAGATATCCGATTTGAGAACCTTTTTTTAGCAACCAAAATCTTCTGAACAAATTATCATAAGAAACGCCGCAAGGATGCGTTTTTCTTTAAAAGAGCTGCATACAATAGAAATGTCCAACACATATTCGGGCAATTTTACTTTTGTTTCTATAGAGAAAAAAGGGAGACCTACAAATCTCAAAGACCTTTTCGTTCAGAATTTGGAGAAGAAATACAACTCTACACTCCCAATAGACCAGGGAAAACTTGAACACGTTTTTTCTTGTCTAAGTTGGATTCCTTCTGTATATCACCCCTTCTATACAAACCTGAATTCCAAGTAGTTTTGATAGTTATTTTGTATTTTTAGTTAGGTAGGTAATGATTTTGATGTTATATGATATTCTTGACAATAAATACTGTTTTGAAGTAAACAATGGTATATACCTACTTTTTTTTGCTAATATGTAAATTTTTTACCCAAAAAAAAAATCCTTCCTCACAAAAACTTTATAGAATACTTGAGCCATTATAACACTTAATAAATTTATTAAATTGGATTTAATAAAGTAACAAAATTGTTTACAATGTTTTTTTAAACTTTTGATAAGCCATAACTTAAAATTGTAAAAACCTCAGTTACCACTATTTACACCCGAACCCTTCAGTTATCTAGGGAATTTGCCTTTTAAAATTTTATCTTTTGGGAAACCAAAGGTCGATACCATAGATCTCCCAGTTTTTACAGTGTTAGTGAAATTGGAATTGTTTCCAGGGGACATAGCACGATTTTTGCATTATAGTATGTTCAGAATCCTACCTTTTTATAATTTTGCCTAAATAGGACTACAAAGTAACTTTAAGACTTAGAATTTTAAACGCTATATTTTAGGTAGGTACCTTGATACGATACCTAAGCTACTTAAATGCCAAAACACACGATATCTATTGAAAGAGTTTCCTGTATAAAATTAAATAAAAAGTATAGTAAGTCACTAAAACATAATACGAAAGTAGTTTACGGCAGTGGTGTAGCATATAGGGGGCCAGGAGGGCGATCGCTCCCGCTCCTGACCTCGTGCCCTCCTATCGGTATATCCTAATAATATAGAAATTTTACTTGTAAAAAGATAAATGCATTATTATAATATGTATATGCTGTCATATTAAATACTTTAAACGTACAACAATGGTATTAAGATTTTCTCTTTATGTGACAACCCTGACAACGGGAATAAGTAAGTATTGTCGCGTTATCCATTACGTAGTTGTCATGAGCGCTATATTAATAATACAGTAAATTGTACTTTTGTCAATCTTCAGTTAGACGATAAATTAAAAATTAAGGTATTGCGCAAGCAAGATTTAAACCTGACATAAGTTAGTAAAAGCATAAAATAGAACTTTTACCCTTAAGCATATAAAAATATCTCTGTGAAAATGGCTGGCTAAATGCGCTAGGTATGATGTCCATAAACAGAAATTTAGTACATGAAATAAATGACTTGAAGGAAAAGTCTTGGAAAAATTTATTTCCATGAAAGACCATAAAGCGTATGTTTACTTTATTTGGGGCCAGACCCCTGTTCCCAACGGAGTATAAGAAAGGTGAATTCCTACGAAAATATTAGAAATTTCACAACACTTTAAATATTCTCTTCACATACACAAAAAACAACCTCTGAACTTTTAATAAATCTGTATAATAATATCAGTAAATATACTGAAGTAAACAAGAAAAGGGTGCACATGTTGACCAAAGTCCGACAAAAATATGAAATGTTCCACGGCCTCCTATTTCATGGCCCGTTCTAGAGTCGGCCGTGGGACATAACAGCACAAGATCACATAAACATAACACCAATTATGTAAAAGCCAAATGTGTCTTCAGTACAGGACATCGCGAGAAACTTCCCCATGAGGGTGGAATAGCCCTTTTGCGTCGGCGCGGTTTAGGGGTTGAGCCGCTGGCGCTGAGTGATCATATATCCCACAGAGTCAAGATGAACTATCTTTAAACAAATATTTTGGAGTAAGCTAGTTAACTATTGCTTTACTTTTGTTATAACTATGCAAGCGGAGATGCAGGAAAAACTATTGAACATCTGCTTCTGGGCGATGTAGGTAGACATAAGGATTATGTTCCAGTACGATCTATCCCGACGGAAGCAGTAACGTAAAGCAATGAAATTGAACAATTTCTTACTGCGCTTATGGCTAACTTTTACGGCTTAAGTTTTAATAAATAATGAATGGACCCGTTGCTTATCATCCCTTTCTGGTTTTAGGCATAATTCAAGACATCTTGCGGAAAAATTTCAGTTCTATTAATAAGATTAAAGATTCGCATACAATTTGGTTTAGTTAAATGAAAACAGCCTCTTCAAATTTTAATTATAGTCTTTTTGCTGAAAAGAAAATACTTTCCATGCAAATTCTTCATCTCATACCGCAAATTTGTATTACGTTTTAAATCCGCAATCATACCACATTAGTCTTAGCTAGCAGTCATTTATTTTAACAACCTTCAGAGTTCGAATCGCACCTAAGCAAATTACTAATTTTCTCGTTTCATCACGTTCAAATACTTTTTCAGATCCATTAAGCAAAGCCAGCAAATTTTCCACGCATTTAAAAAGTTTTAAAATATCTCCATGTCCGCAAGAATCTCATTGTATTTTCGGTAT
Organism: Polydrusus tereticollis; assembly: GCA_963920685.1. Taxonomy (NCBI): domain Eukaryota; kingdom Metazoa; phylum Arthropoda; class Insecta; order Coleoptera; family Curculionidae; genus Polydrusus; species Polydrusus tereticollis. The sequence continues at coordinate 138,977,120 of OY987327.1, forward strand.
TCTTACAAGATAAATCTTCTGTAAGACAAAAGTTAAATGGTGCTAAATCTGGTAAATAAAGTGGCTGGTGTCAGCTGGGTAATGACCGAAGAAAATCGGCTGGAATGCATACCTAAACAAAAAGGCAATTTTTAAATAGTTAAATACAATATAAGGGACGTTTTCAAAAACTTAATAACTGTTTATTTAAATTTTTAATTTTTTGCGATTTTGGAAAAATGAGCACATTAAGCCACATCCCCAGGAAACAGTGTCTCTAAAAAATGGAAATATAATAAAAGTTTTTAGAATAGTGTAAGACCAACACCAGTACCTACTTAACTGTATTCAAACTATGTTTATTTGTATTTTGTTTCTAAAAAGTGTGAATAGATATCGATATCAACTCTGAGCTCAAAAACTTGGAGGGGCTAAATATCATCCTTTATGGGGCCTCTTCTTTCGAAATGCTGGTTTTGGTCGAGACACTGCCACAAAAGTTTTGGAAGGAAGTTAGTATAAAGTCTATCAAGCACTTTCAAATTTAACTTGAAAAACAAAGGTACTAGAATGCAAATCTCTCACTAAAACGATCAGATTCGAAACAGTATTCATGACCGTGTCTTGGAAATGCTGCCTGTTAGCAAAATTTTCTGGCGATATTTTTTCTTGTCATAGACTTACAAACTGGTGCATCGATGAGATTTGCATTTAAAAAGGGCGATTTCTTACACACTAGGGTAAAATTTATGGTAGGTATTAATAAAAATAGGATTGGTTGATGTTCACCCGTTTTTTTCTCATTCTATATACGTAATAGGTAAACGATTAAACTATCATTTGCCGATTTCACGTAATATAATGTCATTCATACAGTTCTATTAGTTTACTGCTATGTTCGAGCTTAAACTATTAGAATAATGTACCTAAGAACCGGATAGTACCATAATATCAATGTTGTTTTCTGATAAATTATTTTTCCGTTACTAGTAACATTAACTTTAAACTAAAGCATTTCGCAAACATTTAAATCACAGAGTCGCATTTCTGCAATCTCGTATATATTTATTTACGTCCCGAACACCGGTCTTGTCTCTTGTCTCTTGTCACATCTAAAATCCCACTGACCTTTTTAGTTACGCATAATCAGGGCAGTGCCACTGCAGCGATTGAAATGCTGATTTCTTCAGCTTTTTTATTTTTAGTTTCTATAAATTATATGGTCTTGATGGATGTCGTTTATTTACCTATATTAAACATTCGAACAAAGTCTTATAAGATAAAATATTGAGCAGTGCATTTTAGTGAACTAAATGATAGCAAATCATTTAGGACATTTCAAACATACCACAAGAATTTTAAAACTGGGTTGGTTTTTGAAGGAGGTGAATATCCTGACAGCGAAACTTGAAGAAATGGCTTGGATGCACTTCGGGTGAACTCTTCAGAGCAGCAGCCTCCAAAGCTAGGATAGCCATGATGTGCGATGGACGATTAGCCCTTGTGTAGTGCATTACACTATTTGTTATGCCGATGCGAATCTACATCCACTATTATTATAGGATATAGAACTTTAGGTTTAGGTCGGTATAAGCTAAGTTATAGTATCACGTAGGAACTAATTATATTATTAAGATTCAAGAAGTAGTCCATTTTATGTGGCGAGATTATGAAAGAAAACAAGGTCTGTCTATACCACCAAAATAAAATATATTTGTCCTTTTAGGGTGAAATAAGGGTTAAAGAGTGTACATAATTTAATTTGACATTAGGTTGTACTAGTTTCGACTTTAGTCAAAGTCATCTTCAGCAACCAAGTAATTAAGAATTTTGTTTTTTAGGATGTACCTAAATAAACAAACTAAAACAAATTAAAAGAGGGAACGAAGTGGTTTAACAATACATGGTCATAACGTGTACCTTATGCAGTCAATGGACTCGACAGAAGATAATCACTAACATGATGCTACTTTTAGCAATGAAGGAAATTAGATGTAAAAATTGTAATAGAGGACAAAATTCTAAATGGAATCATTTATAGTTATGATATGATGTATAGATGTCTATAATGAAAATTCAATAAAATCAACGTTTCATGAGTCAACAACAACAAGATTCCATTTAGAATTTTGTCCACTATTACAATTTTTACATCTAATTTCCTTCATTGCTAAAAGTAGCATCATGTTAGTGATTATCTTCTGTCGAGTCCATTGGCTGCATAAGGTACACGTTATGACCATGTATTGTTGAACCACTTCGTTCCCTCTTTTAATTTGTTTTAGTTTGTTTATTTAGGTACATGCATCCTAAAAAACAAAATTCTTAATTACTTGGTTGCTGAAGATGACTTTGACTAAAGTCGAAACTAGTACAAGCTAATGTCAAATTAAATTATGTACACTCTTTAACCCTTATTTCACCCTAAAAGGACAAATATATTTTATTTTGGTGGTATAGACGGACCTTGTTTTCTTTCTTTAATTATATTATTGTTATATTTATTTTAGATGGTTAATATATCAACTAGGTTATTATGTAAACTATAATGGTAAATGTTTATGTGATGTTTATATACATTTTGGTTTATGTAAATATTTAAGATGATTAATGAGAGAGAATATAAAATACTGATTTCATAGAAGCAAGTTGCTTCTACAGACTACAGATGTATAAACGCCTTTACGAAAAGAATAGTTAACATAAAATAAAACCCAGCGTTTGGTACGAACGTGAATTTCCAATTTCCCTCAATGTATTCCTAAAACAAGGGCCTATTTAGGGTATCCCAAATAACCCATAAATACTCTTAAAGATTAACAGGACTGTAAAAGAAATATAATTTCTACCAGATAGAGGGTGTTCTTTCCTTAAGTTGTTACAGTCGGCCAAACCTGACTTTCTTCACGTCCCCGTGAAGTCCACTCTTTCGAAAATCTGTAACATGACAAAACATGTGAATAAGATAATAATGTTAAGTAAGATCACAGTTGAGCATTCTCTCAGTCATCGTCTGACTTACTAGAACTCACAACTGTTTTGAAGAATTTCATCTTATCTGAGGGACGTATCCCTTTATACGCGGTTCGGCAGCGTTTTGCACCCGCAAGATCCTCAACCACATACCTATCGTTATCTAACACTGCCGTTACAGTTAAGGGCCCTTGGTAATGTGGTTCAAGTTTCTTACTCTGTCCATCATTTGAACACTTTGTTCTATGGACCAGGACCTGTTGTCCTAAAAACGTATCTCTATATCTCGGCATGCCGCTTATCGTACAATTGCTTTTGTTTTAGCTGACGTTCAGCAATTTGTTTGGACACTTTAGTCTCAATAGAAGGGATGTCAATACGTTCATCAGCACAAACCTCAGTGGTTAGAAAGGCGTCATTTACACCACGTGGCTGATAACCGAAAAACTCCTAGTATTCTTCTTCTGTCACAGAGCTCACCGCCGTGTCAATGCCTCATCTAACTTTGGCTTTCCCAGTGAAGATCGTTATCTACACTCGTCATTAGCTCATTCACTCTGTTTGCCCGCTCTACTTGCCCGTTGGCTCGAGGGGTAGCTGTAGCGCATAGTACTCGTTTTATACCAAAACCAAAACCAAAATCAGTAAAATGCTTCCTCCATTACAAATCAATCGACGTAGTACGCCGAAGATATCTATTATCACATCAAGAAAAAAAACACAGGTGTCGTTTTCGTATTAGGCACTGCTTTAAGGTAAATATACTTGGTGGAAGCATCGACGCCCACTATAACCCGTAAGACCTACCAAAGAAAATTATCATATTCTTTGACACTACTACCAGAATATAGTAACACAAGTACTACTATCGGGTCTCGGGCACCCATGAAAAAAAAATCCCAAAACTGTATGCAAAGAAAAAAAGTCGGGTTATTGGTGACAGAAAGTTTAACCTGGACTTGTTTCTAATAATTTATTACATATAATCCACAGCTAAATGCAGTTTGGACATACCAATGAAGCACATTTCAAACAAATAGGACTTTTGCACTTTGAACAGCAATTGTTGGTTTTTCTGTCTTTTGCACTATGACAAATTCTACACCGGTGACGTTTCGACTTAGCAAGTTGTTGAGGAGGTATTAAAGGTTCCTCTAATACCTCTCCAAGTAAATCTGCACACATATTTCGAATTTTTCGAGGCACTTGAATCATGTTCATGCGAATTCTCAAGTATGATTCACATAATTGTTGAGCCAGTGTTTTTATAAATGAGTATCTTGATATATTTTTATTATCATTTGCTAAGACGTACAAGACACGGCAAACGCTTTGATATCAGAACTTGTATAATGTAGTTTAATAAAAGACCTTTATTATTATTATTACTAACACTACCAATGTTGAGGCAAGCATGAAAAAGTACGATAGGCCATCGACGGGTTCTTCTGAAGATTCAATAGGTTGCACATTTTTCGTCCAGTGCATCAACGCCTGCTTTGGTACTATTGTAAAACAGAATGGCTTGTTTTTGATATTCTCATCCGGTTTGGCAAAAACTGTTGTAGAATCTGCGGTTTATTTTTTTTCAATGTGCCCATATAGGTAAAACCACATTTTTGAAGCTCTTCCAATAATTCAAGGGATGAATACCAATTGTCCGCAGTAATATTGCGATTCGTATTTTTTATAGGTTCTATCAAGCTAAGCACGACTTGTGATGGATGAGATAATTTCTTTTTATCTAGCTTAGAAGTTTTTTTCAAATTGACATCCTCTCCTGTGTACACCTCTGCATTAATCATGGAGTGAGTCTCTGAATCAGCTAAAATCTGTACCATAAATCCATATTTGGCGGGATGGACATTTCAAAAGAGCACCGACCCCTAAATGGCACCAACATTTCGTCAATTGTGCAGTGTTCTCGGGGGCTGTAATTATTTTTTGAGTGCTCAACAAATTTATTGAAGATATTTTTAAGAGCTGCAAGTTTGCTATTTTGAATCCGGTCTTTTCTAGTGGAGGCATCATCAAACCGTAAACAAACCAGTAAAAAGGAAAATCGTGCAAGTGACATTGTACATCTGAAAATATCATTGCCATCCAGTGCCGTCGGTAGCCCATAATGATCTAAGATCCTCATGGTTTGATTTGAAAAGCCCTTGGAGATATAAAAGTCCGATTAAGGTACGAATCTCACAAGCATCTGTGTTCTTGATAAAAGTAAGTAGAAATGTTTGTCGGCAATTTTTCCTCACACTAAATTTTTTATAACGTTGTTTCATATCATCAATTTTTTCATTTGTATGGCGGACAATTATCATCCATAAAAAGTAAGTTCCACGCTTCAAATGGAGTTTTGGGAGGGCTTACTCTGGATGGTCCTTGCAATCCTCGTTTAACCGTATCAATATTGTGTCGTGGGGTTTTGGTGAGTAATGGAGGAGTTTTAGCCCATCTGTAAGTATTATTTTTTCCATAGTAGTATTTACTTTGCAATTCTAATTGATCTCCACCAACATCCATCGTCTGAGCCTCGACTTCCGATCCATCTTCTTTCAGAACGTTGCTTTGTTTTTTTACAAAAGCACTCAGAGGATTTTCATCATCTGACGACCAACCACAATCACTCACACTACTTACAGAATCATGGTCACTAAACATTTCCTCGTCCTCCTCTTCAAAATCACTTTGTTTGGCGCTATACAAAATTTGCCTCAATCCGTCACTTCTACCATCTGCAATTGCCGTCGCTTGAACTTCATTACTACCTCCTTCTCGGTCATCAGATTCCTCCTAAGATTCGTCATTGTTTACTATTTCTAGGAACTCTGCATTTGTTAGTGGTCTGTTCTCAAACTTATCACCCATTTGTATCTGTAAGTAATGACGGACCTTATAACCAATAGCAATATTTTATATTTGTGAAAAAACTATAATTACATAACTGATACTTACCAAAATATGCCTACTAAAAAGTGGCACTATAACTACTACTGGGTCCACAGAACCCGAACTCTCGAAAAATCGTAAAAATAAGACGGATACGTCTGCGCTTGTTACTGTCTTTGCACACACTGGCTCTAACGATATCACAGGAAGCATAACTGACCGCTCAGTACCCCCCTCCACAAATTCTTCGAAATATTTAAAAAAAAATAAATGCTCGGGTCCCAGGGACCTCGATAGTAGTACTTACGGGTTAAGTAACTATGTTTTTTTGCAGTCTTTATAAATTAGTCTTTTATTTTCATCTAATGGTAGTCGTGATAATACTTCATGTATATTTTTACAGCGGTGATCTTGCAACTGTGCTACTAAAACTCATCTTTAATTATGTTGATATGTAGCATTTCGATTTCTTCAGTAGCGTTGTCGGGGATTATTGGATTTCTACAAAGTGCGTCTACGGTACTCATTTTTCAACCTGCTCTGTATTCAATGGCAAAATCAAATTCTCTTGTAGTTGGCCAGCATCTACCAATTCGGGGGATTAAATCACGTTTAGTTAAGGTTGAACGTAACGCATTACAGTCTGTTACTTGCTTGAAATAAATACCTAGAGGATAAACATGAAATTTCTTTAAGGAATATGCGACAACCAATGTCTAACTCATAGGAGTGATATACTTGTTCTTCTTTTGTCGTTGCCCTGCTAAAATATTGAACGGGCTTTACTTCACCATCGTTGGATTGTTTTTGAAGAAGAATCCCACCTATTCCCCACTTGCTCGCATCCGTATAAACTTCGGTAGCGGCTTCTCTATCGTATATAGATAACGCTGGACGCGTTGTTAACTTTTCCTTAAGCTCGTCAAACGCACGTTGTTGTTCATCACCCCATGAAAACACAACGTTTTTCTTAGTTAGGTTCGTATGCGGTTTTGCAAGAAGTGCGAAATTTCTTATGCACGTACGAAAATAACTTGCAAGGCCTAAAAATTGTCTTATCGAATGAACATCTGCTGGTGTGGGAAAATTTCTAACAGATATAATTTTTTTTTACTACCTGGCCTTATTCCTTCTCCACTAAGTTTATGACCTAAATAGAGTAATTGCCCTTGCAAAAAGTTACACTTGTTAAACCGTAAAGTCATATGAGCCTCACGTAAAAGCTTTAGAACGTTTTCCAAGCTTTAAAGCCCAGTGTAGATGTCTTTGGAGGGGATAAGAATATCGTCAAGGTACGCCATTGCTGCGGTATAGCGTAATGATCCCAAAATCTTGTGGATGGCTCGTTGGAAAACTGCCGGCCCGTTGACCACACCAAATGGCATAAGTAGATGTTCGTAATGACCATCCGGTGTAACAAACGCAGTTTTCTTAATCGAGTCAGCTACAGGTACCCCGACGCAAGATCTAAACTAGTAAAATACTGGCAGCTATTGAGCCTATCTAGTAAATCGTCGATTCTTAAGAGTTTTATTTATTAAATTCAGAAATTTAACTTTGTAGTCATTGTCAAGATTGTTGTCAACGCGGTCATTTAGATCAAATTGAGGTTTTGCGGACATTCGTCGGTAGTGCAGGAGTAGTCATGAAATGAGAGTTCTGACTATCCCCCCACCCCTTTTTATGACCTTGACCTTGAGTAACCCGGCCTTGACCTTGACCTTGAACCCGAAGTTGACCTTGAATTTGGCATTGACCTTGAATTTGACCTTGACCTTGAACCCGAGGTTGACCTTGAATTTGGTATTGACCTTGAATTTGACCTTGACCTTGAAGTTTACATTGACCTTGAGCGTGTCTAACCTTGAAGAAGTAAGTGGAATTATACCCCCTCTCCGAGAATTTGTCTTATAAATAAGGTCCCTTTCCACAGAACTTCATAGTCACACAAGCAGTGTTTCCATTAATAACTTCTACCTTTAAAGCTAATTAGAAATATTGTGTTTGTGGTGTGTTTTGTGAAAGGTATTAGTCAAGGTATTTTAAATTTATTACACATTTCAATTATGAGTATTTCACAGCAGACTTTGGATCAATTAATAATATTATAAACAAAGATGTTGAATTCATTGAACGAAGAAAACTTTCTACATTAACTGTGGGAGAATTGTATATAATTAAAAATATAAAGTTTGTGGCAACGCGTTTTGGTAAAAGTATTGTTGTTACTTTGTATGATAAAACACATGATTTAACATTTGAGACATTTTTACTCAAACGTGTTACTGAAACATTATCAGAGGAGACGGTTGATATCATGAATAAATCGAGTGATAAATTTACCTTAAGCTATTTGGGACAAGGTTCACATGTATTTTCTGGGGGTGACACTAGAGCGTTATTAAGTTTTGGGTCTTTAATTTGAAATATAGTCATTATTTTCAATAGAATACTTTAATGTATTATAGTATATCATATTTTTAATTATCATCATCATCATCATCAATCAACCCTCTCTTGTATCCACTGCTGGATATAGGTCTCCCTTAATCCGTTCCATGTATTCCGATCTTGCGCCGCCTGCATCCAGTTTCCCTGGCAACGTTTTAGATCATCGGTCCATCTCGTTGGCGGACGGCCCCTATTTCGATAGGCCTCCTGTCTCGGCCTCCACTCCAATATTCGTTTGGTCCATCTGTTGTCTGTTAGCCTGGCAACGTGTCCAGCCCAGTTCCACTTTAGAGTTGCTATTCTCTCTATCGCATCCACTACTTTCGTTCTTTGTCGTATTACGCGGTTTGGGACTCTGTCTTTGAGAGAGATACCCAGCATTGCGCGTTCCATTGCCCTTTGAGCTACACGGATTTTGTCTATGGTTTTTCTGGTCAGAGTCAATGTCTCCGCTCCGTAAGTCAGAACTGGTAGTATACACTGATTAAAAGTCTTCCTTTTAAGGCACAATGGAAGCTCTGATTTGAATACGTAGTTTAGTTTTCCAAAGGCTACCCAGGTCATTCTTATGCGGCGGTTAAGTTCAGTAGTTTGATTGTCTCTTCCTATGCTAATCTCGTGTCCCAGATATTTGTATGATGTGGTTTGGTCAATTGTTTTCCCAGCTACTGATATGCTTTCGCTGAGCACGAGGTTTGTCATAGTTTGTGTTTTGGCCATGTTAATTTTCAGTCCGACTTCCAGGGAGGAACTATGGAGCCTCTCTATTAAATCCTTTGCTTCGTCTACTTGGTCAGCTATCAAGACTATATCGTCAGCGAACCTCAGGTGGCTAAGCCGTTCTCCATTTATATTTATGCCTTTCTCATCTAAGTTCGCTCTTTTACATGCATATTCCAGCAGTGTAGTAAATAGCCTTGGCGATATGGTGTCGCCTTGTCGTACTCCACGTCTTATTGGGAATTTATTTGTTTGTTGATCTCCGACTCTTACACTCGCTGTAGCATTTTGGTATATGTGTTTAATTATATTTGTGTAGCGGTAGTCTATTCGACATTCCGTTAGAGCTTCTAACATTTTTTGTTGATTTATTGTGTCAAAGGCTTTTTCATAATCGACAAATATTAACACCAAGGGTTTATTGTATTCGGTACATTTCTCAATTAGATTTTTTATTACCAGTAGGTGATCGTTTGTGCCATATCCAGACCTAAAACCTGCCTGTTCTCGTGGCTGGTAGAGCTCTAATTTATTTATTAGTCTCTTCGTGATGATCTTTGTAAAGAGCTTATAGACATGAGAGAGTAGGCTTATAGGGCGATAGTTTGAAAGATCAGTAATATCCCCTTTTTTGTGCAGCAAAATTACCTCTGCGTTGCTCCACTGAGTTGGCGTTGTCGCTTCGCTTAAACATTTATTAAATAGTCTAACTAGGGCTCTCAGAAGTCTTTTCTCAGCCCATTTTATAGCCTCTATCGCTATTCCATCACTTCCCGGGGATTTATTGTTTTTCATTTCTTGTATGGCCTTTTTTACTTCCTGAAGTGTTACGTCCGGCATCTCTTCAGAACCCTGGTTTATTACCTTTGTCAGCGGTCGGTTTTCATTTTGTATTGGTTCTTTATACAATTCGCGGTAAAAACTCTCTACAACCTCTAAAATTTTCTCTCTGTCACTGACAACTTGACCTTGTTTGTCTTTCAGTATACGTATGTTCTTTTTCCCCGTTGACATATTTCGCCTCAGAACTTTCAAACTTTTGTTTTCCTCTATTACTTTGGATATCTCTCTCGTATTGTGTTGTCTAATGTCCTTTCGAATTCCCTTCTGGATCTCCTTGTTCAAGCTTCTCAGCATTGCCAGGTTTGTATCATATTTGTTCCTCAGTTTTCTTCTTTCGTCCAAAAGGTTTTTCGTATTTTGGCTTAATTTCTCGCTATTTTTCTTGTTTTCTGGGCATAATTTCTCAGCCTCTTTTAGGGCTGTTACTATGTTGGTGTTCATTTGTTCTATATCCATTTCTTCGTGGGTATTTAAGTTGTTATTGATGGAGTCCTTGTATAGTCTGATATTTTCCGGAGGATGTCGCTTCATATTCTTGATCTTGTGTATCATTTTTGCTCTGTCCTTTTTCACGTCAAAGCATACCCTTGCTCGGACCATTCTATGATCACTTCCAATCGAGAACTTATTCAGAACTGTTATGTCTTGAATGATCTCTTTTCTGTTTGTCGTTATAAAGTCTATTTCATTTTTTGTTGTTCCGTTTGGGCTTATCCATGTCCATTTACGTTGGGGTTTTTTATCAAAGAATGAGTTTATTGCATAAAGACCTTCCTGATGCAAAAAGTCAATGAGTTGATTTCCTCTCTCATTTCTTTCGCCATATCCAAAATTTCCCACAGCTAATTCTGAGTGATCTCTCTTGAATCCCAGTTTGGCATTAAAGTCACCTATTATCATAATATAATGTGTTTGTGTGTTTCTTAGGGCAGTTCTGACTTCTTCATAGAATTCCTCGACTTCCTCATCTGAGTGGCTAGTTGTTGGTGCATATACCTGTATAATTTTAAGTTTATATCTTGAGTTTAGCCTCAGAACTAGATAGATAACTCTCGGACTTATGCTTTCAATCTTTATTATGTCTGGTATATGTCTTTTATTTACAAAGAAACCGACTCCGCCATTTGATGAGCCTTCTTCTCCCCTGTAATGAAGCATATGGCCGGATTTAAGTATTATTTGATCTTCTCCCCTGCGTCTCATCTCGCTGATACCGACTATATCCCATTTTATTTCTTTTAGTTCCTCCTCCATCTCCAATAATCTTGCTTCCGATAGGAGGGTTTGGACATTATAAGAACCGATATGCATCTGTCGTTTTTCGTGGTAGCCTGATCTCTTCCGGTGATTCTTAGCACCCTCTGCTCCAACTCTGTTCCGGCCGCCACCTTGGCCGGGGATATTGGAGCTGCCGGGGACTGAGGGCCGTGTTCTAGATGTGTCTGTCATGGATAAATGTAGGGGTATTTTAGCCGTTTCACTACCACGCTGGCTAGTGCGGGTTGGTAGTGGGTCGTTTGAGAGCTCATTTCCTTGACTCTCGGTGTGAACGGTTATACCGCCGTGACTCGGTCGCCAGAGCCTCTTTTGTTTTCCAGCAGGGTGCACCGGATGACTACAGTCATCTCTCGAGCAGGCGAGGTTGGCATTTGGGTTGGTATGACTACTTTGACCATTTTGACCATCACCCCTTGCACCTTACTTAATTATAATTGAAGTGTAATCAATTTTAATACGAATATCAGCAAACACAGCCGCATTCTCATTATTTCCTATTGCAGATGTGTGACAATGTTATTGAAAAGCAAGATATATATATGATTTGGTTGGCATGTAAATTAAGACACATGGCTCAAGATAAACTACAGTTTGCAACGTTTGATGGTTCCGATTTGGATTCAATTAAAAGTCAATATGTACGCGATGTGAAGGATGCAATCAATTTTATGGCTGGTGTGCATCTATGTGAAAAATATCTCTATGGATCTATAAATCTGAGCGGATTTTGTGCTGAAATGATTGAATATGATCTTATCAAGTTTGTTACTAATATACCAGATTTACCAAGTGATTTGGTAACAAAATTCAATTTGCTTGATTACGTGGATCCCGACGATATTACTTATATCGTAAAAGATGGTGTAGTCATCCGCAGCGATGGTGCAGATGGTTATGAAATAATGGACAAAGTAGAAGATCAAGAAAATAAAATTACTTATTGAAACAACATTTATTTGTAAAAACACGTTCTGAACTGTATTTCCATAAAGTATATATTATATGTATTATTTTAAATAATGGTAATGTTTATAAATAAATGTACCGGTAGGAAATAAATTATTTGCAGTAGAAGCATTGTTTTATTTTCCCCACCGCAATAACCCTATATAAGCGTTTATAAGATGAAAACAGATTAGTTAGAAGTAACGATGGGTCGTGTTAACAACAACACAATTGACAAATTTGGGCGTAAGAAGTCGAATGAAAACTTTCGATTTGTACGTGGACCACCTGGAAATGGATTCAGGCTTACTCTCGATGATCAGTATGATATGCAAGGAAAATCCCTAGAGAATGTTGCATCACCTAAAAAATTAAATGATGCTGCTACTCAAGAATATGTTCTCACTCAACATGATCTCCTGCGTATAAAACTAACTGCTGTATTTGTTAAGAAATTATCAGATCTGCGCATACAATTTAATGATATTACTGATCACCGATTCATAGCATTGAATAAAGAAGTTGCTCGAAGATTCAATGAAGTTCAAAAAGAAAAAAAAGAGTATGAAAACAAAGTTGGGAAGATGATATTAGCTCTCGAACAACAAATTACTAACCTGGACAAAGTTCAAATGAAATTTGAACAACGAATTATTGACCATATTACAATTAACCTTGATAAAATTCGAGCGAAATTTGAAGATGTAAAATCTGAGTTGAAATAAAAAGTCACTCAAGAGAGAGAGGTCACACGTGAAGGTCATCTGTTATATATAAATACACGTATCCAAATTATGGTGACTTAGTTCATTTGTAGCATTGCTTTCACAATCATTTACAATATGGAAAGTAAAACAACATTAGTGTATCCGTTTTCAATCAATGGTCGTCAAATGTGTTCAAATTGTGAACATTGGGAATTTTTAAGTGGGACAATGGGATTATGTGATTGGTGTCAAAACGAGGGCAATAGAGGATCTGTACCTGCTGACCAACCTCAAAGTCCCATTATCTTAGGTGGTGGGCATCAACAACATACTGATACGTCCACCTCTTCGAGTCAAGAAGATGAAATAATGGAAGAATCGCCATCACCGCAGTCGCCATCGTCAAGTCCAACGTCGTCGCTACCAAATGCACTACTCGATTCTTCAAGTGATTAGTATATGCGCTAAAAAAGTAGTGATGAAGAAGTATTTTTCCGTGTCATATGTATTAGTGAAAGTGAACTTAGACAATTTGGTTATAGTCCCTAAGTGTTTTTGGTCATTATTTATTATTGCTTAAATGTGAATAAAACATTTTTTAGTACTTCATATTATGTTTATAATTATATTATAAATTAATAAATCGTTCATGAACAATTTTATTTCTAAAATTACTTTCTAAAATCATATCCAAAGTTGTTTTGATTTTCTCTATTCGCCGTTGGAAACGGTACCTATCAAGCATTAGCTGTTGAAAGTCGCTCTTTCGAGCTTCTCGATATGCAAACGCCCAAACAAATGTTTGGTGGACAATATTTTTCTCTTCATCAAATGTTACTCTTTTCATGGTTATTAATTCAATAATAACAATTTTTAAAATGATAGCAATATATACTGATAAATAAAATTCATATGTCTTAAATTACATGTTTATTTTGTCGTTCAACTGATACAATAATTGTAATAGGAAATACAAAGCTGTTTATACAATATCAGACTTGTCTATCCAAGAATTAAATTGATTGGGGAAACCCAACCATCTTACAAACAATTGATCAATGTGATTTTTCTGACGTTTTCTAAGAATTTTTTCAACCAGATAAACACCTGGACTGGTTGTCTTTTGCAGTTCAGCTTCATAGAAACAACCTTTAATCGGTTCACCTTCTAACGATTCCAGTATGTAGGTGGGTGGATTGTTAATGTTACTTTTTACAATTTTAAACAGTTCCGTTGACCATGAAGGTGTATACCCCTTTTTCAAATATGGTTTTGTATTTACTGATTCGAACTATATCGCCAAGACGAAATTTATATTTCTTCGGTCTAACCTTTAAATAATCGTATGCCCTAATTTGTGTATCTTCTAGCACATTTCTGGGCTTCATGCCAATTGTGCGATGTATTGTATTATTATAGACACTTGTTACTGATACTAAAATTTCCACCCACCTGTAGGAACCTCTAATTGAAAATTGCTTATATAATAGTATATTAAAGTACATGTTTTATAAAGCATCATCTTATAGCACGCGTCCATGTTAAAAAACGAGCCGCTTGCGGCGAGTTTTTTAACGGGACAAGTGCTCTAACTGCTTTATAAAACACGTACTTTATACTATTTTTTCTATTTTGTATTTTTTTCAATAAGAAAATACATATTTAAAAAGAAAATCAACCCTTCAAATTTTGTAAATTTGTGTGTCTAAATTCTATGTTGGTAATACTCTAAATTTCTTTTTATCATAGTAGCCTTGACAATAAATAATATTTTCTTTGTGTCATTGTCACGAAATTTGTGATTTAATATTTCATAGAGTTGTTCATAATTATAATTAAAAAAATATGGAGCATGATAATCTAAGTTTAACTCCCCCTGAGTTAAGGGATATTGCTAATAAAACGATAAATCAACTTTTACCAGAGAAATCCCGAAAACTTTCTTTTCTCATGGATAACAATAACAGGAAACGTCAGACGTCAACAGAATAAAACATTTAAATATAACCAATGCCAACTTTTAAAAAATTAAATTCGGAGTTCGAAATGGATATATTTCGAACTCGCTAGCGCGTTCGAAATATCTATTTTTCGAGACAAAATTAGAAAAATTATTTTTTAAAGTTCTTATCACACGTTCAACAATTGCCGCCTTTTTCGTGCTGAATGTAGAATAATGATTTATATTAAATTTTTTCATAAGTGTTTCAAAACGACTATTATAGAATTCTTTTCCCTGGTCACTTTGTAAATTGTCTGGTGTATACGATGCCTCTTCAATTATACTCTTCATTGCATTGGTCACTTCAGCACCGGTCTTGTTTTTGATTGCTCTGGTGTACACAAATTTGGAGTAACAATTGATACATACAAGGATGTAGCGATAACCATCGTTTTCATCAGCATATTGTTGCATTTCAGCTAAATCTATTTGCCATAAATCCTTGTATCCTTTAATAATCGTCCGCCTTCTAATAAAGTTTTTTCTAGCAGTCCGGTGCAGTTCATTAACAATTTCAATTTTTCCCCTGCTTGCCTCCATATTTTGTAGCGAAGCGAACACGTCTCATTAGACACTGAGCAAAGGAAACAAGGTACTTAATTTAATATATTATTTGTTCTTCGCGAAGTTCCTTAACAATTGACATAATTTCATTGTCATGCCCAGTATTACCAGCTAATGTTGAACTCCACAACAATCTTAAGCGATCAACCAACTCCTTAGGTTTATTCCAATAAATGTATTGAGGTGATTTGGAAGAAAGTAGTTTCTTGTTGGGTATTTTTATTTTTTTAGCGATGTTATTTTTTACAACAGCACCGCCTGATTTAGTGCCCGTCGGCATCAGTATGGGTTTTATAATATACAAATATTTCAATAATCTGGTTTCTCGTAGACCCTTATTTTTGTCATAATTTTCATATGCTGCACTAGTTAATTCTAAAATTTCCTTGTATTTCTGTAGCACACCATCATCGGTTTTATCGTGTTGTGTTAGGAATGGTGGATTTCTTAAAAAAAGCAAATCGTAAAGTTGAGGCGTTCCATCAAATACAGCAACATTTTTTCCGCTTTTATATAAAGTAATTTTGCCATTTGGAAAACGCACTTCTAGGTTACCAATATATCTTTTAAGGTTATTCGGCTTTTTACCGAAATGTACACCATAAATGGTATCGTATTGGGATGGTTTATTTTTTAATCCATTTAAGTATGCTTGAATCTTGTCGAGTGGTGGTGAACTTGTATAACTTGAAGGGGAAGGTGTCTCAAACAATGTAACATTGGTATCACGTTTCGGTGTAGTATCGATGTGAGCTTTTCGGCTTATCCGCGGTATAGACGATTGAAATGATGATATGTGATCGGATATTTCCTCAGGCTCCTCCATTGTGCTAGTACTACGACTATATTGCTTTCCTTGGGTTTTGGGTTGCTGCTGCTGCTGGCGTTGCTTTACTACATTAGATATAGATGTTAGTGGTTTAGTGATTGGTTCGTAAAATTTATCCAAGTCGAGCGCACTTTGTGTCTTCGCCGCCTTGAATTGTTTAAATTTTTTTCGAACAGCATTGGTCGTTTCCACTAGTTTTCGTTTTAAGTCAATTTCTTTATTCATGGTGTTGACAAACTACCGAACAGCAATGAAATGAATGCATTCATCATTGTTAAACAAATATATAGCTATCAAGTCCCTTGCGATATCTTCCCGAATTCACATCACTATCTTTATCGATAACCAAGAATCCATATTTATTATCCCAACATTTCGAGCACATTTCCTGAAATTGTGTAAAATTCAGGTCGGGTGATACATGATCGGAAAATACGTGTCTCATATTCATTTCATCTTGTTTAAACATAATAATAAAGTTGGCATTACTCGCACAAGCTGTTTAGGAACTCGTGAATATGTTTGAGCCAAATAAAAGGCATCCACATTTTTGTGACGTCCCATACAGAAATATGATCGTATAACATCCTGCTTTTAACACATAACATCATCAAATATAAATATTGAATTGGGTCTTGCATCTGAGGGTTCCATGATATTCGTGGCATCGCTGAAAGCATAATAACCAAGACCTTTAATGGGTGTAAGAATTTTCTTCAAATATTCATATTTTGGTTGATACAGTGACTTGGAGTAGATATAAACATTTTCAAAACGTAGACCCAATGGGTGAGTAAGTAGTGAAATCATAACATTGGTTTTGCCACAATTCGAAGGTCCAATTATTATTCCACGAATGGATGATGGAAGCAAAGGACCGTGTTTCCTTAATAATCTCTCTCCATGTCCACATCCAACTTTTGCGTCGAGATTGTCGATGGAAAATTTTTGTTTCAAATGTACTATCCGCATATTGATAAAATCAATATTTTATAGCAAACTTTTCACTTAAATGGTCATTCAGATGCTGATCACCGGACGAAGTAGATCGTCTCGTTTACAGACTAAGACTGGAAGAGGAATTGTTAATTCCTTAATTAATAACCTGCCGGTGGAGCTGCATATCCCCGGTTATCAGTATTGCGGTACCGGAACAAAAGTGATTAAACGTGTGAAAACAGGTGATCAAGGAATTAGTCCTTTGGACGTGGCGTGTAAGAAGCACGATTTAGCTTATTTAAATAATAGAGACGATATAAGTGAGCGACACCGAGCAGATTACGAGTTGGAACAAAGTGCTTGGAAACGAGTGAAATCTGCAGACGCTAGCGTTGGTGAAAAGAGTGCTGCGTGGTTGGTAACAAATATTATGAAAACAAAGCAGCGTTTTGGTATGGGTGTGTCATCAAGCAAAAGGAAGAGTCGCTCAAAAGTTGCTAAGAGGAAGCGGCGAGCTGGTAAGCAACGTGCTGGAAAGCGGGTGCGTGTGCAGAAAGTAGCTTTTGGTTCTGCTGTTCGACGTCCGATTCGAGCAGAATTGCTAAGAGGTGGTGGAAAGAAAATGAATATTCTAAATGCATTGAAAATAGCCGTTGCAGCAGCTCGTAAATCAGTAAAAGCAGCAGGTGGTAAACGAAAAGTCCGCACGCCTAGAATTATTCCGATTCCTAAAACTGGTGGAGTATTACCATTAATACCAATATTTGCTGGTCTGTCAGCCTTAGGCTCCTTAGCTGGTGGCGCTGCAGGTATTGTTCGTGCCATCAAGGACGTGAAGAAGGCAAATGCAGAAAAGACAGGTGCTACTTTAAAACTACGTGGAAATGGATTATATCTGAAACCATATCGTTCAGGTATGGGATTGTTTATAAACCATAGGAATATGTCAAACAACTAATTGTGTCTCTACCCAATAGACCGCTATCAAATGTCGATCTGGAAAAGTATGTGTTAAAACTAAAGATACCTTACTTTAGGGGAGTTTATATGCGAGATTCATTACCTGCACGTGGTCCCCGACGGTATGAAGCAGCGATTATTAATTTGGATAGCGCATCGGGGGTAGGGACGCATTGGGTGGCATATCGAAAAGTCAACTCTGAAGTAACATACTATGATAGCTTTGGCGATTTGCCACCACCTACCGAATTGGTGAGATATCTGCAAACAGGTTCGAACGCGTCGAAAAACATTTACTATACATACGATCGTCAGCAAGAATTCGATTCAGTTTGGTGTGGCCATCTGTGTTTGAAGTTTCTCTCCGATATAAAATAATAATAATAATAATAATTATGTCTTTGACGTCACAAGTTGAACGTGATAACTACACAAAGATCTTGCACTCACTTAAAGTGTTTAAACATGTGGGTGGATTGTTGAAAATGACTGCCGAACAATTAGAAAACGTTCCGAAGGAAGTAATGATTTCGATGGCACCAAATGAAATTGCTCTAGTTTGGGTCAAATGAACTGAAAAGTGACGAGGATATGATGAAATATCAGTTTTGCTATGAACATTACAATAGCGACAGTGACGATTCCAACAAGGATGTGGGTGATGGGCCATTGCCTCGGAAATTATTTTGTTGTTACTGCAAAATTAGTGATGTGAATATAACAGCTGAAAATTCGATTAACACGACATCAGATGAGAAGAAAAAAAAAGCGCTAGTGTATTAAACCCATTGAGCAGCTGCAAATCATAATAAAAACCATAACAGATAGCTACTTAACGTCAGTCATGTCGCATACATTCACGCTAACAGGATCCTCGAGTACAACAAGTAAATATGGTCTTGCACTTGTCGGATTTTACACATATAATTCAATTTTTAACATTGATGAAAACAACAACTCCTTTGGTTACATAAGGAAGGATGAAAAAATATCACATCTACTGACCATTCCACCAGGAGCATGTAAAATTGATGAAATTGGTCAAGCTATGTTGACAGTTTTAAAAGAGTCAACCCGCAACGATAGTGATGAAATATTTTCGTTAACAGCCAACAATAATACGTTAAAATGTGAGATGAAATCGAAGTATGACATTGATTTGGGTGGTGACAAAAGTATTGCCAAAATGTTGGGGTTTGACGCTAAAGTGTTAAAAAAAAATGAAAAGCATCAGTCAGTGTACAATGTGGATATTATGAAAGTACGCATTATACGGGTTGATTGTAATATAATCTCTGGTGCATTCCTGAACTCGTCGAAATGTCACATCCTATTGGAATTTGATATTGACGTTGAAGCAGGGTATAAAATTACGAAAGAGCCGCAGAATATTATTTATATGCCGATTATACCGGAAGGACGTCAGTTCATAGACAACATCAGTCTGCGAATCTTGGATGACGACGGAGATCTGATTGACTTTCGAGGGGAGAAGATAATTATTAAATTGGAATTAAAGAAAATAGCATAAGTATGGGTTTCTGCTTTAACACTCAACTACGTTTGCTGCATACTGTGAAAGATTCAGTTAAACATAATAAAAGTAAACAAAGTAGGCAAACCAGGCTCATTCGTAATCCAGTCATAAGATCGAAAAGACCTCATCGGCAGCAGCAGCAGCAGCAGCTTTCTCGTGAAGATTACAGTTTTTTACGATCAATTGGTTTGAAAATACGAAAATCTAGAAAATGACGGCTACTAGTGAAAAGATCGAGGTTTTCACCGAACCCATCTTCGAGAACTCCATAATAAGTTTACAGGAACATACTTATAAACCATATGGTTCCCCAACATTTAAGAACTCTGGTGAAATTCGTATTCCCGTACACTTTCAAGACATAATCTTGGATGTTTCCGAAAGTTACATATACATCGAAGGTACTTTCAAACCTAAAGATGCAACAAAGAAATGTTACTTATCGAATAATGCTATAGCCTTCCTTTTCGACGAAATTCGCTATGAAATGGGTGGTGGTGAACAAGTCGCAATTGTCCGAAAACCAGGAATTACTACAACACTGAAAACGATGGCATCCTTCGGCGCCTAATAATTCTGTAATGGTTTGTGGATGGGGTCTAAATGAAAATAATCAAGCTCTTGTTGATGCCACAAGTCATGTATTCTCCGGAAAGCTCCCCCTAAAGTATCTAATGGGTTTTGCAGAGGACTATACGAAAGGAATTCTTAATGTTAAGCAAAAGCTTATTTTAATTATCGCTCGCAATTTTAGCAATTGTTATGTTGGTGAAGTAGAAGCAGACATTAATATTGATAAAATCGAATGGAGAGTTCGTCATATTATTTCCGATGATCGTCAAAAGCTAAAGATAATGTCTCGCATGAATAAAGGTGTAAATAGCGCCAATATTCCAATGGCATATCGAAAATGGGATTTGTACGAATTACCTGCCTTGCGACAAACATCATCAGACGTGTGGGCTTTAAGGACTAGCACCAGTCTCGAAAAGCCGAGATATTTGATTATTGGGTTCCAGAATAGTACCTATTGCGATAATAAATCCAAAGATGCCACTCAGTTTACTGCAGCCAATATAAGTGACATACGAGTATACCTTAATTCCACTGTTTACCCATATGAACGGTGGAATTTAGAATTTGGGAAAAAATTATATGCTACAGCTTACTATACCTATGAGAACTTCCAGAGTAGCTACTACGGTCGAGAAATGGTGGACCCAATGTTAAATTACGTCGATTATCCTGACAACCCCATTTTCATCGTGGATTGCAGTCATCAACCAGAAGCTATCAAATCGTCCACAGTTGATGTCAAAATCGAGTTTGAAACACGAAACAGTAAATTTCCCAAAGACACTAAAGTTTATGCATTGGTTATTCACGACTCATTCTTAAGTTATAATATCTTAAACGGTTCAGTTACTAACAAATCTGTATTTTAATCTTTGTTTATGTTTTTTACTGAAGCATCGCGCGATCGCATCCAACTCTAATTTACAATACCGATTTTACCCCTACTAATATGGATAAAATTAGAAAGTAAGGTAAATAAATTTGATAGCAATGTAGGTTGTAGTTAGTCTAGAAATAAATATTTTTTAATATTATATATAGTGTTTTATTATTCCAAAAGCTACAACTTTGCTTTTAAGTTTTGAACTGTGGATCGAGGGTATATTTTGATATTTGACAAGTAATGAACTGTTAAAGATAAGAATATACAGAAATGTGTGGGAAAGAGAGAGAGAGAGGAAGATAGAGGGTGGGGCAAGATAATGTATATAAGCACCTATTTCGACTTGGAAATTCATTCTAACCCAAAATGTCATCAAGCTCGGATGCAGGTTATTCGAGCGATGAAGAACGGCGCGTTCAATGTCATCAACATAGACGAGTACATCGTAGGGGTGGTAGGTTAAGAGAAAGATTTTGCATAGTGCAATCTTTTGTAAAATGGGGCCTTCTTGTCAACTTGTGTATGTATTGCTACACAACGAGATTTGCGGGTATACATGATGTTGGTTTCATCCAGACCCATTTTACAATAGGATTGAATAGAGCTATGCAAGATCACTCTTGGTGTAGTGCTTGTCGTGCAAGACTGTTTACGGTCTTTCATCAGAACTCATGCCTTATTTGCAATAGAATGTAAATTGTATTGCAAATAAAGCAGCTACCACCGGAATCGACTACCGTCCGAACCCTGACCCCCTCTTACCCATCCCCAGGTCCTTCTCGGAGGGCCACATAAAGAATTGAGCGTAGTTAGTTGTTTAATGTCACATATCCAGGGTGACACGACACTTTCGAGAAATAATTTCTCGATTGTGTTACTATGGATAAAGATATTATGTTATTTAATAAAAATGTAATATTCCTAACCAAATCTAATTTTTTTTTTGTTGAACCCATGGTTCACCTAACTCAGGACTAATAATACAATGGAATTAATATTAAGAATACAATTTTTATTGATAACAATTCTTATAATTGTATAGTAGTTTTACGTTCGATATTGCACAGTGCCATGGTTGCGTTGTGGGATGGAAAAAACATGGTGGAAGCCTCTTAAATTTACTTAGTTTCGGTTTTCGTTCACAGGGAATATTGATCATAATTTCTTCGCTTATAAACTTCTTTAGAAATTTCATCTTTTCACTACCTTTTACGTAAACCTTGGGTGATTGATACAATCTCAATATATGATTAAATATGTTATTAAGTTCACACAATTCTATATTTCCAGACTCCCACTTCAATCCATGATAATTTTCGGCCCATTCAACACTCTTTAGCTCATTAACAGACAACATACGTTTATGAAAAGAAGGTTTAAATAAATAATTGGCGGCACGAAACCCATCGTAAATTGCTATTTCTTTTGGAAAATATCCAAAAGAACAATGGTAGCCCTGGATATCAACAAAAATGTCTGAACGATATTCTGCCATGGTTGCTTGCAACTAACTAATGTATTTTGATGTGAAAATATGGTTTTATCCACATCTAGGATTGTACATTCAAAAGTTATCCCTACCACAATTTTTCAATAAATACGAGTAGAGCTTCACAACTAATTCATATACATCTTGGACATGGCCCAAGAAAGACCTGCAAGCCGTGGCTCGTCGCTGTTTAGCGATGAGACTGAATATGTTCCTCGACCCCAAGAAGGACCTGCAAGCCGTGGCTCGTCGCTGTTTAGCGATGAGACTGAAATTGTTCCTCGACCCAACAGACCACCACAATCGAGGCGAGTTGAAAATGTTGAGACCACTGGACCTGCGGACTCCACATCGGATGCGGGATCGGTAGAAGTCAGCGATGACTTTAGAGGTCCAGCCGATTCCACATCTTGGTGGGATTTTGAAGATGATATGGACGCCGGTCCTGCGGACTCAACCACTCCGTAGAAGGACTACGATAAGTCCTATTATCTTTCCTATGCGACCGCCCGAACCCTGACTCACCCCAACCCCCTTCCCCAGGTCCTCTTCGGAGGGCCACATAAAGACTTGAGCGTAGTTTAGTTATTCCGGACCAATTTATTGTGGTACGGTATTATTATTATTATTATTATTGAAAGCCTACCCTAAACATGATTAAAATTTAATTATTTTAAGGTGTCAGTTAATAGAACACTTTATACATTTTGTATTATTTATTTAGGTAAAAAATTATATACATAGTCATACAATATTGTAGCATTTTTAACGCTACAAGAACAAATATCTAAACTATGATATGAGCAATACGTAGTATCCATTGTTAATTTTGGTACATTAATAGAACCAGTAGTGAATTCTAAATTAACAATAGAAGGAGTTTTAAGGTTCTTTTCGGAAAAAGTATTAATTAAAAAATCCTTCTTTACTTGGCCCTTGACATAAATAGTATCGACATCGTGCAGAGCGTCGTAGAGAATCGGGAAAAGCTGGTCGAGATCCATTTCACCATAAGGATAGCAGAGACCATGTCGGTTTCCATATAAAAACAACACTTGCTTCTGGCATTGATACGATAGTTCATAAAACGGTATGGAAGGTTTAAAGAAGTAACTTTTCATCTCCTTTCCATCATAAATAGCCAACTCTTTAGGTTGAAATTGTGGAACACAGAATCCTTGAACGTCGACTACAACAAACTTCATCTTATCAAAGCTGGGAGCAAACTAAATTATTTTTTAAATTCAAGACACAATAAATGCCCCCATAACGCAAAAAGAGAGGGATAATGCAAGGTTAAGATCTAGCATTAGAATAGTTCCTTCAGACCTTTGAAACTTTATTTGAAAATAGTAAAATTTACACCCCCACCCCTAAAATAGGGCTATAAATACGTGTGCGCATATTAGAATGTATCACTTCTCATCCAGCCATGGACTCGAGCAGATTAATGACGACTGCGAGCAGGAAGAGAAAAATAGAGGAGTATTGGTCGGAATCTAAGAAGCGGTTTGAAAATAAACCGATCGCTGTCGTTAAGCCGACAGTACACCCACCACCACCACCACCACCAACTGTCGTGGTGGTGATAGAAGACGACGATGTCGGGGTGCCGAAACCACCAGCACCACGTCGGCGTTGGCGTCGCATAATTGCACCGCGATCTGTCCAGATCGCCAGAGGGGAACAGCCGAATTAGCTGGTTTCCCTCAATTACCAAAATAAAACGGTCCTTTTCAGGACCACACTTATACTTTGAGCGTAGTTAGTTAGGTAGAAGTCCCATTCGTGAGATGATATAATACCAACAAGTGGTATTTGTTATCATCACACATAGAAAAGGGATTCTCTTTACTACATAATTCATCTTAAGGTGGATATGTTGAAAAATTAGTATCATATTAATTTTTTTAAGAGATTTCTCATCAGTTTAGAGCAAAAAGGTACTAAACTTAAACCATCGGACGTAGTCTAAGCTACACAGTACCATTTTTTAAATTGCAATTAAATAAAAATTGATATTTCTTGTTTTCATCCCTTTCCTATTTTGCATTAATTTTTTTTAGGCATTTCCGATAACTTTAGAGCTAAGAAGTATTAAACTTAAATTACTGGGCGTAGTCTAAGCTACACAGTACCATTTTTTAAATTGCAATTAAATAAAAATTGATATTTCTTGTTTTCATCCCTTTCCTATTTTGCATTAATTTTTTTTAGGCATTTCCGATAACTTTAGAGCTAAGAAGTATTAAACTTAAATTACTGGGCGTAGTCTAAGCTACACAGTATCATTTTTTAAATTGCAATTAAATAAAAATTGATATTTCTTGTTTTCAGCCAGTTCCTATTTTCATTAATTTTTTTTAGGCATTTCCGATAACTTTAGAGCTAAGAAGTATTAAACTTAAATTACTGGGCGTAGTCTAAGCTACACAGTACCATTTTTTAAATTTCAATTAAATAAAAATTGATATTTCTTGTTTTCACCCAGTTCCTATTTTTCATTAATTTTTTTATGCCATTTCCCGACATTTTACGCAAAAATTTCATAGCACAAAAATAATTATTTTGCTGCAAAGAACCGGTTTCCAATTTTATTTTGGCAGTTTTATTAAAAATTAGCCCTTCAACCCTTAATGCGCATGCTTGTGGACTTAAAAAAAAAACCCTTACTGTTTTTTCATAAATTACAGTCAAAGTCGCCCTTTCTTAGAAAAATTAAAAAAATGGTACTATATTTGTTGTTTCCCTATTTTCTTCAATTTTTTCCATTATTTTTTAATCTAATTCTGATATAACAAGTTGTGCTCTTCATTTTTGGTCCTACACTTTTTACGCTTAATTGCATGGTTTGTCCATAAAATACCAAATTCATATTATTATTTTCCTCAGGGTAGTACCGGCTATTAGGGGATGATACCAAATTTTTAATTTTTAACTTTTTACACTTTAAAAAATGGTACTGTGTAGCTTAGACTACGCCCAGTAATTTAAGTTTAATACTTCTTAGCTCTAAAGTTATCGGAAATGCCTAAAAAAAATTAATGCAAAATAGGAAAGGGATGAAAACAAGAAATATCAATTTTTATTTAATTGCAATTTAAAAAATGGTACTGTGTAGCTTAGACTACGCCCAGTAATTTAAGTTTTATACTTCTTAGCTCTAAAGTTATCGGAAATGCCTAAAAAAAATTAATGAAAATAGAAACTGGGTGAAAACAAGAAATATCAATTTTTATTTAATTGCAATTGCAAAATTTTCTCTCAATGAAATTTAGAAAAATGGAGATGTATAGTTTGGACTATGTCCAACATTTTAGGTTTAATACTTTTTTGTTCCCTAGTGTTTTTTATTGTTACTGAAGTTCAGTAAAATAAAACAAATTATATAATATAATATTATAACTTTTATTGTTATAACTTGTATAATATAATATGTACAATTTTTACATTGCTAATATCTAACACCGCAAATCTTTTTTAATGGTATAATGTGTACAATTTTTACATTCCTAATATCTAAGACTTAAAATCTAACATAATCACCTACAACTAACTTATCCATATCTTACATATCCGCGGCA
The DNA here is from genome assembly GCA_963920685.1 of Polydrusus tereticollis. Classification (NCBI taxonomy): domain Eukaryota; kingdom Metazoa; phylum Arthropoda; class Insecta; order Coleoptera; family Curculionidae; genus Polydrusus; species Polydrusus tereticollis. The sequence goes on from OY987327.1 coordinate 139,003,271, forward strand.
TAAGAAAAGTTGTCAAAGTGTTTAAGCCGCTGCTTACACCTAGCCATCTTTTCCTGTGCCGCCTCCATCCTTTTCCTTAATTCTAACATTTGTCTCTCGCACTCCTTCACTTCACTTACACTGTCTTTCATGTCCCTAACTAAAGATTGTCTAATATTGAACGCAGCAGCCACTGTCTCTCTTTGGCTCGGCGAAAATTCACCAAGCCACTCAAGCACTATTTTAACCACCGTGGGGCGTCGCCTCTTCAGATTTCCACTTAGAATCGGCAATTCTGGCCTCTTAAAAATAGAGTCATTTGAAGACGTTGCTGCCGCCGTCGAACATTCCTCCACAACGATGACCTCTGGTGACAATGGCCTCCGTTGCGGTTTACCCGTGGTGGTGGTGGTGGTGGCGGCGGTGACGACGGCGGCTGGTGGTGATGCCACTCTAGGTAGGTCCGGAACAGGAGCGCTGGTGTTCTTTTTCCCTTTCCTACTTCGGGCATAGAAATCGGCTTTTTTAATTGATCGACTTCGTGGCATCTTTAGAAGCTGCGCCAACTTCCCACCCGGCGGATCCGCCTTCCTCACCACCACGTTGTTTAAAACGACAACACTTGACTGCTGCTGCTGCTGCTGCTCCTGATGTTGTCGAGAAGCAATCTCAGACAACATATTGTTGCAGGCTTCTTCCTCGGCCTTTTCCTGAATACACTGCTCCGTAAACTCAGTCTGCTCCAGGGCCCATTTCTCCACTGTCCTAGGTGTAAGGACGGACGCCGGATCAAAGCCCTCTAGCATGGCTTCTTCAGCCGCACTGCCGAAACTGAACAACGACATACTGTCATTTTCACACTCCATTACTTCTTACGTACTTAACTTTAAACTTAGACGACCACGAACAACTGCAAAATGATGTGCTGCATTTACGTCGGCTACCTTTATACACCCACCCCCACTTCTCAGGTTCCATTTCTCGCGTCTAACCGACAAGGTTAGCTTCGTACATCTCTCTCGAGGTCATTATTTTCCAAGGACGAATATGCTTTTCGAGTGGACCGTTCAACTTTACACAAAATGAAGAAATTACTAAATATAAAGATTTGTTACTTTAAATTTTGTATTATAGTATTTCAATAAAATAACTTATGTTGCACAAAACCATTTTACAATGTCTCTTGCTTACAAATTTAACAGACAAGCAGAAGTACTAGATTTGTAAATTACAAGGATGTGATATATGACAAAATTACATTTCTACATGACTTATAATAATTAAAATATTATTATTATGGACTTTCCAGTTTAAATAGACGAGTATATTACTACTACTTTACAAAAATAATTGTACAATACGCAATAAATTTTCGCAATTCTGTTCCGGATCGGACTTAAAAAATTCGATGTTGGCATGTCCCCAGGGTAGAGTTTTTGTGCTTTGTGGAATTACATAACGCTTATCGTCGCTGTGTGACAGAGCAACTTTATTAATAAATTGCGTATAAACATCATGCAATTCACTTTGAAATGTTTTCATTTTTCTAAATATAAGTCCACCGTGCTCGACGATTTTCCGATAATCTTCTTCATGCCATTCCTTTTCTACGACTGATTTTTTGACCCCCTTAGCTTTTTTTAATTCATTACTTAACGATTTTACATAATAAGCTTTGGCCCCTGTACCATAAAACGAAATTATTGGGTCGTCCGGAAATTCATCCTTCATCCTACCCAATACCGATTTATTTTTGATTATATTAAATTTATTTTGCTCTGGATAATTTGACGTGTCAAACTTATCTGGGTTTTCCGTTATTACATGATAAAAATTATCGGTCAATACTTTTATAATAAGCAAGTCCGTATCAGTGTAAAGTAAGGATGCATTCTTACCAAACTTTTTCTTAATGAAATTGTAGAAAAAATCATATATTACTGTTTTTGAGATGTCCAATATGGAAAACCCTATATATATCGGTTTATTGTAAATAATTTTCAATTTATTTATGTGGATCGCGACAAAGTTTTCGGAAAATATTGATCTGCTGCTAAAATTGGGGCGAGCAATTAATGACCCTGCTCCAACTTTACCGCGACCATTTTCCCATTGAGTAATCAACTTTATATCTTTGCGCTTTTCCACGTTTTCCATAGTCTTCCCAAAAACAGCATTTATTATTAATTTAAAGAGGTCTTTACCAAATTTTGTCGTAGAAGAATTTCACAATTCAGTATTAAAATCAATGTATGTTTTTAACCACTTCGATTGATCAAATTTTAATACTCTATGAGTTTGCATTACCATTAGGCCGTTGCAGATGGCTTGTTTTAACGTTCTATAGTGAACTACATATCTCTTTTTATCATTTAAATTCGGAATTAATTTTGGTAATTTTGCTGTCTTAGTAGGAGGTATTATGTTTTCTACTAAGAACGGAAGATCAGAATGTGCATCATGTAATTCTTCAGGGTAATGAACATCCACTTCGAAAACATATCCTTGCGGGCTATCATCGTCAACAGCCAAAATATTTAAATCAAGTATTTCACCTGCTGAGAGCCATCTAAAACCGCCTAATGGTAAAGTTTGGGACATACTATGACCGTATAGGTTTGTTGCATCCAGATAGCTTATAAATGAAGAAGGTTCGTTGGGATCAAAATTTGGTAAAAATGAATTATTGGCAATATGCATTCTATCTGTACACTGACTTATGCCACCGCGAATTCCCTTTTGGAAAAAATGGATTATATCAATATCCGTCATCAGTTCTAACTCCACCTTGGTCATGCGCAACATACAATCAAATGATAAACTTGGAAGGGTAAAATACTGCGCAGGATCGAGTTTGTAAACTTTTAAACATGTATCGCGAAATTGCTCAAAAACATCATTTAATAACAATACGTCAGACTTTAAATATAAATCCGAATAATCACCTAAATTCTTACATGCAAACAAGCGCCACACCTCTTTTGCTCTTTCATAACACTCATCGCTGATATATTCTTCTCGTAAATGATCATAAAACTCATTTTTTGTTGGAAGATTTTCATTATTCATTTTATCGATGCAGTCAATAAAACTATATGGAAAAACGCCTTTTCGACGCATTAAATTAAATTTACCCTCAGTGACAAAATATTTTCGCGTTTCTCTAAATTCATTAACATTTAAACCATTACCCAAATTTTCCAAAGATGTTGATAAAAATTTAAAACTGTCTATAAATCGCAACTTTAAATATTTCCGTTTCATCTGTCCGGTTTTTCCATCAACGTAGTCGTGCATGTAAATACTCTTTGTAAATGATACATACTTCTCCTTACTTTGAGCTATCACATCAATTTTGTCTCCATATCGACAGAGTTCCTTTATAAACATGTGGCTATCATATCCACTTAAATTATGGAAAATAATGGGGACAAAACTTGGTATTTTATAATTTAAGTTACATATGGAATGTGCAGCACCACGTCTTTTTTTACCAGTTATGTGGCAATGATCTTTTACTTTTACATCATCAATCTGAAAAGCTTGCTCACATATGCCACATATCTCAGCATTTTCAAACTCTTGTTGTTCAGCGGTTGTTAAACGATGCATTGGTTTAATATCTTTTAAATATGTATTATAAAGGAATCTTAAATCTGCCCCGATAAAGCTCAAACTTGGACAAAGAATCATCAAAAGAGCATTTAATTAAATATGCAAAAGAGGATGGTTCATGTTTTAAACTTTTAACAGTATAAGAATTTTGATTATTTGGTTCCACCGTTTGAATGGGTTTTAATACTGATTCAAAATCCGCGTAAACAACAAAGGGAACGCGCATTTGTTTCTCAATACTATCAAATTTTAATATATTTTCCGGTACACTCTTTCCAAATTTATCTACTTTCAGATCCGTTGAGGGTGTCAACGCATAGATATGCTTACAATCGTGCTTTTGCTGTAATGTTAAATCTTCAAGTGATCTAAAATAGATTAGGCAACCGTCACAAAAATATAATTTCTGATTATGCTTTGAAATTTGACTGGAAACTAAACGAGACAAATCTTTTATCCAGCAATAATGACTTTTTGAACTGCTTTCTTTATCACCAGCATTACAATCTTCAGTTATTAACAACAAATTGACGTGCATTGGTAGCTTTTTTGTAGCATATCTTAATGGGCCGACCACCTCATATTGCATTTTATTATCTTTAAAAGAGGATTCTAAACCGTATACATTAACTGAAATATTATTTAACACCTCAAATTTTTTAATATCACACAATTTCACTGGAAAATCCATACCTGTAAAGTCCAACACAGTGCTGTAATGGGGGTAGGAACAAAGTTGTGATGGATCCGAGACTGTAGGAAATAAAGCTGCCATTATGGACCAAGCAAAACAACACTGATCCTGGTTCAGTACATTGATCACAGCTTTTTTATATTCAATGAATCTTGGTAATTTTATATAGGATGAACCACCAAGGGGTGAATACTTGTTAATATTCACCTCCAAATATAAAAGGCCCACCCTGCAAAAAAGAAAAAAATTGTTAGATTTTATCTTAACCTGTTAAATAAATTACTTCGCAAACATTTTTTTTTCTATTTTACCGTACCTGAATCTTTTTCCTGAAACTCTGTTGCCTGCACCTTCATTACCTCCACAAAAGATCCATACACATCCTTTAAATCACTTCCTGCGGCAACTATCTCATTGCAGGTGTTGAAAGATTTTTCACTAAATATATCCTGTGATTGTAGAAAATATCTGCCAACAGCAACCATATTTATTTTCAAAGCATGTTCTCTACTAACTATGTCACTTATTAATTGCATCACTTTTGTTTCGATTTCAGCAAAAAATGCTGAATAGTCAACATGCTCAATTTCACTGTTAATGCGATATGATGCAATTCTATTTTTAAATGCATGATTTATAAGCTCAACACCATTGCACAGTGGCACACATGATCTACTTTTATGCAGCGACGTTCTCGAATGGGCTAACATCTGCCCCTGTGGTACACTCACTTCACATACAGCACAATTCTGCATACTTGACGTCGATGCACCACCATCAATTCTACGACGCTTCCCTCCAACATTATCACTATCAAATCTTTTCTTAAATAACGAACCACATTTTTCACATTTGTAATTATTCATGATTAGTAAATAGTTTATTTACCAAAAGGAGTGACTTAAACTATCTGTGTGACTATGGGGTTCTTTTCAAATGAAATCATATTTATAAGACAAATTCTCGGGGAGGGGGTATAATTCCACTTACTTCTTCAAGGTTAGACACGCTCAAGGTCAATGTAAACTTCAAGTTCAAGGTCAAGGTCAAATTCAAGGTCAATGACAAATTCAAGGTCAACTTCGGGTTCAAGGTCAAGGCCGGGTTACTGAAGGTCAAGGTCAAGGTCAAATTTAAGGTCAAATTCAAAGTAAAATTCAAGGTCAATGCCAAATTCAAGGTCAACTTCGGGTTCAAGGTCAAGGTCAAGGTCAAGGCCGGGTTACTCAAGGTCAAGGTCAAATTCAAGGTCAATGCCAAATTCAAGGTCAACCTCGGGTTCAAGGTCAAGGTCAAATTCAAGGTCAAGGTCAAGGCCGGGTTACTCAAGGTCAAGGTCATAAAAAGGGGTGGGGGGATAGTCAGAACTCTCATTTCATGACTACTTGCAGGTAACCGCCCTTGCGACCACGCGACCGTTTTCATACGAAACAGCATGATCTGAAGTAAAACTGGCACCAGACCACTACTTTTTAAGTTCGTTATACATCTGGGGATTACGTGAAATTTATTTAGCCATTGCCTATGTTGTAATAGTTATTTACCTAACAAGTGCGGAAAGTGGTCCTTTACCGCACGCGACGGCAGTTGCACGAACGACGCGAAGCGGAGTTCGGGCAAGCCGTTAAGGGCGGTAAAGACACTTTACGCACGTGGTAGGTACACAATTTTTCCTTCGAGCAATAATATTTGGAACAAAAATCAAATTTAAAAGAAAAAATTTATAAAAAGTAACAAATATTAATTGTTAAAAGCTATAAATATTTTTATATTATGCATTGCGCGAATGCAAGTACATCAATTGCATTTTTTGAATAAAATTAATACAGTGCGGTAAAGAATCTTTACAGCACTGAGTGCGGTAAAGAATCTTTACCGCACCGGTAAAAAAAAGAAGTATATTACAAAATTAATACAAAAAGAAACAATATTTTTTAAAAATATTTATTACATACAAACATTATAATATAAAAATATAGCTAACGATAAATATTAAAATTAAATGTACAATTTGTAGCGCAATGCAAATTAAGTGCTGAGCGAGCTTGATTTTGTTCATCAGATGTAGTTGAGCAGTTTTTGTAAATTACAGAAGCGTTATTTTCTTGCGCCATGCATGGTACAGTAGATTGTTGTGACCTGAAAATTGCTAAAGGTGTAGGCGTTGGGTTGTTTCGTGTTGATAGACCAGGAGCATCCTCTAAAGTCTCTGTCACTGCTACTGACGTTGATGTTAAAGTTGAACACTGCTCAGTGCTTCTATTTGGGGTACTAAAGCTTTGCAGAATGTTTTGAGCAATCCTTTTTTTATTTTGCAAGGAATCTTCTATGTACGACTCTGCTACAGAGGTGGATTTCCATCCACCGTGCCTCTTAATGTTTGTTATGTTGCTGCCAGATTCTGCAAGCATAGTTGCCGATGATCTTCTAAAGCAGTGCCCGGTATACATCTCTGGATTGGATAGATGTAAAAATCCAGCAATATTTGCTGGCATTTTTCCGATAGTGTTAATGCCCACGCATTGTTGTGAGCATTTTCCAGCTTTATATTGTATAAAAAAACGTCTATGCGGGGTGGCACCAGGGCGCAAAGCTACATATTTTCTGAATAAGCCTAGGTAACTTATTCTTATATTTCCAGGATCGCAGACGACAAATTTTCGTGAAATATTTGTCTTTGTCGCCTTTATTGATACAACCAGCAAATCTTCTTTATCTTCAACGTCATCAACCGTTAATTTCATTAATTCTTCACGGCGACAGGCGCCTGCAATACCGAAAATGGCAGCTACCTTAATCATAAGGTAAACTTCATTGGGTGCTTCGATTAGAAACTGCTCTGTCTGTTCTTTTTCCAAAACCTTGGATTTTTTAGGCTTATAACCTACATTTAGTCGCTTTATGTATGACGTTAACTTATAGAATCTTTGAATATCAATGTTTTCCTTTACTTGTAACGTTAGTTTTAACATAGAAAACTTTGACCATAAGCTTGAAGGTGAATATTTTTTCGATATTTTATAAAAATATGCCAAAAGTACCTCTTCGTTAATTCCTGACGCTTTTTTTTCTTTGCACCATGTTTGTAATTGTTCATATTCTTTATTGTACCGGTCCTGGGACTTTTGTGGAATTAAAGAGCCGATTGCTGCATTCGCTGCTTCAGATATTTCTTCATCGGAGCTCTCCATCTCTCAAGAATAAACGTTATACCACAGCTTTATATTAGAAAATGAAAAATTTGAACCACGAAACACGCGAAATTAACTGAACTGTTTAGATGGTATCTACAGACGCGAAATATAATAATGAGTTGTTGCTATGGGAATACAATGCAATGCAGTCGAGCAGATTTTGACTAATACCATCTAGATCAGACGTTTAATCAAATTCCTGTCATAAAAATTATGACATAAAATTATTTATAATATTTTAGGTACAGGGTGTTTCATTATATAAGTAGAGAAGAAACGTATAAAAGTATGAGACCAAAAATAGGTACCTAGTAAAAATATTCGTAATGATGTGATACTTATCGCCGTTAGTTGTGGTTAGCATCATAATGTAGTAAATTAAATAGAACATATTACGCATATAATAAAATTTATAAGAGTGCGGTAAAGAAATTTTACCGCACTGAGTGCGGTAAAGTACTACTTACGACACGAAAATGAGTGCTGTAAAGTGTACTTTACCGCACGCGAGTAGGAAAATTAATAAAGACGTCTTCGCATTCGTCAGAGCCGTACAGGGGTATGTGTCCGATATGGTAAAAGAGGGAATAACGGTAGCTTCCTTTACGACATGGTAATACTTCCAGTTCTTTAAGAGGGGCTCTATCTACGTTAAATTACCTAACTTGTCCACGGCGTACCACCATAAAGACATTAGGGTGATTGATGAACGACTGTCCCACTATGACAGACACTGCCTCTGCTAAATCTACTTTAAGGCTAATAAAAACTTTATAGCGAATTATTATTGAACTACCTGCAAAACCGTTTAAACGTATTTGAACGGGGCAAAGGTTTAAAACTAGATTCATAACGTCAGACTCGCGTAACAAAACAGTGTTGCTGCCTGAATCAACTTAGGAACGAAATATAGAACCATTAATTGCACGATCAATAAAGTAACAAGTATTGGTTTCATTATAGTCGAGCAGATTCAAATTTTAAAATGGAATGTGGCTTACCCTACTTATTCTTTGGATAATTGGATTCCTCATGTCCAGTTTGCATGCCTTGCACTCAAGACAATGTTTAAAACATTTAGTTGCATTATGGCCACGTTGACCACAGTTAAAAAATTAAAACATTTTGTCGAGAATTGAGATTTGTTCTGCGACATATTCTAAATATTGTTTCTCAAATCAACAAATCTATGTTTCCTTACGTGTCTCTCTTGTTGACCTTGCGATTGACCAGAGGAAGATTGTACGCCAATCACTGCGAACATTTACCCTAGGTGCTTCCTGTCTGGATTCTACTGATCGAGTTTGCTGGCTTAGGTTCTTATCATCTTTTCTAACCTTCTGAACTTTTCTTCTGACGTTTCAGTTTCAGGAGTACTTGGGGAGGCAGAAGGGGAACGCGTAGACAAACGTTTTTGTCGTTTTTTACGTTCTGTGATTCTGGACGTTTCCTTGAATTGCCTCCGCTTTCCGGGATTTACGACTGCGATAACGAGCACTATCACTGTCTGAACTCGCAATAGAGCTCTGGCTGCAAGATCGGGATCGTTTACCCATTGTAGTAACAAAGTAGCTCAGTAAGCAATTAAACAAAACACTAAATGCAACTAGTCACTAAGCGTTACACAAATTTGACAAACAAAAGAGTAATCGCGCACGAAATAATTATTAACGGCACATGCAGTAAACGACACACCTGATCTATATACACATTTACGAAAAGAATAATTAAAATAAAATAAAACCCAGCGTATGGTACGAACGTATATTTCCAACTGTCCTCATTATATTCCTTAAACAAGGGCCTTTTTAGGGTATCCCAAATAACCCATAAATACTCTTAAAGATTAACAGGACTGTAAAAGAAATATGATATGTTGACACCAAGTTGACACAATCCTGATAGCAAGTTTGCTTCTCACCTAAATGGTCATAATTTCTACCAGATACAGGGTATTATTTTCTTAAGTTATTACAGATGATTGTTAGCCTCCGTCGCGGAGATCGCAATTGAAGAAGAGGATTTGACGTAATATTATACAAACAAGTTTCGGTAGGACTATAAAAATAATAATTATTAGAAAAAGTGAAGGAGAATACTATAAGACAAATAGACTTTAGTTATTAGCAATACATAGATATTAATGGAAAATGCAGCTTGATCAAAAATGTGGACGCTATTTAAACTTTGTTACTATTAAGGCGCGTCCTCGCCGAAAAGCATTTGTAGCAACAGTTCGCAAATGCTTGTTTCCGCCGTCTCGTCATCTTTATACATTCATGATCAACAAATGTGTTTGCAAGCATTTGTTGCTGATCCAGTTATTATATCCTATTAAAACTTAAAACTGTGCATATATAAAAGTGTTAATTTTAATATTTAATTAATTCAAATAGCTCCAAAACTTGTTATTAGCGCTACGTCTTTACTTTTATTGGAACATAAAAACAAGAACAAGAAGTTCTATAAAACTATAAAATGGCATCTATATAGAGAGTAAGTGGTTCATTTAGTAATTTTTTATGAATATCTAGACAAAATTTTGATTTTCTGGTTTTAAACATTAGTGAAAAAGTTGGAAAATGAAATACGATTTACAGAACCTGTATACCCGTTAATGTTAGATTAGCCATTACACTTCGCTTTTTGGCTACAACAGGGGATTCGTAAGCAAGTCTGATAAACCTTTTTAGAATATCAAAGATAGGTGTGTCTGGCATCATTACTTGTAATAAATAAAATAATAATTTCTTTCTTCTTCTCATTTTTGTTTTTTTTTTTAATTGTGTTAGTATAGTCTAGAACTAGTATGCAATTGGTTATATTATAACTGTATTTCTCATCTCAATTAACAGTCTGCTTTGTTGTCCGTCCTTACCAGAAAAGCAGCAGATAACGCGCGCGATCTCTCTTGTTCACCAAATTATTAATTAAACAGTTTAAATTCCAGTACATGTTTAGCTGAAAGAAGAAAGAGGTACTATTTTCCATGTAATAGGTCTGGCACCCATGGATTTTTTAGTTGTAGAGTAATAATTTTAACGAGCTACTGCAGGATATCATTTGGGACGTGTTTGAGCCAACCTATGATAAGCAGATCCATATCAAAATATTGTGCACCAATAAATGAGCATTTACTGAACTCTTGGGTAAAATTCCAAGAACGGTTGAAAGTTGAACTGCAAATCATGAAGGATTTTACGAGAAATGAAGCAGCAGTTTAACACTTTCCGAATTTTCAAAAATGTTCCTTAATTTAAATGAATAGTTTAAAATTCAGTGACTGTCGTCTTTTTTAAAAGTTAATCGGTCATCGTACGAAGTTTGTGTTGAATAACTGCAACGCCATGTATTTCTAATTATAGATCTTATAGTTGTTATTCTAATTATTAGTGTTGTCAATGTTTCTTTGTTGAAATGAAAAAGAAGAAAGTCATTTAAAAGTATCTCCTTCATTTATATAAAAGTAAAAGGAAAAAGACCGACTCTGGCATAAGTTTGCTTCAAGACTAGTAATACAATGTATTTCGGCAAGTTTCTAGTGAAAGACTCGATTTAAAGCTCGGTAAATGCGCACTTCTACTTCCTGGGGCATGATGTTCTCTTGCGTTGTACTAATACAAGGGCAATTTAAGCAAGAAGGTTTCCTACGTTGAGCTAGATATACTGAATCAATACTGGTGGTCATTGGTGATGTTAAAGCCTTCCAAGTACTGTAACTCCACAACTTTTAATATGACCGAAAGCAATGCGATTGGTCGATAGTTCCCTGTTCAGGTGTAGGCTGGACTGCAGTTTTCCAGAAACAAGAAAATAGCTTGTTTTTTATAGGATAAATAGTTTAAAACCCCCAAAATACCGGTGCCAATTCATCGGCACATGCTTTAAGCACCATGACTGAAATTTCATAAGAATCAGAACCATTTTAGGTGTCAAGAACCATTAGGGCTTGTTTGAGAGGGCGCCGACAGAAACAATCGCGAACATTAAAATATTAAAATTATAGTGATATTTAGATATAGTGCTAATATTCAGTAATAATATGTACATAATATTATGAGTGCAAGATTAATTATGGGATATTATAAAATTTTCAGGTGGTAAACATTATTAAGAAGATTTACAAACCGCTAAAAGACTAAAATATTTAGAGTTAACAATTCAGTTTTTTAAATAGTTTATTTTACTTAGAGAACTCGCCAAAATGCGTTATTATCTAAATTAATTAATATGATAAAAGTATGTTACTATACAGTCGCTAATGTAAACCTAATAACTCGTTAGCACTCGTTACCTAATTCATTTGACAAATTGAAAATTAAGTAACACTTACCTAGTTGATTAAATTAATCTGCATAAAATATCTTTTACAGAGTCGTTAATTAAAAAAAAAAATACCCTATTTGTTTCTTACAATTTTGTGCGATTTTGTTAGCACCTCTTCCGAAAAAACATAATATACAGAGATCTAGAAATAACTTTTATATAGATACTCCTTCATCGCGTTACTTTCATATACATTTATATTAATACATTAAATGAAATGCCAACTCGTGATTAGTAGAACTATGACCTGTTCATCTATGATTACAATTGCCATTTCGATAATCATGTGAAAATATGCATGGTGCAAAAAATATGACCCATTTAGAAATCTGAGATAGATTGTCAGCTTTGTTCGGACTCAAATATAATGCCTTAAAACTATCAACAGTATAAGATATAATTGATCACTGTCAAGTTACGCGTGATAATAAATAAAATCGCGTTCATGGAAATAATATGGAGCTGGCGTTGGAGTTAAATTAAAACAGTTTTGTGTGATTTTGAAACCCTTAGACTGATATCTTTGGGAATACAAGAACTATTTCGGAATACAATATGTTAATATTGGTACACCCAATAACTTAAAAATATGCTTAACTCAATTTTAGGCTAAAGAAGATTTCTTTTCTTAATTGTTCTAAATACATTCTGTAACTGAAAGTCCTTATGGTATTTTTGGTTTAATTCGTTTTTAGGTGCTACTTTAGAATTTCTTTAACCAGATAATAAAAATTATTTATTTTAATTCTGAAACTAAAAATAAAAACTCACGAGCTGATGATCCGTTACAATTATTTTACATTTTCTTCACTTAATAACTCCACATATTATTATGTAATTATAAATTTATGATTTTCGAATTTTTTCCTTTACTCGTGCTATGAGAATTTGCTCCGTGCCAAATTTCAAGATTATAGGAAATGGGAAGTATCGAATTGGTTTTGATCAGTGAGTCAATGATCTTCGAGATCATTGCAGTGAGTCAGTATCAACTCTTTTTAAAAGGCCATGTATATTTATTATATTCAGTTAAAAGTTTAAATTTTTAAATGTTGCGTGTCGGTGTCGTCGGATCTTCTGTAAAGGAATGTGGTGTTGCGATATTGCCTCATGCAATAGTATTTTACGTTACAAGTCCGGTAGGTGACTTATTACAGTACGAGTTGTTTTACGGACGAGGCGACGTAGGAGCCGAGTCTGGAATATAAACGAGTGCTGTAATAACACCTAACGGACGTGTATCGTATGGTATTTTATTTCATCCTGTCATTATATCCCTTTTCAAAAAAATAAATAGGTATATTAAAATTTTAAAAAATACTTCGCAATATTATATCATGCTACCTACCCTAAATGCAATTGAGCCATTGGTTTCCATAGTTAATTATAAATTTTGTTTGCTTGTCACTGTCAAATAGATAAAGTCATAATATTCGTGTGGGCAATTATGGAGGTTTCGGGTATAATTTTAAATAAAATCTACCAATTTTAGTTAAATAAAATATTTAAAGAATTGTAACAGGGAATATATTCTATGGTTGTGTAATATTTTACAATAACTAAAGTTGGTAGAAAAAAATACTATTACAAGTAGAAGCACCCAAACAGTTTTAATTGGTATCACTAAATATAGACCATATAAAATAAAAATTACTAATTTTAGTTAAGCAAAACCTTTAAAACAATGTAATTAAATGCCTAAAGTTATATAACATTTTTCATTATTGGTTAAATTGATTTATTTCATTTAAAAAAGTGTTTTTGATGTATTAAATAATTGCTAAATATGTGTATTTAAATATTTTATTTCTTATAATTTTAAGTGACAACTTGTCAAAAATCGAAAGTAAAAAGTCGTAGTTTCCAAAAACAAAGCATGGTTGCTAGGCAACACATTACAGTATCTGATACTGTAATGTTCCATTTACCGGCCGCATATGAGTACAGGGTAAGTAGATTTACTGGACAGGATGAAATAAATTAAATTAATAGATACCTACGGTAAATTCGCTAAAATTATAATTAATTTTTATGTGTAAATAAATGCCTTTATATTTATATTCATTACTGTAACATAGTGTACATGGTACATGCAAATACTACGCGTTTCTTTTAAATTAGGTCACGGGATTTTTGCATGCTAAATTTTCAACACCGTGCCCATCTTTGGGACCTCTGCTACTGGATCGCTACAGCTGAAACTTTCTCGAATAAAGAAAATTGTTTACTTTGTGTAGCTCTAACAACCTTTATCTCTCTCGTCAGAGCAGGTAGAGATTACACAAAATAATTTGTATATTGGTGCCTCGAAAGTGCCGAACATTGATTTACACTATAGGAAAAGCGTATTCAGATGGTTTTAAGCTTCATCATCAGAGAAATGTATTTCTACAAGAGAGTAGCCGATAACTTGACCGCTTCTAATTAATTATGTTTATCCAGTTCCATGCAGAACTCGAGAACAAAACAGTACAACGTTCCCATAAGAAACTTGTAACCAAGTGATGTATCTTAAGGAGAGGCAAAAAAGCACAACAGGATATTTGACACTGTAACACTGTAACAAACTACTAATTGTGAAATAATGAGAATACGATAGTCTGTACATTGAGAAACCTAAACATATTAGTTTTTATTAATAAAACACAAGGTCATACGTATGATGTGACGTCACTAGGATATAAAATAAATAGGGATGTAAACGATATATCGATGGTTTTCGATATTCTCCTATTCAATAATTAAGATTTTGATGTATAGATGTATCCATATAATAATTGAAATATCAAACACACCACATCGAACCTCATTCGAAAATATCGTAGGTATGCCCAGTACATTTGTTCTTTTCGGTAATTCTACATAATGATTTTGGCTCTATCCATAAAAGTTTAAACCAAATATTGTTTCTCGTTGTATTATTATTCGGGACTTTACAACTTAGTTTGTACAATCAATAAGTAATACAGGCATTTTATACTTCATTTTAAACAAGTTACGTTATTCATTATCCACACCATTGCGTTGTGAGCTCATAATTCGCTAGACTGCGATAACATCGATAATATAAAGTTTTAAGCCAATAGCGCATTAAAAAAAAAAATCGCTGCTGCCATGAAAAACCAATATCATGTTTGTATTTTAACAGTAATAGATATTTATTTCATACCGTATTGTAAAACACCCCTTTACATATTTGAATTTAGTCCAGAATATAAGGTTTTACAGCAATAAGTCCGGTAAAATTTTTTTACCGAACTAGTCCTGTTATATTTCTTTACCGGACTAAAATTTGTAAGTTTGTAACATAATTATAACTTTCAACAGAACATATAAAATAAAATATCGTACGTCATTCGTCCGGCAAATCTGTAAATATCCAGTACGTTATAAATCCAGTAAATCAACTTTTACAGTAGGAGTGAAACGTTTCGAGACGAGGCGACGAAGGAGCTGAGTCTGGAATTTTGAAACGAATACTGTAAAGGATTTGCCGGACGAATGACGTACAATATTTTTATTTCATACTGTTCTGTTGAAAATTATAATTATGTTTTGAAATTATAATGAAGTTTTATTCCGGGTCGTATATTTGAAAAGTGCTTATATTTACTGGTGGAAACATTGTGTCTTTGACACTGATTAAACTAAAACTTACAAATTTCAGTCCGGTAAAGAAATTTTACAGGACTAGTCCGGTAAAAAAATTTTACCGGACTTATTGCTGTAAAACCTTATTTTCTGGACTAAATTCAAATATGTAAAGGTGTGTTTTACAATACGGTATGAAATAAATTGTGTTTTCAATACTTAACAAATTTGCTGTCCGGATAAATACGGGTGCCCGATTGGCTTTAATTTTACAATGCCACAGCCCGCAGACACGTTTGTCCGCTACTCTTATTTAATGACACTGCCCAACGGACACACTTTTCTACGTAATTTTCGATTTGAGATTAGTTTATTTATTCCGATTTTTTTATTGCAATATATTCAGGTTCCTCATTGGGTTCCAATTTTCTAAATTTAACATCTTTTCGTGCATACTGCAGTAGACAGTGTTTTCAAGAAAATATGTTTTTTCTTTTATCACAGCCTTTTAGGTAATCAGGAGTTACAAGTTGAACACTTTAAATTAACCCCGTATAATGATATTTTCTTTATATTTCGGTATAAAACCGTTTTAAATTAACCAGAATCAAATCACTTTTGGATTGCTTTCATCAAATTAAAGCAAATATGTAGAATTTGTTCAGATTTGCAAATTTGCAAGGATATTACAAACAAATTCCGAAAATATTTCTAAAAATAAAATAAACACTGTTGTAATAATAATTTATCTACAAACTAAAAAACTAAGGATCATTAAAGTCGATCCATTGTGAAATAATAAAAAAAATACAATTAAGGCAAATAATAAGTTAAACAAGAAATAAGAATTTTGAGAGAACGCTATAAGTTTGTATTTAGAAATAGTTTTTTAATTCTAAACAACTTTCTTTAATAACGGTTCTCTCCATTTTTCGACATACGGGTACTTTACTCTTGAACGATTTTCATATTTTTATTTGACTTGAAGCCATTCTAAGTGTACCTGAAATGGTTATCGGACACGCACCAACGTTTACCATGGATATTATTTTCCGAGAAACCAATAATACAGAAGTTTTCCATTTGCTGCACACTTAATCGACCACACTGTATTAAATTGTATATAATATTTTATTTTGTAATAAGAAGTTCTTTGCAATTGTGTTGATGTGAACTATATATAAATTATATCAAAGTATTTAAATAAATAAAGTTTATTTTTGTATTTGCTTTCATGCATTACTCTATTTACTCAATTTATCTTTGGAGTCAAATTAGACCAAATAATACTATTTACGAATCTAGAAAACATGATATGATTTTAAGGGCTAATTTTCATTAAGAAACATTACAGCAACTTCTAATAAACTCTTTAGCGAGCAGTGCTGACGTTTCAGCTATTTTATGACACTTGGTTTTTCATATAAAAATAATATCATATTATTTGGGGGGGTTGCCCACCCCGGAGGTGTGGGGACTTTTAGTATGTTAAGTAGAACGGCAAAAACTAAACATCCCCCAAAAAAATAGCTTTATGTGATTTTGTTCCCAGCATACCATGTAAAATTTTATAACTGCACTGGAGTACTAGTACAACACTTACATCCTGGTGATGCACAGCGCCGTATAGAGTTCTGTTATTGGTATTTACAAAATATCAACAGGCATAATAATTTTGAAAGAACCGTTATACGGTCCGATTGGGCTCATTTTACCAGTGCTGATATATTTAATTGGCACAATACGAGGTTTTGGTCTCAGGAAATTGAACAGCAAGGCAGGTTTGGCTTTAACGTTTTATATTTTATACTAGGAATAAAAATAATTTATAATGTATTTGAAGGCAGCCTTTTAATGCAATTAAATATTTGGAAATTCTGGAAAACGTTATGCCGGAAATAATAGAAGACGTGCCCTTAGAGGGTCTCAATAACTTGCATCTGCGACAAGCTGAAGCACCCGCTCACAATACGCTACTTAAACAATAATTTCCCACCGCACTGGATTGGAACTAATGGATCTGTAAGATCGCCACCAAGGTCACCCGACATGTCGGTTTTGGATTTCTTCGTGTGGGGATACCTGTAAGATAAAATTTATTCTATTCAATACCCAACAGCTGCAGTTTTAAGAAATGCCACTGAAAGAGCATTTAGGGAGTTACATACGTGGCATTTTTTTATTTTAAATTCATTAAGGCGAATAAGAACTATATGTGAAACATGTGTAAAGCATAATGAAGAACAATTTGAGCAATATTTATGAGAAAGTTCTATAAATTTTCAGCTTTTGTTTCGAATATTTTACGTAGTAAAACACAACCCGATTTGAACATTGTTTTTATTTTTTTTTAAATATAACTGCTAATTAGATTAATAAGTCCAAAATATATTTCTTCTGCAGTAATTATTATACAAATTAATATTAAGACGTAGATTTTGTGCTTAATATTAAAAACAAAAATAAGGTATCATATATTTCTGAGAAGCTTGTTATAAACTGAATTATATTATCAAAAAAATATATAGGGTGACCCATTTAAAAAAAGCAAGTTTGTTTTTTTTTCTCGGAAACTAGTAAACGTAGAAAATATCTGAGTACGTCACTGAATTCAACGTAAAGAAAAACTACAAAAAGAACATTTATTTCCTCTTTGATAAGCTACAGGGTAAACTAAATATGAGAGGTGCCCCAAAATGTAATATTTTTAAAAACAAGGAGGACTAGAAAAATTCTGATTGCGGCATCTTTTGTTTCACAAAAAAGTAGTACATCAGTGCTGCGAAAACTGTATCCTTCTATTTTTACTAATAACGGAGATACCCCGTAAAACCGTCGAAAACTGAGCACCCTGTACAATAGATTATCTTGTTCTCGTGCTACATTGCCTATTATGGCTCAATAAGAAGCTTGTTGGTTGAGTTGTGCTTTGCTGTTTTAATGTGTACGTGTTATACAGTGACCGGCAAAGAGTTCGCAACATATGGGAAAAATTTTATTAGCGGAATACCGAAAAATCTTTTCTGGGGAATCGAATGTGCATGCCCCATAACCTTAAAATCGATTTTGGCATACGTCACGTGACCACTGGTATGGCGGGAGAGTTGAAGAAACGAATATGAAATCATTAGAAATCAAATTAGTTGATGAGATATCGAAAAAAATTTCAAGAATAAAAAGTGTTTACAATTCCATTAGAACCTTACGTACAATGTTTGGGATATCTACTCGAAAAAACATAAAATCGAATTTTTTTCTAAATATTTTTTTACCGAATTAAAAATTTCCATATTTTTCGTTTCTAATATCTACATTAAAGTAAAACTGACTTCTGTTGATCACAACTAGAAATAATCTTTTGTTTTTCTGACAATTTGGAGCAATAATTCAAAAAATTCGTTTACACTTGGATGCCAGCTGTTGCAATAGTGTATTTCTAATAACCTTATCGATATTTTTTATATCGAAATAATCTTTGATGTTAAGAAATCCTTAAATTTACTAATCCGAAATCAATTTTATTTATAACCGTAAAACAAAATTTTGAATTTCGCAGATAAACTTAAAAAAAATCTAAAAATTAATAAAATTAAAATTATTTTATTGAGTCAAATCAACAACAATTTATACATATACAAAACAAAAGATTGACAAAGTAGGCGTTGAAATTAAAACAAGATACTTCTAATAGGAATCTGCCATTTTGTTCTACATAAATGTATTATTATTTTGACAACTTTATCGTATTTCTGTATTTTCGCTTTGTGAAGCATTTTATTACCTCTTTCTACTTAAATATTAAGTTTTTTATTTAAAATGCCCCCATCACTATCCCTCGCAGAAAAAATAGAATGATAAAACGTTGCATTACTCTTCAGTTACGCGATTGTTGAAGAAATTTAAGGAGACTGCTAGTGTAGAAAATCAGTACAAACTACCCCACGAGAAAACGTTGACTAATAATGAAAATGCTTTGGATGTACTACTTACAGTTTCAGAAACACCGCAAGTGGCAGTTAGTCATATTTCGGAGGTGACAAATATCGAAGAGCAAACAAGTTTTTCCCGTACAAACCGAAATTTGTGCAAGTGTTACAAGATCGAGACTATGGTGCGCGTTTTTACTTTTGTGCATGGTTTCAGGGTATGGTCGAAGAAAACTTTAATTTTCCAAGGACAATTTTATTTTCAGATTAAGCTACTTTTACTTCTAACGGCACCGTGAGTTTGCAAAATTGTAGGTACTGGGTAGCCGAAAACCCAGGATTTGTTATTCAGTGTAAAGATTAGTATAGTATTATAGTAAATGTGTGGTGCGGAATATTAGATACGAAAATTGTGGGACCCTTTTTTCTGCGTGGTAATTTAAATGCTGCTAGGTACTTATTATTATTACAGAATGAACTGTCAGGCTTCCTAGATAATCCTCCATTAATACAAAGAAGGCATCTGTACTTTCAGCAAGATGGCGCTAGTGTTCACTCCACCATTGAAGTAAGGAACTGGATAAACGAGGAGTTTGGCAATGAGTGGATGGGCCGATTCGCAGAAAATCCCTGGCCCGACAGATCCCCCGACCTTTCACCCTTAGATTTTTTTTTGTGGGGGTGCTTAAAAAACCAGGTTTACAAAAAGCGGCCCTTTAGGAATGTTGAACTTTTGGAACAAATTATTAGAAACTGTGTACTGTGTAGACCTAATAACTCCCAAAATGCTCAGAAATGGTATCTCGAACAATATTATGTATGGATCGAAATGGCGGTCATAACGAGTTTTAATACTCGGTTAAATTTTTTAATTTAAGTTAATTTTGGTGTTATCAGTATTAATAAAATTATTGAGTACTTATTACTAATATAGTTTTTTTGACTTAAATTGTTGTTTATTTGACTTAATGAAATAATTTTAATTTTATTAATTTTTAGATTTTTTTTAAGTTTATCTGCGAAATTCAAAATTCTGTTTTACGGTTATAAATAAAATATGTTTTGGCTTAATGAATTTAAGGATTTCTTAACATTACAGATTATTTCGATATAAAAAATATCGATAAGGTTATTAGAAATAGACTATTGCAACAGCTGGCATCCAAGTGTAAACGAATTTTTTGAATTATTGCTCCAAATTGTCAGAAAACCAAAAGAATATTTCTAGTTGTGTTTAACAAAAGTCAGTTTTACTTTAATGTAGATATTATAAGGGAAAAATATGAAAATTTTTAATTCGGTAAAAAAATATTTACAAAAAAATTCGATTTTATGTTTTTTTGAGTAGATATCCCAAACATTGTTTGTAAGGTTCTAATGGAATTGTAAAAACTTTTTATTTTTGGAATTTTTTCTTAACTTATTAACTAATCTGATGTCTGATGATTTCATATTCGTTTCTTCAACTTTCCCGCAATACCAGTGGTCACGTGTTGTATGCCAAAATTGATTTTAAGGTTATGGGATATGCACATCCGATCCCCCAGAAAATATTTCCCGGTATTCCACTAATAAAATTTTTCCCATATGTTGCGAACTCTTTGTCGGTCACTGTATATATACAGAGTCGTTGGTATGTATGGAAACGGTCGATTAAAAACGTCCATTAGACTCGCAAGGGTATTGAAATAAATTTAGTTTAAAGATTATCACAAACACACTAGATTTGTTTGCCATTGTATTACCGTATGGACCTCAGCCTGCCTCCAATCGGTATAAATAAGAGTTTTCTGTCATTTCAAAATCATAACGTTTATTAGCCCGTGATTATTTGAAGTGCGCTAATTGAAAGGCAGATTATCTTTGTGTTTTGATTTACACTATAATACAAAAAAAAACATTGTTATCCAATTTCCACTGGAAAAAAGGAAAGAATTGTAAACCGGTTCTGGATTATTATTCCTGAAAATAATTACGCCGCTAATCTTCTAACAGAAGGTATTTAAAAACGTTAATATTTTTATTCTATTTTTTCGTCTTTGTTTTTTGTGAATTTATTTTCAGTTATTTCATTAAAATATTGTAGTAATATTATATTATTTTAATAACGTTTTGCCACATATTTATGTTTTCTAAAGTATGTAGGTACATATACAGGGCCGTTGGTATGTATGGAAACGGTCGATTATTTCTTAAAGTAAAACAGCTAGCAAAAAATACTTAAGACAAAAGTTTTAGGTTTTTTTGTAGTCTATTAGAATAAAAAAAGAATAAGGATACAGGATGAGTCAAAAAGCCGTAGAGAAACAAAGTTACTTTTTTTTTAATGGAACACCCTACACCTTAGAATAGTTTTAGATTCTACATAAAATTGCAATTATTTTTTAATACGTGTATTATAAGCCTAAACCTAATAGTTTCCGAGATATCGACTTCTGAGGAATTAAATTTTTGAACTTTGACAGATTCTAGCTTTCTAATGTTATGCCATAGAGCAAAATGGCTTCCATGTCCCTATCTTACTTTTTATTATCTTCCCAAAAATATCAACTTCCGGTTAAACCGGAAGTACTATATTTCCGGCTTTAATGTCACATCCGGTTTAACCGGAAGTTGACACCAATAGGAAGATAATAAAAAACTAAGATAGGCATATGTAAGCCGTTTTACTCTAAGACGTACCGTTAGAAAGCTAGAGGCTGTCAAAGTTCAAAAATGTAATTTTTTAATAGTCGATATCTCGGAAACTATTAGGTTTAGACTTATAATGTGTTTATAAAAAAATAATTGTAATTTAGTATTAAATCCAAAAATATTCTAAGACATATATATTTATATACTGTATATAAATGGTTTGAAAATTATTTAAATTTTCGACAACAAATAACTAAAATAAATGAAACATTTTCAAAAAGGGAATTTAATAATATCGGTGTACCACAAGGAAGTATTTTAGGTATTTTATTATTTATTTTATATATAAATGATAGGCCAAATATTTTGTCAAATACTAATATTCAAATGTTTGCTGATGATACTTTAATATACGTAAAAGTTAAAAATATTTTAAGTTGCATAGATAGTCTAAATTCTGAATTAAAATTGGTATCAAACTGGCTAAAAGTAAATAAATTAAAATTAAATATTTCTAAAACGAAATTTATGGCAATAGGAAATAATATAAATTATGAAAATATAAATATTTTTATAGATTTTAATTATTTAGGGATAATAATGGATTCTAAATTAAAATTTGATGCTCATTTTGAAAACACTATATCTAAAATTGGGAAAAAAAATAATTATTTCAAAAGAGTAAGTAAAAATTTAAGTTTATTTAAAAAAAAAAACAATATATAACACAATAATTTTACCTCATTATTTGTATTGCTCTACAATTTTATATACTGCAAATGAAGGAATTTTTAGTAGACTTCAAATTTTACAAAATAAGGCGATGAGAATAATATTAAATGTTGATCAATACACAAAGATAAATTATATGTTAAATAAACTTAAATGGTTGAATATAAGAAATTTAATATTTTTCCTAGTTTGTATTTTTATTCATAAAATTCAAAATAATTTAATACCATCTCATTTAAAAGACTTTATAACGCAAAACTTTGAAAATCATAACTATCAAACCAGAAACAATCAAAATTTTTGTTTAGGGAAAGTGACAAAAAATTTGACATATAAATCAATCATTTTTAAAGGACTTTATGAATATAACAATTTAGATTCTTTAATTAAGAAACAAAATTCCTTAAGTAAATTTAAAAAATCCTTAAAAATATCATTACTTAGAAAACAAAATATCTGATAAAATTTATTTAAAAATATTTTTGGTGCATAAAATTGATTGTAATTTTAAATGTTTTATTATTGTTAAAAAAACTAGAATTTATAATATTGTAGCAGTATTGCTAAAATAAATCTTGTTACTACTACTACTACTTACTACAGAGGGTGTTCTATTAAAAAAAAGGTAACTTTGTTTTGCTATGGCTTTCTGACTCATCCTGTATACTTATTCTTTTAAAATTTTGATAGACTTTAAAAAACCCTAAAACTTTTGTCTTAATTATTCTTTGCTAGCTGTTTTACTTTAAGAAATAATCGACCGTTTCCATACATACCAACGGCCCTGTATATGAACCTACATACTTTAGAAAACATAAATATGTGGCAAAACGTTATTAAAATAATATAATATTACTACAATATTTTAATGAAATAACTGAAAATAAATTCACAAAAAACAAAGACGAAAAAATAGAATAAAAATATTAACGTTTTTAAATACCTTCTGTTAGAAGATTAGCGGCGTAATTATTTTCAGGAATAATAATCCAGAACCGGTTTACAATTCTTTCCTTTTTTCCAGTGGAAATTGGATAACAATGTTTTTTTTTTGTATTATAGTGTAAATCAAAACACAAAGATAATCTGCCTTTCAATTAGCGCACTTCAAATAATCACGGGCTAATAAACGTTATGATTTTGAAATGACAGAAAACTCTTATTTATACCGATTGGAGGCAGGCTGAGGTCCATACGGTAATACAATGGCAAACAAATCTAGTGTGTTTGTGATAATCTTTAAACTAAATTTATTTCAATACCCTTGCGAGTCTAATGGACGTTTTTTGATGTGGACTTAGGCAGAACAGTCTAATCTACAATAGACTGTACGTAAATTCTCACCGAATTTAAGGCAAAACGATCTAATAAATGAAAATTAGCTGGTTTTGCTATGGACGCTATACACACTACTAAAAGGGTGTTTACGTTAGGTGCAATAAATGACATGCAATGTATTACATCTGCAAACAATTTCATTGCCTAACCGTTTACTTATCATGCAAGTAAACTAAATGATGCACACATTTTAACAACCAGTTTAACAAAGAATAGCAATGAATAATTTCTATTTCTATATTTCTGCCCTGTTTATACTCCACTAGAATTGTATTTATAAACTGAACAGCTGATTACTGAACAGCGAACATGTTTGCAAATAAAGAAATGTTCTAACTTAACGCAATGCGAAGAAAATTACAACAGCTGATTTGAAAGTCGCAAGTGTGCATGCTTACCAGGCAATATTTTTTATTGCATTCCAAGCGCAATTTCTTAATGTACAGGCTTTAACATTCTAAAGTAGGTAAGAATTTTCTGCCTTTGCAATTTTAGACTGTTTTTTTGTATTTCTATCTTCAAACCCCATATCTTATAAATTCCACGTTTTTACTGAAATGAAGAGCTGAGTATAATTATCATATTTATGTAAAAATATGAAATGGTCAATTTTACGATTATACCCTTTTGTCCTTGCAGGGAAAAGGTGACAACGAGTAGAGCACCTGTAGGTTTAACAAATGATAGAAACAGATTCGGTGTATTTTGATGAGCACAGTAGTAATTATTGGAGACAGCTGAGCAATTATCAGGGCCGTTTCTGGCCTGTTGGCCGCCCTTGTGCGACATTTGAACTGGCTGCCCTTCAAATCAAATCTAATCAGTTACTATTTTACAATTCCCTACCTGAAATTATGGCGCAGAGGGTTATCTATTTTTAATACTTTTCTTTTATTCACACTTACCTAAAGAGGGGCTCGGCACTCCTAAAAATTTGTACAAGTGTTTATAAAATATGCCTTTGCGTATTTTTGCCCCATATATTTAATTTAAGCAAAATAAGAAAACAAACCTTTATTCCTAAATCATTTCAGTACTGGGGCAAAAATACGCACGCGTCACCTTATGGGGCAAAAATACGCCCGCATTTTTGCCCCATAAGGTGACGCGTACTTTTGCCCCATTTAGCAACACTGCAAAAATTGTCGGGTAATATTCTTACAACCTAACCTCATTCCAAACTCATTAACAAAATAACTAAGAACTAGGTACCCTAAGAATAAATCCTAAAAAGTGATTCAATAAAACATGATTTTTACTTTTATTCAGCCCTATGCAGCAGCACACAGGTTAAAACTTTCCGTTAACTCCAAACTAACGGGACCCGTTAGAAAAATCCCATGCTATTTCCGCGATTTGGTATGCAGCAACAACTTTTCCGTTACATTTCAGGGGTTAATTCGAGTTTTAACGGGCTTTTTTATCGGCATCGAAAGACCCGACGCTTCGTTTAAACGGACCCCGGTTAAAATTTTGAGCCAATCAGGGGCCCGCACCTGTCGGATATCGAATCACTTCGGATTGCTTCGGATGCCCTCGTTTCACGGTACACAGATGACAGAACCTCGTTTCTTGCTTTTGCTTGCTTTTCTTTAGAATTTTTCGGTTTTTGCTTCGAAAATTAGTGATCGAAGTGTTTTTGATTGAAAATGCATCCTCTTATATATGCATAAGCTCGTTTAAAAGAAAAAATGGATATTTTTTTATACAGGTAAGTTAAAAATACAATTTTACAGGTTAAAATTACTGAACTAAATTGATTTGTGTTGATTTACAATTTATAGGAAATTTATGTACTTTTAGATTTTATCAAACCATGACAAGAAAGGTTTTCGAGAAGATTTTTCATTGTATGTAGCAGAAAATTATGTTTCCGATTCTAAAGCAGTTTTCTACAATGTACCTACCTACGTACAAGCTGAAAAATACATGATGTTATGTTGTTTTGGCAAGAATGTACTACCTACCAAATAGAGGTAAGATTCTAGACTATTTAGACTATGCAGGTAGCTATAATAGATAAAATTATTAAAGCTTGGATCAACCAAGTTTCTTACATAACTTTGTAAAAATTAAATTTGTTTATTTATGTTTAATATGAAACAGAGGCTTCAAATCATAAAGCTTTTTCTGCCTGCCTTTAGAACTGTTACCGATAAAATCTTATATTTATTTATTGCTCGACTTATACTACTTATAGGTGTGTTCATCTCCCTCTAAAACCCTTTAAAAATAAAATAAAACAATTTCTAATAAATAAATGTTTTTATAAAATGGACGATTTCATACAATACAGAGTGGTAGATATGGACTTTTAAAGTAATGTCCTGGATTTAGTGGGTGTGCTTGTGGTTTGGATGTTTTAGGTAAAATGTACTTTCGGGGGTTTTCTGAAAATTTAAATGTATTGTAATAATTATTGTAAATGGTCTTAAATTTGTAAATGTATTTTGAACTTGTTGACCAAGTTAGGAAACTTATGTAAGTTTTTTCCATAAATAAACTAAACTAAGCTGAAAACCAAGTAGGTTCCTAACTACTAAAACCTAATATTATGATAAGCAATAAATATGCTATACCTATCTAGTACCTATATTTTTATATTAACAATAAATAATATTATAAAGAAATTTAAAAAAGTAGGTAGATACCTAGTACCTAACTAAATTATTTTACTTGTGGTTAAGATTCATAATTTAAACTGATTTAGACAAAAAATTTATTTATTTAATAAAATTTACGACTGAAATAAACATTCCAAACATGAGTAAGCAAAAATAATAAAATTTAAATTTTATTGATCATTATGAAATGTAAATTAGTGAGGGTTAGTGGTGGTAGTACTTCGCACGATACTAGAGATTAAACAACGATTTATTCACTTGACCAGTCAATTGACCAAAATAAATTTGAAAATAAAATAAAACAAACAAATAAAAAATTCAAATTTTTAATGAAAATAAACATATTTAAATATGAAAAACTTAAAAATAAATTTAATAAATCGAAAATAAACAAAGGGATATTAAACTTTGTTAATTAGGCTGGATAATGGTAAATTATCAAAATCAGATTCATCTTTGGAATCTGATTCTGGGTGTTCGATATCAGAATCCGATATTGCACGATAGCAGACATTTTTGGGATTCACATTCACTGGTAGAGAGTCAATACGGGTGTAGGTAAACTGGACTGATGGCAAACGAATAAAACAATGTTGATATAACTTAAATAAAATGCTGTAAAAATTTAGTATATTTTGACCGAATTTAACCAGTCAAATAGCTAGCGGTCAATTGACCATCCCCAACTCTACCTACAATACTTAGTAATCGGGTATCGACTCTCAAAGTAACGATTCATACTCTGTATCGAAAGTATTGTTCTACTACTAATTTCTAACCCTAAAATTTTATGTATCTAAAGAAAATATTTAATCACAATGAAGTTAATTAAAATTAGAATAGATAGTGATAGAATAGGGGGTTAATTTGTCATTCACTTTTGGGAATATCTCCGCCAAAATATACCATGTTTGGGTAACTATCATTTCTGTAATAAGTAAGTAGGTAATCAATATATAGGAGCGTACCTATGTGACTTTTCCTGGGCAGGAGAAAAAAACGAAAAGGTCAGCTGATTTTTCTTATTTGCCAAGTGTGAGCAAAGGGGGTGATGCCCGAGGTTAAATTTTAAATTCCAATCCTTTACTTTTTTTAAATTTCATAATAATTGTGAAATCAATTATGGAAAAAATTAGATAAACAAAATAGAAATTGTCGTTTCTGCAAGTGGCTTAGGTAACATTAAAAAAAAATCAAAACTAAATGTCCAACCATCAAATTGTATATTAACAAAACGTTTATTTACCTGCTATTTATATAAACTTCTTGTCTTAAAATGAAGTTAGGAATATCGCCTTAAAGTTTGAACAGATAATTAATTAATAAATTACAGAAATATTCATGCATCTATATATTATAAAACCTACTAGGTGTACTTATTACTATACCTACTTCATTCAACATCTTTTAAATACGGACAAAGAATTTACATGTCAAAATCGAAAAAGTTTTCGTCCCGAGGACAAGCTATCGTACAGGTCGGTAAAACTATACAGACATGGCAATTGATTTTTTTTTATTTGGACTGATTTTGACCGTACCTATCATATAAAGAAAAGTGTAGTAAAAACAACTAAATTTGTAGGTCTGGAGCGAATGGAAGACGAACATCAGAAAAAAAAGTAGAAATATTAAAATAGAAATGGAACGGACAGGGGGTGGACCCCCTATAAAACAAATTTTAACAGTTCAAGAAGAGAAGTTATTAGCGCTTCTTTCTAATATCCATTTAGGTGACCCAGAGGTTCAAGACTGCTTAAACTTGGCCAACCCACTACCAACAGCTTCAGGTATATGTTGTAAATTTATTTACATATTTACGCTTGCAATATAACAATATAATTATAACATAAAATTTAGTTTAGTACCTAACGTTAAAATAAGATAAAATAAAGAAAACTAACCTAATAAACCTTAAACAAATATACGTATGTATAATCTACGGTATAATATATAGTACACTATAGTCAAAAACAGATTGACTTTTATCAAAATTTTCTCCTGTGGAATCAAAAAGGTTTAATACATTATTTTAAAAGGTACATAGTCTATGTAAAGAAAATTAACCTGAACCGTTCGCAGAACGGCAGTTTACGATCAATACGACTACGAATCTCAGAATACTACAAATAATATTTAATAAAACCATTTGTTTTTAGATTCAGTAATAAACATCGAGATGCCGTCAAAGACAATTATTAAAGAAGGTAATTTTACTACTAAATATTTGGAAAATTCCAAAAGTTCAGAATTTTTTTTTCTCAGTTGCTTCATAATATTACTTATAACAATATATTGGTAATACAGAAAGAGAGCATAGAAATGTTGATTTTCATTGAGTGAAAAATTTTTAGAAACTGTTAACAAAACAACAATAGTAACTGAACCGGCAAGGAAGAAATTTACAAGAGGTAAACAATAATAAGTAAATAATGTTGGGATACTTATAATTTTACTTCAATCAACAAGTTCTTCATTTTCACACACATTAATATAACGAATATTTGATTTTATAATACACTCACTGACATAAAATTCGATCCATACAAAATTTTAATCCAATATAATATGTATATATTATGTATATACTAACTTTTTTTCCATAGTCCGATTCAAATATTTTTTTAAATTGTAGATAAATGTAAGTATCTATTAATTTTTATTAATTTCTTTAAAAAATAGTACCTATACCTACATGTTTAAATATACAGAAAAATTAAAACGTATGTTTTCTCTCCTAAGTTCGTTTGGATAACACTGTGGAGTAATTTTGCAATCTTAATTTGTATCGCCAGGACGGAGTAGCATTAAAAACAGAAAAGCATATTCATTACAGTTAAGACTGCAAAATTACTCTATAGGGTGTATTGGGTTTTTATTTTACTTGAGATAGGGCCTCAAAGAAAGGTGAGAACCGGGGCTATCAGCCCCGTTGCTCCCTCACCTCTCCCGAAGGCTTTGTATTATGGCTACTATCCTTTTAATAGTTTTGGTAAATATAAACTTTAATTTTAGTGTCAACTAATACAAAAAATGAATACGAAAGGTGCTCCAGCACAACCCTACGGTCTGCAATAGAGTCGTTTTCAGCATCACAGAAAACGACTCTAGATGTTCAAAAGCAGGTGGTAGTTCAAATGGAGGAATTCAACAAGACGATGAAAAAAAACAACGAATTATGTGAGAAACAAAATATTATCGCAGAAAGGAAAAATGAATTATGGGAGAAACAAAATATTATTGCAGAAAGGAAAAATGAATTATCACTTATGGCGCTAAAATTAAATTACTTAAAAGAGTTTGGCAACTTAGATAACTTTAATATATTAACAGAACTTAATGTACCTACTAACTATAACTAACCTAACCTAGAACTAACTATAACTAACCTAACCTAGAACTAACTATAACTAACCTAACCTAGAACATTTAAATATACTTGAGGAACAGTAGGACACTAACTAACATTTATCTTAAACTTACTTATTTCTAAATCAAAATCACACTAGCAACTTTTTTTGTGCAACTTAAAAATGGCTTAAATACAACACACTGATTTGATATGGGCTAGCATTAATTGCTGGTGCGCGCCAAGCCATAATGAGTTCCATGTATTTTTGAAAGATTTTTCAGTTGCAAAAAAAAAGCTGCTGGTGTGTAAAGTAGAAAAAAGGAATAAATTCATTATTTTTATTCATTTCAACTTATTGACATGTCGTGTTTGCTGTCTGGGTCCCTACCCGTTTTTGAAGAGCAAATTCTTAGTGTTTAATTAATTTTATATAAGACCCACACTAAAAGAGCTTATTACATAACCCATTTTAGCCTGCTTGCGTTATGCAATATACTGTATTATCGTACTCAGTGATGTAATGAACTTATTAAATCACTCATTTTTTTTATTACATTACTCATTTTTAATCAAACTATGATTTGTTTTGTTCCGTCAGTCACTGTCACTTTTTGTGTAATAATACAATTTTTTTTGTCAAATGTCAAAATCATTTTGAATACATAAAAAAACCAAAATTCTGGGTCTTATATAAAATGTTGTATATCACACATACGGTAAGGCTCACTACAGCACGTGTGTGGTTACTACGATTCGGTCTACGACCTCGTCGTAGCAATATTCCCCACTCGTTACTGTAGTGAAGCTCATACCGTACTAGTAATATAATATAAATAACTATTAAAGTCGTTTAAATGTTGGTTAATGTCATATTGTAGATTAGTCTTTTTGCCTGTATTATATTAATCATTATAATTACTTGAATATATTATTAGGACGCACTTGACATTGACCTTTTCGCGAATCATTAATTTATCATTCGGATTCGGTATATTATACAGGGTGTTTCACGGTCGATGGTACGTTAGACGTTTATGGAGAACTAAATAACGAATCATTTTCAAAATTTGGCAACCGGGATAAACGACCATGGTCTATCGTTCTAAAATATTTTCAGCAATCTTGCTTTTTTATTATCTTCCCAAAAATATCAACTTCCGGTTACGCCGGAAGTACTATATATGGGGATTTTAAGTTACATCCGGTTTAACCGGAAGTTGAAACTTTTGGGAAGATAGTAAAATAGGAAGATAGGGACATGTAAGCCGTTTTGTTCTAAGACATACCGTTAAAAAGTTAGAAGCTGTCAAAGTTCAAAAATGTCATTTTTCAAATGGCGATATCTCGGAACCTATTAAGTTTAGACTTATAATGCACTTATTAAAAAATACTTACAATTTTATGTAGAGTCCAAAAAAATTCTAAGATATAGGGTGTTCCATTTAAAATAACGATATTGCCACCTGTTTTGTGCAGAAGCGGCAACCTTGCATTGCTGAAAATATATTAAAACGATAGACCATAGTCGTTTATCCCAGTTGCCAAAATTTGAAAATGATTCGTTATTTAGTTCTCCGTAAACGTCTAACGTACCATCGACCGTGAAACACCCTGTATACTGTCTATAAGTACAATAGTTTGCCATTTTAATTAACACTTCCAATCCAGTTCAAGAGTATGTTTTCCTCCTTTGCTAAAACATCCCAACAGCTAAAAAATGTCAAAATTAATATAGGACCAGGAATTTTTTATTATTTAATGTTGTGTTTCTACATATTATTACATATTTAATTAGCGTTACATAAAATATTACATAAAGTTTCGGTAAGATGGTTTAAGATTTACAATTCACACGATTGAGACTAGGATATTTTCTAAAATTTAAATGTATATATTTACAAGGAAATTCGTTGGGCTTGAAAACGGTCTAATCTGATAATACAGGGTGTCTGTCTTCCTTTGCATGGCCTTAAATTGCTAGGGCTATTCGGGCCAGGTACATACCGTTATTATTATACGTGTGTACAAAAGGGTCCTTGCACAATTTTTAATTCAATGTATATTTAGTTGTATCTAGACTCAAATATACCCCCTTTTTTTCTTTTTTATCATAAATCTCATTGTGTTACGAGATATTTTACAATGCAAATTTCTCATTTTGAGCGCGCGCCAAAATCTCCTGCCTTTTGTGACGTCAATTATCTGTAGTTACTGATATCGACAAATATACCGTTTTTTTTAACCCCGCTACAAAAGAGTTTTCGAAGAGTCAAATGTACATACTAAATTGATTTCATAGCTATACTTTTTTAGTAATATTTTGATTTGTTGATATTTTTAAAGTGTATTATTTTCTTCTGTTACTTCAAAATATGCAAGGTAAAGCGTTGGTAAATAAACTTGGCAACGTTTTCCAAACTTGTGACGGCAACCAATTAAAAAGTTTTTAAACACGTGTTTGAATAATGTACCTATAGGGTCAGTTGGGTTAAATGTAGACGATTCTCGACACTTTTGATACCTATATTCATAAAATTAATTTTATCAATTTGTATAAAGTATTTAAGTGTATCGACTTTGCAGGCAGTTTGAGTATGTATATTTATTAAACATTTTCAGAATAATACATTTCAAAATTAGCCATTTCAGTTTTTGTCATATATTTCTTTACAGGTTGTATGTTTAAATTTACCCCGTGCCCTCGGGGGAAATGTAAACAATTCTGCTGAAGACCATAGGCATTTGTGCAAAAAATCGTGGGGTTAACAGAAACATGTCGTTTGTAGGCATTATATAGTTGTTATTTGATATGTTATTAACGTGTTTACATTTACCCCATTAGTAGAATTTAAAAAAACGACAGTTACAAAAACAAATATGTATTATAAAAAAACAACACCTACGCTTTCCGAACAATAAGAACAAAAGGGCAGAAAAATAATTCATTCCGTCATTCTTATGTTCTTAAGTAACAAACAAACAAAGTAATATTCCATAATTCTAATAGAATAAAGATAACAATTTTTCAACGAAGGTTTGAAGTCTACTCCGCCAGGGGAATACTATTTACAAATCTATAAAAGATTCTCTTAACTTTGGGAAATATTTCAGGATCTGGCAGTATACCTAATACTTGACCGATATTAACGAAATTAACATCAGTTTCTACGACACAAAAAAGTGTTTTTAAAGTGTCCGCCGATAACTTTTATTTCATTTTGGTCCTCATCAACATCTTCAATAGAACAAACATATTTAAAAATAGTTGTGTTACGTTAACCCCCTTTGAACGGAATGAAAACAAATTTTCCAACGCACAACTTTGACATATCTTTAATGGGTTCCAAATAAATTACGTCATTATCCTGTTGTATTTCATCGCTGGAACTCTCATCATCATATTCATATGGTATCACTCTCTTCCGAGGTATCTGATTTATTTTTAGCTATTTTCAATAATTTTCTCTTCTTAACGCCTGAATTTTCTGCAGTGGTTGGATTATTTTGTTTCTTTTTTGATTTGAGTTTTTTATTTGTCTTGTTAGTTAGCCCCTAAGTAGTTGCCTTTTGCTTTTTTTCTTCGGCTTCTTTTAGTCATGATATGACGTCGTTAGAGGTTAACACTTCGCCATATACATAATTGTTGTTTCAGTCTTGGAATTATATAGAACACAAACGCAGCTTTTCCTTCATTGTCGAGATCATTCATAACACATTTTCTAACTTCTCATAAAAATCATATACTATCTGTGTGTTTCTCGCATCCTTACGCAACTTTTAAAGATGCTCTGGTTTTTTTAGTGATCGCTGAGGATGTCGAGACATAAACGAAAGGTACCAGTCTTTACCTGGTTTGTTATCTTTAAAAGGAAATTTTATATTCTTAGCTTTCACATATTTACCAACGAGGTCACGCAGTTCTTCTTTGCTACAAGGGTGGCCCATTTTGCATCTTGTTAAAAGGCACTTTACAATTTCATTTTCTTCCATAACGGATCGCGTCGACTTTCGGCCAGGACCTTGAACAGCCATCGCCGTTTTTCTCCCTTTAATTCTGTTATGAAGAATATGGTGGTGGGCCTTTTTTTTTTGGCCCGAATCCATGTTCACATTTGCCCCTCATCCATGTGTACATTTACCCAGCGCCGCAAAATTCTAAGGGAAATGTAAACATCAAAATATCTACCAAACTT
The DNA here is from genome assembly GCA_963920685.1 of Polydrusus tereticollis. Classification (NCBI taxonomy): domain Eukaryota; kingdom Metazoa; phylum Arthropoda; class Insecta; order Coleoptera; family Curculionidae; genus Polydrusus; species Polydrusus tereticollis. The sequence continues at coordinate 139,037,469 of OY987327.1, forward strand.
GTGATATTGTGACTTTATCCCACTACAATTTATTTGAAATTTGTCTTAAAGATACCAAAAAATATTAGGTACCTACCTTACCTTATAATGATTTTCACAAAATAATAGTGAATGCGCGAGGGTATTACATTTTGATTAGCACATGCAAATTCGCCAATGGCTGTGAGACAACTATCTAATGAAATAAACCAAATCTTCAGACGCTGTTGCCCTGTGCTTCCTTAAAGCTTCTGCGAATGACTCGCGAAATCTAAATTGGGGGCGCTTTTTAAAATGTACAGGCCTTGTTTTCATTTACCCCTGTCTACATTTACCCCAACTGACCCTACCTAATGGAAGAATGACCAGAAAGAGCATACGTATAAGATATAACCAAGTGTTTAGGTACCTACTCAAAACATAATAGTTTTCTAATAATTGTAAAATACCCACTAACATGAAATTTAATAATCAAATTTTTTTCATTTTTAACCTTTTAGTTGTAACATAAGTGATGAAAAACCTTTCGTGTATTATATTCATGATTGGAAAATGGCAATAATTTAATTAATTTAATTCTTATTGAATTCCTAAAAAAATAGTTTTAAATAAAATTGGTAAATCTGTTTAGAGTGCCCATTGTCTGAGGACCCTAACACGATATCAATTAAAGTATGGTGGTTCTAAGGCCACCTTAAAGATCATTTGTTTTCTTTCGAAGATTTATTTTCTAGTTTAGACTTGGAGAGTCCTTGGAGATCGCAATAAGAGCATTAGCGATACCTACTTAGGTATTTTAAATTTTAATACAATATAATTAATTTGTTCTGGTTTTAGGTTTTTAATATTAAATTCTATATATATATATATAATCAGTTGTTTTAATAACCTGTAAAAACATGCTTACCCTGGTGGACAAAAAAATCGTACAGATACTTCACAGTCTAAATGTATGATTTGATGCTATTTTTAAGGCATTGTCGTTAAGACTATGAACTACTAATATTTCTTTTCTACATACCTTTTGCACCAAAAAATAACCATCTTCTAAAATAAATAGAGTTCCTATTTAAAAAAGTGCTTGAAATCAATAAACTGGCTTGCAAGCCGGTAAGCTACTTTTACAAAATTGGCAAAAATATAAAAGCAAATTAAGAATAAAACCAAATCTTGTCCTACAATTATTTTGTTATTAGACAATGCTGGCCAAGGACAAGATTTCTCGTAAGATTTGGATTTATTTTTAGTTAGCTATGGCCCTCCTGGAGACTTATAGTGGTAACTAAGAAATAATTATACTTAAATTATTTGAAATTCATTATAAATGTAATATTATAATAATAAAATTATTGGTATGTCTGTTGAAATTTTTTAAGTTATATTTTATTCTACATAATGAACTGTAACAGTTACCTATTTGGAAATAAATTGTAGTTAATTGAATTGAGAACAACATTTTTAATTTAATAATACTAAAATCTTATATAAGCTAGTAGTGTAGTCGGAATAGGACAATAAAACTAGGTTAATAAATATGTTTGCCAATATTTACCGAAGTATTAGACTAACATTAGTTTCTTATCCCGACTATACTACCAGCTCATATTCAAGATACTGTTAGACAATAAGATACTTAGACATTAAAACTTATGTGAGAAAAAAGGTACTGATTGATACCTAACTTTAAAAAAATTTGGTCAGGAATTTTCTATAACATAAAATCAAAAGTCACATAAAAGGTTTCACCTTACTACGTAGTGTATTAAATGGTGTCTGTAATACTTTAAATAACACTTAAAATGTTGAAATGAAACTGTAGTTATTTTACCTTTATATTAAAGTAATCATTGTCATATTCTAAATTTAACCAGGCATAATTCCAATACCCTTTTTTGATTTTTAAATAAGAAGCACATCTGAAAATCTGTAGGTATCTTATAACCTACAAAAATGTGTATGTATGTATACATTCATCTATTACCAAAGCAAAGATTTCCTAGGAGCCCTAATTAAAGTAGGTATAAAGTAGGTATGTAGGTAATCTATTGCGTAATTACCTTCTGTCAGAATACCTATTATTTATTTGTATCATTTTCTTCACACTGCTTAAAAGCTCTAGCCATATTATGATAATTTAATAACGTCTCTGCTGCTTTGTTTGCGTATTTTTTCCTGGTTAATTTCAATCCATTCCTAGAAAAAAACGTAAATAAGTACCTACCTATCATAAAGGTGTTATTAACAAAGTAAATAAGCAAAATAAAACATATGTACCTACCTACTTACGCCAGATCTCGAACGCACAAAAACTATACACTAGCTCGGCGATAGGAAAATAATAATCTTCTCCGCAGGTAGAAATTCATTTAAATTTGCGTTTCCATCTGAAATTATTCTGATTAATGCGTTTATTTATTCGTAATACCAAAATAGGTCGATATTTACCGAAACAGAAAAAAATGTAACCTAACCTGTTTTCGTTTTCGTGTTGTCAGTTATCAAACAATCACAGAAATAAATAAAATTTTTAGGTTAAACATTTCTGACAGTTCGATCCGTTTAAAAATTCTAACAGCTGTTCCTTAACTTTGGTTGGAAAAGATCAAGTGGCTGTGTTAACCCGTTTCTATTGGAAACACTACCGTTAAAAAGTTAACGGACTGCTGCTGCATAGGGCTGATTATAAGTTAATTTTGTAATGAAAAAATTACATTCAATTGCTAAAAAACTATATTTACCTCATATTTTATAAACAGTGTATACTGGTGCTCTGGTTTTCAAACTAGTTACTAGACACTGAGTGCACTGTTGCCAAAAGTTATTTGTAACAGCATTTGAAACCGGACATCGGCGGCAAATTTAAATAGGGTGCGTTCTTTTGCTCTGCGCGTGTTTTTGCCCCCACCTACCCTACTACCAAATTAATAATACCTTCCTACATAATTCAAATAATATCAATTAGTTTTAATTTTTTGAGTAAACCTAAGACAAAATGTAATTGACGCGGGTTCCAGGGCGGCCGCTTCCATTGAGAATTCTTTGTATTTTTCCGATACCTATCTAAAAAAAATAGCCAATTAACACAAAGGGCGGCAGCCTCATTCTTGACAGCTGGTGCATGATTTTTTTTTTGAGAACTAAAGTTACCATTCTTATTTGACGAAGGGCGGCCGCCGGCCGCCTTCATATTTTTGAAAAGTCCTCGAATTTTTTTTTTGTCGCCTATATTTTTTTTCTGTGAAACTTTGGCCGGCTTTCGCCGCCCTATAATTTTCGCCGCTCTTGTTCGGGGTCACTCTTAGCACACCACTTAGAAACGGCCCTGGCAATTGTTATTAAAAGTATGTTTTTTTTTGCGCTGACTTTTCGATTAAGAAAAAGTCTGTTTGACGGAGTAACTACCTCGCTTTTCTCTAAGGTTATTACACAAACCCACCGGTCAAATTTCTGGTTATTCAGTATTTGCTATAATGGGCTAATTGAACCTTTTTTTATTACATTTTCTCAAAGATTTTGTAAGTTTAGTGCGAACTGCTCGACTCGCGGAAACCGCTGTGTGACGTCCCTTTCTCCTCTCAAGTCGAGTCGTGCTCGCTACCGCGGATACTTACTGTTTGCGCCTAAGAAGCCATCTACATCGCCCTTTCTCCGTTGCTGGGCAATGGAGTAGACATCGACAGAAGAGAAATAAAAGTTTTAAAAATTTCTTCTCCTTTTTACTAAACTAGTATATAGTAACTCGTATGGAATGGCATTTCCTACTTGTTAATATAATATTAAAAGTAGTAATAATAAACTTCTGCTTTAATTGAGCGTATAATTCTAAAGAAACAGTAAGCGCATCTCACTTGTTTATGCACAGAACGACCGTTGCACAAGTTCAAAGCGAACGAACTGTAAAAGGTTATGACTCACCGCACCGCGAGCGTTTCATTTGATTTTAACTAGTATACTTCAAAAAGTACATATCGGATTGACTTCAAATTTTCAGGACTGACCATGCTTTATAAATACTTCATCAAAGAATTTGCAGTTTGAAGTTTGACCCAATTACCCATTGTTTTCCGCCAATTTTTGGCTGCCACCTTGTTTGCATAATATATTGGTGAAAACTTGATTTTAAATTCTTGTAGCAGTCTCACTGTTATTCAATCCTTGTTGAAAGAAAGTAAGAAGACTGGTTTTATCTGCATCCCTTCTGGGGTATCTTCATTTAATTTTGTAGTATCCATAATTCTATACACAATATCATTTTCTAGATGTAAATATCTCCTCCATAATCACATCTGTAATTTAGTTGTACCTTTGGCCAATACCTGTAAATTAAGGACCAAAATAACCCATCATCTGCCAACTTTTTTTTTTATTGTCTGATATGCCTTTGATAATGATCCGCAAGGGTTGAAGCACGTGTCTGGAAACTGAATTAAATTGTGAAAATTTTATTTTCCTCTACCATAGTTAAAGCTTGCTTTGTAATATTATTCTTTTAGTATTCCTACCTTTTTATCTGGTTGTTTTAAACTCTATAATATCAATAAAAGAATTCAGGAACTGGTTAAACTCATCCCAATATTTTTATTTTAGTAGTTTTGCGATGGTATTCAATATTGTCCTAACGCTATACTGTTGAAAGTCCGAACCATTCGACTTTTTCATGTTGTCGGTCCAATACAACAAAAGTTCTGTTAGTTTAACCTTAGTTGTATCTGCCTCCAATTAGTAGCTTCACTCTTGACACACCAAGGTAAATAAAAATGCATAATATACATTTTATTTCGAAAGGTATCATTACATTATGCTATCACTGACCTCTGTCCTAATTTTATCAACGCTGGTTTTCATACCCTACCCATATTGATTTTTTTTAAAGTTTATTAGAGCGCGACTACTAATAATTAAAAAACTAAAGATAAGTATATTTTTTTTATTAACGCAGCCTGCAATATCTGCATAGTCTTATTTGCCGTCATATTTGAGGTGGACGATTCCGGTGTCGGTAAATTATTATTAGTGTTATTATCCCTCATATTATATATTATTCCTGCATAGTGGTTTTCATCGATCTCAAGATATAGTGTAATTTTTTTTGCACTGGAATATCCCGTTATTCTTTTAATAAGATCTGATCCTTTTATGCCTTGGATACAGCCATTGCATTCAAGGAATGGTTGGAAATTTTTTCTTTTCTATTGTCAACTGCGACATTTCTTGCTTAGTTTAAGGTCCGAGTGACAATTAAATTTCGTTCAGCCAGGATATCTTTATACCATTCCCATTTTTCAAAAATGCATGGATTTACTGATAAAAATAATCCATTACTTTTATACCGTTGCGCTTCTGCATAAACTTCCTATTTAACCACATTCAGCAGATATCCAGATTTTTGCTGTTCTTAATTGTAATAATTATAATAATATATAATTATAATAATAATATTAAGCACCAAATCATTTAATAGGTTTGCTAATTCGGGTATTTTTGTGCTTCGATTCAAAAAGTATTTTCCTTCGTTGGTAAAGAACAGAAACTGGAACCACTCGCACTGTTAACTGTGTTTGGTATTTTTTGATTCACTGTCTTCTCCTAGTTTTCTATGGAACTCAAAGAATTTTCTTCAAAATGGGACTTTTTAGAGAAAAAGAAAAAAAAAAGAAACCTAAAGCATTAAATTTAGAATTGATTTTGATTTATTATAAAAAATGGATGTTGGATATGGTTACTATAGAAAAAATTCATACATACCCTAAATTCATTTCTCTGGTTTATTTCAAATTCATTAAGCAGATAACACTAGAAGTAGTATATTGTATAAGAAGCATGGAAATGGCCCTTCCGTGCGAATTTTACACTATACTTTTTTTACGACTGCTATAACATACAATGTAAGCAAAAAATATACAAAGTTCACTTATGCTAGGCAACTAGTGCATAATGATTATTGCAATATATAGAATAGTTTACATTATTCCGTTGATCCCTTGACTGCCATAAAACCCTAATTATCCCTCTGGCCATAAAATGCCCCAAATTTACATCTTTCCGAGCAGAGCTGGATTACAAATTACCTGTATCCCTAATTCCTATACCACTTTAAATCGGTATAAATACCTAATTATATATAAATATCAAATTGATTTTTATTAATTTTAGTTCCAATTGGTTTTTTGACGAGTGAATATTGTTATATTAGTGTTTGGTTTACCGGTGCGTGACATTTTTTATTGTATTCGTTTTAAAATGTGACGTCAATGGGCTTGTGCTGAGAGTGGGGCATCTTGTAGTCTCACTTTCAGAAGAAAGCATTTATCTCCCGACGCAAAAAGAAAGATTAAAAAAGCAAATTTATCAAATGCATGAAGAACAATGTGTACCCGTGGTTTCCCTAAAAAAGAGGCTTGCCAACGATGAAATAAACATTTCTTGTAGCATTTCAAGCCTAAGAAAAATGTTGCTTAAAATGAGTTTTAAATATGAGAGTTGTATACATATACATTTTTTTATAATCTCTTTAGAATCTAAAGATAAGCGTCTTCTTCCATTTTCGTTTCCGCACAATGGTTGTACCTGTACCCCTCCGACTGTTCTATACTAGATTCACCAATCCACGGACGCCACATATTTGGATAATCAAAGCTGCGTTTTTATTTCACACGAATTAATAAAATAACTGGTTTTGCAACACTGATTTGTCTACTTATTTTTTTCCCATTATTTAATAAAGCTTTGTAAACTAATTACGGCCAAGTACGGTACCTACCTGGATAATAAAATCATTAATCTCTATGATCCTTGAAACCCTTTCAACAAAGAATTTTATGATTTCATTCTCTCAAATCTGTGAACGGACTTTACCAAATAGACAAACATTTGTAAGAATACATGAAAGGCTGTGCGAATCAGGCACCTTTCAAAGGTCGGCTGCTTCTATTGGGAGACCTGCAACAGTAAGAACAGTGGAGATGGAGGAAGAAGTTTATTGGAATCATAACGTTTAAGAGAATGGCGTCATAAATATTTAACGGCTATTAAACACTATAGAGCAGAAAATCGACCAATTATCTATCTTGATAAAACATGGTTCGATACACATCATACTGCAAGAAAAGGATGGAATAATTTTTCAAAAAAAGTCAAACCAAGGCTTCTACACGTAAGGCAAAAGAGTAACAATTATACGCGCGGGATCACAAAATGGATTTGTTTCAAACTGTGTGTGTTGCTTTCAGCTAAAACATAGCAGATTCTTCTCTAGATTACCACCAACACACTGACGCACAACTTCTTGAAGATTGGTTTGAACATCCATTTCTTAAACTTACACCCAAAAATAGCGTTATTGTAATGGACAATACTAGTTATCATAGTCGTCAAGTAAAAATGTATCCTAGTTCTACTTAGTACTAAAGCAGAAATACAAAAGTTTATGATAAATACTATTATATATTTTAAAGAGACTTACAAAAATGGGATATTTTAGAAATATTACAGGCTTCCCCCTGCTGTTGTGTACTTTATCCAATCGAACTAATATGGCATCTGTAGTAAACCTAATAAAACAAATAGTAAGTAACATTTCTGCAGACAAAACTGTTCACAACATGTACCTAATTAAGGTGGAAAATTCTTATATGTGTATGAGTACTAATGTTTAACCCTTAATGATAAGTTTAGATGAAGATAGTAATAGTGACATAGAACTAAATTTAGAGTAAAGTAGAATTACGTTGTCAAAATTGATTATTCTAAAACTTTTTTGTGTAAACACATTGTACTGTATTTAAATTTGAAACACAATTTTAATCTTGTATTAGACTGTAGTCTAAATCGTAACATTGCAAATTTTAATCATAATAATAGTGAAAGTCAACGATATAATCTAACTTTACTTTACTTTATTTACAAATTATTATTGAACATATAATAATGACATTTATCGACAGTCGTAGAAAAATGTATTTTCCTCTTTTACATGCTGGGGAGAAATAATATACGAAAATACTCTGTATATGCAGTCAATACTAAATGTACCAATATAATTCGCAAGATTACCTCAAAATGTCAATTTTTAATGGAATCAAACGAAACAAGACTTGCCGGGTACTTATTAAGAAACTGCCGGACACTTATCGCTGCAAGTTTTCGATAACTGCATGCATCTTATTGGATTTTTTTTAAACATGAGGAAAATATTCAGGTATCCTAATATCACAAATGCTTAAAAACTAACAATTATTCTACAAAGTGGGCGCTGTTATCTTTAAAGCACTCGAATATTTTTATAGGTAGATAAAATTAAATATGACATTTGGATTGTAAAAAACTTCATGACGGCCATGACCATTGTAAACCACAACATAACATTAAGAAAATCGAAAAGAACTTCACGAAGACATTTTTATTGAAATACCAGCATAAGTCATGCTCCCAAAATCTATAGTCTGTCAGTCAAAACCCCATTATCATTACCTAATTATTACACATATTTTTTATTTGTCCTAATGACACAGCCCGAAAGGTTCCCAGGGAATCAAAGGAATGAAATTGCAAGAATCTTTATTATCACAAGAGATAAACATCTTTTTTCATTCGGTGTTAATGGATTCATGAGGCCATCATACAGCCGGGCGTGGAAGGTGTCAAAAGCATGGCTATTGTTAAGGAAGATCTTTTTGTCTTTAGTTTTTTCTTTTAGTGTATGTTTTCGTTAGAGATATGGGTACGTACTTGAGGACAACGCCCCGCAATAAATTTCTAGGTCATTAGAAATAGTTAAGGCTTTTCAAATACAGTGTGTGTGAAAGCACCAATAGGTGAGAAAGGATAAAAATATTTTTTATTTGATATATCATCTTCTGAGGTTCGCCCTCTCCTGGCTAGAAAGTAATTTATGACCTGATCTCAGTTTCATAAGTACGAATACCGCGTATAAGAACAATTAGATACATACCGTGCGACCAAAAATTATTTTCACCCAAGAGGGATTGGACTGAAAAACGTAGGGCTTGGTTTTGATCACAATTATAAGGGGACGGTATATCTAACCAGGGATAAAATTGTGTCAAATTCATATTATGACATATGCCAAACCGAATAAGTTAATAAATACAAGTTTACTTTTGTTGTTTGTAAACATAACACAGTAAGAATATAGAGAACGGAAAATAAGAATAATAGAAATTGGCCACCGTCATGCTCCAAGCATAAATTCATACGTCGCTTCATATTTTCGAAAGCGTTGACCAGCATCTCTGAAGAAGTGTTACCACATTCTTAGATAATCCTTCCTGGTAACTGTTCTGAATTTACAACTAGTGTTTCAAAAATGGTGTTCTTCAAATAAGGAAAATGAAATAATCCATAACCGTCTAACAAGGTGATCTGGGCAGGAATTCAATGTCTATTCGAAAACTGATCAATCTGAAAAAATTGCGTAAGTAGTTAATAGTATCGGCGCATGTACGGACGGTTCCACCGTTCTGTTGAAAATAACCAAAACGTAGTTCATCGTCAAGTAATTGCCCCACAAATGGATTCAAAATATTGTCCCTATACCGCTGTGCTGTAACTGTATCATGAAAAAAAAAAATAGGATCAACAATTTTTTTTTCGGAAAACAGCCAACCAAACGCCAATTTTTCGAGGGCGCAAAAAGGAGAAAAAAAACAAAGTTTTCATCTATAAAGCTTCACTAGACCTAACCAAGGGCGTCGCTAGCCAATGGACCAGGGTTGGGCAAGATGAGAGAGCCAATAGGGGATATATCTATAAATTGTAGGTACAAATAAGTACAATAACTAAAATTTGTATAGAAAAGTTTTTATTTTTATTAAAAAATTAAAACATTAAAAGAAAATTAATTAAAACATAATCTTCTCGGGTTTTGTGCAAATTTGTTATTAGCGGAGGAGTAAATTGTTGGGAAGCGCAAATTCCAGGGCTCTGCTCTCCTCAGTCAGTCAGCCCAGATGACGCAGCAGTTGTCATTGTCAAGTACAGTTACAGTGTAATACACTTCTCGTCAAAATTAGCGAATACTCTAAAATCCAGCAAAAGTTTGCTCTTAACTATCTTATGAACCGCTCATCCGATTTTGACGAACTAATGTTTACAGTGTACATTAAGGTGTTACAAACCATTTTAAGTTCCTAACGTTAATCTGTAAAACGATTCTACTGATATACAGGGTGTTATTAGTAGAGGCGATTTTGTGCCGTAAATTTGAAACATTCTGTAGAGTAAACTGGTAAAGTTAGAAATTCCCGGTATGTGCCGTTAGTAAGATGTCATCAATATCTCCAGACCTTTTTGCCAGTTTTTTGATAAGTGTCTTTTGGCAATAGATACACTATTAAACAAAAAATGTGCCAAATTTTGGTAGGAAAATCTTTAAAACGCTGTATCTTGGCAATGGTTGAAAAGATTTCGACCAGTATTTAAGATTTTGAAAGCTCTTTTCATATAGATTTTCTGTGATACAATAGTCATTTTTAAAGATGGCCATTTTCTTATTATACAGGGGTCGAGAAAATCATAAATATAAAATTGCTAAAATTATGGTAACTGTGCTTATTAAATCTATGCCAACCGGGCTGTATGCTTTTGTTTTGTTTCAAAATTTGTCATTTGACACTTTGGGTCAATATTTCGGGACGTTTTTTTTCCTATTTGATTAAGAGCTATTTGGCAAAAGATACACTATTAAACAAAAAATGTATCAAATTCTTCGTAGGAAACCATCTAGAAGGTGTAAAATATCAAATTAATCACTTATCTATCATGCTGTATACGCAAAAACATGTGTCATTCATGTGTCATTTAGTATGTAGTACATTTGCGTCAAATTTGAGTCTACGTTTTAAAAATGAACCCAATTCCATTGAGAAATCGCAGTTTATCCAAAGAGGAATGTGCTATAGTTGTTGCGCTTTCTCAAGAGGGTTTTGCCCAAATTCAGTTAGCTCAGCGTTTTAATGTATCTCAAGCAAACATTTCCCGAGTGTTACAACGTTTTAATGCAACTGGAACCAATAGTCGAAGACAAGGTCAGGGTCGTCACCGAATAACAAACCCGAGACAAGACCAGTTTATTCGTGTCCAAGCGTTAAGGACAAGATTTACAACCAGTACTTTGTTACGACGGCAATATTTAGAACGCTATAACCTTCCAATAAGTCAAAGTACCATAACAAGGAGACTTGCTGAAAACCAAATAAGACCTTATAGGGCAGCCACTGGACCTTTGCTTACTAGAGAGCATAGAAGACAACGTCTAGAATTTGCACGTGAGCACCTTAATTGGCAAGTTCAGGACTGGGCTCACGTATTGTTCTCAGACGAGTCCAGATTTTGCCTTTTTAGTAATGATAGGCGAAATATGGTATATAGAAGACCAGGAGAGAGATACGCCCAATGCAACTTCCTAACTACCGTAAGTTATGGCGGTGGATCAGTGATGGTGTGGGGGGGCATTTCTTACGAGGACAGAACTGAACTGGTGTTGTTAAATGGTGGAAGATTAACAGCTCTTAGGTACATTACCGATGTAATTAATCCACAAGTTTTACCCTACGCATTATTTGTGGGGGAACAATTTATGCTTATGCATGATAATGCACGGCCACATGTAGCTAGGGTGGTGCAAACCCATCTGCAAGAAGTCGGCATCGAAGCAATAAATTGGCCGTCACGCAGCCCTGATCTCAACCCTATTGAACATTTATGGGATATGATGGGTAGAAGAATCAGAGCACTGCAACCACAACCCGCAGACTTAAATGAGCTAGCAGAGAGTTTAAATGGAATATGGCATCAAATCGATCAAGGGGAGATTCAACGTCTAATTTTGAGCATGCCACGACGTTGTCATGCTGTTATTGCAGCAAGAGGTGGAAACACCCGTTACTAATTATTAGAAAGTTATTTTTGTGTTTTTATGTTGTAACGTTTTTGTGAATTTATTTAATAAAATTTGGCTTCAAACTTGACGTTTTAATTTTTTTTGTCTCTCAAAAACATATATACATAAACTTTCAAAATCTATAATACTGGTCGACATCTATTTAACCGCTGTCAAGATACAGCTTTTTAGAGATTTCTACGAAGAATCTGACACATTCTACGAAGAATTTGACACATTTTTTGTTTAATAGTCTATCTTTTGCCAAATAGCTCTTAATCAAATAGGAAAAAAAAACGTCCCGAAATATTGACCCAAAGTGTCAAATGACAAACTTTGAAACAAAACAAAAGCATATAGCCCGGTTGGCATAGATTTAATAAACACAGTTACCATAATTTTAGCAATTTTATATTTATGATTTTCTCGATCCCTGTTTAATAAGAAAATGGCCATCTTTAAAAATGACTATTATGCCACGGAAAATCTATATGAAAAGAGCTTTCAAAATCTTAAATACTGGTCAAAATCTGTTCAACCATTGCCAAGATACAGCGTTTTAAAGATTTTTCTACCAAAAGTTGGCACATTTTTTGTTTATTAGTGTATCTATTGCCAAAAGACACTTATCAAAAAACTGGCAAAAAGGTCTGGAGATATTGATGACATCTTACTAACGGCACATACCGGGAATTTCTAACTTTACCAGTTTACTCTACAGAATGTTTCAAATTTACGGCACAAAATCGCCTCTACTAATAACACCCTGTATATCAGTAGAATCGTTTTACAGATTAACGTTAGGAACTTAAAATGGTTTGTAACACTCTAAGGTATACTGTAAAGATTAGTTCGTCAAAATCGGATGAGCGGTTCATAAGATAGTTAAGAGCAAACTTTTGCTAGATTTTAGAATATTCGCTAATTTTGACGAGAAGTGTAGTATGTTCTTAGTGCGATTCTCAAACGATGCTGTTTTCATTTTTCATTTTATTCACCACCTATGCCCAAAATCCACATATTTTGTCAGTGACTCATTTCATTTAATACCAATCACCAAATCTAGGAAGCGGCAGAATAAACATTGTACAAGTTACTGTTTTTTATGCATACAAGGAACTTTGCTCTACAGTTACAGTGAACTTAAGAGACGCGTTCTAAATGCATTTGACATAGTATGGCGATTCCAATACTGGGATTCTGATCGCGGAGAAAGTAAATGTGGCAACACAGAGACCGAATTCACAACTTCCAAGATTTGAAAATAAGCATGCCGGCAGGGTTCCCGCACTACTTGATTAATTTGTGTTTTTATTACTAATAAAATTGATCGATAGATTTTGCGAGTTTTTTTCAGTTTTCGTAGTTTATACGTCGTTTACATAAATATTGCTTTGTGTAAATATATAGTTATTACACTTTAATTAGTGCTGTGTTAACGAACCTTCAGCTTCAACAAGTTGCCCGTCTACAAAAAAAAATCAAATTAAAAGAACGAATAACAAAATCCTGAACTAACCACATTGGATGCTGCAAAAATATGTGTGTCACTTTAACGAAACTTTCCTCCCGTATTATCTTTAGGGGTTTGAAAAGCCTTCCTCAAGAAAATGACGAAAAACAAAAAGTAGTTGAGGAGCCCAGACAAGAGGATGGAAAAAAAATAATCCTACACGATGCCACATTTGTCGCAAAATCGATGGATTTTTTCCCTTAATAAAATATCCACAATAAGAAAAAACGATGGTTGAAATTAAGATAGACACATCATTACGTAAAATATGATGAACGAAATCGAACAAGCATACTAATTGTAAAAAATGAATTATTGTATGTCGGCGAAAATATTTTAAAAAAATACGGGAAATTCGGGAAAATAGGAAATAATTGCATTACACGGACGAAACAGGGCTCAATTAAGGGCACATAGTTGAGAAGGTATGGCAACATCTAAATATTAAAAGTTCAAGGCATGCATTTATGGATGGATTTTCCCAAGGTGTAAGAAATCCTAGTTAAAAAGACCGTCATCTCATGGGATCAGGTTTTAAGAGTTAATGAAATAAAAAACAACCCGGAGCTCTCTATATGCTAGTGATGAGTCGCTGACCGAAATTTTGGACTTTCGAGTATAGGTAGTAGGTATCAAGATATCACTAATCTCTACGTATTGTTTCATATTTTTCAAATTTCTAGGGGGGGGGGCAACATTCTCGGCGATGCCCCTGCATCTAACATACCTAATCATGAAAACAATAATCAAGGTTAAGATGTAAAACTTGAACAATATAAATGCAAAAAGAAGAAGAAAAAAAAGAACAATAAAATGTACCATGTAGGAAAACTATAAGCGGTGAAATAATGGAATCAATAATGAAAAGAAGAAAGTTTTGTATAACAAAATAAGACAAACTCACAAGCCTCTACGTCAACAAAACAAACAATAAAACTATATAAAAAAAAAAACCGTTGACTAAATACATATACGTACCCACTACACGAGTAGGTACTAAAGCAGCAAATGTACTCAAAACAATATTACAGCCGAATAGAAGGAGCCAAACCATTGCAATACTACAAATTCTCCTCAAAAAAACTCGTTCAAACTATAGTAGGCATGCTTTTTGCAGTAAATTACTTCTAATCATAATATTAAACAGCGCTAGAGTAGCTGTCTCCTTTACAGCAGATGGCAAATGATTATACATCTTCAAGCACTCGTACATAAGAAATCTCTTAGTTAGGGTCGACCTTGGGATTGCCAATGGCAGGTTATTGCTGCTTCTCGCTGTATAAAGATGGGTATGGCGGATGTCTCTCAAACTCTTGTGAAGAAGCACTGACTGTAATATGAACAGACCGGGTAGGGTTAAAATTTTTGTTGATAAAATCAGAGCCTATAGTGATCCCTGACCCTTGCTTAACAAACCTATCGAATTGCCCCTTTCTGCTAAACAAACACACAAGAGATGAGAGACCTGGTGCAAAACCTCCAAAAAGGAATTCCATATTCGAGATGAGATTCGATCGGGCAGAAATAGACACCGCAGGAATCGCATAGCAACCAGATGCCAACTTGGCGTTGAGAGCCTGGATATGCATATCAAACTTCAGCGTCTTGTCCATCGACAGACCAAGACATTTTACACTGGATTTATTAGCAACTAGATAGCTCATACTCAAGGGACTAAATTTAAAAGTTAATATATTAGTTTTATTCGTGTTAAAACTAAGGTAGTTAGCATCATACCAGGCCCGAGCTGCACGCAGATCACGCAGATCACGCGATACTTTGTCTATATAACCACTTTCGTCTTCACCTGTCAATGGGATCGTAGTGTCATCGGCAAACAGAGTGAATTTGCCTTGTGGCCAAATCATTTAGGTATAGTAGAAACAGCAAGGGTCCACACATTGAAAACAGTATGGATTCCGTAAGTCTAGATTAACATGTACTATTATTTTTTTGAGTCGAATTGCCCCCCAATTTAAATAGAATCGGTTGAGTAGTAAAAAAAGGTATAAAGCAAAATTGATTTTAAAGAACAAATTTTGGCACCCTGTAATTCCTTTATTTTTCCGTTTTCAAAAAAATGTTATAGGAACTTGTACTATTATCATATTGAGCTGAATTACCCCCCAATTTAAAGAGAAGCGGTTGACTTGGAAAAAAGTTATAAAGCAAAGTTGATTTTACAAAACAAATTTTGACACCCTGTAATTCCATTATTTTTGAGTTTTCGCAAAAATAAATGTTATATGAACTTGTACTATTATTTTTTTGAGGTGAATTACTACCCAAGATTTTGTCTCATCGTTTCCGGACGTCCTGTATAGAGCTGCGCGAAGTAAATTAAAAATAATGAAATATTAAGTAGTTTATCTAGGCACATTAAAGTGCATATTTATGATAATAGCAACATTTAGTTTTTCTAATCGGCTCATTCATAAGATAACTTGTTGTTGCTTGTTAGCATAAATGCAGCATCTATTTTGACCACAAGATTCTTGACAAATTTACAAAGAAATTCAACCAACCAAAACTCTTTACACTATTGAAATAACGCAGGAATGATTAAAATTATATTTATAGCTTCCAAGAAATTATTTTATTGGAAATGCAAAATTCAAAACATTCATAATGTAATAAAACTATTTACTGAACCCATATTAAGGAATGGCAATATAGGGTTATTGTTATAACCGCTCATCTAGTCATTAAATGTAGACTAATTTGTTTTCAAAATGAAGAGTACCTATGTAATTATTTTGTTTAGTTACTTGTTGTTAGTTTTATTGTAAAGTTCGTATGGTGCGATGGATTTGTTCCTAAATGTTCTCCCAAATTTTACAATAGTTGAAAATGTTTTTATCCACAGATCTCGTACACTTTTGATAACATTGGATAAAGAATTCCAAGTGAGTCAGAAATTATGTTATAATTTACTTTTAATTAGTTTCCTCTAATATAATTTTTATATCCATGACGATAAATATTAACTCAGTGCCTAGTTATTCGCATATTACTATTAACCTTTTCGCTTATGTTACTCATTTTTGGAACAACGAAATAGAACATTATAGGGAGTCCCGGGCGGTAGCACTGGACATTTCGAAGGCCTTTGAACGAGTATGGCATGAGGGGCTCCTAACTAAAGTGAGAGCATACGGAATGCCGGTTCAATTTTATTCATGGCTGCCAAGCTTTCTTAAAAGCTGCTCTCTGTGGGTGGCAATGGACGGATTTCACGCACATCACTAGAGACAGTAAGAGGTGTCGCATCTTAACAAGAATCTGGATTCTGTCTTGTGGTGACAGTAACCAAGTAGAATTTAACGCTAAAAAAACCCAGTCGGTACTTTTTTCTAAAAAAGTTAATGTTGAAAAACCGGATATAGTCATGGCGGGACACTTGATTCCCTTGACTTCATCAATTCATTTATTGGGCGTTAATTTGGATAATCATTATGTCTTGGCATAGTCACGTTGCGGCCATTGCAAAGGCAGCCTCGCAGAAGCTTGGAGTTCTTTTCCGAACTAAGAACCTCTGAGCGACTTGAGTCTATTTTAAAAATGTTTTCATGTTAAGTGCTTAAATGATTCCACCCAAAGCGGTGCATGGTAGAAATACACGACGAGCCACTACAGGCCAGCCGAGCGTGGTTCAGCTTAGTGTCCCTGGAACGACATTGTTTAAAATCCTTTAATCTGAAGAGCGTCATCACTCTGAAACGACCTCCCTGGAGCCGTGCTTCCCAACGAGTATAATATCCAAATATTCAAGAACAACTTGAATCGTTTCCTGCGCACACGTGCCGTTCGCAAAGCGCCATAAAGAAATAATCCTGCAGTGATGTGCCTTCTCATAAAAAAAAATAACACTGAGGAGCACCGGGGTTGCAACCCCGAGATCTCACCATCTGCGTTCTCTCAGACAAGTAGGATGAAAATCAGTCTAACGCCACCCCTGTAAAGCTATAACTTGAAAGCTTTCGTAGAAGTATGGAATGATTTACGCAATCGAAGGCCCTAGAGAAGTCGCAAAATACTACTGCGACAAATTCGCCCTCTTTAATTCCCAGACACAAACTCTCGGAGAAGCTAAACACAGCATCTCCTGTAGGTACTCTTCCTATTTTGAAATCCAAACTTATATTCTAGCAACATGTTATGGCGCTTAATAAAAAGAAAAATACACTCGCCTATATATTTTCTCTTCTGCTTAAAAATTGCAACACTCTGTTTCTCAAAAATAAAATGATTGGGGACTTGGGGAATTATGAGATCTTTCTCTTAAAATTATCCCAGGATTACGACCCACAAGTGTTAGCATGCAATTATTAAACATCCTGTATATTACAGACTTAAATCTATTTGAAAACTATTACTGTAAATTAAACTTTTAAATCTCACTATCAATAGAAGCTAACAGAAGAAAGGAAAGTATGTAAAACCATGTCACCAAAAAATATTAAGTTGGGATATCTAAAATAAAAATAAGAAGAGAACTTGACACTAAAGTAATTAAAACAATGAAAAATGAAATAGGAGGTAGGCCTGAAGGAATTCCTGCCGAATTTGTTAAAAAATTGAACACCAAAATTAATGACTATACTTGTAAACATCTCTGAAGGATTTGCAAATGGGAAAGCGACGGAACCTAGAAGGAAATAATTCAATGTTTAAGTATTTTATTCATCACTTATTACTGCACCGAAGAAATTTTAACACCTCGGCAGTATTTATTCCCAAATCGACCAGTAGATTATGTTATCATTATTCAAAGTATGTTAGTAAAGTGATTAGAACCTATATTGCTGTCGAATCGACCAAAAAAAAGATAATTGTTGAATTTAAAGTGAAAATTTTGAATAACGTCTAGTTAACATGTAAGAATTTATAGATTGTATTGTATTTATAGATTGTATTTATTCTAGAATTTATAGATTGTATTGGGTATGGTGGCACAAATCGTGCCTTAGTCTTATTTTAGGTTTTGTTAAAAACAAATATTAAATAATTTTTTATTCGGTATACCTAATAATAAACTATGAAAAAATGTATCACGAGTACTTAGCTCTTTAAGAGTCTTCTGTGTAACAGCAGAAGACATACACGTAGTCACCCGGTAGACGTGACAAGTCCGCAGGCACGGTAAGTACTGGAGGAAACATTCTAAAAAAAACACATTTTCATTATTATCGGGGGTGAAAAATTTTTACCCTACATAAATGATACCTAATATTGCAAAATCTAAACCAGCGCAAATTTTTTATGTCCAGCTTCAAAATTGTTTTCTTAAATATTAAGCCTAAGAAATATTAAGCTTAAACGTCAACACCTTTTCTGCTGTTTTACCCGTTTCTTTTTCCAGATGTTAGAAGTTACAGGAAAATATCCTTGAGAAGTGGAATATTACATTGTTGTAGTGTTATAATGGTTAGTTCGGGTTAGTAGGTATGTATCCACTAACTGTTCCAAATCTTTGCAGACTATTGCGAATGCTTGCAAAGGGTTGGTTGAATGGCTATTCGTCTCAGAACTGACTTGTACGCATGGTCACATTAAATAATAAACATTTAAAATGCTTAAAAATTTTTTATAAACTATATTTACATATGGCTATCTACTGTTCTATATTTTTTTTATCAAAAATAATTTAAAAAATACTACCGGACAAAGAAACCACATTTTTTACCTACATCACAGCTTCTTTAACATTTTAAACCTGTAAACCCATCGTCATGTAATAAATATGTTAAAAAATTAATAAAAATCGAATTAATTAATAACACAGTTTGGTAGGTATAATATGAATATTTAAAATAAATATAAAATGAATGGCGGACGCCCCAAAAAAGCCAATTTACCGTGAGATCGTGTGAGGTCCATCCGCAGCGGATGACTTTGCTCAGAAACCACTTTTCAGTGGGACAATCTGCATGGAAGTAAGGAGAAAATAAAAAAAACACAAAATTAAATTAAGAGACTGGTCAAGCAAATATAACAATTGAAATAAGATCTAAAAATTAAAGTGCTCAGTACTACCGTTTTGCTAATTTGGCGTGCAACTATTTTTCGTTGGGGTTTTTATCAACCACTTAATAAAGTTTGCATGAAATAAAAATTAGTGTGACGTGTATGTTCAATGTGACATTTATGATATGAATACGGTATATTCTTTTCCAGGCTCTCCTGATCACCATTTGGAAATAATCGCAAACCATTTTGCCTACATAATATGCAAGATGTCTGCAAACACATAGGTACCTAGCAGAAAAGTAAAAGAAATAATTTCTAATGGAAATATTACCTTTAACTATAAACAAGTGTAAAATTTAAAATTAAAAATCAATTGTACTTTTTTTTTTAATTGTTACAGTGGTGTTGACAACTATTGAAGATTGTTCTTATCTTGTTTTACTAAGAACATTAACGATAATAAGAAATCTGAAATTATATGGTGGCTTTTTAAATATGACTTTTTTGTCATTGTATGGCCACTTTGAAGTGCTAATGAGGCACGTTTTGCAGTAGTAGTACTTTAAATTTTATTCGCTTTTGATTCCCAAAAGATTTTAAATACTAAAATTATATTTTATAATTAATATCCACTTGGGCTATCGATTTTTGGGCCCTTCCGCCATTCTTTAATAAATTATTACTTAGAGATGGCATATTATGAAATTAAAGATTGAGAGTACTCGCGATGCTTACAACAAAAAAAATGGCAATAGAGCTTGAAATAAATCTAGGGCACAAATACACGACACGATAAGTAAAAAAAATGAGATTTTATTAGGTAATTTTATGGAATATTCTAAAAAAAGCAACGCTGCTAAAACTTTACTGACTATATACATATAAATAAACAAAAAACAAAAATATCATTTAAACGTAAAATAACTAAACATTAATATTATAAACGTAAAATAACTAAACACGAGACTAAACATTAATAATATAATATTACATAATTAGAATTACTAAACTAGAAAATGGCAGTACCTATAGCTTATCAATACCGGGATATTCGGGTTACGTCGCTTGGAAAGCTGCAGGATGTTCTAAGGCGGCTGTGGCTCCTCCATTTACCAAACCTTGCTCTGGAATAGGCAAAGCAAGCGCATCGAGGGAATACTTCACTGCAGAAAAATTATTGTAAGACATATTCTTCATATCATTATTACTTGCATTAAAAGGCAATTTTTTTCATATTTATGGAAAATAGCTTTAGAAATACAACTTTTAAAAAATAATAGCCCTAAGAATATTTTATCTGAGCTTATTGCCGCTCCGGTCAAAAATATTTGAAAAACTTTAATTAATTCAAATTAATTAACTATTTAATGAACAAAAAAATGTTACCTTATGTTCGGTGTAGGTTTAGAAAGGGATATAGTACTGCTGCAGCTTTAGCAACAGTTAAAGGTGATATAATCACACGGGTTTGGTAAGTGTTTTGGTGCTTCTTGATTACTTTTAGGCATTTGATACGATTAACCATAATTTATTGAATGCCAAATTAAAGTATTAACAAGAACAACAGAGATTTTATTTTTATTTAACAAAAGCTAACATAGCCCTTAATATCACCAAATTAATATTTACAGATATGAGTCTGGTAAAGTTTTATTTATTTTTTTAAAAATTAATAGATATATTTCCTTTTAGACTGTAAACGACTGTTAGTTTGAACGACGTTTAGAACCTTTTCTGAAGTTTTCCGTCGTGCATTCCTTCCCGCCTCTCAAAAACCACATAATCTTCGGAGATGTTCCGAAAGAGCTAGAATTTCGACGGCACCTCTGCACTACTATTATCCCACCTTTAATTATTAAATTACATAATTTACTGACCGCGTAGGTTATTATGAACAGGCAATTTGCTGAAACCCGATCGATCTGAACGTATCAATTAGGGTTTGATATTGACCATCAAAGATTTACCTTCCTGTCGAAGATTTTTGCTAAACGTTAATCAAAGTAAATAAACCATATATTTATTAAGATGTTCAAGGCAGGTATAACGCAATCGCAAAAAGTATTAACTTCCAAATGGAGACCGCTATTAAAAGGGTACATCAGAGGCATATTCATAGGGCAAGCTGAGCCTGTACTCGTGGAAGTTGGATTAGTATTTTAAAAGAGCAAACAATCAAACATTTCTAACAGGACTGAAGTACCAGTAGATGATGTTTAATTATTTTATTTCGAAAAAAGTTTATATGCAACGCTGAAAGACACTGCCTAAGAATCAATAAATAAACATCAAAATGTAAATGAGACCTAAAGAACAACGGCAAATAAAACTACATCATTAAGGAAATATCCAAAAATACAATAATTCCAAAAATACCCTTTAGCCTAATAAATATAGGGACAAAAAGACGCAGAAATCATTTTTTAAACGATAACTTACTGAGGTACTGGATTGACCGCTTAACACCTTTATCATCTATACTGGGCCCTATTTCTCAACCGTAAGAGAACAAGGATGAGCACATCACTCATAGGATCATTGACTTTCCCGGTTTGTTCCCTGTAAAACAATAGAAAACGCCAGTTCTCTCATTAGTCGATAATATGATATACCAATTCATGGGCTACACATTATTTCTCTTTAGAACAGTGTTCCTCAGTTTCAAGAATTAGGACGCCGGATTCTTAAGGGTCCATACGATTTCGCAACCTCTTTCTAATATAATTAAGTACCTACCTTTAAAAAAAAAATTCAATATACCTACCCATAATAGCTGCCACGCTTATTTCATTTTTTACTTTGGATACTCAGACTCAAATATCGGCTATCAATGCATACTAGGGGTAGCCAAAAAGCAAACAAACAAATATTTTGTCTCCGCGACTTAATTTTTATTCCTTAATGCATAAATAAGAAATACACGAAAGCGAGAACCAAAAAAGTAGAATTTAGGGGTCGTCCATTATAAAAACATTTTAAATACAAATTTACGATATTCAAAAATAAAAGAAGAAGATACTAAACAAGATAGGCCTTTGATGGAATAGAAAGTTGTTTTCTATGAAATATATGGGAATAATAAACTGCTTCTGTTCTTCGCTCTTAGTAAAGCGCATCATATTTCTATTCTTGACTTGACTTTTTCAAAAACGCTTTATTTCTTCTTTAGATTTCAAGAATACTTTGTCATCAAAAAAGGTCAACGCTATCAACTGCTCAGAAAGAAACCAAAGATGCCGCGCAAAATCGGTTCAAGCTTTTTCACTGTTGGATTAGGAAAGCTTTTCAGTTATTATGTAGATTATAGTTGATGCAGAAGCTGGATATCATTATATAAATCTCACTTATACAAAACTGACAGAGAACGCGAAGTTTACTTTATTTTTCCATTCTTTAGGTGTCAGGCGAAACTGGTTTTCAAATAGGCAAATTTTTAGGGCGCCAATAGCCTTCGCCATCCATCTCGCATGATTTGTTGGCCAAGCAAAATCATTTTAACTGGAGACTTAGACATTGATTTTGAAGACATAGATAATAGATCGATCTTGGTACTAAATAATTTGTTCAATTCGTTCGGTATTAACACGCATGTCCATCAATCCACTGGTTTAACAGACACATCATCTACTACAATTGATTACATTGTCTCAAACATCTACGATGTTGTTCATTGCGAGGTTTTGACCCGGTTTTATCAGTTCAAAATACTATTATAGCGAAAGTCCCTCTAGCACGTAATCCCTCATAGGGAAAAAGAATATCTGGTAGGATTTATAGTACACACGGATTTCGAGTATTCCGAGTTGCGGTTCCTTTGATTGGTAGTCCACATAGATAAAGTCGTTCCTTTGCGGGTATTTACGATTTATTGGTTAGAATTGCTAACAATTCCTTTCCTTTGCACAGGGATCTTAAACGGTGGTTGACCAAAGGCATTTGCACATTACTATCTAGTCTAAGGTTTTTGAATGGCCTGCGTAATAGGCGCAACACATACCCAAATAACGATCTCATCCGATCGTACTTCTTTGGTTATAGAAAGATATACAGGCAAGTAATTAATTGCAAAAAAATTATACTATTCAACGCGCTTACATAATTCCAACAACAAACTAAAAGAATCATGGTCTATTGTAAACGAATTAACTGAAAGGGTTCCCAATGACAGAGGTCTAGTGTTGGCCAACTGCTCAGAAAGAACCCAAAGATGCCGCGCAATATCGGTGTAAGCTTTTTCACTGTTGGATTAGGATAGTTTTACAGTTAATGCAGAAGCTGGATATCATTATATAAATCTCACCTATTCAAAACTGAGAGACAACGCTAAGTTTATTGTATTTTTTATTCTTCAGGTGTCAGGTGAAACTGGTTTTCAAATCGGCCAATTTTTTGGGCGCCAATAGCCTTCACCATCCATTTCGCATGATATGCTGGCCCAGGAGCTCGAATTGTTTTACTGCCTCTTCCTCCACCAACAAATAAAAGAGAACGGTGCAGAAGTTCTTGATCATCATCGGTAGAATGTTGTTGATTTTCAAGGGCACGTGGTAGATACCCCCAATTTTTTTCTCGTAATTTGCTTAGTAGAGCTGCGGTATAATTAGTATTATTAATAGTTGACCACGGTTTCTTAAATCGGTTAAACAGCGCAGTCTCTGGACCATCAGTAGAGGATGTATACATAAAGAAATAGCTGAGAGTACAATTTTCATAACATGATCGCGGCCAGCAATCCAGACAAGCTCACTTTTCAAAGTTTTTCTATCGTAATACAAGCTTCCGTGTGGAGCCTAGTATTACTGGCTGTTATATCAGATACTACTCCTTTGATTTGAGTTTGAACATTCCACTGCATAATTGCCTTAATACATGCTAGTGCCTGAAAGTTTCCTGTTCCTGTGTCTATTTTCGGAATTCCCAAAAGCTTTTCTTTGACATTTCAAAGCTTCCTGTCCCAGTGCAAAAGAAAAGGTCTCTCAAGAAATGACTCTTTTCCTCCAGCTGCTTCAGCCTCCTTTCTAACTTTTCCTAGATCTCTAATAGAGCTTTGGGAGAGTATTATTTCTGAAATATTGTATCCAAGCGCTTTTGCAACAGCTCCAGCAATAAATGTAACTTGTTTGTAGGGAAGACTTACACGATATAAAGCTCCAACGACTTTGGATGATTTCAATAGGTTTTGAGGTCGTTTTGATGGTAGAGAACTGGCATTGCTGCAGAAGTTAATGCTATAGGTTAATATTATTCGTCAGTTCCGGAGCTGTCTGAAGATGACAAAGAAATCGATATTATTTGCTTAGAACATTCCTTTCTGTTCTTTCATATTGTTCCTTCGCCTTGACATCGTTTTCATGCCTCTTTTTTTTTCAATTTCTTTTTCTGTTGTCTTTAAAGCAGACCCACTTATGCTACATGAAAAAACATATTCTCTTTGCTTTTCAAGGAATATCTTATTTTCTTTGGATTTTACTTTCGTTATAGCGTCTTTAACGGCGATATCAAACAATTCCTCCAGGTTACTTAAAAAGATATCCTCACGCACTGTATCATGTTCCCCTTGACGAATATGATGCGTCTTAAGAGCTAAGTACTGCTTATATAATGTGGATAGTTTTCTCATAAATGAATCAGCTTGCTGAGTTGGTATCCTCTTACGTTACCAAACAATTAAAACTGCTTCGCGTGTCAAGGTTCTGCCCTCCTCTAAATGATAAAACTGCACCATTCGGAGGGCATCTTGACCACAAGGAAGTATAGCTGTTGACAACCTGAAGACTGACTTTCCAAGAAGGTAATTAGTCGGTTAAGATTTCAAATTAGCTGTCATTTTTATTTATTTCTGACAAAAATGGTAATTACTGAAAATCATACTTCTAAGCGACCTCTAAGCTTTAACGTATAATGAGTCGCTCAGAAGCAGAATGGCCCAACTGAAAATATTACATTTTCAGATAGGCCGGTAATCGTAAACACCATATAATTATCTAAAAATTACAAGTGGCCCAATTGACCTTCCTCTATTATTTACTAGATGGCGCTCCCATTACACTTGGGCCGGCACACTAGTTTTAGAAATCACGTAGCACAAAAGTGGCCTAAGTGACAGTTGGGCCAGTCTGGTTTTCAGTCACAATTTGCAAGGAACTCAGAAAAATCTTACGTAAACCGCAGTTCCAACGTAGTTAAAGAAAAAACGTTTTTTGACGGAGAATGCGATTGTTCCAGGCAATGCCACTTGCTACTGAGTATTCAAGAGAGAAAACGGATCTTCGAGAATTTTTACAATTTGTCAAACTTCAATTTGCAGACATCTTACATCGATGGCCAAGAGTTGCTAATAAGCGTCGTTTCACCCATTGTCAAGATCCAAATAAGCGCAGTAAGACACGGATTTATATGCTGCCAAAAGAAAATGGAGATAACGTTAATGTTTGCAAACTTTTTTTTTAAAAATGCTTCAAGAGTGTCGAATGGTCGCTTGACAAGAGCCCTAACAAATAGAACAAAAGGTGGCGAACTAACTACACCGCCTATAGATAGAAAAGGCAAACATCCTCCCAAAAACAAAACTAAGCAGGTGGATATTGATAATGTAACAAAAATTATCAATAAATTTGCCAAGTATACGTCGCACTACAGCAGGGTTAAAAATCCAAACCGGGAGTATCTCTCATCAGATTTAAACATAAGCAAATTATACGACTTGTATTCGCAAAGTGCAGAGTTTGCGCAAAAAGTTTCGAAATTTGTATTTTCAAAAATTTTTAATGAAGAGTTTAATCTTCACTTTCGGTATCCTGCAACTGACACCTGCAAAAAATGTGACTCTATGAACGTAAAAATAAACAGTTTAACTGGCGAAGAAAAAAGGAAAGCGGAAATTCGAAAGGAGTTGCATTTACGCATGGAAGAAGCTGCTCGGAATGGAATGCGAGAAGATCCAAAAGAAGATCCCAATACCACAACGACCATTGCATTTGATCTCATGAAGACATTGCCCACGCCTAATATTTCCACAGGGGTCGCCTACTACAAGAGGCAGTTGTGGACATATTGTCTGGGCATCCACAACCTATCTACAAACCAGGCACACATGTATGTCTGGCATGAGGGAATGGCCTCACGTGGTCCACAAGAAATAGGCTTATGTATTATGCATTATGTCAAAAATTATGTGCGAACACCCAATTTAATTATGTACAGCGACCAGTGCGGTGGCCAAAATAGAAACATAAAAATGGCTGCAATTTGTACATACATGACTTATTCTGATACTTTTAGTCCAAAAGTTATCCATCACAAATTTCTTGTTTCAGGCCATTCCTACTTACCATGTGACCAGGATTTTGGCATGATTGAAAAGCAAAAACGTTTCTTCCAAGACATTTTTTGCCAGATGATTGGATTAAAGTAATTTTAAGTGCCAAAAAGATCAATAAATTTAAATTAGTCAAAATGAGAAATGAAGACTTTAAAAGTACGGTAAACTGGGAAAAACTTCTCACTAATCGAAAAAAAGGGCAGGAAAAAGTAAAAGTCGAATGGCTAAAAATTCAGTGGCTAAAGTTTAAATCCGACGAGCCTTTCAATATTTATTTTAAGTATTCCAATAATGATAGCGCTCTTTTCTACAATGTGAACGTGACTAAAAAACGTACAGAGCTTCAACAGATGAAACAGGATGCATTCCAGTTAGATTTTTTGCATCCCATAGGGCGACCCATCGAAAAGTTGAAGTACAAAGATCTCCAAAGCCTTCTGTGCTACATACCCCCAATCGCCCATGAATTTTATAACAGTTTGTCAACTAGTGAACATGCTGTTGATGAAGATATTATGCCACAAGATCAAGACGTTGAGGCTCAAGTGCCATAACTTGGATTTTATCTAAATGATTCTCAAGGGCACAGTGGCCCAAGTGTTATTTTTTTCAAAAAAAAAAAGTGTTGTGTTATGCATTTTTTCCCAGTATGATTTTATTTGCCATATTATTATCACCAAAGTTGTAAACCTATAATAAAGAAATTACTTATATTAAGAATTTTCGTTTGATTTTCTATAAAATTTTTTAATGTTAATTATTTCAAAACTGTTTTTCTGCACTTGAGCCACTCTGCTTCTGAGCGACTCGTATGAAGATCAAATTTGGCACACAAATAACTACATTCCAGTAAACAAAACTAGGTCATGTAGGCGCTGGATAGAAACCATTCTTATTTTTCAATATAAATTGTACCACACTAATGCATGCAGGTAGCAAGTTTCACATCTACTCAAGGATCTGTCCAAAATTTCGCGTACTGGTGACAGAAACCAAGTAGAATTTTATGGTAGAATAAGAGATGTGAAAGTTGTTTATAGGAAATTTACTCGATTCACAATATGTCCTGGTTTAATCATGTTGCGTCAATAGTACTCTTACAGAAGCGTGGGATACTTTTCAGAATCGAGAACCTCTCTTGGTGCCAATAACTTTTGACGCTCTATAAAACCCAAATGCGACCAGTGCTAGAATTCCAAAGAAGAGCCATTCACTTGATCGGCGACCACGAACTGACACACAACTGAAAAAGTTTAGGATATCGATGACAGGTTAGTGATTTTAGCCTCTTTTAAATATAATTTTAGGGCAAACGTTCAACTGATATTCAGCCCTATGATCAAACACACAAGTTAATTGTAGACGCTACCTACAAAATTACCTGTTTTTCAACCACGGTGAAAAATTAGCAACTAGGCTTTTTTCGGTTGTTGTCATGAAAACGGTATGTTAAACTTACTATTACTACAGGAGAGAACAATTCACACATCGCTTCCTCAACTATATCATCGTCACGCATCTTATAAACCTGCCTGATTTTTGAGACTGAGATTACCGATGTGGTTTTATGCAAATAGGAGCCGCATTCTCTTTTAATTGCATTTTTTGTTTGTTGAAAAATTGTAGCAATTTTAAAATTGCCACTATTGATGTTGTCAATTTATCGGGTCTTATTTCCATAAAGTGTATTATCTATTTACAGTTGATGCAAAACAAAAACCGATGCACGTCATCAATCAGCTGATAATTATTGTAAATAAGTAAGAAAACGCGAGGAAATTAAATTTGTGTAAAAAATATTAAAACTTTATGCGATATTGAATTTACTACAAACTTAAAGTATTCTTGTTTGAAACGAAGTTGTAGCAAATATTTTGTTTATTTAGACTTGTAAAAATTAATATAATTTGAATATTATTGGACGACAACACAACTGTAAACGGTGCGGTGGCGCCAGCTCGTTCGTTGGCCTATTTTGACATTTCGTGCAAAACTAACCTTAATTATTCTGTGGTTTCATGCTTGCGTCTATTTTTTAACAAAAACTCCAAATCTTTTCATAAATAGCATTAAAAACTGTTCTATTAAGAGAAACAAAAGTGCACATATATCCCTATCGATTACGTTGTTTACTATTTGTGAAAAATATCGAAGCATTTAAATAGTCGGTGCAAAGAGCTAATAGCTAGAAGCTATTTTCAGGAAGAACTTAACAACAATGGCCTATTCTTACCCTTGACAGCAGAGAAGTAAATTTAAAGAGTATGTTAAGGTCTAGATATTTTATTTCTACTTTACTAATTTTTAGCATCTAGCATAGCAGCTGCCCTATATCTCCACTGTAAGCGCAATTTCAACAACAGTTAAGGAAAATAAATTGTTAGAATCACCTTATAACACACGTTCTAATTCAAAGACAGTTGTAACTTATTCAATTTATTCACACAAATAGTACATATTACAATTATAAGTAAGTTTTACAATATATTTGGTATAATACAGGTTTTTCTTATTAGCGCCTAGGTTGTGAGACCCGTATGCGCTGTATCAAATTTTAATTTTTCTTTATATTTTTTTTTTAGGGACTAAGTTATTTTCTATATTATATGCCCAATGTAATATATTTAAACTTAAACTAAATTAAACTTAGAAGAGAAAAGAGCAAATAAGGTGCATTATCATTATACAAACCAGATCTAAAAATGTCAGATTAGAGGTGTAAACGCAATTCTTGGTTTTGTGATATGAATAAACGACTTTCCATTTTGAATTTGTTGATTTTTGTCAGATTTCTAATATGTATTGGCAAATTAATTATTTAATACTTTAGGTCCTAAATAAGATATGCTATTTTTGCAAAATTTACTGTTGGGTTTAGGGGCCTGTACATGCTGATTATCCACTATTTTGGTATTAGGGCAATGAATTATGGGTTTTTTAGGTGATCCTTTCGATACATATAACAACACAAACAGTTAGCAGAAAGGCAGTAGATATTCTGTATTTTTTCTTCAAATAATAGTCTTCTTGGATATTGTCTATCTATTTCATAAATTGTTTTAAGGATCCTTTTTTGTAAAATATTTAACGGTTTCAAAGTGGTACTATACAGGCCACCCCATACTATAATTCATTCCAAATCTAAGTATACTTTCTGCTAGACTGAATTATAGTGAGGTTAGACATGTTTGATTTAAAAATCCCCTCAACAAAATAAAACCGATATATATTCAACACAAGGGTAGAAAACTTAACCTATTAGAAACATTAGCGATCAAAAAAGCCTTAAAAAATCGATGTAATGTTGTTAACAATCAAACTAAAATACCTTCAGGTGCCAATCTAATACTTAATAGCCTAATACCTTAAGATAAATATGCAATAGACACTGTCAATAATTACCAACGAAAAAACCCATAATTATTATACACAGTATCATTTTCTTAATTTTATTACTTAGATGTAAATACCTCTATAATCACACCTGTAATTTAGTTGTACCTTTGCCCATTACCTGTAAATTAAGGACCAAAATAACCAATCATCTGTCAATTTTTATTTTAATGACAGGCAAGTACTAATTTAATTTCCTATACTGTGGAATATCCATTTCACCAAGCATGTAGCCCATCACATATCAATTAAATAATATTATTATTCCGATTTCCACGAAAATTTATCCTATTTGATCTGAATCTTCCTGGACTACCTCTATTATTAGCCAGAAATTATTCAGTCCACTATTTCTTAACCCTATAGAAAGACATTAACGGGCAACTTTTCATTTACCTCTCTTAAAATTGGTAATCGGTTATCATCACCCTGACTGAGCTAATGTACAGGGTGTCCCAACGATAGAGTAAAGTAAGTTTTTGCTTAACTGATAATCTTTGTGACAAAATCGTATCCGCCATAAGGTAAGGTAGAAAAATGCGCACATTTTAAAAATATTGGAAATTATATAGGGTGTGCCACAAAAGTAGGACAGCAAAAAGTAAGATTTTTTTAAATGGAACCCCTATATTTGCTTGTATTTTTGGGTTCTATGTATTAATACAAACGTTTTTGGTCATATATGACATGAGCTGAAATTTGATAGTTTTTGAGAAATTTCGAAATAACGATGAAAATTAGAATTATCATGGTGTTGATAAATGGACAGTTTCTCCGTCAATTCATAATTGCAAACTTCAATATTTGGTAAGAGGAAGGACTGGTTACTATATTAATATTTAGTATGCGCAATATTTGCATTTGTTCTACAGGGTGTTTATTATAAGCGTCCAAATTCGCACATCTTCAAACTAGGAAATCTCAATTTTTTGAAATGGAACACCCCGTATATTTTAATTTCGTTTTATTCAGATTTAAACAGCCTTTCATATTTGCTAAATATATCCTATGCCTATCTTTAATAGTTATCGAGAAATTTCGATTTTTTCAAATTGCTACACGTTATATTCTATACCAGAGCATTGTTGGATCGCGATAGCCATGAAAAACAATAGCTAAGGTAAACAATTCATGTGCCAAAATGAAACGCTTAATAATAATTGTCGTGAATGAAAACCTTGTCTTGCTTTTTTCGTCTTCATTTCGTTAATTTTCTATTGAGCATGGATTATCCTGTAAATGAGTTGATTGATATGATCTATGTGTTAGGCGAAGCTGAGAGAAACCCTTTGTTGGCTCAGCGAATTTACAGAGTGAAATATCCTGAACGTCGGATGCCCACTGCTAACGGTTTTCGAAATGTGATGGAGAGATTTGATTCCAGCGGTAGTGTTAAATACTTTAAACGTGTAGTTGTTAACAAAAACGCAGCCAACGTAGAAAAAGAATTAGAAATATTATTGAATATTCAAGAAACTCCTCAGGTGAGTAGTAGGACGTTAGCGACATTATGTGATTCCTCCAAATCAACTGTGAACCGAACAACAAACAAGTATAAATATCATCCATACCACATAGAGCTTCATCAAGAATTGCGAGAAGGAGATTTTAAAGACGAATTCAATTTTGTAATATTATTCAACAACTGCAGTTAAATAACAATTTTTTGACCAATGTTTTGTTTTCTGATGAGGCGACGTTTAGAAGTAATGGAGCTGTAAATCGGCATAATATGCAATATTATGCCACTGAAAATCCATTCTGGCTACGGGAAGTTCAAAATCAAGGTCACTGGTCAATAAATGTATAGTGTGGTATCCTTCATAACCAAATTATTGGTCCCCATTTTTTTAATGAACCTTTATCGGGCCGCAGCTACTTACTTTTCTTACGTGAAGAATTGCCTCAGTTACTTGAGGATGTTAATTTAGGCGTACGGCAAAATATGTGGCTGCAACATGATGGTGCACCTCCACATTTCCATCGTGAAGTCCGGGATTTCTTGAACAGACAATACCCAGAAAAATGGATTGGGCGTGGAGGCTTTATTTCGTGGCCACCACGGTCATGTGATTTAACACCGTTAGACTTCTTCCTATGGGGTTACATAAAAGATCGGGTATATGTCAATAAGCCAACTATCAGGGAAGATATGAAGAACAGAATTAGAGAAGTTTGTCGAACAGTGACACCTCCTTTGTTGTCGGAAGTGAGACACAACCTACAAAAAAGATTAAATACGTGTATTCAACACGAAGGCCATATTTTTGAATATTTATTGAGACGTAATGTTGAATAAAAATTTAAACTTCTGGAATATAAGCATTTTATTTTGGCATATGAATAATTGTTTTTCATGGCTATCGCGATCCAACAATGCTCTGGTATAGAATATAACGTGTAGCAATTTGAAAAAATCGAAATTTCTCGATAACTATTAAAGATAGGCATAGGACATATTTAGCAAAAATGAAAGGCTGTTTAAATCTGAATAAAACGAAATTAAAATATACGGGGTGTTCCATTTAAAAAAAATTGAGATTTCCTTGTTTGAAGATGTGCGAATTTGGACGCTTATAATAAACACCCTGTAGAACAAATGCAAATATTGCGCATAGTAAATATTAATATAGTAACCAGTCCTTCCTCCTACCAAATATTGAAGTTTGCAATTATGAATTGACGGAGAAACTGTCCATTTATCAACACCATGATAATTCTAATTTTCATCGTTATTTCGAAATTTCTCAAAAACTATCAAATTTCAGCTCATGTCATATATGACCAAAAACGTTTGTATTAATACATAGAACCCAAAAATACAAGCAAATATAGGGTGTTCCATTTAAAAAAATCTTACTTTTTGCTGTCCTACTTTTGTGGCACACCCTATATAATTTCCAATATTTTTAAAATGTGCGCATTTTTCTACCTTACCTTATGGCGGATACGATTTTGTCACAAAGATTATCAGTTAAGCGAAAACTTACTTTACTCTATCGTTGGGACACCCTGTACCTACTCGTCTATGGTTTTACTTACAGCTTAGTTGCCAAAGTAGTTGCATATTTGTTTGTTCCCAAATGTCTTTTAAAATCCAAAACCAAAGTTTTCAACAGTGTCATAAGTACCTGCATTACGTAATTTGCCACTTCAAGATAGTCTTGCTGTTAAAACAAAATTAATTAAGCATTTCTAACACTCACCACTTAAAAAATCTCAATAAAGCTGAATAGCATAATTTTATTTATTGGTTGTATCCTCAGATCTGTCGACATACAGTGGCAAGAACGCTTCCATTCTAATGTCAAATTTTTCTGCATTTTCTAAATTTTCGTCACTTATAATGAATATTCGATATACTATTTAACCTGTCTAATAGTAAAGGTTGTCGTTTTAGTCTGTGTCTACCAAAACAATTTAAAGAATGTATGGACAAAGGTAGCATGTACATGAATTGTCCTTGTTGAAGAAGCTTAACCTATGGCTTCGCTTCCCGCTTATGGATACCGCGTAGCTACAGATTGAAACGACGTGCTATATTTGTCTCGAACTTGACATAATTTTGTCTATTTCTTTATTATAACTCTGGACTAGTTCAAAACGATTGAGTTACTTTTAACCTTACTAAATAAGAAACTTGATTTTTTTCTCTTGCTCTTTTGTTCCTGATAAGAATTTATTTCCTGTCTCTAAATTTTCCCGTCTATCTGACTTTGGTGATTCTATAAAATTTTTGAAAATTTAAAGTCTGCTATACGTATACACTGCCTATTTATTTATATAACCTATTTCTTTAATGAAATAACATATTTTAAACATTAAATTTTGTATTTTTTCCGGTAGTTGTGGGTTTATCCTCCTATTAGCTGACTACTACGACTACTTCATTCCCACATTTTTCTTGATTCTCTTGTAGCAATGAAAAACTATTCCAGCGAGTAGGTACTAATGTACCGAGAATATACAGCAACGATTTTGTTTTAGAGACAACCTTATGTATTTGGACGTATGACGTTTTAGTGCCTCCACTATTTCCAGCTTATGCGATCACGATCTCCACTTTGGATCAATTATTACCCACATTTTTAATTTGAATGTCCACTAGATCGCACAATGGTTCACATGTCAGATAGCACATGAGCTGCTGATATATCAAAAGCTGCTAGGACTGTTACTAACTCATGTTCAAATGGATAATAAACGTGATGATAAATTGAAACAATAATATTTCATTCCATTTAAAAAAAAATTATTTGACCGATAGTTTAGGTATAAGAGAAACGCCAAGATTTTACTTCAGACCAAAATAATATAGAAAAATCTTAATATGATAAGTCTAAACTAAAATAGACAACTTCAGAAATTGTAGCTTCTGGTGAAATTCAATTATCAAAATCTCATTGTTAAAATCATTTTGAACGCCATAAAATTTAAATATTAAAACAAAACTTTGTGAAAACTGCAATAAAGTTTCATACAGTAAACTAAGTTGAAACGAAAGGTAATCAAGGCAAATTAGGGATTTAAGAAATGCTATACATTTGTTAATAGTTATTTTTGTATCTAGGGAATTATAATGGTCTTAATTACCGAGGGCAAAGTTTACGTCCTTTGGCCCGAGGGACAGCAATTGCCCGAGGTAATTGAGACCCTTATAATTCCAGTGATACATAGATAATTTTATTTCTGACCGATTTTAGTAACATTTTGTTCATTTTTAAAGTGGAATAAATGTTTCAATAGATGACAATTAAATTGACATTAGATGTCAATCGTTTGATTTTATGTCAAATTTTTCTTAATTTCCCAAGGGAGTTATGACCCTTATAATTCCCGCGTAACTAAGACGTTATAAGCTAATAATATACCGGTCAGAAATAAATATATTTTTGGACTCATGTGCTATATCCCCCTAAATTTTTATAAACTAATCGAGCTGTCAAAATGTTTACACCAATATGGCGCCGAATCATTTCTCTACGAAATTAATTTCCAAATAATAAACTAATAATTAATCAAATTTCAAAAAGTATAATCAAAAGTAAAGAGTAAATAAACAAGATATCCGCAAAATTGGTCGAGGCGTCAAAGACAGACGAACGTTGTTTACATTGGAAAAACTTTGTTTTGACGGGCATATTCGTTATTTATGTTGATTGAATTTACATCGGAGAAAAAAGTTCAGCGAGTGACGTAAAAGGTATATCATTTCTTAGCAACATTTAAAGATACAGACATATACTTCCTTAACTCCGAAGAACCAAAATTAAAACTGCAAATTAACAAGTAATTTTACAAAAATTAATTTACAATATAAAACCAGTCTAAAAAAGGGATGGCTTGTTTTAGACGACGCATTTTCAATTCACGGCCGGTATAAGTAGGTATTCTTAATTTTATTAAAGTTTAAAATGTCCAACTTTTCATAGTCATTGGCACATTTAGAAAGTAATAACAGAATTATACTAAATCAAACTACAACTAATTAATATAAGGAGGGCATTTAGATATACCCTGTCTGAAAGGTATACCTATGAAATTGTGTGGTTATACCAGCGTTTTTTAATTTGTGGAACGTGCCCCCCTAGGGGAGGGGGGGGGAGTGCCGAAGCTAAATGGGGAGCGCGAAAAATGAGAAAGAAAGTATTAATAAAAAATGTATTTCATGTACTGAAAAAATTGTATTACAATGTATTTATTTAATAACTAACTTATTAGTGAATGATAGATGTGTTTTGGACTTCCATTAACATTATTTGTTTATATCACAACGTTTCAACTGGTGAGTATCTCCAGTCGTCTTCAGGTGAATAATGATCTATGATTATCTATCATTCACGATACATCATTGTCTCAAACCTTCAACTAACTTATTAGTGATTCCCTTGGGTCTGTCTTGCAGGACAAAGTTTTCCGAAAGTAGGTTTAATATTAGAAATAAACACTTTATGCTATTTTCTATATTTAGCTGAGATCTATATTTTGTCTTCAAAGCAGCCACTGCAGAAAATCCTGTTTCTCAAAGGCAGGATGTTAAAAATGATAAAAGTATACGAAATGCTCTTGTTTTCAGTGCAGAAAACTCATCATTCAACCCTGCCCAAAAGTCAGCAAGAAAATGCTTTTTAAAATTCTTTGCCAGCATGGTTAAATGATTTTCAATGGTTACAAAAACAACTTTCCCATGTTGTTCTTCCGGTTAGTTAAGTAAGTAAGTTTTATTACATTCATCCACATTTGCAAACATTTCTAGGTTTTTTTGCTTTACATTTCTGCTCCACAATTCCAGTGTTCTACAAAAAGCAACAACTTTATCCCTCATATCCAACATGTGTGTGTTTGCTCCTTGGGAACTGAAGATTGAAGGTATTTGATTTCTCGAGTATGTCGACCAAGTAGCTCAATTTTATCACAAATAAATCATCTCGAAACTTCTCGGTTTCCGGTCGGTTTTCCTCTAGAGAAATGGCGATTTCAATTCGTAATTCGTGCACGCATTGCAGAAATGTCCCACTAACCATCTTGCCTCGCAATAAAATATTAACGCTGAATGTGCTGCACCCAAGTCTTTACAAAGTGCAACATAGACACTCACTGCACACAAGGATCGACTTGACTAAGACTGGCTGGAACTGAACGGAATGTGAGGTGTTCGCTTACGTCTACGTTCCCAGGTAGCTCTGACGCATGCGCACCACAGTTTCTTATACGCTGACGATCAGCTAATTCTATATATTCATGTTTCTCTTCCGCTTCACCCAGCATTCCCCACGGCTGTATATCTTCACACCACGACCAGAGATCCTCTTCTTCAGGCTTCGTTGTTCTTGCCTGTTGTGAGTCACCCACGGGGTTTGGGTCGCTTGCCACTTCTTTGCCACTCGGCCGACAGTCGGTCGGAGGCTTAGAGAACCCTAACAGGTCCTGGACACCAGGTGCAGATGTGGCATCTCGGTCTGGGCCCTTCGCCACCTCCGCAACGTTGACGGACAAGTCGTAGCGAACTTCCTGGAGCTCTGCTTGTCCATTAGGCGACGTTGAAGCCATGGCATCGATGATCCAGGCCTCCAGGAAGCCGCTCGGCGAAGACGGTAGCAATACGTCTTGCATTCTGTCGAAGACTGCTGCGTAATTTAAGGCCATGTGTCTAAATCACAACAGTCTTGTTGAAACGTAAATAAAATGTTTTTAAAACTTTTTCCTAACTCTGTATATTATAATGGTCTTATTCTGACCCTTTATAATATCTGACTATTAACACTTTTTATGTCTAAGTATTTATTCAACTTAAAAACACAAAATAAAACGACTTCTGAATTTTAACACTTATTTTATTGGTCCGATAAATATTTGGACAACTCCCAAGAAAGTCCCAGATTATGCTTTAGGAACTTTCCACTGAAACTACGTATTTACAATTAAATCTTGAGAAAATAACTCATCATCTCGAGTTATGACGTCATATGATGACTGCAGCTAATTTGATCTTAACACTTTGAACCCCCGTGAATGACTGAATAGCATACAAAATTGTCGGCTATTTATAAGAAAATCGAATACCAAAACAAATGCAGCATTTATACAGAATATTCGAGATAAATCGCTAAGTCGCGGCAATGTTCGATATGGTGGACGTAAGGCCTATTCTATACGAGCCACAAAAACGCGACCGTTTGCCTGCGAGCGAGACGCGTGTGTCACAGAACCACAGAGTGTTAATTGGGCATACTATACGGGCAACTTTGAGGCCGCGTGTGGACGCGTCGTTGGCGTGCCGGCGTGTTGAACGCAAGAGGTTGCGTAAAAGTCGCGCGCCGGAGACCGGCGTTTCATTCTACATGTAGCAACTTGCAAGCGTCTGGCCGGCCGAGCCGATTTGTCCTTCAGCAGTCCACGACTAGTAGTGCAGATCATTGTTGTTAAATTTTTGAGTTCTGTGATTGTTGTGCCTGGTATCTTTGCAAACAAGATGTTTGAAACTGAACGATTTATTTGTGAAATCGAGGGATAACCTCCTCTCTATGATGTTAAAAGTAAGGAATATTCTAATCCGGTAGTACTGAAAAAACTTCTCAGGATATCTCCGATGTTCTGCAAAGCTAAGATGAAACACCCCTAAGATCAGGCGATTATCACCAACCGGGTGTACCCACCAACGTCTTTTTTTACGTTTTTTAGCCAAAAAACTTAATAACGTTAATTGGTGAACAGCGATACACCCAACTTGTACGGGATCCATAGCAAATATGAGGCGTTTTGTCGCTAGTCTAGAATGGGTCGGCGTTTCACTCGCCGGTTAGACGCGCTACAAAGGCGCGGCGTCAACACGCTCGTATAGAATGGGCAAAATTTTCAAGCGACTGAGCGTCTAACCGGTCGCGTTTTTGTGGCTCGTATAGAATAGGCCTAAGACGGAGAGCAATAGAGAGGTATTGATTCTGGTTTTATTAATGCAGCGGATCGGTGTTACCGAATATAAATAAATTTACCTATTTGTGGCCAATTTTTAACGTTTGTTATCAAGGTCCTTGTGTAGGTATAGCATCAAAATGCAATTAAATCAAATATAAACTAATGTTACAATTATAGCACGATTTCAGTGAAAATTATTGTAAGAAGGGGGGGGGGTAACTATCAGATATCTACTACATTGAGCACAGAGTCTTTCCATAAGGTAGCCATGTGTAGCTAGGTAATTAATGTGTATATTCTGATTGCCGATACTTTAGGTACTGCTCATTTGATAGACGATTGAGGTAATCATAGTTTAAAATGTGCTGAATCCTTTGTCTTTTTCGCCTTCTTATTTTTGGACTATAGCCCTGTATTTTCCAACTATTTCAGTCTCGATCTTAGGATATGAATATCCATAACTCGACCCATCTTTTTAAAGATAACTAAACGCTTTCTCTGCCAACCGATCTACTATTTTCCCGTCTGCTCATAGATCTGTGTAATGTCAAAGATCCTTTGTCTGTCCCAAAGGGTTACTCCAGCTATTGATCTTAGCGGATTGTCATTCTAACTTACGTATTTTTTTAAGTCAGTCATTGACAAGGTAGAGACTTCTGTTTTTCTCACTGTGTTGCTGTTGAGCGGGATTTAATTTAGGGACTGATTGCATTAAACTATTTATAATAAATTTAAGTAGTGGGCAGTGAGCAGCGTGGTTTCCTTTGTATTTGGTGTGTGCCATCGATTTATTCATCATAGTGGATGAGAAGGAGGGGCTGGAATGAGTAAGTTTTGGTGTAGTCTGTATGATTTTACTGGATTGGAGTGGATGTGGCATCGTGTTATGAGTGGGTTCATTTCTATTAGTCGGTAATAGATTTGTCTACGTTTTATATTTCGTGATTGTCTTCATTTGTAGATCACTATGCAAAGTATAAGTCATTTTGAAGCGAGACACGTTTGTCATAATGCTTCCACTATAGATGAGTGAATAGATATGGCACCGAGTTGATCATTTGCTTTTTCAAGCGTTGACCTGCGTGGTCATTCCAAGCTAGCTGTTTATCGAAGGTCAGACCCAGATATTTGACATTACTACTTTGGCACGTATTCTGGTTTCACAAAATTTCCATGCACACCTTGAAAAGTACATGGCCTGTGTTTCGGCATTATTGAGGTGAATTTTTCATCTATCTAGCCAGTGGCGGATCCAGAGACCTTTCTGGGGGGGGGGGGGGGAGGGAATTAGACTTGACTTTTACTTTTGTGTGTAACATTTTTCTACTTTACTGGCAAAATCAATCAATTCTGAGGTCCAAGGGGGAGGGGGAATTAGGGGAATTCCCTCCCTCCCCTGTGAATCCGTCACTGATCTAGCAATGCATTGATTGTTGAAGTTGTATGTAACGCAGCAGGTTTGAGATTACTAACCCGGGTTGCTTGGCGGTGGCGGTGATCGTCAGCAAACAGATATAATTCATATTGATCAAATTTAATTATGCCATTCGTATATGTATTCTACTATGACTCTTTCGGAATTGTTTAGTATACCAAAAAATAGTACAGAGCCACTTTGCGGTACTCCGGCTCTGACATGTGGCACAGTTGTTGTTGCATTCACTAACGAGACTGCAAAGATCCTGTCCGTCAAAATTAGTGAATGACCTTTATTAGGTAGGTTGGCATACCTGATCTAATTAACCTTAGAGTGATTCCATCGTGCCAGACCTTAACATTAGCAAATACTTTACTTACGTTGAAAAATACTGCTCCAGTGCTGTAACGGCCGTTAAAGCCCTTGAGAGTGTTTTAAGCCAGTCTGGTTGTTTGGCGCACCGTGCAATGAGCTGATCAAAAATTGAACTGCTCTGCTGGTAAAATTGCGGTAGAACGTTGTTGTTGTCAAATGCAAAATCTTTAACTTTCTCCATATGAAGATTACGAATATTCGTTGAAAAGGTTTTTGACAAAAGACATAGTGTCTTTTCCACCCCTTGTGAGTGATTTAGTAATTCTGTATATAGAGTATTATCCTTAATACTAAGGCCAGCCACTACATTCTATCACAGAAAGGACTCTTGAGCTATGAGGGGGGTGCGAATAAGCTGGGCTGCTGTTTGCCTGTGCGCGGATCACCAACTCGATACACCCGATTGATAATTCTATTTTTTACTATTTTTCAATCAAATTTGATCTTTAATGTCGTTGGCTAAAACTCACCTGGATAACCTGGAAACACTTATGACGTATATACTGCGGGAGTAACATGAATCAGTACCGCGTTCATGACAATATCCACTTGGATTATCGTCAATATATCTTTAAGTTTCAACAGATATCTCATACATACATACATCATACAAGTTAGCTGGATACTAAATCTCGTTTTATAAAGAGCTAATTGGTGGATGCTACCAAGGACAGACGAAGCCAAGGATCTGTAAATTTGTGGTGCGTGAATATTTCTAATACTGTCAATTAAGTAACACTTTCACTTCATAAAACGGTACTCGCGCCAAGCATTTTTTTTTAAACAATTGTATTTTAAATCTCTATCTGTACTAGTTCCTATAGTTTTTTTAGTTTCTATATTCCTTTCTCTAATTTTATGGCCTGATATAATAAATCATACATTACATTGATTAGATCGGCGTGTGATACTATAAGGTGCAGTCGCATAAATTAGTTCCAATGTGTTTTTACAAAAATTGGTTCCTACAAGCAAGAACAAATTGAATTTCAAAATTTGTGGAGTGATTCATTTTTATTTTCTTTATTTATTTTCCAGTTAGTTTCAATACTGTTCGCATTAAGAACACGCCACGCTAAACCAGACGCCATAAGAAATACAAGAAAAGCGTGATTTGGTGAGGACCCACGGCGAAATAGAGATTTTTGCCCTATACCTGCATACTCAGCGACACATGTATACTCAAAGTCAACGCTGCAGAAACTGTAATACTACCGTTCACCGTACGAAGGACAATAGGGAACTATCACAACCTCAGCATCTGTGGAGAACAGATTAAAGTAGCAAGTGAGGTAAAATACTGGGACTAACCCTAGATACCAAACTAACCTGGAATGCACAAATCAATAAAACCTTAAACAAAGCCAAAACGGGCTTTATGAGATGCAGAAGCATGTTTGGGAAAACCTGAGGTCTGAGACCGAGGATGGTACTCTGGCTATACGTCACAGTCACCAGACCCTTAATATTATTTGGCGCTGTGGTATAGTAGACGAAAACGCACCATACTACCACAGCAACCAGATTAAGCAGCCCACAAAGACTGGTATGCCTATGCATTACCGGAGCAATGAGAAGCACTCGAACCGCAGCCATGGAAATTATACTAGGACTCACCCTTAGACATACACATCAAAACAGAGGCCTGCATCAGCGCCAATCGCATGAAAATCATTGGATAATAGAAACAATGCTATGAAACTAGGTCACACAAGAGCAGCGGACCATATCAACGACAATCTCTTCGCAATGCGTACAGACCACAGGAAAACGACGTATACTTTCGAAAAACCATTCAGCATTATCTGTGACCCTGATCTATGAAAGGAAGGATGCAGGCGTAATGGGTGCAGGAATACTTGGGGAAATACCTAAAAGAAACATCAGTGTCACCCTAGGAATCCACGCCACATTATACCAGGCCGAAATTCATGTAATACAAGCATGTATCCAACTGAATATTGAACAAGACTACCACAACCAATACATATATATTCTGTCAGACAGCCAAGCTGCCTTCAAGGCTCCAAACTCCCATCAATTCACAGATCACGATGGAGTGCCTGCACGACCTAAAAGACCAATCATCAAGAAACAATAAAATTGAACTCATATGGGTTTCTGGTCCCTCAGGGATAGCAGGCAACGAAAAAGCAGACAGACTAGCCAGAACTGGAGCTACTTAAAACCTCAGGGGTCCTGAACCCGCCGTATCCGTGTCCAAGCAGGTGGTGAAGCCAGCGATAAACAGATGAT
Organism: Polydrusus tereticollis; assembly: GCA_963920685.1. Taxonomy (NCBI): domain Eukaryota; kingdom Metazoa; phylum Arthropoda; class Insecta; order Coleoptera; family Curculionidae; genus Polydrusus; species Polydrusus tereticollis. The sequence goes on from OY987327.1 coordinate 139,080,007, forward strand.
CTCTACAACATCTAAACCGGTGGACCACTATACCTAGCCAGAGACACACAACGGCTAACCTGCAGAGGATCGGTATTCATGCAGGACCCACAGAATGCAGACTATGTGGTGAAGAGGAGTGTACATCATTCACAACTGCGATGTATATACAGTATGTCCGGATACCAAAAATTTAATTTTTCGAGTAAAAGTCATTCTGTATAAAAATGTTTGCTTGCTCAAAAAATACGATTGTCCATAAAAAAAAGAAATTGTATACAGGGTGTTCAGAATGTTAAAAATTCAATTTTTTTACAAGAGTAAAGTAAGTACCTTTATTCTAAAGTTTTTAGCAAAATACTATTTACGAGAATTGTTTCAAATCATCACATCTTGAAAGATATTGGTTTTTATTAGGTTTGGATAGCAATAATATTTTTGCTTTAAATTTGCATTTCACTGAACAGTGATTTTCATTATAGTTAATATAAAAAGATATTATACCTAAATAGAAAAAAATATATTAGGTATACGGGGTTAATTTAAAGTTTGTATTAAAACATATTGTTTCATTCTAAACAACTTTACTAAATAACGTTTCTTCTCCATTCTTCGACAAAAGGGTATTTTACTTTTGAACGATTTATATATTTTTTGCCCTACTCTGTATCCTATTTGACGTGAAGCCATTCTAAGTGCACCTGAAATGGTTATCGGATATGCACCAACATTTATTAGGAATACAATTTTCTGAGAAACCAATAATAAAGAAGTTTTTTATTTGTTGCACACTTAATCAACCACACTGTATATTAAACGATCCCGAAAGTGCCAAAGTTGACTACCTATATAGGGTTCTGCTAGTCAGTTTCCTTAACCTCTAAATTCTATATAATTATAGATGCAGATTTAGGTCTGCTAGAGGGTAATACCTATTCTAGGGACTACAACTGAAAATTATTTTCAAATTTACAGGGTGTTTCACAAAGACAACGTGAACCTAAACATTTTTAAATCGGACACCTCCTATTTTTACCTGGAGGTAATGCCCCTCTTTATTGCTAATGTAATCCTAAATTTTCCTTTCAGTCTGTTGCGGTGTTGCTATGTTATAAATTTTTTGCTTTTTGTTGTAGCAATAAGAATGCCATAGTTTAGTTATCGATTTTAATTTCATAAATATTTATAGCACAGTTGCATCAGGGTTATTTAGGGAAAGTTATTGGGATGGTTAGGTTTAAATTCTCTCTTTTAACAGTACGTCCACTGTAAGGCCCCACAGAAAAGAACTTGGACCTGTGACTTTCTTGTAATTTTATATCCGAGTTTATCCATCTAAGAGGAAGATGTTCTGCATTGTTTCACAGCTATAACTATCTACTTAAACGCTGTGCTATCAAATGCGCCATGTCATTTATTGATTTTAGTAGCTTTACGTATAATAAATAATAATAATTTAAAACATACAATAGCTTGCCGCCGGAGATTAAAGCTTGCTGATCTGTTGACAACTTCAGGGTTCACCTCAAAAGGCATTTTATCTAAAAGAGAAGCTGAGTTGCCTTCCAGCTTCATTCTTATTACACGTATTTAATAAACTACGTTCTCTTACTCGCTTGTAATAAAATATTAATACTTTACTCTACTATTATTTTCTGTTGTTTTCTATTCTTTTTCTCTTATACTTTGAAAATGTAGTTTTTGTAAATCCTTTCTGGTGGTAAGACATAACTATAGAATATTATTATTATAATATAGCTAGTTGCGCTCTGTAAGTAAAGAGCCAGTTTGTTGCATGCTCCGGTTTCTTTTGTAAACCCATGCTTCTCCGTTTGACTTCCCTAATGTATATAGATGTACATGTCGATTAATTTTTCCATTGATTTTAGACAAAAGGAAGTGATCTTAGTTCAGGTTAATGTTTCTATACATGTTGCCTGTGCATATGATTTTGGTCCAGGTTTATACTTAGATATTACTCCCACGTGCCTGATGCAACTTGGTGCATAGTTTGTTGCAAGATTATCCCTAAGTTTTGTGGAAAATGTTTGGTTAGTTACTTCTTTCTTTCGTAGAATGGCTGGAAAAATTTCGTCGGTGCCCACCGACTGATTTATTATGGTTGAAACGTCCGAGTCGCCTATATGTCAGCTCGGTTTGGTTTATTATTTTGTTAGATAATATTTATGTTCCTTTAATGTCGCCTGTACTTCTGGTCTTGTTGGGTCTATTTCTGTTACTAGTCTATTATAGCTGTACTTCCTACTTGGTTAAGTAAACAGTTAGCTGACCTTCGCCGAGTCGAACATAAAGACTTTTCTATCTATCTATCTATCTATCTATCTCTCTATCTATCTATCTATCCAAAAAGGGTATCCCAAAAAGTAGCTCTGGAGACTCCTTCACAGTAGCTTTTCTGCGAATTGAGTAGTGTGTCGATCTTGCCAGTATTGTCTCTTTGTGAAGTTTTGGGAGTATGGCACATTCAGGATTTCTTTTAATCTCCTCGCAGTGCCGACCTTCTCCCAGCTTAATGTGTTGCCCCCACACATGACTTTATTAATATTTTACAAAAATGTAAACTCAGTCATTGAATAAAATGACGCAATTAATCACGAAAATGTCAGATCCGTTTCAAAACGTGTCTATTATTACAAATTTATCATGCTGCCTCAGTCGGCCAATTTATTAAGAAAATTATTTTAACAAATCGATATAATTTCGTGTGAAATCGGAAATTACATATTAAGGTCACCTTAGGATAAATATTTTAATCGATAGGTAGTTTGGTTACTAACTTCGATTACTAGCTTGTGTGACTAAGAAAGAAGATATGTAATTCGACAAAGTTTTTTTCCTTATTAATCATCTTCGATTAATAAGTGTGTTAACTTATTCATCGGATATTCTGAGAAAAATTAATATTGTAAGATACTAGGATAAATCAGAGGAAGGTTAAAAAATATCCCAACTAAAGGGCAGGGAAACTAAAGAAAATAGTAGAACAAAATGTAATCTAATAGTGTCGGTTTTTGTTTTTACCTCTTTGTTTGGCTGTATGATCTTTCGGTAAAAAAAAATCGAGGCCGAACGTCTCAAACTCATTAAAAACTTGTTAAAAACTATTTTTTCATGACGTTGCAGTTATCCACTGATTTTATTAACATATTTGTGTAGTTAGTGTTAAGTCTCTGTTTGGTGATGACATCTACCGCGACTTGTGAGTTGTCAATTGTCATCGAAATACGTGACTGCTATCGAATAGAAGCGCTGCTTACCCGGTTACTCGATTTACCTTATCTCATTTTTTCATGGGTCGGCATCGATTTGAAAGTTGTGTGAAGTGTAAAAAAGAATATATGCTTCTCTGGTTATTATTGTTTATATGTATATGCAAACCAGTATAATATAATTTTTGGGTGCAGTTTATAATTTTGAAAATTGAATTAATCTGGAGTTTTCATCAATAAAAATTAATTTATTTAAGATTCTTAATGCACAAAGCGTCGTATTTTCATTATCTCACAATTAATTTCTCATAGTGAGAAATGCCCTATTCTATACTATAGCATAATGTAGAAACAAATAAATACCTAGTATAAGTCCCACATTTCTCTGAGTTATATTTATGTTTCTTTAGTTCTTCTCGATATAATGCGGTAATAACTTCTCCCGAGATAATATCAGGATCAAAATAAATTCTTGAACACATAATCATAAGTTTTTATGCCTGTGTACACAACCGGTTATGTTTCTTAAAGTCTTTAATATGCACTCAACCATATATTAACAATACTGCATAATATGTGTCTTCATTTTGTAGCACTAAATGTTGGCCATAAGATTTTAAATATTTCGGTTTTGATGTTTTGCTTTGTTCTCAAATCAATTCTTTTTAGGAAGACCGGTAACTATTCAATCGGATACAGGAGACAAGGGACATATGAGTTTTGTAGTTAATTAAGAATACAATGTTCTGTAATAATAAGACTAAAGCAACCTATCAGATCTAATATTTTATTAGAGCCTTATACAAAGTATGGTAATGTATATACAAAGATACTCTGGAGATACGGTTGTACATACAACTCGTTCAAGATAGCGTGATATATAAGAATATCAAATATGTGCCGTCCCTTCGATGCGCAGTGACTAAAGACAAAATTTGTCATATTTATCGAGACTTTTATAGAGTAAAGAACGGCATAATTGGACTACTATCCAAGAAACATCAACACCGATGGGTCTCGCGATCATGCCTCTCTTTTCCTTTGAATGCGTTATTTTTCTGGTTTGTACGCAACAAGCAAAATTTTCATAAATAACGCTAGCTTCGATAAGTTGTACAGTACAAGACCACTTATAGTCTGGTTTAATTTAATACGTTATGCGTCCTGGTAAATAACACATATATTTATGCATTGGCAAAACAAGTGCGGCACCGGTATGCCACTGAAACTGCACCAGTGCACAAAAAGTGTTGCACTATTTGAGTACCAATGGTTTTCAGATTAGACCTTGGGTGCATTTTTCCAACAAAGTTAATGATAATACTCCTCAATCTTCATTGATTTTACTTACCACTGGACAAGATTTGAGACAAAATAGTATTTTAAAGATCAAAAAAATTAAGACACTGCATTTTTCGACATCTTCATCCAGTGTCGGTGCAGCATGGTCTCCAAGAGCACGTGCGGAACTGATTGCACTCGGTGAAACACTTGTTGCACCGGCTTCCCAATGGTTTATAAAACTTGCACTGAAACGTCCAATGGTTTTCAAATTTTGCACCCGTGCCGCACTTTTTTTACCAATGGAATTCCCTACTAGTGTCCGGCAAAATAATTAACATATCGAAGCCGCGGACTTCTGCTCTCAGGACTCACACCTAGAGTAGCTGCGTTGGTGGTTCCCTGTTTAAGCTGGTATTCTCTGAAGTCAAGAATTCATGCCTAGGATACCAAGGTAGCTGTCACAGGTTGAGCTCGTAAGGAACTCCCGCTCTAAGGGCGGCGGACCTCGGCCTGGGCTCTGGTGCTGGTGCTGCTTGAGTGGATGATACACGTTGGGAACGACCTCTGTGCTTCTTGTGAAGAATGATAGGGCATAAGGAAGGGCAGATATGTGGTATGGTCAATGCTGCTGGGTCGGCTGATCCGGCGGGATTATGCGGTAGCTGCTGAGTCCCTGCCGCTTGGTTATTATGTATAGCCGCCAAATCGGGAGAAGTGCGTCGCTGAGCATCAGCTTGGATCGTGCGGCGATCTTGCTCTTGTTCATTGCTCTCGCAGGCTTTATCAAATACACCTGCAAGGCATTATAGGCAAACGATGACCATGGGTATGAAGGCTTCTTGCTGCAATATGGTCCTTAAATAATGCGTGACCTTGACAGAAGCTTTTAGTTCTTCTTTAAATATTAGATATGCAGGAGAGTATCTAATTGACTAACATCGAGTGCTGTTTATAGCGAAACAGATATCTGGTAGCTTCTCTGGCAACTCTACAGCTAATTGGGTCTTCAGGTCTCTATTCCTGCATTCTACTTGATTGGCTGCTGAATGATATAGGGGACATTGATCGATTCCCAGGCAGTGGAAAAGCCATTGCATGACGGCACTAATGAACTGTGGTCCATTGCCACTAATAACTCGGCGTGGTTGTCAGAATCGCAGGCAGACTTTATTGAAGGTAGTCCAAGCGCATTCTTCGGCGGTTGCTTGGGATAATGCGGATAATTCTATCCAGCGTTAGGCGGTGTCGTCTATAACTTAAATCTACTTCTTTTGATTGCTGCTTTCTGGTAGGGAACCGAATAAATATATCCATGTCGATTACTTAAAAGCATATGCGCATGACGGGGGTTTTTAAAAGTCCGACCGGGACTAGATTTTTGGATTTAAATTTCTGGCACTCTAAACAGGTTTTCACTTACTCAGTCACGGCACGTCTGACTTCTGGATAGTAGAATATGTGTGAAGCAGTTTGTGGAGGATTTGATCAATGCCGTAGTATCCGGCGGTAGCGGCGTTGTGGCATTCCTGGACTAGTTTTTTACGATTCGTTTCCAGAAATAACTACTTGGGCTCCTTCGAATTCACGTGCGGGACTATAGTGATACAACAAGAGCAAATATACCATCGGGACGTCCACGGGGTGCAGTCTTCTATCGAGCCGCGATCAAAGCATTCCATAATGTTGTTAAGCTCTGGATCATTTAACTGGGACTCCCGCATTTTGGTTGCCTTGACAGTTGGCACATCTAGACTTATAAGGCCTTATGAGTTCGTGCCAGTGGTCAGTCGGTCACGGGGGTCGGGATATGGTGTTAGCAACTACTTTAGCTTTCACAGGGGCGTACCGTATTTGCAGGTTGTACAGTTGCAGTTGTAGAGCCCATTGGGCTAAACGGCCTGAGCCATTTCAAAGGTTGATTATCGGTGACGACGATAACAGAGGTTTCGTTCAGGTATGCTCTAAAGCGTGCTACGGACCAGGGCTTCCCGCTCGGTAGTGGAGTAGTTTCTTTCCGCGGCAGTCATAAGATAGCTCGCGTACTCAACGGGCCTCTCGTCGGTACCCTTCCCCTGGAGGAGAGCGTAGGCACTGGCATCTGTACGCAGGATAAAAGGCTGGTAACGTTCAGGTTGTCGTAACATGGGCGCAGAGGTTAAGACTTCTTTAAGCCGGATAAAGGCTTGGTCTTATTCAGCATCCCAACTCCAGTTAGTTTTCTTCTAGGTCAATTTGTTCAGGACTTCGGCTACTTGAATAAAGTCGGGTATAATTTTCCGGTACCAGCTGTATGTTTGCAACAAGGTAATCACATGTTTGGCGTTTCCGGATACTGGTGAGTCTAAGATGGCACCAATCTTTGTAGGTTCCGTGTGGATGCCCCGTGTGCTGATGGCAATGACATGACCGAGATACATTTTAAGCGATTAAGGCGAATAAATGGAGTAGTTTAAATACACGGCTTAGAGCCTCGATATTACCGATGATGCTATAAGAGTAGATTAGATCGTCTATGTAGGTTAGTAGTTGTAGGTCGGGTAAGCAATATCCAAATCGGCCCATTAGCCGCGTGAAGATTGATGGCGCCTTGCGTAGTCCGAAAGCCATTTGATTGAAACGGTAGGTACCGATAAGGGGGGTCACAAAGCTTGTCTGTCCCTGTCTCCGTCTCCTATTCGAATTTGGTGGTAACCGATGTCTTCGGTTTCCAAAGTGGGAAATATATGAAAAATGCTATGATAATGGTTCCAATATCAAAATGCTCCGGAGTTAAAATCGCCTCCCGATCGGATCTCCGGGTAGGGCGCCTCAGCAAGCGAAGTTATCCAAACATTCACCATGTCCAGTAGCCCACTAGCCAGGTGGGTCCTTCCTTATTCAAAATGGAAATGGTGTGACAACTGAAGTTAAAAGACCCGAGATTAGCAGCTTCCAAATTGACTTCTGTAATATAAGAGGACTGAACTCGAGTATCAATGGAGTTCATCAACATCTACAATCTACCAAACCCTATGTACTCACACTAACCGAAACAAAGGTCAGATCATCGATTAGTACGGTCAGCTGTTTATATCCTGGGTACGACTTCCATCACCGATTTAGGCGCAGTTTTGGCCTTTGTCTATTTGTCCGCAGTAATATTTCTTGTCAACGAGAGGAGACACTCGAGCCTAGCAACTTTGATGTAATGTAATTAAAAATATCAACGCAGAGAATTACTAAATTCATCTGCTGGCTTTACCGGCCGTCAATTGATACTAATTATAGAGACTTGTTCTCTCCTCTTACTAATACTATCGACTTTTTGCAAACCTACCATTCCACTTCCGAAGTTGTCATCCTTGGCGACTTTACCGTTCATGTCAACTGGCTCAAATACTGAAATATAACTGACGAGCAAGGTCGCGAAGCCGAATCCTTTGCCATCAGTTTTGGTCTGACCCAACTCGTAGGTGAACCAACTCGGATTCCAGGCCGAGATGGTGATTTTGCTAGTTTCGTGGATCTTTTCTTAACTTTAAACCCCGACTTGTACACTGTCACCGTGAAGCCTCCGTTAGGAACGTCTGAACACAACCTTATTTCGGCACTGAACAAACTACCAATTAGTGCCGAACATACTCCTAAACCACGGAAAATCTGGGATTATACATCAGTTAAGTGGGAAGATCTAAAGGACCATTTTCGAACCTTTCCTTGGTGGAACACTCGTTTTGCCTCTGATCATCCATCCATCTGTGCAACAGAAGTATCGGAGGTTATCCTTACTGGCATGGAAGCCTTCATCCCTTTCTCAAAAGAGTACCCTTCTAACGGGAAGCCTTGGTTTACCAAAAATTGCGAACGAACTGTTAAACCAAAACGTTGTTTCTACCGACAATGGCGTCAAAACTCTACCGCCGAAATCGTACCATCTTTGTTAACGCTCGAAACCAATGCAAGCAAGCGATAAACCAAAGCAAAGAAACACACAACTAGAGGATCAAAGACAAACTTATTAAATGTCCTAAGGGCTCAAGATCATTTTGGTCGGTAGCTAAGGCTGTGAGTCAGAACTTAGCCAAGTCAACCATTCCACCTCAAACATGTTCTGATAACACCATTACGACGAAAGCACAGGAGAAAGCAAACTTGCTGGCGGAACTATTCTCTTCACATTCAACGGTTAATTTTTAGGGAAGAATTCCACCGCACATTCCCCCTGTAGAATCAAGAATTTCCGAAATTGTTTTCCGGCACCGCAATGTTATTATTGACACCAAAAAAGGTTCTGGTCCTGACGATATTCCAGTCATCGTAATTAAGACATGCGCTGACGAATTAATACCGGTATTTTGTAGGCTTTTTAGCTTATCTTACAAAGGAATAATCTCTTCTTGCTAGAAAAATGCGCGAGTCCAACCCATACCCAAAAAAGGTAAGAAGACCTTGCCAAACAACTATCGTCCACTTTCATTGCTTTCGGTTATATCAAAAGAATGGAAGGCTATCAACGAAAAATTATTAAAGTACCTGCAAAGCTTTAACATTATTAGTGACCGTCAGTATGGATTCCGTAAGTCTAGATCAACCGGAGACCTTCTCGCTTATGTTACTCACATTTGGAACAATGCAATAGAGCATCGTGGGGATTCCCCGGTGGTAGAACTGGACATTTCCAAAGTCTTTGAGTATGGCATGAGGGGCTCCTAACTAAAGTGAGAGCATATGGAATGCCGGTTCAATTTTGTTCATTGCTGAGTGACTATGGACGGATTTCTTTTAGACACATTTAACATCAACGCTGAAGTTGTTAAGGTTCTATATTGTCTTCCACCCTCTTTCTACTATACATTAACCCATTAGCGCCTGAATTAATTTGTTTTAGAATTTGTGCCTCATCTTGCCTTAGACAACTAAACATATAAATTTTATAAAAATTGTAAGAAAACAAGTCTTGTATTTTTAGTTTCTGAAAAAAATATCGTTACCATATGGCAACGCTAAGCGCATACAATGCCAAAATTTAAAGGATTAGACCATTTAAAAAAAATGCATTTCTCTCGGACATTTATTTAAAGTAACACATTTTATACAAAATTAAAAAAAAAACCTATTTTATTTTTAGAATATCCAAACACTTATTGTATGGTACAAAACAATCGATACATAAACCAACATTACATATTATGCGCATTGCTCTAATTATTGATTTGCACGTTGGAAGTGCACACCCTTTTTCTTATTTCCTTGGTGTGCTTTACCAGATTATCAATTTAGTCAAAACGCAAAACGTCGGAAACCCTTCTATCTAATGACGAATTGGGTGAAGATATTCGGCCTGCCCTCTTTTGTAGCATTTGATATATTTTCGTATAAAAGGTAGCGATCTCTCTTTTGAAAACCAACTCATAAAATTATTGTCACAACCGTGTTGTCCATCCACCTGACAAACAATAAGTAATTTTTTTTTCAACTGCTCTTTCAAAGTAGCCTCTATCTTCTTTACGGTAATTCTGCCTAGAGGTGAGTGGGCAATCTTCTTGAATACGGTTCTCTCTAATAATACCTATTGAGAAGTAACCGCGGTCCCTCAAATAGGTGTGCAAGCAGTTCAGCCCCGTAAAATAAATTGTCCATAGAAAGTTTGAAATGTAGATTTTTTTTTGCTAGGAATTTCGTCGAGTAATATAACCATAGGGGTAGCTACTTTCCAAATAACTTATCGCAGCCTGTATTTAGTTTTGAGCTTTTGCCTTGTTTCATCTTTTACTTTTCATGCTCAGACATCGGCCGCCACTGCACATCTCTATAGGCAGTCTTGGGGTGACAGTAACCAAGTAGAAGTAGACCCAGGCGGCAGTTTTTTCAAAAAGTCAATGTTTAAGAACCGGATATAGTCATGGCGGGACACTCGATTCCCTTAGCTTCATCAATTCATTTATTGGGCGTCAATTTGCCTCGCAGAAGCTTGGACTACTTTTCCGAACTAAGAACCTCTGTACATCCGAACGATTTTTGATGCTCTATAAGGCCCAAACTTGATCATCGCTGGAGTACTGTTTGCATATTTGGGGATGTGCTCATAAACATACCCTGAGATCCCATTCAAAAAAGAACTATTCGCTTGATCGGTGACCATGATCTAACAGGCAACCTGGAAAGCCTTGAACATCGAAGGCAGGTTGGCGACTTCAGTCTAGTTTACAACTAATTTCATGGCAAGTGCTCAACTGAGGTTGCCCGCTTGATTCCACCCAGAACGGCGCATGGTAGAAATACACGGCGAGCCACTGCAGCCCACCCGTGGGTGGTTCAGCTTAGTGTCTCTCAAACGACACGTTTTAAAAATTCTTTAATCTGGGGAACGTCATCACTCTGGAACGACCACCCTGAGGCCGTGTTTCCCAACGAGTATAATCTCCAAAGATTTAAGACCGACTAATCCTGCAGTGATGTGCCTTATCATAAAAGAAAAAAAAAAGAAAAAGCGAATTCCCAGGTTTGGGTACCAGCACCGTGAGTGTGGTCCTTGCGTTCTCGCACTTTTCTATGCTGCCGGCCTGGAGTAATTCGTGTACCTCTTTGGGTAAGGCTTCACGTCTCCGGGGTGTCAATTGATAAGGAGGTGCACTGACAGGGTCATGGGCTCTGGTGTCTATTTGGTAATCTGCAAATGGGACTGGTCGCCTTTGTAGGTCGAATAGAACTTGGTGTTCCTCTAGGAGCACTAGCTTCATCATCTCGGAGATTTAATACGGCGAAAGCCAGGGGTGACTCGTGATGTACGGGGACTATACTTGTTGACTAAACCGGGGAGAAGTTCAGAGTCGATGGCTTCATTTGCGGGTATTGGTTATGTTAATAGACACTTAAAGCCAATACACAACAAAAACGAATCTCAACCACGTATACCTTATCAAATCGGGGTTACGTCTAGAAAAGTTGTTCCGTAAAAAAGTCTTAAAGCACCGCGTCTTTTACAAACGTAAACGTAACACAGTAACCTGTGTTATATTTCCTTGTATGAGGCCCCATCTTGGAGGCTCCTCATAGGGGTTTTGTCCCGCAACCTCTCTTAGTAAATAATATAAATCTTCATCATTACTAAAATGTATTCGTTTTCTGATCGATACTTTTTGTTTTAGGTTATGTCTCCATGTTTACATCTATTTTTGAAATGAGCTACACGCTGCGTTAACGAGATACGTAAACGCAGGATCCCGTAGCGATACGTTCGACGTATCACGTATACCTATCCGTATCCTCTGTGCGCAGTCGCATATCGATACGTATAGGTATAGGTGTTGATAACTGGCCTTGCTTTAAGTGTCTAATGGCTACGTCCGGTCGGCTTCTTTCGTGCACGGAGACAAACGAGGAGGTGACGTTGGCAGGCGGTAGACTGTAGATCGGACAATTTCAGCGAATATATCCGGAGCGCTGGCAATCATAGTATCGGAGGGTGTTTGATTCTTCATTGCTTGCTGGTGACTCGTTCTCCCCTCTATCTTCAAGAGGCGGCGCGTTTACGATAAACACAAATGTCCTGCCCTATGTTTCTGCACAATTTACATCTAGTTTTCTTGCGGGGAACCTCGATCCTCCTGGCTCGGGTAAGCAGGTCTGCAAAAATTTCGGTATTCTCTAGGAATGCGTCCACAAACCATGTCCACTGCCGTAGAGTGTAACGATTCCCTATGAAAGACCTAATAAATTTCTTGAGTTTTACGGAGAGTGTGCGCCCCAAATGTATCAGCTCTGTGTACAAAAAATACGGTACACGGTCGAGAAAAACTAATAAATGGAGAGAATGCAAATACATCTTTTTAACATTACAATGCTACATTTAAAAAATTGATATTGTACCGTGGCACGACTAATCCGATATTTTTCTTATAAAGGGTGTTAGTTACTCTTATGAACTTTTTTTTAATGGTTGATTCCTAGACCAATTTTAAATCTAAAGCTTTATATAAGTATATACCTACCCAAATGCTTGATTTTCTTTATGGTTTATAAATACAAATGGGTACATTTTTTTCCTAGTTTTATCTATGCCGACCATGTATAACTAATAGTATTTTAATTATTTTCCTCGAAACGGTAAACTTATCGATAAAAATAAAATAGATCTCTCGTGTTTAAAATTGAGAAGATGGTAAAGAGAGATTAATTACCTGTTTATAGGCTTCTTCACTGAAGGCATTTGGTAAAACTGCCCTCTTCTTATTCTTGTCAATAACTTCATTTACTGTGCTAGAGTTTTCGAAGCGGCGAATAGAAATAGTCCAATCTTTCGAATATGTCTCATAGAAGTGATCGTCATCTTGAGCTTTACAGTTACTGAAGCACTTCCTGAATTCTATTCTACCATAATGATTCCAATTAATCGTTTTCTCGTCGTCACTGCTATATTCCTATTTTTTTTTTATGATACGGCACAGCTCTCCAGGATTACTCCTTTACGGCGCTGTGAGAGCGGTGCGTGTGCGCAGGAATTGATTCACGTTGGTCTTGAATCTTTGGAGATCATAGTTGGGGAACACGGCCTCAGGGAGGTCGTTCCATAGTGATGATGTTCTCCAGATGAAAGAATTTTTAAACAGTGTCGTTCGAGGGACACTAAGCTGAACCACGTATGGGTGGGTTGCAGTGGCTCATCGTATATTTCTACCATACACCGCTCTGGGTGGAATCAAGCGAGCAACCTCAGTTGAGCACTTGGCATAAAAACTATACTATTAATTAAACTATTAATATAAAGAAACCTTTTCAATACAAACTTTTTTACTATACTCTCAAAAATTAGCCATAAATTAGTTGTTTACGTGTTATAACAGAAATCAAGTATTTAGAAGTACCCCTAGTAAGCTACTACCCATCCACTGGTTCCGATGTTTGTCCATCGCATTCATACACAAAAAAAGGTACTGTATAAAATAAACATCTTTATCTACATAAATGAGCGGTTGGAAGTTTTATAAAAATAAACAACTCGCAAATATTAAAATATTCTTTTAAAGAAAATCAGTCGCATAACATTTTGTTAGTAACAATTTTATCGGGACGTAGCTATACCTACGCTACTGGTATTATAATCCATGCCAAATTTAGTTTAAAAATTGTTAACTTCAGAAACTTTTGCTAAAAATCGGAAAAAAACTTTACCATCCTTTATATCGAACATCAAACATGCTATTATCTTTATATGAACTTTTCAATATGAATCCCAATAAAATAGGTGCATCGTATTAAGTGTGTAGTACTTTGAATAGCACAGATTCATAAAATTTTGGAAACATTCTACATACAACTTGTGTATTTGAAATGTTCTCTAACCCTTTTTATAAGAAACTCTGATGAAGTCGTTTATTTATACCTGGTTTAGCATTGGTAACTAATTAAACAAAGTAAAATTAATAATAAATACCTAATAATATCGAACTTAACTAAGAAACAAATCTTGCTGCAATTAGAAAACAAGTATGTAGGTAGTAAATCATTTAGCAACTTAAATGGTTATTTGCTAAATTTAAGTCTCTAATATAGTTTTGGTCTTGAGTTTAGTTTATGGTATTGATTTAAAATTTAAATAATATAAACAAGAGTCCAAAAATATAACATATTGGATTTTCTCACACCAGTGTTTTCGTTTACCAATAAATTGTTTTTTAATCCTCATCATAAACTCGTTTTATAGAACATGGAAAATATTGTTTCCCTCGTTATGACGTCAGAGCGAAAATAAGAAGCGGCAGTTCACAAATTTAATAATAATAAGTATTAATAATATTACGGCAATTACATGCATGGTAACATACCATTTTTAGTCCAGGAGGTACAACATGTATAGAGCAATTATTTTTTGTATCGCCATGCTTGTGCCAAGTAATTAATTGAATTAGTAGACTTAGGCAGAAAACAGGATCTTTAAGTTCTTTTTTAGAAATTAATGGAAAATCCAAAAATACAGGGTGTCCGGAAACTTCGTTCGTATATTTTAAGGGGAAATTCTACATATGAAAATAAGAAAAAAAGTTCATATGAATGTAGGTCCTTAAATGTCTTATAAGGAAGCTATGGCCGTCTAAAGGTGACCTCTAAAGATTAGTTTCTCTTTTATATCTTTGCAACCGCTTGAGGTACCGATGTGCTTTTTGGCACACAAACTAATACTAACATTTGCTAATTTATGATATTGAGAGTTAGTATGAAATTTAGTCAGGGACGTTCTTACGGGGGGTGGCTTAGTTTATGTATTCCTAATTTTTGTACACGATACATTTAAAAAATTTTACCCAAAAATTATAATTCCAGTGATTTTTCTACACAAAAAAGGTATTCTTAAAAAAAGTTATTGGGCCAATGATTTAGGAGAAAAATCGGTTTATTTAAATCATTGCATAAACTATTATCGAATTGTGTTTAAACTAAAACATCTAAGTAATCTTATGACAAATACAAATTTGAAGTCAAAAAAACATCAAGAAGCCCATGGTTAGCGTTAAAATATATTGACAACTACGTTTTTGCGATTTATTGTAGTAATCATTGATCAAGTGCAAAGTGTTTTTAATTAATTAAGGTGCAAATTTTAAAAGATGGCAGATTATTCATTTGCTGAGTTAGCTTATATGTATTTTATGTATGGCAAAGCTAATGGTTGTGCTCGAGAAGCTAGCAGGTTGTATCAAGAATATTTTCCAAACCGTCAAATTCCTTGCGAGAAATTATTCATTAATTTACATCAACGATTAAGAGAAACCGGAACTTTTAGGCCAAATATGAATGAAACTGGGAGAAGCCGTACTACTAGGACTCCACAAGCAGAAGAAAAAGTGCTCGAATGCGTTGCAGCCAATCCGGGTATAAGCACAAGAAGAATTGCCTTACAAGAGGGTATCCCTAAGAGTACAATATGGGAAATTTTGCATGAACAACTTCTTTATCCATACCATATACAAAGAGTTCAGGCGCTTAAGCCTCGAGACCTACTTCCTCGTGCACAGTTTTGTCAGTGAATGCAGAGAAAATCTCATCAAGCCCGTTTTTTTCTACATAAAGTCTTGTTTACTGACGAAGCAGGGTTTACCCGTGAAGGCATCGTAAATTTCCATAATAACCATGTATGGACAGAAGAAAATCCCCATGCAATTTTCGAAAGTCGATTTCAAAATAAATTTTCAATTAATGTTTGGGCAGGTATATTGGGCGATCGATTAATAGCACCATACATTATGCCTCAACGTTTAGATGGGCCTGCATATTTAGATTTTTTACAAGACTCTTTGCCTGTTCTACTTGAAGATGTGCCGTACCAGCAAAAACTTACAAACTATTTTATGCATGATGGGGCTCCACCTCATTTTAGTAGATTGGTTCGAGATTATTTAAATCAAACATATTCAGACCGACGGATAGGCCGAGGTGGGCTCATTGCCTGGCCTCCCCGTTCACCTGATCTCAATCCATTGGATTACTTTCTTTGGGGATATCTGAAGTCTCTGGTATATTCAGTACCTGTCGAAAATGTACAACAGTTGGAACAACGTATTATTTATTGTTGCGAAGAAATTCGTAATAAGGAAGGAGTTTTCGCAAGAGTACGAACATCAATGAGAAATCGTTTAGTTGGTTGTATTGATATGAATGGAAACCATTTTCAACATTTGTTGTAACTTTTCTACTTTTTTCAGTTTATTATTGTTAAACCAACAACTCTTAATTTGTTTTGTTTAAAAATTACAATAAAACAACGTTGTGACTTAATTATTGTGATTGTCAATTTATTTTAACCCTAACCATGGGCTTCTTGATGTTTTTTTGACTTCAAATTTGTATTTGTCATAAGACTACTTTGATGTTTTAGTTTAAACACAATTCGATAATACTTTAGTAATGATTTAAATAAATCGATTTTTCTCCTAAATCATTGGCACAATATTTTTTTTTACGAATACCTTTTTTGTGTAGAAAAATCACTGGAATTATAATTTTCGGGTAAAATTTTTTAAATGTGTCGTGTAAAAAAATTAGAAATACATAAACTAAGCCACCTAACGTCCCTGACTAAATTTCATACTAACTCTCAATATCATAAATTAGCAATTGTTAATATTAGTTTGTGTTCCAAAAAGCACATCGATACCTCAAGCGGTCGTAAAGATATAAAAGAGAAACTAATCTTTAGAGGTCACCTTTGGACGGCCATAGCTTCCTTATAAGACATTTAAGGACCTACATTCATATGAACTTTTTTTCATATTTTCATATGTAGAATATCCCCATAAAATATACGAACGAAGTTTCCGGATACCCTGTATAACGAAAATGACAATACGATATTGTATGTAAAGAACTGAAGTTGATATACTTGTATATTTGTTGAGCAAGTTCCCTCAAAATTTTGTTTCTATAGTCTGTGCGTTTTAAGAAGTCCGCTAAGCCATAAAACCTCTTGAGCATTATGTCGGTGGCTCTCAAACAATAAATTATATTGAAGGTAATTTTGGATGTTGATGAATTACATTTTCTAAATAAAATAATTTAAAGTAAATAAAAAATTAGTTTAGGTAAAGAAAAATAATAATTTTTTAGCTTTTGTAGTATTCAGACAAATTAGTTTTACGAATTCTTTTTTATAAAGTTTTGGTTCTAAAAAGAACCGATTTTGTAGTCTTGCGACAGAACGTACCTACTTGTAGATAGGTACTACTAAAAGTAGTCTTCCTCTGCATTTGAAATTTCACCCATGCTTTCAGACTCATCAGAATCAACATCATCGTCATCATCATCATCATTCGTAATAATTAACGGTCTTACTTCGTCTATAACCTGTTCTGTCTCATAAGATTCAAAAATAATTTTTTCTGTGTGTTCAATGCATTTCCGCCATTCTTCTTTGCCCGCTTGGCTAAGCGCCTCCTCCCATAACTTTATAACGCGAGGCATTGTCTAAAACAATTAAGGAAGGTTTTTCTAAACTTTTTAAAAGTTTTTCCTCGAACCAATGCTCAAAAATTTCAGCATCCATATTGCCGTGATAATCATCAGTTTTTTTTGTTGATGAAAATATCAAACTGGCATTTAAAACAAAACCTTCTTCATTACCAGCATGTAATATAATATACCTTTTTCCATTACTTGCACGGGTACTTGAATAACAATGCTTTGAGTCATCCTGCCAAGACGTTTTTGTTGAAGTTCCGTTTGCAAATACCCATGTTTCGTCAAGAAAAACAACTTGTCTTGACAATTCCGATTTTTTGTTGTTTAAATAATCCCTAAAAAATTGCCATCTTTTCGAAACAACGTTGGACAGCTCGCAAATTAATTATAATAATCCCAAAATAATGTCATTATCGGAAAAGTATATACCTGACAAAATCTTTAACATATTTAACCATCCCGCACTTGAGCAAATTTTAATTGGTTCTTGGAAAATAGCCATTATTATATAGATTTAACTATAATAATAGCAAAATAATTTAATTATCTATTTAATTATTATTTATGCTCAACGCGTAATTCTAAGATAATTTTGTTTTGAAACCTCTGATTGCGCCCAGTAATAGAATACAGTAAACCAGTGGGATGTTCGGTGTGATCAAGTATAGCGAAGGTGCGAAGATATTGTAACTTAACCGACTTACTGTTTTAAAAGCGATAACATCCCTTGGTGGTTTAATCCGATATCGGACTTCTTAAAACGCACAGACTTTATACCTCTCTGCTGTACGTGGTAACCCGGAATTTATTGTTGTGTAATTAGATTTGAAAATACCTTGACTTAATTTCCGTGTTTGTTTAGTTTTCTGTTTATTCAAAAATCCTGAGTTACCATAATAACATTTTAAAAAATATCTTGATCGCTTCCTTCTTACTATTTTCTAATTGTATGAATGAGTGGTTACATACTTATCGGTCTTTGTCTTTAATGCCTTATAAATGCTTTCAGCCAACGTTGACGAATAGTTGGCCTATTCCAGTCCCTCTTTTATGAATCACAGAGTCAGTTGCGTGATTTTTAGGAGGTCTTATAGTTTCGTTGGAAGTTTACTTATCTCGCTATATTATGAAATAAAATTATAAAGTAGAAATTGATTTAAATTCAAATTTTTAATTTATGTTTAATGCTGCTCATATACCAAAATGACTTGATATGATTGCATCTTATATGGACACATGTGTAAGTTCTTCTATGCTTCTATTTCAATAGTTATCCTGACACTTTTTTACTCGATTTTAGGAGAGATATGGTTAAAGTAACTAAAACGAGCAGCGATCGAAGGAACACCTGGTTTATTTCCAAAACCACAAAAATGTACGGTAAACTATTATAATTTATAATATACCCTATATCCTATATGTATATAAATATGAACGATTAAACGTGTCGTAAAATATGTCGATGATTTGTCGACCATTTCCGATAGAAGAACTAATTAAGGACTAATATTTTAATAGTTTTTGCCGCTTTCAAAACACGTTGAGAAGTTAATTTACTGATAGTATTTTATTGATGATATTTATTCTTAGAATCATTTAATTAAAAAACCACAAAGAGTAAATTACGATAATTTTAAACAATTTAAATATTGCTTTAAATGCAATACTATGTGTGTGGTCAAATTTGTAAGGAATTACAAAATTATATTTATTTTTGAGATTGAGGTAGATCATTGGAATATTGTTTTATCTAAATTTACCACTCAAGTCCTATTAACGGGTTGAAATTGTAATTTAGTTAAGACACAGAAGCTTTCATTTTATAATTTCAAAATCCGTCGGATATTGAATAGAATACTGTAAACCACTACCCTCTTTCTCTTAGGCCTTCAACTGATATACTTGATTTTACCCAGAGCGGTACATGGTACGAATACACGATGAACCACTGTAGCCCACCCGTACGTGGTTCATCATAGTGCTCCTCGGGCGAAAGTCCAGAATTAGGTAATTAAGTAAAGTTTAAATTAAGGTGAAAAATATTTATTGTCGTGTAAGTTAATTAGAATTAAGCTCACCAAACATCCCATTTGAAAAGAAAATGCTAAGACGATCTTTAGAAGCACCGGACTTATCCCTGATCCTTTGATTAAAATTGGGTATACGCATTCGATTGCATTGCCAAAGCAGAAAGTCTCTTTTGGCCCATGGTGTTTCCTAAAGTCTTTTTATCCATTTGAGAACCGAAAAGTTAAAATTCATTTAAATTCAGTTTTTTAAGTTACGGTTAATTATGTTGATAAAACTAACCCAAACCTTAATAATTATATTTTCAAATATTTATACAAGAAAACAAATACTATAGTCGCCAATATTTTCTGAAAAAAATAAGCTTGCTGGGACTAAGCGAGCAGTAAAGTTGGTCTTTGATTTGACAAATAATCATATCACGCACTTTCTTGATTCCTAACCCAAAAATACAAGTGTTGTTCACGTTATAGATTTATTCACGGTAAGGAAGGTTATATCTAAATATGTAATTAACATTAAATTTATAATTAAAATTAAAAATAGTAGCACATAAAATACAGAAATAAAAAACCATTTTTTGCAAACAAAAAAACTGATATTTTGGTTTGTTTGGGATAATTTCTATTCTTTGCATAAAAGCTTTTTCTCTTAGTATCCATATAATAACTATAATATCACCGAGGTACTTCAGTTAAAGCGTCTATAGGATTAGTTAATGGAATTGTATTTAAAGGTTCAAGATTTTCTTCGGCTGCCTCATCACTTGGGCATTCTTTGATAACATTGTTTTCAAATTCATTGTCACACTGATTAAACTTTAACATATCAGATTTTTCAAATGCATTCTATTTTGCAGGCCAATGGCATTCGTTTCCATTATCAAAGGCGTATTTTGTTGACTGTATATGGTGGCCTGGCATAGATATAATACGTTGTTTACATTATTGCATGCGTTTCCGTCACCTATGCATTAAAGCCATCATTGATTCAAACAAATAGTCGCTGTTATAATGCTTCACAGGCAAACGTTTTAGGTTACTAATTTTATTTCAATGCAATCAATTATACCTTTTAACCAATATCCATTACGTTGAAGGACCTAGACATGACTTACAATTCTACCCACTTCCCTAAGCTTCTCAGTTACAAACGTGAGAATAATGAACTTTTGGTACGCTTTAGTAAGTGTACATAGTGTACATTTCTGACTCAATTACAGAGGTCTGCGTTTGAATGTGAATTGTGCTTTTTCTAATGAGTTAGGGTAATTTGGTGTCCTTAATTTTAAATCTGTTTTTAGTTTTTTAGTATCATATAAGGTTTTTTGTCAAAAGAAAATCTACATAAATCATCACGTCTATTTATATATATATATATATATATAAGGGTGGCCCATCTTATGCAACCTTTAAAAAATTGTGCTATTACCCCTCAAAAAGATTCCATTTGATGAAAAAACATCCCCACTAAAATTTCAAAAACGAATTTGGAAAGTAATAAAAATTCTTTATAATCATCTCGGGGGTGTTGTATTGCTAGGAATGAATTTATTAAATCGACAATTTATTTATAATTATTTCGACTTGAAAGCCGGTTTTAAAATTAGTTTGGACTATTTTAGGCCGATATTCTTTAAAACGTTTAAATAAAGCAACATCAGTACCAGATGAAGAGGGCATTTTTACATCAAACACGCTTCGCAAAACTATTTTGAAAATATGATGTCGACAAGGAAAATATAAAATGTCTCTTTCTAATTGTTGTTGCAGTATTGAAGCTGCACCATTTAAATACCCTAGATTAAAGGCCGCGGTGTCACAACATAAACCAATAATCTTATTTTCTAAATTTCAATCAATTAGAGTTTCATAAACTGCCAAGGATTATTCTTTACCCGTTAAATGCTGCAAAGGAGGCACTCCAAGCAACTGCTCCACTTCTCCACTAGTAACTAGTACAGCAAGTCCGTCCACATTCTCCATCCCCGTAAAAAAAACAGGAGTTTTCCATCACAGCGGATTATTGTTGCCAAAAGATTGTATTCTTTAAAAGTTTCTTTTAATTTTGCGGCCCTTTCTTTCGCATACGTCGCCTACTTCGTTAAAAAGTTGTTCTCTTAAAGACAGAGACGGAGCATCATGTTCTAGTGCTTCTGCTACTGCGGTCAAAATACAAACTCCATCTATATCGCTTATCCTACAGGCATCAAATGCAGCTACGATTTTTTGTGTTACAATGTTAGTTGTCCCGTGAAATTTTCTTCTTTTTGACTGTGATGGCCCAGGCTCTTCTGGGGCTACCGGTACTTCCTCTTGAGTAATACTGCTCTTGTACTTTTTCATAATAGAGTTACCACAAATGTAACAAAAATCATCAGGTTTATTTTTGAAACTTTAACGGAATATTTTTGCAACAAATTACTTTACCGAAACAAAAACTAAACTTATTATTTGAAGCCCTGATTTATATAAGTATTCCTCAAAATTCAGGGATTACCAGTCGCGCGTCGGCTTTTTCCCCGTCTGATTTATAGATTATTCCAAATATAGAGAATCCCAATCAGTATTCCACCTATTAATAACTGTAATATCAGCGGTGCTTCTTAAATAAAAAC
This sequence comes from Polydrusus tereticollis, assembly GCA_963920685.1. NCBI lineage: Eukaryota > Metazoa > Arthropoda > Insecta > Coleoptera > Curculionidae > Polydrusus > Polydrusus tereticollis. The sequence continues at coordinate 139,102,075 of OY987327.1, forward strand.
AATAATTAGCAAACTATTCTTTTTATATAGTAAGAAATATAACAAATTTTTATAGAAAAAAAAAGTGTACGTGATACAAACAAACGACGGTTGATTTCATTATTAGTACGTCAAAACGAACGTAAAAGAAATAAAAATTGTCTAATCACAAATTATTCGTAGTAACAGCCAGTATGGACTCCGTAAGTCTAGATCAACAGGAGACCTTCTCGCTTATGTTACTCACGTTTGGAACAACGCAATAGAACATCATGGGGAGTCCCCGGCGGTAGCACTGGACATTTCCAAGGACTTTGACCGAGTATGGCATGAGGGGCTCCTAACTAAAGTGAGAGCATACGGAATGTTGGTTCAGTTTTGTTTTTGGCTATCACGCTTTCTTAAAGACAGTTCTCTGCGAGTGGCGATGGACGGATTTCTTTCAGAGCCGGAGTCCCTCAAGGTTCTATATTGTCGCCCACCCTTTCCTTGCTATACATTAACGATCTTTTGAAAAAAACTAAAACTCCCATATATAGTTTCGCTGATGACAGCACAATTGTTTCATCTTTTACTTTGGATGCTCGGACATCGGCTGCCAATGCACATCTCTATAGGCAGCAAGGGGTCTCACATCTTAACAAGGACCTGGAAGAAATTCTGTCTTGGGGTGACAGTAACCAAGTAGAATTTGATGCTAAAAAACCCAGGCGGCAGTTTTTTCTAAAAAAGTTAATGTTGAAGAATCAGATATAGTCATGGAGGGACACTCGATTCCCTTGGCTTCATCAATTAATTTATTGGGCGTAAATTTTGATAGTCATATGTCTTGGCATAATCACGTTGCGACCATTGCTAAGGCAGCCTGGCAGAAGATCGGAATACTTTCCCGAACTAAAAACCTCTATACACCCCAACAGCTTTTTATGCTCTATAAAGCCCAAAGTCGACCATCGCTGGAGAACTGTTCGCATATTTGGGGCTCTGCTCCTAAACATACCCGGGGATGGCTAGACTCCATTCAAAGAAAAGTCATTCGCTTGATCGCTGACCATGATCTGACAAACAACCTGGAAAGCCTTGAACATCGAAGGCACACGACGAGCCACTGTAGCCCACCTGTATGTGATTCAGCTTAGTGTCCCTCGAACAATACTGTTTAAAAATTCTTTCATCCGGAGAACGTCATCACTCTGGAACGACCTCCCTGAGGCCAATGAATATAATCTCCAAAGATTCAAGACCAACGTGAATCGTTTCCTGTGCACATGCACCGCTCGCAGAGCGCTATGAAGAATTAATCCTGCAGTGCTGTGCCCCATCATAAAAAAAGGAAAATAACAGACAATACGCTATCTTGACCACATTAAAATATACATAATAGGATAAACGATACAGTTACTCGCCCCTTAAGTACTTCGGATATGTATTTTGTTTAATTTAGAAACAATACTTCCAATATTTTTAAGAAATCATATTAAAATTTAAAGAAAATTTATAAAATATTTACTGATAGGTATTGAAAAAAACATATTTTCCATAAGTTACATAAAAATATTGTCATTGGCCCTCTCAACACAATGATCGGCATATTAAAGTTTAACTATTGACCCTTTCAACTTATGCTAATTATTAAATAAAATGCGAAAATTTTATTGAAAAAAAGTCATTGTGTGCCTTAATACTTTTTAACAAATATTAAAAAATTAAAAGAAATGTAAGAACACATTCTATCACACAGTACGAAAAATACGATATTTGTTAGATAATTATTGTGGTCTTAATATGAAAAGAAAAACCTTTGTTAGTACACACAGGGTATAACCAAGAAACAAAACTAAACATTCAATAACTTAGAACAATAATAATAGCAACAATCATACTGATTCTCTTCTACAAAGAAATATTCATACTTTTTCAACATTAATTAAATAAAAAATGCCTTAATGATTTTTTTTAAGATAAACGGATAAACGTATTCGAAATTAATATATTTAATGCATGTTTCTGAATTATTCTAATTCATCAAGGAGGTAATCGGCTATATCTTGGAAAGTAATAACACTAGGACTTTGGGAAAAATATATATCGATAAAAGCGGCCAAGAGAAATTGCTGGAAATTATTTTCAAGTTCGAAAAATGACCGCTAGGGGGCACAAGAGAACTTTCAAAATAGAAATGCCGATTTTCTCTTGATTTTTCTTACTAAAAATATGTTAAAAATAAAAGCATTGTATTCTTCATAAGATTATGCAACTTTATGTTTGAAATCGTTTTTTTCTATTTTCAATAATAAAGTGGTGGGAGAAGGTCAAACTTTTTTTCTTTCAAACGCTAATATCTCGGCTTTGGATAAACCGATTTTATTCAACTTGGTCTTGAAAAAAAGCCCTTCCTTTCCTCTATACGTAGATCTATTAACTATTCCATATTGATTCTGATGGTGGCCACTAGATGGCGTAATTCCTCAATGAATAAGGATTTTCTCAAAAAAATCAAATGTTATGATATGACTTTTTCATCATATTTTATTTTAGGCTTAGATATAAAGGCTATTAAATAGTGGAATAAAAAATCCAGGTCCGTATTTAAAATAAAAAAGTTGATGATGGTCGCTCGAATCCGAAACGTCGGATTAAAAAACTAACCCCATCAGCTTGTAGAGAAGGAAAAGTTACTATAAGAAACTGAAAACCGCAACGTGATATCTTTTGTTAAACTAGAGAAATTAGGGATAATAATAATTAATATGGAAAAATAGGCCATTTTTTAAAACATTAATTAATCAATTAAATCTCTGGTTTAATGACGTCCAAGATGCTCGAACTGTCTCCTATCATTTTGAATGCATATTCCAATCGTTCCCTCGTCGACAAGACAGCTGTTTGTATTTCCGCTCTTGATATGCTTCGAACAGCGTTTAAGATCCGTTGAATCATATCCTCCCTTGTTATAGGTCTTGTAGTAAAAACGAGATCCTTAATTCGACCCCATAAATAGAAATCTAGGCAGGTTAGATCCGGTGATCTGCAACAAAAACGTAGGTAGGAAAATTTGTGATTATTAGTAGGTAGGTGACCTACTAAGGACAACATGTTAACTTTACCTCGGGGGCCACGGAAATAAGCTACCTCTCCCGATCCACCTATCAGGAAACACCTGATCCAGAAACCTACGCACGTTTACTGCGAAATGGGCTGGACACCCATCATGTTGGAAGAACATGGTCCTTCTGGTTTCCAATTGTACGTCTTTCAGAAGGACTGGTAAATTATTTCGCAAAAAATTCAAATAATTTTCTCCTCTAAGCGGTTCATCCCAAATAAAAGGGCCTATAATTTTATTGCCCAAAATTCCGCATCAAACATTGACGCTCCACCTTCCTTGGTGCTGCACTTCTTGCATCCAGCGTGGATTATTTGCTGCCCAATAATGCATATTATGGGTATTAACCCCACCGTCACTACGGAAAGTAGCTTCGTCCGTCCAGAGAATGCGCGATAAGAGATTTCGGTTTTCTGCCATCATATTTATCAACAAATGACAGTAATCTAGCCTTCTATCGTAGTCTGCGACGGCCAGAGCTTGATGCAACACAATGTGATAGGGATGTAACCTATAAGGTAAAGATTAATTAGAACCATTTACGCGGACGCGTTATTATAACCTGGCAGGCTATAATACCTAAGCGAAAATCAACTGTTTCTTTCAAACACAATAATGGGTAGTTAATATTCCTATCAAATGTCAAAAATATCACTCATGCATAAAGTTTTTTATGCATTGCGATTATCAATGGATGGTTTAATATCTATACCTACATAAGGTAGCTACTAATAACAACAATCTAATGATTACCTGCGGTCTTTCAATATTCGAAATACTGTTGTCTGAGCAACATCTAAATCTACTGAAATTAGCCGAACGCTTAGCTGAGGATTGAACTCTAGATACGCTAAAACGTAGATAAAATTTTCCTCAGTTCTGGCGGTACGACTCCTTCTGCGGCGTAACGGACGAACACTTCCTGTAGTACGGAAGCGATTGGCTAGGCAAGTGGACATTCTGCTTCCGTACTGGCGCCTTTCAGGATATCTAACAGCGTATAACCTTGCAGCAACAGTCGCAATTTGAAAACACTCAAAATAAACGGCGATAATATCAACCGCTTCTTGAAGCGACAAAGGCATTTTCAAAAAATATAATCCAATGACTAACTAAACAACAACTAACACTATAACTAACTAACAAACTAACTAACTAGCACTATAACAATTTACTAACACAAAATAACAATAACCTAATCAATAATCTAACTGCGAATGTGGTTATTAATTATTTTAGCATAAAAAATAATGTCTTTTGACATTAGGAAATTTGTTTTGTTTCCAAAGCTTACTTGATATAGGTAAATTTACACGCTCATTGGATCTTGGTGTTTTGCTTGTTTCCAAAGTCTACTTGATAAAAGGCAACTCTACACGCTCAATGAATTCTTGTTTTAGTTTATCCAAAGCAGAGATATCAGCGTTTGAAAGAAGAAAAGTTTGACCTTCCCCCACCACTTTATTATTGAAAATAGAAAAAAACGATTCCTATCAAAAATTTGCATAATTTTATGAAGAATACAATGATTATATTTTTAACATATTTTTATTAAGAAAAATCAAGAGAAAATCGGCATTTCTATTTCGAAAGTTCTCTTATGCCCCCTAGCGGTAATTTTTCAAACTTGAAAATAATTTCCAGCAATTTCTATTGGCCGCTTTTATCGACATATATTTTTTCCCAAAGTCCTAGTGTTATTACTTTCTGAGATAGCCTCCTAAGGTGGAACACCCGGTATATGAATAACAAATTCATCAAAAAGGTGAGCAGATTGAGGTGACACCTCATTGGAACTTGTGGAACATAATATGCTAAACAGGGCGCCAGGGACACCAAAACGTATTCGCGTAATGAACCTAATTTATTGGCGCTGGGATTGCCCACCGCATATACAGAACAAGAAAGCTAGTAGTCCCAGCAACAGCACAGAGTAAACGTAAGACCGAAACGCGTGACGGGCATAGCAGCGCCAAGGGTCATGATTGCCGTGGTTGGCCGAATTAACCGGCAGTGACAGATCGAACCATCGATAATGGATAATCGGAGACTTTTATATTTTACTACTTTTGTGTTGTATTTTTTGGGAGTTTGGCAAACTTGCACACCTAAGATAAAGCCGCCACTGCTTTACTCTAAATAACGTTTTCTTATCTTTAACACCGAAAACAAATTATATTTAATACGTACTTAACGGTTATCAGGGCCGCATCTTCGAGTGTTAATTAAATCGCTTACCAGTCATTAGTTTCGGTGGAGCGGCCTGATTTCGACTTGACAGTTGACTAATCGCCGTTAATGATAAGCGATGGCCTCTTATTAAGTCATCCTGCTTAACAGATGGTTTACAATATTAGTATACTTTGTTGGTTATTCATTTAAAGATATAAAAATGTTCGATTTGGGATGAAAACCCAATTATATAGACTTTCTAATCCCACTGAAGTTAAATATTACTGAAAACCCAATGATGTTAAGGATATTTAAAATCTGTATGAATTTTTTGTAATTTTTGGCCCTGTAGTGTACGATATTTTATTTTTCATCCGGATTATTAATAATTATCGTACAATATTATTACGTACTAATGTAGGTAAGTTTAATTCAAAACAGAATTTGCCAGGAGTTCAACAAAAATGAGGGAAATAAAGAATAATCTTAAAATAAAATATTATAGTATAAGAACCTAATAAAACAAGAAGCTTGACAGTCAACAGAAAATCAACAAGACATACAAATGAAAATGCAATGAAACGTCCAAATCATAAGTGCACTGTGGCTATTTCAATTCATTCATTCAAAAGATTTATAATAAAAAGGGAAATAAAGAATCGTCCAGGAAAGGAAAGTTATAAATAAACAAAAACAAGACAAAAGTCATTCTAGTATCAAAAAGTAATATTTAAATCATTAACCCTTCATTGAATGTTAATCTACGGCGAAGGTATTTACTGAGCAAAATACCTACAGGATTATCGGACCATTTTGCTTACACAGGTAAGAAAAGATCTTTGCTGAGGAAAATACACCCTCCCATAGAGAAGTAGACATAAAAAATATGAAGGTTAAAAGCAAGGGCCAACGGAAAGATAATTGAGACATCTGTCTGCCATTAACAAGACTAGCAAGAAAATCTTGAAAAATGGAAAGGGTTAAAGGACACCTTACGAAAATACTAAACAACTGGGTATATATTTGTAAGACATGAATAACTAGATCGAACCTGAGAAAATGCAGAGACATGAAAACAGTTGCGGCGTTTATTTTAAAAACAGCATGTCTAAAATTTAAGGAATTACGTTTTTAGCGCCATCGTGTATCATACATTCAACTCTGTCACCACGAGATTTTGTTTCTCTTAAAAATGTCATATGTCCCAAGATATATGCGATTAAAATATCGGTATTTCTATAAAAACGACATATTATGTTAATTCGTTTATTTTATAAAGAGCTCAAGTCGCTGAATATATGTTGTTTTTGAAGGAAACAAAGCGAGCACAGACTTATTGAATTTATTAGCGTGAATAGTACTATTGTTTAGTAATTACGGCGAGGTCTTGCTTTAGTCTCGTGGTGTGTAGGCGTTTAGAAGTTGGTGTTTTTTAGAATATTTGTATATTTTTAATGTAGAAAACCGAAGCTTTTATGAAGACATTTTTTTACAACAAGAGTTGCAGAGGAATGACCAACTCGAAATTGATGAAGACGACAACAGCAGTGGTTGCGAAAACTAATTTTGTAGTATTATAAATATCTAAAAATATAATAAAAACTACAGTTTTAATAACTGGTTTCAATTTAAAAAAGAAATTTTTAAAATAACATCCAACGTCCAACTTATTTAATTTTTTTTTCTTAAAATTACGGTTTTTTTTTTAAATATACCAGTCAGAAAATCTTTATTGAAATCATATACCTTACTCTACGATATGAATGTTTCTTAAAATTATTTTATAAAACTAGACAGTGCGCTTTTTCAATTTCCTGAAAAGTTTGCATTTTGGATCTACTATGTTGTTTTTAAAATAAATGCCTCAGTTGCAGAAAAAGATAATAGAAGAAGAATACTAATCAAAACAACTCAACAATACCGGATATAGTCAGTGAATTAATCTACATAAGTAGATAAGTAGAAAAAAAGTTAACTACAACAAAAAAATAGATTAAAATGAAAACTCACGCCTTTAGAACTAGGAACTAAAGAGTATGTAATTGGTGACAGACATGCAAACATAGGACTTAATACTTATCTTTTTTTACTTGACTGTTTGATTTACAATTAAAAGTAGTAGTTATTCTATCATAAGCACCTTGACTAAATCGATGCATCTTTTTTCAACATATTGTTATCTCCTTTCCTCCTTCATTATCCCTAATCTTCCCTCGAGGTGCGAATGAGTTGTTCCGCAGCGGTTGTTTGCAATTAGTTTTCTCGGTGTATTCCGAACGGGACCACCCACAAAACGGGGACCCCGGGGGACCGGCACGATATAGATATCACCCGGTAGAGTCCTGGGGAGAGCAAGTGACTTGCAATACATTAGTACCATTTGGTATTGTTTTAGTTATTCTATGCACTATCGACTGGTTAATACAAATTAATGGCTGCTCAAGACTTATTTTGGTAATACACCTTGTATTACTAAGTTTGGTCAGTTCAAACAGATTGTCGTCAGTGTGTGTTCTTTCCATGAAAGTTTTCTTTACCACAAAAATAATAATTTATCATTATTTATACCTATACCAGTGATTATGAATAAAGACTTAATCTGATCAATGATTAAAATTGAAAATAAAAAATTAAATTAAATAACGCTAACCACAACCGTATTTACTCTAGAAAAAGATGTTTCGAGTACTTTAGAACACATGTTTTCTTTCTTACATAAAGAAAATTCTTTTAAAATATTAAAACAATACCGAATAAAATCCATAACATCTTACAAATGTCCTAATCTCAACAATTTTTATTTAAATCGTCTCTCACTTAAACTAAAATGTTCTTTCATAGTTCATAATACAATCTCTTCCTACAATCAAAATGACACCATTCATAATACAACTTGCAAGTTTACTCAGTTTACAATTTTGAAATTCTTACTCTTCTTTAGTTGCACTCGCTAATTTAAAGCAACTATAAAATTTTTTATTCAACTCGATTTTGGTGAATAGAGTAAAAGTAGGGTAAAAGTACAACTAATAAAAGACAAACTGACAAAAGAATATTTTAGATCTACACAAAAAACAAAAATAAAATTAAGTCAGTATTGGAAAAAACACAATATTGTACAAGTGACAAGATACAGTAGTTATACTTGATGTAGTTGTCTAAAAAAATGGGACCGACTAGAAAAGAAATCTAAAGAGTTGGAGTGTTCGTTGGCTAACCTACTCGCGCGAGTGATAAAAGTATTTGTGCCGTAATTGGTTCTGTGCACAGGAACATGAAAAGACTGTGCAGAGCGAGTTTGCCTTGGCTGAATGTGCATTCCTATTCTACCCAGCAGGTCCCGGCTATGAAGATGGGAATTCAAAATGTCATGGAATAATCTCAGATCCCTTAATTTGCGTCTGTAATATGAAGGTCAAATTCTAACTATTCGTAATTAAGAGGGACGTAACTGTTTAGTTTAAATCCAACATATCTAATAAACTTATGCTGAACCTATTCGATCTTCTGTTTGTGTATGTTGTAACAAGGATTCCATGCGCTGGAAGCATATTCTAGATGGGGGCGGACTAAAGAGCAGTAAAGTAATCTTATTGAGTTGACGCTCCGAAAATCCCGAGAGGGTCTCTTTATAAAACCCAACATTTGTAATGATTTCGAGACTATAGCCGACATATGATTAACAAAGCTCAGGGAGCTATCCAGTGTTACACCCAAGTCCCTCACATTACTGGCAGTATCCAATGGACCGTGGCCTACATAATATGTGTGGGCAATGGTATTTCTAGCCCGGGTGAAAACCATGGCGTGACACTTAGATGCGTTCAATTGCATGCCATTACGATCGGACCAGTTCAGAAGTCTGTCAAGGTCGGACTGAAGTCGCAAACAGTACTCTTTATTTGATATTCTCATAAAAATTTTTAGATCATCGGCGAAAAGTAAGCAGTTAGCATTTTTAAGGAATTCGGGAATGTCGATAATAAATATATTGAAAAGTAGAGGACCCAGGTGAGAGCCCTGTGGGACGCCAGAAGTAACGCCAATCTCGCCAGACCTGAAGCCACCGACCTGGACGATCTGTGTCCGGTCAAGAAGTTGGTCATGCAGCCAACCAAGAAGCAAACCACCCGCACCCAAAGCTCTCAAGTTAGTTAGCAGGACGCCATGATTTACTCTATCGAATGCCTTTGAAACGTCTGTATACACAGAGTGAACCTGAGAGCCATCCTCTAAAGCACTAGACAGAAAATCTGTATACTCCAAGAGACTAAGTTCTGTCGACCTACTTGACCTGAACTCAAACTGCTGGTCCGTTAGTGCACCCTGAAAAACTGGAGTAAGATAGTCACACACGAAGCGCTCGAACAGCATCGGAAAAGTGCTCAGGATGCTTATTGGCCTATAATTACCGACCTGAGCCCGGTCTCCTGCCTTGTAGATGGGAGTTATAAAGCTGGATTTCCGGAAAGTGGGGAAAGTACCGGTTGATAATGATAAGTTGAACCTAAGAAATAAGGGTCTAGCCAAAACTACAATGATTCAAAATACTAGGGGGTATGCCATCAGGCCCAAGGCCCTTGTTCACATCCAGAGTAGATAATCCCTCATAAATATCTAAGATTTTTATATTTAGTGTATGGACATTGGACATTAATAAAATTGTTAGACAGTAAATCGGGAGTCGCAGAGACGCTGTCAGAGTAGACTGTCGAAAAATATTCGGCAAATAAGTTCACTATCTCGGTACCAGGGGAAGCCCCAATATTATTGTACTCCACCCGATTAGGAATGCCAGCGTATTTTCTTCTAGAGTTGACAAAATTCCAAAATTGTTTCAAATTTACATTTATAGACATCTCGGTAATAAATACAAAGTTATTTTATGACTCTCTCTTAAGTGTCTTACAAACAGACCTGAGATTACAAAAAGTATGTCTAAAATTGACTTAGTGGTCCGATACTGTCTATGTGCTTTCTTCTTAGCTATAACAGCCTCCATAATTTCATGAGAAAACCATCTAGGAAATATTTTGAAGGAAATTTTTTTTTAAAGGAACGTAGAGTTCAAAGGATAAATATAAAATATTATTAAATATATTCAACATATCATCAAGAGACTTGTTTGAAAATAATTGATCCCAGTTGCACTGCGCCAAAAAAATCTGTTATTGCTAAGAAGTCTGCAGAGTTAAAATCCCTATAGTAACCATTAGCAACCAATTCACTGTCACTGCTGATGTTATCCGCCAACTTCAAATAAAAACACAATGGAGGATGAAAACTGTCAATTGGAATTAAGGGTTCATCAGTCTCCCGCACCACTGTATCAGGATCATGAACAAAAACCAAATCCAATAGGGAACCGGTCTGATTTAGTTGTGTATTGACCTGGAATAGATTGTGAAGCGAGCACAGGTTAGTAATCACTTCCAAAGAGTCTCTCTCACTCGGAGTAGCCTGCTGAAGCACAATGACAGATGAGCTAAGGTTTTCCGCTACCTATCCACCGTAAGGGAGGTTGATGTCACCCAGAATACACAGCTGAGCATATAGAACTTCTTCTGCAGTTCTTTCAAGACTGTCGTTAAATATATCATAGGCTGTTGTAGGGGATCGTGGGGGAACGTATGCTACTCCAATTATAAGCTGATTTACACCTACTTCCACTAGTACGAAAAGTTGCTCAATTTCCCGATTGGTCTCAAATTGTCTGCTGGTAGTATTGGTAAGTACGGCAATGAGCACACCTACACCTCTAGCAAAGATACTGGTCTCCACAGATCGATCCTTCCTATCGTACATGTTAAGCTCTGAACTGTGAATATCTTGAGTTAGGCAAGTCTCACTAAATACCAAAACGCTGTAATCAGAATCAGCGGCATTTTCTTGTAAAAAATTAAGTTTAGTGCGGAGCCCACGAACATTCTCGTAATAGATGAGTGGGTCGCTCAGGGAATACTCTAGTTTTTTGAGATGATCTTCGGAACTCTATAAATATATCGAACGAAAAGTTTTTTTTCACTTTTATCGAGTCTTTCTTTAGGTGTGTCTCTGACAGATTTGTCCAGATTTTGCTGGCTCGGTGTTAGATCCAGATTAATATATATTTTGGTACCTTTCAACTTGAAGCGATTCTTGAGAATGGTTTGTACTTGGTAGATGCTGGACAAAACGACCTTTAAGGAGCGTCATTTTAATTTTTCTTACCGATCCTCATGACTTTCATCACATCTATAGGATCGTCAGTTAGAATGCTAAACAGTGATTTAACTTTCTCCTCATCATTATTTTCATCCGGCAAATTAAATAACATAATGTGATTTGCACGCATCTGACGCTCCTGGAATTCATTGAAAGCCGGCTCATCCACTGGGATAGGGCTACTAGCTGGTGATCTCAGTGTCAACGACTGGACATCCTGTCTCAGTACCCTGACCTCATTTCTTAATCCTCGTGAGCTTTAATTAGTTTAGGAACCTGAATTAAGCCAGCAGTGCATTGCTCGCAGAGGAATTTGAGTATACGCTTACCCTTTAGTCCAATAACTTTTATTTCGGAGACAGTAAGACCTGAGCACTTTTTATGGAGACTTTTACTACAACTATCACAGCACATCATGGTATTAGAGTCGTTCTCGGCTGATTCACATTTATAATAAATCATCATGTTGGTTTTATAGGTATGTTAAAAATTTATATGAACCAAGTTTCAATATAGTTGGGGTCAAGCAAATATTTGACGCGTGACACTTCCATATTGTCATGGGTGTCAAATACGGCAGGCCACTCATAATATAAAAGTTACTAATGGCTAATTTATATTATAATAATTACCACCCACTCGAAGTATTTGTATCTTTATCCTTTTATATGACTAAAAAGAGATATACATAAACCGAGTTACCTTCTCGTCGATTTGTTCAAATCATATGGGCTGCAGATCCGCATTTTATTTATTAATTTAATCGTTATCGAGATCGTTATACACTACTAAGATTGCTTTTGTTAAGACCTGTGATATTAATGGTCAATCCTGAATCCCACCATTACAATGCACAGAATTTATCAAAACAAATTTATTTATATTATAACTCATATTCTTAGACCAATTTCCCAGCAATCATTTTCTGTAAAGGTTTATAAATAACAATATACGTCAGTCCGGCCCTGACTAAGTATCAGCTGTAATAAAGTTGGTGAAATCGAAATAACCTAGTATTGGACAAATATGACAAGATGGAAGGGTCACGCGTCAAATATTTGCTTGACTCCAACTATACCAGCACTATACACAATATTGGGGTTCAATGGCCAGGCACACAAACAAACAAATGCATTCATTTATTTCACACTTTTGATAGAAAAAAAAAGGTACCAAGAAAAAAAAAGGAAGGAATGTAAAGTAAACAACCTTGACGATAGGTCTGCTATTGATAAGATATTAATTATTTGGAACTGTTTTTCAAAGTTATTTGCCAATTTTATGCACTTTTGTAGTTACTCTATACTTCATGAGAAACACCACTCTTTTAACACTTAACACAACAATATAAGACTCATCAATACTTTTACACAATAGAAGTAATAAGACTTATAAACAATAAGGAGTGTAATACGCGTGCTTTTACTCGATACCATTTATAACTAAATGTGTGGAGGAAGACTTTATTGTTTCATTTAAATTAGATATATACCGTCTGCTATGAAAATTACATTTTTTGCTAAGTGAATAGTTAATAGCTTTGTTCGCGGAGACAATCCCCGACTAATCCCTGATAAATCCGCAACAAATACCTGATTTTCGACTACGCGGGCGCGGTTGGAAACAGATCCGGGATTGACAACTCTCCGCGAACGCGTTTTGATATTTTGAATTACCACGACTAGGTTAGGTTTTAGGTTTTGGCAGTTAAAGACCGCAGTGAAATCCAGGGCACATAAAGCTTCGCTGTAACTATAAAAGTTTATGAAATATTTTAGTATACTGTTTATGTATTAGTCTTTAGACAAAATACATTAATAATGAGCAGTGAGATAGAACGTGGTGAGCTTATTTGTTAAATAATTTTTGTATCCTTCTAACTGTTATTTTTGCTACAGAGATAGGCGAATTTTTGGAAATTAGATCCGGTATTGTAGAAGGAGAATCGTATAGATGGACTCATGGTGATACTTTACTTTTTTTGACATTCTATAAACAATATAGAAAGCAAGTGGGGTCTTTAAGAATAAAAAGTTTAAAGAAAATGTATGAAGAGATAGCCAAGGAAATGAGGCACAAATTAAGGAAAAATATAACTTCTACAAATTGCGAAAATAAATGGCGAGTGTTAGAAAGGGCATATAAAAAATATATAGCCGACTCCAATCAAACTGGAGGTGGAAGACAAGATTTTGAATATGCGGAGATAATGACGGAGATCTTAGAGAAGAAAAGAAATGTGCATCCTGAGCTTCTGCTGGCAGCAGATACTGTGGATACAATGCCCAGTATGTCAGAAGCAGAAGATCCAGAATTAATTTTAACCCAGACAGAAGAAGTTCCAAAAAAAGCGATCATTAACAAAACGAAAACTATTACCGCTCCATATCGAACTAGAATTTTAAAGAGTCACTTGTTAAAAGATATTCGTAACGACCGACAAACTTATTACAAGCGAAGATTGGAACAGGATGATAGAAAACTTGAAGAAAAAGTGAGAAAAAATAAATTATTAGAGGAAAAGAATGTAATATTAAAAAATATCGCAGATAACAGAGATCCAGCATTCGTTAATATTTTAGATGCCTGAGCCAGTCAATCAATGTACCTAAAAGTAATTTTTATTATGAATTTTTTTGTTTAATTTTAATTTTTGTTATTGAAATGTGAGTAAATATTAAGTTTCTTCTTTACTAAACAAGAAGTTAATTTTATTTTTGTTATGAATTCTTTTAGTTGTATTACTTTTACGGTAAATTCGAAATGTAAATTTGTTTAAGTTTCTAGTTCTGTTAAATAAGAAGTATATTTTATTTTCATTATGAAAGTTTTCTGTTCTCATTTAAATTGTAAGGAATATGTAATAAACAACCGAAATATTTAAAAGCATTTGATATCTAGAATATTTCATTTTTGTACCCCAATTTTTTTGTTTGAAAAAATGGAAATACATATTAACTTATTATCAGAATCCAATTAGATATATAATTACATTTAATAGTGACAAATCCTACAAAAAAAATCAATGAAATAATTGTAATTTTAAATATTTAATGTAAAATGAAAGGTAAGTTATTCATAACAAATATCCTTCGATGAATTCCGTCTTCTTCATATTCGTTTTCTTCCCTTTCCCCTATATCTAAGACAGCATTATCATCTTCAACTTCCCGAACTTCTTCTTGAATATGTAAGTTATCACTAATGGCAATATTATGTAGTACAGCACATGCTCTTATGAAGTGTACAGCATTTCTTATGTTGCGCAATTTCAAATGATAGAGCTGTCTGAATTGCTGCTTCATAACACCGAAACAGTGCTCTACTACATATCTATTTTTTGATAGCGTATAATTGTAATTTTTATGTCTTCTTGTCAGTTGTCCCCTATCACGAAATGGCGTCAACAAATTTGGCAGGCATGGGTATCCACTATCCCCAGGAAGGAAATAATCATTACACTTCTGTGGTAAAGTGCCAAACAGTGGGGAATTTCGTAGTACTCTGGTGTCATGTACTGACCCAGGGTAGCCAACGAAGATATCCCTAACAACTCTATTATTATCACAAACTATCTAACTATCTGCGCCTGAAACAATATAAATAAGTGAACTATATTACAATTATAAATATTTACAGATATATAAAAAAAATACAAGACGAGTCACATCTACGGTTTTTTAGATTATGTCTATAGCATATGAAAGTCTATCTATTATGTACCAACTTTTATATTTTTGTCTCGAATTTTTTAAGGTTTCCATTAAATTCGACTCGCCCTGTATATTTAATATTGAATATTTCACCTGAATTGAAAAGTAATGCTTCCTATTTAAATAGGAGTCTGGATCGTCACCTGGCGTATCAATACGTATGTGTGTGCCATCAATTACTCCTATTACCCCAGGAAAACCCTTTTGACGAAAGTGTCTTTCAATATTAACCTTTTCATTTTCGTTTGGCCACGTGATTATTTGAAGAGACAAGTTGCTTAAGAAATATGTCACCCTTGTTATAATTTTATGCAATGAACTTTTCGTTATATTGAATGTCTGCAACATCCCTGAAACTACAGGCTTCGTGTCCAGCAAACCACAGGAATGTTGTAATAAATTTTTCAGATGACATTTTTTCTGAATCTCCTTCTTGATGATGGAAGTACTCTGAAGCCTCAAACTGCTGTGCTAGTTCAGCAGTTTTTCTTCGGCTCAAACGAAAGTGTTCTTGGTACTGTTCCTCATTGTATTCAGGAACAGTTTCTTCAAAGTATTTTTGATTTCTTGGAGTTTTAATAACATTGATGATTTCTTCCAAGTCGTCATCACTAGATGAGAAATGATCACTCATCTGCAATAAATAAACAATTTTAAATTATGTTTCTTTTAATGTTTACTCTAATATCTTATGTATAGTATGTATTTACCTTTGTATCTGTAAACACAGCTATAAAGTTCACTGAAGTGTATAGTTCTCGTATATAAATAAACGAAATGTAACACTACTATAATAGACACAAAATTATAAATGTAGCTTAAATGTATAACGCAGGCACAAGGTCATACACACATAACCCAAAAGTTGCTCTTGCAAATTGTCAACAAACGTAATACGCATGTACTTGTCAAAAAGTCCACGCATTTATCCGCTGATTGTTCTGATCGATCCCGCACCGATCCTAGACTTGTCCGAGCACTTCCGCGAACGCCTGATTTATTGCCAAACTCCGTGATTTTCTGCACCGCGAACGCTAATAATTGCAAAGCGCGTGCGCACTGGTCGAGGACTAGTCATGGATCGTCTCCGCGAACAAAGCTATTATCGTAATAACGTTCTCCGACGTGCTTTCATTCTCTCTTAAGGTAGACCACGCGGCTCCGACTATGTGGCTGCGGCTTGCGACCAATGCGATCTGTTGCATCTGTACCCCCTTTCCGAGATATGCGACTTTGTGCGGTCACGACCCACACGATTATGATTTATTATCTGTTGTTTCGCGACTTTCTAGGGTTTGATTTTTAAAAAAATAATATAATGCATTCTAGAAAGTTAGGTACTGCAAGTTATTACTGGAGGAGGAACGAGATGATGACGATTTAATTTTACATTGGTGACTGAAACAAAAAAAAACAGCAATTAAGGAACTATACCACGTACTCGTAAAGGATCATATAACATCCTAATTAAAAATTAATTTGCTTCTGTCTTCGCTCGCAGTTCATTTTGAATTACAATCATATATAAATAGTAAATAGTATAAAACCATGTGCGATCAACACGACCTTACTGCTTTAAAGCTGAGCATTCACGGTCCGTATTCACCGACGGCTTATACGGACGTACCAATACGGAAGCCTATACTGGTGTGTTTAAATTTGTTAAGGACATACACCATCAGTAAATTATAACGTATTTGTATCAGTAATAAAGTGAAAATGGAAGAAGACTTTTTATTGATATTAGGGACTTTAGTAGCTAGCCATAATTCAAGAAAACGAAAGAAAAAAGCGTGTTGGACAAAGCAATGGTTGTTAAAAAGAGAAATATTATCCCATACAAATTTAATGCTGGAATTACGAATGTATCCAACTGACTGGAGACATTTTTTGCGGATGGATGAGGAGACCTATTTTGAACTGCTAAATCTTGTGTCCCCATTTATAAAAAAAGAAGATACAAATATGCGTGCATGGTGCATGTATCACTCCAAATGAGCGTCTGTGTGCAACAATAAGATATTTAGCTACAGGAATGAGTTATGAACAGTTAAAATTTTCCTCACTAATCTCGCCTCAAAGTTTAGGAAATATAATACCCGATACAATGTCAAGCGATACTTTATGCTTTGAGAGATTATATGAAGGTAAGGTTCTTTTTTATTTAAGGTGGCGTATCAAAAATTTACCACTCAGATTTTTATGTATCCTCTATTTTTTAATTACATATATACCTAGAAGTAATCAAAGCATTGCCTTCAACTTAGGATACAAATAACAGACACATATTCCTTTATTAAAGTATAATAGTTATCCAAGTGTAAGTACAAAATAATACATACAGGGTGGCGCATCGAAAACGAAACAGAGACATTTACTGGCAGCTCAGTTCTTTTTTGGAAAAACGCTCAGACCCGTCGATTTTGTTTTCGAGGGGGACACAAAATTGGCAAAATATCACGTTAACACGTGCAGCACCCCTAAAATCTTTAATGGAAAGGGGGGTCGAGTGATACCTTATTTTAAAGGTCTTTCAATTCCCTTTATAATGATGTAAAATTCATGTACTTCAGTTCAGTAGTTTTGGAGATTTATTGATTTAAAGCTTAAATAAAACTTTTATACATCATCATTAGTGGAGATCAACACATTTGACAGCAAAGCAAAAGTTTTAAAGTTTAAAAATGAAGAGTGAACTGACCCGTCAGCCAAGTAAATGTTGGAAATGACCACCATGGTTGTCCATGCAGTAATGAAGATTTTGCTCAAAACGTTGCTACGTTTTTCTATTTAAACACAAAAGGGGGAGGTTGCACAATAAACTGGTAGCCTTAATCCAAACAAAAAGTCACTGCCTTATAGACCTTAAAACCGACGACTAGCTCACTGCAGTCGGTGAGTGGTGTGGGTAAATCTAAAAGCGCCACCTGTTTTGGGGCCCTATGTGTTAAGACAGTGCTTGATGACACTATAAAACAGGAGACATTAGGTACGCTAAATAGGAGAAAAAAAAGACACCAACCAACAAAGTTCACTTCCGAATATGACGGGTGTATTTATTAATTAAATATACTTGAATATTGGGGCTAATCCAAATAAAGCACTTAAAGCAAATTCATAACTTAAATGCACACTATTGATTAGAAAAAAAAGGAACCGAAGGCAAATATAATATTATATACTTATTGATAGCTGAATCGGTAAACGGAAAAAAAACCCCCGGAAAAAAACCCCCGGAAAAAATACCCCCGGAAAAAATACCCCCGGAAAAAAAACCCCCCGGAAAAAATACCCCCGGAAAAAAAACCCCCCGGAAAAAATACCCCCGGAAAAAAAACCCATAGGAAAAAAATATAAAAGAAACTCCACAAGCTGTACCAAACGGGTACAGAGAGAACGATACGACTAGCGTCTGGTAAATAATTGGCCGGTGAACTTGAAAAAGGCGAATATGAACAAAAAAGGTGGATTAGATGCCGTGTTAGCGCTGTTTAACCAATATAAGTCTATAATTATTACAATTTTTTTATATCTAGCATATACCGAATTGCAACCAAAAAGGTGGATTAGATGCCGTGTTAGCGCCTGTTTAACCAATAAAGTCTATAATTATTAGTTACAGCATTATGTGCGCATGCGGAAGCCAGGAAGCCAGGAAGCAAGAGTGATATTCCTGTCTGTAGACGCCAGTTTTACGTACCTTCGTATACTCCGCACGCGTGTTCTAAGTTTTTATATCGGGGTTTTTTTTCCGGGGGTATTTTTTCCGGGGGTTTTTTTTTCCGGGGGTATTTTTTCCGGGGGGTTTTTTTTCCGGGGGTATTTTTTCCGGGGGTATTTTTTCCGGGGTTTTTTTTCCGGGGGTTTTTTTTCCTAGATTCGCTGAATCAAACTAAATTTGGGGCGACTTTTCATATATCGCACATCCCTATGTGTCGAACGTTATTTTTGAAAGTTCAAATAAGAAGGAAAAGTTAGGTTAGTTATGTTTTCTAGAATCTGGCTGCATTTTACAACTTTATTCTTATATTTTCAGTATTTTAACTTAACTTATATTACCTATAAAGTGTTGTTCGTGCTACACATCGTGGAGTGTTGTCTATTAAGTGATTTAACAGTGAAATATGCAGTTTACCGAATGCAAACAGGCCTGTTCTACCTTCAGCTTACAGTTACTACTGCTTACAGTGATTAAAATGTAACTACCTACAATGAACCCGTTATAGTGCTTGAGTTTGCATACTTAATTATCACTTATACTTAAATAAGGTGGTAATAGGAAAATGATATTTTAAGGTCTATAGTACCGATCAAAAGAGGGTAGTCTACGTTCCAAAAATCTGTAGTCTTGGACTAGCTTTTTTCTTTAAATTACTCAGGGACGTCACTGACATATCAAACCTGGTTGAAGGCTTCTATTGTGGCTACTGGACACATTTGCCTCTGGGACTCCGGTGTACGGGTGGTTTAAGGTTGCTTGCTTGGCCTAGGATGGTGGGCTATTGAGTTAGCAGTACAATCGTGCACAAGCTTAGGCTGGGCCTCCAGATAAAGGTGAACAGCAGAGAGAACGAGGGAGCAGTAAGGTAAAAGAAGCAAAAGTAAGAGCAAGAATAATAACGATGAAGATGACGAGGATGATGATTAGGCCTGCAAGAAAACCTAGTCTTAGTAAGGTATGTAGCTATTTATGTAGGTATTTAGTAACTAAGAAACTGATAGAGAAACCCAGGAAATAATACGAAAGACTCACCTAGAAGAAACTTATATCAGCACAGTCTGATTATCCTATTTCCAATTAAACTAATATCAGCCTCGGTAGACCATTAGTGCAAAAGTATTTGCCACTAACTGTTTAATTATAGGACTCAGAGTGTAGGAAAAAAAATCAGCAAGACTGCTTCAACATGCCTTTTAGTTGCAGCACTGCACAAGGCTTCTTTCCAACTGAATTTCGTCGTCAAAAAGGCGGCAAATCTCGGCGTCAGTGGTTTAGGGAATTTTATTTCAATTTTGTCAAGAATGACATGTGACAATTTTCTAACCCGAAACCAAAATAAACAAAGATTTATGATACCCACGAAGTCAGGCTTAGCAGGGCTCTTCTTACAATTTCTGTACTAAACTACCTTATTTATAAAAGAATCATTGATATTAAAAGCCCTGGTTCCAATTAACCATATCCTTTTATTGTAGATTTGTTGCTACTTCGTCCTAGAGCTCGATGTATGGCGCAATGACCGAGAAATCCTGCAGTGACGGCTTCTAAGGGGATCACCTAGACAAAGCTAACCAGAGGTTTTTGGTCTACAACAAATTATCCATGATTGTGCCTGAAAGGCCAGCAGGTAAGCCACAAGATATCACTAATATTATGGTTTAATATTTCCTTAAGAACGACCTTAAAACTGCGTCGACACTAAGGTTAACTAATACCTGTCCTATATTTTAAGTTGAACCAGGGAAATCTACAGGTTCTGAACATCGAAGAGTACAGGAGTTACAAAATATGAAATAGATAGGATTAGTAGTTGTCAAGCTCAAAATAAAGAACGCTATAGTACACAAAATCTAGTTTTATTTACAAGGCAAATATTTAGAAGCAAGATTGGTAAGTGTAAATCTATTATTTATTTACTTATTTTAAACTATGCAAATTAAAACCGTAACAACGTTGCCGCACATTTTGCAATATTTGAGGAGTTATTTGAAGGCACTCATTCACAATTCTTTGTCGCAAATGTTCTAACGATGTTGGCTGAGTAGCATAGATTTTGCTTTTTAAGTGACCCCACAGAAAGAAATCCAAAGGTGATAAATCTGGCGATCTTGGGGGCCATTCAATGGCACCTCTTCTACCAATCCATCGACCTGAAAACGTCTGATCTAAGTATTGTCGAACACGTAATGCGTAATGTAGTGGGGCACCATCCTGTTGGAACATCAACCTATTCGCAATGTACCGCCGATCATTGTGATTTTCAAATATGGCTGTTAATGCAGGATCCGCCCAGGGGGCTGCACGTGTTAACGTGATATTTTGCCAATTTTGTGTCCCCCTCGAAAAGAAAATCGACGGGTCTGAGCGTTTTTCCACAAAAGAACTGAGCTGCCAGTAAATGCCTTTGTTTCGTTTTCGATGCGACACCCTGTATATATTTATTATAATTTGAATTTAAATCACATCGAACTCACTTTGTAGAAAAAGTAGAAAAATAACTTCTAAGACAGGGGTCTTCTGGAGAAACCTGTTGTAATGGTGTATAATTGTTTTCATAATAATTATAATTACAATTGTTTTCACCTACACTTATTATTACTATTACTGTTAGGCGAGGTATATGGTGACGCGGTACCACTACTTGAGTGCGTTGTATACGGTGGGCCGATACCAACACTTGAAGTAGAGGTATATGGTGGGTCGTTAACAATTCGTGAGTGCTTATTTAAACTGCTCAGCTTCAAATATAGCATCATTTATTATTTTTTTACAAAATTTAACCATATCTGGTTGCAAATCACGTATTTGTTCGGCTATAGACATTCCAGAGGCGTTGTGTTGTTTTGATGCATTGTCATCTAGTCTGTCTGCAATTCTTTTCATTATATTTTCGGAGGAACTTACTGTGATTTTGCTCTTTTTTCGTTGGCCACTTGTTGAAGGCAATGGACGTGCTTCAAAAGCTTCTATGTGTGCCATGGATTCATGAGTTTTATCAGCTGCCTGAGATACAGGACTATCTAAATCTAAATCCCTCTCTCTCTCCCTCTCGTCACTATCCTAAAAAAACTCTAACATTAATACGTCATTATTCCTTTTCAGTTTCCTGCTAATGAAGAAGAATGGAAGAGAATAGCAAAAGATTTTTAAATAAAATGACAGTTCCCCATATGTTTAGGTGTAGTCGATGGTAAACACGTACGAATCATCCCTCCACCTGAAAGTGGATTTTTTTTTTATAATTATAAGAAATTTAATAGTGTTGTCTTAATGGCAGCTGCTAATGCGAATTATGAATTTATTTGGTGTGAAGTCGGCACAAATGGCAGAGTTTCAGATGGGGGTACCATTAAAAATACAACATTTTATCAGAGACTGTTAAATGGAGAATTACATATACCACCTGCTGAAAAATTTGCAAATAGTTCTGCAGAACTGCCTTACGTTTTCATAGGTGATGAAGCATTCTCTTTACGACCTGATTTCATGACACCATACAGTCAAAAAACTCTGAATCATGATCGAAAGATTTTCAATTACCGGTTATCGAGAGCACGAAGGATCATAGAGAATGTTTTTGGAATTTTAGCCAACAGGTTTCGTATATTTCATACCTCTATTAATTTACGATTAGATAGAATAGACTCAGTAATCTTAACGTGCTGCATATTGCACAATGTTTTACGAAGAAAATGTTCTGCTGCTTATGTACCAGATGACTGTTTAGATATAGAAGATATTGAAAGTGGCATATTTATACCCGGCATATTATCAAATGGGTATTTAGCATCTCTCCAAAAAGGTCATAATAGACGAGCAAATGATAATGGCAACACAGTGAGAGAATCCTTTACCAAATACTTTAACAACGAAGGTAGTGTTCCATGGCAAAATACCATGATTGGATCTTAAAATAAATTTGTTATCGAGTACCTCCATAAGCGTGAATATATTATTGATGCCACAACCAGCATTCTGTCACATTGTGAATATTTACAGACGAATATGTCTTACAAAATTTTATTATTATTATTACTCTTGTTATAATAAAAATGGTTTTCACTAACCTTTGCTTTATTATCCTGGGGAACCTGGTGTTTGGACCACAGTGCAAAAAAGTGCTACCCTGTATTAAAACATTTGAATATCCCGCCATTTGTCGGGATCACGGAAGTCAAAATGTTAGTACCCGATGTGAACGGACACTAGGTTCGATGTGCTTTTTCCCTTCGATTTCTTTTAGCGGACTGTATATTTAGTTAATGAACGTCGAGCAATGTGTTTTGCTAACAACTTTAAAACGATTATGTATTTTTTACTTGCTTTTATGCAATTACTGGTGGACCGAAATCAGAGCGACCCGCGACGTGTGTCGTCCATGATCAACTCACTTGACTTCCGTGATCCCGACAAATGGCGGGATATTCAAATGTTTTAATACAGGGTAGCACTTTTTTACACTGTGGTCCAAACATGCCGCCCCCCTTGAAAGGCTAAAGTCTTTCAACACTTAAATGTATGTAAACACTGTATGTATCTTTTCTACACCTAACTTTAGTTGTCCTTACACTACCTACGTGAGATTGGTTTTTGTTTTTTTCCGTGTAAATTAATTTTAATCTCGCGATGATCGAACTGAATAAGAATTGGTATTATATAATTTTTTAATTAATTTCTATTCTCCTTTATTCCGAGAAATAATTTCTATTAGTTTTTGAATTGGTAGAAGACCCCTGTCATAAATAATATCTAAAATATTGTTTTTAGAAAATCCTCTAGTCTTGGTTGTAAAAGTCAGGATCTTATTTGGATTTAATTTATGTGAGAGACGAACTCAATCTTCAAAGATGGAAACAATGTCAAGAGCTTGAGCGTCAAAAGTCCTTTGAGAGGAGCAGATTCCAATGATAATCTCGGTCTTTGTGGATCCTGGTACTTTATATCTAGATCCGGATGTTTGATAGATCCAGTTCAGGAAATTACTCATCTCTGGAACAGTCTCTTGAGAGAAATCAAAAGAATACGTTTTAGATCTCTCAACTTCTAAAACATCTGATAGAACACGCTGGACTTGCTTGCTATAAGAACCTTCTTCGGCTCTGAGGTAAGATTTAGCTTGAGTTTCATAATGATGGATTTCATCATTTGAGTCATCATCCGGTGCATAACTTAAATCTTCATCAGCGAGATGTACTGGACTAACAAAGACAAAAGGTCTTTGACTTCAATTTCCTTTTTAAAGTAATTACGATAGTTGCATACATCAATTATTATTATCCAGCACAGCGCTTTTAGGAAACCAATAAGTTGTTTAATTAGTATAAGCAATTTTAACTATACTTTGCATATGCTATCGTAGCACTTTTGTGGGCATTGACTTAGATTTACTGAATAGACAAGGGACGAAGTTTGATGTTCAATCTAACAAGTTGTTTGTTTTTACCCCTATCCTTGCGAACCAATGAAGGGTGACTACATGGCGATCCTGCCAGTCCTTTAACAAGTTTTACTATTTTACGTGTGTTGTGTGCAATAAGTGATTAAGTGATGCATAAGTAACAAAAAACAATATGGGTAAATCGCAAAGTAAAGAAGAAATTGTAATTGCTCAAGCGGGCAACAGCGGTGGTCAAACTACATCACAAGGTGCGTCGATATGGGAAGTTGCGATTTTACTAAGTGTTGCAATAGTTGTGTTCCTAATCATTGCATACTGTTATCAACAAATCAAAAAGAATTTAACCAGAAAAATTAGAAGAGAAATCACCAGAAGCCAAGAACTCGTGTAGACAGCCATCAACGATAGGTGCTACCAGCTGTTACCAAACCGGGGCTGGCATCGAGGGAACGAGCTAGTGTAGGCGCAATGCCGCTAGTTCGCACCGTTGGAAATAAGCTGACAGAAGGCAGACAACAGGGACAGGATACAGTACTATAAGGATATGAGGTTAGATTGTGTTGATTTTTTTTATTCTGTACTTACATTTTTTTTGGGCTCTGTTTTTAAATATTAGGATATATATAAATTTTATAATGTTAGGCAATGAGCGCCGATATTAGTGACTTTAAGGAACTGTACGAAACTACAAAAAAATTCTATAATAATATTACTAGAGATCCTCTTGAAAGAAGGGAAAATGCTCAAAGGGTTAATAAATTATTGTTAGATGTAGGTTTATTGGACACTAAATATTATAAACTTATAGAAGATTTTAAAAAAGTTTCTAGTGACGAAAAAGTAAGCAAAGCAGTTGAGACTTATGCGAACGAGATTCAAAAAATTATTGCAAATTCGCGGAAAATTATTTTAGACAGATTAGACAAAATAGGAGAATCTAGTAATAATAGCGATTCCAACATGACCGATAAATTCGATTTAAAAACCGCGGCATCCTTATTACCAGCTATGGATGGTTGTGAGGATTCCACAAAACAACTAATAGATGCAATCGAACTTTACAGTGAATTACTAGACAACAACAGCCACAAACTCTTAATTAATTATGTACTTAAAACTAGACTCTCTCAAAGCGCGAAAATAAGACTAGAAAAAACATACGCGACTGTCAATAATCTAATTTCAGATATGAAAATTCATTTATTAACCAAAAAGTCTGCTGCTGCTTTGGCTACTGAGTTACATTGCGTTAGGCAAAATGGAAAAACTATCGACGAATACGCTAGAAATATTGAAGAATTATTTACAAACTTAACTATTACTCAGGCCGACGGAAACGATAGCAGTATTCCCATTTTGCGCAGCGTAAATGAAAAAATAGCTATAAATGTTTTTGCAAATGGATTGAAAAATAGTGAGCTACGCACGGTAATAAAGGCTAGAAATTATACGTTATTAAAAGATGCTATAATAGGGGCTAAGGATGAAGAAAAAATTAAAAATTTTAACCCGATATCAACCACATTTCACATGCAAACGCAAAATAATACGCGAGGTTATCGAGGAAGATTTAACGTAAACAGGTCAAATAATAGAGGTAGAGATTTTAATTTTCAAAGCAATTCAAACGGTAGGCACTATGTAAACAATAATCAGCGAATATTTAATAACAATCATTATAGAGGTCAAGGCCGCGTTGCATCTCGAGGCACATCGGGAAGGCCGTTTCGCAGCCATTCAAATTTTCGCGGACATCGACAAAATAATTATAGGGGTCAACAAGCGACTTACGTTACAGATGTTTCAAACGATTTCAGCGAATGCCCTAATAACACAAATTTAAGTACCGGATCAAGTAGCCAAAAATTTTTTCGTCCCTAAAGAAAATGATCATGTAAACAATAATGTAATAAAGAATGAATGTGATTACAATGCAATGAATGAGTGTGTAATTTTAAACTTAAATGGTATGAATTTTGTGCAAGTAAGATACCGAATGGAAAACATGTTATTTTTATTAGATACAGGAGCAAGTATAAGTGTAATTTTTTCAGGAAGTATACATGGAAATGAACGAATTGATAAAACAAAAAAGACTAAAATCGTAGGTGTAGGTGGATTTACTTATTCCTTAGGAGTAGCGAATATTTTATTTTCTTTAAATAATTACGAAATTCAGCATGTATTTTTAGTAACAGATAAATTTAGTTCAGGCATTCATGGTATTTTAGGTTCAGATTTTTTTTCCAAACATGGGGCAAATATAAACTATGAAACATATTTATTTTCGTTTTGTATTTTTAATAATAAGGTAAATGTACCTATGATTTCCAAATATGATTCTTGCATATCATTACCCCCCCGAAGTGAGGTAATAACATATTGCGAAATAAATAAAAGTGGTGAATTCGTTGTTTTGCCAGAAGAGCTATGTGAGGGTGTACTTGTTGCAGGAATTGTTGTATCATCTTACAATGAAAAAATTGCTGTAAGAATTGTGAATGTTAACGAGCGTGAAGTACAAATTAGAAATTTTAAACCACGTTTACAATGTGCATCAGATTTCGAAATTTATAACTTTGACAAAACAGGCAATTTAGTTATAGACCGAATTGACAAAATATTGGATTCGATAGATATGTCTACACTAAATATAGAAGAAAAACTTTCTATACAAAAAATATGTGCTAAATACTCTGACGTTTTTCATTTAGAGGGCGATCCACTTACTGTTACCAATCTTTACAAACAAAAACTTCAATTAAAAGACGATGCAGTACCTGTATACGTTAAACCCTATCGATTACCGCATGCGCAAAAAACCGATATAAGTAACCACGTTAATAGAATGCTTAGAGAAGGCACTATAGAAGAGGCAAAAAGCGAATGGAATTCGGCTATTTTAATCGTACCCAAAAAACCTGATAGTTCCGGGATTAAGAAAACTAGACTTGTGATTGACTATAGATTAGTCAACCAGCGGGCCCTAAGGGATGAAAAGTTTCCCTTACCTTGTATTGCGGAAATTTTAGATTCTTTATCTGGCGCCTTGTATTTTTCTCATCTTGATTTATCACAAGGGTATTATCAATTAGAATTAGATAAAGCCAGCAGACCGTATACCGCATTTACTACAAACGAAGGTCAATATCAAATGAAAAGATTGCCAATGGGGCTCAAGGTTAGTCCTTCTATATTTTCTAGACTTATGACGGTAGCAATGTCAGGATTAAACTATGAAAGCTGTTTTATTTATCTTGATGATCTCATAATATTCGGAAATTCATTACAAAATCATAACATAAATCTTATCAAAGTTTTACAACGACTTAGAAAAGTTAATTTAAAACTCAATCCAAGCAAATGTGATTTCCTTAAAAAAGAAATTTTATATTTGGGTCATATTATTTCATCTGATGGAATTTCTCCAGATCCAGAAAAATTAAAAGCAATTGTTCAATATCCAATACCTCAAAATGCTGATGAAGCAAAACGATTTGTAGCATTTGCAAATTATTATCGAAAATTTATTAACAATTTTGCTCAAATTGCCCAACCACTTAATGAATTATCTCGAAAAGGAAAAATTTTTGCATGGACTGAGAAATGTCAACTTTCTTTCGATAAACTGAAACAAGCTATCACTAATCCGCCCTTGCTACAATATCCAAATTTTTCAGAAAATAACACTTTTATTCTTAAAACTGACGCTAGCGGGTATGCTATTGGCTCTATTTTGTGTAATGGTAACGATAAACCTATAGCTTTTGCTTCTCGAGTTTTAAATAAAGCGGAACAAAATTACTGTACTATAGAAAAAGAGTTACTAGCAATAGTATGGAGTGTTAAACATTTTAGACCATACTTGTACGGTAAAAAATTTCAAATTTTTTCAGATCATCGTCCCCTTATATATTTATTTAGCATGACTAATCCATCCAGTAGATTAACGAAATTTCGTCTAATTTTAGAAGAATATGACTTTAGCATACACTACATTAAAGGTTCTCAAAATGTTAACGCAGATGCTTTATCGCGCATTAAAATCGAATCAACAGAACTTAAAGACATTACTGCAAAAGTAAATAATAGTGTAAATATAATGACGCGTGCACAGACAAAAAGGCAGAATGTGCAAAAACAGCCGGATTTAATAAATTCTCAGAATGAAAGGCTTGATCACCCTGGAATTGTAGAATTATTAAAACCTCCTGTCGACAGTATAGAATTACGTTCAGTAAATGAAATCGATTTCAATAAATATAAAAATAGAATAAACCATGGTTACATAAATAATAAAATTTTTATATATGATGAGATATCTCAAATAATTTGCTTTAATCAAGATCACCGATCGACGCTTGACCTAGGTACATCGTTGAGGGATCTTGGAATTTTATGCAAAAAATATCAAATTCCGGAATTATATATATTAAAAAATACTAACAATGAGAAATTTATAAAACACATATCGCGATATAGGAAAGAACTTTTAAAGAACGGTATTAAATTAAACATTGTCAGCAATGTTAACCGTGTTGCAAACAATGAAATGAAACAATTAATACTGAATGATTTTCACAATTTACCTACAGGTGGACATGCAGGTATAAATAGAATGTACAATAATATTAAAAAACGTTATTTTTGGTCTGGATTGAAGAAAGATGTAGAGGATTTTGTCAGACGCTGTAATGATTGTCAACGGCATAAATATTGCAAAATAAACAAACAGCCTATGACAATAACCTCCACAGCTACTTCAGCATTCCAAAAGATTTTTCTTGATATAGTAGGTCCAATTAAAAATGATAGTTTGGATAATTGCTATATATTAACAATTCAATGTGAACTTACTAAATTTGTCGAATGTTATCCACTACAAAATAAGGAAGCTTACAGTGTTGCCAAATCGTTCGTAGAAAATTTTATATTACGATACGGTATCCCTCAGGAGACTGTTACTGATCAAGGCAAGGAATTTGTAGCGAATGTATTTCAGGATTCTTGTAAATTATTAGGAATAAAAACCTTAAACTCAACGGCTTACCACCATGAAACTCTTGGTGCGTTAGAAAATTCACACAAGCATTTAGGAGCGTATTTGAGAATTCAGATAGCAAATCATGAAGACAATTGGAGTACTTGGGTACCATATTGGTGCTTTTCATACAATAATACTGTGCATACTGAAACCAAATATACTCCTTATGAACTTGTTTTTGGAAAAATAAGCCATATACCATCAAATATCTCTAATAACGTAGATCCTTTATATAATTTTGACAATTATCCACATGAATTAAAATACAGGTTACAAGTTGCTTGCAACGATGCAAGAAATAACTTAATATCTTCCAAATATAAAAGAAAGGAACAATTTGACAAAAACTGTAATAATATTATTTATAATATAGGAGATAAAGTTTTAGTTTTAAATGAAAATATGGATACTAAGTTAGATTGTGTATACATAGGTCCTTATATAGTTTTAGAAGATTCGCACCCAAATATTTTATTGAATATCAAAAATAAACCAACATTAGTACATAAAAATAGAATTAAGCTTTACCACGATTAATCAAAAACAAATTTTTCTTGTTTAAAAATTTTTTTTTCCTTTCCCAAGGGAGGTGTACTGGACTAACAAAGACAAAAGGTCTTTGACTTCAATTTCCTTTTTAAAGTAATTACGATAGTTGCATACATCAATTATTATTATCCAGCACAGCGCTTTTAGGAAACCAATAAGTTGTTTAATTAGTATAAGCAATTTTAACTATACTTTGCATATGCTATCGTAGCACTTTTGTGGGCATTGACTTAGATTTACTGAATAGACAAGGGACGAAGTTTGATGTTCAATCTAACAAGTTGTTTGTTTTTACCCCTATCCTTGCGAACCAATGAAGGGTGACTACAGAGAGACTGTTCAGTTAGCTCGTAATCTTTTGACTTTTCCGATTTTGATGGATCCAGCCAACTAAATAATGGATTATTTGGTTTATTGGGTGTGCTTGTCAATGATTCTTGAGTTGATGGTCCCGGAAGATCAGGATCTATCTTATCAAGGTTTTCAGATTCTGTTTTTATCACTTTACCAGCTTTTAACTGATCCATAGCTAAGACCTTGGTTCTGGTCGAACACTTTTGTGGAGTACACATAGATTTGCTTTCGTTTTTACAGATAGTACTGTTATAATTTATATTTGTGATTGATTTAATAGTCTCTTTGGCTGTTAAATCTTTTTTCAGCGATTTCTCGTGATTTGCCAAGTTTAGTTGGATCTTCCTTGAAAGGAAGTCGAACTATAAATCTTCCATTAGCGTCTCTAGTGTGTGTTCTTTGGAAATTCGTTTCACATTCCTTTTCTTCTTGGGTTAGCAAGGGTTTAGTAGATATTTCCTCTATTTCCCGAGACCTTTCCACTTGCTGGTTCAACGTTTGTGCCGAAACTGCATGATTAACAACTAAACAGTGCTGTGGCGTTTCAATATTCGTTTTTCCAGACACTAGCCATCTAAAACTGTGTTTTGTATTGTAGGTTGATTTTTAGCCTTTATTTGTCCAACACAAAGAAGGTCTATATATATTTCGGCTCCAATTAGCATATTTATTTCACGTGAATTATAAAATTCTGGATCAGCCAAATTTATGTTTCTTGGAATGTGGAAATTATTCATATTTACACTGACCACTGGAAGGTTACTTGTGATTTTAGGTAATACCATAAAATTTAGAGTTTTCTGAAATGAATTTATTCCAGATTTAATGGCCACTGTTGCGACTTCAGATATTTTTGTTGTGGTATCTCCGATCCCATTTATTGGTACGTCTGTTCGGGTTGGTTTTATGCCCAAAAAGTCACACGTTTCTTTCGTGATAAAATTTAATTCTGATCCTGAATCCAAAAGCACTCGACATGTAGATTTCTGTCCTTTTTGATTAAACACTTCTACGACTGCTGTCGTAAGGATAACTGTAGAATGTATGTCCCGTGTTGAACATAGTGAAGTTCGAGTAACATGTGTATTACTCCAAGTGTTACTGCTATAGGTTCTTTTACTATCAGGATTACTATTGTTCCGTTGGTAACTGTCATCATGTAGGAGAGTGTTGTGCTTCTTCAAACATTTTTTACAAAAGCCTGCGTGGCAATCTTCATATTTGTGATCATTATGCGAACAGTTATAGCAAAGTTTGTGCTTCCTTACTTCTGCTGAACGATTGCATAGAGTCATGTTTATAAATTTGGCACAAGCCTAAGGTCTGTGTGGTGCCTTGTCGCAAATTAAACATTTATCTGATGTATTTTCTTGTGCAGAAAAATATGAATTCTGTAAATACTTTGGTGATGCCCTAACTTGTCCATGTGTAGGAATTTGAGGTTTCAACTGAGGTGCTGTGGAACTTCTGTGTAAGGTCTCCAACAAATTACATTTTTGCTGCAAAAATTCGCAAAAATCTGCAAAGGTCAATTTTAATATTGATTGTGATTGTTTTGATTCCCATTCCCTACGCGTTTGATTGTCGAGTTTGGATGAGAATAAATAAAGTACAAGTGAATCCCACTGTGATGTAGGTTCACCAAGAGCTGTGAGAGCCCTTACGTGTTTTTGAATTGTGTCTAGAAGCTTTCTTAGTAACTCAAAATTTTCTCTTGGTACTGGTGCAAGTTCAAACAAAGCTTTAATGTGATTTTGTGTGATAAGCTTTTTGTTTTCATAGCGCTCTTTTACTAAACTCCAAGCCGTTTGATAATTCTGTGAAGTGGTCTCTAAATTTATCAATACATTTTGAGCGTCCCCCGTAAGTGAACCTCGCAAGTAATGAAATTTTTCGATTTCTGATAATGATGTGTTGTCATGAATAAGCGCAATAAATGTGTCTTGAAAAACATTCCATTTATCATAAGATCCATCAAATGGTAGTAATGTTATAGGTGGTAACTTGATCTGTGCCTGATGACGCAAACTGGGACTTGTAAATCCTTGCGACTGTGATTGTTGATTTACTTGTGAAATATTTGGGTTTTGTGCCTCGTCATCATTTACACATGCTTCCGCTGATGCCATTACATTGTAGTAAATTTGCTCAAAACTACTCCGGTCTCGTTCTGCAGTTTGTTGAGCTTTGTTAGTATCTGGTAATTGTGCTTCAATCTCTTCTTGAACTTGCTCAAATTCGTCTAAAAAATCTTCAGCTCTTGACTTTCTGATTTTAATTTCTGTAAAGTTTGGGTGGTTTTTCACTTGTTCCAATGTTAGGAAGTTTGAAAATCTTGTCAATTTCGAATTAATTGCTGCTCGTTTTCTCGTTAAATCGTCCATTGTGTTGAATTGTTTAAAGGAAAGGAGAGGAAATCAAAAATAGGAATAAAGACTCACTTACCGTCTCACCGTCTCTGAAAGCTCATAAGATGTGGCAACACTGTTAATCCACCGTGTTATGTAAAACACATGGGTTTGAAAGCCAGGTGCTCTCGGTGCTCCAGCTGATTGGTTGTCACTGTCACTAGCGGATGTCAACGCTCCCTCTATACCGAATAGTCACACTAAACTACAAACAGCCCCGATTGTGAACGAGAGCGTTCGAACGTTGGTTGCTATTTAGCGCGCTTTTCCGAGAATTGGACTGATGATGAAATTTTCTCTTTTTTCGAATAAACACTTTTTTGGGCGTTTTACTTTACAAATTAGTTGTATATATTCACTTTATGCACTATTTTCACTACCCGGTTCTCGGATGTGGCTCGTATGGACCAAAATGTTAGTACCCGATGTGAACGGACACTAGGTTCGATGTGCTTTTTCCCTTCGAAATCTTTTAGCGGACTGTATATTTAGTTAATTAACGTCGAGCAATGTGTTTTGCTAACAACTTTAAAATGATAATGTATTTTTTACTTACTTTTATGCAATTACTGGTGGACCGAAATCAGAGCGACCCGCGACGTATGTCCTCCATGATCAACTCACTTGACTTCCGTGATCCCGACAAATGGCGGGATATTCAAATATTTTAATACAGGGTAGCAGTTTTTTACACACTGGTCAAACACCTGGGGTGTAATATCTTGCTGGCTCTCTGTTAGGGTCGAAATGAAAGTTGATTTCCTTGGTGTATCTTGTTCATATAGGTATAATAAATTATTGTAATACCATAATGAAGGCTCGTATGTTTCGTCAGTACCTGCTCCACTTCGTTCAGAATCTCGTACCTTCTTTGCTTCTTTTCTAAATGAATTTCTTAACAAATCAATCCTTTTTTTACTGTATCCATTGTTGCGTTACAATCTACCTCTTTCAACTTTGTAAACAGAATATTAAGGGCAGAGTTCCGTTTTTGTTTATTGTGGTAATCCTTATGGTTTATCTGCCGAAGACTGGGATTATCACGATAAATATCAATAAAATCGATCACAAACTCTTTTAATAATTGTCTCATATCCATTTTTAATTATCGCCACAAAATAATTGTTCATAGGATTTCAATAAGTAAAACAATAATCAAAATGCGTAGGCGTAGATTTCCGGAACCCCAAATAGAACCGACAATAATAATACGGACAATGCAAACACCCAAGCTGTTTTCCCGACGTATTAACAATACAGCCGTATGAAATTCAAGCAGCAACAGATTTCTGTCGGTTTACAATTCCCGCCGTCAATACGTCCGTATTAGCCCACTCACGACCGGGCTTATATTACGTCCGTACAAGACATCGGGGAATACGGACCGTGAATGCCCAGCTTTAGAGGAGTACGGCCGCATTGATCGTATCTGTCGCACTCGTCGCGATCGGATACCTTTAAAGGAGATGTAAATGCATTAAACCGGTACACATACGACCGGCCGCATAGCCGCATCATTCGCAAGAGTCGCGTTGGTCGCGACCATCGAAAACTTTTAGTAGTAAGGTGAGCCCATCTTAAAGGAGTTATCGGGGGCCAGAGCTATCACGAGCTCTGCTCACTCCCCCTAGGCTTGCCTGTCTCGGCCCTCTGCGGTCTATTCCACAGGGTCTAATGGTGTGTGTGGCTACACCTAAAGGAGATGGTTTCCAGAATTTTTGGCATCTATGACATTGAGATATCTTGGGGGACTTTCTTTGCGCCTCTACCCTGATGGAGAAGTGGCAAACGTATTTGACCTTAAAGATGGAGGTCTGGATTTGGGAGAGTGTAACAAGGAGGAGGGGTATGGGGACTTGAGTTCTGAAACTTTTCATCCGGACGACGAATGTGATAGTTAGACCTTGCTTGGCAAGATATCGGGCTACGTCCTATGTGGGGAGGACGATAGGGAGGCCTCGGAGAACAGAACGGATTTGCTTGTCCTCCTGGAGGGCATAGGTGTGGCAGTCAAGATTTAGTTGCTGCAGGAGCTTGGTTAGGGCGCGGTGGTCGTTGAGAGTGTCAAGGGAGATATTGATGCCCTCAGAAGTAAGGTAGGCCTTGTTTAAGTTTACTCCTGCAGCTCGGATGGCGGAAGAGATTTGATTCCAGTTTGCTAAGGAATGCAGCACTACTGGAGATATTCTGGCTTTTAGGGCTTCTGGGGGCTGGTGGTGGAGGGGGCGGGGGTGGCGTTGCTTTTGGCGACCAAGAGGTGCGCCAGTAGGGTGTTGAGGGGGCTAGCACTAGATTTAACTAATGTCGGGAATTTCGGGGGTGGTGAAGGGTTTTGGGAGGCTGGAGCCTTGGGGGGCTAGGTTTTTAGGGGCTGAGTTTTGGGGCGCTGGATGAACTTTGTGGGGTTGCGCTCGCTAGTTCGAGGCTCCCTGCTTGATAATTTAGGCAGAGAGTTTTGCCTTTTAATAACGGAGGAAGCAGAGGCGGATGGAGGGGTGTTGACTTTTTTGGCCTTGTTTGAGGAATTCAGACTGGAGTCTGAATGTAGTCTCTTTGGGGCGGCGGGAGGTGAGTTTTGACTGGAATTGTCATTTAAGGGCTTCATCAGAGCCTGGGTTAGCTTGGCCACTTCGGCCGTGAATTGTCAATCTGCTTATGCAGAAGGGCATTTTAGGCCCGAAGGTCCGCGATAATTTCGAGGTAGGAAATTGTGGGGGGGTTTTGGAAATCAATTTCTATTTTGGGGGGTATAGAGAGCATTTTGCTTAGAGATAAGCTTATGGTAGAAATTGTTAGGGTGGGTGAAAGCGTATTCACTCTCAGGGAATTACTATCCTTGAGTTTGTGAAACTCGGCTTATTTACGGACATGAAATGTTTACCGTAAAGGGAAAAATGATTAGTATACTTACTCTCACTTATGCTGCTACACTATGCCGATTTGCATTACAGGAGTTCTGTAACGGGCCACAGAGGCAGGGACCTGCCCCTCCTTGCTTCCTTTTATGCAAATCACAGTCAATGGGTTTTTCCTGGATCGGGTATCGTCCTTTGGCTGGAATCTGAAACTTAAAGAAGAATAAGTAATAACACGTTAGTGCCTGGGTACCAACACAGTTAAACGAATTTCACAATTTCAGACAGACTTATGCTGAAAAGCACATAGTCTGTTCTCAGAAATAAAACGTGCTGAGAAGCACACTCTATCACTGCATTGAAACTCTGATGACTCGTCTCGTCTCGGTACACTTCGGTGCTGTTCGCAAGTCGACTGCTCTCGACCGCTGGCTGGCTTACTGGCTTGAACTGGAGTTGATTTGCTTCCATTTTCATCTCCATCTCCATATATATCAGCTCTTCAACAGGCCTTCTTCGAGGTTCCTCGTAAAAACTCTCGTGATAATTGAATAAAAGTAAAAATAACTCCCTAAAGATTTCTTTTTTAACGATACAAGGGTAATTCATCGCGTGTATACTATTATCATACTTTTAAAATATGAGTCCGTTATCTTAAGAGCGGACTTAAAAATGTAAAAAAAATTAAAAATATTTATCTTCTAATCTACTTACTTCTAGTTTTGAACACACTGAAACCAAGGTGCCAGATTTAAACATTTTTATCCATTAAAATTTAAAAAAATATACCAATGTTTAAAACGAATGATTTAAAAGAGGACAAATTAATAAGATATTAGTTGCACAACGTACAATGGGAAGGTAATTGTTTGGGTTATCTTTTAGGGACATAGTACCAAACATCAGATGCAGCAGAAGATATAGTTACTATGAAATGAAACTGGGCGGATACGTTGAGAGGATCAACGATTACAGATAGAACAAGAAGACTATAGAATGAAGGCTAAGACACGACGCATTTGGAAATAGGGGCCATTCACCAACTAAACGATGACTTAAAACGTGTCCACATCAACTGGATTTAAGGCGCTCAGGATAAAAAGCTATTTGAGCTATTTCAAGACAGATCTATGTCCAGCTCTGTACTTGTTGATGATGGTTATGATGATATTATACATAAAGATACGTGACGACGTAATGAAGCACTGCGAATATCAAATTGGCAAATATAGATTGTTTTGATACCGATACTAAGACAAATTTCAAAAAAGAAAAATAAATGTTTGGTCCCCCTTACCTTTTGGTTAAACTCCATTAACAAAATGTTCTTTTGCCCCCTAACTATACCAAAAACTAAAATGACCTACCTGTGTGAATAGTGTTTTATGGTCACCCCAGGCGACTTCAAAATTAAAACCCAAAGAATACGATACCATTTCATTTTTAATAACTTTTTTAACGCTGATGCTCGTTCGCTCTCTTCATTTCTTTTTATGACAACAATAAAAGAACATTTCAATTAGAGAGATTAAAAAACTATTGAACAATGTTGCACATCAGCTGGCAAATGACGGTTTCATTTTATTGTTTGGAGAAAAATGGTAGTGTTGTATATTTTATGTTAGCTTATATGAACTTGTTTGTACTTAACCTGTATTATTATAGTATACAGTGCGCCCGTCTCAACTCTTCATCAAAAATATTTACGTTGAAAATTTAGTATGCGCACTACGATGTTAAATCGCGCGATATTTTATAAAAAAACTTTAAAATCGCGGTTACCTTGTTATGTTGTTACTCAAGCTTTTTTTTATCGCATGTACTCGCATGTGAAACATTGAATAACATTTCTGCGACAAAATTATCGCGCAATTAAAAACAGTGCACGATCAGCCAGTCAGCCTAAGGCACTACTCTCAATAAAAGTCTCGCTGTCATGTGTGAGTAAGTATATGAAACTACTCCGTATAAATTGTACAGTTTCTGCGGTATAGTCAGTGCAAAATATTTATTGGTTGCATCCCTACTGGTTGCTGGTCAGTGTTACATCTAATGTGTAAGTAACTAAGCTCCAAACACTTCCGTTGATGGCATTTAATCAATTTAAGTTTTGACCAATCAGAACCAAGCGATTCTATACCGAAGCTAGTCGATCAGTTTGATACAGTCGCTTGAGAAGCAATAGCAGATCTGATGACGATAGTTTGAGAAAACTCATAAAAAAAATGTACGAATTTCGCTAATTAGCTGAAAGCCAAAATTGAAGCCAACTTGAAAAGCTGGAGGCTAAGCTGGACAAACTCTATGAGAACTTGAAGGTTATTAGTCGAAATGTGTTTAGCCAAACCCATAAGCGACTTCTTGTAGATGATTTGGATCAGAGCACTAAACGTAATTCCTTACGCTTTGTGGCATCGAGGATGTACCAGATGAGAAACGGGTGTAGATACGTCATTTATTTCTGATAAGCTGACTATCGTCTATGCTGAGAGTCATTTCGACTATGTGTTTCGACTTGGGAACGGCAAGAACCGGAGTGACACAGCCTGCATAATAATTGTCAACTTCATCAGCAATGTCAAACGTAATGAGGTGTTTCTATCCAAAGAGCTACTTAGGAATACTAACTATGCAATTTTAAAAGGAACTTACGCATGCAAGGTACGAACTTCTTTCTGCTGCCAAGAAGAGGTATGATAATGCCAGGATGTGGTCCTCGGCTAGGAAAATATATTACTGGAATAGCTAAGAAAATAAAAAGATTAAATCTAAGAACAATTTATAAGAATTTTAAGTCAATATATATTTTCTTATGAGATCTTATCAAGTCTCAGATTCGTAGATTGAAGGATAACAACCGTGTAATTTACTTTTAAAATGTTCTTTGTCATGAGCGATTATATACACCACATTGAACATTTGACATTATTACAGTGAGCAATTAAATACCTAGTACTGGAGGCGTTTTATTGTTATTTCTAACAATTTTTACTCCAACCGCAGTAATCTTAAAGTGCGTATCGAATATGCGAGGCTGCCGCGCGCTCCATGTTCGCCCACGGCAGTTCTGTTGATTTGCCACGCGAGTCATTTTTGGTACCACCTTTTGTATAAGCGCGGCAGCCGCGCGCATCCGACGATCTAGTGGCAACATTTAGTTTTCGCCAAAGAACTATTCGAGAAAATTACCTTTGAATTTTGAGAGACGCTTTTAGTTACAAAAAGACGGCGACACTTTTCATTACCCATGGTAGGACGCGTCCATTTCAATATTTTATCGCGAGGCTATGAGGTAACGTCACACCCATCCAAACTGCGCGCGAGTAAAGCCAGCGGCGTGAGTCCTCAAATGGGCGAAGTCGATGCATGAAGGTCACAAGCCCAAAAGTTACAATTCGATTTAAAAAAACGACGTACTCTTGGACATTTCTCGTATTATCCTTTTTTACAATGTATTATTAAGAGTAGCTATATCACCCTCACTCTTAGAAGTTCAGACATACGTAAGTCTAACCGCAATCGAACATTTTCGTAAACAAGTTGACAT
Organism: Polydrusus tereticollis; assembly: GCA_963920685.1. Lineage (NCBI taxonomy): Eukaryota > Metazoa > Arthropoda > Insecta > Coleoptera > Curculionidae > Polydrusus > Polydrusus tereticollis. The sequence goes on from OY987327.1 coordinate 139,141,125, forward strand.
CTATTCGTCTGTTTTTAAAGCGTATTAGAGAAATACAAACAGATGATACAACCTGTGAATTTTACAACACACTACATCTTCCGCTTTCCGAATTAGCTTTTTATCAGATGGTGACTAAGGCCGACGTTCTTTTTTTTTTATTTAATTTGTTTATTTTTTTAACTTTCTGCAGAAAATGGGTTCTTATTTGCCGCAGGTAAGTATTTTCAATCCTTTATTGGCTATTGGTTAAGTTTGCTTAAATATCACTATTATATCGAAAGAAATCGCTCAAAATAGGTCATTGACATCCAAAACCATGCAAAATTTATAAACATTAATTTTTCATACTCAATCTCTATTCAAATGTTTTCATTTCAGAGCTTATTTTAAATAATAAATAGTTCATTTTGCCATATTTCTTCATGTAACATACGAAAGTGACAACTTAAATACAATATGATTTAGGTAGCTCGGAGAAGCTGTAAAATAGGTATTTACTGAATTTGTGCCCCACAATTATTGCAATTTGTTAACAGTAACTACTCGACACCTATTCCCATTATGTCTTTTTTCATGGTTTCATAGTTACACCGAACCAACTAGACCATCAGTTTCCAGTCCTCAGAGTCCAAACTACTATTTTTACTTAGATATGAAAGCCAGAGTTTGATTGTTCCAATGTGGTACTTGGGAATCTTGACGGACTTTCAATATTTTACGAATATTCGTGCGACTTTTCTTACGAGCATGCGCCCTTATATCCGACCGCACAGCTGTTTTGTACAATTCCTATACCCTTATTTTTAAGTTTAAGTGTTAAGCATTTTTTTAAGTTTTGTGATATTTTTTTATATATTTGTAATTATAATGATAACTAAAACGTAGAAATCACAGGAGAAATAAATAAATAAAGGTAAAACGAACTAAAACTTGAGGCTTGATGTCACAGAATTCTTGAGGTTAAGTAGTTTCGTTCAAAATGTTGAAAACTAAAAACACTGAAATATCCTTAAAACACCGAAATTCGAATCCATTGGGACAAGAGAGAAGATTTTTTAGATGCGAAATTCGTGATTCACAATTTGTGATTTGCATCTATATGAACTAAGCTTTACCCTATTTTATGTTGCTTAAATTTATTTATTCTATTAGGTATATTATTAAGTATGTTTATTTTCATTTTAATAATTAAAGATGTTTATAAACCATCCAGTTTTGTGTTTAATTGCTACATTGAAATATTTAGAAAGGTTAATAAAAATTGTAAGAAGACAATTTTTAATTGGCCGGACTCGTGCATGTGTATGTCGATGTACATAATCTACGAGGCATAATGCCCGCCTGACATTTAATTGTACATGCTTGCATCGGTTTAATAATATTGGCGATTACATTCTTTAACCTTAGTCTTCATTGACCAAAGCACTATAGCGTCTTTGCCGCGGCCGTAGAAACCGATAGTGAAGAGCTCGTACCGCGGCGTGTTAGGACGCGGCGCTGTTCGAATTGGCTCGCGCGGCAACACTGTATTCATTAAACGCGACCGCCGCGCAACCCAATGTTCGAGGGTTTGCCGCGTGTAGTCGATAACGGCTTTAAGTTACCCATTCTTTATAATCTGTAGTTATGTAGAATTCATTTATATACCTATAATGGATTACTAATAGCGAATTCCATTGGTAAAAGAAGTGCGGCACGAGTGCAAGATTTGAAAACCATTGGACATTTCAGTGCAAGTATTTGTAAATCATTGGGAGACCGGTGCAACATTTGTTGCACCGGGTGCAATCAGTTCCGCACGTGCTCTTGGAGACCGTGCTGCACCGAAACTGGATGAAAATATCAAAAAATACAGTGTGTGATTTTTTCTCTCTTTAAAATATTATTTTGTCTCAAATTTTGGCCAGTGGTAAGTAAAATCAATGAGGATTGAGGAGTACTATCATCGACTTTGTTGGAAAAATGCACTCAAGGTCTAATCTGAAAATCATTGGTAGGTACTCAAATAGTGCAACACTTTTTGTGCACTAGTGTAGTTTCAGTGGCATACCGATGACACAATTCTTTTACCAATGGAATTCGTTAGAATTGTGAGGATTACCTATGCAATCAATCAATGAATTAAGTTTTTACGCTGGTGTAGTTTTTATGCAGGTATAGAACGAATACCCAAGTCACGGTAGAATAAATAAACGGTAGATTCACTAGCCCCATGCTGTGCTGGCAATGTTAGAATTCGAAGTTAAACCAGTGCTAACTGGATGGTAGCTAGCCTGAGCACTAATCTGGGCCTTTTCGCTTAGGGAAGAGCGGTTAGAAAACCTATTCTGTTTGAGTGGTCGAGTCTAATGATTACACAGGGGAACAGCAAAAATGTTTCCGAGACTAAAATAGCAAAATCTTACTTATTTTATTATACTAACTAACAAACAGTCTTGCAAAAGTCTCAGTTGGCTCCGGTTTTATACATCCATGCTAATTATGATAATTACTTACCTGCCCGTAATGTATGGGAAAATTCGACTATTAAATGGGAAGTACCTGGATTTATTATACCAGGTGTGCATTATAAGGATTTTAAATACATGTAATATAAATCCTAAACTGTTAGTTAGTTGTATTTCAATCACCAGTTGGTTGAGAGCTGTTCGTATTTGAGAAAGTGGAGGGTTTTGAGTAGCATGTCGCGAGTTTGTCTAAATAAGCCGGATCATTTTTGTTATAGATGTGGTTAATACAAAAGGCTTACCACTTGTATTTTGGCTGTAAAATTGAAGGCCAGGATAAAAATTGGGCTCCCCATATCTGCTGCTACAAATGTGCGCCCAACATTCGCGGCTGGCTAAGTGGAAAAAGCGTAAGATGCCCTTTGCTGTTCCTATGATCTGGCGAGAACCGAAAGACCACGTTGCTGACTGTTACTTTTGTTTGACACCTCCCATCAAAAAAGGCTTATCAGAGAAAAAAGGTCTGCGATACAGTATCCAAATTTACAATCCGCCGTACGCCCGATACCTCATAGTGACGAGTTGCCTATACCTAATAAGCCTCAAGAATATATCCTTGATTCTGATGATGATCCAATGGATTCAAACGGTTGTGTACTGGAAAATGTCGCCGGCCCATCAACCTTGCAAGACTCCGATTTTGTCTGTTAACTTCCCAGTAAAAAGCCTCACAAAATAAGGCAAAGTGAATTAAGTGACCTTATAAGGGATTTGGAATTGCCTAAGAAAAAATCCGAACTATTGGCCTCTCGATTGCGACAAGGGAACTTACTTCAAGATGAAGTAAAATTTTCTATATGCCGAAGCCGTCAGAAAAACCTAACACCATTTTTTAACATGGAAAACAATTTGGTCGCCTATAGAGACATTGAGGGATTAATGGTAGCTTTAAATCTCGACTATGAACCAAAAGACCGGAGACTTTTCATTGATTCCTCAAAAGTAAGTCTTAAAGCTGTGTTACTCCATAATGGAAACAAGTTGCCATCAGTCCCAATTGGTCATGCAGTCCACATGAAAGAAACGTATAGCAATTTGAAATTGTTACTGGAGACCATACAATATGAAAGATATAATTGGCAAATTTGTGGGGACTTAAAAGTTGTGGCGATTTTGCTTGGAATGCAGCTAGGTTACACGAAATACTGCTGCTTCCTTTGCAAATGGGACAGTCGAGCATGATCGGATCACTACATAAAGAAAATTTGGCCACCGAGTATTTTGAGCCAGGAAAGAATAATGTAGCTAGCGCGCCATTGGTTCCCCCAGAAAAGATTTTACTACAGCCACTTCATATAAAATTGGGACTTATGACAAATTTTGTGAAGACCATGGACAAAGAAGGCCGTGCTTTTAGTTATTTAAAAGAAAAGTTCCCTAGAACCAGTGACACTAAAATTAGACAGGGAATATTTGTGGGTCCCCAGTTTAGGAAACTTTTCGGAGATGCGCAATTCGATTCCATACTTGAAGGCAAGGAAAAGGTTGCCCAACTTCTTTTATGTTACCAAAACCTAGGGTGTAATATGTCGTTGAAAATTGATTTTCTGGATTCTCATCTGGATTATTTTTCGGAAAATTGTGGTCCTGTAAGTTACGAACACGGAAAATGGAACTGTAAGATTGTAGCCGACTACTGTTGGACTATTACGGAAGATGCCCCCGAGGCTGCTTTCAAAATACAGGCTAAGAAGCGTAAAGTGAGTTTCTAACATTTAGACTCACTGATAAAAATGTGCTATTTAATTGCTATTGTTGAACCAACAATATGTTGTGTGTATGTTCATTGTAAATGCCTATAAATTAAAATGTTCATTGTATATGCCTATAAATTAAGATCTTGTAACAAATAATTCAGATTTTTTTTCCGAGCTAACTAAAATCTTCAATAAGACCATGGACAAAGAAGGCCGTGCTTTTAGTTATTTAAAAGAAAAGTTCCCTAGAATCAGTGACACTAAAATTAGACAGGGAATATTTGTGGGTCCCCAGTTTAGGAAACTTTTCGGAGATGCGCAATTCGATTCCATACTTGAAGGCAAGGAAAAGGTTGCCCAACTTCTTTTATGTTACCAAAACCTAGGGTGTAATATGTCGTTGAAAATTGATTTTCTGGATTCTCATCTGGATTATTTTTCGGAAAATTGTGGTCCTGTAAGTTACGAACACGGAAAATGGAACTGTAAGATTGTAGCCGACTACTGTTGGACTATTACGGAAGATGCCCCCGAGGCTGCTTTCAAAATACAGGCTAAGAAGCGTAAAGTGAGTTTCTAACATTTAGACTCACTGATAAAAATGTGCTATTTAATTGCTATTGTTGAACCAACAATATGTTGTGTGTATGTTCATTGTAAATGCCTATAAATTAAAATGTTCATTGTATATGCCTATAAATTAAGATCTTGTAACAAATAATTCAGATTTTTTTTCCGAGCTAACTAAAATCTTCAATAGGTATTTTTTAGTTACTTGGGCGTAGTTCAATAAAAAAAAAATAGGTGTTGTTCAGGAAACAGAAAAAAGTTGAAATTTGTTCCCCCAGTGTTATAATTATTTAGAGCGCTACGCTGACTTTCTGTTTGAAGTTATCGACTGATGAATTTTTACTGACTATTTATCGATTTCCGAGATTGCGCGCGCTGCAGTTGTCTGGTTGGTTTGCTGCTTTTGTTGTAAAAACATAGCATTTTGCGTGAGTGACTTTACTCGCTGATATTTGTACTCTGCCCGTGTGTTGAGCACTTTACTTTACTTTAGCACGGATATCATGATATTTATTGTATACTTTATATGTAATACAGAACATGTTTATATTTTTGACAGAAGGGAAAGTATGCAAGTCCTGTTATATGTATTTGATATAATAACATGTTCTCTTCCTCGCTTGTTATAAGTATTAATACTTTACTCTATTATTACTACTATTATTTTCTTTTGTTCTCTCTTTTTTTGCTCTTTTACTTTGGAAACATGTTATTCTAAATCCTTTTTAGTGGTTAGGTAAAACAACTGTGCTGGATCTCGGCACCTTTTATATATTTTTTCTATTGTAAATTTTTTTGATATGAATAAAAAAAATGCCTTTATTATTATTATTATTATTTACTTTAAACGGACAAGCCAAAAATGCATATAGGAAGGCAGACTAAGCTGGATTTATAAACTCAAAAAGTTGGTGAGGTTGAAGTTATGATCAAGTTTGTAAGGTTAGATATTCCGAACTCCGAGCATAAAAATTGGTTATCTCGAACTACCCGGGAAGTTTTCGAACCTTACATGAGCTTTACATGAACAACATGAACGAGTGTATAAATGGAACTGAGTGTTCCCTTTAGTTTAAATTGAACTCCTATTTCCAACACCAACTGAACCTCAACCTCGCCAACTTTTCGAGTTTATAAATCCAGCTTAACACAGTAGAAGACCGCAGCCCGCGACGGGCAGCCCACCATCTGACTGACGGAGCCTTTAAAGATCGATTGGCAAAAATGGTACTCATTTGTCATCTTGATTGTTAAATTAATACCACAGAAAAATGACGATCAGTGTAGAACCAGTCGTGGCAACTATCAGATGGCTTATTAGCCGAGTCTGATAATGCGCGTCTACGATAATGATCGTTTGTGATCCGAGAGAAAAGTTTTATTTTCTAGCATAATTATTTCCCTAAAACATGCAAAATTAATATGCGTTCTATTTAGAACCTCCCGCTACTAATTACTTCAAATTGATATTAAAGTAGGCTCCGTTTCTATGATGCCTCCAAGTAACTAAGAAACTGTTATAACATTGTATAAATTCATGCAGTAGTAATACTTTTTTTTGACCGAAGTTTTCTCGAGTGTTTCTAAATGCTAAACAATTAAGCGAGGAATTACTTAAAAACGCAGTTACTACCTCTCTTCCTGAAAAATCTTAAGGCATCTATGAAAAAACTTAAGACCAGTACGAAAATTGGTGTAACCAGAAGAGCGTTAAGAATACATCGCACGAAAAGATATTAACGGCTTATTTTCAGAAACAATCAAGGTATAAGAAATCATCAACTTTATGGAACCATTACACAGGCAGACGAAGAATTTCTCCTAGCAAAAGTAGAAATGGTAATTGCCATAGGTGGTGATTGTGGAAGAGAAAAATTAAAATGTCTTAGAAGAGAAAATGTCTATCAACGGTGTGTATTTAGAATTGTAATACCATACCCAATACAAAACTCAAAATGACCCGCTAATTTTCTATAACTCTTGGGGATATTAATGAAATAGGTCAAACTCGATTTTTGTGTATGAATTAGAAATAATAAATATTCTAAGCAACCAGAGCTTATCCATACTTTTGGAATCGTGCCAAAATATGTTGCTGTTTTTTTTTTAACTTGCTCTGTCGCCGCGTACAATGCACAGGTCACGGTCCGAGAAGACAGCTTCTTTACTAGCAGATTCTGATGTAGATCTTCGCTTTGTCAAACGTCCTGGTAGTTGGAAGAGCAATACTGTGGCCGAAGGATATATTGAGAATCTTTATGGAAACAGAGAAACGATGTCTGCAACTATTATTGACCAGAAATTATTAATCGTTTGTTTATCGCAAGTGACTGGAAATGCCCAGGTAACCAATTAAATTAAGAGTTGTGATATACATTTTAATGTTTAAAGATTATTACCATATGCAAATAAATATTTTCCTTGTGGTGACTTTTATTTTTTTGTGTGTTTGAAATCATTTTGATACCACTCAGTCCGACAAAAAATATGGTATTTGGATGCACTGAATATGAAGGAAATAATAACTATGCCATTTGGACACGCCAGAAGATAAGAATACAATATCTATAATACCCAGAATATGTATAGAACGCTCTCTGGTATCACCTCATATTATGCAAAGGATAGGGGTGAAGGAAACTAATTAATGTGAAAGTGGGCAGTTGTGACTCTAACACATATTCTGCTCATAAGTTTCGATTTACTAAAGTACCAACAAAATTCGTTATGTAGACACTTTATGGAAATAAAATCAGCAATGAAATGACAGTTTTAAATTTTAAAGATTTGTTAACTTCGCCAAACCCAAATAGTGTTAAACTAATATCTAGAAGTCTATAAGTGAATGCAATTTAAAAGTACAGATTTAGAGAATGGTAGTTAGTTGCTTAAAACTTGAATGTGTCGTCTGTTAGCTATAGATAAACCATATAAAGGGGGTGATGGTTAACAAAAATAAACTCAAAATTATCTGTAAAGCGTTAATATAAAATAAAATAAAAATACTCATACAGGTTGGTATATCGAAAAATTGCCACCATGTAACGTGCTACTACTGGACCTCGATGGTAAAGATGCAGAATACCTACTCGGGTTAATACAGTGTCCAAGCTATCAATCTGCCATTTCTTTTAGCTTCTAACACAGAATATATAGCTGCGTTTCTTCTCTGTGTGCATATAAACCAACACATCGACCTAACACAAGATGGACGTAGCCAGTCATTCATAAAAAGGTCTATCGTCTGTCTCCAACAACAAACAGGAAAGGGGGGGTGAGGGGTATTTACTGCGGCTTCTACTTAGAAGCTGGATTCAAACTGTGATGAGACAAAAAGCGCAACGCTGCAAAGCATGGTCATATCATAGAAATAAGAGGGGCAATAGAACTCGCTTCCCCTCTGCGCGGCTGGTGAGATTTGTTGGTCGGCCATTTAAAGACTAAATGTCAATTGGACAGCGCCAAATTTAAAATTCTGTTTTAAAGGTAACCTAACCTCATATATTTTTTGTTTTATGACAAATTTTTAGATATGCAAGTATAATATAGAGCTACTAATAGAAGTCATTTTTTTACTTCACATAGGCTCAAATTATCAGTGAACTATTAGTGATAACAGCTCTATATAACTTCTATAATAACATTCTGGTATTGTTGGAATGCTATATATAGTCGACTGCTAATTTCTAGGGATAATCAGAAATCGTAATCAAAACTAAATATTTTAGTTTAAGACATTCGCTGGCTTCGATTTTATGAAAAAATGCACTTTGTACAGGTCAGACTGTAAACAGCGTTTTGCTCTTTTTACAATAAGAATGTATTTACCTGGTTTATTTCTTTAAAAAGAATACACCACAAAACCGAAGATTAAGAACATACACTCTCAAATTGTTTCGATGTACTATCTGAGATTGCTATTACTTTGAAGTGTTCGCAATAGTCCTCGAGGCACAAACTTAGAAACTATATGTTCGTGCCTTCAGGACTAAAGCTGTAATATTTTTATTTTGATAAGGACACAGATAATAGGACAAGGGTAAATAATTTTTAACAAAATTATCTCTTCAGATATATTACAGCGATTTATTTACAGACAATAATTGATGAAAGTACAAACCTACAATGCAATCATAAACATTAAGTCCTACCTATATAAATATTTTTTTTCCTATATCAGTTAGGGTTATTTGTATGTCATATTATACATTATGCTATAAATACAATAACTTGTAAGTTTTAACATCTTTTATGCAGGTGAGAAACATCATAGTCAATGACTCACATATTTTCCCATAATATTAGAGATTTTGTGTACATATTGTGTAATATTATAAATCAGTTAATATATATACATGTATGTATATAAATCATCTATTAGAATAAAAATGAAGTGTAGCTGCAAAGGCTCGTAATGGTGCTGGGTATGTTTCATGAGTGGTGGATATATTCTGTACATGTTTTAAATGTCGAGCCATTAGCAATGCAGACACACTGTCAAACCTTTTTTGTAAATGTTCCAAGGCATTTTCTGAAAGCAGCTGCTGTTTTTTTAATGAATAAATGACACTTTGCACATTTGCCACTTTTTCTTTCAATTTCTTGTTCCTAGCTGCGTACCTACAGTTTCTTGCGATAAACAGCTTCTTTCCTTCTAAGAATTTCTGTGCTCTTTCTGAAAATGGAGGGCGAGGCACTGGAAATAAATATGTATATAGATTTTTGTACATATTGCCTTTTAAGAGTTTTACCCTATAAGGACCTTTTATTATTTCATATTAGTTAGGTAATTTAGTTTCTAGTCAAGTATTAAATGTTGCTTCCGCTTAGAGGATAAATTAAAAGTGAATATTGGTAAAATTAATAGCAAATTTTACAAAATATTACCAATTTTTATAGCACAACATATACATTTACTAATGGTACTACCAAAGCTTGTTTACATAGTAGGTCAATACAGACATTTTTTTTTAATTAAAGACATACAATGTGACAGTAATTAAAAATAATATAAACCCTTACAATACTACAATTATAAGTAAAGAAGTCGAAAAGTATAAAATGTTATTAAATAAAAATGTAACTGTCTAATGATTAGGTGTTTTTTTTTTGTCAAGACTGTAATGATCCATTATGGCAGCATGTTAATATTTGTGGGCAGTAGGATCTTTGTCAATAATAGCCCTTTGACATAACAGTGTAGTTATAATATTGTATATTGTTATGACAAGAAATTGCATAATAAATAAACAAAAGTTGTTAATAAACAAGCTAGGCACCAAAATTTGATTAAAATACTTTGTGATTTTTAGACCTATAATTGTGAATTTCTCTAATCACTCTAACTCTTCTTTATCTTGTACTGCTATCAGTGCTAGTATTGAGAAAAAAGGAATGAGTGTTCTACATTTAGGGAAGCCTTCCGAGCTTGTACAAGTTGCACTTTTTGGAGTACTAAAATATTGTAAAACTTTTTGAATATAAACTAACTTGACAACCAACCTCAGTACATAAAATAAACTGTTATGTGGAAATGCTCGAACCCACACAATTTGAAAAAATCTAAATGCTTAGTGGCAAATAGGTACCCACCTGAAAATGATCTATGTCAGAAACTACTGCAGTACGCAATATGATCATTTTATACAGGGTGTTTGGAAATAGTAGTACCTAACTTTAAGGGCACCGTTTATTTGCAGCCCATATCATGACATTTAAATAAAATTTTACAGCCATATTTTTTCAGGGCCCCTGCTCAATAGAATTTTCTTATCCTTAAGTGAATCATTCTCAGTAATTTTCAATTTAAATAAACATGTTAAATTATCAAGTACATACCTTCTTTTTCTCTTTACGATTGGGGGTCTTTTTGATTTATTCTTTCCTATGGCACTTGCACTTAGACGTTGAAGATGAATCTACTGACACAAAGGATGTAGTTGCTTCTATATTGCTTATATCTGAACTAGTTTCTTGTATAGCTGCAATATCTGATGGTATGTCACATTTTTTTAATAAAGGAACTACTCCTGGCTTTAAAAATTTCTTTTCTCCCCCATAAATGAAATCATTGGTGTCAAAGTGTTGTGAGCACACCTTTTTGTGTTTGGCTCAAGTCCATTTCCCGAGTATACCTAGGGCATTAAGCCATTTATTTAATACGTTTGTGTCCTGTGGAAACCTAAAAAATATGGGTAATGTAATTGCTTGATTTATTATTATATGAATACCAACTTACTGAAAAAACGAAATTCTCGATGATTGTGGCTTACACCCACTTACAGAACAAGTCATGATTTTTAATAAACCAAAAACAATAATACACAATCGTCAATTCAATAGTAAAACAGCACCCTTAAAACCTACAGCAAAAAATGCGAAACACGTGAATACAGAAAATAAGGTTATTTTACTTTGGTAAACAAAACAAATTTGTAGGGGAAGTGACATATCATCTGACATTTCGTCTTTAAATGGCGGCCCCCTTGGCGTTCCAACAAATTTGGATGCGCAGTCGTCGAAGCGTATTCTACTGTCCCCTCCTATTATATGGGTCATATTGGTAAAATTATTCAGTGGCGTAACAGTTTCGTGTTAATTTGTAATCAGTTTGACAAAATATGATCGAAAATTTTAGGTGAAGTATTCATAAATTCAAAATACTTTTACGGTTTCTAACATGAAATTGCCTTGCGGCTGAACTAGCCTGCCAAAATTCTGACAGTAGATGTTTAGGGTTCAAAGAAAACTGATGATAAAATATTTATCCAATTGTAAAATCTGAATGATTCCTTTATTTTTATTTTTTTTTATCAATAAAACCGCGTTTTTTTTAAGAAAACAATGGACCTAGCTCTAGATATAACCAATTTTTTTTTTGGTTTGATAAAATAAGAAAAGGTAGGCGGGTATGGGGTTTTTAAATAAATCATGTAAATCAAATTAGAGTAATTTGCTTTATTTACAAAACAAGTGTTACACAGAGGGTGTCCGGAAATTCCTTTCGTATATTTCAAGGGGATATTCTACATATGAAAATAAGTTCCTATGAATAAAAGTCCTTAAATGTCTTATAAGGAAGTTATGACTGTCTAAAGGTGACCTACAAAGACTACTTTCAATTTTATTTCTTTGCAACAGCTTAAAGGACCCGTGTGCCTTTTAGCATACGAACTAGTATTAATAAACGCTAATTTTTAATATTAAGAGTTAACATTAAATTTAATCAGTCCTTAAAGGACCTACATTTATATAAACTTTTTTTTATGTAGAGTATCCCCTTGAAATATACGACTTTAAATTGAAATTGAATTTCCGGACAACCTGTATATAATAATAGAATGGAATAGAATTTATTCATAATAAAAAACATATATAGTTTTGGAATATTATATAAAGGTATTTAGTAAATAATTTAGGTTAATTTTAAATTTTTAATTTAAAAACTAATTTACTACTAAACTATATTAAAAAAAAAAAAAACATACTTGCTGAAGAAATCTTATACCAAGATTGTGAGTTTATATCATTTAACAAATACATAACAATAATAATTTAAGCCTACCACCATAAACAGAAGCATTTCTTTTGCCTCGGGTAGTATCTAAACGAGTATCTAAATTAGTACCAATATTCACATAACCAGTAAATTTTGTTCCTGACCACCCTCTTTGAGAAACTTGAGTAAGCCAGTTAAAGTCATAATCCTTGCTCTTAACCTTCATATAGTGGTATTAAGTCCCTTAATTTTTTTTCTGTTTTATTATTGTGTTTTCATCACCTTAAAATTCCTTTTAGGTATACTGTCACAATCTTCCAATGACATATCTCCAAGGTAGTATCCTTTCCTACAACAATTATTTTCCCTTTGTCAACTCCTCCACGCATGGACACACTGTACATTATATTATGTTTACATAATATAATAAATAGGGTAACCTGTGATGATTATTAGTCATTATTGTTACCAAAACTGTAAAAAAATATTTACCTCTTTCCTGATCTTCTTACAAGACTAAGCTTTCCTTTAAAACCTGATTTTAGCCCCACATGTTCTTCGTTACATATACTATTTGAAGCTTTTCCTATTTTTTTTTAATATCTGAACTTCTGTTCCCGAACCAGTTAAGGTTGTTGAAGGTCCTACTGAACTAGGACTTTTGATGTTCAACCTTTAAAGTAGATGGGGAATCTAGGCTTCGATGTGAACTTTGTGGCATCCACACTTGCTGATGGTTCGAGGTGGGCTAAAATCATTATTAGTTTAAATAGTTATATAAGTAATGTTTTAGTTTTACTTGTCAAAATAAAAAATAATAGTAAAAACTTATGTTACATATCTGAATTTATATCCACAGTATATTTATATTTTTTTACTTTGTTAGTTTAAAAGTTTAAAGTAAAAACATATTTTGTGTGCCTAGCCTAGTTACCTGTCATCTGCAACGGAAGGCAAAAATGGTTTCTTTGGAACTGCTTCTTTCTTAAGTATGCGGGAGCCACCTGCCCTATAAGTAAAATCCTGCTCCTCAAAATGCTTAGAACATAATAATATTATGTCAGCACTCTTCGGAAGGACTTTATCTTGAAGATTTAAAATTTCAAGCCACAGTGCTCGTCTACTAGGGTCAACGGGAAACCTAAAAGTTACGATATGATTAAATCATAATAGGTACTAGTACCCCAGAGAACCAACCTAAGTGAGATATAATGGGTAAAACAAACGAAAACCGCAGTTCCCACGCCTATGTTAGTAAACCTAACCCCAAACTTTAAATTACCTGTGGAAACTTAGATTTCGACGTGAATAGTCTATTTTTCTGCACACTTGGCAATGTCTGGGCATTTTCTCTTTAAGTAGTATCACAAACTGTCACAAAAACTTAGAAAAATACAAAAAACTGGAAAAAAGCTAATAGCTGTCAACTTCACTTCAAGAGCGAAACCAAATTCGCGGTCATATGGTCATAAAATATCATTCATGCTTGTTGAAGGTTTTGCGTAAATACGTAAAGCGTTGTTGCCGGATTTGTGGAAGGATTTTTTTTTAAATCGATATACTTCTTCTAACAGGGCTAATAATGAACAATGTAACGTTGCAAATTACCAAAGCCTACCCAATACACTACTTAAACGAATAATTATTGCCATTTGTTTATTTTATTTTGCATAGTACATATGACTGTGGCCTGTTGTTGGAGACACGCCAAATGTAAACAAACTCCGTCCATCTTGTGTTAAGTCGTTGAACCAACACACCTGTCCCTTAATGAAATACCATATACGTCAAGCGTTGTCGAAGTCGTCATTCACCAAGATCAAGATTTTGGTTTGTTGATTTTACTTGTCATAGCGCCACTTTCGTTAAAAATATGAAGACCTATCATGACATTGTTCCACCAAAATTATCCAAATGCATGACTTACGTCATAATGCGAGAAGGGTAAAACAGTATCATCTGAGATTATTGTAGAAGGACATATTGGGTAAAGGTAAGCGTTCATTCTTACTATGTAGAGAATATTATTGGTTTTTTATGATCAGGGTAGCAGGAAAAGTTCTTTATAGTGCTCTGGTCTTGACTCTTTGATGGGATTCTCCAGATTAAAGAATTTTTGAACATTAAGCTGAGCGACTCACGGGTGGTTACAATCAAGCGAGCCACATCAGTTGCCATGAAAATATCTGTAATAGAGGCTCAAGTCACCAACCTGCCTTCGATATTCTGGGCTCCTAAGGTTGTTTATTAGATCACGGTCCCCGACCAAGTGAATGGCTTTTCTTTGAATGGAGTCCAATAGGCTCTGAACTAACCCAGTAGGTAGTAATGCCGTCGAGCAGTACGCACCTGTGTGCGTCCTGCAGTGATAATTTCATCGTAAATACTAAACAGATTGCGTGTAGAGTATGTAGTAAAAACTATCATCTTCATTGTGCCAAACTGAAAGATCAGCTGGTAAAAACAATAAGTGAGTGCAAAAATCTATTTTGGTGTTGTAATGAGTGTGTTGATGAAGTCACTAACAGGCTGAATGTTTTCAAAAGCTTGTCAAAATTGGAACAACAAGTCGTAGAATGCAAGGAAAATACGAATGAGATTCTTAAAAATATGGGAAACATGTCTTCAGTTAATATAAATGAACAATGGTCTAGCGTCGTTAAAAGGAATCCACCATTGATAATTCGGCCAAAGAATGCAAATCAGGACAGTGCTACAACAAAAAATGTGTTGGAGAAAAAAATTAATCCGTCAGAGTTATCTGTGGCAGTAAACAGAGTAAAAAATGTGGGCAATGGCTGTATTGTTGTGGGATGTGAAGATAAGGAGTCATTGAAAAGACTTCAAAATAAAGCAGTGGCGGAACTTTCGACAAATTATGAAATTGAAATTGCCAAATTGAGAAGCCCGAAAATTATTGTTGTTGGTGTGAAGAAGGAGTGTCTTCAAGAGGAGGATGTATTTGTCCAAAGAATAAAAAGTCAAAATAGTCTCAAAAACGTTCAAAATTCGGATATAAAGCTGGTAGGAAAACTTAAGTCAAAGATCGCTAATAGGCATAATGTTTTATTAGAAGTATCGCCAGAAGTCCTTAGGAATCTATTGCACTGTGGAAGAGTCTTTTTGGATTGGGATTCTTGCTTGGTTTATGAGCATTTGGGAGTTCTTAGATGTTATAAATGTTGGAAATACGGACACAAGGCGGCTGAGTGTCGTCGGGAAGCAGTTGTGTGCCCGCTGTGTAATAAAAATCATAGATCCGATGAGTGTCAATCAGAAATAAAAGAATGTACAAACTGTAAATATGCATGCGATGTGTTAAATATTAAAGATATTAAGTATGATCACACGGTTTTTGATAAAAAGTGTGTATCATACCAAAAAGCGATAGAAAGGCTAAAAACAAGAACACAGTACATAGCAACTACATTTGAAAGGGGGTAGAGTGCAAGTGACAAATGCCTTAGTTTTGCACATAAATATACAGGGTCTCACGACACACATTGATGAACTGCACCAGCTGATGGATGCTAAAAATCCTGCAGTATGTTGCTTAAGTGAAACGCACGTGACTTCAGAGATTGAGGAAAATGAATTTTACATCGATGGATATACTGCAATATGCTGTAGGTCTAATAGTAGGCGTACAGGGGGAGTGATTATTTATGTGAAGGATGGTTTCAGATTCTCGATTGTGCAGAATGATTCAGTGGACTATAATTTTTGGTCACTCATAATAAAAATTAAGGTGCTGCAAAAAGATATCGTGGTTGGTGCATTTTATAGGTCCCCAAATGCTGCTTCTGATCCTTTCCTGGAATATCTGGAAGACAAATTGGCTGATGAATTGATGCAGAGGCAAATGACAGTATTTTTGGGAGACGTTAATATTGACTGGCTTAAGAACAACAATGATACAAAGAAAATAAAAAATATTATTCAAAGTTCGGGATTTAGACAAGTGGTCACAAAGGAAACCAGAATAACAAATATTTCCTTTTCCTTAATTGATTATATAATAACTAACGATTTTAATATGCGAGAGGTTCAGAGACATTTTCCTAGAATAAGTGACCATGAAATTATTGGTGTTAATATTGAAGTAGATATAATCAAAGAAGAGACACAATCTTTTCACAGTAGAAACTTGAATGATGAAAATATCTCCAATATTATTAACGAATTGATAGGAAAAACGTGGAACTACGCCGCTGTGGATGTAGATATAATTTATGCTGATTTTATTGCCAATATTCGGGAGGCCGTAGATAAAATTGCACCAATAAATAAAATTAATCCAAAAAAGTGCCATTGGATGACAAATGAACTTAAGCAGATCCAACAAAAAAGAGATAGAGCTTATCAAAAATTTGTTTTCACAAAACTGGATGCAGACTGGGAATGCTACAAAAAATACAGGAATGAAGTTGTATCAACAATCAGGAAAAACAAAACACGTTATTACGAACAAAATATTGATAGCTGTAAAGGGGACAGCAAAAGAATGTGGAGAGCTCTAAAGGACTTAGTTGGAACAAAGAAACAATGTACTGAATACATGGATATAAATTTTGGCCAATATAATGGCTCTGTAGAGGAAAATTTCAACAATTATTTTTCAGACTCTTTGCAGGAAATCGCTGAAAGTATAGAGTTTAAAGAGTGGGAGGAGCCAAATTTGAATACAAAACAAACCTTTCAAACTTTAAAACCATAAATTTGTCCCAGTTAAAGAAACTAATTTATAATTTAAAAAAATAAAAGTTCGAGTGATGACTGCTTGAATATCAAACTAGTAAAGCAGCTGTTTTGTGTAATTGGATATCCTCTTTTGTACCTTATTAATACATCATTAACCACAGGAAGGATGCCACGTGAGCTAAAAACAAGTGTAATAATACCTATCCCAAAAGTGAATAAACCAACGATCCCTTCTGAGTTTAGGCCAATAAATCTTCTACCAGCTGTAGATAAAATCATCGAAACCATCGTCTGCAATCAACTGAGGGAGTACCTTGAAAAAAGTCATATACTGTTTGAAGGCCAGTCGGGGTTTAGAAGTCAGCATTCTTGTGAGTCAGCGATCCAGTACGTTTGTGCAAATTGGCGAGAAAAAATAAACAATGGTGAAATAGTGATTGCTGTTTTTGTGGATCTTAAGCGCGCGATTGAAACAATTGAGCGAGAGATTCTTATAATAAAACTGGAATCTTATGGAATTACTGAATGTGTGCTAAGGTGGATTGATGATTATTTAAGGGACAGATTCCCAACAACAAAGATAGCTAATAGGGTATCACAAAAAAAGGAAAGTGTGTTGGATGTACCCAAGGGAAGCGTCTTGGGCCCACTCTTGTTTGTGATATATATCAATGATCTTGATAGGGTTTTAAAAAATTGTTTTCTGAATCTATTTGCAGACGATACTCTCATGTCAGTGTCTGGAAAAGATTACGTAAACATTGTAAATATTATAAATAGTGAGCTCAATATATTGTATGATTGGTTATGTCAAAACAGATTAAAACTGAATTCTTCGAAAACAAAATGTATGGTAGTTGGATCGAATGTAAATTGTAAGAAATTTTATGACTTAGGTTTGTCTTTATGTATAAACAATTCGCCTGTAGAAATGGTAAATGAAATTAAGTATCTGGGTGTCATTTTGGACCCGCAGCTAAAATTTTCAATTCACATTGATTATCTTTGTAGAAAATTAGGTAAAAAGTAAGGGTTTTTTAATAGAATATCTCATTGTGTATCTAAGTGGACCAAAATGTTAATATATAAAACTATTATTATGCCTCACTTTACATATTGTAATTCAGTATTAATTTCTTGCAACAGGGAAGAGGTGCATAAGTTGCAAATACAACAGAATAAAATTATGCGTATTTTATTAAATTGCAATAGATATACACCAATTTAAAATATGTTAAAAACTCTAAATTGGTTAAATGTTGATCAAAACATTGTAAGAGCGAACCTTGTTCTGATATATAAAATTGAACATAACTTAATGCCACAGTACTTAAATAATTATGTACGGAAACGCCTACAGGTTCATAATTACAATGTTAGATCTAAACAAAACTACAATCTGGAAATTGTACGAACTTCGGCATTGCAAAGGACGCTGCTATATGAGGGGCTTCGTCTTTTTAATGAATTGCCTGATGATGTAAAAAATGCGCAGAATATACATAAATTTAGTAACAGACTGTTTAGGTATTTATGTAATCAAAGTTGATGCTATTTGTAATCTAGGTATAAGTAGCCAAGTGCTAAATAAAATTATTTTCATTTCATTTCAACCCTGAACAGGTGCTTGTTTTAAATTTCTAAAATTACTTTATAATGAATTATTGCTCAAAAAATATTGAAAATATTTCTCAAGTATCGAACGAATCTAACTAATAAAGGACATTGAACTCTATTTATGACTGTGATATCAAAAACCTAAAGGCAGTGACGTACATATTATTTGATTTGCTTAAAAGTCGTACCTCAAAAAATAAGCGGTTGCGGGCATACATAACTAACCTGAACTAACCTGAACTAACCTATTAGTTTTTTTTTAGAATCATCCAAGGATTAGGAACAGCTTAAAATTATTCCAAGAATATTTTTTATTCTTTAAATAATCATAGCAAAAAATATAGAGGCAATCGAAAAACCCTGACCACACACGGTCAATTATGGCTAAAGTTTCTTTGGGACTTGTTGTTAATAAGTATTCACTTTATTTCTGCATCGTCTGAACTAACCCGGGACAAACCTATTATAACCAAGAAAATACACAAATTAAATTATACTTTCATATACCACTGAATTGTTGCCCACCAAAGTCTATACCAGAAAATGTTAAGGTATTCTTCGTCTTATTCTTCCTTTATTACAAATCATTATACAGATATCATTGCTATCAGCCACCTGGTGATCTTCTGCGATGACTTGGCGATATTTTACCACTTGTCATCGAAAATCATTTATTATCTTGTACTCTCTATGACGAAACATCCGATTCTTAGATATCTAAATGAAGATATTAAATGTAACAACAAAGGCATTTTTTTTTATTAGCGGAGTGCCACGATCTTTGTTACGAGGGATACTCCTATCCTTTTAAAATAATTCATGAGAAAGATTATTTTTTATTTCGTTACTCTCATGAAATTTTAATTAAACTAAAAACTAATTCTTCTTGAGTATTTGGAACTTTTTGGGCTCAGGTTTGTTTAGGGTAGGTTAGTTGAGGTTTATTCCTGAACCTGAATTAATCTGAATATAAAACTTATCTTGTCCAAAGGCTTAACATCTTCTTTGATCAAATACGGCACTTTCTAAATATCTAATCTTAACTATTAAAATGTAGTACCTGCATCAGGAAATGGCTCTTGATGCATATAGAGTTCATACCAAATGTCACAAAAATGTCTAAGGTATTACTAAGGTATTTTTTTAAAACTTTAATACCTACCCTGTACCTTGATCAAACGTCAAGATGCTTAAAACATATGTTAATATAAAGTTTGTTTCTTAAAATGATCCCAAGAATCCTGAAATATTAGCATATTATTAACACCCTGTATAGCTTCGCTGATAACTGCACGCTTATCTTATATTGTACTGTGGATGCTCAAACATCGGCAGTCCATGCATGAATATTATTGCATATTGTAGATACACCTCTACAGGTTTCAAGAAGTATCACATCCTAACACAAACCTGGAAAAAATTCTTAGGCGACAGTAACCAGACAGCATTTATAGCTAAAAAACGGCACTTTTTCAAAAAAAAATTAATGCTGAAATCCTCAAATAGTCATAGTGGGGCACTCGATTCCATTGGTTTCATCAATTAATTTATTAGGTATCAATTTGGACGGTTATTATGTCTTGACAATAGCTTAGGCAGTCTCGCAGTGATCTTTTGTATTTAATTTACTATTTTTTGTAGTCTTGACTAATAAGGCAATTCCCTGACAGATGCCTCACCAGTAGAGTTGCCCTGATCGGCATATATTTGGATGTATATTTGGATGTCGTGATGTCTTGTTGCTTACTTGTATTATATTATTATATCATTTCAATCGCAAATTAGTTAATAAACACAGGCGGATACTTAAGTAGTCAGAATTTCCTATTATGGATGCCTACCAAAACACAACTGGACAGATGCCCCTGACATACGAAGGGAAGTAATGGCAATCCAAGTAAACAGTGGCGCAAAGAAGCCTTAGTAGCGGATGTTCAGGCTGTAAACTTCGATCTGTTCTGTAAAGTTTGATCATTTCATCTATGGATAGCGCTATTCGTCGAATAATGTCTATAAAAACAATTGTCGACACAACTGAAACTATAGCAATTATTCTGAGAATAAAGATATTCGGACGTGAAAGTACCGGGCCTTAGCATATTATTCTATCTAAGTTCACATAGGGTAGAGTGCTCTAAGAGCGCGCACTTAATGTTTACTGAGCTACATAAAGGAAACAAATAATTTTAACAAGTTACAAATCTTTATTCTAACTCTTTGGAGTATTAACACTATTACTACAAAAGAAATGATAAGTTATTTGCAACAACATTGAAGAAAGAAATAAAAAAATAAAATTATTCATTTGCGTACTCTTATACACATGTATCTGTAAGAGTGCGCAGCTGGTATATGTAAAAATGCGCAACAGGTTTTAAATGCATAAATCGCATCTGTATGAGCCAGTACCAGAATATGCAGTAAATTTTTCATGCCACCATTGAGAACATGATAAGCACTCTATCCAATCTTCTGTTATAGGTTCTCTATATATTTCCTTGCATCCTGGACAATTTTACATCTTCCTGTTCGGAATAGATTGTGTTTTTTCTGGATTTGCCTTAGTTTTTTTCTTTGGTGTACTTCGATTGAGTTCAATCTTTCTTTTTGGTTTTTTTCTCTTCTGCTTCAACTAACTGGCCTTTAAATGGTGAGCTGATGATAATCTCGGACTACTTGCTTTTGTGTTTAGTGGATCGCATTACATTGGATTTCGGTAATGGCGAAATTGCAGTTAAAGGCACATAAAATTATTTTGATTCTTCTTCGTCATTTTTAGCCACGTCAGCTACGGATGCTGGCGAAAATAAGAAGGTAGCATCTAGAGAGACCTTGATGGTAGAATTTTTAGGTATGCCAGTATCGACCCTGGTCACGGCATTGGGGATTTTAGACATAACAGTGGCGGTTTCAGGTATAGCAGTAGTAGTAGGCAGCAGCGTTTTCTGATATGGCAGTTGAGATTTCGTACATGGCAGAAGCAATTTCAGTTACAACAGCAGCGTTGTTTGAATGTTCCGGCGTTTCAGGCGTGGTTGATGTAACTGTGGTTGAAGAATCTGCTCTTTCCGTCACTTGGCTGGCCAAAAAATCTGCCTCATTAAAAATATCATTGTTGAATGGGCATATCCCCGTAACTTTAAAACCTTTAACTGCATTTGTCATTGTAGCAGCTTTAAAGTATGCTGGGGCAACTATAGAGACAATTTGATAGTCTGTTATGGCTCGGTGTGGGTTAGCCATTTCTCGCATTCATTTGTGTAGAATTTTTTTAAACTACTAAACAAACACCGGTCTAAGGGTTGCATACGGTTCCTGCTATGTGGCGGAAGAGCTTTTAATATTATTTTTTCGAAAAAATCAACAGCAGCGATTGAGCAATGGGATGTATGATTATCCATTATGAGTAGCACAGGTTCTTCCTTTGTTGGTTTAACGTGGTCTCTAAAATGGGTAGCATAATCAACAAAAAGTTCGGGTGTTAATGAAACTACTGTCGGATATCATTCCTATGGACGATGGAGGAGCCCCATCTAGAAGCTCTGCCTTCATTGTTTTTCGGGGATATATGAAGGCAGGGGGGAACGAACTGCCCACCCGCACTCATCGCACATACCACAGTCACATTTGTACCTCTTTCGGCGCTAGAGATTTTATTGACACATCTTTTACCTTTTGCAGATAACACTTTTGTTGGTTTGTTGGGTACGGTGGAAAATTCCGATTCGTCCAACTTATAAATCTTATGCAGAGGAAAATTATATGTTTTCATTAATTCAGATAGGTTGTTATAAAACCTTTTGCACTGTGGTTGGTTAAACCCTATGGCTCTTACAAGGCTAGTAGCGGTTGGTTGTCTTAGTGAAACGTTCCCAGTAAACCATCGATGACCTCTGACGTCTGGACGACGTCTCTAGTTGGTTAATTTTGGTTAGGTCCCTGGCCTATGTCGTTATGACGTAAATATCGGGACGTATCTTTACGTTCTTAAATTGACGTTTGGTGGACGTAATTTTTATTCTTCAAAATACCAGAAGGTCAAAAATTACGTCTTCCGGACGTAAAATGTTATCTTGCAGAAATTCGTATATTAATACCTAATTTTAATTGCCTCTTTATAATTATACTAAAAAATTCTAAATGCCCCCAAAGACGGTCCCTATTGCAAAAATTTGATATTGCAGTTATGCAAAATATGTATAGGTAGGAAGATATTATTATTGTATCAGTTTTGGGGTATTTTTGCAGCACAAATCTATTTTATATTGCGTACCTATTACTACCTACTAGTAACAGGGTGCACGGATTCCTCAATTTGTGTGTTCTTGTCTATAATCTATTATTGAACAAAGAGCAATCGTTTCCCGATATGGCCAACTAGTCTGCTTTGGCGATTTTTGTTTTGATTGGTTGTTCCAACCGCGGTATTGCCACATTGCCGCATTTTAGTTAACTACTGTACAAAATCAAAAGGTAAACCACCAAGTATTTTTGTTAGTTTACTATTAATTTGACATTATAAGTACATGATAATATTTGATATATCGATATTAGTAATTAATCCGTATAATGGTCAATCTCGAAATCTCGACATGGACAAATCATAGCCAGTTATATAGCTATTGGTTAAATTTACTATGTATACATTCCGATAAGCCGTTATAATATATCACATAATATTATAATGATAGGTAGGTACATATTATTTTTAATATTATAAAATTGAAATTCGTGGTCAGAATTCAAAGTCAGTATCTAATAAAAATTTTGCGCCTGTTCTGGAAACGTTGTCCCCAAATATCGAGACGTAGAGGAAAGAAGGATGAAGATCTCGGAAACCTAACCTGTTTTAATAGTGCCACAATACACACACGTACGTATAACGTTTTTAAGTTTTTATATTCAAAGCATATAAGCTCCGGAATATTTTGTGTACCTACTGTGGATCCTGCCGAGACCGAGAAGTTTTTGTTCTCGGGATATTTACTTGTCTCTGCTGCGAGGAAGTTAATACTTATAAAATAATAATTATTGTTAAAACTAGAAATAGGTTAATTCTTTTTAGTGTTAACCTTAACGCATATTGTGGCTTGTGGGGGACATGTTTAAGTTTCATTCAAATTTTTAGAAATTATTAAAATATTTCCGTGTCTCTTTGTAGAATTAAGGTGGATTTATGCAGGCCAATTTTAAGACCTTAATTTTCATTAATTTTTGGGTCATTTGCATAAATGAAAGCCACAACTTAACGAACGTGGCGCAGCCCCAGGGGGTTTTTGGGGTTAGCCCACTTCCAAGTGTAGTGATCACAGGTCGATCACCCATTTACAAAATAGATAATTCATGTTTATTATTTATGTTGTTAATAAATATTTTCAATATACATAGATTTAGTTTTAGAAATGTATTAAGATTTTACCTGTCAGCCGTTATGATATATTAAATTTTTGTTTGTTTAATAAGAGTTTTTTTTTCTATTCCTTGTATTTACAAATATGTTAAGATCTAAAATGATATACAGGATGTTGTAATGACTGTTAAAAATAATATATTTTTGATACACGTTAATGTCCACAGAGATCTTCAAGGATGATTTCAAAAAAATGCAATGCGTCGGAATGAAATTCCAAGTAGACCTGGTCTAACGACAAGATAAATGCGATCAAGATCTACTTCAAATTTGATCAATGGTCAAAAATGAGGGTAACTTAAGAGTGGACTACGTCTGCTTAAAAAAACCACGTCCCTTTCAACCAATATATACGTCAATTTTGAACCAATAAGTACGTCTCTTTTGACCAATAAATACGTCTCTTTTGACCAATAATTACGTCATAGTATTACGGCGTCTAGATGTGACATATTGTCGTCCTATTAGCGTAGTAGAGACGTCTTAAAGGGACATAATTTCGTCAATTTTGTACCAATATCGACGTCGCGATAACGTGTTTTGGTAACTGGGTGGGTGTGTCTTTTCATAAATCCTCGTAGCCAACCATTACCTGCCATTTTTGACGTTGTTTAAAACGGTGAGGAATTTTGTTACTTTCTGCAAAGTCAAATGCTAAACTTCGTAACGCTCTTGTCGTTAATCCATAAAACATATTATGAATAATCTTTATGTATTTACACAGTTCATCTTCCATTTCTTTTGTCAAGGTGGTATCATAGCGCCCTAAATTTGTAGCTACCGCAGCTCTATTCAATCCTTTTCTTACCGTGCTTTCTGCCATAGCCAACGATTTTGCTACTTATCTCTTACTCTCGCCATTTTCAATTCTTTTTTTGCTGTGTCAAGTACTTCTTGGGGGCACAAAACTCGCTTTGATGTTCTTTTTCGTATTGACATGCTGAAATATGAAGTTTTAGCTAAGTTTCGAAAACTAAAAAAAATTGATTAATCTTAGAGGATAAATAGAGAGATTTTAAGCCACTAAAAATAACATCAATTTTAAGCAACGTTATGGTTATTTTTAATAACGATAACGATTACCACTGCTATTTAAAAAAGAGGTTTTAAACCCCTTGAAAATAGCGGTAGGGTTTAGCCAACAACTTTATTAACATTTGCAAACAAAGTGATAGCAAGAGTACTTACTGGCCATTTCCTTTAAAGGAGAAACGATCAAACGAAGAAAAAAGGAAAAAAAGCAAATAAAAATTTAAATTTAGGTCCGAGAAGAGCAACCGGATTTAGGTTATGTTTAATGGGATGGGACGTTGTCAGATTTTTCGCGAATAAAATAATCGGTTTGTTGTAACTTAAAAAATGAATGTTTAAAAGCCTATTGTTCGTCACAAATTAATTTATATGAACACACATTTCTCAATAGGCTTTACGTTTAGCCAAAAAAATGTTTTTTTTAACTACTATACTGTGTAAAAATGCAATTGAAAACTATTTAGAACATATTAAACGTAATAAAATTAGCTACTTAAGGCTACTCGTGGCAACGCCGTCAGTGGAAAAATAACCATAAACATAAAGACGCCTGTCGGTATTTGTCCGTAAGTAACGGAATCCGTTATCGTTAATAAAGTTAAGGAACTGACTTTTTACTAGTGCGCATGCTCAGAATAACGATAACCATAACTACATGGCGAAATAGGGGGCTTAAAATCTCTCTATTATGGTTTGCAAGAGTACGCGCGCACTCTTACAAACCAAGTAAGTGCGCACTCTTACAGACCATGTATATTTATTCATAACGGAAAAAGTGTCTTCATCTCTCTTTATATATTATACAAGGTATGGTATGGAACTTGATAAATATATAATTTATTGATCTAATATTAAAAGATTTTAACAATATTTGCTAAAACATCAACTATATTCGATTTCTAGAATGCTAAAATATTTTAGGGAAATGGAGGTAAGAAATTTAAACGTACCTGGGACCTTTATTATTTTTGTTACTTACGTGCACTTTTATAATAATGAGTCTCACACTGTCTTTGACACGCATGAATTAAAAAGTAAGGTTAGTCTTGGCTGCGTTCCGAAATATGCCCGGTGCGCACTCTTATCGCCTGCGCACTCTTAGAGCACTCTACCCTACATTTGATAAGCTAGGAAATAATATTAGGCCTTAATAACTTATGTACAGGGACATTTTTTTAAGTATCTCACCCGATTGGCGATTATCCCACTGACTATAATAAAAAATAAATTACATATTTCTCAATGACTTTCGACAAGGGAGCCAAATTTAATATCAAAAAATATATAGGTTCACAAATTTTACAGATTCGACGCCATTTTAAATTTTTTTACATGGCAACCCTCATAAAACATAATCGCACGAGTAAATTGCACTTGGTGAACCGATTTCAAAAACCTATAGTTGTTAATATTTATTGTCAGCTGTTTCGGAAAAACGGGGACTACTAACTTGCCTTCATCGATTTTGTCTTTTAAGTTTCTCACCCATTTAATAAATATACCTTCTAAGCTGAATACTTCAGTTCTTTTACAGTGACATAATTTCTCGTGACCAAGCCTATCTACGCTATATTCAAATCCGACAGATGTGAAAAAGTGACAGATACGACGCCATTTTAAATTTTTTTAAATAGCAACCCTCAGGAATAACCGCACAAGTGAATTGTATTTGGCGATCCGATTTCAAAAACCAATAGTTGTTGATATTTATTTTTAGCCATTTCGGAAGTACGGGAGTTCCTAATTTGCCTTCATCGATTTTGTCTTTTAAGTGTCTCACCCCTTTAATAAATAGACCTTCTATACATAAAATTCTCAATTCTTTTTTTCACAAATAAATTACTACGAAAAAAAAATACAGAAATGTAGGGCCAATTTACTCTTTAGTTTAGGGAATAAAGTTGGGTTTACTAATTGTAATTTGCAATCTAGGCACTATAAAGGTTCCTGCATCCTGCATCTCATCCGCATATTCTATAGCTAAATTATTAATAACTAAGTGAGGATTTTGACATTTTCCCAGTCTGAATTATGAATATTTGCACTTTTCATGAAAACGTAAGCAATTAGCTATGGAAACGCTTTATACTTTTCGATAGACAATTAAATTTTATATCTATTGCTGACATAAAATACAGGATGTTACATTTAAATTAAACAAGTTATTGTCATTTCAAACTTGTAATTATTTTGTCGTACTATTTTGACACCTTGTATAAGTTACTGAATTTTTCATAAGTGCAACAAATAACCTAATCAGTTAGTAGACTCCAGTGTGAATTTGTTTTAAAAAAAGAAAACATAATATATTGAGAAGTTAATCATTAAAATTGTTACTATATTTTCACAAAATACGAAACATTTCAAAAACCGTAGGGTCTAACTACAATAAACCCCAATGAAACTAATTTTTATTTTGATCGTAGAAACCGAAAATAAAATATATATACAGGGCACTTTATTTAAAAAGAAAACTTTGATGCGTTTCGTGGTTTTGAGACGACCTGTACGTTATGAAAATAATTTTAAAATGTACACCATAAAAACTTTTTTTTTTATCTAAAACAAATAATTTAGCTATAATATGTCGTGTCGAATAACGTGAATAACCTTGTATATATAATTCCTGTTACAACTCTTATTAAAAAAAAAATACTTACTTATATATTTATTTTTATCTCTATCCGAATACAAAGGAGCAATTAACTTTCCTAGGTTGTCGGGCTAGATTATCAAGAAAGGTTTTTTTTATATTAATTTTCAATTTAAGAAAAACTGGGTTTAGGTATTACACATACCTACTCTTGTGGCTAAATCAAGGTGCTACACGTTGATTGAAGGTAATTTACTTTTTAAATACGCTTTTTGTGTTAATTGGGGTATCTTTTCCTGCCTTACCTTACTTTCTTAATAACATTTCACTTTAACATAGAAATTGAGCGTATCTACTTATCCCTTAACGTAAGTAATATTAGGTTTTTACATTTTCTCGCCGACACACGTTATCGTAAGTTTTAATATTTTAGCCAATACCTACTATTTTTGTAAGAGGCAGAACATTTTTATAAAGAGCTTTTTTATCGTAAAGTTAAAATTAAGAATAAATTATATCCATGTCTAAAACTTTTGGATACGCTCTATAGGTATTTACTTTTATAATTTAAATCTAGCTTCCTTAGTGTTAAGCCAATTATATTATGTAAAACGGTTTTCTTGTAATGTACAATACTGGTTAACACAATTCAGTTGATAACATTGAATTTAATTCAATTTAATTGCACCTAAATAGTCTGAACCTATTATTCTCTGTCAAAACTCTCCAAAACATTATTACCTTGATTTTTATTACAAAAACTTCTTTACCAAATAAAGAACTCTATAAGTCAGATCTGTTCGACCAGTGGTCGAACACATATGAAAACAATGTAAAAATTTAAAATTCCACACTTGTGGTCGCAACAGCCACGATTACATAAAACCCTTTTTGTCGACAAGATGCACTTGATATGAAATTCTGATTCTGAGCGACCGAGATGGGCCGTTTTTGTGGGAGACATTACCATCGAAATGACATGCTTAGACTTGTAGATCGTTCAGTATACAAGAGTTTTATACTGTCAATCCAAAATTAGACAATTTTTTTAGTGTATAAACAAATTTTTGTAAAACATTTCGGACTTTATTTTGAACACAAAATTTGAGAGTTTACAAATTTTATGACTAATTGGCAGAGATATTATTACACCCATTTAAATATAAATAATATAAGATACCTGGAGATATTAATAAAAAATTAACACTGTAATAAAATCGAACTCAAATTTATAGAGCCACCCCGGCACATAATGTAATATGATAAGTAGGAATTGAAACAAAATCTGCACTTTGGTGACTCCTCAAATGCTAAAAGTACCTGCATCATGTTCCACACATTGGTCGAGCCTTTGTTAAATAAAACAAATTCCACTTCTGCTGTTGGAAGGCAACGAACTGCATGTTGAGTTATATTCCTCATTTTATTTCAAGAGTTAGAGCAAAAGGTGTGCAAAAAAATTGTTCAGAATAAGCAAGAAATTTGTTTGCATGCATCTTTAGTATACATTATCTACGCAAATTGTAAGCAAACCCTGTTTTTTCAACTTACTTTTAGGCCCATTTTCTCAATGTCCTCTTAACGTCAACTACGAGATAATTTTCAAAGATACCATTGTTGGAACAATAATTGTTGTCATGGAAAGTTATGCAGCTGCTATCGCTAACGGCGCATTGATAAAATGGACCTTAGTATTACGTCCCCTAGCGGCCAGTTAGCAAACTTGCAAGAATAATTTTCGTTTTTTTTTTGCTCTATATATTATTTTATTTTCTGTTTTATTAAAAACATTCTGATTTTGGTCTAAAAAGAACATGCAGTGGTAAGCTCTTTTGTTAATTTTTAATATATTGAATTTTCTTACGGGTTTGTTATTCAGTTTCTGAATATATTTGTTTGAGATTTTTTTATTTCAGATTAAACGTATGGTCAGAACGCCGTGAATGCGCCGGAGTGAAATTTTTTGAGGAGCGTGTACCGAAAACGAGTTAATATATTAAAGCGATTGTTTTAACGTACTCTCACCTATACAGGGTGTTTATTAAACTTATGAAAAAAATTGAATTGTACTTTGATGATTTTTAAAAGCCGCCTTGTTTCGAAGATACAGGGCGAGAAAAATTTTGGACAAAACCAATTTTGATATTTTTTAAATTTAATGTAGTCAAAATAAAAGTATGGCGTACTACACTGGGCTTACCGAGTATAATTTTTTTAAAATATAATATGTTGTCATCTTTTAAGCAAATCAGTTTTTTGCAAATACTTTCAATGTAAGTAATGGGACTATCTGGAAAATCATTAGTGACTATTTGTTGTACCCACATATAACGCGTTCAGGAACGTCTACCTGCTGATTTTCCTCCACGGCTTGCATTCTGTTAATGGCTTTTGCACATATTGGTTCAAATCCCTCAACTACTACGCTAAAGTTAGACATTCACGGTCCGTATTCCCCGATGTCTTGTACGGACGTAATATAAGCCCGGTCGTGAGTGGGCTAATACGGACGTATTGACGGCGGGAATTGTAAACCGACAGAAATCTGTTGCTGCTTGAATTTCATACGGCTGTATTGTTAATACGTCGAGAAAACAGCTTGTGTGTTTGCATTGTCTGTATTATTATTGTCGGTTCTATTTGGGGTTCCGGAAATCTACGCCTACGCATTTTGATTATTGTTTTACATACATAAAAATCTGAGTGGTAAATTTTTGATACGCCACCCTAAATCAAAAAGAACCTTACCTTCATATAATCTCTCAAAGCATAAAGTATCGCTTGACATGTATCGGGTATTATATTTCCTAAACTTTGAGGCGAGATAAGTGAGGAAAATTTTAACTGTTCATAACTCATTCCTGTAGCTAAATAACTTATTGTTGCACACAGATGCTCATTTGGAGTGATACATGCACGCATATTTGTATCTTCTTTTTTTATAAATGGGGACACAAGATTTAGCAGTTCAAAATAGGTCTCTTCATCCATCCGCAAAAAATTTCTCCAGTCCGTTGGATAAATCCGTAATTCCAGCATTAAATTTTTATGGGATAATATTTCTCTTTTAACAACCATTGCTTTGTCCAACACGCTTTTTTCTTTATTCGTTTTCTTGAATTATGGCTAGCTACTAAAGTCCCTAATATCAATAAAAGGTCTTCTTCTTCCATTTTCACTTTATAACTGATACAAATACGTTATAATTTACTGATGGTGTATGTCCTTAACAAATTTAAACACACCAGTATAAGCTTCCGTATTGGTACGTCCGTATAAGCCTTCGGGGAATACGGACCGTGAATGGCAAGCTTAATTCTTTATACGGATTAATCGAATCTCTCATCAAATGCAATGAGGAATTTTCACAGTAACTACGAGTGGGTTGAAGAAAATCCACACGAGGTACTTTTGGAGGATGAACCATTGGCAACAAGAAATGCAATGTGATGTATGCACGATGGTGCACCAGAGCATTTTAGTGTGGTTGCTCGTGAGTTTTTAACAGTAACATACGGAACGCTGGATTGGTCTGCTCGATCCTCGGATTTAATTCCCTTGGATTATTTCCTATGAGGCCATCTACTCATAAGTTTATTTTACTTCAGTGGAGAAGGTGGAAGATTTAAGAAATCGGATAATTGCTGGGTGTAACTCGATAAGGAATGAGCCTGGTGTTTTTGAAAGGGTTCGGCAGTCAAAGAGGAGACGATTGGATTCTTGCATCCTAGCTGGAGGTAGTAATTTTCAACAGTTCAATAGTTTTTGTAGATTAAGAAACTTTACGTGTTATTTTAGGTATTAAAATGTTGTTATTGTCGAGAAACTTTCTCATCCTGTATCTTCGAAACAAAGCTGCAAAATATTCTTAGAATAGTCCAGGAAATAATCCTTTTAATTATTGACGTATATTTAATAAACACCCTGTGTATCGATACAATCATTTTGATAACTATCATCGTTTCTTTAAAAAAAAAAGTCACAAAAATACCTCAACTTTGCGGTTACTGTGCCATGGTGTCACGCCTTTAGACACTAAAGCTTACAATGTTTGCCACTATGTATATTATTTTACCATTTTAAAGTGTAATTGAATTGAAGAAATAATTGAACAAATATTATTTTTGTCTAACACGTAAAATGGATTCACAACAAATTTTTAAAGTTGGTTGTCGTTACGTGCAATGCAGCTGCCGATGACGTCGCTAAAGTATGAGGTTTGTTGGAACGAATACTCATTGTCATCATACGTATATAGCAGTAAATAACCGACAAACGTTTAAGTTTTATTTTATTTCGATTTACTCAATAATTATACCTACCTTGTAAACAATATCTCTAAGATAAATAAGATAGGCATGTATAATTTTTACATGCATTCATTTAGATTGCGGCTCTTTTAAATATTTATACAACAATTAGAACTACCTACTTAATGTATGAGAATACTTGAACTGTGACAGTTTTTAAATCGAACAAGCCTCAGACTTTAGTGACGTCATCGGCTTGTGAAGTCGTCTTAAGTGGTAGATAAAATCCAATGGCAGTATTTAAGTTAGACATAGCTATTTCCCATAAATAAAAAGAAACTTATTTATCATTAATTGTTTAAAAAATATAGAGAATGAACCATTTTCAATGGTATTCGCATGTGAAAACATTATACATTATTTGGTTAAAGTAAAACTGTGTTGTTTTTTTTATTTTCTTACTTAATAATTATTACACTATACCTACGCAAGAATTTAGTTCTTAAATTTTAATTTGCTGATCAATAGACGATAATCTACATCTGTTTCTTATTTTTAACGTTTTTTTCTTTTTTGTTTGTTCTGACTACGGAGGATATTCGATTATAATAAGTTAAAGGTAATTTTAAATTGCGTAGTGCAATTTAATACTGTACTCCAAAAATACATTTTTATACCAAACAAAGACTTTCTTTATATCGAGCAGTGTATCAGTCCTCCATTCCCGTTCACACAGCATAAATTTGCAGTTTTTCACTGGGCAGTTAAAAAATGAGACTCCTTGTTGACTGACATACATCAAGTTCAACTCTACGTTTTTATTGACGTCTTGACCAATAAATTAATGCATTTTTTTCCCGATGGCGTTATTTATCGATATTTATTTATAGCTGATTTAGATTCATTTTGACAGGTTATAGCTGTCAATCGATATTATTGTAACATTGACAATAGAGTATTTTTTTAGATATTTCATCTTTTATAACAGTAATTCAAAATCAATAACATAATGTATGCATAGATAAATGGTAAGAGTATTTCGAAGTTGTAAATCATGACAGTATAGTAGTCGACAACCAAAAAACGATTCTGTGTTATTATAACAGAACAAAATTATATATCATTCCCGTTCCAAAATAATTTCTTTAAATATAAAAACCTATAATTTGAGGATCCCTTGTAGATTTAAACATGCTATAGGATGAGGTATATCTAACACTGCAAAAAAAAAAAAATAAAAATCACGCTTTTATTATATATTTAGAAGTAAGTAATAAAACGAAAAAAATAAGTATGTTTTTTTATATGGGCAATGCTAAATGCCGTATACAGGGTAGTCCAAAAAACGCGCGTTCGTCAATATTCGCTAAACCGTTGAACTTAAGGCAAAATTATTGTCTTAATATAACGGTTCATCTCTGCTCAACCCAAAATTATTTTTAAGTAGCCAATAAAGAGTAGTACCAAAAATTATATATATTTTTTTCTAAAGAATACCCTATGTTTTTATGTTCCTGCTGATTCTATGTTTAACTTTAAATCTATATGCGTGTGGAATGTAGCGTTGCCAAGTTATGAATTAAAAAAAAAATTAGTCACAACATGCATTTTTTAAACTGTTATATCTTCGCCAGTGTTTGTCAATTTCCCTGACAAATTTACATGTAGTCTAATGTTAAACATATGTTACGCCCCAAAATCGAAAACGCTCAGTGAGCGAAAAAAATTACCACAACGCGTTGTGGGCGAAGCTAAACGACCAAACACCAAAATCAAATTCTCCTTCGCTTTATGATCATCAATAATCAACCACAACGCGTCGTGTGCTTTTAAGAAACGACCAGAATGCGTTATGTTTACTTATTACAAAATGGCAACACGTTTGGAAAATTTGGAGTATCACAAAAGCATTTTATATTTTGTGCAGTTACGAAAAGAAACGTAAAACTTAAGAACTGAAAAAGATATATTACTTGAGATACAACCATGGCACCAAAATGTAACCTACAATATAAAGAACATCAACTTATACTTCTAATTTTTGAACAAATAAAATAAGAACTGTTCTTTTAATAGAAATAGGATATATACTTTAAAAACTATTATAACAAATTATTTGTTCTTGCAAGAGCTACTGTTGTGGCACTTGGAGTTGCAGAGTACTTGCTTATAGTGGCAAGTGCACCTTTTAGTGTTACAGCGCTTGCAGTAACATGACACGAACCCTTGCTTGGATACCGATGTTAAAGCTGAAGCTTTTCTTAAACTTAGTGAAGTGGTGGGGACCTCCGAACGGTCCATGAAGTTTAAATCCGCAAAAGTAAATTTATTCGATCATACATTCGTTCTAGTATACCTTCTTTAGTGCCCAGCTGATACACACTAGATTCGTGTATACTTAAAACCATAGCCAAAACATTTCTTGGTGCTAGTCTACCTCTGTCAACATCTGGGATTCTAACTAGAACATATTGACCTACTTCAGCAGGAGGCAGTTTTTGTACAGAGGACGCTAACATTTCGCGTTGATCCTTAATAGATTCGGATCTGCTACAGCGGCTACATTTAACTTGATGTTCTGTTTCAATACTACACTTCATATGAACGTTTAGATTACATTTTCCACAGAGTTTAAGAATTCCACTATCTTTACAATCATATGGCACATACGATTGTACTGTTCTCGTCAGCTTCTTCATCAACCTCCTTTATCCCATTTATTACTTGCTCCAAATCTTCTTCTGTTGCCAGGCTTTCATATATTTCCTTCTCCAGAGTAGAATCTGCTAGTCCAATTCTTTGTTTGCTGCCAAACATGGCCTCATGGCAACTTTTTCTAATTCCTTCGTGTAAGGAGCGATTCTTTTTGCTCTGAACAAATCTTACCCCTTCTGATTACTGTTTAGTATCGTTGTCTAGCATCCAGGCAACCAGCATGTCTCTTACATCCTGGTTTGACCGTTCCCCTGAACCTTGACTTTGTGAGTGCCTCGGTTTTCCATGTACGAGTTTCAAACCTGGCCACATCTCTCTTAAACTCTCAATAATTTGATTGGCAAATTCCCTCCCGTTGTCACTTTGCAGAATGCTCGAAGTCAAACTAAATTAAACTCAATACCAAGCAATACATCGAAGCAATCGAACATCCGTGTATGGGCGACTTAAATCATCCAAAGTGCGTTCTGGTCGTTTCTTAAAAGCACACGACGCGTTATGGTTGATTATTGATGACCATAACACGAAAAAGAATTTGATCTCGGTGTTTGGTCGTTTAGCTTCGCCCACAACCGTTGTGGTCATTTATTTCGCTCACTGAGCGTTTTCGATTTTGGGGCGTAACATATATATATTTCGACATATAAATATGTATACATGTGAGAACTTTGTTCTCTAGCCACTTGCTGGAAATGAAGATTCATTCTTTTCTTTCCCGGTAGTTTCTGCAATTTGAGTTTGTATTTTGTACTAACAGTGTTAGTCAAAATACGCCAAATATGCTATTTAATTCAGCGCTCGTTGGGGCATGTAGCCCAGAGAATAGCTGTTTTAGCGTAATTTGGTCAATCCTTATTGTATAAGGTCTCAGCAAGTGGCTAGAGAACAAAGTTCTCACATGTATGCATATTTATATGTCATATTATGATTACCACTTGCCAAGTAGTATTATTTTACTATTTATTGTATATATATTTCCCTCATATAATATAATAAATCCCATTAGATGTCTGGTCTTTCGCAAAAACCGGTAATTCCACAATAAGGTAGCTGTCAATCATAGTCGAGTTTGTATTACTACTGTATACCAACAATCATACAAATCCATCATTTTTGACTAAGTATAATATTATATATTATGTACAGGGTGTGTACACTTTTATAGGGTATCTCCGTAATTGTTAGTGCTATTAAAAAAGTAATATAGGTGTCATGTGCTCTTTTTGGGTCAAACTTAAAATGGTAAAATCAAAATTTGAAAATTTTTGCTCGCTTAAGAGATACGGGGGAAAACCAAAAAATTGACAATTTCAAAATTACCCTATATTCTCTTAATTAAAAGAGATACAGAAACATGTTTTACACAAAAGTTTTTTATAGTAATTGCTAAACAATCTGCCCTCTTCAGAATAAGTATACGGGATCAGGTGAGAAAGTTATCGGACCTAACCTCATTTTCTTAAATGGAACACCCTGCGTATTTTAATCTAAGAAGATAGCATTTTCAATTATCTTTTCAAATATATGACACACCATGGATGATATTGGTTTTCTAGGCGATTTATTTAAACTTTATTACTTTGAAACGAAATAAAATATTGAGATTAAGGTAAAAAATAACGGGAATCATCGCAAATGTTCCAAAGCTCCTCCGTTGTTTTCAATGCACTCTTGACATCTTTTTCGAACGGATTTTAAGGCATTCACGATGTGTAACGGTTTTATTTCTGCAGAGCCCTCATGAATTCTTTGATCAAGTTATTCTCGGGTTAAAATGACTTCTTTATAAATTTTATTTTCCAAAACTCCCCAAAGAAAAAAATCTGGAGGTGTTAGATCCGGATATCGTGGTGGCCACCTTATAGGTCCAAGTGTTCCTATCCAACGGGTTTTAAAATGAGTATTTAAATACTGTTTTATTCGTAGAGCGTTATGGGTAGGGGCGCCATCTTATTAAAAGTAAATCTCTATTGTTTCATTTAAAGGAACATCGTCAAGAATATCGAAAAGGTTTGATTGGAGTATGTCCAGATATCTATCTGCATTTAAATTTTCTTCAAAAAAGCGATACACCAGTTTGTTTTGAAACAAAAAACAACATATATTTACCCCAAATCGATCTGTCGGCGAACAGATCGTATCATGTGGGGATTTGTGGAATTCCAATGTCTTTTATTATGTCGGTTATGAATATCGCAACTTGTAATTCGACATTCATCTGACCAAACTATTTTTTGAAAAAAAGAACAATCATCGTTAGATTTGTTAAAAAACCAATGACAAAATTCCAATCGTCTCACATCACCACCAGGATGCAAATATTGAATAATTTTAACAACATAGGGAAAATATTTATTGGACGTCAAAACTCTTTGCGCCTTAAATTTTGTAATTCCAGTTTCAGTTTCTACGTTTCTGATGAACGTAGATTTTTGTTCCTTAAATTACAAAGTTATTTTAGAGAATAAAATTAGGATGTGTGCTTAGGACCTTTCACAATCTAACATCCGCAAATCTCAAATTCAAGACGATAAAAGAATCGATATGTAAAAAAGCAAATACACTATGCATTTGGTCATATTTAAGTATCTTGCTTTTCCCCCGACTGCATCATGAGCATTGCATAGCCGAATCTGACGGCTCAGTCTTATTCAATATCCACTAAAAGTGCTAAACGCGCCTAAAGAAGTTTTCACTTCAATAAAAGTTCAGCTACTACTATTTAAAGTTATCACAGGATATATTACCTGATTATTGGCCTCGACAAATTTCCTTGTTTTCTTTATTATAAGTTTTTGATCTCGGCATCGTAAAAGAGCCCTATGTTTCTAAATTATGTTCCAGTCGTCGGAATATGTCCTTAAATGGTTGCCGTCTTTCAGGATTTTTCCACTTTCAATACAAACTGATATCATATCAAATTTTTCAAAATGTTGATAAGTCATTTTCACAAACGAATATATAAAAATAAAATTGACGTTAAATGCTAATAGCAACTAGAATGTTAACATAGTTGTTTCTCGGATTTTATAGCTTTTGTTTCATGGCCTTATGTGGTTTAAAGTAATAAAGTTTATATTAATCGCCTAGGAAATCAATGTCATCCATGGTGTGCTATATATTTGAAAAGAGAATTTAAAATGCTATCTTTTTAGACTAAAATATACAGGGCGTTCCACTTAAAAAAATGAGGTTAGGTCCGATAACTTTTTTTATCTGACCCCGTACACTTATTCTGAAAAGGGTAGATTATTCAGCTAACATTTTAAAGAATTTTTTGTATAAGACATTTTTCTATATCTCTTTTATCTAAGAAAATATAGGGTAATTTTGAATTTGTCAATTTTTTGATTTTCCCCCCGTATCTCTTAAGCGACCGAAAATTTTCCAATTTTGATTTTTACCATTTTAAGTTTGACCCAAAAAGAGCACATGACACCTACATTACTTTTTTGATAGCACTAACAATTGCGGAGATACCCTATAAAAGTGTCGAAAATGGGACACCCTGTACTTTCTTTTAATTTGATACTTGAATTAAATACTAGTGTTCACTGTGATTAATGTGATTTTTTTATTATTTCAGAATTAAATATTTTTTTTGTTTGTTTATTATTATTTCCTTAAAAATTTCTCATTATCCAATTAAGAGAACCACGGCTCCTCAGGCACAGTCTTCCGGATTTAGAGCACTAGGTCGTGAGGTCTTTAGCTTTATAAAATTATGATTTTTCCAGATTTTTATTTGGGCGCCAATCAACCAAAGGGATTGATAGAAAAAAACAGATAGGTAGAATAGGAGAAAATGAACCAATAAAATCAAGAGAATTCCCTAGCTCCTGAAAGAAAAATAAGCCAATAAAGCACACAATTTTAAAACATTAACAGGTTTATTTATCGCATATATTTATTAAATGGTTACAAACAATGTGAATTTTCAACTTTTGAAATTTTTTACATTTATATTTATCAAATGGTTACAAACGATGTGAATTTTCAACTTTTGAAATTTTTTTACATGTATTCTTAACTTTATCGTTTGGTTGATCTACTTCTATGAGTTTTAAGTGATTAATAAAATGTTCTTGATGACAATTGATTTTTTTTTTTTTATCTCGAAGCTCGATAAACCCTTTCTTTTTAATTTTAATAGACTCTGAAGGGGACTTTACTTACTAATCTAGATAAAATATATTCTCAAAACCAATGACTCTCACTATTATGTGGCTTTTTAATGGAGCAGGGACCAAAACAGATTTTAGAAGACAGCAATAAAATAAAAACACGAAGCAATCAACAATGACTCTCGTAACAGAGCAATAGCAATGTTTGTAAATCACGATATCATAGACATAGATCTAAAAACGCTCAAACCCTAAATAATCATAAAAGTAACTACCACCCTTGTATTAGGATGAAGATACTACAAGTAATAAAATATCACAAGACATTAATTTGGAAATGACACTTTCACAGCTCAGCAGTAAGTTACTTCACTAATGGTTGGGAGCAAATTCAAATTCCAATCAGGATCTTGAATAAACCACCACAAACTAATAATACATAAATTTAGGTACGGACTTAAGGTTTGAATCAAAACTTTACATTTTATGCAACACAATTATTTGTAAATGTTACAATAATTAACAAGGGAGATTAAAAGTAGTGCAAGGCAAGTACAGGGCTTATTTGATAGGCAACGGTGCTCTTTCGAGATCTATGTTGTCCTATCTTTATTTTTAGGGTAAAATTGAAACGGAGTGACCTATGGGTCTGTAAGAAGGTTGGTAGCTGCTTTGCAGCAAAACAAACAATTCTGGGCTAAGGTTAAACAAAAAACGGTAGTTCCTACGTCGATTATCAATCATTCGGCATTAAATGCCATTCGAATAGTTCAAAAAATATTTAATTCTTGGGAGAATTAGTGAAGAAGGTATTACATTATTTGTAAATGCTACAATAATTTACAAGGGGGATTAAAGGTAGTTCACGGCAAGTACAGGGCTTACTTGATAGGCAACGGTGCTCCTTCGAGATCTATGTTGTCCCATCTTTATTTTTAGGGTAAAATTGAAGCGGAGTGACCTATGGGTCTGTAAAAAAGGTTGGTAGCTGCCTTACAGCAAAACAAACAATTCTGGGCTAAGGTTAAACAAAAAACGGTAGTTCCTACGTCGATTATCAATCATTCGGCATTAAATGCCATTCGAATAGTTCAAAAAATATTTAATTCTTGGTAGAGTTAGTGAAGAAGGTATTACATTATTTGTAAATGCTACAATAATTAACAAGGGAGATTAAAAGTAGTTCCAGGCAAGTACAGGGACCAAAATTAAAGTAGTAAAAATCAGTTACTCATCTTTTCAATTGCTGGTTTCTCTCACACGATGTCCTTCACTCGGCATCCCTCGCTGATGGTCCAGACAGCCTTGCTCTCAATCCACCACACGGTTATAAAGAGGTACAAACAAATGGTTCAGCTAGGAACACGACGATTCCGTCTCCAGGGCATAGTTTCTAAATCGGCATCACCGGAAGTTGCTATCCCATAAAATGTCCAAATCTGACCAATCTGCCAAAATCCACAGCACTCAGCGATACCGTAGCTTCCAAACACGGCTTGAGATCCAATAATTTGGGAAAGGGTAGGATAATGTG
Organism: Polydrusus tereticollis; assembly: GCA_963920685.1. Classification (NCBI taxonomy): domain Eukaryota; kingdom Metazoa; phylum Arthropoda; class Insecta; order Coleoptera; family Curculionidae; genus Polydrusus; species Polydrusus tereticollis. Next base: position 139,181,355 of record OY987327.1, read on the forward strand.
AGGAAATTTAGATAATTTAAAATTAAATTGCATAAAACATTCAAATAGGCCGAATACTCTTGAGTGAGTGAGATGAAAACATTTAAAAAGGGTGTAGTAAAATGGACGAACAGGTTAAAATAGATTCAATTAGGATCAACCTAATAATTGAGCAACATCATCAAAAGGAAACGAGTAGCATAAAGTAGCATAAAATAAGATAAAACAGAATGGTATTGGGATAGGATGATGTAGAATAAAACAGAATAAATTAGAATAACTTAGGGGGACTTAGAAAAGCTTGGAAAAACTTAAAATAAATTAGAATAAGTTAGAAGGAATTAGAATAAATTAGAAGGAATTAGAATAGATTAGAATAAGTTAGATAGAAGCCTGAAAAGAGACAAAATGGCGACCATTAGTACCACGCCACGAACGTATTTTAATTTCAATTTATTACCTGTTGGACTGGCTTCTTTATCCCTGTGGCCACAAAATACATCCCCATGACGGGCTTGTTTATTAATGAAGCAGAATAGCCTATTAAATCCAAATTAATGCGGCATTTATGCCTTTAGGACCAAACTTTTATTCACAAAAAAACACTTGTGACCTTAACAGGGTTTAGCGTTGAAAAGAAACGTGAAATTTTGAAGGCACCTTGTTCTGGATGCTTTTACCGGTCGACGCGCGCAATTTGAGCAATACTCGACATACGTTCGGCGGTTTGTCCATCTTACATGCGTTGGGAGGGCATAGGGGCATGTCGTTACCTATTTATTAGAACGATAAGCAGTTTATTCCATTATTACGGGGTACGTTCAGTTAATTGAACTGATGCAATCTTCAGACCTTTCTGGTGCGTTATGAATATTAAGTAAAAATTATTGGAACGATCAAAATGATCGTTACATCACGTATTTAAAAAATATATTATTATATTTCCCATAACAAGATTAGGGGTTTCTTTTGCACATCCTGGTATATGGACATTAAGGGGGTTAAAATCTCTGCGCAAGTTCAAAATAGCTGATTAAAAACCAAGCAGCTCCAGAGTTGTACCCAGCACGTTTGTATTTGATATATCAACTGAAATTTCTTGAAATTGAAAATGACCGTGTATTTTTGGCAGCCAATGCTTATTGGGAGTGTAGCGGCAAACGGTACAAGAATATTCCTGTCAGGAACAAACGAGTTAGGTAAATGGACAAACCGAGAAGCTAAAAAAGCTGGACTGGACACAACAACAAAAAAAATTAGCAATTAATCCGCGAGCTAAATATTTTAAATTGCCGACCAGTCAAATCTTCAAATGAATAATATCATCAAGAAAATATATTTGCAAATATGATGGATAAGATAAATAATAATTTCAGCTGCAGCAGCCGCAGCCTTCTTCATCGATGTCTATGAGGAAAATCACGGCCACCTCAAAACAAACCCACATTATTAGCTATTATATTTGTACTTTTAGCGCAAACACATTTTATTCCTACTTTTAAGTATATTTTTAATAAATTTGTTGTTCATTATGTTTTATTTTAAAATATGAAATATGGTTTTTCGGCAAATCTTTCACCGAATACCACTCGTGCATCAGAAATAATCAGGTAATTCTGCATTCACGCTTTCAAGCAGAATTAAAGGTAATTTTGATGCACTTGTGGTATTAACCCCGATAACTTTGATTCGACGTTAGTTAGGATCTACCCATGCGAATTATGTCCACCCTCTTAAATAGCATTCAGCTTTGCTCCAATAGAGTACTAAAATTAAACCTACTTCTTAACTTGCATATTTCTGATAATACATATTATGTTGACTACATTATATGTCATCCACAACCGTAAATTTTATGGGATTTCCCGGCATATTTGTGAATTACGGTTAATACGGTTTGATGACAAAATTAAAAGGACAATTCCTAGAGAATATAATTGTTGAATAAAGGTTTCTGTTAAAAAATCATACAATTCCAATTATTTTTTTTTCTAATTTTGTCTCGAAAAATAGATATTTCGAACGCGCTAGCGAGTTCGAAATATATCCATTTCGAACTCCGAATTTTATTTTTTAAAAGTTGGCATTGGTTATATTTAAATGTTTTATTCTGTTGACGTCTGACGTTTCCTGTTATTGTTATCCATGAGAAAAGAAAGTTTTCGGGATTTCTCTGGTAAAAGTTGATTTATCGTTTTATTAGCAATATCCCTTAACTCAGGGGGAGTTAAACTTAGATTATCATGCTCCATATTTTTTTAATTATAATTATGAACAACTCTATGAAATATTAAATCACAAATTTCGTGACAATGACACAAAGAAAATATTATTTATTGTCAAGGCTACTATGATAAAAAGAAATTTAGAGTATTACCAACATAGAATTTAGACACACAAATTTACAAAATTTGAAGGGTTGATTTTCTTTTTAAATATGTATTTTCTTATTGAAAAAAATACAAAATAGAAAAAATAGTATAAAGTACGTGTTTTATAAAGCAGTTAGAGCACTTGTCCCGTTAAAAAACTCGCCGCAAGCGGCTCGTTTTTTAACATGGACGCGTGCTATAAGATGATGCTTTATAAAACATGTACTTTAATATACTATTTCGAAAAAGGTTTCAGAAACACAAGGACATAATATTTAAGAAACTAGTCGTTGACATTGACGTTAATTTCTCTCGATCTTTTGTATTGAAGTATCGAATTTTTAATTTTCATAAGTGTCACCAAAAAGTAAATCTATTTTTAAACCTTATCTATAGAGGTTCAAAGCGGGGGTGAGGCCCCCCGCCCCAACGTGACTAAGCTGCCGCCATCCGATGACGAGCCCATAACCCAGACAGACGTACAGCAGACGATTGAAGAGCGTATGGAAGCAAGTGAAAGACGAATGGAGGCAAAATGGCGTAAGATGATGAATGATGATAATAATACGGAATGGCTAAATAAGATCAAGCAAATAAAAGAAGAAAGTATGAGGAAGTCGACTGAGTTGAAGGAGATGAGTAAGAAGGGAGTTGAAGGACGAAATTGGTAGGTACAAGACTAACACCATTAACGAGACATAATCAGACAGTAATATTAATTTAAACTTAAAAATCGACAAAATTTTTGACAGTTCATTGACAAATACAGGTAATTTGACAAAATTAGGTACAAGGACCGACACCAACAAAGACTCGAATGCTGTTCGCAAACTTAACAGTTTACAGGTCAATATTGACGATATCAAGGTATTACATGCTGGTTCAGACATGGAAATGGATTCTTTGTCTGAATCTGACGTTAGTAGCGAGCAGTGGTCTAGTCAAAAGACCAGACGTACTAAAAAACGATCCAACAAGAACGCCGAAACTGAAAGTAATAATAAAAAAGTGGCCGGTACTTCTGCGTGGCCGAATCTACCTAAAACAAACAATATCGCACTAACCAATCATTTGACGCACAAAGTATCACAATCCAATCAAAAAACTTCTGGTAGTCGTATCGAGGCATCCGCGCCACAAATCAAATCCCCCGTTCCGAGCAATTCAAACGCCGTCACTGATGGTGTATCGGAGACTGGCCCGCCGAAACTGCGAGTCCCTCCGATCATCATCAGGGACAAGACAAAATTTAATGAAATTACTAGTCACTTGCGCACAATTAAGGTAGACTATGGTCGCGCTGTGACCGTGCCGGATGGTGTCAAGATACATCCCCCTACTCCAGTGGATTATCACAAGATCGAAAAATTCCTTGTTGCTAATAATCTATATCACCACTCGTTCAGGTTCCAGGACGAAAAAGAGTTACACGTTGTACTCAGAGGCGTCCTGGAAACCTGGACTGAAGAAAAGATCAAAGGTGACCTAAAAGATCTTGGTTATAATCCATCACGTGTGATCCGATGGAACGGTCGTAACGGGGCCCCATTGCCCTTGGTATTGGTTTTCTTGCCGCGGACGGAGAAGACGATCTTTGATCTAAAAGATCTGGACTCTATGTCCATTAGAGTCGAAGCGCAGCGAGCGCGCGCCACTATTTCGCAGTGTGATCGCTGTCAGTTGTTTGGACATTCAGAATTTCGGTGCACTGCACCGGTCAAATGTTTGAAGTGTGCTGCCAACCACTTCTCGTTCCAATGCACCAAACCAAGAGAAGAGAAGGCAAAATGTTCAAATTGCGAGGGTGATCACCCCGCGAATTACAAGGGTTGTCCACGGCACCCGACCAATTAAGGAAAGAATATTATTAATAATAATAAAAACAACAATGACATCACACCGAAAAGCAACTTTCGCTGGGGACAACAAGACATTAGTAAACTGGCTAGTGATGGTAATGCGAAGGCGACCACAAATATTCCGTCGCAAGAAAAACCAATACCCGGCGCTATGAAAGCAGCTCTGCAAAGCACAATGCAGAGCTTCCTCAAGCAGTTCACTAAGATAATGGACACTCAACTTAAATCTATCGGGGTGTTTTTCAGAAAACCGTTGGTTAAATGACGGCGCAACCGGAGACGGCATATATTAAGCTCGCTACATTTAATGTCAATTCAACCAAGCAACGGAGACTCGAACTTATCGAGTTTGTCGAGAGACATGAGATAGATGTGTTTCTTATCCAGGAGACATGGTTAAAAGGAGAGAGGTTTTCTTTCCCAAATTACACAAAATTTAGGAACGATCGCCTAGGTAGACGCGGGGGCGGAACTATGATTCTGGTTAAGAAGCACATTTCGGCTCAAGTTGTGCCAGGTCCTGACAATTGTTCCCATATTGAAGGGAACTTCATTTCTATTAGATTCAAAAACAATCAACGCGTACACCTGGGATCTGTTTACTGTACTCCGTCGGTAAATTTCACAGGCAACTGCTTACAAAAAATTTTTGGAAATAACAATACAACGATTATAGGGGGCGACCTCAACGCCAAACATACGGTCTGGGGATGTAGGTATACAAATCCAAGGGGGCGCTCCCTATTTGAATTCTCTGAAGCGCTAAACTACCACATTCTACCGCCGGAGGAGCCCACGCATTGCTTTACGCGGGGCCTTCCGGATATCTTGGACATTTTTGTTGTCAAAAATGCTGTTCAAATGTCTCAGCCATCGGTCATCTGTGATCTGACCTCAGACCATGTACCGGTCGTTATAGAAGTGGGTAATCCCCTCGAAAAAGGTAGAGGTTTTGTATCCCGCACCTCAACAAACTGGCCAAGGTATACTAATATAATGAAAAATGTAGAGGTGTTACGACCTCTACATAGTCCACTGGACATTGACAATGCAGTAAGTAAGATCACAGATGACATCAACGCAGCGTTGGCCCAAACTTCTGTTACAAAAGTGTCCAGGTATTCAAAATACGGGACTTGATCTGATGAAATAAAAAATCACATAAGAATTAAAAATCGGTTGAAGAATAGGGCGTATCGTACTGGAGATCCTCGCATCAAGGCGAAGGCTAATCGGGAAGCTCAGGTAGTCAGGGATTTGTTGACTGAACGGCAATGGAACATGTGGGACGACAGGGTCCAAAGTCTTTCTATGGCGGATAATTCCATCTATAGAATGACCAGGACCTTGATCAGAGGCGCACGAGCACCTATGTCCCACCTAAAAAATCAGGAGACAGGTATGGTTTTAATCGATGCCAAAGATAAAGCTGAATTGATCGCAGACAAACTTTGCGATCAGTTCAGCGAAAACCCGACCAATGACGCGTTAGGAGATGAGAGGGTCTCAAGGACGATAAATATTTATAAAACAATCAATCACTCATTTCAGGCCTTTCCCCAAGTCACCATAAACGAGGTTAAGTCCCTAATAAGGGTTTTGAATATTAAAAAAGCCTCGGGTTTTGACGGTTTAAAAAATGCGGCGTTGCGAAATCTACCTGACAAAGCTTTGGGGATCATAGTAAGCATATCCCAGGCTATAATCAAAGAAGGCCACTTCCCGGCTGCATGGAAACACGCAAAGGTTATTCTGATTTATAAAAAAGGTGAGGACCCTACAGCGCCGGCTAGCTATAGGCCGATTAGTCTGCTGTCGAGCCTAGGGAAAATCACTGAAAAGCTTATCTTAAGTAGAATCAATGACTTTGTGCTTACACGAAACGTTCTGCCTGCCGAACAGTTTGGGTTCCGGCCTGAACATTGCACAGTCAGGCAGACGACGCGACTGACATCGAATATAGTCAAAGGTTTCAATAAAAGGGCGCATACGGGAGCGGTTTTCTTTGACGTAAGCAAAGCATCCGACAAGGTCTGGCACAATTGTCTCTTGTTAAAGTTGATAAGGCTCGGAACTCCGAACTACTTAATCAAGGTGGTAGCTTCTTTTTTGGAGAATAGAAGTTTTGCGGTCTCGTCAGAGAACGCACTTTCTTCGAATAAACGCATCAGGGCGGGAGTGCCGTAAGGCTCACCTCTCTCTCCTATGTTGTATAATATTTATACTCATGATATTCCGCGAGATAGATTTACGCAGCTCTATCTTTTCGCTGACGATACAGCAATTACTTCGACTTCTAAATCACCGCGCATTGTCGTCAGTCGGATGCAGCGTCATGTAATCGAGCTGGAAAAATGGCTTTCGGCTTGGAAGATTCGCCTGAATCCCGCCAAGACGAAAGTCATCTTTTTTTCAAAAAGCACCGTGCGCAGGCCTGAAACAAGGCTTCGGGTTAATGGAGTTCAAGTGAACTTGTGCCAGGAGGTGAAATACCTGGGACTTATATTTGACCGAAGGCTTAACTGGAGGCTCAATTAAATTAATAGAGTAAAGCTTGCATTGCGACAATTAGGCTCTATCTACCCCCTGCTTCACAGGCGGAGTAGACTTTCAAATAGGACTAAGGTCAACCTCTACAAGGTATTGGTCCGGCCGGTTCTCACTTATGGTGCACCTTCGTGGTGCAACATAAGCAGAACGGAGCTTAATAGGTTCCAGGTAATTCAGAACAGGGCGTTAAAAACTATCGCGGACGTACCTAGATATACATCCAACAGAGTGCTTCACCGTGACTTTCAAATGCAGACGATAAACGAGTTTTTCTTGAAAATTATTAAAGACTATTACCGACGCACAGACGTATCGACAAACCCACTAATCACAGACTCACATACAAGATCTAGACAAGACACGACATACAAACTACCAAAAGACTGGCTCCCTGTTGGTCCCAATCCAAATCCATAGTAGAGAGGCACTATATGAAATATAATAGAAAAAGGCACCAAAACTTTGCAGACAAAAACTTTTAAAAGAAAACGCACGAACCAAAATTATTTAAGGCAAGAGCCGATATCAAAATTTCTGTAAACGATAATACCCAAACCGTACACAATGAATAACAGAAGTCGAAGGATAAAATCCTGACGTAAAAATACATTCAAGAACCCGAGTTTAAGAAACTACGTACGACCAGAAAGTCGTACGACAACGCATTCAGTAGACAGGCAGCCCAATGCCGTGCGAAACTAAAGGTTGATAACTCTTGGGAAGGTATAGGCTGGGGTAGTTATAGTAACTCAGGACCGTGGTTCGAAGTTCACGTAAAAAATGGCCCTGACAGCGAACGAGGATGTAAAAATCCAAAATAGGAAAGGAAACGTGTTTTTATTTATAATTATTTAGGTTCCTAAAAATCTGATATTATTTGCCAATGATGGAGCGATATTTGAAGCCTTAAATTTCATTAATATATCTAATAAAATTACGTACACATAACACTATTAAGACAATCTAAAATATTCCTACTGCCAACATACGCCAGATATAAGTTATTATTAAAGTTATGCACAGATGTTTATTAAGGGCGCAACTAAAGTGGATGAGGGTCGATCCATTTGGTTTGATTATTAATTCGTGTGGCTTTTGTGGGATTTACAAAAGATATTCAGTAGATTATAACGCCCTTGTTGTTTTTACTTGGGCATTCAAAGAATGCCGAATATTGGTTTTTCCCTTTGAAGTATGTGCCTTTTGTTAGATAAAACATAATTTAATCTAATAAAATGTTATGAAATATTTCATGAAGGGCCATGAAGGTACACATCAACTAGGAATGTTTATTATGAATTTAAAGAGGAATAATATATTTTATTCTTTACTGAATAATTATAGGCTTTTATTGTTTTGGTTACGTTTACTATAAACAAAGTCATAACCCCTTGGGATATCATTACACTGAGAAAATTGTAACGTATATAATATATATTAAAAAAATATATTTTAGTTACATATGATTTATATCTAAATATATGATACTGTATGCTTAAAAATAAAAAAAAATATACAGGGTGGGCCTACAAGGGCGCGTCGGTCACTAGATGCTAAACTGTTGAACTTATGAGAAAATTTTCTTAATAAAACCTATAACGTCTCGACTCTGCTATACCCTAAAATTATTTTCAAGTATACAGGGTGTCTCAAAAAAGAGTAACACCAAAAACTATATTTTTGTTAAATGGAATACCCCACCTTTTTATGTAGCATTTAAAGCCTCTATCGGTTGTGTATTTAACTTTTAATTTGTATGTAGATCGAATGCAGCGTTGCCAAGCTATGAATTAAAGAAAGAAAAATCAGTCAAAAACATACTTTTTTAAACTGGTATATCTCCGCCACTGCTTCCTAATTTCCCTGACAAAGTTACATGTAATCTAATGCTGGCCTAGTTTATCCTAAACCGTCCTCACTTTTCGATTTAAATATACAGGGTGTCCAGAAAACTTGTTCAAACATCTCTATTCTCAATTCGATTTTAATTGAATTTCTTAAATACAACATCCTGTATATTATTTTGCCGTCGAAAAGCCTAAAGTGTCCCCTTTCAGAAAATATTATGTTTGCCGTATATTAAGGTTTTTCCGTAACTTTACAAAGAAAATTTTAAAAATTGTAGGCGGCATGGCTCAAGGAATCGAAACAATTGTTAGACATTGGCATAAAAATATTTATAACAATATAATATTATATTTAATATATATTTTTAGGTACAAAATATCAATAAACGCAACATAAATAAATAATTAACATAAACATAATTATTTTAAATAAATTAATTTATTAGATATTCAAACACTCTACCATTTTGCTGTAAACATATATTTAACCTGTCTGCTAAAGATCTATTTACATTTTGTAACATTAAGGGAGTAACTGAATTAAATGCTTCTCTTATTCTTTCCCGCATGTTTGCCGCTGTAGTTGAAGGTGTTCCGTAGACCAGATTTTTAACGTATCCCCATAGGAGAAATCAAGTTTTGTCATATCTGGTGACCTTGGAGGCCACAGAACAGGTCCGCGTCTTCCGATCCAACGGCCAGGAAATTTTTTATCCAGAGTATTTCGAACTCCAATATTAAAATGAGCAGGCGCCCCATCTAACTGGAACCACATTCTTCTTAATAGTAATAGTGGTATATTTTCTAACAGATTATCAAGATCTTCATTTAAAAAATTTTGAAAAATATTCCCATTGAGGTGTCCATCAAAAAAATGAGGTCCTATTACGTGGTCTCCAATTATGCCTCCCCAGACGGTTAAGCTCCGTCTATGTTGCTGGTCAATAGACCTTAGAAAATGTAGATTTTCATCGACATAGAAGTGCAAATTATGTCTGTTCACATGACCATTATTGTGGAATGTCGTCTCATCGGTAAACAATACAATATTAAAAAATCGTACATCCTCTCGAATTCGAGCAAGACCCCAATTACACAAATTTATTCTATTCTCAAAATCTTGTCCATCAAGTGCTTGATGCAGTTGCACACGATATGGATGGAACTTATTCTTACGTAACATTCTCTGATTCTGAAAATTTACTAAACAATCATATAAACATATTTACACATAACAAGTTTTTCAATTACTAGTAATTACACAGTAAATACGAACAAATATACATAGAAGATTATATTTCAATGTTCATCATACACCTAATATTTTTTTTTCTAAAACTTCTGACGGCATTCGATAGTTGATATCCCCATAGCCCGGCACATTCCTGAATTATTCGTCTCTTGAGGTGTTTTCTGTCTCGGGGCCGCCTTTTATATACCCTTTCGTTGAGGACACCCCACAAAAAATAATCCAGTGGGGTGAGATCCGGGGACCTCGCTGGCCAATGACAAAAACGCAAATCTTGATCTGTACCTCTTCCTATCCACTTATTAGCAAAATTGCTGTTTAGCCAATGTCTAACTTGCAATGCAAAATGTCCGGGAGCCCCATCTAGCTGAAAGAATAAGTTTCATATACCGGCCAAAGGTATATCATCCAGCATATCACTAAAATCATTTTCTAGAAAATTTAGAAACACCTCACCGTTTATATTACCATCAAAAAATATTGGTCCCAACAGTCGGCCCCCGACTATACCACACCACACATTCACTTTTTCAGAATATTGGTTTCGGCACTGTATAACCCAATAAGGGTTATCCACTGACCAATAACGGGGGTTTTGAGAGCTTACAATACCGTTGGTCGTAAAAACAGCTTCATCTGAAAAAATTATTTTAAAAGGTAAACAGCGATCGTCCTCCATAACGCCTAATAACCACGCAGAAAAATCTAGTCTCAATTCCGGCTCCCCTGGTAATAATGTATGGGTAAATTTTGGCTTAAAAGGTTTAATTTTATGTTTTTCTAGAACCATTCTAATGAAGTAGATTTTTAAGTCCAAACCCCGAGACATTTGCCTTAAACTAGTTTTAGGGAATTCGTTGATGTAGAGCAAAACATTAAGTTCATCATTTTCATCGTATAAGCGAGGAAGATTATTTTGACCTTGGTTTTCTCTTCTCCGAAAAAAGTTTGGAGACCACCGTTTGAATTTACTCATAACATTACTTATTGTTTGATGGGTTATTGGTGTTGGTCTTTCCGGGTGATTATTGTTGAATTCTTCGGCTGTTTCTCTATTTGTGCGATAATTATTTACAGGCAAAAATTTTAATTAATAATTATTATTCTTTATTTAAAACTTTACTTAATAAAACAATAATTTATTGTTGTTCTGTATGGTGTATAATGAACAACGTGGGGGGCTTATTTATCCATATTGTTTATCAAAGTGTTAAGTAACTATTCAAAAAAAACTTTATCATTGCCCTGTATACTACAAATTAGTTGACGATTTAATGCGCTTTTCGCTCTTTCTAATTTGCCGGTTAATAAATATTAATATAAAATTTTTTCACATTTAGAATTAAAGTTTTCCGTTCTTTGAGACACCCCACCCCGTACAACATTAAAAAGAAATTCTTATGCCAATCTTAATAATTTTAAAAGCAAAAATTTTTATAAAGAATAACTTTTTTTCGAGAAATTGATAATAAAGAAGTTTTTCATTTGGCAAGCAAATCCACGCACACGCTGTATAAGGCTCCTGGTTCCAATAATACGAAATTGGAGATTCAAAACTTCATGGCGGTGAACGATATTTTGAAGAATGTTATAAAAAAAATGGTCTTTTAGAAATTTTAAAGGTATTTTGTATAAAAAAAAGTATACAGGTGTCGATTTAAAAATTTTCAATGCAAATATCTCGAAAACTACAAAAGTTGGCGAAACGCGATTTGGTATAAATGTTACTTGGGTAGGGGGAACTAGAACCACCATACTTTAGTCAAAGGGTCAGTCACCCCCTAGGAGCCCCACACCACCACTTGAAAATTTTAAATGGCACCACCCACTTTGTTATACCTTAAATAAAAGGTCTCACTGAGTAGTATTTAACTGCACAAATCGATAGAAAAGAGAATTTGTAATTGGAATAAAGCAATTTATGAAAATATTTAAATATTGAATCTTGTTGAAAATGTAGCAAGTTTTCACCTATGTTCCTAATTCTGGCAATATTCAGCTGATTTTGATTTGAAAATAGGTTGTACTATTGTTTACAACAAAATAGAATGCATTTTGAGCATTTATCAAATAAAATATCATTTAATTTTTTTCGTTTTCAATTTTATTCGAATTACAAATTTTCTTTTCTATCGATTCTTTTTGTAGAGCTAAATACTACTCAGTGAGACCTTTCATTTAAGGTATAGCAAGGGGGATGGTGCCATTTGAAATTTGAAAGTGGTGGTGACTGACCCCTTGACTAAAGTATGGTGATTCTAGTTCCCACTACACAACACAACATTCATACCAAATCGCGCTGTTCTAACTTTTATAGTATTCGAGATATTTGCATTGGAAGGTTTCAAGTTGACACCCTGTATGTTTGTGACGCATTGGTAAAGGAAATGGGACATAGATACTGTGCTACGACTCCCACCTTATTATTGTATTTTTAATGCCATAGAACACATGTGGCACCAATTAAAATCAATTGTTAGGTTAGAAAATAATTCTCCGACTTTAAGTTGTAGAATTAATAAAAAAATGTTCATTTTCATTAAATTAATATACAGGGTGAGTCAACAAGGTGTTCGCCTTCGATAGCGCCTAAACTGTAAGATATATAAGAAAAAGTTTTATACAAGAGTTATAGGGTTTGCAATGGAGCATAACGTAAAAATATTTTGCGTTATACAGGATGGTTCAAAAAATTGGTAATACATAAAATTATTTTTTTAAAATGAAACACCCTATATATTTTTTCTTTTTCTGATTCCGTCAGAAAGAATCTCTACAGTCATATTTACTTTTTTGAATTTGATTGCGACGTTGTCAAGTAAATAATTATTTCCTGGTATATTATGAATTTTTTTTGACTTATTAAAAAAATCATAGTTGCCTATAGAATCAATAGAATTAAACAAAATTTTTACCATAAGTACCTTAAAATACTTGGTACGTAAGCATATCACTATTTGTTCTATTTATTATACGGGGTGTTCGTGTTGACTTGGCAAATTTCGCTAATTTAAATATGCATTATGTCAATTTTTTTAAATGGAACACCCTGTATTTTTTTAACTGATAAGGTGTATTTTTCATGCCTTTATTTTCTGTTAAATATGTCATCTACCTAAATCTTCTAGTTTTTGAAATATTGTATATTTTATGAAAAGCTACACGAAAATTAGTAATTGTATTATTTTAATCAATAATGCCATGGGCAAAATAATTAAAATTGGAATATTCATTGGAAAAATAGAAATATATATCAAGATGGTCATGACAAAATAAACTCTTTACCTTGACATAAGTTGTTATTATTATTATTAAACTTATTTATATTGGTATTATATAATAAATATTGTTTAAATTTTCTCCTTTATCACTATTTTTGATCTTGGTGTATTTTGACCATGAACTTTTCACATGCAGAACTTATTGACATGACTTATGCTTTAGGAGCACGTGAAAGAAATTTATTTTTAGCTTCGAGGATTTATGCCCAACAACATCCACAAAGTAGACATCCTCATCCAACTGCTTTTGAGCGATTAAAAGAGAGATTTGAAAGAACAGGAAATATCGATTATGAAATACATGAACGAGTCAAGCCAGCGACTAACGATGACAATAAATTAATGACAGCTTTAAGTGTAGTTGAAGATCCTCACAAGAGTACTCGACAGCTAGGCAATGAACTGCCGTTTAGTGCATCATCAGTGTCAGGAATGCATCGTAGTGAACATTCTCATCTATATCATATTCAGTGATTGTAAGAATTAGAGCCGAAAGATTATGAAAATAGAGTAATATTTTTCCAGTGGGCTAAAGGTATGATACAACAACAACCTCGTTTTTTTTAATATGTTATGTTTAGTGATAAGGCTACATTTCATAGAAACGGATGTGTGAACAAACATAACTTCCATTATTATGATACTAGCAACCCCTTTTTTACACGAGAAACTAATTTTCAACATCGGTGGTCGCTATCATTTATATTATATCATTGGTCCACATTTCTTTCATGGAAACCTTACTGTACCTTGATTTTTTGCAGAATCATTTAGAAGTGCTATTAAACGGGTAACCAGAACATACTCGGGAAAGAATGTGGTTTTAGCAGGATGGAGCGCCAGCTCATTACAGTCTACTAGTGAGACATTTTTTAAACCGACGTTTCCAACACCGTTGGATCGGTAGGGGAGGCCCAGTATCTTGGCCAGCAAGGTCTCCCGACCTTACCAAGCTAGATTTTTTCTTATGGGGATATGTAAAGGAAATAATACATAAGACGGTTCCTACCAGAAGAGAAAATATGCAAAATCTAATTCGAGAGGTGTTCCAAACCATCACTGCAAATAACTTAAGAAACGTAAACGACTCATTTGCGAAAAGAATTCGTTCATGTAATTTGAACTTTGGAGGACACATTGAACAAAATTTGTAACAAGACGGTTTTTCTTTAATTATTATCTGTAATACTTCTTTTTAGTTTGGTTTATTTATACTATAAATGTGTAAGATGTTCGTTTTAATTATAATACATTTAATGTTAATACTTAAAAGAACAGATGATATTCTTTCGTTGACCGAATACCTATGCATTTTTTCGTTTCTAAAATTTTCTAAAGAGGACTCAAAAATATGTATTAGTTTGATTGATGTTTATGCCCATTTTAATTTTTTACCCATGGCATTCTTGATTAAAATAATAAAATTACTAATTTTCGTGTAGCTTCTCATAAAATATACAATATATCAACAACTAGAAGATTTAGTAGATGACATATTTATATATAATAAAAATAAAGGCATTTGAAAAATACACCTTATCAGTTAAAAAACTACAGGGTGTTCCATTTAAAAAAACTGACATAATGCATATTTAAATTAGCGAAATTTGCCAAGTCAACACGAACACCCCGTATAATAAAAAGAACAAATAGTGATATAGTTACGTATCAAGTACTTTAAGGTACCTACTTATGGTAAAAATTTTGTTTAAATTGATTGATTCCATAGGCAGCTATGATTTTTTTAATAAGTCAAATAAAAATCATAAAATACCAGGAAATAATTATTTACTTGACAACGTCGCAATAAAATTCAAAAGAGTAAATATGACTGTAGAGATTATTTCTAGCGGAATCAGAAAGAGAAAAATTATATAGGGTGTTTCATTTGAAAAAAATTATTTTATGTAGTACCAATATTTTGAGCCTTCCTATATAACGCAAAATATTTACACGTTATGCTTCATTGCAAACCGTGTAACTCTTACATAAAACTTTTTTTATATCTGTTGCAGTTTAGGCGCTATCGAAGGCGAACACCTTGTTGACACACCTTGTATATACATCATACGAGTATAATTACTTCATTTCCTTAGTCCGACCCATTACTGTATCTTCATACTTTACATATTTATTGTTCACATAATGGGATCGACTGTTTAGTTTTATTGCAGTTAAAAGTTCGAAACCATTTATTGTGAAAAGAACTTTATCACAGCGTTAAGATATAATATGTCTATAATAAGTATCTCTATTGAATTCAGGAACAATCTTATTTTTATTCCAAGAAAACTTGTATTATCTGATTTATTATTTATTTGTTAACTTTAGTAATAAAAAGTATTTTAATATTCTAACATATACTATCCTAAATTTGGGACTACTTGATCTAAAATATTTCTATTGTTTTTTTAAATATATTATGGTATGTCCTAAAGGGACACATAAAATATATCTTATATAAATATAATTATTTTTAAATTTACGATATATTTTTCTCAGTATAGAGGAAATTAGCAAACCATAATTCCCTCCATCTTTTATAGGTAATAACCAATTATAATAAGCCGTAACAAACATTAGTAACTTAATAGCAACAAATGAAGCCTCCTACCAGCAACGTTAATATTGTAAGTATTCCGTAAGAGAAATAATAAAAAAAATATTCCGTTTTAAAAGGAACAATAAATATAATATTAAAGTCAATAAGAAATAAAATTATCTATGTACAAATTTCCCTCGGTAATTAACAGTCTGATAATTCCCTTGCTACTTAAATAACTCTTTATATTGCGAACATAAATAATTACCTACTTAATAGAAATCGAGGTACCTAATACTTTTTTCTTGAGCTACTTCATTATTACTCGTAAGGAGAATTAGATTACTAGGTAGAGTGACTAAATAAAAGGGGTTTAGCTATATCTATCCATGTATTGATGCATAATTTTATTAGGTAAAAAGTCTAACATTTTTTAGTTTAGAAATACAAAATACGAATGACACTATTTAAAAAAAAAATTGTCTGGAGAATGTCATCACTCTGGAATGACCTCTCAGAGGCCGTTTTTCCAACGAGTATAATCTTCAATCATTCAAGATCAACGTAAATCATTTTCTATGCACAGACACCGCCATAGCATATATTTAGAGAATCCAACGAATTAAGCTGAAACATTAGTTCAAGAATCAATCGTAAGAAACAGAAATATCAAGAACTAAAAGAGTGCGAAAAGGACGTTTTCCATGTTTAGCCCTCAGTTTAGGTCCAAATGAGTGTTGCTTTACATAATTTCGCAACAGCTGAAAAAGATAGCCAATCATCAAAAGTAAATGAAGAAACAGAGGACCTCATTAATAACCTTGAGATAGTAGAAAATAATTATCCTCTTAACATTCGAAATTATCATTATCGAAGGTATCTAATTAATAATTATCTTAATATATTGAATTAATTGTATCATGTATTGAGAGTGAGAAAACTGACTTAAGAAATCAGCTGTTTATTTCAGATACTTTTAAATATTTTACCTTAATAGGATATGGAATTCCCAAAAAAAAACATACATAAGAAATTTGAAGGTTAGAGGAAATAATAGATGTGTTTTGAACTTTTATTGTCATTATTTACTTTATCACAATAGTATACATCTCTAGTTGTTTTTTGGGGAATACTTAACAGTATACCTACACGGAGAAAATTGTATTGTAAAATATGTATATTAAACAAATTATATTAGAGTTCAATATTTTTTATATTTGAGCTAAACATATATTTTATTTTAACTTAATATAAAAATATGTTAAAGAAATTTCCCAGAAATATTCCGGTAGTTAACATATAAATATCTGCTTTAAATATATGTATATTACTGATTTTAGTAATAAATATATCATATATTAAAATTTTTTTTTTCAACCTGTAACAATTTTAATGTTAATGGTCTCTTTGTCTTGGAATTATATTTCTTTTTCAAATCTTATTTGAATTTCAGTGACCTTCTTTTGACCTCTTAAAGTATCCTTACTTTTTCAGCCGTTTGTAGCTTCGTAAGTATTTTTTTTTGTCTTCTTGTTGATATGGATATAAAAGTTTATACCTACCTAGCCCGTCTACACAGAGTAATTAAGTTATAAATTAGTTTTTCAAATGGGGTAGAGGATGTGAAATTTGCTGCACCCCCTCCTCTTTTAAACAGTTCTTGTTTTGTTCATTTTTTAAATTTCATTCCCCTGTTACTTTTTCGCAGGCATTGTAGTTATCCTTTAACAACCATTGAAACTTTAGAAAAAGAAAACGAACTAAATGCACGTGACTTAAAGAAATTTAAACTTGACTGCTTTTCATTGAGAGAGCAACTTGATACTTGTAGGATAAATAAGGTGCACAGGAAACTGTGTGATAATGGTACCCAGACCCAGTGTGAGCTGAATCGTTTTGATATTGGTCAGGTTGCTGGAAAGATTTTGCGCCCCGTTGTCAGTAAAGAAAGTAAGGTAACAAAGGTTTTGATATTGTCAGATGAACAGGGCAATAATTTGGGTTATATCTTGAGACAGCAGTTGTTGAGGTCTGCTAAGAATTTTAATAGTTATGATAATTTTAAGGTTGAACATATTATAAAACCAGGCGCTAGTTTTAACAACGTAATTAATAATGTAGAAGAACTGTCACGAGATTTTTCGCGCGACGACTTTATTATGGTGATGGCAGGATCTAACGATTTCTATAACAATAGATCCCCACCAGCGAAATCTATTTTAGAAATGCTTAAAAGTTGTTCTCATACAAATCTGGTCTTTTTGTCGGTTCCATATGTGTTTTCCTGTGATATTGATTTAAATATATTTGGATTTAATAAGAAACTGTACAGTATAGTCGATAGAGTAAACGCTGTATCTGATAATGATGTTTATTTTGTCGACTGTAACTCATTGAATGGTATAAAAATTAGCAGTAAATCTATTTGTAAATCGCTAGGAGATATTGTTTTGTCTTGTGTACCTCAGAAAAAAAATCTTATCTTTATAAAAACACAGAATATTTTTGAAGTGACTCCTGATAACTCTTCTAAGGCGCAAAGTCCCTGTAATACTGGGCCTGCACCTGTGGTGGTCACTGTAGACAATTCTGTGAACGCCCACAGCCCCAGAGAAAAAGCCGTACATCATGTCATTTGTGAGGGGCCTGCCAACACTAATGAAGAAGATAATGAAAGTGATGACAATGTTTTTTTATAGTGTCGCCTCCAGGTGAGGAGGCTACCCCTGAACATGGTGTTAGGAGTGAGCCCAAGCCCAGCTTATCTTTGATATTGCTGAATATTCAATCGATACGAAATAAATGTGATGATCTGTTTATATTTTTAGAATGTAGTAATTTTCCCGATATGGTCCTGATTACTGAGCATTGGCTAAGGCCGGACGAATGTTTCTATGTTCAGGATTATACTCCTATCACGGTGTTCTGTAGGGAAAATTCTTTACATGGCGGCACTTTAATTTTAGTTAAAAAATCTTCCTATTTTAATAACTGTTTTATACCTATTGATAAGTTCAACTTTTTACTGGAAGAGGGCACATTTGAATTCTCTTTGTGTTTTTGCAGGCAAAATAAGCTTTATATACTCTGTATTTACCGGTCACCCTCGGTGGAAGTCAGGGAATTCTTGACTCGGCTTGATGTCATTTTGTCTCAACTACCATCATGCTCTAAAGTAATTTTGTCTGGGGACCTGAACATAAATTTTAATGACAAACAGTCTATGAATACTGTTCTGCTTACGAATTTATTTGTATCTTACGGGTTATGTATGCATGTTAACTCACCGACTCGTATAACCGAAACTTCGGCTACTCTAATTGATTACTTCTGCTCAAACTTTAATAACGTTTCATGTTCAATTTTAAATTCGGGTCTCTCCGATCATGAGGCGGTGAGTTGTACTTTTGACAATGTTTTATCCGGGTTAGGGCCTGCTCGTCGTCGCGGTAGAATTTATGATAGGGCTAGCTTTGACAGATTCAATCACTTGTGTCTTGGTGTCAATTGGCTTGGTATAGGGCGGTCTCCGGAGCCCGTTGCTGCATTTCATGCTGTTGTGCTTGACGTTTTCGAGAGATCCTTCCCTTTGAGGTGGATTAAATCAGGACCCCGGAAGCGAAAGCCCTGGCTAACAAGGGGACTCAGACTGTCAGCAGCTAATCTTCGCTCCCTTAACTACATAAAGAAATTCTGCAAAACTGATGGTTTCATATCTTACTGTAATAGGTATCAAAGCATATACCGCAGAGTTGTCGACTCTGCAAAAACGCTATATTATAATCAAAGGCTCACAAGCGCTAGAAATAAGCAAAAGGAAAGCTGGTCTATTATAAATGAACTATGTAATAGGTCTGGCCAGGGCAATGTTCAGGTCGGGGTTGATCCGAACGATCTAAATGCATTTTATTGTAACATTGCTGCCAATTTGGCCCAGAATCTGCCAATGGCTACTGATCCTCTCTCCTTTCTAAATGATCTTTCCGTGCATGGCTCATTTTACTTTTTCCCCACTCAGGTGCACGAAATCAAAGAAGCATTAAAAAGCATAAAAAATAAAAAATCCTGTGGGGATGATGGAATCTCCGCAGAAGTCCTTCAACGATTACCGGACTGCGCTCTGGATGCCTTGGCTGCTGCTATCGATGACTCTTGGTCCCGGGGTGTTTTTCCACCATGCCTTAAATCAGCAATAGTCATCCCCTTGCACAAGGAAGGCGATCTGGACGAGCCGGCTAATTTTCGACCCATATCCCTGCTTCCTACTCTCTCCAAATTAATCGAAAAAGTTGTAAAAGTTAAAATTTCGAACTACCTTGAACTCCAAAAACTAATAACACCAAGGCAATTTGGATTTCAAAACTCAAAGGGTACACACGACGCCATCTTTGGTTTTCTGGAGGGAGTTTACCACTACCTCAATCGAGGGGAGGCGGCGGCAGCAGTGTTCTGTGACCTGTCGAAGGCATTTGACTGCGTGGATCACGGGATACTGCTGTCTAAGCTTGAAAGGTATGGTTTTCGGGGCTCGTCTTTGGCATGGTTTTCCTCTTACCTCGAGTGTCGTAATCAGTCGGTGATTGTTTCTGGTATGCGTTCGACGTCATTGAAGGTTGTGAGTGGGGTGCCGCAGGGTTCAGTTTTGGGTCCTCTTCTTTTTTTAATCTATGTCAACGATCTAATTCGAGTCGAGATTTCGGGCGAATTCACGCTGTTTGCTGATGACACCTCTATTGTATGGCATAGTAAAGCATCTGAACAACTTAAGGAAACTATTTCCAGAGACCTGATAAAGATCAAGCAATGGTGTGATGCTAATCGCCTTTCATTTAACATTGCCAAAACGAACATTGTAGGGTTTAAGTGCGATATACATGGGTTGCGCTTAGAGGACGAGCCTCTTCAAGTTAATACGGCATCAAAATTTCTGGGGGTGATAATTGATAGTGAACTTCGATTTGAAGATCACATTTTGGGTCTGAGCAAAAAGCTTTCCTCAGCTTGCTTTGCCATCAGAAAGACACGCTTAGAGCTCGGCCTGGAGATGGCACGAACAGTCTACTTTGCACTCTTTGAGTCACACCTCAGGTATGGGATTCCATTTTGGGGTGTGTGCACCCAACATTTGCTAAATATTTTATTTATTTTGCAGAAGAAGGCTGTTCGTTTCATCTCTAATGTTGACCAACGAGAATCTTGCCGACCCCTTTTCTCCTCCCAGAGGATTCTAACTCTTAGCTCCGTGTTTGTTTTGGAAACGGCTTCGCTAATTTATAAGAATTATAACAACATCCAACGTCCTGCCCCTCAGCGTGTCACTCGACGGGCTTTGGACCTGCCCTTGCCGATACCTACCAGGACACTAATTAAAAAATCACTTATTTATGAAGGCAAAAAAAATTTTTAATCACTTGCCGATTCAAGTGAGGAACAAAAACACCTTGAAGTTTTTTAGAAGATCTGTTAAGGCATTGCTTGCCGGAAAGGCCTACTATAACTTAACCGAATTTTATTCTGATCCACTTAGTTGATAATGATTAATTGTATTTTATGAATGGAGTTATTTGTTATATATATAAATATTCCGAGCTGTGAACCCAATGTTTTTGTGTTATTTTTAAATTGTTATAATTATTACTTTTAAATGCATAATAATATTGTCTTTTTATTTTTATTTTTGTGTTTGGTGTGTTTTGTTGCAGTATTCTAAATATAAGTAACGGAACAGACCAATTGTTTTAGTTTTAGACTGCTTTGTCAATGAATTGCTCTTTCTGACAATAAAGCATTTTTGACTTTGACTTGGACTTCCATGTTGTAGCATCGGTTTTCCTTGACTGAATTGTCTCTGAATATTTGCAAATCAAATCGCATAATAAACTGATTTTTGCCTCTGCCGACGTTTTGTTTTCATTTTTACTAGTCGTATTAACTTATTAACTTTATTTGAAAATATAAATTACTAGGCATTAAAATAGATCAGCAAAATTTATAAACTATACCGATTATCAATTGTGTTTCACAGAACTTGAAAGTTAGGTTTATGTGTTCTTGTGTTATGGTATTTCTTATTTTCTCTGGTTCTTTCAATGGCACGTACAAATGTGTCGTTGCCATAGTGAACACTCCTTGTTTATTTATTTTATTTATTTATTCATTTCCATTTCAGATTATTTACATATATAAAATATATAATACAAATTTACCAACTACAATAGTCGCTTAAACTATAGGGTTCTAAATCTATTAATAATTGTTTTATTTCTTTTTTAAACAACTTTTGGGATTCAGTTTTTCTAATTATTTCTGGGAGCGCAATAAACAATTTAATGCACATGTATTGGGGACATGTTTCAGTTTCAGTCAGTGTAAGTCTGTGTGTAGGGTAGTTAGCATTTGTCCTTCTAGTGTTATACTCATGTTGATAACTTGCATTGAAATAGCCTTGATTTTTAAAGAAAAACATCAGGGATTGAAAAATGTACACACGATAAACTGTCATTATACTTAAGCTCTTAAATACGGTTCTACATGTCTCCAAATATTTTTTAATTGCTAGGATTCTAATTAACCCCTTTTGAGCCACAAAAACATTCCGTGTCATATTATCACATTCCCAAAAAATTATGCCATATTTTAAAACGGACTCAAAGTTAGCAAAGTACATTATTCTAAGTGTCTCTTTATTCATATATTTACCAATGACCCGAATACTATAACAAATAGAATTTAATTTTTTTGCCAATTTAGAGATTACTGCCAATATCAGGTTTTTAATAAAACTTCGTGATAGGGCTTTATCTAAGTTTAAGCAAAGAAGAACACCAGAAACCTGGGAACGATATCGACAGCTACGCAATCGAATTACCAACGAGATTGTGACTGAAAAGAGAGCGTATCTTGAGTTTAATCTAAATAATAATACACAAAAAAATAACTGGAAATTACTTAGGGAACTTGGTGTTTACTCAAGAGATGCGAAATCCATTCCCGAACACCTTGGTAATGTGGATGATATTAACCACATCTTAAGTAATAATACGCAATCTTTAATTCCTGATCCTGACTTGTTAAATTTTTACACATATAATAAAAAGCAAGATGCTGGCGCTTTTCAGTTCAGACTCGTAACTCTTGAGGAAGTACGAGCAGCTCTGTTCTCTATTAGGTCTCAGGCTGTGGGTACTGATGAAATTGGATTATCTATGCTATGCCGTTGCTGCCCGTTCATTCTTCCGTTTATTTTACATATTGTCAATTCCTGCATAGAGACGTCCTCTTTCCCTGAAATCTGGAAAAGTTCTTTTCTACTACCGTTACCTAAAGTTTCGGTCCCCAATGACCTAAAGGACCTCAGACCTATAAGCATACTACCTACCCTGTCGAAGGTCTTGGAAAGGGTGTTGGAGGGTCAGATTCGTGAGTATATTCAAGCTCACATGTTATTGCCAGATCTCCAATCTGGCTTTCGTAGAGATCATAGTTGCGCCACAGCTCTTCTTAAGGTTACTGATGATGTTCTGGAGGCGGCAGATCGTGGAGAACTTACTGCCTTGGCTTTGCTCGACTACTCTAAGGCCTTTGACAGACTAAACCATCAGCCCCTATTGGCTATCCTGAGGTTTCTTGGCTTTGATGATAGTGCATGTCAACTAATTCAAAGTTACCTTACAAGAAGAACACAGTCTGTAAATCTCAACTCGGAACTCTCGGGTCGTGTAGTGGTCTCATGTGGTGTTCCCCAGGGATCAATACTGGGCCCCTTATTTTTCACTCTATATACCTCTCAACTTATCGACAATTTGGGATACGCCACTGCACACATGTATGCGGATGATACCCAGCTGTACTTATCCTTTCGACCTGAAAACATTCTTGAGGCTATTGACAGGCTTTCAGCTGACCTAGATCGTCTGCTAAAAATCTCTACGCAACATTGTCTCGAACTAAATCCTAAAAAGTGTGAGTTACTTCTGTTTGGTCCTGCTCAGAGCAGGGAGCAATGTCGAGACATGTTTCGCGTTGTTCTTGGTGGTCAAACCTTATCCTGTTCAGCCATCGCTAGAAACCTTGGATTGCTACTTGACGTGAACCTGAGGTTTACCGACCATGTCAATAACTGCATAAAAAAGGCATTTGCAAATTTAAAACTTATATACTACCAAAGGCACCTTCTGAATGCTGATCTCAAAAAATCGTTATGTGATAGCCTGGTCTTATCTCAATTCACTTTTTGTGATGCACTGTACGGCCCGTGTCTCTTGCAGAGGGATGCCAGGCGTATTCAGATGATTCAGAACTGTTGTATACGTATGATAGGTGGAATAAGAAAGTATGATAGAGGGGTGAGTGCTACAATGAGAGAAATAGGATGGCTTAACATGAGAGAGAGAAGAATGTTCCATAGCCTAATAATGTTTAATAAAATAATCGTTAAAAAATGCCCGGACTATTTATATCAAAAAATAAAATTCAGATATGACTCTCATGCCTTGGACCTTCGGCATAAATATACTATCACTCCTCCGTTGCACAAAACCACTCTGTTCGAAAGATCATTCAGTTATCAAGTCTCCTTAATCTACAACAAAGTTCCCATTTGTTTAAAATCTGCTTCAACTAATCTATTTAAAAATGCAATTCGTCCTCTTATCAGACAAATAATATGTTCCGGTACACAATAAAAAGTCAGTCTTGATGTATGGTGCTGTCCCTCAGTGGCCTCCACCTTGCCAGCTATAGTCAACTTATATTTACTTATAATACTTCAATTAGGTAAATTGCGTGTTCTTACACATTAACTGTAAATTTTTTGCTAGTCTATGTCTTATAAATTCAGTCAATTTATTGTTCTCTTAGCGATTACTACTTACGTCATAGAATTTTAGGTTATAGATATTATATTATAGAATATTAGGTTAAGTGAGGAAGCTTTGCTTCAACTTCGCCTTTTGTAATTTTCTTTTTCTTAAAAACAATAAAGACATTATTATTATTATTATTATTATTATTATTATATATCAAAGAAACAATCTAAATGTTCAATAATAAAAATACCCAGAAATTTTGCGTTTTCTGAGAATTTTAACTCGCTATTCTCTAAAACAATATGCGGTGGTTTTATGGATGTTGATTGTTTTGTTCTGAATAACAAGATGTTTGGTTTTTCCCTATTTAAAATCAGTTTGATCTCTGCAAACCGCTCAGTCACAATTTGGAAGAAATGTCTTGCTTGTAAAACTAGTTCCGACATTTATTTGTTTCCAACGATTAAATTTGTGTCATCTCAGTATTTGATAATATGGTAATGAGATGAATCCAGCAAAAGGCATAGGTTATTGAGAAATAAAATATAATGAACAGAATTGGTCCAACATGCTTCCCTGCGCTTTTCCCAAGTAACTCGAAAGTTGTTTTGATTTTGCTGTTTTTCCTTCTTTTGAGATAGTGACAATTTGTTTCCTGTCGTTAAGTTAAGATTTAAGTCATTTTTTCCATTTTCTCTTATACCGTACATTTTCAATTTCTCAAAGAAGTAGTCCCCTATCAATACAATCGTCAGCCTTAGACAGGTCTAGTAGTCCCTAAGTGCTAACTCCCCCTTTTTAATGGGTTCCAAGATAGCCCGAAGAAATTCGAATATGGCGGTTTGTGTGGATTTATCTTTTACCCATGTTGGTATTTACTGATTATTTCGCAGTTATTCAAAAAGTCCATTAACTTTGTGCTTATGGCCATTTCAAACATCTTCGAAAATCCCGGAAGCAGACTCATTGGTCTATAGTTGTTTAAGACTTCAGGATCTCCACTTTTATAAAGCGGTTTAATTAAGGCCAGTTTTAAGTTTTTAGGAAACGTTCCAAATTTGAAAGAGTTATTTACTATATGGGATAAAACCCTCTGCAACTCAAAAGATGCTACTTTAATAATGCTCGTTGGAATGTCGTCAATACCGCTGCTGTGTTTATTTTGTAGTTTATTTGATATTTCACAAATTTCGTTGGGTGTTACGGGTTGACATAGATTTCGAATTATTAATAATTTTACAGTTAAAAGGAAAATTAATTAGGTTACCTTAAACGAATGAGAGTTGCAGCACGTGGCTACATCTCGTGGCAACCACACGTATCAACCCAACCAGGACAGCGAGAATCCATATAGGTTCAAACGCTGGCAAGGTGGCCCATTGAGGGCAAACTACGTTGGGTGTCGCTGGAAGCCAGTGTATCGGTTCAGCCTACCGAAAGCGTGTAAATTAAAGAACACAACTTAAAATAAGTTTGTGTATAGGGTTGTCCCTTATCCTTTCCGTCAGACCCAATCCTTGGACGCGTTTCGCCGTTTACGGTTACCTTAAAGATTATGAACAACTAAGAGAAGATACTCATTATATCTATTAGCCACATCTTGAGGGTCTCCCTCAACTCTAAAGTCGGAAAAATTTAGGTCATTTCCCGTGATTTCTTTACGGATGGACCACATGCATTTTGTTTTATTACCGGAGTTTTTTATTATATTTTCATACTTTGTTCTTCGGGCTGTAATTAGCATTTTATCATATAATTTTTTTTTTTTAATATAGTGTTCCTTATATCCTGGTTCCTGTTTGGATAATATTATTAAATAGTCCAATCAATGTTTACATTCGATAATATCTTTATTATAAAATGTAACAGGTTTTTTTCTTTTGCAACTTAGTTTTTGAGGGAAACATTGATAAAAAATATGTACAAAGCGATTCATAAATATGTCCCATTGTTTATTAACATCCTCCTGTTCTATGTTATGTATGGACAGAAAATTATCTTTATTGTTTACTGAAAAAATTCTAAAATACTTTTGCCAGTTTTTTTTTAATGAATTCAACTTTAAATACAATATTCTGTGCCGTATGATCAGATATATGATTTTCAAACTTAAAAGTTCCCAGAAAGACAATATTCGTAAAAATTGTTGGATCTGTTGGTCACCCTGGCATTTTCAAAAAGAGTTTGAAAAATATTAAACGAATTTATAAGCAATAGTAGGTCTGATCTATTTTTATTAGGCTGTAATAATTCTATATTAAAATCCTCTACTAGAAATATTGATTTTTTTTTGTTAAAAATATTCACTAGCAGTTTTTCCATTTTGAATTTCAGTGACCTTCTTTTGACCTCTTAAAGTATCCTTACTTTTTCAGCCGTTTGTAGCTTCGTAAGTATTTTTTTTTGTCTTCTTGTTGATATGGATATAAAAGTTTATACCTACCTAGCCCGTCTACACAGAGTAATTAAGTTATAAATTAGTTTTTCAAATGGGGTAGAGGATGTGAAATTTGCTGCACCCCCTCCTCTTTTAAACAGTTCTTGTTTTGTTCATTTTTTAAATTTCATTCCCCTGTTACTTTTTCGCAGGCATTGTAGTTATCCTTTAACAACCATTGAAACTTTAGAAAAAGAAAACGAACTAAATGCACGTGACTTAAAGAAATTTAAACTTGACTGCTTTTCATTGAGAGAGCAACTTGATACTTGTAGGATAAATAAGGTGCACAGGAAACTGTGTGATAATGGTACCCAGACCCAGTGTGAGCTGAATCGTTTTGATATTGGTCAGGTTGCTGGAAAGATTTTGCGCCCCGTTGTCAGTAAAGAAAGTAAGGTAACAAAGGTTTTGATATTGTCAGATGAACAGGGCAATAATTTGGGTTATATCTTGAGACAGCAGTTGTTGAGGTCTGCTAAGAATTTTAATAGTTATGATAATTTTAAGGTTGAACATATTATAAAACCAGGCGCTAGTTTTAACAACGTAATTAATAATGTAGAAGAACTGTCACGAGATTTTTCGCGCGACGACTTTATTATGGTGATGGCAGGATCTAACGATTTCTATAACAATAGATCCCCACCAGCGAAATCTATTTTAGAAATGCTTAAAAGTTGTTCTCATACAAATCTGGTCTTTTTGTCGGTTCCATATGTGTTTTCCTGTGATATTGATTTAAATATATTTGGATTTAATAAGAAACTGTACAGTATAGTCGATAGAGTAAACGCTGTATCTGATAATGATGTTTATTTTGTCGACTGTAACTCATTGAATGGTATAAAAATTAGCAGTAAATCTATTTGTAAATCGCTAGGAGATATTGTTTTGTCTTGTGTACCTCAGAAAAAAAATCTTATCTTTATAAAAACACAGAATATTTTTGAAGTGACTCCTGATAACTCTTCTAAGGCGCAAAGTCCCTGTAATACTGGGCCTGCACCTGTGGTGGTCACTGTAGACAATTCTGTGAACGCCCACAGCCCCAGAGAAAAAGCCGTACATCATGTCATTTGTGAGGGGCCTGCCAACACTAATGAAGAAGATAATGAAAGTGATGACAATGTTTTTTTATAGTGTCGCCTCCAGGTGAGGAGGCTACCCCTGAACATGGTGTTAGGAGTGAGCCCAAGCCCAGCTTATCTTTGATATTGCTGAATATTCAATCGATACGAAATAAATGTGATGATCTGTTTATATTTTTAGAATGTAGTAATTTTCCCGATATGGTCCTGATTACTGAGCATTGGCTAAGGCCGGACGAATGTTTCTATGTTCAGGATTATACTCCTATCACGGTGTTCTGTAGGGAAAATTCTTTACATGGCGGCACTTTAATTTTAGTTAAAAAATCTTCCTATTTTAATAACTGTTTTATACCTATTGATAAGTTCAACTTTTTACTGGAAGAGGGCACATTTGAATTCTCTTTGTGTTTTTGCAGGCAAAATAAGCTTTATATACTCTGTATTTACCGGTCACCCTCGGTGGAAGTCAGGGAATTCTTGACTCGGCTTGATGTCATTTTGTCTCAACTACCATCATGCTCTAAAGTAATTTTGTCTGGGGACCTGAACATAAATTTTAATGACAAACAGTCTATGAATACTGTTCTGCTTACGAATTTATTTGTATCTTACGGGTTATGTATGCATGTTAACTCACCGACTCGTATAACCGAAACTTCGGCTACTCTAATTGATTACTTCTGCTCAAACTTTAATAACGTTTCATGTTCAATTTTAAATTCGGGTCTCTCCGATCATGAGGCGGTGAGTTGTACTTTTGACAATGTTTTATCCGGGTTAGGGCCTGCTCGTCGTCGCGGTAGAATTTATGATAGGGCTAGCTTTGACAGATTCAATCACTTGTGTCTTGGTGTCAATTGGCTTGGTATAGGGCGGTCTCCGGAGCCCGTTGCTGCATTTCATGCTGTTGTGCTTGACGTTTTCGAGAGATCCTTCCCTTTGAGGTGGATTAAATCAGGACCCCGGAAGCGAAAGCCCTGGCTAACAAGGGGACTCAGACTGTCAGCAGCTAATCTTCGCTCCCTTAACTACATAAAGAAATTCTGCAAAACTGATGGTTTCATATCTTACTGTAATAGGTATCAAAGCATATACCGCAGAGTTGTCGACTCTGCAAAAACGCTATATTATAATCAAAGGCTCACAAGCGCTAGAAATAAGCAAAAGGAAAGCTGGTCTATTATAAATGAACTATGTAATAGGTCTGGCCAGGGCAATGTTCAGGTCGGGGTTGATCCGAACGATCTAAATGCATTTTATTGTAACATTGCTGCCAATTTGGCCCAGAATCTGCCAATGGCTACTGATCCTCTCTCCTTTCTAAATGATCTTTCCGTGCATGGCTCATTTTACTTTTTCCCCACTCAGGTGCACGAAATCAAAGAAGCATTAAAAAGCATAAAAAATAAAAAATCCTGTGGGGATGATGGAATCTCCGCAGAAGTCCTTCAACGATTACCGGACTGCGCTCTGGATGCCTTGGCTGCTGCTATCGATGACTCTTGGTCCCGGGGTGTTTTTCCACCATGCCTTAAATCAGCAATAGTCATCCCCTTGCACAAGGAAGGCGATCTGGACGAGCCGGCTAATTTTCGACCCATATCCCTGCTTCCTACTCTCTCCAAATTAATCGAAAAAGTTGTAAAAGTTAAAATTTCGAACTACCTTGAACTCCAAAAACTAATAACACCAAGGCAATTTGGATTTCAAAACTCAAAGGGTACACACGACGCCATCTTTGGTTTTCTGGAGGGAGTTTACCACTACCTCAATCGAGGGGAGGCGGCGGCAGCAGTGTTCTGTGACCTGTCGAAGGCATTTGACTGCGTGGATCACGGGATACTGCTGTCTAAGCTTGAAAGGTATGGTTTTCGGGGCTCGTCTTTGGCATGGTTTTCCTCTTACCTCGAGTGTCGTAATCAGTCGGTGATTGTTTCTGGTATGCGTTCGACGTCATTGAAGGTTGTGAGTGGGGTGCCGCAGGGTTCAGTTTTGGGTCCTCTTCTTTTTTTAATCTATGTCAACGATCTAATTCGAGTCGAGATTTCGGGCGAATTCACGCTGTTTGCTGATGACACCTCTATTGTATGGCATAGTAAAGCATCTGAACAACTTAAGGAAACTATTTCCAGAGACCTGATAAAGATCAAGCAATGGTGTGATGCTAATCGCCTTTCATTTAACATTGCCAAAACGAACATTGTAGGGTTTAAGTGCGATATACATGGGTTGCGCTTAGAGGACGAGCCTCTTCAAGTTAATACGGCATCAAAATTTCTGGGGGTGATAATTGATAGTGAACTTCGATTTGAAGATCACATTTTGGGTCTGAGCAAAAAGCTTTCCTCAGCTTGCTTTGCCATCAGAAAGACACGCTTAGAGCTCGGCCTGGAGATGGCACGAACAGTCTACTTTGCACTCTTTGAGTCACACCTCAGGTATGGGATTCCATTTTGGGGTGTGTGCACCCAACATTTGCTAAATATTTTATTTATTTTGCAGAAGAAGGCTGTTCGTTTCATCTCTAATGTTGACCAACGAGAATCTTGCCGACCCCTTTTCTCCTCCCAGAGGATTCTAACTCTTAGCTCCGTGTTTGTTTTGGAAACGGCTTCGCTAATTTATAAGAATTATAACAACATCCAACGTCCTGCCCCTCAGCGTGTCACTCGACGGGCTTTGGACCTGCCCTTGCCGATACCTACCAGGACACTAATTAAAAAATCACTTATTTATGAAGGCAAAAAAAATTTTTAATCACTTGCCGATTCAAGTGAGGAACAAAAACACCTTGAAGTTTTTTAGAAGATCTGTTAAGGCATTGCTTGCCGGAAAGGCCTACTATAACTTAACCGAATTTTATTCTGATCCACTTAGTTGATAATGATTAATTGTATTTTATGAATGGAGTTATTTGTTATATATATAAATATTCCGAGCTGTGAACCCAATGTTTTTGTGTTATTTTTAAATTGTTATAATTATTACTTTTAAATGCATAATAATATTGTCTTTTTATTTTTATTTTTGTGTTTGGTGTGTTTTGTTGCAGTATTCTAAATATAAGTAACGGAACAGACCAATTGTTTTAGTTTTAGACTGCTTTGTCAATGAATTGCTCTTTCTGACAATAAAGCATTTTTGACTTTGACTTGGACTTCCATGTTGTAGCATCGGTTTTCCTTGACTGAATTGTCTCTGAATATTTGCAAATCAAATCGCATAATAAACTGATTTTTGCCTCTGCCGACGTTTTGTTTTCATTTTTACTAGTCGTATTAACTTATTAACTTTATTTGAAAATATAAATTACTAGGCATTAAAATAGATCAGCAAAATTTATAAACTATACCGATTATCAATTGTGTTTCACAGAACTTGAAAGTTAGGTTTATGTGTTCTTGTGTTATGGTATTTCTTATTTTCTCTGGTTCTTTCAATGGCACGTACAAATGTGTCGTTGCCATAGTGAACACTCCTTGTTTATTTATTTTATTTATTTATTCATTTCCATTTCAGATTATTTACATATATAAAATATATAATACAAATTTACCAACTACAATAGTCGCTTAAACTATAGGGTTCTAAATCTATTAATAATTGTTTTATTTCTTTTTTAAACAACTTTTGGGATTCAGTTTTTCTAATTATTTCTGGGAGCGCAATAAACAATTTAATGCACATGTATTGGGGACATGTTTCAGTTTCAGTCAGTGTAAGTCTGTGTGTAGGGTAGTTAGCATTTGTCCTTCTAGTGTTATACTCATGTTGATAACTTGCATTGAAATAGCCTTGATTTTTAAAGAAAAACATCAGGGATTGAAAAATGTACACACGATAAACTGTCATTATACTTAAGCTCTTAAATACGGTTCTACATGTCTCCAAATATTTTTTAATTGCTAGGATTCTAATTAACCCCTTTTGAGCCACAAAAACATTCCGTGTCATATTATCACATTCCCAAAAAATTATGCCATATTTTAAAACGGACTCAAAGTTAGCAAAGTACATTATTCTAAGTGTCTCTTTATTCATATATTTACCAATGACCCGAATACTATAACAAATAGAATTTAATTTTTTTGCCAATTTAGAGATTACTGCCAATATCAGGTTTTTAATAAAACTTCGTGATAGGGCTTTATCTAAGTTTAAGCAAAGAAGAACACCAGAAACCTGGGAACGATATCGACAGCTACGCAATCGAATTACCAACGAGATTGTGACTGAAAAGAGAGCGTATCTTGAGTTTAATCTAAATAATAATACACAAAAAAATAACTGGAAATTACTTAGGGAACTTGGTGTTTACTCAAGAGATGCGAAATCCATTCCCGAACACCTTGGTAATGTGGATGATATTAACCACATCTTAAGTAATAATACGCAATCTTTAATTCCTGATCCTGACTTGTTAAATTTTTACACATATAATAAAAAGCAAGATGCTGGCGCTTTTCAGTTCAGACTCGTAACTCTTGAGGAAGTACGAGCAGCTCTGTTCTCTATTAGGTCTCAGGCTGTGGGTACTGATGAAATTGGATTATCTATGCTATGCCGTTGCTGCCCGTTCATTCTTCCGTTTATTTTACATATTGTCAATTCCTGCATAGAGACGTCCTCTTTCCCTGAAATCTGGAAAAGTTCTTTTCTACTACCGTTACCTAAAGTTTCGGTCCCCAATGACCTAAAGGACCTCAGACCTATAAGCATACTACCTACCCTGTCGAAGGTCTTGGAAAGGGTGTTGGAGGGTCAGATTCGTGAGTATATTCAAGCTCACATGTTATTGCCAGATCTCCAATCTGGCTTTCGTAGAGATCATAGTTGCGCCACAGCTCTTCTTAAGGTTACTGATGATGTTCTGGAGGCGGCAGATCGTGGAGAACTTACTGCCTTGGCTTTGCTCGACTACTCTAAGGCCTTTGACAGACTAAACCATCAGCCCCTATTGGCTATCCTGAGGTTTCTTGGCTTTGATGATAGTGCATGTCAACTAATTCAAAGTTACCTTACAAGAAGAACACAGTCTGTAAATCTCAACTCGGAACTCTCGGGTCGTGTAGTGGTCTCATGTGGTGTTCCCCAGGGATCAATACTGGGCCCCTTATTTTTCACTCTATATACCTCTCAACTTATCGACAATTTGGGATACGCCACTGCACACATGTATGCGGATGATACCCAGCTGTACTTATCCTTTCGACCTGAAAACATTCTTGAGGCTATTGACAGGCTTTCAGCTGACCTAGATCGTCTGCTAAAAATCTCTACGCAACATTGTCTCGAACTAAATCCTAAAAAGTGTGAGTTACTTCTGTTTGGTCCTGCTCAGAGCAGGGAGCAATGTCGAGACATGTTTCGCGTTGTTCTTGGTGGTCAAACCTTATCCTGTTCAGCCATCGCTAGAAACCTTGGATTGCTACTTGACGTGAACCTGAGGTTTACCGACCATGTCAATAACTGCATAAAAAAGGCATTTGCAAATTTAAAACTTATATACTACCAAAGGCACCTTCTGAATGCTGATCTCAAAAAATCGTTATGTGATAGCCTGGTCTTATCTCAATTCACTTTTTGTGATGCACTGTACGGCCCGTGTCTCTTGCAGAGGGATGCCAGGCGTATTCAGATGATTCAGAACTGTTGTATACGTATGATAGGTGGAATAAGAAAGTATGATAGAGGGGTGAGTGCTACAATGAGAGAAAT
Organism: Polydrusus tereticollis; assembly: GCA_963920685.1. Lineage (NCBI taxonomy): Eukaryota > Metazoa > Arthropoda > Insecta > Coleoptera > Curculionidae > Polydrusus > Polydrusus tereticollis. The sequence continues at coordinate 139,215,090 of OY987327.1, forward strand.
AGGATGGCTTAACATGAGAGAGAGAAGAATGTTCCATAGCCTAATAATGTTTAATAAAATAATCGTTAAAAAATGCCCGGACTATTTATATCAAAAAATAAAATTCAGATATGACTCTCATGCCTTGGACCTTCGGCATAAATATACTATCACTCCTCCGTTGCACAAAACCACTCTGTTCGAAAGATCATTCAGTTATCAAGTCTCCTTAATCTACAACAAAGTTCCCATTTGTTTAAAATCTGCTTCAACTAATCTATTTAAAAATGCAATTCGTCCTCTTATCAGACAAATAATATGTTCCGGTACACAATAAAAAGTCAGTCTTGATGTATGGTGCTGTCCCTCAGTGGCCTCCACCTTGCCAGCTATAGTCAACTTATATTTACTTATAATACTTCAATTAGGTAAATTGCGTGTTCTTACACATTAACTGTAAATTTTTTGCTAGTCTATGTCTTATAAATTCAGTCAATTTATTGTTCTCTTAGCGATTACTACTTACGTCATAGAATTTTAGGTTATAGATATTATATTATAGAATATTAGGTTAAGTGAGGAAGCTTTGCTTCAACTTCGCCTTTTGTAATTTTCTTTTTCTTAAAAACAATAAAGACATTATTATTATTATTATTATTATTATTATTATATATCAAAGAAACAATCTAAATGTTCAATAATAAAAATACCCAGAAATTTTGCGTTTTCTGAGAATTTTAACTCGCTATTCTCTAAAACAATATGCGGTGGTTTTATGGATGTTGATTGTTTTGTTCTGAATAACAAGATGTTTGGTTTTTCCCTATTTAAAATCAGTTTGATCTCTGCAAACCGCTCAGTCACAATTTGGAAGAAATGTCTTGCTTGTAAAACTAGTTCCGACATTTATTTGTTTCCAACGATTAAATTTGTGTCATCTCAGTATTTGATAATATGGTAATGAGATGAATCCAGCAAAAGGCATAGGTTATTGAGAAATAAAATATAATGAACAGAATTGGTCCAACATGCTTCCCTGCGCTTTTCCCAAGTAACTCGAAAGTTGTTTTGATTTTGCTGTTTTTCCTTCTTTTGAGATAGTGACAATTTGTTTCCTGTCGTTAAGTTAAGATTTAAGTCATTTTTTCCATTTTCTCTTATACCGTACATTTTCAATTTCTCAAAGAAGTAGTCCCCTATCAATACAATCGTCAGCCTTAGACAGGTCTAGTAGTCCCTAAGTGCTAACTCCCCCTTTTTAATGGGTTCCAAGATAGCCCGAAGAAATTCGAATATGGCGGTTTGTGTGGATTTATCTTTTACCCATGTTGGTATTTACTGATTATTTCGCAGTTATTCAAAAAGTCCATTAACTTTGTGCTTATGGCCATTTCAAACATCTTCGAAAATCCCGGAAGCAGACTCATTGGTCTATAGTTGTTTAAGACTTCAGGATCTCCACTTTTATAAAGCGGTTTAATTAAGGCCAGTTTTAAGTTTTTAGGAAACGTTCCAAATTTGAAAGAGTTATTTACTATATGGGATAAAACCCTCTGCAACTCAAAAGATGCTACTTTAATAATGCTCGTTGGAATGTCGTCAATACCGCTGCTGTGTTTATTTTGTAGTTTATTTGATATTTCACAAATTTCGTTGGGTGTTACGGGTTGACATAGATTTCGAATTATTAATAATTTTACAGTTAAAAGGAAAATTAATTAGGTTACCTTAAACGAATGAGAGTTGCAGCACGTGGCTACATCTCGTGGCAACCACACGTATCAACCCAACCAGGACAGCGAGAATCCATATAGGTTCAAACGCTGGCAAGGTGGCCCATTGAGGGCAAACTACGTTGGGTGTCGCTGGAAGCCAGTGTATCGGTTCAGCCTACCGAAAGCGTGTAAATTAAAGAACACAACTTAAAATAAGTTTGTGTATAGGGTTGTCCCTTATCCTTTCCGTCAGACCCAATCCTTGGACGCGTTTCGCCGTTTACGGTTACCTTAAAGATTATGAACAACTAAGAGAAGATACTCATTATATCTATTAGCCACATCTTGAGGGTCTCCCTCAACTCTAAAGTCGGAAAAATTTAGGTCATTTCCCGTGATTTCTTTACGGATGGACCACATGCATTTTGTTTTATTACCGGAGTTTTTTATTATATTTTCATACTTTGTTCTTCGGGCTGTAATTAGCATTTTATCATATAATTTTTTTTTTTTAATATAGTGTTCCTTATATCCTGGTTCCTGTTTGGATAATATTATTAAATAGTCCAATCAATGTTTACATTCGATAATATCTTTATTATAAAATGTAACAGGTTTTTTTCTTTTGCAACTTAGTTTTTGAGGGAAACATTGATAAAAAATATGTACAAAGCGATTCATAAATATGTCCCATTGTTTATTAACATCCTCCTGTTCTATGTTATGTATGGACAGAAAATTATCTTTATTGTTTACTGAAAAAATTCTAAAATACTTTTGCCAGTTTTTTTTTAATGAATTCAACTTTAAATACAATATTCTGTGCCGTATGATCAGATATATGATTTTCAAACTTAAAAGTTCCCAGAAAGACAATATTCGTAAAAATTGTTGGATCTGTTGGTCACCCTGGCATTTTCAAAAAGAGTTTGAAAAATATTAAACGAATTTATAAGCAATAGTAGGTCTGATCTATTTTTATTAGGCTGTAATAATTCTATATTAAAATCCTCTACTAGAAATATTGATTTTTTTTTGTTAAAAATATTCACTAGCAGTTTTTCCATTTTGTCCATAAAAACTTGTAAATCTCCTGAAGGAGGCCTATAAACCGTAATTATTAATACATTTATATTACCAAGTTTGCATTCTATGGCTGCACATTCAAAACTGCCACTTACTGACATGCCATTTAACTTTGAACGAGCTTTACGCTTCAAACCACCCCTGCCATATACTACACAGCCTCCATATTTTCCGTCTTCGAGACAAAACATTGATGATAAGATAAAGTCACTAATAGTCGTAACTTTCAGATGTTTTTCGGATTTCCAGTGTTCGGTTAAACAGAGTACTTGACAATCCGGATGATTTTTTAACATATCATTTATTCGGTCAACTGAGTTTCCAATTGACTGTAGATTTTGATGAATTATACTAGATTTAAAGATTTTACCATCACCCAGTTCACTTATAAAAAAGCATTTGAGTCGTTATTTGAGTTGTAATTTACATGACTTTGGTATTGTTCTATTCTCCTTCTGTAGACTGGACACTGACTGTCTCTAGCAGAGTGCTGACTTAGTTCTGAATCTAGTTTCATTTTCTTGCAGTCTGGACATTTCAGTATTCCTTCGATGCAGTCCTTGCCCAGATGTCCACCTCCACATTTGACATTGTTGTTCCTCTTGACAGTATTTGGCCACATGGTCAAAATGTGAACATCTAAAACAAATTGCTAGATTTATATGTCCCTTAACGTAGATTTTGACTAAATCAAAATTTATTTTCTCTTTTTTCAGACAACATTTGACAATATCAGGTGTTGCCTGCAGGACCCAGTTTTCTTTATTTATATTTCTGCTTTGTTTCTTTGCCACAATGTTCATTCTGTTATCCACTTTGTATCCCAGTTCCGTTTCTATCTCTTCATTTAGTCGAATAATTTCTTCCAATAATTCTTTGTCTGTAAGCCCCTTCCATATGCCTGTTACCATAATCATAGGATCCTGACTTAGCGTTTCTTTAATTTTGACATTATCTTTACCTCTAAGTAAACGTTTTAGGTTGGGTTTTCATTATTACTTTCAACTAAAATTGCTCTATCTTTTAAATGTAACACGTTTTTTAATCCCCTGCCTGTATTCTTTGTTTTGTCTTGTTATAATTGTGGCATAGTTTATTTCTGGCCCTCTTTGGTTTCTACTGCGAAAATTGTTTTATATTTTTTATTTATTTTCGGAGTTTACCATTTTGGTTATTCTGCTCTTTGTTCTGTTGCTATCTTTTTTGTGTTGATGTCCAGGATAATACTGAGTCACATGTTTTTATTTTCTGTGTTTGTCCCTTAGTTACATCTTGAGTTACGTTTCCTTTTAATTGTGTATTCAAAAGTGGCTGCCCATGAGCCTGTTGAACAAGCTATTGAATTTTTACTTTTAAATTTTCTAGAAGCCCTATTTTATCTATCAACAAAATTACGCATTTATGAATACATATACTGGCATTTCGGAGGCATTTTAGATCTTCCTTGTGGATATCTCCCTCGCTTTTATTACCTTTAAATTGCAAATTATCCGTTGCAGAGAAAACATCCGATATGAGCGTCTCTATTGATAACTGTCCCTGTTTTTAGATACTGTCACTGTCTATTAGGCGTTTTGTAGTGTTTTCATACCCTATTTCTTCCAAATTTAACCTTCTGTCCTACAGGCTTTTTGTCGATATATCTGACTCGGGTGTAATAGGCCTTTTACTGATATTCTCTTTTTCCTGGTTTGCGCCTATTTCGCTGGTGGTGTGCGTGCAACTGAGATTGTTGGATAACAATAGGGGATTGATTAGAAATACCATCCAATGTTACATGCCTGTTTATCAAAAGGATCAAATTTACGCTCCTGATATCTGTCAGTAACCTTACCGATAATCGATAATTTGACAAAACATCAACGCCCCTAACGTCCAAATTGTAATTGACCCGTTAAAGATAATAGTCGCATACCTGCCAAAACAATAATAATTATTGATTCAATAGTACCCTCAGAAGTTATCTTTTATTACAGTTAATAGGGCATTCATAATTTGACCTAAAGAACAATAATTAGGTAGGTAATTATTTTTATTTAAATTTAAAACTGAATGTAATATAATTGAATATAATTATCCGTATAAACTAAAGAGGCTATAAGATAAAGAATTTTAGTTTGTAAAATAAATGTTTATAAACAAAAATTAAATAATAAGGTGCAGCTTTTTAATTTAGGAAGTCGAATTTCATACACTAAATTTTGTTCTATCACTCGTAAAACATCAAAAAAATTACATTTCTCGAGTGTTTCATTGTGCGCCACCAGAATATCAATGGATTTTTAGTGATGGTGTGCAGGATAACCCATCGCACGTTCTTTCCCATGGTTGTAGCCAGGCGGCTTTAAACCATTTTGATAAATATCTGAAGTTCCTAACACAGATCTCGTGGGTTTATTGTGTTAACTTTGCTACTTTTAGTAGTATATTTTTTGTTTTTATGTTTTTTATGAATACACTTTCTGAATATTCGATTTTTAAATCAGGTTTCTTTGCCGTAAGAGAAGAGATTAAAATTGTTACAGTTTAGACAGCAATCTCAGCTGAACACCCAAAAGGTAAATGTAAGATTATTTTATTTTCGCGAAAATTAATGGAAATATCATATTCTTTTGTGTTACATATAATAATATAATACAATAATTTAATGTAATAATATAATATAATACTATAATATAATAATATATAACATATAATAACGAGTGATTATTAATTATTTTGCTCAAGGGCGGCTGTGACCCAGTATACATAGTGTAGCAGTAGCGCGTAGATTAAATCGTAGGGCGAATTTGCAAGAAAGCAGCGTTGTCACGTTGAAAACCTAAAATAATGTTTTTTGACGGTATGTAATATAAAATCCTGAGCTATCTTACTTTGAAAGCCTACTTTATATGGCCGCCTCCTACTTCTAGACACCAAACTTTCAACAATAAAAATTTTTTGTGCTTCACTAAACATTTTTACTGTAGTTAAAATAATATTGTTTCAACTACTACAAACTTTTATAAGACATTTATCTTTGTAGTATTAATAATTGTATCGATATTTTACAATATCAAGCGTCTCTAATAATCTAATATGTATTGATAATTATCTGGTTGCCTAACCACAAGAAATCACCTTTTAGATTATACATGTTTATGAATTCATGTTGTCGAATCAAAAAATCAAGTTACCTGCGTTCAAATAGATTCTTGAAGACCGGTTAATAATGGATTTCAATGCCTTATTATTGACCATGGTCAATAATAACTTATAAGGTAGACAAAAACAATTTCTAACGTTAATAATCGGTCAATAATGGCGATGTTATAGGTAAGTAGTGGAAAAACATTACATTACATAAATGTTTTAGTTTGCGTTTGCGCTGACTCACACACAAGTTTTAGAGAAATAGCAAGGGATTTGACTTTGTCAATAGGGTGTGTTCATAAAATATTTTCTGATTTTAAGATGGTACCCTTATTACATTGTTTTGCACCAAGCCATAATGTATAGAGATTTTGACAGCCGTTTAAATTATTGTTATTAGCTTCTAAACATGTTAAACGAGGGCCGGATTTTTTGCATAAAATTTTGACTGATGAAGCTACATTTACAAGCAATGGAAGAGTTAACTATCATAATATGCATTACTGGTGTGACAGCAATCCATATTGGATGCGCAAAGTAGAGCATCAGCATCGCTGATGCTTCAATGTATGGTGCGGAATTATTGAAGGGCGAAGTATTGACCAATTTATTTTTGATGAAAATCTTAACGGTGAAAGATACCTGGAATATTTAATGCACATTTTACCAGAGTTGCTAGAAGACGTGACTATTGCTACTAGAAGAAATATGTGGTATTATACTTAAAATTGTTTAAAAAATTATACTAACCTATAATTTCAGCAAGTAGCGCCTCCTATCTAATTTATTGAAAATCGCCGAGTACTACTACTAAATCAGTCTTTGAAATAAGCCCAAACTCATTTCATTTGGATCAATAGAATAGAAGCCATTTAAATATTTCATGTTTTATCGGCTTCCCCCACCCTTATCTAGGTGGTACAAAAAAAATTCTTAAATAAAAGTTATGGAGAATCAACTCAGTTTTCCAATGACGCTCTCAAATTTGTACCTTATTTTTATAATTTTAGCAGAATTTATAATTTTCACTGATTAGTATTACGTTGCGCCCCCTTGCGGCCACTTTAGAAGCTTAAAAATATTTTCAATCAATGTTTCTTCGCTAATTTAATTATTACAATTTATTTGTAAAACTACGACCAAAGGTTTTTGAGATATGGATTGTGGACGCCTTTAACTAAACATCCTGTATAGGTTTACCAATTAGTGCGCTAAAGATATTGCGAATTCTAAACAGGAAAAAGTTCTAAAAATAATTTTTAAATTTTACAAAATAATATGAATTCGTGGCATTTAAACACAGAAGTAAAATTCAGAAAGAATTCGAACCGACAAATTTTTTATAAACTGCAATTTACAACCTTGAAGCAAATTGAACTTTGTTTAATACATTTTTTTTTTAATATTTTCATCACCTTTCGCGCCATATAATCCGCAAATTCGAACATCTCTGGAGTACTGCTAACACACTTGGGCTCTACTCCCAAACATACCGCTGGAATCTATTCCAAGAATTCGCTTGATCGGCGACAAAGAACTGAAACCTTTAAAGCCTACTCTGAGATCATCAAAGGTTTGTGATTTTATTCTCTTTTAGACTTGGATCATGTGCTTCTTTTTGAGTCGGGATTCTATCTTTTACTAATAATCATTGATTATAGTACTGTTTAGCAATTTGGTGGCAGACGTGGTAAGCGGGGAAGCAGTTGTTTCTAGTCTTTGGGGAATGTGGTAATTACATGATGAGTGGATGGTAAATCATAGGCATTGGGGCGGTCTTAGTTAGAGCCAGTCCCTAGGAAGTCGATACGGCTTATATTATATATATTGAATGTGTAATTAGATGATTTAATGATACGTCTATCCATTTGTAATAGTTAGCGATGAGTTTGTCGATAATAATATGTTCTGTAATAGTCGGCATCTGTAAGTTATTGTGAACTATGTGAGACATCGTGTAAACCACTTTTATAGATGTGCATGGCAAATATTTATCTGATATTGCCGGTTTGGTTCCACTCAAAGCAGTATATGTTAGAAATACCCGACTAATCACTGTCGCCCACCCGTACTGTTCATTTTAGTGTTCCTCGGAAAACACTGTGTATGAACTTTATCGTACATAAATAAATTGAAAGTTGATATTTTAATTAAGTTTGGACTGAATTTATTCAAACAAATATAAAAAGAATTAAGAATGAAATAGAGAAACTGATTTAAAAGGGTACCCTACCGAATGGCGATTTTCGATAATTCTCTTGAACTTTACGAATACAGTTTATATTTTGCGACTAAATGATTATTTTAACTTGATAACGAAAAATTTAGAAACGAACGTGGAAGTAATACTCTTTCAATGAACACAACAATTATTGCGTTAACTTCCAACAGAAAAAAGGCATATCTTTGATATATTCCTCGTGAACATTCTTGTTTGGGTTTTATGTAGAACTGTATGTACTTTGGTCGTTATGTACTTTACGATATTTATCATCATTATCATTTTAAAAAGTATTGCTAATATGCAAGCACTAAAGCAGATACTTACCAAATACTTATATTAAAAAAAGGATACACTAATAATACGTGGAGTGCCTAACGTCCAGGAACAGAATATAGGTCAAAGAACTTAATGCAAATGCTTTCATTCGGAAATTCCTGCCATTGTTACCTAAGTGATAAGGAATGGAATGCTAAAAATCACAGCGCTACAGTATTCCTAAAAATTGCAACAATCTTAATAAATATAAAATATTAAAAAATCAGGAAAATTTCTCGAGAACAAATACGGTGATAACTGACGAGTGACAAAAGTTAAATCATGACGGATAATTCGCTAAATTCGTTTACCCCAGTGCCAGTTTGAAATCAGGATCTCGGAGTAGTTACGACCAACAGTACTTACCGATATTACGTATCAAAAAGAGTAATTGAACGTTTTTAAGGAGGACTAAAACCAACGGAGAACAATAATAATAAAAAATTACCAAAATAACTTTATACAAGCATATGACTTCACTGCGGCTTTGCTGCAACTGATACTTCAGCATGGCCCCATATGATTAAAGTAGATCAGGTGAGCCTTCTTGAAGACCAGGCGGCTTCAGTCCGGTGAACTCCGCTTATTTGCAAGTAGGTAGATGAAGTCCAACTAGAAGCAAGCCCTTTGGTTTACTGGAATATGACGGTGGGTGCTAATCGCCCATGTGGTTGGTTACATAACTAAAAAAAAAGCGAAAAACAAGGAAACGGCAAAAATTTGGCTAAAGCCCTTGACAACGTAAGCGTGGTAAAAACTAGGCAAACGCAAGCGTGGTGAAACTTTGGCAACGCAAGGCCCTAGAAATAATAGCAAAAGAAAATTATCCCTTTTCCAAGGAGACGTCATATGGCGTCAATGGAGGTTCGGACAGAAAAGCAACTCATCTCCCAAAACGACAGCTGACCTGCCAAATTAAAAGTTTTCGGAGACTTAAATAAAATAACCCAAAAAGGAAGAACAATAAAACACCCTACGACGGATTAGGACACTATTAGAGTTTGGGCTTAACCAGAACTTAACAGAACTTAATTAAATAAATAAACGAAAGAATAGAATTATTTTTAATCAACTTTGTTATATAAAACGGATAAGACTGATAAGTAAGCGTTCTGCTACTTAACGGAAATGCGAACGGGAACACATTCATGATCAAACCTATTTGCCGCGCCTTAAATACCGCGGTGCAAATACTCACCAGAAAAGCAAAACTAACAATACGGTAAACAAGCTAAGAAGCAGTACCACTAACCTTACTTATTTTAACAGGTTTCTGCAAACAAGAGAACTAAAAGAATGAAAAATACTTATGTACATAAATTATAGAAAAATAATTAAAGAGTAAAAAAATGTGTATACACCCAGGTTAATCTGTATATGTATATTATTAAAATTATTATTATATAATTTTTGTTATTTAAAAAAATATAAATTTAAACAAATTTGCTGGAATTTGATGAAGTTATTGATTGTGGTTAATTTAAAAATGTATTATTCCTAAATATAAAAAAAAACTGTTTATACGGATTTAATGTCAAGTTTTCAATTTTAGATAGAAGGCTATGTATGTATTTGTATTTGGAGATATTTCTAAATTCTGTACAACTTTTCTTAACAACTTTTTTCTCTATTTTTCGACATAAGGGGACTTTACTCTTGATCGATTTTCATATTTTTTACCTTACCCTGTATCCTATTTGACTTAAAGCCATTTTAAGTGGCGGCCTGGTCACGTTTCCCATGCTACAGGTACCTGGTTCAAGCCAGGGCTGGCCCAGCAGTCTTTTTCAGTTTGCAGGGCCCAGGTCACCATATTACGTAGTGTTGCGTATGCAACAAACACCGAAAAATTCGCAACGGCACTTTAGTCTAGTAGGTACTCTAAAAACGGCATGTTGTCGAAGAAGGGACCCTTGAGCCAAATGAAGGATGACCAGTGGTGCGGATGGTGTATCTCGGACACTGCCTGATATTCGTATGGTTGAGGTAAGAACCTTCACCAGAGAATTGGCGGCGGAGTCTCGAGTGCACGCGTCTGATGCTGTTCGAGGGCCCTCGCGACATACATAACTCTCTTAGCTGCACACAAGGACGTTTAAGGGCCGGCTCGTCGAGGTTTGTGGTGAGCAAAGAGACGTTAATAATAACAAGACCGTAAAAATACTGTGCCGAGAGAATAACATCAGTTGGTTATATTGTGGTTCGGAATCCACGTTAAACTGTAGGTCCCATCTGGCTGACATTACCCAGACGTTAAAAACGGGGTTGGCAAAAAGGGTCAAAACTGGCCTACATGTTTGGCGTCAAAGCCTTCCCGTCCACTACTAGGGTAGAGTGCTCTAAGAGCACGCACTTAAAGTTTACTGAGCTACATAAAGGAAACAAATAATTTTAACAAGTTTAGTTACAAATCTTTAATCTAACTCTTTGGAGTATTGACAATATTACTACAAAAGAAATGATACGTTATTTGCAACAACAACGAAGAAAAAAATAAAATGATTCATTTGCGTACTCTTAGACACATGTATCTGTAAGAGTACACAGTTGGTATTAAATGCATAAATCGCATCTGTATGAGCCAGTACCAGAATATGCAGTACATTTTTTATGCTACCATTGAGAACATGACAAGCACTCTATCCAATCTTCTGTTATAGGTTCTCTATATATTTCTTTGCATCCTGGACAATTCCACATCTTCCTGTTCGGAATAGATTGTGTTTTTTTTGGATTTGCCTTAGTTTTTTTCTTTGGTGTACTTTGATTGAGTTCGATCTTTCTTTTTGGGTTTTTTCTCTTCTGCTTCAACTAACTGGCCTTTAAATGGTGAGCTGATGATAACCTCGGACTTCTTGCTTTTGTGTTTAGTGGATCGCATTACAATGGATTTCGGTAATGGCGAAATTGCAGTTAAAGGCACATAAAATTCTTTTGATTCGTCTTCGTCATTTTTAGCCACGTCAGCTACGGATGCTGGCGAAAATAAGGAGGTAGCATCTAGAGGGACCTTGATGGTAGAATTTTTAGGTATGCCAGTATTGACCCTGGTCACGGCATTGGGGATTTTAGACATAACAGTGGCGGTTTCAGGTATGGCAGTGATCTCAGGCAAGGCAGCAGGGTTTTCTGATATGGCAGTTGAGATTTCGTACATGGCAGAAGCAATTTCAGTCACAACAGCAGCGTTGTCTGAATGTTCGGGCGTTTCAGGCGTGGTTGATGTAACTGTGGTTGAAGGATCTGCTCTTTCCGTCACTTGGCTGGCCAAAAAATCTGCCTCATTAAAAATATCATTGTTGAATGGGCATATCCCCGTAACTTTAAAACCTTCAACTGCATTTGTCATTGTTGCAGCTTTAAAGTATGCTGGGGCAAATATAGAGACAATTTGATAAACTGTTATGGCTCGGTGTGGGTGGTTGGTAAGCCATTTCTCGCATTTATTTGCGTAGAATTTTTTTAAAGGACTAAACAAACACCGGTCTAAGGGTTGCATCCGGTGACTGCTATGTGGCGGAAGAGTCTTTAATATTATTTTTTCGAAAAAAATCAACAGCAGCGATTGAGCAATAGGATGTATAATTATCCATTATGAGTAGCACAGGTTCTTCCTTTGTTGGTTTAACGTGGTCTCTGAAATAGGTAGCATAATCAACAAAGAGTTCGGTGTTAATCAAACTACTGTCGGATACCATTTCTATGGACGATGGAGGAGCCCCATCTAGAAGCTCTGCCTTCATTGTTTTTCGGGGAAATATGAAGGCAGGGGGAACGAACTGCCCACCCGCACTTATCGCACATACCACAGTCACATTTGTACCTCTTTCGGCGCTAGAGATTTTATTGACACGTCTTTTACCTTTTGCAGTTAACACTTTTGATGGTGTGTTGGGCACGGTGGAAAATGCAGATTCGTCCAAATTATTAATCTTATGCGGAGGAAAATTATGTTTTCATTAATTCAGATAGGTTGTTATAAAACCTTTTGCACTGTGGTTGGTTAAACCCTAATTTTGGTTAGGTCCCTGGCCTATATCGTTATGACGTAAATTTCGGGACGTATCTTTACGTTCTTAAATTGACGTTTGGTGGACGTAATTTTTATACTACAAAATACCAGAGAGTCAAAAATTACGACTTCCGGACGTAAAATGTTATCTTGCAGAAATTCGTATATTTATACCTAATTTTAATTGCCTCCTTATAATTATACTAAAAAATTCTAAATGCCCCCAAAGACGGTCCTTATTGCAAAAATTTGATATTGCAGTTTGCAAAATATGTATAGGTAGGTAGATATTAATATTGTATCAGTTTTGGGGTATTTTTGAAGCACAAATTTATTTTATATTGCGTACCTATTACCACCTACTAGTAACAGGGTGCACGGATCCCTTAATTTGTGTGTTCTTGTCTATCTTCTATTATGGAACAAAGAGCAATTGTTTCCCGATATGGCCATCTAGTCTGCTTTGGCGATTCTTGTTTTGATTGGTTGTTCCAACCGCGGTATTGCCGCATTGCCGTCATTTTAGTTAACTACTGTACAAAGTCAAAAGGTAAACCACCAAGTATTTTTTCTTTGGTTTACTATTAATTTGACATTATAAGTACATGATAATATTTGATATATCGATATTAGTAATTAATCCGTATAATGGTTAAACTCGAAATCTCGACATGGACAAATCATAGCCAGTTATATAGCTATTGGTTAAATTTACTATGTATAATTCCGATAAGCCTTTATAATATATCACGTAATATTATAATGATAGGTAGGTACATATTATTATTAATATTATAAAATTGAAATTCGTGGTCAGAATTCAAAGTCAGTATCTAATAAAAATTTTGCGCCTGTTCTCGCAACGTTGTCCCCAAATGTCGAGACGTAGAGGAAAGAAGGATGAAGATCTCGGAAACCTAACCTGTTTTAATATTGCCACAATACACACACGTACGTATAACGTTTTTAAGTTTTTATATTCAAAGCATATAAGCTCCGGAATATTTTGTGTACCTACTGTGGATCCTGCCGAGACCGAGAAGTTTTTGTTCTTGGGATATTTACTTGTCTCGGCTGCGAGGAAGTTAATACTTATAAAATTATAATTTTATTGTTAAAATTAGAAATAGGTTAATTCTTTTTAGTGTTAACCTTAACGCATACTGTGGCTTGTGGGGGCCATGTTTAAGTTTAATTCAAATTTTTAGAAATAATTATTAAAATATTTCCGTCTTTCTTTGTAGAATTAAGGTGGATTTATGCAGGCCAATTTTAAAACCTTAATTTTCATTAATTTTTGGGTAATTTTCATAAATGAAAGCCACAACTTAACGAACGTGGCGCAGCAGGGAGTTTTTGGGGTTAGCCCACTTCCAAGTGTAGTGATCACAGGTCGATCACCCATTTACGAAATAGATATTTCATGTTTATTATTTATGTTGTTAATAAATATTTTCAATATACATAGATTTAGTTTTAGAAATGTATTAAAATTTTACCTGTCAGCCGTTATGTTATATTAAATTTTTGTTTTTTTAATAAGAGTTTTTTTTCTATTCTTTCTATTTACAAACATGTTAAGATCTAAAATGATATAGAGGATGTTGTAATGACTGTTAAAAATAATATATTGTTGATACACGTTAATGTTCACAGAGATCTTTAAGGATGATATCAAAAAAATGCAATGCGTCGGAATGAAATTCCAAGTAGACCTTGTCTAACGACAAGATGAATGCGATCAAGATCCACTTCAAATTTGATCAATGGTCAAAAATGAGGGTAACTTAAGAGTGGACCACGCCTGCTTAGAAAAACCACGTCCTTTTCAACCAATATATACGTCAATTTTGAACAAATAAGTACGTCTCTCTTGATCAATAAATACGTCTCTTTTGACCAATAATTACGTCATAGTATTACGTCGTCTAGATGTGACATATTGTCGTCCTATAAGCGTAGTAGAGACGTCTTAAAGGGACGTCATTTCGTCAATTTTGTACCAATATCGACGTCGCGATAACGTGTTTTGATAACTGGGTCGGTGTGTCTTTTCATAAATCCTCGTAGCCAACCTTTATTTGCCATTTTTGACGTTGTATTGAAACGATGAGGAATTTTGTTACTTTCTGCAAAGTCAAATGCTAAACTTCCAAACGCTCTTGTCGTTAATTCATAAAACATATTATCAATAATCTTTATGTATTTACACAGTTCATCTTCTATTTCTTTTGTCAAGGTAGTATCATAGCGTCCTAAATTTGTAGCTACCGCAGCTCTATTCAATCTTTTTCTTAACGTGCTTTCTGCCATACCCAACGATTTTGCTACATTTCTCTTACTCTCGCCATTTTCAATTCTTTTTTTTTGCTGTGTCAAGTACTTCTTGGGGGCACAAAACTCGCTTTGATGTTCTTTTTCGTGTTGACATGCTGAAATATGAAGTTTTAACTAAGTTTCGAAAACTAAAAAAAAATGGTAAATCTTAGAGGATAAATATAGTTTGCAAGAGTACGCCGCACTCTTACAAACCAAGTAAGTGCGCACTCTTACAGACCATGTATATTTATTCATAACGGAAAAAGTGTCTCCATCTCTCTTTATACAGTGTGTCCACGTAAGTTGGCGGCATATGGGACACTTCTTTATTATTAATTTTACGAAAAGAAGTTATTCTTCATAAAAAGTTCTGCATGGTCCAAAACCTAAAATGCAACCATCAGATGTTAAATTTTTTCAGTCATATACGAGGTGTGTCAAAAAATGTGATTTTTGCTCTAGAGTAAAGTACCTTTCTTTTTGACAATATCGAAAATTGTTATAAAGAAAAGATGTTTAGAATTAAAAATAGCTTTCAAATATTCAACATTGTTTATTTACATTAAAAAACTATTTTTTTCTACATTTTCTCTGCGATTACGTTGGAAATTTAAGTTTGCACATTAATGCATTGCATTTATTAATTATAAATTTGATTAAACAATTATAAATAAACTTTTAAAAACAATTATCTCTTAATTTTTATCGAACACTGATAACCTTTAAGTTGCTTAATCACTAGTTTGTAACGTTCTAACGATGCATTTAAATGAATAACAAGTTGTATGCATAATTTACTTTGTTACAATAAATACTAATGAATAATCACTATCTTCAATTTACTAATGCCTCCACATATCCTCCATTTCTGTTTATACATGTAACAGTTCTATTACAAAATTCTCTTAAGATATTGCTTACCATATGGGGAGTTATATTACGAACCGCTTCTGCAATTATTCTCTCTAAATGGTCAACATCTTGAAATGGCCTTTGAAGGTAAACTTTTTGCTTTAAGTAACCCCATAAGAAAAAATCGAGTGGGGTTAAATCTGGAGACCGCGGAGGCCAAGGAATTTCCGAAAAACGATGAAAAACTCTTCCATTGAAAATATTTTCAATGTATTGACGTACATCTAATCTGCTGTGACATGGGGCACCATCCTGCTGGAACCATATCTACTGACGTTCAAGTAAGGGAAGGTTGTCAAGAAAATCATTTATTCTATTGTTTAAAAAGCACAAATAACGATCAGCCTTCAAGGTTTCTCGGAAAAAAAAAGGTCCAATTATTTGATTTTTATACATTCCGCACCACACGTTTGTTTTGAACGAATATTGGTCCCGAGTTTTCAACGTAAAATGTGGATTTGTATCACTCCACCAACGACAGTTTTGGCTAGAAACTGTCCCATTTGATGAGAATGTTGCTTCATCCGTAAAAATAATACACCTTGACATAAATGGGTTATCTACTAAGATTCCCTGTATATCACAACAGAATTCAAATCGTCTATCATTATCTCCTGGTCTTAAAGTATGAATTTTTTTAGGTTTGTAAGGGTGATATTTGTGTTTATTTAGAATCTTTGAAACTGTACTTTTTTTATATTATCCATTGGCAATGAAGATGCCGTTTTTCGCAAAGGATATTTAGGATGCTCAGTTGCAGAGAGCATTACTTGCAACGCAATGTCATTATTTTCTACCCTGCCGCCCTAAGGAAGAAGGTCCTATCTGCAAAATTTGAGTTTTGAGATAATTCGACTTTCACCTATTTTTGAAAGCCATACCCTGTATTTACTTGTAAAGGTTTAAATTTGCCATACATAATTGAAATGTGTGTTTAAATCATATGGCTATTAGAAAATTAAAACTAGTAAACGTACTTTGAATTTACAGCAGATAGGACAATTATCTTTAGCAAAGTTACAGCAGATAGGACCTTCTTCCTTAGGACGGCAGTACCATGCTTTGGCGTTTTTTTCCAAATTTATTATGTACAGGGTTATCCAACCAAGACTAGACAAGGCGATTTTTTGACTTTTCCTGTACTTTTATAAAAAAACTGAAATAGCCATCTTAAGTCATTTTCTCCCGCGAATTCGAATATCTTCAGCAAAAAACAATTGAACATCAAACAAAAGTACTAGGGGTCACTTTGATATTTTTTTAAATGGGATGCCGTATTTTTAATGAGCTTATCCGATTTCTCATATAAATTTTGATCTAAAATGTTGGATTTTTAATTTATTTATTTATTTTTTTTTATTTTTAACATTTTCCGAATTTAAAACTGAAGAAAAAAGGCGTTTTTGAATTAAAAATCCAACATTTTAGATCAAAATTTATATGAGAAATCGGATAAGCTCATTAAAAATACGGCATCCCATTTAAAAAAATATCAAAGTGACCCCTAGTACCTTTGTTTGATGTTCAATTGTTTTTTGCTGAAGATATTCGAATTCGCGGGAGAAAATGACTTAAGATGGCTATTTCAGTTTTTTTATAAAAGTACAGGAAAAGTCAAAAAATCGCCTTGTCTAGTCTTGGTTGGATAACCCTGTACATCTCCACAAGTCTTAAATTTATTAAATATTTTTCTAACAGTTTCATTGCGAATATTTTTATCTGGATGTCGGAAAATAAAAATGTCTGCTGCTTCTCGAAATGTTTTATACTTATCTCCCTTTATTAGCACAATCTCAATTTTCTCTTCCAGACTTGATGTTGGTGGCATGTCTCACTTTTCATAAACAAATGCGTCTGTCAAACATAAAACTGTACAATACGGATCTCTAAATACTTTGAAAAATACTGTTAGACTGCCTAAAAAAAGTGTTTATACCGTGGCACTTTTTGAAATACTATTGTTGACGTTTCTTTGAATTTTCGATATTTAGACAGTTCGCAAAGCCTACTTTAATTATCAGATTTAAAAAATGCCAGTGCATCCTAGATTAATTATGCATTAATGTGCAAACTTAAATTTCCAACGTAATCGCAGAGAAAATGTAGAAAAAAATAGTTTTTTAATGTAAATAAACAATGTTGAATATTTGAAAGCTATTTTTAATTCTAAACATCTTTTCTTTATAACAATTTTCGATATTGTCAAAAAGAAAGGTACTTTACTCTAGAGCAAAAATCACATTTTTTGACAAACCTCGTATATGACTGAAAAAATGTAACATCTGATGGTTGCATTTTAGGTTTTGGACCATGCAGAACTTTTTATGAAGAATAACTTTTTTTCGTAAAATTAATAATAAAGAAGTTTCCCATATGCCGCAAACTTACGTGGACACACTGTATAAGTATGCAAGGTATGGTATGGAACTTGTATAAATATATAATTTATTGATCTAATATTAAAAGATTTTAACAATATTTGCTAAAACATCAACTAAATTCGATTTCTAGAATGTTAAAATATTTTAGGGAAATGGAGTAAGAAATTTAAACGTACCTGTGACCTTTATTATTTTTGTTTCTTACGTGCACTTTAATAATAATGAAACTCACACTGTCTTTGACACCAATGAATTAAAAAGTAAGGTTAGTCTTGGCTGCGTTCCGAAATATGCCCCGTGCGCACTCTTATCGCCTGCGCACTCTAAGAGCACTCTATCCTATTACTACTACTACTAAGTGCACCTGAAATGATTATCGGACAGAAGTTTCCCATTTGCTGCACATTATCGACCACACTGTAGGTACATGAAATCTGAATAAAATTTTACGTACAATCTAAAAAGTAAACAATTTTTAGGATGCCCTTGTTTAAAATAAAGGAGGTGACTTCAACTGCAGGTATAAAAAAAAAATTATTTTTAAAAATATTTTAGGGGAATTTAGGCGACAATACTATGCTGCCAAATTTTTGATTTTTTCTATTTTTTCTGTGGAGTTAGTAAATTTCTTTAAGTCAATAAAGAGTACCTTATGTTATATCATAGAGAGGTAAAAATACAGAGAGCTGTGTGACCGGTAGCAAAATATAAGGGCCCGTTCACCTAGACATTGATTAAAACTTAAAACGTTAATTATGGATTATCTCAAAATATCTGTTTTGCCTTTTCTTAAACAACGATTAAAGGCAGCTGATCATTAATTTAAACTAAACATAGTTTCTGAGACGATTAAATCATTGATTAGTAAAATGTCGGTGATTGACCTCAAAGTTTATTGTGTTATTTTAGCTTAGACAACGTGGTTCTATTCCGACTTCTTTCACAATTTTCAAATTATCACATTGCATGACATACAAATAACTGATTTTTGGCTTTTAAGGCCCCTTATTAAAAACTTTCTGTCATGTAAGTGTTTTCCAGTTTTATCCCAATTTACTCCAGTAACTTTGCAGATCTGTCCCTCTTTGTTCTTTGTTCAATATTCTACAACTTGCAAACTTTACCTTATAACTATATTAACTTTTACTCCATCCCACTTCCATTTCTGGACTTTAGTTTAACTCTAAATCTTCATCCCTGTACGACTTTTACTTCCTCTAAATGATCAAGTTCGATCATCTTCCCAGACACATCGACGACGCCAAAACGCCATAGCGCATCGGTCCGAAGACCTCACTAAATCATTCAATCGGTAGTAGCGACGGGCCGTGTGTACAAAGGACAGGGACGTAAACAACGCGAGCTTATGACTCGCGCTTACTGGGAATTCCTCGTTCATGGGGAACAATTGCAAGCCCCAATCCCTAGCACGAAGGAGGCTAAGCGGGTTACCCGGCCCCTCGGCGAGAGAGAACATGTTAATTCTTTCAGTGTAGCGCGCGTGCGGCCCAAAACATCTGAAGGTAGACTTTCGTTGGTCGCGATCAATGCGACCCTTGCGACTGATGCGGCTATGCGGCCGGTCTTTTGTGTACCGGTTTAATGCATTTACATAATATATTATGTCCTTTAAAGGCATCCGACCGCGATGAGTGCGACATATACGATCAACGCGGCCGTACGACTTGACTGCTCTAGATGCAGTCAGGTCGTGTTGGTCGTGTTGATCACACGTGGTTTTATACTATTGATATATGATGTAATTCAAAATGACTCCGTTTGCAAGCGAAGACGAAAGCAAATTAATTTTCAATTATAATGTTATATGAACCTTTATGAGTACGTGGCATAGTTCCCTAATTGCTATTTTCTTTGTTTCAGTCACCAATGTAAAATTAAATCGTCGTTCCTTCTCCAGTTATAATTTGCAGTACCTTAACTTTTTAGAATGCATTATAATATACTTTAAAAAATCAAACCCTAGAAAGTCGCGAAACAACAGATAATAAACCATAATCGTGCGGGTCGTGACCGCACAAAGTCGCATATCTGGGAAAGGGGTACAGATGCGACAGATCGCATTAGTCGCCAGCCGCAGCCACATTAGTCGCCGCCGCGTCCATCGAAAGTTTACCTTAAGGGCATCACAGACCTGTTATTGCTCAATCTCGTGCGGCTAAAAGCAGCCTGTCCCTCTAAGAAGAATTGTTTGTACGACGACAGTAAAACCGCGGGCGAGTAACCCCAAGCCGGCGAGCCTTTAGGATGTCAAATACGCCTAGTTAGCATGCTACAGTCTCGTTCGTTATCGGAATTAACCATACAAAGCGCTCCACCAACTAAGAACGGTCATGCACCACAACCCACTTTATCAACATTAAAAATTTTCACTCGATCATGAGATGCTTTTATTTCAAATCAATAATTTTACTAATCAATAATCTTTCTACAGTGTCAACTTTACCATATTGTGCCTTTATTTCTTAATATTAATTTTACCCTAATTCTTTACCTGTTCATTTTCTACTATACTGCAACAAAAGTAAAACTTCTCTCTAACTTCTCGATTATCATAATTATACCTTTATTTCACATTAGTGCAATACAAAAACCTTCCAACAATTTTCAAAAAACTGCTCTTCATTAAGCACGTCTTTACATTACTGATTTGATTATTGACTACTTAAAAGTTCGAACAACTGGTCACAATTCATCATAAACTTGTACCTACTTATATCAATTTTAATTACCAAAATTACTATGAAATTGAAAAAGTAGTCTATACTAATTACTACATTTAAGGCTCGCATTAATGAACATTGTAAGGAGATAGAAAGAGCATCTAATTTAAATTTACCTCCCTCTAAAATTAAATCTAACTTTTCAATGCGTGTGTCCATAAACAAACATAACTTCAACCCAAATACAAGCACTAAATTCTTACATTTTTGTCATAAGGGCAACAAATTGGATCTGCTTAAGGGGGTGTGACCCAAAAACTAAAGTTTTAGTAAAAAAATTCTAAGAAAAATATTTGAAACCGCACTTGGCTGCAATAAACCGTTACCGAAATATAGCCATCTAAAGGTTTCACACGCCTCGGCTGTGACGTAACACCGGCTTTTTAGCCAGCCGACGCGACGCAAGTTGTTGTAGTTGGTGTGAATCGCAGGTTGGTAATAAATAATTGGGTGCGTTCGCGTGTGTATTATTAATTTCATTCCAGGTTTGTGAATTATGGCTATTAGTTTTGAACCTAAATATAGTAAAAAAGAGCTTAAAAAGTTAACAGAAAAGGTTGCACAACAATCTAGCGTAGAAGACAGCAAAGAACTACTCTCATTAAACCTTGTGCAAATGTTTCAAGTGCAAAATTATGCCCACGGAAATGGAGCTTAGGGAACGATAAAATTATTATTGTCTTAAATGAAAATAATTGCATTACTTTACACCACAGTTTTGAGAATACAGTTTTAAATTTGAACTTGCTTAATATTGTAAGAAATGATAAATTATTGCAATGTAAAAGTAAAATGGAAAAAGATAGGTGCAAAGTTGTTTATAACAAAGTTTGGCACCATATGTCCTATAGGTACAAATTTTGTTTCATTGATAAATAGTAGGACCAAAATTGGACGACTGGCGTGAATAAGCAGATAAGACAAAGGTTTCCGGATGAATATGAAGAATACACAGGGTTCAAAGAATTTGAAGAACTGGATTAAAATGTCCTTAATATTTTTAAGTGGGTAAAAAAATACTGAATAAAATATAAGTAACAATTGTTTACTTTTTAAATACTAGAGCATGTAGTTTACAAAAAATAATTAACATCTTTTATTTCCTTTTTAAAGCAAATCTTGAAACATATTTCTGTTTAGAATCACTCAAACTAGGTTTTTGTATTTTGTAAATGTTTTTGGGAACTTTAAATCTTACTTCGGGCAACTTTACGGTTTTCGTGTCATAGTTCATTATTTTTCTTAAAGACCGGTTCTCCTACAATAACTCTTTTTTTGGTATTTCTGTTTAAAATGCCAACGCTTGGACGATTTTGAAAATTGTACGGTCTTCAAAACATTTTTTCTTTCCATTTTCATCTGTCCACTCGTGAATATTGCAAACGTGTTTTAAGAGTGAAGTAAATTTATCAACTGAAACTTCTGAATTTCCTTGACAAGTTTCTGAAGATCACCACAAATGGTTGGTTATAGCCCGGTTCCACTCGCTTAAGAACTTTGACTTTCTTTCGGCTTGCCTTAAATTTTTTTGAAGGCTTTTGGAAAGATGCCAAACATCATATTCGTGTTGTATGTCAGAATATTTGTTTCCTAGTAAAACACCGACACCTCGATGCCTATCTGATAAAAAAAGCTTTACTTTTAATTCAGCGGTCGTTGCTGCTAAACCTTTTTCACAAGCAGCCTTTTCCAATTCACCCTCGACCATTCCCCTTGGTAATTGTTCAAAATGTAATATACGGTTTGTTTTTACAATCATTAATGAATATGCAACATATTTATCAGAAAATCCAGGGGAATCATACTGTCCGTCACCAGATATCCACAACTCCTCTTCAGAGTTCGCCTCTTCATAAAGGGAGTTTTTATACTGTAACCAAAAATTGTTAAACAGGTAATGTTTAACAGGCAAAACTATGGTTCTTATGGTTTTATAGTACGTTTTGCTAGATATAAATAATAACTTTAAAGTTTTCGCGACATTATAAATAGGTATGAAGTTTAAACCATTAAGCAAAAGCGCCGCAGACAGATAAACGGTACACTTTGATGGATCCTCATACGAAGACCATTTCTGATTATGTCCATTACTACATTTGTAGTTTATATGTAATACAGGGCCCTTGGTAAACTGTTTAATGTCTATCAGTGAGATCTTGCAGATAACACAACATGTAAAAAAGAGTCATTAAAGCTTTTATTTGTACCAACACAAATTGACATTCCTTTTTGTCAATAATACTCTCTGTAATTGCTTTATCAGTTTCGCAGTCACTACCGGAGTCTTTGTCGTTTCTTTCAAAAATTTCGCTATGTTGCATCTCGGTCTCACTGTCACTAGATTGGAATGTTAGCTCAGAAGAATGTAAAGATGTATCAGAGTTATTCTCAAACAGCGTTAAATACTAATAGAACTGTTCTTTACCGAGCTCACACTTAATACCTATATCCGCTGATACTTTTTTTTTGTCAAAATTTCTGTCAATATCGTCTGTATGCATAGGTTCGTCCAAAGCACCATTATGAAATAAACTCTCTTTTTTGAACAACTCATTGTTGGCTTCTACATTAACTTTTTTACTTACCTATATATTTTGACTTTCTGATGGCAACAGCTATATCTTCTTGTTTATTAAGCAACAAAATACTTGGCACGGCTGCATTTTTTAACAATCTTTTAATTTTCTCGTTTGGTAACAATGATCGCATTAAATCATTTTCAAAATCTTCTTCTTGAAAGTGCATACTACATAGGTACTACATGGTTGGAATTTGGATTAAACTTCTTACGATTGATTCTGTTTTGGGTCTTTCTGTTTACTAGGAAATTGATGCAGCGTCACTGAAGAGTTTTTACGCTTGTTACTACAACTCACAACGCAACAGTTAACCATTATTAGTATTAAGTATTCTTTATTCTATTCTCGGACGAATTATTATATTAAAGTTTTACAAACAAACTAAATAAATACTGTTTTCTAAACACAATAATAAAGTAAAAAGTCAATTAACTAGCAGCGAAGAGCCTTTAAACAACCACCCACAAGACAAAAGACAAATCACTACACTACCGTTGCACTTGCACCATTGCGGACTGCAAATATTTTGCCGATTCGCCGGTGTGACGTCATACGATGACATGCGCTAAATATTACCGGGCATTATCTCCGTTATTATTTTAGATGAAGAAGTGCGGTTTTCACTTGAGTTCTTAGAATTTCTTTCTTGATTTTTTTTATTCAAAGTTGATTTTTTGGGTCACACCCTCTTTTAAGATCATGGGGATACATAAAATTATTAAAGACCACAGTATCAATTGCGTTAACGATCAAATCATTCACAACAACACAGTTCTCGTTTGGCAAAATTTCAAAATTTTTTGGATATAGAGCTCTAATTTAGATTATCTGGGTCTAGTACCAACCATGGGCGATTCCAGTGATGGAGGATCCTCACCACCACCTGCCAATATTATCCTGCCCGAGTTCGAGGAGGAAGATGACATAGAAATGGAGGAAAATGTCCCAATATCCAAGAACAAACTAGAAAGAGTTGTGGAAACCGATGGGAAAGATACATTAAGACCAGTGAAGCTGAGTGGAAGCTCCAGCCAAATGAAATGAAACGATCCACCGACAAGAAGGTTGTAGACTTGGAGGTAATCATCTTTCAACAAAGGAGCTAGACAGATATAAAAGCCAGCTTTCTATCGCTGAAACTATCACAACCAATACTACCAAATCTGCTTCTACTAACAGTATTTCCAGCACTACTAATACATTTAAAAATACTACACAAAACACTGTTTCCCACATAACAGTTTGTGACGTGATCGGTGACGATGACACTACCGAATTTCAACAGGTTAAGTCCTTAAGAAAGAGACCGAATAACAGCGGCTCTGCTCCTTTAGCCAAATAACAAGTAACTACTAATTCGGCATGGCCGAATCTACCTATTCCTAATAACCAAGCCTTGAAGGAGCATTTTACCTCCAAGGCGGGCAAATCAAATATCCATTCTGGGCATACCGACTCAGTTCCTCCAAAGTCAATTATGTCAAATAAAGTGTTAGGTGAGGAAAAAGAGGAAACCGTTGTTGTTAAAAAGCTGCGGGTTCCCTCAATTGTCCTAAGTGGCAAACTTAAATACAACGAAGTTAGCCATTTCTTCAAATCCAACAAGATTGACTTTGGACGGGCTATCACAGTTGAAGATGGTGCGAAACTTCAACTCAAATAGGATCTCGTACCATTCCTTCCGGTTTCCGGAAGAAAAAGACTTACACATTGTCTTGCGGGGTGTGCTTGAGACGTGGAGCGAGAAAAAGGTCAAGGAAGTCCTGGAGGGGTTGGGTTTCAACCCATCAAGAGTGATTAGGTGGCACCGGAAGGGCGGCCAACCAATGCCACTAATGCTAGTTTTTTTTTACTGAAATCGGAAAAAGCATATTTGATTTGACTGTTTTGGATAACTTAAGGATTAGGGTGGAAGCACAGAGGAAGAGATCTACCACATCGCAGTGCCATAGATGTCAACTCTATGGCCATTCACAATTTAAGTGTATTGCGCCCATAAAATGCTTGAATTGTGCCAGTAATCATTTTTCGAATGAATGTAAAATTAGTTTGGAGGATCAGCCTAGATGTGCAAACTGTGGAGGCGCGCACTCTTCCAACCACCAGGGCTGCCCTAGGCACCCTAACAACTTCAAATCTGTCAACCATAACAAAACGGTCAAGCCAAATATTCCTCCCCCTAATTTTAGGTTAAAACAACGCGGAACTGAGCGATAGCTCAGCAATCGAATTACCAGTGACTGAGGAGGATGCCCTTCAAAAGACCATGCAGTCATTACTAAGTGAGTTTTCTTCAATAATTTAATCAAGAAGCAGGTTCAAAGCATGTTGTCTACCTTTACATTGGTTAGAAAGTAATGACTTTGCAAAGCAAGATTGCTTACTTTATGACAATGGCAACATTTTGCCATGGACAACAGGCTGTCACTATCTGCACGGAGCTCTTTTTGTGGAGGCACTAGATCGTGGTCCATATACTTACACCTTCAATTCGTCTTTGGTTGCCTTGGGCGCCACCTGGTTTGACAGAAGTCCAAACCAGGAAAAATATACCGTATATCAGTTCTATTGAAAAATCTATGCAATAAATAAAACCAAAGTTTTCCCACACAAATAATAAAGTTTTTTTTTTATTATTAAATACTAAAAGGTTACTCAATAACAAAAGGGGTTGATTGTTTTAAATCTTAAAGAAAAATTCAAATTTTGCATTGACCTGTACTATTCTAATTACAGAATTATTATTAAAAAAGAAAAAACAGCCTTTCCCGGCGCAAGGATTCAAATTAAACCTTGTGTATAACCTCAGGGAAGATTCTAGAACCTTGGAAATCTTTTACTAGTGTATGGTTAAAAAGTGTTATCCCTTGCTTAGATAGCTTCACATTATTAGTTTAATTTTTGTTAGCGTCAATAAAAAGGTAATGAAATTGAAATGCTTAAATGTGCTGAACCTTGGCGAATGATAAAAATTAATTAAATTATAACAACTTATCCAGGTTACTTCATACTGTCCTGAGAGTCCACGATGAATACTGATATGCAGCTAGGTCAATCAATCAGTAGGCCCCCATTCGCCAGGTGGAATCGATCTATCGCAGGACGACTAAAAGCCAAGCTGTTAGACTGCTACG
The DNA here is from genome assembly GCA_963920685.1 of Polydrusus tereticollis. Lineage (NCBI taxonomy): Eukaryota > Metazoa > Arthropoda > Insecta > Coleoptera > Curculionidae > Polydrusus > Polydrusus tereticollis. Next base: position 139,241,619 of record OY987327.1, read on the forward strand.
TGGGCCTTAAAATTTGGTTGGTTAAAATTCCATGTGGTTTTGGTTTAAGGTACGTAAACGCCGAACGGCAGCAAAACGGCTAAATCGGCCGAAAACCAACAAAACCACCAACAAAACCCCTAAAAATAATAAAAAGAAAAATTACCCACTGAATACCCACAAAACGATGATCAAGAAACAAAAGAAAAGAAAATAGGTTTCCTCTAAAAAGGGTTTGAGACCTCGTTGCCTTTTGCCAGAAATAAACGGCCTAATGGCGGCTGGCTGTACCTTCTTGGCTGAAGGATTTTCAGAAAGTGAAATTAAAGATTAAAGGCCACGAGAACTCTGAAGACCCTCCCTTTCTCTTCCAACAAAATCGGCTGACTCAATGTTGCCAACTGAACATAAACCCCAACAAAGGAAAATAAGAAGAAGAAGAGAACAGAGACACACCATAAAGGATCCAAACAATCAGAACGAACAAGAGTCTGAGCTTTTACCAGAACCTAAATTACCTAAGGAAATAAATCAAATAATTCCAAACAACTTTGTTCACACACAAAGTTGCCAAAAGCACAAATGGGCGTTCTGCGCTTTCACGGGAACCAGAAACGCAGATACGTGATTTAACTTTACGCGGCGGTGGCTAGCGCATAGAATAGGAGGGGACAGTAGAATACGCTTCGACGACTGCGCATCCAAATTTGTTGGAACGCCAAGGGGGCCGCCATTTAAAGACGAAATGTCAGATGATATGTCACTTCCCCTACAAATTTGTTTTGTTTACAAGTAAAATAACCTCATTTTCTGTATTCACGTGTTTCGCATTTTTTGCTGTAGGTTTTAAGGGTGCTGTTTTACTATTGAATTGACGATTGTGTATTATTGTTTTTGGTTTATTAAAAATCATGACTTGTTCTGTAAGTGGGTGTAAGCCACAATCATCGGGAATTTCGTTTTTTCAGTAAGTTGGTATTCATATATTTATGATACTTAAGATAAATAATCAAGCAATTACATTACCCATATTTTTCAGGTTTCCACAGGACACAAACGTATTAAATAAATGGCTTAATGCCCTAGGTATACTCGGGAAATGGACTTGAGCCAAACACAAAAAGGTGTGCTCACAACACTTCGACACCAATGATTTCATTTATGCGGAAGAAAAGAAATTTTTAAAGCCAGGAGTAGTTCCTTTATTAAAAAAATGTGACATACCATCAGATATTGCAGCTATACAAGAAACTAGTTCAGATATAAGCAATATAGAAGCAACTACACATCCTTTGTGTCAGTAGATTCAAATTCATCTTCAACATCTAAGTGCAAGTGCCATAGGGAATAAATCAAAAAGACCCCCAATCGTAAAGAGAAAAAGAAGGTATGTACTTTATAATTTAACATGTTTATTTAAATTGAAAATTACTGAGAATGATTCACTTAAGGATAAGAAAATTCTATTGAGCAGGGGCCCTGAAAAAATATGGCTGTAAAATTTCATTTAAATGTCATGATATGGGCTGCAAATAAAGGCTGCCCTTAAAGTTAGGTACCACTATTTCCAAACACACTGTATAAAATGATCATATTGCGTACTGCAGTAGTTTCTGACATTTTCAGGTGGGTAGGTACCTATTTGCCACTAAGCATTTAGATTTTTTCAAATTGTGTGGGTTTGAGCCTTTCCACATAACAGTTTATTTTATGTAGGTACTGAGGTTGGTTGTCAAGTTAGTTTATATTCAAAAAGTTTCACAATATTTTAGTACTCCAAAAAGTGCAACTTGTACAAGCTCGGAAGGCTTCTCTAAATGTAGAACACTCATTCCTTTATTCTCGATACTAGCACTGATAGCAGTACAAGATGAAGAAGAGTTAGAGTGATTAGAGGAATTCACAATTATAGGTATAAAAATCACAAAGTGTTTTAAATAAAATTTTGGTGCCTAGCTTGTTTATTAACAACTTTTGTTTATTTATTATGCCATTTCTTGTCATAACAATATACAATATTATGACTACACCGTTATGTCAAAGGGCTATTATTGACAAAGATCCTACTGCCCACAAATATTAATATGCTGCCATAATGGATCATTGCAGACTTAACAAAACACCTAATTATTAGACATTTACATTTTTATTTAATAATGTGTTTTATACTTTTGGACTTCTTTACTTATAATTGTAGTATTGTAAGGGTTTATATTATTTTTAATTACTGTCACATTGTATGTATTTAATTTAAAAAAAAATTTCTGTATTGACCTACTATGTAAACAAGCTTTGGTAGTACCATTAGTAAATGTATATGCTGTACTATAAAAATTGGTAATATTTTGTAAAATTTGCTATTACTTTTACCAATATTCACTTTTAATTCATCCTCTAAGCGTAAGTAACATTTAATACTTGACTAAAAACTAAATTACCTAACTAATATGAAATAATAAAAGGTCCTTATAGAGTAAAACTCGTAGAAGGCAATATGTACAAGAATCTATATACATATTTATTTTTATTTTCAGTGCCTCGCCCTCCATTTTCAGAAAGAGCACAGAAATTCTCAGAAGGAAACAAGCTGTTTATCGCAAGAAACTGTACACAGCTAGGTACAAGAAATTGAAAGAAAAAGTGGCAAATGTGCAAAGTGTCTTTTATTCATTAAAAAAACAGCAGCTGCCTTCAGAAAATGCCTTGGAACATTTACAAAAAAGTTTTGACAGTGTGCCTGCATTGCTAATGGCTCGACATTTAAAAAATGTACAGAATATATCCACCACTCATGAAACATACCCAGCACCATTACGAGCCTTTGCACCTACACTTCATTTTTATTCTAATAGATGATTTATATAACTGATATAGGAAAAAAATATTTATATACGACTTAATGTTTATTATTGCATTGTAGGTTTGTACTTTCATCAATTATTGTCTGTAAATAAATCGCTGTAATATATCTGAAGAGAGACAATTTTGTTAAAAATTATTTACCCTTGTCCTATTATCTGTGTCCCTATCAAAATAAAAATATTACAGCTTTAGTCCTGAAGGCACGAACATATAGTTCCTAAGTTCGTGCCTCAAGGACTATTGCGAACACTTCAAAGTAATAGTAATCTCAGATAGTACATCGAAACAATTTGAGAGTGTATGTTCTTAATCTTCGGTTTTGTGGTGTATTCTTTTTAAAGAAATTAACCAGGTAAAGACATTCTCATTGTAAAAAGAGCAAAACGCTGTTTAGTCTGACCTGTACCAAGTGCATTTTTTCATAAAATCAAAGCCAGCGAATGTCTTACACTAAAATATTTGGTTTTGATTACGATTTCTGATTATCCCTAGAAATGAGCAAAGTCAACTATATATGACATTCCAAGGATACTAGAATGTTATTATGGAAGTTATATAGAGCTGTTATCACTAATAGTTCATTGATAATTTGAGCCTATGTGAAGTAAAAAAAATGACTTCTATTAGTAGCTCTATATAATATACTTGCCTATCTAAAAATTTGTCATAAAACAAAAAATATATGAGGTTAGGTTACCACCTTTAAAACAGAATTTTAAATTTGGCGCTGTCCAATTGACATTTCGTCTTTAAATGGCCGACCAACAAATCTCACCAGCCGCGCAGAGGGGAAGCGAGTTCTATTGCCCCTCTTATTTCTATGGGCTAGCGCCATCAACCCACAGAACAGCAAAAGTAGTGCGTTTGCCCCATATTTTGGCTAACGTTATGCATCCAAAGATGATACAACCTAATGAACAATTTTTAACAGTAAATAAAACGGAATGCACTTTGTGGAAACATATTTGTATAAATCCAAGGCAGTCTACCTTCCCCACAAAATAAATGTGGCAATTTTGAAATTGCTACATTATCCCCCAACGAAAATAAAATAGGCTCTGGAATAGATTATTTTCTAAAAAAAAAAATAAAAAATAAAAAACTACGCAATGACTATAATAATAGTCAGCAATAATCAGGGATATTTTAAAAGTAGTGATTTCTGGGTAGTTTGAGCTTGATAACTGCGTGTATCACTCGCCTTAAAAGGGACTAAATCGGTAAGGTCAAAATCGGGTAAGGTCAAAATCGGATAAGTCATCATAGGAAAGAGTCTATATAAAACTAACAGAGATGTAAATATGGTAAATATTGTGATATCTCAACAAAACGGTAAATAAATCGTCAGTAGGATCTAGCCTACAAAAAAATAAAAAAAATGCAGATTAAAGAAATTAATCCACAGGAAAATTATTCCGGAATTTCCCGACGAAACACGATACCAAATACATACCAAGTGTAATAGCCAAATCCAAAATAAAACCTCTAGTACTAGACTTAAGAAAACCAAAAAATATTTTCAGAGAATATCTCGATGGCGAAATGCCCATGAAACCCTCAAGTGAAGGAAGAAGCACCCTCCAGGCAGCAGTGTGGAAGTCTTGAATTATGATAGTGAAAGTTAGCATTGCGTGACTTCAATAATGGCGTGAAGCACCTCGTCTACTAACCTCACACAGCTGTTCTGGAGAATACGCCTACCAACACCGGACGTGACCTAAACACCCACCAGGAAGGTACACTCTGAAAAGTGGAAAACCAAAAAAATATATATCAATTAGAAAATGGTAACCCAAATGTTCCACCCGTCATAAGGAAGCAAACTATAGCGCTCGCTACGCTAAAAATGCCGAAGCATAGAGAAAAATATTAAACTGAATAGGTTGTTCCGTAAACTGACACTGTCACCAGCCCTCCATATATGACCCGAGAAGGAGCTCAGACGAAACACAGTAGGATGGCCTCAGCATAGTGTAAGGACTCATTAGGACCTTACGCCAATGACACATCGCCCCCAATGCTCGTCCTTCCAGCCAGACATGGTTAAACCATCTCCCATATGAAACCTGGTAACACCCAACAAAACACGGCCTTTATATATATAAAAAACTATTTTTCTCTTTGACTTAAAAGTCAACGTAAGAGGTAAAAAATTATTAATGTACGTCTACACCAATAACCCAACAAAATATGATCACTTTCGGTGATATGCAAAAAGTAATAAAACCAGGAAAGTAAATGAAAAAATTGCCCTAAGCAAATCATAAAGCTTCAACTTACTTGAACCAAAATATATACCAAAAAATATAGGTAAGCGAAAAGAGAAAAATCAGCGAATTTATTCGCTTATCAAATAACCAAATTATGCATCAAAATAAAATATATATATGACTGCAAAATGGATAATACACTAATCAGAAATAAAGGTTTTTAGGAACAGTAAATGCTACTACATCAGGGATACAAATCGTAACGATTTTGCCAACAGAATACGTGGTTAGGCAAACTTCGCCCCTGAAATTTTAACATTCTCCCTAAATTTCAAAATTTGATCTGAAAATTGAGAATCCTGATCTGAATTATCCAGATCAGTACCATCGTACTTTTTAAGATCTTTGATATGCCATCTATAATATTTTCAGCCAGTAAACCTGCAAGATGGCGGCGGGCAAATCATGTCAGTGCTCTCAAATCACGTTTAAACGAAGATAAAAAGTTACTAAAAGCAAGAATTAAGTTTTTTTTTCAAATTTTTTTGTTTTATTTTCCCGTACTATTAATTGAATCCACATTGCCAATAAAGCGAGTCACCGGCTCCGTATAGAGCGTCGCAATACGTCTTAAATGGAATTAAACGTGCTAGACAGAGATGTAATTATAAATTAATATTTAAGTGTTATTGTTTGAGGATTTAGTTCACATTATTTTGGTGCTTTGATTTGTCATTTTAATTCGTTTTATCCATTTTTGTGCCTTGAAACTTTATTTAATACTAAAAACAGTTCTTTTCAGAGCTATTTCAATCGTACTATTGCGTTGCCGGTAAGTATTTTAGACATTTGTAATTATTTATTCGTTTTAAGTATTCTAACCTCTATTTTTATAAATAACACTTCTTTACATATTATTGTATTTATAGGAAAATATGAGTGAACAAGTTATGGACCATGATTATTGTGCTGAAGCACCTTCTTCACTTACAAAAACCATCTATTATTATACTAGATAATGCAAGCTACCACAGTAGGCAGTCGGAAAGGCTTCCGATAAACAGTTGGACAAAGGAAAATATGAAGAATTGGTTAAATGCAAAACAAATTAAATTTCCTGATACTGCCGAAAAAGTTGACCTATGGACATTGATATCTCAAGTGCCAAAACATAAATCCTATACAGTAGAGAATTTAATAAATGAAGCAGGTCATCAAGTCTTAAGGTTACCGCCATATCACTGCCAGTACAATGCCATTAAGATGGTGTGGAGCCTAGCAAAGCGGTTCTATGACAAACACATCATCGAGACAAAAAATATTTTAGGTACATGGGAAGTGGCTCTTGCAAATGTTTCACAAGAAAACTGGTCGAATTATGTTTGTCACACTGATAAAATTATTAAAGAAGCGTAGGACAAAGAACAGAATTTTATGTTGCCATTTTTTTTACTCCCTATATTTTGATCCTTTTTGTGTACCATTGTTTGCTCTCAGTTCTTGTGTATTTACTAGACAAGTTCAACAGAATGTTTTTACCTGTTATTAATAATTATACGTTTACTTTTCTTACAAGAGAGAAATTCCAATAATTTAATCAATGATAAACATCATGACAAGTTTAGGACAGTTGACAAATTTCACTCCTACTTTACACGGGATGGCAGGAGCAGTATTCACATTCCTGGCTTTCGGCTTAGAGCATTCAAAAAGTTTTTAATCACTGGCTCCTGTTCAAAAAAATAGTAAATATAAATAGATTCAAATGTGAAATTAAATCCTACCTCACATGCAATTGCTTTTATTCCATTGATAAGTATTACGGTCCTTCATGAATCTTGCGACTCATATGTGTGTTATGTGTGTCTGATGTAACATACACTAAAGCGTAATAGTATGTTCTTTGCATTTTCATTTATTATGTTATGTATTTATATAGACTAGTTTTAAAATTTCAATAATAGTTTGACAATGTCAATATTTACTTTGTAAATCTGTGTAACAATAAATAAATAAAAAAACTGAAAAAAAATGTTGACTCAAAGTGCTATTTCACCTAATGACAGAAAAAATACGCATACGAAAAAATGACAGCAGTGCACTACTTGTTTTATAAAAAATTATCAGAAGACATGTTCGCAAGCCACTTGGTGGAGCACTCTCACTTTTCTAAATAAAGTATGTGGTTTTATATCCTATTAACACATACTAAAATTGAAAATAATCTTAAGTACTTTCAAAGACAGTATAAAACAAAAACACCTAGTAGCAAAAAAATGTGGCCGTTGCGGGCATACGTTCAGATAAACTTTTCTGCTAAAAATATCATGAGAAGTCACCTCGAAATATTACTAGGTCATTAGGGAATACCCTGTATATTTAAAAAAATTGTTTTTATTATTATGGAAATTAACATATTTTATTACAATTTTTAAGTTCGGTTCTGCCCATAAACAGCTGCTCGCCATTGTATTGCTGCCAATATTATTCTTACTAAAAATTAAATAGCTGAAATATGACTGTTGTCATGTGACATGTCGGCCATCTTGCAGGTTTACTGGCTGAACCAAGTTTACCAGCCTTAGAACCAATAATATTTTCAAGTTAATAAACTAAATTTGAAATCTTTTTATGCGCAATTGAGAGAGTATACTTTGGAGCTAACTTTGCCATGAAATGATTTGCTGCACTAGATAAAAGTTGATTTTTTCGCCACACGAGATCACCCTGATTAAATTAAATGTCCCGCTTTCTAAGATTGTATGCTTTTGAATTGCGTTCATATGCATCATGGATTCGTTTCTTAACTTCTACAAAAATTTCCCTAAGACCATGCATGTTTTCCGCATATGAATCCCTATTTCCTGGAATAATTTCGATATCTTGGCTTTTGCGTTCAGATGATTGAGAATACAACTTTCCTGATAAAGGCGGATGTCTACCGAAAGCTAGAAAAGCAGGGGTGAAGTGAGTAACTTCATGCTTAGAGGTATTTATAGCCTGCTGATTTTTCGAAATGTCTCTATCCCAACCATCATGATCACTAACATAACTACGAATAGCTGTACCGACTGTTCTATTATTCCGTTCTACGAAGTTACACTGCGCAGAATATAGAGGATTATATGGAGTGTTTATGTTATATTTTAAACATAAATCTTTGAAGCTTTTACAAATAAACTGAGGTCCATTGTCACAGACAAGAGTTTCGGGGCACCCAAACACTAAAAATATTTGATTTTCTAGAATATTCTCGATATGAGAGGACTTGGAACTACGTAATAGATATAAAAGAGTGTACTTAGAAAACCAATCCGCTAAAACTAATAGCCATTTGTGCCCTTTCTTAGATCTGGGAAAGGGTCCCATAAGATCGGCAGCTATACATTGGAACGGCAGGTCGACTTTCTTCTCTTTTCCCATGAGTCCCATGCGAGAAGTGTTTGATACCTTTTGAGCACCACAAACTAAACATGACTTAACAAATTTTAAAACATCACGCCGCATCTTAGGCCAGTAACTAAAATCCTGTACACTATTAAGAGTCTTAAAAAACCCAAAGTGACCTGAAGTTGGCGGACAATGACAATGTTAAATGACATCAGAAATTTGGGGATTCGGAACAAGAATTTTCCACTCAGAAATATTAACACTCATTGGAAGTTTATTAGGTATAAACTTTAGAATAAAATCATCCTCAACCTTCCTTTGTCATTAGGAGGTGGAGTTCTACTTAATGCATCTGCCACAACATTATCTACTCCGCGCCTGTGAACAAGATCGAAATTATGCTGACGCAATCGCACACTCCAGCGAGCTAATTTGCCTGTAGGGTTCTTTATGTTGTTTAGACACAAAATAGAATAACAATTCGTTATGATCTGGAACTTTGGAGCGCCTTCAATATACATGCGAAATTTGTCTAAACAAAATAAAACTCCTAAACATTCCCGTTCCACAACAGAATAATTCCTTTCGGCTCTTGAAAGTGACCTACTGGCATATGCTATCACGTGCTCCTCTCCATCGATAATTTGTGACAGTGCGCCTCCAACACCTGTCAAACTTGCATCTGACGTTATAATAAACGGTTTACTAAAATCGGGCTGAGACAAAATTGGTGACGAGACTAGGAGTTCCTTGATTTTAACAAAAGAAGATTCTGCGGCTTCAGTCCATGTGATAGGTTGGCTTTTCCTGCGACCTTTGAGTAGATCATTGATCGGAGATATTAATGTGGAAAAGTTAATTATAAAACGCCTATACCACGAACATAACCCTACAAAACGTTTACCTTCAGTAGCAGTTTTTGGTCTCGGATTATTAACCATTAAAATAATTTTCTCCGGATTCGTGCGCAAACTATTCGACCCAACTATGTAACCCAAAAACTTCAAGCTTGTTTTAAAAAAATCGCATTTCTCCAAATTAATAGTAAGGTTTGCTTCTTTTAATTTTTCTCTAACTTCACCTAATAATTTTACATGATGCTCAAAATCAGGACTGCAAATTAAAATATCATCCAGGTACGTGAAAATAGACGGTTCATACTTTGCACCAAAATAAGCATCAATCAAGCGCTGCTGAGTTTGTGCTGCATTACATAAACCAAAGGGTACTGTATTGAATCTAAAAGAACCACGCCCAGGAACATTAAAAGTAGCTTTGTCTTTAGAATTTTCATCTAACGGTATCTGCCAAAATGCTTTACGTAAATCAATAGACGAAATAAATTTAGCATTACGTAATGAACTAAGAATTTTGTCAATACTAGGAAGAGCATAACAATCAAATTTAGTAATATTATTTAAAAATCGTCCATCAAAAACAAATCTAAATTCTCCGCTTGATTTTTTGACTAAAAGTACTGGAGAAGACCATGGACTTTGTGAAGGTTCGACAACACCCAACTTTAACATTTCATCCAACTCTTTATTCAAAATTTGAGACATGTATGGTGACATTGGATACTGTTTTTTATGAAATGGTAAAGCATTACCTGTGTCAATTGTTAACGTTAATTTATCGGTCCTACCTAAACGATTTTTACTATTAATTAAATTAAAAGAAGCAATAACCTTTTCCGCTTTAAAACGCTCTGAATTAGATAGATCATCTAAAGAACATAGTGGATGAAAAACAAAATCAGAATAATTCTTCACAGTAGGTACGTAAGAATATGCTAAGTTAGCTTGTACTTGCCAAGAATCATTCTTAAAATTAACAGAAATTTTAAACTGTTTGGCAAAGTCACATCCAAAGATAAAACTATGTGGTAATGTCGGAACCACAAAAATGGTAATAACTTGACAGATGTTTCCTATAACAATAGGCAAATCGACTAAATCATCGACATTTTTCTGAGTTCCATCTGCAGTGCATATGTTTCTTAAATTGGCTGGATAGATTTCTAAATTAAAACGACGTAAAATGTCTAGATCCTTCGTGCCTACAATAGAAGCTGTAGCGCCCGAATCTAGTAAGACGGTAATATCTTGATCAAATAATTTTACAGAAATATAAGGTCTATTATCCATCGGTTTCCTTACAAATAAGGGAGAAACTTTATTTTTAGAACTCTGATAAAAATTTGAAACTGTTTTAAGCCATTCACTCCAATCATGTTTATTAAATTTATTAACTTTGACTTTACCAGAGACATTAAATTTAGAAGTGGTGTACCTGCCTCGCGGACACACTTCCTTTACAAGTTTTTTGAACAATTAGGGCAAGAATTCACTTTAACATCTGGCAATCCGCATTTAAAACAAAAGAGTTTACGAGTTTGTCTACAAAATTGATAGGTGTGATTTGGCATGTTACAATTGTAGCAGACTATGTTACTTTGAGGTTTACTATTTTTATTAGTTAAATGATTACTAGAATTTACTTTACTTTTGAATCCGGAATTTAAGGAAGTTGAAGGAACATTAGCATTTAAGTTGACTGTGTCGCTGGAGATATTTTGATTATTTCTGCTGGCATGGTTATTAGAGAAATTTCTAGAACTGCTTCAATTAGAAGAATTACGAAATTTTCCTCTACCAAAACCAGTATTAGATTTATTTGAATTCAAAGGACCAGAATTATCTAAGTTGGATAGTTCGCTAACGGTATTATTTTCATTCTTAATACAAGACGTTTCTTCAAGTTTCCTACAAAGATTCGCTAAGTCTGAAACTGTAGAGATATCTACTAAGGCTAACTGAGTATTATAGTCTGGCAATAAATTGTTCCGAATATGTTTGACCTTGGTTACTTCTGCAGGTGGATAAACTAAACGAAAGAATAAAATTTCTAAATGCGCAATGAATACTGCTACTGTTTCATTTCGCCATTGCTTGCGACGCTTTATCTGATTCTACAAATCATCTTCTACATCGGAATGCAAAAAACCTGCTTTTAGTCTAGCCACCAAAGAATCCCAGTTGTTTACTGAGCTTTTTATACTCCTAAACCAGACAAACGCATCGCCGGCAAATAATTCGGCTGCAGAAATAAACAAGTCATCTTGCTTCACCTTACGAGATTCAGCAAGTTCGATTACTCTTTCCAAAAAGTTATAAAGATTTTTACTATCACCATTGAATTTAATTTGCCAAACACCTATAGCTGGAGTATTGCCTGAACAATTAACAATGGGTGGTGCAACGTTAATGATCGGTGCTTGAGGAGCTGAATTGTTAGCAGTACTAGTGGCAGAAAATAAAGGTATAATGCTGTCATATAAATCCGCTTCAAGAACTAAGCAAGACGCGTGAGCTTCGTTTTTAAAATTACTAGCATCAGCATTATCCTCTGGACAGTATAATCTGCCAATTCTACCAGAGAGGTGAATTAACCTAGAAGTCATTCTTAAGAATGTAGAATCTGTTGCTCTACCTTCAAAATCCGCAATAATCTCTTTAATTGATTGCATTGTTTCCTCAATTGCAATTGCCTCAACCCTAAACTCGCGATTCCTAACAAGAGCAGTCACAATTTCGGATCTATTACTGCTAGTCTCTTTAGCTAAAAGTCGTCTCAAAATTTTACGCCTGTCTGCAACAGGTCTTGTCGATGCAACCGCATGAATAGCTAACTCTTAGCTTAATTCAGAATCTATTAAATGATTAGGCTGCATAGAATCTGCCATGATTGTTAGTAAATGTGGAAGCTTAAAAAAGTTCTACAAAAGGAAAAAAAATCAACAATGATATTGAGTGCTCTCAATTGCTAGTCATTCAAGAACAAGAATAAATGTTATTACATAAACTTAAAGCAGTAAATTAATAAAATACTTTGACCACCCTGTATATAAAATTATAAATCAAAGCTATACCTAGATGCCTGCCTAAAAAATTTTGAAATTCAAAAAAATTGAAGATATTTTACAAGTCCAAATATTACTTCAGACCACCCTCTATACGATTAAAAAAATTTCGGAAAAATATCCAAGTGTCTATAAGTCAAAAAGTTATTTCAACGGCAATTGAGAAAGATTCAAGAAAATTAAATTGCCAATTTAAAATATATTTGTGCCACTCTGTACACTAAATGATAAAGCAGTGTTTAAAAAAAATGTTGTATTCCTTTAGAAATATCCGCAGATATCAAAAATAAATTTAAAATAATTAAATCTTAATTCAAAAAATTTCTATAATTAGGACACCCTGTATAGTGAATTATCCAACAATGTTGAAAAGTAATTATTTTTCTGTAACAAAGTTACTTAGACTTTACTTTAATTGCTGTGAATAAGATAATATTAGGAACACTAAGTATAATTTCAATAATTAAGACACTCTGTATAGTTATCATTAATTAAATTGGATATCAAGTAAAAGGTACTTATTAAAATCACAATGTACTGCATATTATAAACATCAGAAACAGAAACACTCAAGGTTCAAAGCCAATAAAAAAAATCAGTAAACATGTACCGAACCTTATACCTATTCCTGAAAAAATACACCGTAAAGTACGAGTACCAAAATATAATTAAAAGCCACTACCTAATAGAAGTTACCAAAAACCTCGAAGCGACAGCAATAGTTCGTTACAGACTCAAAGTGCAAAATCATAAAAATATACCAAATATCATTGAACTAAAGCAACTGTCTTTCTTACCCAAAATATTACTTCGATTAGGCCGGATAAAAAATACAGGTTTAAAATTCCTCAAATTTAAATCCTTAAAATTTGAGTTTTTAAACCAAACTAGATAAAGATAAGATAAGGTAAAGATATGCGTAGGTAACCACACTATATTTATTAAGGTTCAAGGTTGTAAGAAGTTGCCCTACTAAAGAAAGTTGAAATTTAAACCGCATGAAATTTATTGCATAGTTTTCCAATATAAATATTAATCAAAAACGTAGACCAAGACGAAGGAAAGTTGAAAAAAATGAGAATCAAAGCTCCACGATACTGGGTGCTATTTTACGACAATAACAACCTTTTGTCATGGACAACAGGCTGTCACTATCTGCACGGTAGCTCTTTTTGTGGAAGCACTAGGTCGTGGTCCATATACTTACACCTTCCCTTCGTCTTTGGTTGCCTTGGGCGCCGCCTGGTTTGACAGTCCAAACCAGGAAAAATATACCGTATATCAGTTGTATTGAAAAATCTAGGCAATAAATAAAACCAAAGTTTTCCCACACAAATAATAAAGTTTTTTTTTTTATTAAATACTAAATGGTTTCTCAATAACAAAAGGGGTTGATTGTTTTAAATCTTAAAGGAAAATTCAAATTTTGCATTGACCTGTACTATTCTAATTATAGAATTATTATTAAAAAAGAAAAAACAGCCTTTCCGGGCGCAAGGATTCAAATTAAACCTTGGGTATAACCTCAGGGAAGATTCTAGAACCTTGGAAATCTTTTACTAGTGTATGGTTAAAAAGTGTTATCCCTTGTCTAGATAGCTTTACATTATTAGTTTAATTTTTGTTAGCGTCAATAAAAAGGTAATAAAATTGAAATGCTTAAATGTGCTGAGCCTTGGCGAATGATAAACATTAATTAAATTATAACAACTTATCCAGGTTACTTCATACTGTCCTGAGAGTCCACGATGAATACTGCTATGCAGCTACGTCAATCAATCAGGAGGCCCCCATTGGCCAGGCGGAATCGATCTATAGCAGGACGACTAAAACCCAAGCTGTTAGACTGCTACGTGGGCCTTAAAATTCCATGTGGTTTTGGTTTAAGCTACGTAACTGCTGAACGGCAGCAACGGCTAAATCGGCCTAAAACCATCAAAACTACCAACAAAACCCCTAAAAATAATAAAAAGAAAAATTACCCACTGAATACCCACAAAACGATGATCAATAAACAAAAGAAAAGAAAATAGCTTACCTCTATAAGGGGTTTGAGACCTCGTGGCCTTTTGCCAGAAATAATTGGCTTAATGGCGGCTGGGTGTACCTTCTTGGCTGAAGGATTTTCAAAAAGTGAAATAAAAGGCCACGAGAACTCTGAAGACCCTCCCCTTCTCTTCCAACAAAATCGGCTGAGTCAATGTTGCCAACTGAACATAAACCCCAACAAAGGAAAATAAGAAGAAGAAGAGAACAGAGACACACTATAAAGGATCCAAACGATCAGAACGAACAAGAGTCTGGGCTTTTACCAGAACCTAAATTACCTAAGGAAATAAATCAAATAATTCCAAACAACTTTGTTTACACACAAAGTTGCCAGAAGTACAAATGGGCGTTCTGCGCTTTCACGGGAACCAGAAACGCAAATACGTGATTCAACTTTACGCGGCGGTGGGTAGCGCCATCAACGAAATTATTAACTTTGTTGAAAGTAACGACATTGATGTCCTTCTTATACAGGAGACATGGTTTAAAGGGAAGCGCCTCACGTTCCCCAATTTTACGGTATTCAAGAACGATAGCCCTATTAGGCAAAAAGGGGGTACCATGGTTCTAGTAAAAAACTTCATTATTGCTCAGGCCGTGCCGGGCCCGTCAAACTGTCCGCATATTGAGGGCACATTCATCTGTATCAAGACTAAAAATAAATGGGTCTACCTGGGCTCTGTTTACTGTAGTCCGTCAGTCAATTTTGACAGTACATGTCTGGGCAAGGTTTTCAACAGCAATGGGAGTATAATTATAGGGGGTGACTTAAACGCTAGAAATAGGATTTGGAGATGTAGGAACCAAAACCGAAAAGGCCCTACTCTGCACAATAAATCTCTCGACTATAACTACCACATTATGCCGCCGGGAGAACATACTCACTCGTCCCCTGTTGATCTCCCAAAAATCTTAGATATTTTTGTAGTAAAAAATTCAGACTTACTGTCACAGTACATAATAATTACCAAACGACTGGCTTCTACCAAGACCCGATTAATTTCGTTAAAGTAACCTTCCAAATTCAATCAATTTAAGTACCAACTTGAATGCTGTCGGCACACGTCAATTATTTAAAGAATTATTTCCGAATCCAAGACTTATCTAGTAATATCTAGTGATGACCAGCCGAACAGTTGAGCAAAGAGAGAAAAGAAGTTAAAGATTGGATCTAACTTAGAAAACGCACATGATCTCATACAACAGCACAAGTTTTTTTTAATGCCTTAAACTTTGATCAATCATAACTAAATTTTCTTTATAATAAAACTCACCTTTTACTGCTTCTACATTATTCATTCTCTCTCCCGAAGGAAGTTAAACTATTTCTTTATTTTTTTCCACACTCTTTTGCTTCCTAGGGTAGATCTGTTCATAAACAATGGTTGTTCTTGATTATTTATATTTTTAGGATTAATTTTTTGAAAGATTATTTTCATATTTTTCGCTCATAAATTCAGTGCAGTCTCTTATTTTCCTCCTTTGGACATTTATAATTCCATTTTTTAACAAACTATACAATTCAATCATTCGTTGACAGATGTATTTACTGTTGTTAATCTTCAGGTACTTTAAACGTCCAGTAATAACAACTTATAAGTTCTTTTCCATAAATAATTGACATATCCTCGCGGATCTTGTAAACCCAACATCGAAAATTTTACAAACCTCTCAAATTTTATGATGGCTGTCAATTTTGATGATGTCACATCAGTTGTTTTCCAAGTAGGGTTCACTCCGAGATACGTGTGTGTAGAGTAAACACGGTGGTGATCAGCACTATATAATTTTTTTTTTAAGTTTTTAAATTTCTCATATTTCAATATGATTATTTCTACTTTTCAGTTTTAGTCGCCTTCACAATTTAAAACCATCATAGAATAATCAATAATATTTAATGTGTCTTAATGTAAAAAAAAATGTATTCAAACTAAAATACTTTTTCACAATCCACATAAAATCTTCATACAATCAACACGACAATTTCATAATTTAATTTGCAAGCTCAATCCGTTTTCAAAAATTTTTGAAGTTCCTACTTAGTTCCAGTTGTACTCATTAAGTTGAGACAACTGTAAGTATTTTATGTAACTCGACTTTGGGTAAGTCATTATTTATTCCATATTAACTGGTCGTTTTACCATTTTGAAATCACCTGAGGATGAACGTCTAGATGCCCGAAACATGTAGGGAACATTACCAATATTTTTCTGTTAAAATTTTGTGGAGGAAGACTTAATTGCAAAACTACTTTTGTCGATCACTGTATCCCCTGATGATGAAGATCTATATGTTCGAACCATGTTGGGAACAATGAAGTTTTGATAACTTTTAAATATATATTGTGGAGGTAGACCGTCTGTGCTTGATTTGATTGTATCGACTCCTCTGCAAGCATCACTACTTCTTCAAGATGATTTTTTCTGGGTCCTAAAATCTGTACATTCTAGATATTCTTGATTTAGGATTTCCGCTCAAGATATACAATAGAAAAAATAATTTTGACTAATTGAATAATTTAACGTTCTTTTTTCGCCTCACTAAAAACATGGTATTACATTACTTGAAATTTGATAATGATTTGTAAGTAAAGTGTATAATAATTTAGTAAATTGATTTTTACCAGTGATTATTTTCAGGAATATTAGTGTAGCACCCATTTCTATTTTGTTCCAAATTAAATTCATTTCATTAACCGAGATATTGTAAGTTTTTTTTTTATTTTCTACTACATTTTTATATCAAGCACAAATATTAGCTACAAACATTTTTTTTCCGCAGTAAAGCTTATACAGCATTTTCTTTTTTTTTTGTCTGAATTTATCGCAAGATAATGGAAATAGAACCTACTTTTAATTAAATTCAAAAAAATCAAATAAAGCTGCCAAAGTAATCAAAGTGGACGTTGAAAAATTATTGTAACCTATAAATTCAACTAAATTTACCGATTTGAAATTAGCAAATAATCTAAAATTTAAAAAACTGGACTACTAATGGACTGTTGCCAAGTGTATTTGCCGGTTACCTAAACAGACTCTGATTTTTGGTGGTACAACTCTTATTAATTAATCAATGTTTATACCGTTAACTGCACGATCGGCCCATAGTTTACATTAGTGAGGTTTGTAAATAAAGTGTCCGAAAAGTGATGTGTGTATGTTCATTTTTAGATACTATTAGTTGTGCTAATTTTTGCTATACTAATTACTTTTATTCATATCTAAAAAAGGTATAAAATGGTTATTAGGTAAGTTTTTATATTATAAAGAGGTCTACAACCCAAATTATTTTACGTATGTTTTATGATACCATACGCATTTAGAGGTATAAAATATAACATGTGTTTGCATATCTTTCTTTCAGAAAGAAATTTTATTTTATTTTATTTTTATTTTATTTATTTATTTACGGGAAAACCCCATTAACAGTTTTACAATTTACAAAATATTGTGTGATCCGTCAAATCAACGGGATGCGGAAGAGCTTTTAAACTATTTGGATCAGATTGAGCCAGATGATGAAGAATATGTCCCAATAAAAGGTTGTAGTCATAAGGATATGGTTTTACTTCCACCACTAGATGGTCAAGACAGTGACGTACATGATGCACCAAGTGATGACGAGGAAATCTACGATATTACTTCTATAGGAAAAGGAGTTTTGAAATAAAACCAATGGAAGTTTTGGCTGTAAACAAAGGTGGTGAAATTGAAAATGTAGTTCTTGCACCGAGGGAAAAGCCACGTTGAACAAAAAACGTCCAAACCCCAAGGTATTGTGCAAGCGGAGGACGCCAGCGACGAAGAGGATAATATTCCGCTTGCGAACAGATTTAAAATAAGTAGAAAATATTGGAAATATAGTTTTAGTGAAGATCAAAGTATCAAGGAGAAAATGACCTGGAGAAAAAAGGAATTGACAGATAGGGAAGTAAGAACCAGGGCTAGAAAAACACCATATACTTACTCATTTACTCAAACTATTTTTTCCTATGCGTTCATGCGTTTATATGTGACGAGACACAGAAGTATGCAATACTTAAGGACAATCATAATTTCTCTGTTTCTATAGAAGAAATGTATGTTTATTTTGGAATTATTTTGCTCTCAGGATATACAAGGGTGACATATTATTATAGAAGATGCTATTGTGAAACAAAACCCTATACATATAATATATAAGCAACAGCATGTCCTGAGACAAATTGAGACCATTCATTATACCTACATTTCAACGACAACACAAAAATTGATCCCAAAATCAAACCTATAAAATACAACCTTTACTAGATAGAGTAAATTCTATATCATAGGAATTAGGTGAAACACTATCGTCTTCATTTTCGCTAAATGACGCTATGGAACCGTATTTTGGTCGTCACAGTATGCAAAAGTTTGTCAGATGGAAGCCAATCTACTATGGGTTTAAATTCTGGCGCCTAACCTCTCCTGAAGGATATATCTTTAAATTTAGTCCCTACTGTGGCGCCGGTGATAAGACCGAACGAAAACTTTAGGGTCAGGTGTAACAGAAATATTATGTGCTGACTATATACCAAATGATTTGATAGTTTACCTAGAGAATTTTTTCAATTATTTGCCTTTCCTTAGGCAGCTAAAAACTCATCAAGTGAGCTGTATTGGCACTATAAGATCAGATCGTATAGAGAAATTGCCAATAAAAGATCTTAAAAGGGATAAAAGGAGTGCCTATCATGTTTTGCAAGAAACTAATGATGGGATAGCCCTTACATGGAATGATAACAATCAGGTAACAATGGACACTAATATTGAAAATAATGAGCAGTGCCTCACCAAAGGAAAATGCAAGCGCTGGTCTAAACAGCTCAGAAAACATCTTGACGTCGACCAGCCTACAGTAATACATCTTTATAACCAGGGAATAGGAGGAGTTAATCTCTTTGATAAAAAACGTGGCCTATATCGCATACGTATAGGATCCAAAAAATGGTATTGGCCATTCATTCGATTTTGTCTAAATGGCGCAATGGCAAATATGTGGTTTCTTTATCGCTTTATCGATCCAAAAATTGTCCTATATGTCCTATATAAATTCTACAGGACAACTGTTGTTGCCCTTCTTACAGATTCCCAATATTTAGCTGATCCAAAGCCAAAATGCAGCAGAAATATTTAGAAGGAAATTGGATGTGATAGGGTTAACCGTCTCATCGATAAACAAACTCAAAAACGTTGCGCATATTTCGGAAAATGTTCCATATTTTCTTGTGTAAATTGTAATATTGGATTACATCCTGACAATTATTGTTTTCGCATATATCATACCCCTCCTGCGTAACTACTCGAACCATTTCACAGGTTTGCTTTAACTTTTAAAACCTTTAGGAGGGGAGGAGGAGTCGTTGGTCAACGCGGTGAACAATGACTTAAAATTATATTTAAAATGGTTGTATTGCAACAAACTAAAAATAAATATTGAAAAAACAAATTTTTTAACATTTCGACAAAAAAATAAGTACATTATAAAACTTAATATACAAATAAATAATTCAAAGCTTAATGAGGTTCAGAGTGTCAAATATTTGGGTTTAATTATTGATAATCGTTTAAATTGGTCTAAACATGTAAACAATATTTCTAACAGGATAGCAGCAATGATACCAATAATTTATAGATGCCGAAATTACCTTACAGAAAAAATTAAACATATCATATAAATATAATACCTTCTTTCTCTCTCAATTTCGATATCCGCTACCGATATGGGAAACATGTGGCAAGACAAATTTTGACACTATTCAAATTGTTTAAAACAAAGTTCTAAAAGTATTGTTCAAATATGTTAGACTTACCAATATAGAAACTTTATACAGGGAATTAAAGATTCCAAGACTAGACGTAGTACTACAATTAGAACAAATTAAACTGTTTACAATATATATATTAGATTTTTGTGTTTTATTTAAAATTTAGCATAACAGTTTAATTTGTTCTACTTGTAGTACTACGTCTAGTAGTAAAAATATTCATAACTATGACACGAGATCTCAAGACAATGTTTATCAACTAGCTGTAGGAACAAACATAGGTTTAAATAACCCAGTGATACAGGCTAGTAAAACATACTATAAAATGCCTGAAAGTATCAGGAACATAGAAAGTTACAGAATATTTATAAAACAAATACAATATTATCTAGGTATATTATGAAATCCAACCAACACTGATAAATAATTTAGAGTAGTATTCCCGAAGCCATAGCTTTAGGCACTGTTTACAGAATGATTGTTATTGTTGTAATGTATTAAGTGACAAATCAAGGATTTTTTCAAAAAAAAAATATATAAAGCAATAAAATGTTAAAATTCAGATGTGATATTCCTAACGTATGATATATCATACGCAAAAAAGCTACATCACAAGTTAATAAATAGTCTAAATTAAAACTTTTCTTATACATTGTATTTAAAAATAAGTTAATATATTAAATTTCCGATAAATCCTAGAAAAAAAAAATACTCTGGCTTTATTGGGTTTATTTCAATAACATAAATAAATCAACTGACAAAATTTATTTTATATTAATTACCTATACCTGCATGAGGTTAGTTAATATAGTATAGAAAATTAAAGTAAATTTTGCTGTTCTAGATTTTTTCGGCACGATGATAGATGCATTTTATTAATTTATAATGTATTTAAAGTAAGGAATATGTAAAACTATAGATATAATAAATATATTGTAGCTATACCAATTTTTATTATTATTTCCCTCCCCATCTTGATTGACACGAATAAAAATGAACCTCAATCACCAAGAGAACCACATTCCGCGATGATCGCGCAAAAAACCATCACGTCCGAATTCCACGAATCAAAAACTCCGTAATTGACATCGAAATTGATGACTAACACTGAACGACAACATTTCAATACCTCATTATTCGGACGTTTTGTCAAAAGCGTACAACGGAAAATGTAAATCGCCCTGTATATTTACATTCATAAATATTTCGTCCGTGCTTTAACAAAATTTATGTAAGATGTAACTGAAGAGTCTAAAAAGGAGATGCGAAGTTTGCGTCATCCATATTAAAAACATGTCTGTCAATCAAAGGTGGTTTAGTCGATCATCAGCTAAAATTTAGACTGTAAAAAGTCATTATCGATTTGTATTACTAATTTTTCGAAGTTTTTACTACTTGGGTACACAATATACAGCCTTTCATTTTTTACACACATTATCTTTCTTCAACATTATTCACAGCTTATAATCGTAGCAATCAATATTATTATATGGCTTCATCTATCAAGGCGAGTTTTGTATAATGTTCCTATTTATGCTTATTTCTATTTTTTTTAGGTAAAATATCGTTTTCATTCGAAATTACTAGTTTGTGTTTTAGAGGGTTAACAAAAAAATAGGTACCTTATGTTTGTCGATTTTTAATATCAATTATCTGAATTCAATAATTTTTTGAGACTTTAATATGAATTTAGCTCAACTCAACCCTAATTACGGACACTTAGTACACTAAGAACTGGCCAAGACGTTAAAAAATATTAAGTAACATTCCTCTATAGTGTAAGACGACAAAACATAGTGTTATGCAAACAACCTTGAGTTTTAATAACCAATTATCAATAAGCGGAAACGCTAAAGGTATCCACAATAAGAAAAATCGCTTTCCCGAAACAAACCAAAAATCTTCAAAAACCTCACTAAATATTATTATTAATTACAAAAAATTGGCTTGGTTAAAGGATTTTAATTTTTACACTACTTTTTTGCAACCCTGTATAAAATTAATGCACAGAATTGAGCCAAAAAGAAATGTGAGAAAATCAAATTTTTAAAACCTGGAAAACTTGAGCTACATAAGTTAAAAACATATGCTTTTTTTACATCATGTATATTTTATGTATATTTTTGTATTTTAACAGAATTTTATTGGCCTTTCCCTATCAATAAGTTTTTATAAAATAATCATATTTTAAAATATATTATTATCCAAAAAAAAAAGGTTTATACAAACTCGGAATCGAACCATGCAATCACACCAACATATTTTTACATTCCGTCAATTTGAACTGCTTTAATAACTAAAATAAATCATTCACATCAGAAGTGTACTCTTACTCTTACTATGTCAACCCTAGGAATTGACGAGCAATGTTAATTATACTACAAAATATATCGAAAAAATACAGCAATTTTCCTTAATATCAGTGTTTTGACAGAAAGTTAACATATTTTAAAACTCGAATTTTCTGACATCAATCCTAAATCTAATTTTTGCCAAATAGAAACTGATTTTCATGGTCATTTAGAATATTTAAAATCTCGAAAATGCGTGTTATTTTTTGAAAGTTTACTTGGCACAAAAACTGATATATCTGCAATATTGGTGAGAATAATTTAGTTTTTTTTTAGTGATATTTGTTCAAAAATGACGGTGAAATCGAATAAACCCAATATGGATGTAAAAAAAAATTAATTTTCCTTTAAAAAGACGTCAGTTTAAAGAGACATTTTCGATTTATTTCATTTTCTGCACACTGTATTAAAATTACGTAATGTTACGTATCTTGAGGAGCGCTTTCCGATGACATATTCAAAATTTTGATGAACATTTTTTTTACCTATAAAAAAAATAACACTCGTTTTAAAAAATTGCGATTTTTTGTTTTTCTCGAAAACCTACAATTTCTAAATTTCTTAGGTATAAAAACATATATTGCAAAAAGGAAGTATCAAAGCTATTAATTACCAAAAAGGGGTCTGTTTTCATTTTCATATGAAATATGTGCCATTTTCCAATCTCACCGTAAAACAATAAAGTTCTATATGTTGACGTTCTCTACAATATCAGAAAGTTTCAATCGATTAGGCCCGGTGGTGTGGCCAGTTCCGTGCACGTGTAATTTTTTTTTGTTGAGTAACTTTTTTCTGAAATTTCCTGTATATTCCTTTGAATAGTTGTCGAATTGTTGGTAAAGTTTAATCGTTCCACCGTGAACCGTTATTGAAGAAATTAAAAAATTGAAAAATTGTCGATTTGACCACCACGACTACTACGAAGGACGCACCAGTTGTAGATGGAAGCGCGCTTAACATATTATAAACGTGCACGTTACAACTTCAAAATTTCAACTGACGGAAGTAAACATTATTTGGTTTATTGGTAAAATTTGTTCATTTTTTTAATTCAATTAAATTTTGGTTAATCATAATTCCGTAACCAGGGGAGCAAGTCAGCATTTCTTTTGATAACATACCTACGTAGTTTTTCACGTGCATTCGAATTTTTGCAACAAAATTGAGAAAGGGGTTAAGTATCGTTAAAAATGTCCATCATATCCATACCTTCAGCAAAATTTCATGAAGATATTTAATACCGTTCTCGAGATATTGTCTTGTAACCCTTTAAAAAATTCACCCTGTATAAGTACATCTTAATGTTTTATTGACGTGTTCCTCCTTACTTTGGGTGCTTTTTTTGTACCTATATGCATAGGTATGAGTCTTTCGTAAACATTTTTGCTTGCCATTTTTGGCATATTATATAATATGGTAAATATAGATTTGTCTATAAGATTTATCTTGGCTAATAAAGCATATTTTAAATTTGAATTAGTCACTTTTATGATAATAATATCTTATTTTGTTGTTCAAAAATATGATATCTTTTTTAAACTCCATCCAATGGTTGATTTTACAATGATTCATATTAAAGGAATTATTGTGCCCCAACGTTTTCGTTTTGGAGTTTTTCGTAAATGGGATAACTACATAAGCCATGAGCTGAATTGATAATTTAATTTTTATCATAGAAAGTGTAAAACAAATATTTGTAATAAAATTTTATACAAACAATTTTGTTCTTCACACCATGATTGATTGTTGGTTAATGATAAATTTAGGAAAGACTGCTAAGTAGATATTTTGCGGCTTTTAATCAATTTTATAGAAAAGTCTGTCACATAAAAATCATATAGAGGATGCTACATAAAAAAACTATTTCTATTTTAGTCGAAGGACGATTACGAGATTCCCAGAAAGCTATTTGGTCTGGTATCAGGGTAGCGGCTGAAGCACAGCCTCTATCTAATGCCGCTGCAAAATGAATTTATTTTCAAGGATTACTCTTTAACCACATACAGTTATTGAAGAATTGCTGTATGATTCTCCGGCAAAAACCTGCCTACTGGACTATAAGGACTTTTATAGTTACGCGTATACATAATCCAAATTAATCATAAATGGTTTTCATGATGAAGGCTTTTATGACATCTCGGTTGCACCGATTCCAACAAAATACAGATGTTCGTCACGGTAAATTTAATCAGGAACGACGAGCTGCAAAAAGGCGTTAAATGGTCGATTACGCGTTGAAAACCGCGACCACTGTGACTGTATGTAGAGCGCGAACAAACCAGAATAATTCTCTTATGCATTGGTTATGCATTTCAAGTAATGCAATTTTAATTTCGAATTTTAAAATGTCTTAATTATTTTGTTTTAAATGGAATGGTATTTTAATTAAAAAAATAATTATTATAGTAGTTATTAATTAGTTACTGAATTATTGTTGTTATATTTTTGTATCTATTAATCATTTATTTACTTTATAAATCAACTATATTTCTATTTAGATTTACTATAGTACACCTACCTATAATAAATATAAGGTGGCTTATTAAAAACAAACAATACATATCCTACCTAAACTTTATTTTAAGTGGCAACTTATTTATCGCAATTTACATTTTATTTATAGGTATCAGCATGCGACTTTGTAAAGTCTTTGAACAAACTCCTCAACCTGACCGACCAATCAGGTTCATTCACTTAGTGACAAAGGGCTTGCGTTTCCGTTTTCTTTAATTTCATTTTTATTTCAGCTTTCAAAATGTAGTGTTGCTAATAAGAGATAAAGCAATATTAATTATTTTTGGCATTGTTACAACATTTTTTAGTTATATTTTATATGATGAAATACATTAGATATTTATTTACTCTCCCATATATTTTTTCTCAAGTTACGTAGATTAAAAAATCCGGAAAAGGGGAAAACTGAAGGTCTAGGAGAAGCGAAGTTCAATGCGGTTTGGAAAGAATGTACTTCTAACTTGTAAGTATATAGTAATATATTAACTTTTAATTAACATTTTAAATATGTTTGGTTATGAATTTGTTTATAATTTAAAAATTTATTCACCCTATATAAAGTCCCTCCTAAAAAATAATTTTTAAATAGGTAATACCAAATTCTTGCCATTCTTATGGCTTTATACTATATTATAATTTAAGCTTCATGTTTGGTTAGTTCTTCTAAAATAGAGAAATTTATTAGAATTTTTGTGTTAATTTTCCTATAATAATCTAACTTTTGTAATAGTATTTTAAAACCTAAAATTTTCTGAATTTTTAAAAATATACGTGATTATTAATAATTTATTGTAAAACTTTTATCTAAAATATAGCGTAATGTTTTGACCCCTTTTAGTGTAGGTATCGTAAACCCGGTATAATATTAATAATTGGGCTAAGTTCACATTAGTAGAAAGAAAATGGTTAAGTTGTTTCCAGCGCAAATAATGAATAATTGTTTTTAGCATTATTAATTTAAATTTTGCTTCTCAAGGTTTGTCTGTTGTCATGTGTGTATTTTAGTAACACCGGGCCATATTTCCAAATGACAGTTCGCAGAGGCTTTTGTTTTAAATTTCTTTTTTACATTCATTTATCCGACCTCAGAATCTGAATGTTACAGGGTGATTGTTTATATATTACTAGATGGATATCTCGGTTAATATTAGTCTTACAAGTAAGTTTAAATTAGCAATTTTGAAGTATTTTTAACGGGTATTCAGAATCCGTTATCAGAAAAAACAAAAAAGCATCAAAAACCTAACATTTTTAAGTTACCTGGTATTTTTTAAATTAAACACCCTGTCCTTTATATTTTTAGTCGCTAGATATCGTTCTCATGAGTTCAAATATATATAGGTTATTATGGTTATTTTTGTTAATTTTCGAAAAAAATAGACTTTTTCGTATGAATCTAAGGCAGCGGTGGAAGCCTATACGGCCATGCTGATTTGTTTTTATCAAAGTAGCCATGGATAATAAAACCAAGTAATTTATTTTTTTGACACAACTACCACTTAATTTAAGAGTTGTCTTAAATTCTGAAGATACAATGATATATTCTGAGATCGAAAAAGTTAATATTATGTCAGTTTTTATGAAAAGTAATCAAAATCAACACCTGACGCGTCAAGAATATGGACGAATTTATCGTAACAGAAGAACTCCTAGTAAGAAAACATCTGTTAACTTATATAAGAGTTTTAGAAATACCTGTTCGTTGAAGCGAAAACCCAAAATGGTTCGACTAAATGAAAATCAAGAATAAGATATATACTTCTATATTTTCAAGATAATATATGTAAGATATCGTTTGTGAAAAATTGTAAATAGGGGTCATTTTGAGCAACTACTTTAATGTGTAGTTAATAATTAAATTAGACTAAATTTCTTTGTTTTATTATCCATGGCTACTGTGATAAAAACAAATCAGCATGGTCGTATAGGCTTCCACCGCTGCCTTAGATTCATACCAAAAAGTCTATTTTTTCGAAAATTAACAAAAATAACCATAATAACCTATATATATTTAAATTCAGGAGAACGATATCTGGCGACTAGAAATATAAAATACAGGGGGTTTCATTAAAAAAATACAAGGTAACTTAAAATTTTTAAGTTTCTAATGCTTTTTTGTTTGTTCTGATAACGGATTCTGAACACCAATTAAAAATACTTCAAAATTGCTAACTTAAACTTATTTGTAAGACCAATATTAACCGAGATATCCATTTAGTAAAATATAAACAATTACCCTGTACCGCGTGTCCCATTAAGAATGGCTCTCGGCTCTCGGCCGTATCTCAGAAAGTGTTAGTAGGTATGTCTTGCGGAAAAAAAAATATATTGGTTAAAGTGGTCATGAGAAATTGCTGGAAATTATTTTCAAGTTTCTCAGGCTGGCGCTAGAAGGCGCAACAGTAACGGTAAATATGAATCACGAAGTTTCCTCAAAAGTCGCTTAGTTAAGGTATCCCGAAAATAACATTTTTGTATATTTCGATGATTTATTAATAAAGTTCACCTATAGAACGTGTTCGTCACTTTTCAAATAAAGTGGTGGGGGAAGGTTGAACATTATTTGTAATAAATGCTGATAACTCCGGTCTGGCTTAACATAATTTAGTAAACTTAGTTTTGTTAAAACGGGCTTTTCTCACTCTATATATCGTTTTATGAACTACGGCAATATGTGTTTTACACTAGGCGCTAGGGGGCGCTGTCTTACAACTTCACAAACATTGCGCGTTTTTTCCATAATTGTAAATATACTAGTATATTCAATCTTACCTGATTACAAGGACGATTAAAAGTCTAAGAAGTCAGCAAAAACCGCAAGTTAATATCTATTTTCAATCCGGAGATATCAACAACAATAATCATAATTACGGAACATTTTGATTTTATTGTCAAGTTGCCATTGTAAAGGTTTTTTTAAGAGTCAAATAGGCCTTGGAAAAACAAAATATGAATTGAAACTGTGCACGCGTGTCACCTTTCATTATTACGTCAAAATTTTTGTCGTGCTAACAGTGTTTTGTCGTATTTATTTTCAAAATGCCTCTGTTACTTGAAGAAGCGGTTGACATTATTGCGGTGTATTTTGAATGTTTTAAAATGCAACAATTGCTGAACGGATTTACGCAGTGCGATATCCTCAAAGGCGCCGATACGACAGTAAAATGCTTAATCGTCTAGCTAGCCGTTATCGTACTACTGGAAGTATTCGTCGCCCTGTATATCGCAGACGCCGCCGAGGCCGAACCGAGGAAAACATTGTAAATGTTTTGGAATATGTGGAATTTAATTCACAAATTAGTATTAGATTAATTGTTAGAGACTTAGGCGTTACTTGCTCTACTGTGCATAGGCTTTTATTATTTTTATTAGAAGAAAGGTAAGTAATTATATCCATATGTTATAACTCTTAAGTAGTTTAGAATAATGCCAATATTTCTCTTAATAGTTTTCAAGTCAATGTAATAAGTATTTTGTTTTTCTTTAGGCTACATCCCTACCATATTGTGCTCCACCAGGCTTTGACCCCGCAAGATTGTGATAGAAGATTGGATCATTGCTAGTGGTTGCTTAATATGATATTAGAAGATAGAAATCTCCTCTTCAGAATTTTGTGGACTGATGAAGCTACTTTGCATAGTATCGATACAGTAGAAGAGGTCCTAACATGTGATTGAAAATTTAGTTCGTTATAATCTTATTACACTAGTTGAAAAAAAGTACTGTACGCTTTTGGGGCTTTTTTTTATATTCTTTTGCTGACTTTGATACACGAAATCTATGTATTAAATGCCTGATGCTATTGTTGCTGAAATTGTTTTTAGGTGGTCTCAAATCCGGTAAGTAATAATAATTATTTTAATACATCGGGTGTCCCATTTTCGACAGATTTAGAGGATATCGGAGTTATTCTTGCAGCTTTCACTTTAGTTTGCGTTAAGGAAATAAAATATTCCGGTGATAAATTTGTCATGGCTGTCTTAGCTTTTAATCTACAGGGTCATTTTGGAAATCGTCGTTTTGTACTCTTGCTATGCGTTAATTTATCAAAAAGGTAAAAACTAATATTAACAGAAATATAACCTATATTTTTTTAAATTCGATACCCTATACCAGGTGATTCTCAAAAGTGGCTCAACCCTATAACTTCTTGTTTTTATAGATATTAAAATAAAATGTTGGGATTATATAATATAAGGTATGAATCTGCATTCATTGGCATCATTTTCGGCTTTTAAGCAATTCTGGTTTGACCAGAAGTGAACTTGACTTCGGAATTTAAATAGAGACACTTTCTATACTTTTACTTATTTGGATTAAGCATGACATTCTCAGTAAAATACCACCTCACTTCTCATGTTTTGTTGTTATCAAAGTCGGTAAGTGACCGTGACTTCGATACTTTAATTGTAACACTCTGTATATTTTTCACTTATTTGGATTAAGCATATCTACTATATGAGCTTTCTCAAAATATCTAGTTGTTCATATTTATTTTAAAAAACAAGCTCAGAATTCGAAATTTTCAATTATTTGCTTTATTTGAAACAGTAGACCCAGATGACATGCCAAATTTTGATAATAATAATAATACTTTAATAATTGATAACTTATTTTCTAATGTTTTTCCATATTTAACAAAACAAGAACTACTATTAACACTCAATAATTATTATATTTTGACTTTAAACACCACATTATTATGAAACGCAAGTACCTATTGAAGTTTGATTACTTACAAAGACGCAAGAACATAATTATTACATAAAACTAAATAAGTAAGCAAAACAAAAAACAACGCAGATACTTAAAACAACCAAAATTTTTTAAAAGGTGGTTTTCAAAATGGCGGCCGCTTTTTAAATACAAAATTGTCTTTGTTATTCTTTTAACTGCATTTAATGAAGTCATAGATCGAGTATTATGGACAGCTCAAAAGACGAAACCAATTGTCTTAAGAATTCCCAAAATAGGATGGTTTAAAGTAGAAAATCGTATAGGTATAAAGAATAATAATAATTAAGTGTTGATAAGTAGACAACTGAAAAACAATATGGAAAAATTAATTTTTGAAGTGTTTAATCTTCAAAGTAATTATTTATATTAATAATTTTAATTTTTTTTTCAAATAAGTTACCCATGGTCTGTTTGTACTGTAATGTTAAAGATAAAAATAATAGTTTAAAGTTTCGAATTTTTAGCTTTCTTTCCAAAATAAATATAAACTATTAGGTATATATTTCTGGAAAGAACAAATTATGCTTTTTACTTAAAGAATCATAAGCTTGGCTTATATCTCAAAAACCAAAATCTCTAGAAAAAACTCACTACGATACTAAACTTCACACAAGAAAATATATCATGATCAGTTCTTACCTTTTAACGTATAAAGGTTAATTTAAAGAAATAGTCCATTCTCGAAGTGGAGTTGAAATATAGGGAAAGGGGAAAAAAAGTAAAAAAGTCTTTCTCCACTAATTTAATAGTGAGCTATTAAAGGCTCAATTTTAAAATTAAATTGTCTCTACATGTTTCAAAGGTAGTAACCTTCATCTTCAGAAGACCAAAGTAGTGCTGCAGTTATTATTAGCAGTAGAGAGAAAACTGTTGGTGGAAAATGACGTTGATGGAGCTTTTTTTATTTAAAAATATTTTGACAAGATATTAATAATTGAATGTAATCAGCATGCTAAAATTGGAATTGAAAGTGGAATGTTATATTTAAATCAAAGTTTCTGAAAAGACACTGTCAATCTGTGGTCGAATTTAAAAAGGGAAGATATTCGTTATTTGAAAATCATACGTCAGGATTATATAAAAATGATCTTTTGGACATTCTAGTTCTTGTTAGAGAAAGATTTTTGTTTGTGATTTGTTTTATGAGAAATTCTGTAATAAGAAAGAAATTTGTAATTAGTAATGAAATAAAATTATTAATAATGTCTGTACTTACATAATGTTGAAATTTCATGTGTAAAATTAGTTATTGGAGACCTAAGGTCCCGTCACCTTGCGTTATGTTCGTCCCATTATGTAGGGAAAACAATAGAATTTGATTTAAAATAAAATTATTAAAAAAACAGATCTTATATTTTATATACCCTTAAAGATTAAAATAGGGAGACGAACACAGTTAAAATGAAAACGTGACAACGTGTTCAGTCATTTTATAGTCGACCGTTGACAGCTTGAGAACAAAATGGTTGACAATGTCAGTATAATTACATAAACGAAAAAGGTATGAAAAGCTCAATCATCGTTCTTATAGTTACTAGTAAGTTAAATAAACATACATAAAACTTGAATATAACATAAAATATAAATAAAAGATATCATAATAAAAATTTTTTCACAAGTTTGGGGGAATGGTCCTAAAAGATTTCCCTTTTATATTCTTTGGTGGTCTCCAGTGATCGTTAAAAGAAATATCGACATTTAAGTTGGGAGAAAAACAATCATTGTTAAGATACAGAATCCAGGAGTACGAGTAATAAGCAGAAATTTAAAGGTTTAGTACAGAAAATAAATGTCAAACAAGCAACCCAAAAATCAAAATCAGTTGTCTGAAACCTCCCTTTTTCGGGAATAGGTGCTTTAAAGATCAGTGTTGTCATCTATGGGACCACCATCGAGGTGTAAGAATAAAGTGTGGAAATAATTTGATTTAAAATACTAAAAGTAAAAGAATTTTTTGTCGAAAATATTTTATGTTGTTAAACGATTGATGACTTGGTTGGATGCCGAAAGGCAAGAGGTCATCGAAAATTTCGAACAGAACAGAACAGAATGATTGTTGACCCAGAGAAGACTGTCACAGGTGGTTGTACATAACCTATCAATTATATTTTTATTAGAGATTTCAGATTATTAAAGATTTACTGTTAATATCAAACTAATTGAAATTAGAACATAGAAATAGAGAAAAAGAGGTAAAATTGTTTGTTTAATTTTAAAAATTAATTTAATTCCTGAATCATTTATTTAAACTCCAAGGAATTCCCTTTCAAACAAGTCCAAGTTATAGAAAATCCGTTGAAGGATAACGACATAATGACAGTTTTTGAAAAATGTCCTAAAGGCTTCCCCCACTCCTTTATTAGGCGAGATTCAAAAAAATAACAATAAGAAAAGTTGTAGTATACAATCTACTGATTTTAATTATTTATTTGCTTTTCTACGGTTAAGTGGCATTTTTTGCCGTAAAATGAACTTTAAAAAATAAATAAGCCGTTACGCCCTCTTGCGGCAATTTCCGAAACTTAAAATTATTTTGAATGAATTTCTCTTGGCAGTTTTTATGATGAGAGCTTTTTTTCAGATCTGTGGGACGTATCGTTTCCGAGATATGGCCGCTCCGTATCCTTATCCGGACACCCGTATATCCTGACGTATGATTTTCAAATAACGAATATCTTCCCTTTTTAAATTCGACCACAGATTGACAGTGTCTTTTCAGAAACTTTGATTTAAATATAACATTCCACTTTCAATTCCAATTTTAGCATGCTGATTACATTCAATTATTAATATCTTGTCAAAATATTTTTAAATAAAAAAAGCTCCATCAACGTCATTTTCCACCAACAGTTTTCTCTCTACTGCTAATAATAACTGCAGCACTACTTTGGTCTTCTGAAGATGAAGGTTACTACCTTCGAAACATGTAGAGACAATTTAATTTTAAAATTGAGCCTTTAATAGCTCACTATTAAATTAGTGGAGAAAGACTTTTTTACTTTTTTTCCCCTTTCCCTGTATAAAGGTTAGTTCAGATTTTCAAAATCATCCTGTCGATTAAAAATTAAGAAAGCCATCACCTTTGACACCGGAATATTTCGGTCGTTAGAAAGTATCAAACTAAAGTGGATACTAGTAAAATATCCCCTAAAAATGGCGAAAATGAGACACTCTGTACAGTGAAAGGTTAACATATATAAACATGAATGTAATAAATCAATAAATATAGTTGTAAAAAATTGACAACCGTAAAATAAAAGAACGTAGGTATAAATAGCAATTTTAACATCATCAACTCTATAATATCGTTTCAGCTTCCAATAGCCAGTCCTCAGTAGTTCTGACCAAAAATTCCACCTCCGCGATATCTCGACGGTACTGCCGAACCGTGGGAACCGCAGTGCTATCTCATTTGACGGCCGCCACTGTCGGATTCCATCGGAACGCGCCTCGATGCACCCAGGATTAGTGCTATAGACTATCTTGAAAGGAGGACGGAGGAAATCCACACACCTGAAAACCCCCCTTTGGGCATGAAAATTTAGTTTTCTTGACATATTTAATAACAATTTATGACAACACATATACATGTTAATGTTTATTTAGAAATAATATAATTTGTAATTTAAATCTGCATTATTGCTTTATCACCTATAGGGTACGCTACTTGCAGTTGTAGGCAGGGGTGTGCTGGTAGAGTTGAATGAACCGGGCAAAATTTCATAGGAACAGCCCATAGTATATCAATACGCCCTATCTCTAAGAGGATACAAATTTCGGCAAATAATGTTTTGCCATATACCTACCTAAACGTTTTCGAATATGTTAAATAAACAGTATGAAAATAAAACAGATCATTTAATGGTTTAAATTTCATCACTAACTTCCTTTCATATGAAACTTAACCACATTTGACCTTATTGGATAATAGTTTTTAACATTAACAACAACAACACACAATATTAGTTTTTAAAAACTTTAAAGTTCAAAATGATCTTTCGCATGCAACCTATGTGGTTGGAAGGGTCAACAAGTATTTGTATGTCAATGTGAGTGTCTTGTAAGCTTCGCTGTACAAATTGTATTTTACAAGCATCTTATAGCTACATAATACACAATTTTTGCAGCTCTTCCAGATATCTCGGATTGGTTGTACCTCTATGTCATGAGCTGTAGCTTCTAAATTATCATCGCTGTCGGCTTCAAAATCTATAACAGAATATTCATCCACTATTGATATCTTTAGTTTTTCCCAAGCATTTGCAATATGGATCATTCGTCTTTCAAAATTTCCTTTCTTATGTTTTTATCAGTCAAACTGATTTTTTTTCTTATATTTTCAAAACTATTCTCTGACTAACCTTACTCTTCTAGGTGGCAAACTTTCTTGGGGCTCTATGTCTGCACTTCTTTTTTAAAACTTATTAGAAGTCCACTCTATGGACTTATTTGCTGCTATTTTTATTTCAGATAAACTTTTATGTTTTAATTTCAGTTGCTCCTCCACAGAACAAATTAGTTGGTAGCTTTTTAAAAGGTCAAGACCGCTGGTTTGTAAAGTTCTTTTCACGAAAAATGGTTTTGATTTAATGACTGCAATAAAAGTAAAGGGTCGGACTACAGAATACAAGTAATGATACTCATATACTCGGTACTCTATAATAATATATTATTATAAAACCCAACCAATTTTATTGCATAGAATAAAGAAAAAATTAATTAAAGTTAGAAAAATCGTTAAAGCAATATTGACATATTTCTGTTATTATTCTAATTGCATAGGTCTATTATAAAGATCAAGCCAATTAAATGCTTCCCGAAGTTCCGCTATAGATTTATATAAATATCGTGTCTCATATAAGTACAATTAATTAATTGATTTTGAATATTTAGATAAAAAAAAAATATTATTTACCAAGATTAGTTAAGGTCATAGCCCCAGCGTCAATTTTAAATGCGAGAGACGCGATGGCCATAATGACTGTCTAAACTACTCTAAACCGTCGTAAATATAATATTTCCCCCTACCAAAGTTTTACTATATTATAGTTATTTAGGTATTAAGGACATTATGAAGATGTTTATGCAATGGGGCAACAATGTTACAAAGCCGAGGGCCTTTGGCCCGAGGGTTTGTAAGTTGCCCGTTAGTAAGTAATGTCCGTGGTACATACAATATTTTATATCCTACTTCTGATAATTTCAAGTTACATTAAAAGAAAATTCAAAATCACGAAAGGTTTTTTACCTATATGGTTGCTAAATAAACAAAGGTAAGAAGTGTTCATTGTTGTGCTGTGTCAAAGTCAAAACTGAAATTTATATAAAATAATGGATTTTCCGTTGATTCTGGATAGAATTGTTGTGAATGCTGCCAAAGCCTTGGATAATCTTGTTCCAAAGAAGTCTAAAGACGGCTATAATAAGGAATATCAAAGGGTTGGGGATTGGATAAAATAATGATGTAGGCATTATCAACAAGACGGTGCTACTCGGATATTTCCAGAAATTGGTATGTTAAAATTGCTGTGGTAATAGTTATTTACGATATAAGTGTTGTAAAGATTCATATTACAACACGAGATGTTAAAGTTGTTAAACGAGGCGTCAGCCGAGTTTAATCAAACATCGAGTGTAGTTATATGAATTTACAACAAGAATATTGTACAAAATTTTATCTACTTTCATCTATGAATAAAAATATTTGGCAAAAGGCATTTTTAAAAATAAAAATGCACCTGCTATTAAAAATCGTTTTGTAAGGGCATCTATTACAGCACTAGTGCTGTAATGGCATCTATTACAGCACTAGTGCTGTAATAGATGCCCTTACAAAACGATTTACAGAACTGTAAAATTCATATTACTAAATGAAAGTAGATAAATTATATTAAAATACTAATTATGTATATCAATTATAGTCTGGAACATTCACTCCTAATTCCCTATGGACGAAGTTAGGCCAGTATCTAAAGCAAGCTTGGTATTTGTGTAGGGGGAACTAAATAAAGTTATTATGTAGGATAGTTTTTCAAAATATGGAAGAAGCTGCAGCCGAAATTCAAAAAGAAGCGGACCTGGCGTTTTCATTTATTATTCCCATTTAAGCTGGATTTATAAACTCGAAAAGTTGGCGAGGTTGAGGTTCAGTTGGTGTTGGAAATAGGATTTCAATTTAAACTAAAGGGAACACTTAGTTCCATTTATACACTCATTCAAGTTGTTGATGTAAAGCTCATGTAAGGTTCAAAAACGTTCCGAATAGTTCGAGATAACCAATTTTTATGCTCGGAGTTCGGAATATCTAACCTCACAAACTTGATCATAACTTCAACCTCACCAACTTTTCGAGTTTATAAATCCAGCTTTTGTCAAGAGATAGTTATGACAAAGCCTTCAAAGAATTTATCGACTTATTTATGATAACTACTCGATTTTCCTTAATATAATATCTACACATGTTAAATTTTTATATTATAACATTAAAGCTTTGTTACATTTATTTCCGTAACTATTATTTGTGTAATAAAAATGTAGAATGAATGCCGAGATGAATGCATATTTTATCACAACCCACTAGTGAGTTATTGTTATAACCAAGGTGCACTATTAGTCTAAAATCGTACTAATATTGTTCACTTTATAATATAATATAGGGGTTGGATAAAATATTTGAAAATAAATTTAAATATTTAACTTTCAAACGACAAATCTCAAATAATATTAATATAATATAACTTTGGTAGAGGAAAACATTATATTTACCACGGTTTAGACAGTCATTATGGCCCTCGCGTATCATGCATTTAAAATTGACGCTGGGGCTATAACGTGAACTAGCCTTGGTAAATAATATACTAGTATATTTAAAGATAAATTTCAATTTTTTTTTATCTAAATATTCAAAATCAATTAATTGTACTTATATGAGACACGACATTTATATAAACATATAGCGTAACTTCGGGAGGCATTTAATTGGTTTGATCTTCCAAACTCTACATAGCAGACCTATGCAATTAGAATAGTAACAAAAATACGTCAATATTGCCTTAACGATTTTTCTTACTTTAGTTAATTTCTTTTTTATTCTATGTAATAAAGTAGGTTGGGTTTTATAATAATATATTATTATAGAGTACCGAGTATATGAATATCAGTACTTGTATTCTGTAGTCCGACCCTTTACTGCTCCTTTATAGCTTGCTTAGCTACTGCCGAAGGATTGGGATCGACCCTTTACTTTTATTGCAGTCATTAAATCAAAACAGCGCTCATGACCTTTTAAAAAGCTACCAGCTAATTTGTTCTGCACAGAAGCAACTGAAATTAAAACAAAGAAGTATGCCTGAAATAAAAATAGCAGCAGATGCGTCCATAGAGTGGGCTTCTAATGAACTTGACTTGAAGGAAGAAGTGCAGACATAGAGCCCCAAGAAAGTTTGCCACCTGGAAGAGTAAGGTACGTAAAAAGAATTGCTGGTCAAGAGTCTTCTGATGTTCCTATGGAAGACGCGTATCAAAAGTTTACTGTGGAAGTAAACAGCGTCATTCTAGATGCAATAGTTGAAAGCATTGAAATGCGATTTCAGAATAACAAAGAACTCTATTTAGATATGACTTTTCTTTCAATTTTAACCCAATAAGGGCTGGAAATATTCCAAAGAATAGTTTTCAAAATTTAAGTGAAAAAATCAGTTTGATTGATAAAAACATAACAAAGGAAATTTGAAAAGACTAGAGAGAGAAGAAACTAAAGATGTCAATAGTGGATGAATATTCTGTTATAGATTTTGAAACCGACAGCGATGATAATTGAGAAAAACTCACTAATACTACGGCTCATGACATAGAGGTACAACCAATCCGAGATATATGAAAGAGCAGCAAAAATTGTGTATTATGTAGCCTCAAGATGCTTGTACAATATAATTTGTACAGCAAAGCTTACCAGACACTCACATTGGCATACAAATACTTGTTGACCCTTCCAATCATATAGGTTGCCTGAGAAAGATCATTTTCAACCTTAAAGTTTTTAAAAACTAATATTGAGTGTTATTTATTTTGGCAGAAGAGAGAAAAAAGTGCTAAGGCTTCGAAATCTTGAACGTCGTTTACACAGATCAGAAAGTGATCCATTCTCCCCAACGGACTAAAAATTTGTTAGTAGTTGTAGACTAACAAGGGACATGGTCCATCATAGTATATTACAACCTCTTATTCCATTATTATTATTATGAAGGAACTGCCTTTTCGCTATATGGGCAATTAGCAAGCTAATATTAATATATTTAGCATTATATGCATCAGTAAAGTACCAATAATGCTTGGGATCAAATTTTACAATACCAACGGCGTAGTCCAGTTACGTCCTTAATAGTACAATAAGTGTGTCCAGAATGGGTTGTAATTCTCTCGACAAGGAAAGACATAAACAAAATAAAAGAAAGATTCAAGGATAAAACTCACCAAAGCCTCCTAAATCGGTACAAAAAGAATACGTTTTTTGACAGTTGACATATTAACCTTGGAATTTTTTTTAGTGGAGGCAAATGCTAGAAGCAAAATAATCCAATCTTCGGCAGAGAATCATCGCTTTTTCCGAAAGTTCCGGGAGCATTTTTGCAAGCTGAATGGAATACTTTGTTACGACAGCATCGCTAGAGACGTCGCCTAAAAGGTGAACGGCATGCCACTTCTGGAATTAAATGTATTCATTGAATAAAAAATCTTAATATATTTAAAAAACTAAGAGTATTTTAATATCACCTCAACATTATTGAAAATTTCTCCTGATCCTATTAATTTTTATATTGACATGATCTGGAAATATGGAAACGTAGTGCACGATTAAAGAGAATAGGCGACTTGTTAATTTAATTGGTTGGCAGGGGTCGCGTGGCACTTACAATAACACCCGATTTGTGTGTCAGTGACACAACGGGTAAAAATTATTCAGTTTTTATAAATACGTCGGCGCCGTGTCGCAATATTTCAATCCACGCGTCTGTGACATTAATATGACCCGAACTAAAAAACTATTTTCACTGAATGAATCAGGAAGATGTTTTTTTTCATGCCGAAAAATAACTTCCTATTTTTATTACATTTTAAACATATCGGCGTAGCACGCCTATGGCTGCGCCATATTTTAAAAGATTATGCCTTGCTTTACCTATACGTCGTAGCCACAATATATTTACCTGTAGTAAACTTTGCTCAGTCTATAATCGAAAAGAGTTGCTTCTCACAATTATTGTGTTAAAAAGCCAAGGTTATTCTAATAAGCTAAGCCAGGGTAGCACCTGACACCTAACATCGGTCGCCAGTTGCAGACCAGTCAGTCTGCTGTTGTATCTGTGCAAGGTTGTTGAAAAACTGATGCTGAATCGTTTCACCGATTTTGTACTCGACAACAATATTTTACCACCAGAGGATTTCGGCTTTAGATCTGTTCGTTGCAGGGCACGCCAAACGATAAGACTGGCATCCAATGTCCTTAGGGGCTTTAATCGCCGATTGTACATGATAGGGTTCTGTTCGACGGGAGCAAAGTTTTCGACAAGGTCTGGCAGGATGGTCCGATACTAAAGATGATAAGGTTATGTATGTCTAATTACCTAGTAAAGGTTGTCCACTCTTTTTTGACAGTATTTTTGCAGTTTCCATAGAAAATGCGGCATCAACTGTGTAACACGTCAGAGCCGGAGTACCGCAAGATTCCCTCCCTTGTACCGGCTCTGTACAATATTTATACCGGTGATATCCCAAAATTTGTTCAAACACAACTTTATCTATTTGCTGACGATACTGCGATTACCGCCACTGCCAAAAAGCCCAGGTCAGTAGTTTAAAAGCTGCAACGCTATATAGAACTTCTGGAAATATTGTTGAAAAGACGGAACTGGTTTATCTATCTATATCTACTTTTCGAAGTCCAGAACCAAATTTCCGGAGACTCGATTGCCCATAAATAACACTATAGGATAAACTGGCGAGATATTATCAAATACTAGGGTCTCTGCTTCAATAGGCAGATGGGTTGTAACAAACGCTGACCATTGCTTGAAGAAAGGACATGGTCAGCTCGGTACCATCTATTCACTGCTAAACAGGAATAGCAGGATAAACATACAGGCAAAGACGAACTTGTACAAAAGAATAGTAAGACCGGTACAGACTAACATACTGTTCCGACATGGTGTACTATGAATTCATGAAGACTTAAAAAAAAGACTGCAACGATTACAAGACAAAGTTTTAAGAATTATTGCGGACGCACCCAGACATATGGTGACCCACGTACTGCACAATGACTTACCAATGCCGACCCTAACGAATTTTTTGATAAAATAATAAAGTCATAACAAATATACTACAGATAGACAGGCGCAAAATAATCTGAATATAATATGCCACATTCATTCCCCATCAAGCAGTAGGTACATATAAATTACTGAAAGACTGGTTTCTACCAAGACCCTATTAATTTTGTCACAGTAACCTTCCAAATTCAATCAATTTAAGGAACAACTTCAACGCTGTTGACACACGTCAATTATCTAAAGAATTATTTCCAAAACATATCTAATGATGACAAGCCAAACAGCTGAACACGGAAAGAAAATAAATTAAAGATTTGATATGACTTAACAAACGCACATAATCTCATATGGTCATATAGCCCAAAGCCATAAAAAACTGTATTTTTATAACATTTTCTAGATTTGTTTCGTAACATTTTCTAGATTTGTTTCGTAACATTTTCAATGAAGCTTCCTTTGCTGGTTCTTCTAGCTCTGGTGGAGTACAGGAAATCTCAAAAACGCTCATCATTCTAGCGCTGTTTTAAAACCAATAAAGAATAATTTTTTAATGCTAATACAAACAAAGGGCCGATTTATAAACTTCTTACGCCCACGTGTCACGTTACGTTGCTTCTGAGTCAAAATAAAAAGTTTCAACTTAGGCCATTCGCACACGGAGCGATGGGTTTGCAAACCAATTGGACACGCAACGGTTTGGTGACGTTATCCGCATACGAAAGTAGAGATACGCACATGGGTCAACCAAATCGAGATCGATTTCAAATCAGTTCCCAATTGGTTGAATGCGATTGTTCTAGCCGGTCACGAAACAGTTCAGTTGAATAGTTTCACGCAATTGTGTATGGT
This sequence comes from Polydrusus tereticollis, assembly GCA_963920685.1. NCBI lineage: Eukaryota > Metazoa > Arthropoda > Insecta > Coleoptera > Curculionidae > Polydrusus > Polydrusus tereticollis. The sequence continues at coordinate 139,282,598 of OY987327.1, forward strand.
GTCGAAATGAGTGACCAGGAAATTAATATAACATTTGTTGGAGAGGTGAAAAAACATGAAGTAAACTTCCTGGGTACTAAAGGAGAGATGTGTTATTTTCTATTCCTGGTACTGTGTATTTTAACTGCCTAAGCATAGATGCACGATGTGAAACGAAATAATTTGCCAAATAATTCCTTTGAGTGGCCGCCGAAGAACGGTCATGTATTACAAGTGGTCCTGGCATGTTGATAGGTGTTGTGTAGTGGATCCAAACAGATCGCGTTACTTTTGTAATAAATTAAAAACTCTGTATAAGTGTAATCATTTTATTTAGTTTAATAAAATGGTGGGCGAGTGTTTGCCTCTTCCGACGCGTTGTCTATGAAGGTTTTTTAAAAACATAAACATAATCTTATTCTCTGCCTAAAAACTAACTTCAACTGTTTTCCACTTAAAAAAGGGTCTCGGGTCACACGCTTATCGCGTCTAAAGTGTCACTGTTAATGTCTTTCAATAACTCGACCCTGTGGGTTCTTTACGTAATAATTTTTAAGTGACAAAATATAATCACCTAATAAATACAAAACTGTACATCCCGCCCACCTTGAAAGAGTAATTTCAATGATATAGGTTACAAGATGTATACCAACATACAAAATATATAAAATTAATGTATAAAAAAAAAATGTAAACATAAAGTAAAAAATAAAATAGAGTCCTTTAGTCCATCTCAATCGGTAAAACACTTATTTTAGTAACCGCACGTTTAAAAACTCCCGTCTTAGTTTTTACGGACACTACGCGGATGACATTGTCTTTTCCGGGATGAACTTTAATGATTCTGCCTAATGACCATTGCTGAGGGGGAAGGTTTTCCTCACGTAAAAGCACTAGGGATCCGATCTTGATAGGTGGCCCCTTGTTGCGTCCACACTTTGCTCTTGACTGCAAAGATGTTAAGTATTCGGATGACCATCGTCTCCAGAAATGCTGAACTAATTGCTGAAGACGTTCGTACAGAACCAATCTGTTAGTAGGTACCTCGGTGACATCTCGCTGTGGAATGGAGGTAAGTAGGTCGCCAATTAGGAAATGGCTAGGGGTTAGGACATGAAGATCATCGGGATCATTGGATAATGGGGTCAGAGGTCGAGAATTTAAAATAGCCTCTACCTGACACAATACTGTATAAAGAGATTCATAAGATAAGTAAGCCTCTTTTAAGACTCTCGTTAAGTGAAATTTGGTAGACTTTACCGCAGCCTCCAAAAGACCTCCAAATGAAGGTGATCGTGGTGGTATAAAATGCCACTTAATATCGTTTTCGAGTAGAAATGTTGATATTTTATGACCCTTTGAAACGTCCTGTAAGAATTTACTAAGTTTTTGTAGTGCAAAGTTAGCTCCTACAAAAATTTTTTCCGTTATCAGAGTAAATATTTTTGCATAGTCCTCTTCGAGAGACAAATCGCTTTAATGCATTTAAAAATGAATCGGTACTTAGATCTCCAACGAGCTCAATATGAATAGCTCGTGTAACAAAACAAATGAAAATACAAACGTAAGCCTTTATTGCCTTGCGAGAACGTAGTTTACCATCCTTTATCATTATAGGACCAGCAAAATCGCAGCCTACAGTTAAAAATGGACGTGAAGGCATTAGTCTTGATTGAGGAAGATCACCCATCATCGGAGTGCTCACATAAGGTTTAGATTTGAAACAAACAAGACATTGATTGATAGCACGCTTTACTGCATTTTTGCCATGAATAATCCAATATTTATTTCGCAAAATTACCAAAAGAGCTTGAGTTGCTGCATGTAAGTTTCGTTTGTGCTCATGCTCAATTAGAAGTCTAGTAAAATCATGATAAGGAGGTAATAAAATTGGATGTTTCATATCAGGAGTCAAGGTCGAGAGTCGAATTCTTCCACCCACGCGTAATATACCCTGCTCGTCAATAAATGGATTCAATGAAAACAGTTTACTGTCCCTAGAAATTTGTTTGTGTTTCCGCAAATCGTTAATTTCTTTGGAATATTCATAATATTGAACCATTTTTATTAAAGTGTTTAATGATTGATCTAACTCATTTTGAGATATTTCCGCAAAAATTCTGCTGGTTTTATGTTTTGTTTTAATATTTAGCATATATCTTAATATATATGCAAAAATTTGAAGCAGTTTATTGAAATTTGAATATCTTCTAAAAATATCCTGATCCTGATAAGTTGTGTTAGTCATAAACGATAGCTGAATTGTCCGTTTTCTGTCCGGTATGTTGTCAATATTAATTTGATCTAAAACGGGCCAGAAGTTTTCATGTTTTGTCAGAAATTCTGGTCCGTGCCACCACAAGTGACAATCAAGTAATTGTTGCGGATTTAATCCGCGGGAAAGTACGTCTGCTGAATTTTCTTTGGAGCCAACGTGTCTCCATTGGAATTTGTCAGTCAGTTCATGTATTTGTGTTACCCTGTTAGCTACAAAAGTATTCCAGTTACTCGGTTCACCCGCGATCCACGACAGTGCAATAGTGGAATCGCACCAAAAAAATTTATTTCTTATGTACTTGGGATCTCTGTTTTTTTTTTTAAGTTAGGAATTCTCCTGCGACTTCAATTGAATCTTCGCAAACTGTTTAGGTTTTATCACTTGTAGAAATTTTGAAATTGACTTTTGCCTTGATTATTCGTATTTCTGCTTGTTTGATTTAAAAAGTTTTATACTGCAAAATTTTGGCGCTTATTCCATTGATTGTGAATTGATTGGGTCATTGGTGGTTGATTGATAGTGCCTCACTACTATTAGTGCTTCTCTACTATGGGATTGGACCAACAGGGAGCCAGTCTTTCGGTAGTTTGTACGTACTGTTTGGTCTAGATCTCGTGTGGGAGTCCGTGATTAATGGGTTTGTCGATACGTCCGTACGTCTGTAATAGTCTGTAATAATTTTTGTGAAAAATTCATTTATTGTCTGCATACGAAAGTCTTGATGAAGTATGCGATTCATCGTGTACCTGGGAACATCCGCAATAATTTTTAGTGCCCTGTTTTGTATTACCTGGAACTTATTAAGCTCCGTTCTGCTTATGTTGCACCATGAAGGTGCACCATAAGTGAGAACCGGCCTGACTAACACCTTGTAGAGGTTGACCTTAGTCCTATTACCAAGTCTACTCCGCCTGTGAAGCAGGGGATAGATAGAGCGTAATTGATGCAATGCTAGCTTCACTCTATTAATTGAATTGCGCCTCCAGTTCAGTCGTTGATCAAATATAAGTCCCAGGTATTTTACCTCCTGGCACCAGTTCACCTGGACTCCGTTGACCCGAAGCCTTGTCTCAGGCCTACTAACATTGCTTTTCGAAAAATAAATAGCCTTCGTCTTAGAGGGATTCAAGCGAATCTTCCAATCCGACAGCCATTTCTCTACAACTTCGACAAGTCGCGGCTGTTTGGTAGTTGAAGTAATTGCGGTATCGTCAGCGAAAAGATAGAGCTGCGTAAATCTATCGCGCGGAATGTCATGAGTATAAATGTTATACAGCATCGGAGAGAGAGGTGAACCTTGCGGTACTCCCGCCCTGATGTGTTTATTCAAAGAAAGTGCGTTTTCTGACGAGACAGCAAAACTTCTATTCTCCAAAAAAGAAGCTACCACCTTGATTAAGTAGTTCGGAGCTCCAAGTCTTATCAACTTCAACAAGAGGCCATCATGCCAGACCTTGTCGAATGCTTTGCTTACGTCAAAGAAAACCGCTCCCGTGTGCTCTCTCCTGTTAAAGCCTTTTATTATATTTGAAGCTAGTCGCGTCGTCTGCCTGACTGTGCAATGTTCAGGCCGAAACCCAAACTGTTCGACAGGCAGAACGTTACGCATAAACACAAAGTCATTAAGTCTATTCAAAATTAGTTTTTCTGTGATTTTCCCAAGACTCGACAGCAGGCTGATCGGCCTGTAGCTAGCTGGCGCCGTAGGATCCTCACCTTTTTTATATATTAGAATGACTTTTGCATGCTTCCAGGAGGACGGAAAGTGGCCCTCTTTGATTATTGCCTGGGATATGCTTACTATATTTCTCAAAGCTTTGTCAGGTAGATTTCGCAACGCCACGTTCTTTAAACCGTCAAAACCCGGGGCTTTTCGAATATTCAATACGCTTAATAGGGACTTTACCTCGTCTAAGGTGACTTGTGGAAAGGCCTGAAACGGGAAATTCATTGATTTATAAATTTGTATCGTCCTTGAGACCCTCTCATCTCTAAACGCGTCATTGGTCGGGTTTTCGCTGAATTGATCGCATAGTTTGTCCGCGAGCAATTCAGCTTTATCTTTGGCATCAATTAAAACAGCATCTGTTTCCTGATTTATCAGGTGAGACATGGGTGCTCGTGCTCCCCTGGTCAAAGTTCTCGTCATTCTTTAGATGGAATTATCCTCTATAGATAGACTTTGGACCTTGTTGTCCCAGAGGTTCGACTGCCGTTCGATCAACAATTCCCTGACTACCTCAGCCGCCCGATTGGCCTCCGCCTTGATGCGAGGATCTCCAGTGCGATACGCCCTATTCTTTAACCGGTTTTTCATTCTGATTTGATTTTTAATTTCATGTGTCAATGTCCCGTATTTTGAATACCTGGACGTCTTTGTAACAGAAACTTGAGCTAACGCTGCGTTGATGTCATCTGTGATCTGTGTAACCGCATTGTCAATGTCTAATGAGCTCTGTAGAGGTTGTAACGCCTCTACATTTTTCATTATGCTGCTGTACCTGTGCCAATTTATTGAGGTGTCGGTAACAAAACCTCTACCTTTTTCAAGTGGATTACCCACTTCCAAAATGACCGGTATATGATCGGAGCTCAGATCACAAATGACCGATGGTTGTGAAAATTGAACGGCATTCTTTACCACGAAGACGTCCAAGATATCCGGAAGGCCCCGCGTAAAGCAATGCGTGGGCTCCTCCGGCGGTAGAATGTGGTAGTTTAGAGCTTCAGAGAATTCATATAGGGTGCGACCTCTTTGGTTTGTAGCTCTACATCCCCAAATCCTGTTTTTCGCGTTTAGGTCACCCCCTATAATCGTTCGGTTGTTATTACCAAACATTTTTTGTAAGCAGTTGCCTGTGAAATCTACCGACGGACTACAGTAAACCGATCCCAAGTGCACGCGTTGATTATTTTTAAATCGTATCGATATGAAAGTCCCTTCAATATGGGCACAATTGACAGGACCTGGCATAACTTGAGCTGAAATGTGTTTCTTAACCAGGATCATAGTTCCGCCCCCGCGTCTACCGAGGCGATCGTTCCTAAATACGGTATAATTCGGGAAAGAAAATCTATCTCCCTTTAACCACGTCTCCTGGATAAGAAACACATCTATCTCATTTCTCTCGACGAACTCGATAAGTTCGAGTTTCCGTTGCTTGATGGAATTGATATTAAATGTAGCGAGTTTAATATATGCCGTCTCCGGTTGCGCCGCCATTTAACCTGCGGTTTTTTGAAAGGCACTGACCATAGATTTTAGCTGAGTCTCCATAATTTTGGAGAACTGGACCAAGAAGTTTTGCATTGTGGCTTGCATAGCTGCCTCCATGGCGTTTGGTGTTGCTTTTGCCCCTTGAGTTCTGTTATCATTGCCATCGCTGGCCAATTTAGCATTGTCTTGCTGACCCCAGCGAAAGTTGTTTCGCGGTGTAATGCTTCTGGCGTTACTTGCCACATTTTGACTCAAATTGTTTGGATGCCGTGGACAACCCTTATAGTTTGCCGGGTGGTCTCCCTCACAATTTGAGCATTTCGCTTTTTCTTCACGCGGTTTAGTGCACTGGTAAGAAAAATGGTCTTCAGCACATTTAAGACATTTAATTGGGGCGGTACACCGAAATTGTGAGTGCCCGTACAATTGGCAGCGATGGCACTGCGAAACTGTGGCACGCGCACGCTGCGCCTCCACTTTAATGCACATAGCATCCAAAGTCTTGAGCTCATAAATGGATTTTTCCGATTTAGGCAGGAAAACCAACACCAAAGGCAATGGCGTCCCGCTGCGACTGTGCCAACGAATTACACGCGTAGGATGAAAACCTATTTCTTTCAGGTCCTCGTTGATTTTATTCTCTGTCCAGGTTTCTAGAACGCCTCTGAGCACTACGTGCAGTTCTTTTTCTTCTTGGAACCTGAACGAATGGTGATATAAATTATTTGCAACTAAAAATTTTGTAATTTTGTGAAAATCTGCCGGTGTAGGTGGATGTATTTTTACGCCTTCTGGCAAAGTAACAGCGCGACCATAATCAACCTTTATTGACTTTAGGTGAGCCGAAATTTCGTTATATCTATGTTTGTCCCTGATGACGATCGGAGGGACACGTAATTTTGGCGGTCCGGACTCCGAAACGCCATCAGTGACATTTTTGGCTTTGGCAGGCAAGCTCTTGGGCTGCGTGGTGGTTTGTACCTCTGCTTGGCTACCTGATGCTTTTTGAATCACTGGTTGTGTCACTTTTTGTGACAAATGATTGCTGAGGGCCTTATTACTCGTTTTCGGTAGGTTAGGCCAAGCAGAAGAACCGGCCACCTTTTTATTGTTCAAATTGTCCAATTCAGAGGTTTTATTTGTCCTTTTTCGCGTTCGTCTAGTCTTTTGACTGGACCATTGCTCGCTATTATCATCTGAGTCAGATACGGAGTCTACTTCCATATCTGAACCTGGTTTCGATATTTCAATTGAGTTTATATTGACTTGTTTGCTATTTAATTTGCGAGCAATGGCCGCGTCTTTGTTGGTTGTTGGTAAAGTGTTTGTTTTGTCATAAATCGAGTCTATTTTTGCGTTTAAAATTAAATTTGATTTTTGTGAAATTGAAGTGTCATTGTCATTGTCTTTTTGTGATTTGTATCTATCGACATCGGCTTTTAGCTCCCTTATGGTATTCTTTAGCTCATTCATTTCAACAGACTTCCTACTACCTTCCTCCTTCATCATCCTTATCTTATTTAACCATTCTGCGTTGTTATCATCCATCGCCTTCCTCCATTTGGCCTCCAAACGTTTTTCACATTCTGCAAATATTTCCTCTCTAGACAGCAAGACCTTAGCTGGGGCCATTATCTCATCGTCTGAAGCTGGTAGCTTGGTATTGATGGGGCGGGACGCATCCCCCCCGCTTCGTAACTCCATAAAATGAAAACTTAAATTAAATTTGACTTTTCTTGATAGTCGTGGGGTTAATAAATATTCGATACTTCAAACTTGCTAAAATATCGAGAGACAATTTAAATGTCACTGTCAGCGACTGCACACAACGAGAGTTGAAGTGCGACTATTTTTTTATGTCAATTTCGAGAGACCTTTCTACATTTTTTGCCAAGCACGCTAAAAGTAGAGCCCCACAAAGTTCCAACCGAGGCAATGAGATTGTTTTTAAAGGAGCAACTCGACCTTTAGCGCATAATAACTTTGAATGACGTAACCCGTTAATATCTGTCGTAACTAAATATATACAAGAACCGTACGCGGCTTCGCTTGCGTCGCAAAAACCATGCAATTCTATAGTTATATAATTTGGAGTGACTACTTGACGCGGTATTTTTATTTTGTCAAGGATTGGTAGTTGTTCAAAAAATGAAGTCCAAAGCGTATAAATATCTAAGGGCACCGATTCGTCCCAGCCTAACTTACACTGCCAAAGACGTTGCATAATTATTTTTGCACGTACAGTAATCGGGCCTGCCAGACCTAAAGGGTCAAATATTTTTGCGATAACCGATAAAATCTGACGTTTTGTTACCGTTGCGTAGTTCTCAAAGTTAATTGAATAACCTAAAGTATCTTTATTTGGTTGCCAAAATAATCCAAGTGTTTTGCGAGTTTTATCTTCAGATAAATCATAATTTTCTAACTGACCCTGATCGCAATCAGCTAACACTTCCGGCTTGTTCGAATAAAATTTTCGTAATGGAAAGCATGCACCATTTAGAATCTGAATTATTTGGTTTTTTAATGTGATAGCATTTTTAACAGAGTCGGATCCAGTTAGCAAATCATCAACATAAAAACAATTCAAAATTGCGTTACTAGCATTCTGCAAAATTTTAGCGTTATCAATAGCGGCTTGATTTAAAGATCTAATCGCTAAAAATGAAGCAGGTGCAGTTCCATATGTTACAGTGTTTAAAGTATAAAACTTAAGATCCTCATTCGGACTTGAACGCCATACAATACGCTGCAAATGTCGATCACATTCCCTTAATTGGACCTGTCGATACATTTTTTCAATGTCCCCGGTAAAAACTACATTATGAAGTCTAAAGTTTAAAATAATAGTTAGTAAATCTGGTTGTATGACAGGACCCGTCATTAGGATGTCGTTTAAAGACACTCCGCTATCGCTTTTTGCCGAAGCATCATACACGACGCGTAATTTTGTTGTAGTACTGTCAACCTTGACAACACCGTGATGTGGTAAGTAATATGTCGTGTCAATCGTGTCTATATTCGAACTGATTTGTGACATATGTCCCAATTTTTCATATTCCGACATAAAATTAATATAATCGCGTTTTAAATTTTCGTCCCTTTGTAATCTTCTTTCGAGACTGTAAAATCGATTGATAGCTGCATTTTTCGAATCACCCAATTCGAAAGAATTATTTGATAAGGGTAAACTTACTTCAAAACGACCTTGCGATACGCGTCTATAGTGTTCAGTGAAATGTTTTTCGCATGCCAAATCTTGTGGTAAAATGTCCCGTTTTTTAGTGTCGCAATTTTCTACAGTCCAAAATTTTTCGATTTGCCTATGCAACTCATTATTTGTTATTGAAAGGTTACAAATGGTGGAGTCATTATTTTTATATGATGCATTGTAATCAAAAAATAAGGTTCCTGCAAAAATCCAACCCAGTTTAGTTTTGTTTAAGATTAGTTTGCCTTTGCCCAATTTAATTTGTCCTACACATAGTATGTCATAGAATATGTTTACTCCTAACAAAACATCTACAGAGCGCGACAAATTAAAATTTTTATCGGCAAATTCAATATTGTTTGGTAGGTCTATGTTAGACAAGTCAAAAGAGGTTTGCGGAAGATTTTCGGTAATTTTGTTTACAATTAAAAATGAATCTTTCATTTGATATTTTTCACTGACAGAATAAAATGTGGCGTCAACCTTTTTTGAAATTTTGCTAAGAGAGTTATTTATCCCAGCCACGGGAATACTAAAATTTTTAGTTTTTAGATTGAGTTGCCTAGCCAATGAATCGGTAATAAAATTACTTTGAGATGCACTGTCTAGAATGGCCCTAGCTTCTATTATTTTTCCATTGCAATCTAAAATTTTAATCATGGCTGTTGCCAAAAGTATTTGTTTGTTGTTTCCAGTCGATAAACAATGCATTGTTATGTTTTGATTAGAAAAATCTTGGATCTTGGAAGTTGAGGCATCATTTGAGGTTTGTTTATTTTCTCGACTAATTTCCGTTGAGAGTAAAGTTTGAGTATTATGGGTACTTTGTGACCCGCCATGGGATTTGTTATTATTGTCGCGATCGACAGTGTTTGGGTTATTAACAGAGCTATTGACGCCGACAACGTTACCGCTGTTATTAAAGAATAAATGTAATAATGAATTATGTTTTCGACCGCAGTTTTTACAGCCTGCTGAATTGCAGGAATTGTGATCATGAAAAGGTCTTAGACAGTTGATGCATAGTTTATGTTTTTTAATTTCTGTGTAAAGATCCCTTTTCGGCATTGTATGTATTTTTTCGCATTGAAAGTTTAAATGATTTTTATGACAAAAGGCACAAGAAATCTTTCCTGTCGTCACGTGTGTTAGAATTTTGTTGTGTTGTTGTCCTCTGTCTGTCTTATTTTTGCTTTCCAGGGTCTCTAAGAAATTGCAACGCTTGGTTAGAAATTCCGTTAGTTGAGAAACCGTAGGAAAGTCAATTCCTTGTTTATTTAAATGTTCCTCCCATTCCCGTTTAGTTACAATGTCAAGTTTGTTACCCAATATGTATATGAGAAGTGTATCCCACATATCTATGGGCTGCCCAAGTGCCTTTAACGCACGTAAATTTTTGTTGAAATTATCCAATAAATTTCTTAGTTGAGAATGTGACTCGTTTTTCATTGTGAAACCATCCAAAATATGTTTTATGTGAGTGTGTACAATCAATCTCTTGTTTTTAAACCTATCCCTTAACATATCCCAAGCAATTTGATAGTTTTGATTTGAAATTTCAAGTGACTGAATTAAATGAGCAGCTTCGCCTTTCAGGCATGATTTTAAGTACCAGAATTTTTGTACATCATTTAACTGCGCATTTGAATGTACTAAAGAATTAAAAATGTCATAGAATGTCATCCATTGACTGTAGGCCCCATAAAATTCTGGTAAGCTAATCGGTGGTAATCTTACCGGAACTTGTAAATTAACATTTGTATTTCCAATTGCATTATTAACACTAAAAATGCTTGCACCAGGATTTGGTGGTATATCTTGCGTTCTTAAAAAATCTGAAAGCATTTTCTTGGCTTGACCGATAGCCTTAAAGAATTTTGATTCGAAATCATCTCGCTCGGCGTCCTGAGAAATATTTCCCGATAAGTATTCAATTTCGGTTTGAATGTCATTAAATTGATCCAAAAGAAACGTTGTTCTCTCTACGCGAGCACTAACTTCTTCATAATTTCCCGAAAAAGATTCAAAATTATCTAGGTATGTAATAAATCTAGTTAATTGGGATTTGACTTGTCCCCGTTTTTAACTTTAATTTGGCTAACATATCAGCTAAATCGAGTGCATTGTTAGTATTTTCAGAAGCCATATTTTTTTTTTAAATCTCTAAACACACTAAAGTATCAGATAATGCAATTGAATATGTAAAGGAAATGGTAAAAAGGAATATTGACGACTTACCAATCGACGCTATTTTCCTTGGTTGTGGTTTTCTTTCAGCTGTGTTGCCAAACAAACTGTTGTAGGTATTTGGTTTTCCGACTGTGTTGCCGAAAAGTCCCTTTGACGACCGTTTTGTCGCACTTGTATATTAGCTTTCCCGGTTGTGTTGCCGAACAAAGCCGTTTTTACCGACCTTTTTGCCGATTTAACTATCCAGGCTCGAAGGACCAATTTGTGTAGTGGATCCAAACAGATCGCGTTACTTTTGTAATAAATTAAAAACTCTGTATAAGTGTAATCATTTTATTTAGTTTAATAAAATGGTGGGCGAGTGTTTGCCTCTTCCGACGCGTTGTCTATGAAGGTTTTTTAAAAACATAAACATAATCTTATTCTCTGCCTAAAAACTAACTTCAACTGTTTTCCACTTAAAAAAGGGTCTCGGGTCACACGCTTATCGCGTCTAAAGTGTCACTGTTAATGTCTTTCAATAACTCGACCCTGTGGGTTCTTTACGTAATAATTTTTAAGTGACAAAATATAATCACCTAATAAATACAAAACTGTACAATAGGTACTCCCGCCATTGCTTTTCCCTAACACAAATATTCCCTTCGTACTGCTGTTTGCTTTCGTAGTATGCGGTATTCATAATAGGCAACGTGTTCTTCATCTGAACTACTACTTGACATATTACCAAAACTAGCTTTCCCACCAAAAACTGTAGCAAAAGAACATCGACTGATCCAAAATCAGGTGCGCTCGAGTGCGGGTATGTACGGCAGCATTCTGGTTGCACGCTGGTTGTGTAACTATTGTGGAACCGGTTTGAAACTCAGGTTGTAAATTAGTCGATACGTTTGCGGATGGCCTTAGAAGCCATGGCGACTAGTAATTCCTCTGATGCATGGGTTCAAAAAATGGAATGTACAGAACTTTATTACGATTAGAAGAAGATATCAGGTTCTGGGTGTTCTCACATTGCTCAACGAGGAACTCAGGGTAGAAGATGCTGAATCATATTGCAATTACCAAAGAATGCCGGAAGTCTTTTCAACATTCTGTTAAAGAAAACTGATCTTAATGACTTCTAGAGACTTTCCTGGAAAAACGTCATAAAATGCTTTTATGTTTTTATTCTAGCGTGCTTATTTATATAATCAAGAACTTTTCACAGCATAAAAGTAAGTATGGTTTGCTAGTTTGCTTAACAGGCTATTCTCTGGTCCACGACTCCACGATATTAAATTTCAAATCTATTTCTCCGGGTAAAAGCCTGTTTACATTAGGTGCAAAAAATGTCATGCAAAGTATTGCTTCTGCAAAGAATTGCATTGCGTAACGGCATGCAAGTAAAGGATGCATAAAAATAGCGCGTGTTCTAATTTGACGCAATGCAAAGAAAATTGCAACAGCAGATTGCAAAGTCGCAAATGCGCATCCTTAGAAGCAATTTTTTAATTGCATTGCACGTGCAATTTCCTAATGTAAACAGGCTTTAAGGAGAGTCAACAATCCACAATAAACTATATTTGACAATAGCAAGCAAGTTCTAATTATTTCTCATGCAAAAATGCGTTCTATTTTTTTGTCCCGATTTAATATCATTCAAGCTGCTATAATTTCATGCAAAAATACATGTAGAAATTGCACCGTGTCTGATGGGCTATAATTGAAAATTAAAAAATGCATATTTTGCATAATTTCGTAACGAGATACTATCCACGCATTAAAAATCTAATTAAATTGATTAATAAAAAGTAATTCTCACATAATACGGATTTTGTTAATGACATTGTATATGATTTAATTAGAACATGTCGTATTCAGAGAAAAAAAAATTAAATACTAGGTACCTGAGAACATGAATGTTTGTTAAATCATTCTTATCCCTTTTAAAGTTCACATGTTACTGTGGGAAGATTTCTGGCATAATTTGGTTAGAGCTCACCATTTTAGTTTATTAGTTTTATGTATAATATTTAACCGGATAATAAAACACTCTGCTTCATTAATGAATTCCATATATATTTTAGATAGCTTTCTTCTTTTTTCCAATACCAATACTACAGAAAAGAACTTCCAAATAATGAAAATAATGACATGGCAAGTGAATACCACTCTTGTATTAACTAAAGTTATAAACCTAAAGTTAAAACTATCACATCTTATTTTATATTCACTATATAAGTATCTTAAATAAACTTAACTTCTCAAATAACATACTTTATTTATTCTTTATACTTAATTATTAAATTTTATAGCCACTTCAGTTTTACGATCAGCTAACCCAACTTAAGATAAAAACGTTTAAAATCTCTTTAAACCAAAAAAATATGGCCTTCTTTAAATAACTTCTTTTATACGGCCCATTAAAATTATGGCAACAGATATTTTAGCTAATAGAAAAAATATCCTGCTATTTATTAAGTACAGCTTTTAATATCACCATTAAATGCATTCGTCTTTATTTGTTGCTGCTTAACTAGTAACGGGGTTAATATTAAAATCAATTTTTGGGATTTAGCAATATTTTAAAAATCGTTTTATTAAAATAGAAATAAATCTAGTAAAATTTTTTAAATTCTTGCATTTTTGTTCTACACAGGTTCAATAAATAGTGTAGATTTGTTGAACAATAAAGAAAAAATGATGTTGGCCAATAAATATGATAAATCAGTTTTTCTTTAATTAATTTCAGAATGTCGTCTGTTTCGACATATAAATATTTATATTTTATTACAATGCTCGCAAACATATCAAAATTTACGTTTGTAATTGAATGCAGAACAAATGAATTGAATTGAAAATTGAAGACAAAATATACAGGATCCAGAAATTACTATTACCATAGATAATAGACTATTACCACAAAAGACTACTGTATAGTCTCGGCTATTACAAATTTTGATATATAGTACGTAAAAAAATATGAAAAAAAGTTTTATCAATATAGGTCGGCGAATGCTTCCACATGAAGCTACAGGCCTTTGAAGATGGTATCATGAAATTGTTTTTTTATTAATTTATTAAGATCTAGTTACCATATAGATTATGAACTTTCAGGTATAAGTTTGTATTATTAGTGGTCACTTTTTTTAAAATATCAGGTGGCCCATTTTGCAACCAGTGGCGCGGTAACAATAGGGTGGTAGGTTATTTAATCGTTGTTTATAATTTTGTTATTGATTTGTTGGTATGTATTTAATAATAGAATTATTATAAAAAAAGTCTCTTAGCCTTAAATTCCTTTTAGGCAAGACCTTCTTCAGGTAAAAATTTTCAAGTACTAACCATAATTTATTTAAAAAATGAAGCTTCCTGCTAAGTTGCAGAACAACCTAATGATATAGATGCACTTTTTTTATTTTTAAAAATTCACCCCCCTTAAACGCAAGGGTGTATCCACAGGCGGTAGACTTTTTTTGTTGTTTAATGACTTCATGAAAATTTCTATAATACTATATCGATGGCTTAGTTCTATATAACAGTCGTAACTCACAATATTTACGATATTGTGTTTATTGCGTTTTTGAGATGATAGAGGTCTCTTATATCTAATTCGAATACGTCTTAATTCAATTTTTAAATAATCATTTCAATTAGGACGCATCATAATAAGTTGCTGTTTGTTCTAAGAGCAACAAATCATAACCCGAAAAAATTCTTTTGTGAGAGAAACTATTATATAGGAAAGATATTAATTAAAATCTGTATTTACTTTATAGTGTAGTTTATTTGTTTTAAGACGTTTGTCTAATTTTTACTTTAGCTAAAATATAAAATATTTCAATATCAAATTTTGCGATTATACGACTTATTGGAACTAACGAGTTATTTTATATATTAGAATGTTGGATACGATATTTTAGCATGCACTGCTTGGTAGATTGTCCATATTTTCTTCACTAATTTTCTTTACTTTTTACGTTCCCATAGATGAAATTATTGAAAATTGGTTTTTCCTAAAACTTGCTGTTTCTCTTTTTGGCTTTGTAAATCGAAATAAGATAAAATGTAAAATAAAAAAGAAGCTCATTCTCGTCTTTAGACGATATTTGATTAACAAGGTGAAGTATTACTCGTCCTAACAAGTCCACCTATCGAATTTTTAAAATGATCGAAAACCAAGCTTTTAAAAAGTTGCTTCCTGTTTTTTTTTTATTTTTTTATTTTTATATTTTACTGTTTGGAGCAAGCCCTTTCTTTGTCTAACTTTGTTCGTCACTACATTTTAAATTAAAAACTAAAATAAAAACATAACTTCTTTTTAGATGAGTTCAAGAAGCAAAATAATGACAAAGCTATGTACTACAGTGCCAACAGAAATAATTTATTTAAATAACGTTCAAGATAATGTAGTTTACGAATGTGAAATAATAAAGAAGAATTTTGTTCCACTCTCAGGTTTAGCTTACAAAACACCTGATCTTAGTTTTGTAAATACAGTCCAAAAAAAAACCGAAGCGGCTACAGCTGTTACAATAATCTTTGATGAGTCAAATGCCATTCCCCTTTTGTCTTTTGAAAGCCCTAAATGACTACAATATAATGATTTGCCAAAGGGAAGCATTGCTTTAGATAACACAGATATCCTTGAGGACATTGAAGAAGTAAGTAAAGATGCGTAGGAAGTAAGAACTGCAGTACAAAATTTTACACGTATTTCGTCCTCAGAAAATTTTACAGATGAAGATCAGATCAAACGTTTTATAAAATAAAATAACTTCTCGGGAATATGATGCTGATGATTCAGAATGGTCCCCCCCCCCCTATTAGTTTCCAGATATCAAAAAATCAATTTAAAAGAAAATGAAATAGATGCAAATGAAATACAGAGTGAAGAAAATGATGAAGCATGAAGTGAAGCAAATGAAATTAGAAATGAAACTCTAGATGTGATGAATAGAGAAAGAACAAAAAATAATAAGTAAGGAATGATTGGAGAGAACTATTTGGGTGAATTTTGAGAAATTTATATTTTCTATTATACTATATTGTATACTCACACATCATCATACCACTCGTGGCTAAATTAGCAATGGTTGAGGCCAAGAGACAAACAAAAAAAAACTATTTGGGATACTCTAGATCTGCCACGGGAACAATCAAACAAAACGTGGAACGTACTGATCAAAGTTTTAAATTTAACTGCAAAAATAGTGAATTTCAGATATTGTGTTCTCATTGGCCCTGCTTTGAACTCAATAAATGATATTAGTCCGTATTTTGCTTCTTACAATTCAATAGTAGGTACTGATAATAACATACTAAAAGTTGGGTCAACAGTTAGGTTAGTTCAGTAAAATGATGCATTTTGATGTGTTTGTGGCAAATTTTGGGCTCGTGAGCATAGGTACCCAGCGACACTTAAATGTCCAATAATTAAAATATCTATCGTTTAAATCCTAATTCCGTTAAAACCCCGCTTTTTGCAGTAAAAACTACTCTTGACAACTCTTATGTTACAACTAGTTTTAACTAGTAAAAACTGGGATATGCATACAGGGGGCCCTAAAGTATGGAATAAACTCAATATTATTAAAACGCCTAACTTAGAAAAAAAACCTCGGACATCTCGATTTAATTTTTTTACTGGCCATTTTGATAATTTTTCATATTCACGATCATTTCAAAGAGGTGGGCCTGTAAACTTCAATTTTTTTAAAACAAATTTCTAAACATATTTCATGTAACATGTCATGCCTAAATTCAATTGTCTTTAGGTTAATGGTGTTTTAAATATTTTGGATAAATTAAAAAACACCAGTAGCATAAGAACTAACAACAGCATTACTTATTGTGAATATTTTATCAAACTGGTCAATTACCTGGTGTTGAACTGTATTTGATTTTTAGTAGTGGTTTGACAGCACTAGAAAAAATATGTCATTATATAATTCTAATGTATCATTAAATAATAACACTGCCAAAAGCTAGAGTCTTTTTTTGCATTTTTTAACAGACAGATCTTCTT
Organism: Polydrusus tereticollis; assembly: GCA_963920685.1. Lineage (NCBI taxonomy): Eukaryota > Metazoa > Arthropoda > Insecta > Coleoptera > Curculionidae > Polydrusus > Polydrusus tereticollis. The sequence continues at coordinate 139,299,480 of OY987327.1, forward strand.
GTAAAAACCACAAATATCTAACTCCAGTTAAATTTTCTTCAAAAAGGATCAGCCATATAATAGCATTATTGACTATGACACTTCATACATTATGCCATTCCCTCATCCAATGCGGATTTATGTCCACCAATAACAGTAGTTCTGAATATTTAGACTCGTCATTCTTCTTGGAGCATCTCGTAATATGGGTAATTTAGCGAAATTTATGCTCAATCTTACTTATTGTTATTTATGAAAACTGTTAGCGATCAGGATATATTGAATTAAATAACCCACTCCATCGCCATAACCTACCATCATTAGAACTTATATCCTTTGCGCCTTACTGAGTTCCATTTAAAGTTATTTAAGAAAAATTATCAAAAACAAAACGTGCAGTAAAAAAACTAAATTGACTCATCAGAGATAATTTTAATAAAATTAGGCGTTTAAATTATTGAATTTTTTCCATAATTTATGCCCTCCCAGTATATTATACTGTGTGAGCCGCTTTTCATGGAGACACCCCTATATCTTTGTTATCAATTAATTGATCTACTTACTTGGAATTTACAAAAATCCATAATGAGATCATGAACCTTACTTTAGTTAGTTTGCATCCATAATATCAAGAGCATTGATAACTACGAGAAAATGTTATCAGAGATTCTGGAAGCACGTTACTGGACAAGAGCCCGATGCCTTAGGCAGAGGGCTACTGTAAAAAAAAAACGTGCTTGTAGAAGTTGTAATAAAATATCGAGTTATTTATCAATGTTCGAGGAATGTTCGGTGAGAAAATTTAATGACATTTTAAATTGTAACAATTACAGAAGTGTCAAAAAATTGTTGATCCTTGGTAACGTATGATGACATAAGTGATAAATATCCATGGACTGTTATGACTGTAATGTTATTGTCCATGGTTGCTTTTGCACACGTGTTTACAAATAGACAAAATCAATTCAATTATTGTTACATCAATAAATTTTCACTTATAATATCCCTAGTGCTTAGATAATTACTGGAAATTTCTTCGAGGTAATGAATGTTTTGAAAATTGTCCATATAATATGTATTAGTATAGTCAAAGAAACTAGCTAGCAATAGAGTAGGTACATGGTTATTACCTTAACCAAATTAAAGCAACAACGGAGATAAAACACCAGGGGAATTTGACTTCTCTCAATGCTCCAGAAGTGCGTTGCCAAATACATTATATTTTCTTAGATAAGGGTAAAAACTGTCCGTAGATAATAATATACAGCGTCGTTGGTATGTATGGAAACGGTCGATTATTTCTTAAAGTAAAACAGTCAGCAAAAAATATTTTAGATAAAAGTTTTAGGGTTTTTTAAGGTGTATTAGAATTAAAAAAAAATTAGTATACCGGTTGAGTCAAAAGACCGTAGAGAAACAAAGTTACTTTTTTTTAAATGAAACACCCTATATCTTCCAATATTTTTGGATTTTATATAAAATTACAATTATTTTTTAATACGTGCATTATAAGTCTAAACTTAATAGTTTCCGAGACATCGACTTTTGAAAAATGACATTTTTGAACTTTGACAGCTTCTAGCTTACTAACGGTACCTTTTAGAATAAAACGGCTTGCATGTCCCTATCTTACTTTTTTATTATCTTCCCAAAAACATCAACTTCCGGTTAAACCGGATAAAACTCAAAATCCGGAAATACAGTACTTCCGGTTTAACTGGAAGTTGATGTTTTGAAAATATCATAAAAAAGTAAGATAAGGATATGTAAGCCGTTTTACTCTACAACGTACCGTTAGAAAGCTAGAAGCTGTCAAAGTTCAAAAATGTTATTTTTCAAAAGTCCATATCTCGGAAACTATTAGGTTTAGATTTATAATGTACTTATTAAAAAATAATTGTTATTTCATGTTAAATCCAAAAATATTCGAAGATATGGGGTGTTTTATTTAAAAAAAGGTAACTTTGCTTCCCTACGGTTTTCTGACTCATCCTGTATACTTATTTTTTTTAAATTCTAATACACCTTAAAAAACCCTAAAACTTTTATCTAAAATATTTTTTGCAAACTGTTATGCTTTAAGAAATAATCGACCGTTTCCATACATACCAACGACCCTGTATAGTGCGAGTTTGTAACTTGGAATAAATTTAGTAAGTCTAGTATGTTTTTTTTTTTTTGGGAAAAATGCTCGAAGATTGATATTCCAAGTTGCGGTCTTTTTTATTTATAAAATATTGATACAGTGTGTCCTTAATTAGAGATATAACGCCATCGAGAATTTTTTAAATGCCAATACTATTTTTTAATTTACTATTAAACAGCATATTAAGTTACACCAAACTGCCAAATTTGAAATTTTTATTTGTTTATTTACTTATACAAAAAAATACTTCTGTTCGTTTCTAAAATTTTTTTGTTAATAAATGCTCAAAATGTTGTCCATTTATTATTTTGCACTTTTGGAGAAATAATGACGTAAGTATAAATTTAAAATAAGTTATTAATAATGCAATATTCCTAAAACTCGACTCTGGGGAAATTGTAGCTCTTTCCTTCGTCGCTACTAGATGTGACATTTCCGCTTATAATCCACTTCCCTGATGTTACACGTCAGATTAGTCAGTTGCGCGCGATATTTCGAAGAGTGCTTGTGCGCGGACCTACACTGACGTAAAGGTAAATATGACATTTGATTTATAACTGTATTAACAACAACAATGGCAGAAAATACATTTATGTCCTACGGGCATTAAGAGAGATAGATAGGAAAAATCAAAGTAATAATTATTTATGTATCTAGGGAATTATAATGGTCCTAATTACCGAGGGCAAACTTTACGTCCCGAGGGCCTTTGGCCCGAGGGACAGCAATTGCCCGAGGTAATTGAGACCCTTATAATTCCAGTGATACATAGATAATTTTATTTCTGACCGATTTTAGTAACATTTTGTTCATTTTTAAAGTGGAATAAATGTTTCAATAGATGACAATCAAATTGACATTAGATGTCAATCGTTTGATTTTAGGTCAACTTTTTCTTAATATCCCAAGGGAGTTATGACCCTTATAATTCCCGCGTAACTAAGACGTTATAAGCTAATAATATACCGGTCAGAAATAAAAACTTTTTATTAACGAAAAAGCTTATCTATCATTTATATTAAATGAACAGTTAAGAAAAGACCCAGTAAAACGAATTTACCGGCTTTTGATAAGTCAATGTTTTCTATTATTACTTCTTTGGGACAAGATTATCCAAAGCTTTGGCAGCATTTACAGCAATTCTATCCGGAATCAACGGAAAATCCATTATTTTATATGAATTTCAGTTTTGACTTTGACACAGCACAACAATGAACACTTATTACCTTTGTTTATTTAGCAACTATATAGGTAAAGAACCTTTCGTGATTTAAAATTTTCTTTTAATTTAACTTCGAATTATCTGAAGTAGGACATAAAATATTGTATGTACCACGGACATTTCTTGATGTCTATACCCTCGGGCAACTTACAAACCCTCGGGCCAAAGGCCCTCGGCTTTGTAAGATTGTTGCCCTCGGAGGCATAAACATCTTCATAATGCACTTAATACATAAATAACGATTAAGTCCTACTCGAATATTATTGTTTCATAATACCATAGTTACCAGACACTTTAAATGGTATATAATACCCTAGGGCATTAAGGAAGTTTCTAATGCCCTCGGGCATTAAGAGAAATAAGTAGGAAAAATGAAAGTAAGAACTTTTTATTAACGACAAAACTTATTTATCATTTATGATCAATAAACAGTTATGAAAAGACCCAGTAAAAACGAGTTTACCGGCTTTCGATAAGTCAATGTTTCCTATTATTTCGTGATTTTCACTAACAAAAAATTGACGATGATTGAACGTTTTTTGATGTTGATGGTGTCGTTGATGGTACTCCAGCTATCAATTTCGAAATTTTGTTTTTAGAAGACATACTGTCTTCCAAATATCCCTCGACCACAGCTGAACTTTTCCAACCTCCATGTCTTTTCAATTTAGTCATGTTTGCCCCCGCGTCCGCCAACAAAGTTGCAGCGATTCTGCGTAAACAATGACTAGTATATTTGTCCGCATCGCTTAGACCCAGGTGTTTTGCAATAATGGAAGGAATCTCGCCTATGGTGTTTTTCCCAACTGGCTGTGAAAAACAACGACCGTTACGGTAACACAGAAAGAATCTATTGATGGTGCAGTTCGTCGGGCGTAAAGATCAATAAGTTCTCAGTAGCTTTAAACAACCCATCGTCTTCTCATCAATAATTGTGAGGACACGCTTTTTATCGGTCTTTGTATCGGGAATATTAACTATTACTACGGATCCTCTATCCTCTATATGTTCAACCAACATATTAACTAGCTCTTGATGGCGGCACCCACCAAATACACCATATAACAGAGCCACTTTGTACATCAAAAAAATTTCATTGGGAGCTTCACGGATGAATTACAGCACATCTTCTCGAGTCAAAATTTTCGACTTCTTCGCTTCACATCCTTTGGATGCTTGCTTTAGATACTGGCCTAACTTGCAATATTTTGCAATGTCTATATTTTTATTAAATTAATGTCTTCTTTAACATTGAATATTTCGTCCGTAGGGAATTAGGAGTGAATGTTCCAGACTATAATCGATATACATAATAAGTATTTTAATTTAATTTACAGCAGCAATTTTAAAATACCAATTCCTGGAAATATCCGAGTAGCACGTTAATAATTTTTACATCATTATTTTATCCAATCCCTAAACATTTGTTATTCCTTATCATAGGCGTATTTAGACTCCTTTGTGACAAGATTATCCAAGGCTTTGGCAGCATTCACAGCAATTCTATCCGGAATCAACGGACAATCAATTATTTTATATGAATTTTAGTTTTTACTTTGACACAGCACAACAATGAACACTTATTACCTTTGTTTATTTAGCAACTATATAGGTAAAAAAACTTTCGTGATTTTGAATTTTCTTTTAATTTAACTTGGAATTATCTGAAGTAAGACATAAAATACTGTATGTACCACGGGCATTACTTGATGTCTATACCCTCGAGCAATTTACAACTCGGAGGCATAAACATCTTCATAATGCCCTTATTATATAAATATCTACTTGGTCGTGGTTACTTCAATAATATTTTACTTTTCTGAAGTAACAATGACATAATAGTATATTATTAACCAAGGTTTAGACAGCCATCATTATTGCCCGAGCGGCAAGTTTAAATCACGAGGAGCGAAGCGACGAGGGATTTAAGACGCGAGGGCTATAAGCTGTCTAAACCGTGGTTAATATAATATTTTTTCCACTACTACAAACTTTTATAAGACATTTATCTTTATAGTATTATTAATTATAAAAAATTATAGGTAGGTATAAATATATTTTTTAATCAAGTTACCTGCGCTTTGGAATTGGCAAAATATTTTGTTGTTTTGTCAGGTGGCTTTGTTAATGTCAATTTTTGTTCATTTATGTCATCAGATTTCACGAGTTTTCCGTTTTTTTAAAAAATGAGCGAAGAAAATGTTAGTGATATTATTATGTGTACACCTCCAGAATTAAGGTTGGAAACAGAAAAAATGTTGATTGTATCGATATTTTAGAATATCAAGTATGTCAAATAATCTAATATGTATTGATAATTATCTGGTTGCCTAACTGTTTAAAATGTTTATGAATTCATGTTGTAGAATTAAAAAATCAAGTTACCTGCGTTCAAATAGATTCTTGAAGATAGGTCAATAATGGATTTCAATGCCTTATTATTGACCATGGTCAATATTAGCTTATAAGGTAGAGAAAAACGATTTCTAACGTTAATAATCGGTCAATAATGGCGATGTTATAGGTTAGTAGTGGAAAAGTGTATTTTATGTCGTTGTTGTTCTGTTTATGTCAAATTACTATGATCTACTACTGACTGAAACAACGACCTAAATATAACTAGGTATGCCTTTGTTTCTCCATTTTTTTTAAATTTTGTATCTATAACTGGCAAATATGTCTTTGTTATTCCATAATAACAGCATCATGCATTAGAAAGGACCAATATTGATATCTCATTTTGTTTTTCTCTTAGGCTTGACGGATCGTAAGCATTTATTTAAACGATCTTAGTAGTGTTAAATTTATATTACCTGATAGGGAGCCTCATGGATTAAAGATGCTGAGAATGGCATTAAAAAGCAATAGTAATACTGTTCCAAAATATTACGAAAACTTTTATAATTCTTTGTTTTCATTTTTAATAAAATATAAATATAACAATGAATTTTCTTTGTGGCGTAATAGTAGAAATTGGCGAAACTTGTAGGAAAACAATGACACATATGCAATTTATTTCCTAATCAAACGCTTTTTAAAGGGGTAGTTTCACAAACAAACCTAAAAACATCACTGATTGGTATTAAACTATTTTTCCACTCAAAATATGAACAATACTTTTCTAGTTTGCTCCGTAATTTGTCTTTCAATTTTGCCAAAAATAATTTTAAAAGCTTTAAATGTGTTTCCTCAACAACTAATCAATTTACACTTGTGTAATGATTTCACCAAAGGTGCGATTTGTCAATGCCCTAAACGGAAGAAAAACTCGTTCTGAACATTTTTAATAACTTCGGGAGAAATTAATCTATTCCCATGTCTTATTCTTGCTTTCAATCCCTCAACATTTGCCGGTCTCGTCTTAAAAACTTTGCTCTTAAAGTACCTACATGATAAATAGTCTACGGGAGTAAGGTCTGGAGACCTGGGTGGCCATTCAATTATTCCCCTTCAACCAATGCATCTGCTTGCACATTCTGCACCTAGATATTCACGGACAGCTCCTACAAAATAGGCGGGCGCACCATATTGTTGAAACCAGATGTTCCTATTCGGGACATCAAAGTCGACAGGATCAGGAAGTAAAAGAGCCAAATCCGGAACTTGTCCTTCCTGCAAGAATTCCAAATATCATGCCCCATTGAGATTTTCTTCAAAGAAAATTGATCCCATAACTCGATCACCAACAATACCTGCCCAAACATTGACTTTTTCTGGATGTTGAGTGTGGCCTTCATCCAGTGTGGATTGTCGTCTGGTCAATAACGACAATTTTGTCATTTTATGTTATCATTAAACGTGAACGTTGATTTATCAGAACAAAAATGTTTTTGTATTTAGATTATTCCCCTCTAGTAGATTCATCATTAGCTCGTAGAAGTGAAGTCTCCTATCAGGATCATCTTCTGTCGATTCCTGGAGAATTGTCATTTTGTAAGGATGAAATTTATGCGCATAAAGAACTTTTATTACTTCAGATTGACTTATTTCGTGTTCGATAGCTAGCTGCCTGTTGGGAATCTTAGGGTTATCTTGAATACCTAATAGAGCATTTACTTTGACCTCTTCATTGAGCGCACTCTGTCGATTAATATCTGTCTTTCTAATATGCCCATTTTCTCGACACTGCTTTTCAATCTGGGATATGGCTGGTAAATCGGGTTAGGCATTACGTTCAACGATTATTTTTGAAATAACTTATTTTCAATAAAGGACGAAATAAAAGTCCACTCGATCAAAATGTGCCACGTACCAATGTTTAAATACGATATTTCTGTAAAGAAATGTCAAAAGGGGTTGCTTTAAATTAACATAAAAAAATTAAACAAACGACGGATACTGCCTTTTTTACTGAATGTTTTTTTTTAGTTTAAAGTAAATAAAATTAATTTTTGTTTCATATTTTATAAATGACAAGGAATACAAATTTGAAATTTGGCAGTTATGTGTAATTTAATATGCTGTTTAAGAATAGTAAATAAAATAACTAGGGTTGACATTTAAAAAAAATTATCAATGACGTCATATCCTTAATTTAGGACACACCGCATCAATGTTTTTTTTTAAATAAAAAGACCACACCTTAAAATGTCAATAACCGTATCCGAGCATTTTTCCAAGAAAAAATCCATACTACATTTACTGAATTTATTCACAGTTACATACTAGCACTGTATCATATAATAAAATTATCAATATTTCACTAGAAAATTGCAGATTATGCATAGAATTACAAACGTTTTTAAATTATTATTTTTCGATTTGAACGCTTAAACAGAATTTACCATAAATACATCAAATCTATATCGTTAGACAGACCTTTCCGATGGCACTCAAAAAAAATAAAAATGTAGGTATTCACTAGAAAAAAAAATCATAAGGGTTGTGACAAAACTGTAAGTTTGACGACGTCGCTACGACCACCATTACTTGTACTTTATTACTGTATAATGGTCTGTTGTTTTTGAGTTATTGTGTTATTTTTAGTTTACTAGTTCGGGAGTTATTTATCCAAGTCCAGACTTTTGCCTATCCTGGTATATTTAAAAAGCAAAAATTATACATATTATAATATAAAAAAATTTATGAACATAACATTACCTACTTGATTGTAAATGAATTGCCAATATAACAAGTGCATGTGTTTCGTTGAAACAAGTATCCTTCGTTTTTAATTGAATTTGTCGAATTTCATCGATAAAATTGTGAATAAACCGAAACATACAAAATCTTAGCAAATTAAGAATTTTTATAAATTGATGTAGTTAGTTTAGGTTAGTTTAAACTCTTGTGGTCAATGTGACGGACAAACAACATAACCTCATTTTTTTTCCAGTAAACAATTGCACATTAGACGAAATGACCCTCACATCTGAGTAATATCGTTTGAGCACTTTGAATCGATTTAGCCATACTGATTAAAGATATATTGTAAAAATATCACGTCCCTTCAATATCTTTAAAAGTAATTATTTTCTGAAACTGTGGCAAAGTGAGGGATCGCTTGGATCAATTCAGGTTCAGTTGAATGAATTGCTGTTAAGCATGGAGAGTTTAGAATTTAAATTTTGGATATTTGTTTAGAAACAAAGTTATTTTGGTTTGTGACCTTGATTCACTTTAGTGATTTTTTTTAAATCATTGGTCCAATTCACGTTGCCAATAGAATACGGCTCTTCACTACATTTACTTATATTGGTTAAACGGGCAGTGTACTACCTAGATACTTATATAAATAATATTTGGTAATATCAACTTACAGGGTGATTAAATATAAATATTTGAGATTCACTATAGGCGTTCTCCACGGAGGTGCAAATAGAGGTTACATTTTTTCATTCAACAGGTTATACAGGGTGTCCCAGATAAGAATGCACTCTACAGGGATCTCGTAAACCACAGGAGATACAGAGATTGTTAAAGTAGAGAAAAGTTGCGCATAATTGAATCCTGTAACGTCATGTTTCCAAATTTAAAAAATTCCGAATGCTTCCGAAGATATTTGGATATAACCGAATTTTCGCGATTTCGTGTTAATTGATTTATGATTCTATTTGAAAAGACATGTCAAAATAAATTTTGCATTCTGATTGCCGCTTTTTCTCCCCTACAAGATGGTTTAATTACATTTTTGATCCGACGTTTCGTTTAGTCACAACCATCATCAACTTTGTTATTTTAAATAGTCTGAAAATTTTATTTTATGCTTAATAGATTCTACGTTTTATTCTAAATCCAACGGTGTATCACACTTATTAGTTGTTAGACGTTTCGATATAGAAAAACACATCATCAATGAAAATAGGCACATTATCGAAAATATGTATGTTTTTATTGTTGTATTTAAACACTAGTAGGATTTTAAAACATTTTTTTAAAAGAAACTTATAACAAAACATAATATCTAATAAAACTTATCTGAAAAGAGCAACAAGTAGGTAATAATTAATTTTAATTATTAAATACAATTATTATTTTTTTATTTTAAAAAAATACATCATAAAATTCAAACATAACGTACCATTTAAATTCGGCATCATATGGGTGGCTATGAAATTGATTTTCGTTCGCAATTGTTTAAATATGTAGTTTCTTTGGATCTGTCACTTAGTTACAGAGTGTTTGGCCTGGGCTTTTCCAGATCAATGGCTTTGAGGGATTGATGAATCGAGTACAAATGTACACAAAGTAATGTTAATAATTTTTATTTAGGAACATTAAAATGAGAACTGTAAGTATAACATGACACACAAGTTAAAATCAAAAAAATACAATTTTTTCACGACTCTCACTGTCAGTTGTGTTTCCCCGGCGACGGATATTGTTGCAAAATATCAGATAGTTACAGTGAAAAATAAAAGTCTAAACATATCGCCCCCTTTGAAAGGCTTGACTTTCAACAAATAGTAGCACAGCAAGAGACTACATAACAAAACGAACTATGAGTTAATAAAATTGTCTGTCTCAGGTAGTACACAAATTTTAGACACTGGCCTTTTAAAAACACCATGTATGGTTTTTACGTTAACAACGCGTGTAACACCATCGGAGCCAGGAAAAACTTCTGTGATACGGCCGACCTTCCAATTTAACGGAGCGGAATTTTCGTCCTTTAATAACACCATGGAGTCTATTTTCACATTTGGAAAATTCTTCATCCATTTGCTGCGTTCTTGTAGATTAGATATATACTGTTGAGACCAGCGCTGCCAGAAGTGTTGTACTTGTTGTTGTAATCTCTGGTATATATTAAGTCTGTTTGGATTTAATTCTCTAATGTCATCTTGAGGTAATGCACTAAGAGGTTGACCAATAAGAAAGTGTGAGGGTGTGAGTACGGATAAATCATTAGGATCGTTGGACATGGGAAAGAGGGGTCTGGAGTTTAGGACCGCTTCAATTTGTATAAATACTGTACTTAAACTCTCATACGTTAAATGAGCATTTCCAACGATTCGTTTCAAGTGGTACTTGGCTGATTTGACGCAGGCTTCCCATAGGCCGCCAAAATTAGGGCCATATGGTGGCGAAAAATGCCATGATATATTGTTTATAGATAAAAACTCGTTAAATTTATCGTTCTTTTTAATCTGAGTAAGAATCTTGCGGAGTGTACTTTCTCCAGCAACGAAATTTGTACCGTTGTCAGTATAAATATCACTACAAATGCCTCTGCGAGATACAAATCTTTTTAAACTATTTAAAAATGACTCGGTGGACAAATCACCAACTAATTCAAGGTGTACAGCCTTTGTAGCGAAGCATACATAAACACATAAATAACATTTTACTAAGAGTCTGTTTTTTGTTTTACCGTCCTTCACCAAAAATGGTCCAGCAAAGTCAATGCCGGTTGTTTGAAAAGGACGTTGAGGTGTGAGGCGTTTTTTGGGTAGATTGCCCATTTGGTAAATGGTGTCAATTGGTTTTGCTCTGAAACAAGTTACACAAGAGCGCAAAATTTTTTGAGTTACATTGCGACCATTGATTGGCCAAAATGTCATACGTATAGCAGACAATGTCATTTGAGCACCTGCATGTAAATTGCGTATATGCTCATATAGAATTATTAATTTCGTACAATTTCCAGAACTTGGTAACAAGATTGGATGTTTTTGATCAAAATTGTAATTTGAATGCCTTAATCTACCGCCCACTCTAATCAGGTCATTTTCGTCTAAGAAAGGATTTAGTTTTAATATTTTGCTGGTGGCAGGTAATGGTTTTGACCCTTTTAACAAGGTATATTCTTCCATAAAGTAGTGAGATTGAACTAATTTACATATAATAATAACAGATTGAGCAAGTTCGTATCTTGAAAGAGGCCCGGTTAAGCGTGATTTAGTAGATTTTGTTTTAATGTTTTTTATGAATCGTAGGCAATATGCTGTAACTCTTTTTAGACGTGTAAATGAAGAAAACTTGTCGCATATAGAGATATCAAATGACGTTTGAGCTGCCATAATAACAGAGTTTGTTTTAAACTCGGGAATTTCTCTATCTACAGTTTTACTTTCATTATGTAAAATCTCATTTTGCATCAAGAATGATGGACCATTCCACCAAAGATGTGATGATTTCAAATTTTGTGGATCTAATCCCCGTGATATAATGTCCGCAGGATTGTGCTCACTAAGAACATGCGACCATTGATTTAACTTTGAAAATTGCTGTATTTCTGAGATGCGATTAGCAACGAATGTTTGAAGTTGATTCGGCTGTAAAGCGAGCCATGATAATAATATTGTAGAATCTGTGTAGTAGTAAATATTATTTATATCAAGTTTGAGAGCATTAATGACCTTTTGAGTCAATCGAGTAAGCAATAGAGCTCCACAAAGCTCTAATCGAGGAAGTGTGATCGTTTTGAGAGGTGCTACGCGAGATTTAGCACAAAGAAGGTTTACGTTTATTCCTCCTGTTACATCAATACTACGCAAGTAGCAACAACAACCATAAGCCTTTTGTGAGGCATCACTGAAACAATGTAGTTCAATCTTAACGGGGTTTGTACATAAAATATGTCGTGATATGTGAATTTCATTTAATTGTGGAATTTGTTGAGCAAATTGCATCCAAGATCTATGTAGTTCCATAGGAATACTTTCATCCCAATCCAAACCTAATTGCCAAAGTTGCTGAAGAATTAGTTTGGCCTGAATAATTGAAGGACCTACTAACCCAAGCGGATCAAAAATTTGAGCTGTTATTGACAGAATTGTTCTCTTGGTAACGCGTGCAAGGGAGGTTATATTAACTATGTACTGAAGGGTGTCCTGGCTGGAATTCCAGGTTAAACCTAATGTTTTGATTGTCTTGTCATCTGAAATTGTTTTATGATTTAATTCAGATTTGTCAGCGGAAATGTCAGTCAACACAGAATCGTGATTTGCGACAAATTTACGCAAATAGAATCCACAAGATTGTAGAATCTTATTGAGATCAGAAATTAAACTTCGCGCGTGTTCAATTGAGTCAGATCCTGATAAAAGATCATCAACATAGAAACTTGATAAAATTACTTCGGAAGCTTGAGGATAAGAATATTTGTTGTCTATTGCCGCCTGCTGTAAAGATCTGATAGCTAAAAATGATGCGCAAGACGTTCCGTAAGTTACAGTGTTCAATTGATAATGAGAAACTTCATCTGCTGGATTAAAACGATATAAAATACGCTGAGAATCGCGATCGTGCTCATTGACCATGATGCATCTATACATCTTTTCTATGTCAGCGGTGAATGCAATTTTATGAATTCTGAAACGAATAACAATATCAATTAAGTCATCTTGTAGTTTTGGACCGACCTTGAGAGTGTCATTGAGTGAGATTCCACTAGAAGTTTTGGCGGATCCGTCAAAAACAACGCGTAACTTAGTAGTAGTACTGGATTCCTTTACTACTCCATGATGTGGCAAATAAAACTTAGTACTTTCTGAATCCACATTCGCTGAATTTATTTTAGACATATGCCCCAATTTTTCGTATTCCGACATAAAATTAATGTATTGTTCTTTGAATTCGGGATTATTACATAATTTTTTCTCAGTAGTATAGAAACGCTTGAGTGCTGTTTCGTACGAGTCACCAAGGTCAATTGAATTGTTTCTGAATGGTAAACGTACAACGAATCTACCCGATTCATCGCGTGTAGTAGTACGTGAAAAAAGATTTTCACAATCAATTTCATCTTGTGAAAGCTTGGCTGAAGAAGGAAACTCTTCGATTTGCCAGAAGCGTTGCAACTGTTCTTGAATAAGATGACCTGGAGGTACGTCAACAGACAGATTACAAATGGAATTGTTTACAAAATTGAATGGCAATGGACCAGATAGTATCCAACCTAGTTTAGTTTTTTGTAATACTGTACCTGTGTGTGGTAATTGAATTTGTCCGATACATATTAAATTCCAAAATACTGAAGCACCAAGAAGCATATCGATTGGGCCTGGTTGACTGAAAGAACTGTCAGCCAAGATTATGTTTTGTGGTATCTGTAAATTTGTGGCGTCAAATGAAAAATTTGGTAAATGTTTAGAAATTTTATCAGTGACTAAAAATGATAAGCTTTCCAGTGTGAAAGAGTTAATTTGAGATTTTATTGTAATTTGAGATTTTTTAAAGATTGTAGTTACACCACTACCGAATCCTTCTACAGAATGAGATATTTTAGTTGATGATAGTCCAAGTTTATTAAACATTTCGTTTGTTATAAAGTTTGACTGAGAACAGTTATCCAATAGGACTCTGCATGAATGTTGTTGGCCATTCCTATCCAGAACAGACACAATTGCAGTAGAAAGTAGAATATATGGTTCAAGAGAAATTGAGTTTGTGACAGAGAGAGCTTGCGATTCATTGATATGTGAATTATTTGAGATTGGATTATTGCGATGATTGGCTAAAAGCGCATGAGTATTAGATGTAATAGGACGTGCCTGAGATTGGCTTGAGTTAGTATTATTTGAGTTTTGAGAAGTGTCACCATTTGACGAATGTGCTGAATTATTTTGTGATATGTTTTGAGCAGTGCTATTGCTTCTAAGTTGATGGGAGTTTTGAGTTGTGAATAAGTGTAGTAAAGTATTATGTCTTTGGGAACATTTCTTACAAGAATATTGATTGCGACATTCCTTTGAGGAATGCCCTTGACGTAAACAGTTAGTGCAGGCATTAAGTTGCCTGATTTGGTTTAATCTTTCATGTGTGGTCAATTTTAAAAATTTTCCACACGTAAAGATAAAGTGGTCTTGTTTACAGAACAGACTTTTTACTTGATTTGTGGAAACGTGTGTCATGCTTGAATGTAGATTATTTGACTTTTGAAAAGTGGTTTTTTGTATCACTGGATTTGACGGATGTAAATTTTCCAATAGTTGACAACGTTTATTTAAAAATGATGTAAAGTCATCAGTAGAGGGTGTAGCTGTTGCCAGTTTTAATGAATATTCCTCCCATTCACGTTTAGTAAGAGGGTCTAATTTTGATGACATGAGGAAAATTATGATGGTGTCCCAAGAATCGACAGGAAGTCCCAACGATTCTAAGGAGCGCAGATGTTGATTAAATGTATCAATTAGATTTCTTAGATGACAATGAGATTCTTTTGTAATGCCTGGTATGTCAAAAATGGCCTTTAAATGTGTGTGAATGATCACTTTTTTATTTTCAAAGCGTTCGCGCAAAAGATCCCACGCCTTGTCATAATTTGTTTCAGACACTTCCAATGCATTTAAAACACTGGCGGCATCGCCTTTTATGCACGACTTGAGATACCAAAATTTTTGTATTTTAGTTAAATTTTGATTATCATGTATGAGAGACTTGTAAGTATTTGAAAATTGTAACCATTTATCATATGAACCAAAAAATTCAGGTAAATTAAGTTTAGGCAAGTTGGCGATAATAATTGGTGAATTAAAATTTGCGGTGTTTAAATTTGATGAAGGAGTAGATTTATTAGACGTCTGAGATAAATGCTGTTCTATGATATATTTTGCCTCACCTGAGTGTTCAAAGAATTTGTTTTCAAACATTTCTCTTTCATTAGAATGATCGGTATTTAAATCAATTAGCTCTAATTCGGACTGAACAAGTTCAAAATCATGCCAAGTAGTTTGTACTTTTTCTAAACGTGTTTGTAATTCACAAATTTTATTTTTATCGTCAAATTTTTTAATATAGCTGCCGAAACGTGTAAGTGTAGCCTTAATTAAGCCACGTTTTTGAATTAACACCGTTATTTTAGTTTTTAATTCGTCTTCAGGCATTTTGTTTAAATTATAAAAAATTAACTAAAATGTACGATTTCAAGTAATATAAACAGTATTTAAACAAATCAAACGTATAGGATATAGGTAAATGAAAAGGAAAGGATGGGTGCAAACCTCAAATTATTACTTTAATCCTGTTCTTGTCCAAACAAAATCGGGATCAAATCATCATTTGCTGTCAGTTTGATGTCCAAAATTAAACGTCAATAATTATTATGGCACCTGTTCATCAGCAGACTACCTGGATTTACGGTTTGACTTCCTTCAAAATACTTAAATCATAAGTACTTACACCTTCCTGGATATCCTCTTTTTTGTATAATGAGTCTTTATGAAATGTATATCGAAGAACCTGATTATTGATTGTTAGTGGTGAATTCCATAGGATTGCTGCAATATCCGGCACGAAGCGACCAATGTTTGGCCTGGGCTTTTCCAGATCAATGGCTTTGAGGGATTGATGAATCGAGTACAAATGTACACAAAGTAATGTTAATAATTTTTATTTAGGAACATTAAAATGAGAACTGTAAGTATAACATGACACACAAGTTAAAATCAAAAAATACAATTTTTTCACGACTCTCACTGTCAGTTGTGTTTCCCCGGCGACGGATATTGTTGCAAAATATCAGATAGTTACAGTGAAAAATAAAAGTCTAAACACAGAGACTTGTTAGCTTTAAATTTGGTAATTATTATTATGTTTTTTTTTTTTAATTTTAAACTGTTGCATTGTGAAGTAAAATTTAAAATAATGAAACATTATTCTAACGAAGAAAAATTTGACATGATTTGCTGTTACATCGAGAGTCATAAGAATTGTGCGCAAGCAGAGATGCAATATTTTCAAAAATATCCCGAACGGCGTCAACCAAATCGATCAATTTTTAAGAGGCTTGTTACAAATTTAAAAGAGAATGGCGCGTTTGAAAAACCTGTGTTACATCGCAAAAAAACTTATGACCCTGAACAGGTAATGACCGTTTTACTGATTGTAGCAGAAGATGATACTGTAGGACTTCGTGCTATTGAAAAGGAACATTCTGTTCCTAAATCAGTATCGCAAAGAATTCTCCATAGGGAAGAGTACCGTCCTTATAAATTCCGCATCTGTCATTCTTTGCTTCCTGGGGATTACGAGCGCAGAATGACTTTTTGCGAGTGGTTTACTAGACAATGCGATGAAAATCATCATTTTCCATATAATGTTCTCTGGACTGACAAAAATAATTTTTCTAACAATCGCATCTTTAATGGAAAAAATCGTCACTATTAGTCAACACAAAATGAAAATCGATTTCATACATCTAGATATCAACATCGTTTTGGATTTAACGTGTGGTGCGGTATTTTGGGAACCCGGATCATTGGACCTATAATTTATGAAGGAACACTAAATTCAGAAAGATACGAAGAAATTTTAAGAAACGACATTGAAAATATTCTTAACGACCTTCCTCTAGCAGTAACCAATAATATGTGGTTTCAACAAGATGGGGCTCCTCCTCATAATTTCAGAAATAATTTGGAATATCTGAGAGACCGTTTCCAAAATAATTTAATAGCCACTCGTGGTCCCATATACTGGCCTCCGCGATCCCCAGACCTTACGCCAATGGACTTTTTTTTTGGGGATTCCTTGATAATGACGTTTAGGTACTGGAAGACTTTTCAAAATAATGATGAGTAGAAGGCTGAAGTTCGAGCTGCAATAAATAAAATAACTCCAGAAATGTTAAATAACGTTATGGAAGAAATTGTTTACCGATGTTATTTATGCTTGGAGAATGAGGGTGGAATTTTTGAAAATAAAAAATAATTTATTATAAAAATAATTGTATTTAATAATTAAAATCAATTATTACTTGTTGTATTGTTCAGATAAGTTTTATTAGATAATATTAGGTTTCTTTTAATTATGTCCCATAATCTTAGGATTTACGCATTTGAACACAAATTTAATAATATTGTAAATAATTTCAAATAAAAAAATGTTTTAAAATCCTACTAGTGTTTAAATACAACAATAAAAACATACATATTTTCGAAAATGTGCCTATTTTCATTGATGATGTGTTTTTCTATATCGAAACGTCTAATAACTAATAAGTGTGATACACCGTTGGATTTAGAATAAAACGTAGAATCTATTAAGCATAAAATAAAATTTTCCTATTATTTAAAATAACAAAGTCGATGATGGTTGTGACCAAACGAAATGTCGGATCAAAAATGTAATTAAACCATCTTGTAGGGGAGAAAAAGTGGCAATAAGAATGTAGAATTTATTTTGACATGTCTTTTCAAATAGAATCATAAATCAATTAAAACGAAATCGCGAAAATTCGGTTTTATCCAAATATCTTCGGAAGCATTCGGAATTTTTTAAATTTGAAAACATGGCGTTACAGGATTCAATTATGCGCAACTTTTCTCTAATTTACCATCTCTGTATCTCCTATGGTTTACGAGATCCCTGTGAAGTGCATTCTTATCTGGGACACCCTGTATTAGCGATTTTTTTTTTTGAAAACATACCCATGCTCAATATTCTCGAAAACCCTTATACCAATAAAAATATCTTAAAAGGTTTTTGGTAGTCCAAAGTATACTCTTTTGGATAAAAGAATTAACTCTAGCGATAAAAACGCTACAAAAAACTCATTTAAGCATTTCGCTTTGAGATAATCTGTGGTGATGAAGCAATTATGTTATTTGTAGCTATTTAGAGGAGATTAATTTAAGTGAGGTGCTCAAAGATGCTTCATCTAACAAGCAATTACTTCACCACCTGCTCATTGGCTTCAAATTAATAAATTCCAACCTTAAAATAGTATAATTTCATTTCATTTTTTGTTTATCTCCTAAGAATGTGTTATTCAAGTCTTACCCAGTATTTTGCTGACCACACCCTAGACACGGTTAGATGAAGCATCTTTGAGCACCTCACTTAAATTAATCTCCTCTAAATAGCTACAAATAACATAATTGCTTCATCACCTGTCTCAGTGGCTGCAAACTGGAAATCCCCTTATTTAAAGATACCTTGACCAAAATTTCAAATATTACATCTCATTCAATCCTGAACATTCATTAGAACCTACAATTTTCAATTTTAACATACTTTTGATCGTCGCTTATGCAAGATAGAGCTGTCGTAATCGACTACTGGTAAATCCTCTCATTTTATTTAAATCGTTTAACTTACATTGTAAATTTCTTTTAGTATCCCTGATGATGGACATTTCTATGTCCGAAACATGTAGGATATAAACATATACATTGAAATACATATTGTGGAGGTAGACTGCCGTTGTTTTATTTGATTATATCAACTCCACTGTAATGGACCACTTCTTCAAGCTTATTATAATTATTATTATTATAATCTTACCATGTTTTCCATGTTTTGAAATTTTTAAATGGACACTAGAGAATGTCAACAAAAAATCGAAGCACACACTAGGAAGTTCAAATAAGTATTAGGATAGGAATACAGTTGGGACACGAAAAATTATTTAAGTCCAGGTAGCACAGGTATAGATACATCTTAGAAATGATCACAAATGAATCCTAAAATTACTTTAAAGCTTATTATTAAATTAAACCAAAAGAGTCTAATAAGCCGTTAGCATAAACGGTCATGAGCCTTTGTTTGCCCTCCAGGCAAAATGGCCGACCTGTCAAAGCCACGTGTTTGAAAATGGTCAATTGGTCGATCTTGGCAAGATGAAAATAAAAGAAGTGTTAGATCTACTAAAGATGATGGTAAAAGGTATTATGCAGTAAACAAATATATAAACTATGGGAATTTTTTGTATATTTATCTTGTTTTTAGGAAAAAAACTGTGTAATTCCCTCACTCGGATATTTTGATTACAAGCTGGCAACACTATCGATCGCTGATGTCACTCAAAGGGGTATGACATGCATCGGTTTTGTTTTGCATCAACTATAGCATTGTCTGTGATTAAGTTGAACAGCGACATATGTGCATGTGCGTGGTGTGCAAACATTGATTGAACAATTGAACATGATAATTTAGACGATTTGTATGTCCAGAATGCGCGCCATCTAATAATTATTAGTTTAAATGATTGGGCCATATAATCCGACCGGTTGCTTAATATAGCCCATTTGCAGAAGTTTTGTTTTTTTTTTGTATATTTTTAGTGAAAACTATTTCCGTTATTTTTTTTATTAAATAAGATGTTGTAGATACATTGGTCTTTTATTTGCTGTATAGGTATGTTTAGTTATTATTTTTTGTCATATTTTTTTTCAGTGAAAATAAACGTTAAAGGTTAATTATTGCTTTCACATTTCCTACATTTTTATATGGGTATGGTTATGCTAGCCATTAAAGGGTTAACATAATCTTTTTTTCGAATTACCTAGTTTTTTCAAAACGATTTTTTTTTATGAGAAACAGCGGCTTACCTGATTTGGAGAGAAGTGTGTAAGCTAATTGATAATAATAAATGATATATTTACGACTTACCTTGCTTAGTTTGCCACCCTGTATATTTTCGGTTGATTGTATGAAATACTCTATTTAAGAATTAGTTTAGGTATTACGAAGGTGAAAGGATATAGTAGGTATTCAGAGGAATGCTACTGTCAAAGCTGTCTGTTAATATAATAATTTAAATTTATTTTAGTTCAGTGCCTGAGGCTTTTATAACATAAGGGAACCTTTATGTGTTAAAATATTATGCCAATAAACGGGACAAAATAGATAAATGAAAGGCATACATAATTCATAATAGTGTATTAAATACTATTAAATTGTTTTATACAATATGATCATTAAGATATACAGGACGTATAATTATTATAAATAGGTAGTTATAAAAATTAAATCACTATCTACAACAATCTATTTGCTACTTGTTATTTACAGATCACTTGAGTTACGTTCAATATACAAGATATAAAATATAAATACCTATAACTAATAAATACATTGTATTTAATTAAATTATATTCTTAAAGTAATAAATATAATTATTAATATGAATGTAACCAACGAAACATGTTACATCAAAGAAAGTAACATAATTAAAAATTGTTTCGTTTTTCCAAATAAGTAGGTTACTTATTAAAAATACTTTTTTATACACCCTGTATAAATTACAATTTTTTTACAGAAAATACACTGAAGAATCTGGAAGGGCTACATACATAAAAATGCTACTATACATAAAGTGAGATACTAGGCTGATTATTAAATATTATGTACAGTAAAAATAAATAAGAAATAAGTTAATAGAAGTTTAATTCTAAGTATATCACTGGGGTATCTTATCGACCGTAATGAGAAATGTTTTTTTTTATAAAGACTTTAACAACTTTAGAACAACTTTCCACACATTTTATCAAGAAATACAATAAGTAGGTACTTAATACAAGCATGCGAAAAATTTAGAAATTCAGTGGCCTGTTTTCTATCAATAAAGTAATTACACAGAACGTCAATATAATTTTCGTATTGCCAACAATATAAATAAAATTGGTTCTGTCAAAATCGGAAGTCATATTAGTACCTAGTTTGGTTTAGATCTCCCCGACTTTCTAAATTGTTAATAATTTATGAAAAAAGCTCCAACATATTCTTACATCTTAAATGTTACGATGATACAAAATTTATAAAAAATGTGTATTGCCCGTTTAAATATAGGTAACTATTTTGACGTTAGCCTATTTAAATTTACACAAGCCCCAACTGTTTTGTCAGTAGGAAACAGGCCATATGTTTTAAAACAATAATTTCACAGTTCTTGTGGACAGCAGGTTTTTAACTTTGATATCAAACTAAACATTTCCTGTTTTTTTTTCTTATCAATAACAAATGTACAAACGTTTTAGAGATACGTCGATGAATGATCATATCGAACGAAATTAAGAATAAAATATATTAAAATATATACAGGTCAAAAAGTTTGACTTTAGTACATATAAAATTCGTTGGGTTCAGTCTTTCTAATTGTTTATATTCTACAAGAAGTATTTTTATAGGTATAAATAATATTACTTAATACTGGTCAAAGTCGAGAAGTTTGGTAGATTTTATTTTCAAACATTCTTGCTGGAAATAGTTAATAAATAATTTATGCGCCCAGTTCATCTGAACATACTTATCTGAAGTTAACATTATAGTATTAAAACGCTATTAAAAGAGAACAACAATAAATATTTGTAGAAAGTAATGATCTGTTATTATACTGTAATATTACCCACCAAACTTCACTAAGAGAGTTTTTTTTATTCGACTTAGAAACAAGTGTGTACTTTTTTCTTGGTCCTGCATACATCACACTTGACTTCGCAACACCAATGAAAAATGCAATTGCATCTTTCCACCACTACAACTTCTTGACTTTTATAGCCCCTTCCGCAACACATTATTGTGCAATTATCCACACCATCCGATGTGTCGTTACACTGTCGACCATGAGTTCCTAGAACAAACAAAATATATTTAAGCAAAATATTAAGTTCTGAATAAACCTAATACCTACATTTGTATTCCTTATAAACAATAAAACAATCAATATTATTTTATACCATACAAATATTTATAAAAATATTCATGTTGGTATAGTTTTTTCTGTATTGTACGCTATTAAGCATTGTAATACATACCTTGGATCCCCAATTTGGGATTTTTATCACAAAATCCTGGTGACATCTCGTAATAAACCAAATCCTTTATTCCAGGAGGTTTATGTTCGGGATTAAATGGTTTTAATTGAAAGCCATACTTGTGTTTTCTTTTATTTTCTCTTTTAGTATGAATGCTATTCGTCATAATGGAAGTTAACTTGGGATTTTTGGGCAACCTACAACAAACAAATATTACTTAGTATATAACTTGTATAGATAAAACTGAAATTTGTTGGTTATATATTATATATCAATATAAATCCAATTCATACAAATGTGAACATAATACTTAGAATGTGAAGCTTCAAATTGTTTATTGATTTTTTATGCTAACTAACCTGTTACTATGTGCTTTGTTACTCTTTAACGTTCCGGAATTCGATGAGCTCACGTGAGTAGCTCCATCGTACCTATCCTTAAGAAGATCACCAATAACTCTGAAGTTGGGTAGCCTCTTCCAGCATGTTTTCATGGTACATGAACCTGACATGCCATGACACTTGCATTCTTGACGCATTTGAGCTCGGACGTGCTGTAACAAAAGAAAAAAAAACCGTTAACAATGTATAAATTAAGGTCATAATTACGTAAGAGAGTACAATTTATTAATCATCTCATTTTATTTTTTGTTTCATATTTTTTGATATTATCATGATTAGGTTAAAAATATACAATCACACGTTCAGCTCGAAAAGTCAAAAGTGGATTATTTGCACACGTCTCAAGAAGTACCCCGACACCATGGGGAACTACAATCAAATGATTAATCATTAACAGCATTCATCATGTTTTAAAAACCAACTTGTTCTAAACGGTTCCAAATCAATTTTTACAAAATTCAACAATCACCTGACATAAATATCTAATAGGAAATAAGGTGAACTCAGATTATTATAAAAAAAAGGAAGTAATATCTTCTATCCAGAGATGACATGACACAAAGGGATAAAAGCAAGGCACTAACTTCCTTCCTTTTAAAAAAGTATAACTACTTCTTTACTAGAAATACTAAAGCCTACACTTCTCGGCATATAAGGTTATTATCTTAAATAAAAAATCGATCAGGTATAATTGAAAAAAAATTAAACTACCAAATTATGATTATTATTATTATTATTATTATTATTATTATTATTATTATTATTATTATTATTATTATTATTATTATTATTATTATTATTATTATTATTATTATTATTATTATTATTATTATTATTATTATTATTATTATTATTATTATTATAACCGTGACAGGCGAATACATGCCCTTAGCACTTAGGTCCCTTATATGGACCTGCGTGTCTTGTAATCTACAAGATGTCAAGTCATTTTTAAAAACTGAGCACCCTTTGGGATTCTATACCTTTAGGGCTCATCTTAAATGATAATGATTAAATTAAATTATGACTCATCCTCTTCTAGGCATCATCTGCATTTCGGGTCGTTTTTGACTACGATTTGCGTGAGGTGCTCGTTGAAATGATAGTGTCCTGTCACCATTTTTAGATCTCCCCTGTTTATCTTTAGCAATGATATATAAAGTATTTTAACTGCCTAACGCCAAGAAGCCTCATGCTAGATGAACTCTCTGATGATCATTAGATTGCCGCAATTTTCATGTTATATGAAATGCCTAAAAGGGTCTAGGTCCTCTAGGACTTTTTGCAATCCCTTGTTATTGCTAGCTTTTCTGCAATCTCGTTTCGTTGGATTCCTTCCTTTCGTGTCCAAACACTCAAACAATGCTCAGGTTGTTTGTTTCTTTTATTTGGGATAATATATATTTTTAAATTTATTCGGAAGTTGATTGACAGAAGACAATAATTAAACTGGTATAACGAAGTTTTTTTTATAATAAGATAGAGCACTGCAGGATAATTCCTTTATGGCGCTCTGCGAGTGGTGCGTATGCACAGGAAACGATTCACATTGGTCTTGAATCTTTGGAGAATAAACTCTTTGGGAAACACGGCCTCAGTGAGGTCGTTCCAGAGTGATGACGTTCTCTAGATGAAAGAATTTTCGAACAATGTCATTCGAGGGACACTAAGTTGAACCACGTACGGGTAGGCTACAGTGGCTCGTCGTGTCTTTCTACCATTCATCGCTCTAAGTGTAGTCAACCGGGCAACCTCCGTTGAGCACTTGCCATGAAAATATTTGTAAAATATACTCGAGTCGCCAGCCTGACTTTGATGTTCAAGGATTTCCAGGTTGTTTGTCAGATCATGGTCACCGATCAAGCGAATGGCTTTTCTTTGAATGGAATTCAGCAATCTTAGGGTATGTTTAGGAGCAGAGCCCCAAATATGCGAACAGTACTCCAACGATGGTCGAATTTGGGCTTTATAGACGACCAAAAGGTGTCCCGCCATGAGTGTATCCGGTTCTTCAACATTACCTTTTTTAGAAAAAATTGCCGCCTGGATTTTTAGCGTTAAACTTTACTTGATTGCTGTCACCCCAAATATGAATTTCTTCCAGGTCTTTGTTGAGATGTGAGACCTCTTGCTGCCTAGAGAGATGTGCATTGGCAGTCGATTTTCGAGCATCCAAAGTAAAAGCTGAAACAAATGTGCTGTCATCAGCGAAGCTTTATACAGGATATAGTAAAAAAAAGGTGAGCGACAAAACACAACATTGAGGGACTCCGGCATTGATGTTAAGAGTGATTAAAAGGAATCTGTCCATCGCCACTCGCAGAGAACGGTCTTTCAGAAAGCTTGACAGCCATGAACAAAATTGAACCGGCATTTCGTATGTTCTCACTTTAGTTAGGAGTCCCTTATGCCATACTCGGTCAAAGGCCTTGAAAATGTCCAGTGCTACCGCCCGGGACTTCCCATGATGTTCTAGACTTACGGAATCCATACTGGCGGTCACTAATAATATTAAGCCTTCCAGACACTTTAATAATTTTTCGTTGATTGCCTTCTCTATTACTGTTAATATAACCGAGAGCAATGCAACTGGACGATAATGGTTTGGCAAGGTATTTTTGCTTTTTCTGAATTCGCGCAGTTTTCCAGCAAAAAGGAAATATTCCGTCTAAGTTAAAAAATTACAAGTGAAGTACCTGCGACTTATTTTCGATTTAAAATTGAATTATAGGAAGAATTTTGGAAGAAAGTCAAACTAACAACCATACAATTAAGCTCTTTCTACTCCCTGCGTAACAGGCGTAGTAGAATTTGTATAAGATCAAATATCAGCAACTATAAGATTTTGATCAGGCCTGTTTTGGCTAAATAAAATGCAGCGAAATAAGTTCTAGATATCTCAAAACAAAGTACTGAAACTGATAGTAAACGCCCCAAGATACGCTACTAATAATGTGTGTTTACACACAGACCTAAGAATACTGAGACTACAAGAATATTACAATATTATACTCACTTAATAATAAGATTAACTATCAGAAATGCACAGAGGTATTGACGAACGAAGTTATCAGACAAACACATATAAGATCAAGAGAAGACTGGACGTACAATTTTCCATAAGACCGACTTCCTATGCCCCCTGCAAAGGCGACGTCTACCCTTAATTTATCCCCAGACATCTCACTTGTAATATTTCTCAGTAACAGTGACCCTAGTTGATATTTAAGTAATATTATTATTGTTATATGTTTATATTCGATAATTATTCCGGCACCGCCAGAGCTTTGCTCCAATAATACTCGCTTAAAATGGGAAATCCGCAAAGGCAGGTAATCAATTTAGCGCCTTATATGGGCAAACACTATAAAACGCATCACCGACACGGTAACGTTGGGTATAGTCACGACTGTAAGAAACCAATTAAACAAGACGGGGTCGCAAGCAATGTGCCCGCAGCAGGCGATGGATTCGGCGCTTTCCGTGATCAGTCAGAGAACGTCGGTTGATCACTAGAAATATTTACCGGCCGACTATTTTAGGGTTGTTTCAGGCGTCACCACTTGTCCACAAAGTAGTTTTATGTATACCAATTTATTTTTATTAAATATTATACATCAGGAACCAATAGGTTACAAAGGCGTCTTTCGGAAAAAGGTGGATTTTGTCGATTTGAAGTAGAAAGGTCATATCCAATACTATAGTAGAAATATTATTATTTGATAGAAATAGTATATTGTACACTTATTTTCTTGTTGTACAATAGTGGCCTATGCTCACATCATTAAATAATCTAAATAGTTAAATAGAACCAAAGGCAAGAGTTTTGAATGTAACACGGCTACTGTATAAATTCTAAA
The DNA here is from genome assembly GCA_963920685.1 of Polydrusus tereticollis. Taxonomy (NCBI): domain Eukaryota; kingdom Metazoa; phylum Arthropoda; class Insecta; order Coleoptera; family Curculionidae; genus Polydrusus; species Polydrusus tereticollis. The sequence continues at coordinate 139,326,008 of OY987327.1, forward strand.
AAGTTATTTTTAATTTTAATTCATTTGACACTAATCAAATTGATAACATAATATATTTTTGATGAGTTTAGACCTGAATAACTTATAACTGGGGATTTATTTAGAATAGGTATTAACTTAACTGTATACTGTGCTAAGTATTTATACTCCCTGTACAATAATTAACCAAATACGGTTACGTCGTAGCCGTTCTCTTTGCATTTACAATGCACCAGAACACGTAGATACTTTTATTTAATACTAACAGTTTCACTGCCATAACCATTATTCGAAAATAAAACCAAACCAAATAGCTATAAAACTTTTTTAAGTGCCCTGCCACGGAGAGTATTTTGCAATGATTTTGCATGTATAGCATAATTATGGCCGTACGCACGTACTTGTCGTACCGCAAAAAAAGAGAAAATGAAGCGTCTTATATGGAAAGTAAATCTTTAACATATCGAGTAAGAGCACTTGGTATTTGCCTTATTTTGTGCGAGAACCAGGCAACATTGAAGATGAGAGTTATTTGCTCCTTCTCCTTTAGAAAAGACAAGTGTTAATTTCAACAGTAAATTTACGTAAGCGAAATAAAACTAATATTTTAATAAAAATATGTATCAAGTTACAACAACCGTTATAGTACGTTTCCTGGTCGAAGACAATGTTTGAACGCTGAGGTTTGTATCAAAAATTTTTTCTTTTCAAGTTTATCAAATGTGGAAAACTTCAAATCTCAAATTTTTTTAAATCATTGTATTCATGTAAAAAACTGTTTCAGCAGTTCATAAATTGCCAGGCGCTTGTAGTTTTTCATTTTTTTGCACAAAATAAGCCAACAGGACTTTTCATATAAGGGTGTTATTTAATGATATGATAATATGTATGTACATTGCAACCTCTGTAATTTTTAACATGAATAAAGAATCTAATCTAATCTAATCTAACCTAATCTAAAATATTACTCGTGGGGCCATTTTAAGAAAAAAACTATATATGAATGAATATATGTCCACACCATCATAACCTTATTCTAAGAAACACACTTTTTTTATAATAATTCTAATGCACCCTAAATATTTTTGTCTCATTTGGAACACACCTCCCAGGCATCAAGATGTATTTTATGACGTACAACATTTAATTTTAATTTTACCAATACGCTATTTGCGCTCAATATTTCTAAAGAACAAATGGTGCTAAAAAATCATTTCTTAAATCCTCAATTATTTTTTAACTAATTTTAGCCCTTAAATTTTTTTTTATTTGATGCTTGGTTTTCTCGTAAAACAATAGAACCTCTTTTCTTCACGGCCATATCGCTATTATCATTATTATGGAACGAAATAAATTAAATATCCTGCATTTTAGAACTTTAACGTTTGCAACAACAATACGTTTTTTAGTGCCGATAAATAACTAAAACACATGTTTCTTGCGAACATAGGTCTTCTACAACTATTTGTTCATTATTCTTTTTCTCGAAAACGGTTCATTTTATCGAAAATTACCCTCATACATTTAGCTAGAGGTGTTGTTTTCGATTGATTACATCGAAAATACTTTAATACCGACGCTGGCCAATATTCTGACTGACTGGGCCTACAATATGAAAAAGAAAAATGGTGAGGATTATAAAGATTTTACTCTAAAGACTATTTGGAACGTTACGTCAAAATTATTAATGGAAAAATATCAAAACGAATATAACATTAAATTTAATCCCTTTACTGATACGGAATTTAAAACAGCCCGCGAAGCAAAAGGTGCCAAAAGGAAGCAGTTGCAGACGGACCCGCAGAAAAGAAAGGAAAGCGCCGGATCACTTAAATACAATAAGTTTAAAAATATGGTACAGAATTGTGATGAAGAAACGCCTGATGGCTTGCAAAAAAAGTTGTTCTTTGTTTTGTCCTACGAACTAGCATGGTGAGGAGGAGAGGGAGTAAAATGTTTAATTTCTTATTTCAAAGACGATATTAATAACGCAGGAGAAAAAACAGACAGAATGGAATACAACCCAATATTCGACAAAACAACACAAGTAGGAGAAAACCCTTGTGCACCATCCAAGTGCCTAGTTAAAAACAAAATTAATCCGGATTTGTGTCCAGTAAGGTTGTTTAAAAAGTTCTTAGAAAAAAGAAATATCATAAATATTCCGCGATTGTTTTTAACTGTTAATCCTTTCTGGAAATTGGGCAAGTGGTATAAGAATATCCCTGTCGGAAAAAATATAATCACTCGGTGGACCTCAACGGAAGCAAAAAAGTCAGGTTTAGCGACTGAAAAGGTTAAAATCACCAACCATTCACTGCGTGCAACAGCTGTTTCGAAATTAGCAAAGCAAGGGGTTGAAGAAAATACGCTAATAAAAATTACTGGACATTCCAACCCAAAATCCATAAAACCGTATCTTCTACTAGACGAGGAACACCACTCTAATATAGTAGAAAAAATTAGAGAAGACAATGATAAGGCTAATCATAACCCAGAAACTAATATCTGTATGCCACGTTCTACAAGTTCTAATTTAATGGCAAATTCACATACATTAACAAGTAATGCAGCAAACTCCAAAAATGGTAATTTTTACAATTGTGTTTTCCACTGCGATTCATGCAATTTTTAATTTGTTTATTTTCATATAATTAAATATAAAGTTTAAATAAAAATATTAAATTTTGTGCTTTCATTTCACGTACTCGAGAAATATTCTACCGAATTACATTCGTGCATCAAAATAGACCTGATAATTTTTCATTCAAGCATTCAATTTTGATGCACTTATGTAATTACTTACGAAAACAATACCCCTAGCTATCGAAAACAACCCCTCTAGCTATTGAACACAAAACCATAGTAACCTCCTTACAACGCCATTATTGGAATAATATGCCAGTCTGACATTCTCATTGTGCCGAGTTTAGTTTCAAAAATCTCACGTTTTAAGCTCCCCAGATTTATTTTTTTTAAGTCTTTATCATATAGAGTGTTAAAAATTTAAGCATTAAGTTGGAAAGCTTAGTCCGTCCCTGGTAAACTAAAGAAGGCAAATATGCTTCAAGGGCACTATTTTAAGAGTTCTTTACTGGTATCCATCACACTAAATTTCTATTAAATTTTATTAAGTCTTACTTTGAAAGTTATTCAAGAAAAACCGACTTCCAGCGGCGTACTTCAGGGGCACATATTATCTCAGTAGGGAGGGCCTGTAAGAAAACATGTTATAGGAACTTGTCAACTTATTTTTTCATGTTCTATCCGAATCCGATAGATTTCCCACATTTTCCCGGACACCTTGTATACAAAAAATAAAATATATAAAGAAACGGATCAGCCTTTTATATGGAAAACCGCCCACTTAATCAAAAATCGCTCGGACCCGTCAAATTTATTTTTTTAGAATGCATTTTTTTTTTTAAACAGATGTTGTACAGGGTAGATCACAAAAGTGCTACATGTGTCAACTTTAATTTTTTTTTAATGAAACATATTGTATATTTTTACATTTTTATATTCTACTATCAATTTTAGACATTTTTCGTGAATCATGCCCTATACTTATCTTTAGCCGTTTACGAAATATTAACGCTTTAATGCTGGTATGCACCATTGGTATGTTCATTGGTATATTTCTCGACATGTTGGCAACGTTCTGAACTTAAGTCACAATTGTTTTACTATGACAATTTCTTATTTAAGTTTGAGACGTCAAAAAATGACAGTGAATGTTAATCAAATTTGAATTTTGCTCTGCTGATATTTCATCAAAATGCGCCTCGTCGAAGATGAGCGCATTGAAATTTTGATTATGTTGGGTTGTGGATATAAAAGTAGAAGTCATAGGGAAGTCCGTGATATGTTCAATGAAAAATACCCAAATCGCCCGCCTATTGGCCAATCAACAGTGTCTAGGGTAGCAAGTAAGTAGAGAACTTCCCGTACTATTAAAGATAGTGTTGAAAGTGGTCATCCTGGTATATCCGAGGAGAAAAAAATAAACATATTATTATCACTACAGGAAGATTTTCATAGCTCAAGCACACAACTTGGATCGGACTACGATATTCACCAAACCACCGTATCTAAATTTTTACAAAAAGAGAAGTTTTATCAATACAACCCAGTATTTTTACAAGAGTTATTTAACGATGATCCTGATAGGCGAGACCAATTTTGTGAAATAATGATTGAGCTAACAGATAATAACGCAAGATTTGTCCAAAGGATTTGTTTTTCAGATGAAGCTACGTTTTGTTTAAATGGTCAGGTTAATAGACAAAACTGCAGATACTGGGCACAGGAAAATCCTCACTAGTTCATAGAAAATCACACCCAGTATAATGAAAAGGTTAATGTTTGGGCGGGCATTGTTGAAAATAAAATAACCGGACCAACTTTCTTTGATGAGAGTCTCACTGGAGAAAGATATCTAAGTTTCCTTCAAACTGATCTGGTTCCAGCTCTTGCCACCCTGTTTCCAGATGATAACGATCCTGATTTACCAAGTTTAATCTTATGGTTTCAACAGGATGGTGCTTCCCCGCATTATGCTGTTGCTAAGGGAGTACTTAAATACAATTTTTCCGGGGCGGTGGATAGGTAGACGGGGGTCAATAGAGTGGCCACCCAGATCGCCTGATCCTAATCCACTGGATTTTTTTTATGCGGCTACGTCAAAAATTTAGTTTATAAATCTAAACCCATCTCGGTAGGTACACTGAAGGAGTCGATTCGACGAGTAATAAGAGAAATATCTCCACAAGTAGTACTAAATGTACAACAGGAATTTCTAGATCGATTGATCTACTGCAGAACAGTTGGTGGAGGACATTTTCAACATCTTATAAAAATAGTTTCTTTTCTTTCTTTGCTATTTGTTTATTTTGTTTTAAAATTGTTAAAAAATTTAAAATTTTTAATATTTCGTAAACTGCTGAAGATATGTATAGGGCATGATTAATGGAAAATGTCTAGAATTGATTGTAGCACACCAAACTAATTAGGTATTGTAGTCAGATATTTTTTTTCTAATAATATGTCCCAATAGGAAGATTTCTAATTTTCACAATCATAAAATAAAACTCCCACCAAGCTAAACAGAGATGTCTTGAAAAGCACTCAAGCACGACTTTTATCTTAACCAGTGTTAATAAACCAAAATTAGCCGGTTGTAACTCACATGCTATCGCAGAATTAATTGGTCCTGATAAATCCAGGCGCGGTATCTCTGAACTTATTAGTGATATCACGTTCAAAGAAATGCAGGAATATTTATTTTTGGACAGGTTTTAGAGCACAGTATTTTAAAATAATGCATTCATATGATATGTTATGATCCCCTGATATATAGTTTCATTACTGAGGGAACTTTAATCGTCTATACTTTATACTAATAGAGAGACATTCGCATACTTGTGCCAAAATTCAATGATGACACCGATGTTTCATCAAAAATCTTAAAGTTTCATTCGAAAATTAATCCAATGAAAATAGTCCTACATTCAAGAGGAATCCAAAACGCACACACTATTATTAGTTATCTGTATAACTTACTACACCAACTGGATTTATAAACTTAAAAGTTTGCAAAGTTGGGGTTCAGTTAGAATTTGAAAAAGTTACTAATTAATGTTATTTATTATTTAAACTTCAGTTCAGTTCAATTTATAAACTTGTTCGTACAAAGCTCGATAGTTTAAGAATTTCCCTATGTAGTTCGAGATTTTTTTGTTTGGTGTTCAGAAAGTTTGTTCCCACCAATGATCACGCTCCTTAAAGTTATGTGGTTACAGCAAATTATCAAATTAATGTCGTTGACTTTTGCCCTTTTTCTATTTATTACGTGTTTTGTGATTGAAAATAGATGTTATGCAAAATGATAACAGTATTATTTGTTGTGACTATCCAAAATTAGGAAATATTCCATATCATTCTATTGGATACAAATTTCAACCAATCAAACAAAAGCTTTTTAACTCACTCTTTAATTTCACTCTTCGAGTTTATAAATTCAGCTTGAGGGTCGATTTATAGACTATATTTTATATTATTTTTTTCTGAGTAAATTTTGGTTGACAATTTTTAACATTTGCAAGCATTATTTTTCAAAAACATTATCTTACTATAAAGAGAATGACCGCTTTTTAAATTTTAAACTGGTCATAAAGAAAATATTAAAATATTGTATGTGTCATTTGTATACAATAATAGCATTCGGCAGGTTACGAAACTCGCCAACTGCCTTTGTGCTAAAATTTAAGAAAAGTTACAATCGTTTAATCTATTACATAAAATCAAGAGGACGTTAAAAATGGCATTTTTCCAAAATCCATTAATTTTATCACAAGCAGATTTGTCCCGATGTAACGTAGAAGGCTAACTATATTGAAACGCATGTCCTTTTTGTCACATTACGAACGTAACACGGTGTTTTCACAGCGGGGCTTCTAAGAGACATCTGTACGCCACAGGAGGTATGTCCACGTTAAATCTTAAAAGGCACATTACGGTATACGTATGTCGCATATTAATTAACGATACATTTTTAAACTTGAAGAAACTGGCATGTTAGCAATTTTTGGTTTAAGGTTAGAGTAAAGAAAACGTCTTATTATAATAATTATCACACCCTTCTAAATTCTATTAAAAATTTTAGTAAATAAATATAGTAATTTTTACTAATTTTTCGTTATAACCATTTTTTATACTTACCTGTTCATGTAATAAAAATTATAAAAGTCACAAAAGGATTTAGTAAAATTCACAATACAGTTCCTTACTTCCAACTAGAAAAAATAGTAATTTAATCTAACCAAAGCGCATTTGTAAAAGAGGAAATTACCTTAGTAGTGGCATAATCATACTATGTTGTATAAAAAGGCTAGCCATATTTTTTAATAAATTTAGTTTCTAAATTTATTTTGGTAAAAACTGAGACTCAGATTTATATTTATTAAAAAGTTTTATATGTTTTCTAGGTTTTGAATGTATTATACAATTCTAATTAAACTAAATTTACAATACTGTATTTCCGTGTCGCTATGGTAAAATATTAAATATAGGTAGATAGGTACGTTGTTTTATTTTAGAAGCAGATAAAATGCATTTGTATGTTATAATATCCTAAATATCAGGAAAACGCTGTTTATCTGCAATTTTGATTTTAAAGAAATGGTTAAAATTGTGATACTTTGTTAGAATACAATATTAACCCTTTTAAAAATCGGACAAATACAATATGAAAAGAAAAGATAAGAAAATAAAAAACCATTACCATTAACATTATTAAATTTAAAAAGTACAGAAACACGCACAAAAACCGTCATAATTTAGAATATGACTCTTTGCGAAGAAACGTGCATATAACTGCTATCTTCTTGCTGGTGTAAAATCAAATGTTTTTAAATGCAACACCAGCTACCATCCACAAAATCAAATAGTCATTTCCGCCATCTGGTGAATGGTGATACTTAGTTGAAATAAAAAATGACACTTTTTTGGAAGAAATTAATTATATATTTTACTACTTTTATAACTTAAAAAGGGGATGTAAATAGAAAAAAAATAAAATGCCAAATATTTCAAAAGTTGCAAATGATCCACCCTCTTCCGCCTCCCATTCAATCAACATGTTCACAAGCAAAACTTTTTATTCGTGAAAAAATGAGTACCTACTTACATTATCCAGTTGTTGCATACATAAATCAATAATTAAGTCTGGGTGCTAATTTGTAAATAGAAATTCCACAGAAGTCGCTTCAACTCAACTAATTCCCTCTCTCTCTCTCTCTCCCTCTCCCCTCCCTCCAAGCATATTTCTGATATTACTTTTTTAGTGGTTTATTAAATATTTCTATCAAAAAATTTTAAAGCTAATACTATTATATAATATACCTTTACAACTTCTATAATATCATCTTCATGACATTTAGGTTCTGTGTCATATTTCTTCAAATCGGTTGCTTAAGATTCATGTACAAGTTTATGGCTGCAAGCCAATCCTAATTTAACGCACAATTATTTTCTTATGCAAGGAAGTGCTCAACCGTGGAGAGATTTACGCGGAAGATTTGGAGATTCTTTCATAATATAATTTCTGTTTTGTTACTTTTAATATACCGCAATTTTTTAATATTTATATACAGGGTGTCTCTAAAAGGTCTATACAAAATCTGAGCACATATTCCTGAGGCCAAAATAAGGCGATTTAAAGCAACTTACCTTAGTCCGAAATTGTTGCGTTTCCGAGATACGATAAAGATATAGATAAAGTAAGCCGTTTTTGAGATAATACGGTTTTTAGTGTTTGATGCCGCACCGGAATATTTAAATTATTTTTAATAAATAATTCCGATATCAGTAAATTTTCGGCAGGAAAAAATGTTTCACTTGGGTTAGTTACAGCAAGTTTTGCAGGAAGAATTTGAGTATAGATTTTTTTTAATTAAATGAGGAAGAATTTTATTTTTAAAGTAAATTTAATTACCATAAACTTTTAGTAATTGTTCAAAATGACCTCCGTCAACATAAGTACAAAGATTAATACGACGTAAAAAGTTTAAATTCACTCTTTGCATCAATTCCGCATCGTTCTTTAATATGTTGACTGCATTTTGAATTCTTCCCCACAGTTTCTCTTCATTATTAATCGGTCTGGAGTATAGCATCGTTCTTAAAGACCCCCATAAAAAATAATCCAACGGAGTGTAATAGCTAAATGGCGCCACCAAGTTCACTAGGCAATTGACCATCAGTGAGTCAATGCCGGAGGTGCCATTGATCCATTTATGTTTAGATTAGGAATGTGTTGTTTAATGTATAGTATTATATTATTGATAACATGAACGGTAATTGACCGAGGACAACTACTTGAAAGGTTGTTCCTCGTACATTGTAACATTGTATATATATGAGAATTGAAGACTGATTAAATATAGTATTTATTATGTAGAACTAGATACTGTCGTTTTCTTATCGTATCGTGACTACATTGTTACACAACGAACCAAGAACATTACATGGCGATCCTGCCAGGATTCTATGCCAGTCGTACCAAAGTTAAAGTAATTACAGTGTGGTACAAAGTTATTGCAGTGTGGAATAATGGGATCATCTCAAACAAACGAGGAAGTCATCATTAGCCAGGCAGGCAATAGCGGAGGCACTTCAAATGGCGTGCAAAATGGTGCAGTAGCAGTGACTTGGCAAGAGGCTTTGGGAATTGAGGCCTTTGTAGCAATAATACACATAGATCTTTTACGCGAGGTCACGGTGTAAACAGAAAAAACGGAAAATTTAATTACAAACCAAATCACAAACCAAATCACATGGCTAGGCAAAATCAGAAAAACAATGAGTCAATGCCGGAGGTGCCATTAATCCATTTATGTTTAGATTAGGAATGTGTCGTTTAATGTATAGTATTATATTATTGATAACATGAACGGTAATTGACCGAGGACAACTACTTGAAAGGTTGTTCCTCGTACATTGTAACATTGTATATATATGAGAATTGAAGACTGATTAAATATAGTATTTATTATGTAGAACTAGATACTGTCGTTTTCTTATCGTATCCTGACTACATTGTTACACAACGAACCAAGAACATTACAGGAGTCATATCCGGTGAGCGTGGCGGCCACTTTACAGGAGCGTCATTTTCTCTACCGATCCACCTGTTTGGATACTGTCGATGCTAATAATTGCGAACATTTAAACCAAAATGTGGTGGAGCACCGTCATGCATAAACCATATGTCTCGTCGAAGTTGTAATGGCAAATCTTCTAATAAATGTGGCAGCGTATTTTGTAAATGTTCTAAATAATCCACGCCATTTAGTCGTGGCGGTAAAATGACAGGACCAATAATGAAATTGCCAATGATTCCTGCACACATATTAATTCTAAACTCATGTTGATAATGAGTTACTTTCTTGGCATGCGGGTTTTCATCAGCATAAACATGTTCGTTATGTAAGTTCATCAAACAGGTAAACTATCCGAGGATTTTTGGATGTGACACTCGACACTAATCTGTATCTAAAAAAAATACATTTCCCACTGCTAATTTACTGACCACATTTCATCCTCGAAGATAACAGCGAACATTTTTTTATTCAGAATGATTTAAAAATGACGGTGCGGCATCGAACACTAAAAACCGAAATATCTCAAAAACGGCTTACTTTAGCGGATTTTTACAAGAGTACCTTTTTTGTTTCAAAATGTTCAAAAATTTAGTTCCTTAACATAAAAAGGAAAAAATCACACCGATAAAAATGTTATGGCCATTCTAAATCATAAGAATTGCATTGTAAAGCACCCTCTAATGGCCACAGTGAAAAGGTGTCCGTATTTGGGTTTCGCATCCCAAAAATCCCCGGGTACCAAGTTTTAAAGTAATACGTTAAAAAATGTTCTTTAATTTTAAAGAATTCGATTTTTATTTTTTAACTTTACCACCCTGTATCTCGGAAACGGAGCAATTTCGGACTAAGGTAAGTTACTTTAAATCGCCTTATTTTGGCCTCAAGATATGTGCTCAGATTTTGTACAGACCTTTTAGAGACACCCTGTATCTATTTAGGTTGAACACATACGTAAATAGGCGAAATGTACCTAATATTCGCTCCTATGAGGGTTTAGGTAACTCGACTTTACGGCGAGAAAAATTATTGAGAAATAAAATTAAACTCTAGGCACCCAGTACGAAATTTCAAAATGACACTATTTAGGACAAAAGTTGAAAAATGTTTTAACCGGATCCTCCCCAACTTAGAAAACTGTATGATTTATTAGAAGTATGACTAAGCTTATAGGTTACTTTTTCCAATACTTAATACGATGAATATTTGAGTTTAAAATTATTATTTCACCACCGACCGAACTGCTTACAGCTTTATGTTAGTAAACTTAGGTTATTCTGGAACCTACCATTCTGTCGATATATCATATTTTTCTTTTTTGGTGCTTGTCAATCACATTTAACTAAAAAACATACGTACTCAATATTTTTAAACAAAGAACTAGAAACAGAAGTATTGTAAATCTTGATGTGTGTAATGTTAAGGAAAAAATGTAACGGAAAGGGAAGTAGAGGTAGAGTGAGCCATTATTATCGCTAATATCCGATAACTACCGATGATCACTTTAAGGAGAAGAAATAGAATGACCTGTAGGTTTAGGTATAGCGGCGATCTTATCAGTTAAGGCGTCAAAACCTTGCTGTGACGCCGCCCCTGCGGCGAATGAGACACCTCAGACCGGCGCGGGAATTCAATTGAAACAGCGCCGTGTCGGTCCAGCAAAAACATAGAAACATAAATATGTATTTTTTTCATCCACTTACGACATTTTTTTTACAATAACTCATAAATAAAAAAACAAACTCTATTTTTTTACATTTAAAATACATTAAGGTGAAAAAAATAAAATATATTTTTTAAATATTGTTAAATAAGTTAAGTTATAAAGTGTCATCGTAAAGGAAGAAATCAATTTTAATAATTTATTAGTTAATAATTTCTGGCTTTTTGCCTTTTCAATTATTTTCGAAATTAATTCAAATTGCTAAAAAAGAAAAGAAGAAAAGTTTGCAAATAGTTGCGGCGCCTATTGGCGCCTGAGGGCCCAGCGCACCGAGAAATCTCCCGGTGTCCCGGTGGGCCCATCCGTCCCTGCCGTGACGAGAAAATACGTCCTTGGTTCAATCCCACCTAGCTGATAAAAAAGTTGGGTCACATTCTACGTCGTCAACATAAGATGCTGTAGGTGTGTACATGTGGAAGAGTGTTAGAATGTGTTATTTCGCTAGTCCTATTCACGCCAGTCCACAGGCCGGATGAGGTCGGACATCTCATAGGGCAACCGAGGCCAAATTACAAACTCCTCGGTAGGTCCCACAAGACAGGCGCGAAACCAAGGGTTATGAGTGCAGATCTGTAGGTCCATTTGACGGAGGCAAAAGTGTTGAAGCTGGTTAAGTACCTAACGGTAAAAATCAACATGTAAACAACGAAAAACCATAAAACTGAAAGTAGGAAATTGACTTTGTTCAATTAATTTGGTTTAACGATTTATGGTCAATATGAAGAGTAAATATATTTTAACTACCTAAATGTGATTAAAAAGCATACAAATGGTAGATGAAACCTACTAGGCATACAAATATCTGATTTGACATGCAGCATGTCTTGCACCTTTTAATGCGAATCAATCGAATGAAAATTGATATAAACTATGACGTAAATTCGTGGCGTAAAAACAACGTGAATGTGTCGTGTGTGGTCCTGGTGCAGGCATTGCATTAAAATGCATATTAACTCGTTCGGAGCGACCATTACTAATAAAGTGACATTCGCTTCGGGCCACGCACCGGCCCGGTCTCTTATTAAACTAGCGGCAACTTGATGTGTTTATTATTCTTAGTCGTCGGATAGCATACTTTACATTGCTCTTAATTCTAAAACATTTGATCATCAGGATTTAAACAAAGCATGTTATTTTTAATTTTTTTAAAATATTTAGGTACTAAAAGAGAGATTATTTACCACAGGAACGAGGTAAATAACAAATGTAAAGAAAAATATAAGAAGAGATACGAATATTAAATATTTTATTGAATATGTGGTTACTAACTGATCTAATTGCTGTTACTCCGAGTACGACATCACAATTAAAAGCTGTGTTGTTAAAACATATTATAGTATTTCTACTTAACCCACTGGGCAGCAATTTATCTATCTAATCGAAATTAGGGCATATTCTACTTTTCTGTACATACGGGGTGTCCGGAAATGATGAGCAAAGAACTTGGGGTAATTCTGCTCTAAAAATTAATATTATAAGTTCACATGACATCATTTCGAAAATTCAAAAATATGAAATACACAGTGTATCATAATTTGTTTTTTTTTTTAATCGATTATGCCAATAACTTTTTTGCAATGTTGCCGATGCTCTTTACATTGGGCAGACTTATTGCTAATGTCCCATAGATATGTTCGTTTCTTTATTTCCAAGGCATGCTTTGATAATGTTGAAAATGTATTAAGGTGGATCGTTATACTTCCATTGATTGAACACGGTTCATTTTAGGGTTGTGAACCATGGACCAAAGAGCAATTTTTTTTTTATCGTTAATTTCTGAGAAGGCGCCAGTGAGAATTCTTAATTTTAAAGAACATAAATACCACCTATGTAAATGGATGATGAATGTTTGTGTAATTACGTAAATAAAAGTGGGACAGAGGCCCGAAAAAAGACAAAAGGAGAAAGACAGCATTAGCATGATAATAGTCAGTAATATGGAGCATGAATTGTTTTTAGCATTCTCTATTCTATGCTAGTTTAATATCACTTCACAAAAGATTGTCTCTAAGTCCAACTTAGTAACATTTTTATTAGTTCTTTTAGTAGGTAGCCAGCAAACTTGAATAGTGTAACTTCAAAAGGACCCGAGTGCCAATTTATCAAATTTCAGCTAAATATTATCGAATTTTCTAGTCGTAGATTAATAAGAGTATAAGCAAAAATAGAGATTTTACTTTAAAAAGCCCTATAAGCTATTGTTGAGTTTTTCTTGTAACGCTGTTACTTTTATGTTAGTTCTATTTATATTGTTGCGTTTGTCGTAGAACCGCAAGTTCATGATTCTATAAGTCTTTACGAGAAACCGCTCTTCATTTTAGGTTGTGGTGGCTCAAGCTTTGATTATTCTTAGTGAGCCTGTAGCAGGCTCTTGAGTTTGACGGAAAACTGTCATGTATGTCATTCGGTTAAACTATATAATATGCAGACTGATCAAACTTCAGCCCCTGTAGAAAAAATAGGAAAATCTTTGCCCATCTTTGCGTTTTCCATACTTCATCCTGATTGAGGTACCTATTGGGTAAGTTTACAACGTATATTTTCATAGATTATCGATATTTTTAAGATTTTTGCTACATAACTTAAAAACTTCATACGTTTTTTAGATCAGTCTCTCTACTACATTGCCAGTCTCCTTTTCTACCACACTGCCATTTTGCCTTATTTACGTTGCCGTTTCCCAGCTTTCCGTAGTTCGCCTTTTTCGGCTAACTCGGATCCGACCCTTGAGTTTTGGGTTCATCTTTTTATGAGGCATCCGTGGAGCCTATTTAAGGGCCATCGGCATTACTAGCATCATCAAGGGGCTATCTCCTAAGAGGACCACCCACCTCCAGGAGGACTTTACCGATAAGTACCTCTATATTAAAATGTAACTGCAAATATCCACGTTATTTTGATTCTTTCGTATTGGACACAGCTAAATGTGATTTCTCGCGTACCTACTACTAAGTAATTTTTTTTTGTTCTAATCAAAGCCAGCACCTATTTTGCTCTATTTAGAAAATAATTTAAGAGTATATTTCAACGTTCGTTTACGTGATTTACCTTATTAAACTTAGAATTCAGATATACTTATCTGCATACTTTTACAATTTTATCTGATTTGGTAAATCAACTCTACTTATTAGAAGTTGAATTCAGTGTTGTAATTTAAAATCAGTTCTTTTTTTACTTAAACCTTTTCTTAATTAAATAAGTTGTAATCATATTTATGTTTGTTTTGGCACTATGTGTGGCCCCCATTATTCACTCACAAGAAACTGGTGTTGTTGTGATAGGTTAGAGCTAAAAGCAGTTGTGAGTGGCGCTCAGAATTCAATCCTATATCTTAGGTTGCACAGCAACATCCTTTGGAGACAATAAGTAAACAGATTGTTATTTTACTGGCAAATACCTTCCACAAAAGAACCACCCCGTTTACAATTGCCACGAGATTAAGCTAGCTGAGGTCCGTTGGTGGCCTTAAACTTCATTAACCTTTAAAAATACCAACAGTTATATTTTGTTACCACCTTGTAAGGTTGTATTCTTTTCTGAGTAGTAGGTGCCAAAAGTGAACAAAAAAATAAACTCTAAATTAATGGAAATATTTAAAAATAACATTTTTTTTTGCACAATAATTATTTTCTTCTGGTAACGTAAAAATTAACATGTTTTTATACGCATATTTTGTGGCAGTTTTGTGTATGTTTTCCAAAACGTGTTCATTAAATTTTATTATCGAAATTATATTTTATTTATGATAAATCGCACTATATTTGTCTATTGAATCAGGTTACTAGAGGATGAACTATTATTAACCAGATTAGTTAACACTGTTTTTCTTTTAATCTTTATCTATCTCTATCAGCACGATTTAAAGAAATTCATGAGGTTCCTAAAATAAACTATTTCTTTTCTGAGTTCTTCCAAGCGATGTTCATACGTACTAGTCATAAACTTTTATTATAAAAAATTTTAAATACATCCTCTTAATTATATCAGCTAAAAGCAATAAAATACCACACAAGAAAATCTTCCTTAATTTAAGTACCCTTCTGAGAGGTTGCCATAATGTTAGTTATCCGTTGGTGCGCCATATTCTAATATAGTGCCCCATTAATTTTAATAGATTATTTACCACTCGGCGCATAAACTACTTTTGATCTCCATGGTTTTGCTTTACTTGTAACTTATCTTTCGCTAATTAACCTTCGGAAATTTAATGTAATAATACCAACGAGTTCTCAGAATAAGAAAATAGACCCAATTCTGATTACCTGCATACTTTTTTTAAGAAATTATGGCACAAAAGTGAAAGACTAACAAATTATTGGTAGAGGATTTTAGACGTACCCATAAAATAGATAAGAAAATTAAGAAGAAAAAATTATATTTTTAATAATTGGTATATCAAATTTAGAAGCATTTAGTTAAATAACAAAAGCAAATATCATTTGTTTTATTAAATAGGTCCAATTGAAAATATAAATAATATATATTATGAGTAATATAGTTGACCTAACCTAAATTATCAAATTTCAATTGAAAAGCGTAACAGTGTACAGGTGTTAATAAGTATATTTAAATACATAGATTTCGCATCGGGATCTGAAGGGATTAAAAAATCCCAAAATCGATAAACCGGCTTTCGTTTCACTACACTTTAAGTCCACTAATTCTGTCAGTGACGCAGCTAATACCAATCACCATATCTATGAAGCGGCAGAATAAAAAAATTGTATACGTAAACGTTTTTATCCATATAGTAATCTTTGCCGCTACAATACAGTGAACTTAAGAGGCGACGTTGTCATACAAGCCGCAATCAGCTAAATGCATTTGAAATAGCTCGGCGATTCCGATACCGGAATTTTGATCGCGGAGAAAATAAATGTGGCAACATACAGAGACCGAATTCACAACTCCAAAGATTTAAAAACAAGTGTGCCGGCAGGGTTTTCGCACTGCTTGAGTAATTTGTATTTTTATTATTAATTTATCAATATACTTTGTGACTTTTTTAGTTTTTGTAGTATAGATATGGATCGTTAACATAGATATTGTTTTGTGTAAACATACAGGGTGATTCAGAAGTACGATACGTAACTTAACGGGGTGATTCCTTATGATATTCTAAGTTCATATGAATATATGTCCGGAGTTGCCCCGTTTTTGGTATACAGGGTAATTAAGTTTTTTAGGAAAAATCGGTATTTTATAATTTTTTTAATTATTCTTCTCCCGATTTTAAAAAAATTTGATACCGTTATTCATAATGATAAGGGACTTACTTAGCCGTAACTAGATTAAATTTTTAAGTACAGTGGCGTTCCGGGGAGCACCTTAACGAATATTATTGACGAGAAAATGTACGCCACTGACTTTTCTAATTTTGACATTTTTTTTTTCGGATTTACCAACTAATAATACAATTTTTTTGTTTCTTGAGTTGATTTCGTATCTTGCTTCGTTTTCGAGAGAAAACAAGAAAAGAACCACTTTATTGCATGTACTTACAAAAAAAAAAATATGAATTTTAAAGGTAATTAAAATATAAGGTGAAGGTAAGTTTCGATGTCTAATTTACCTGTTTTGTCAATAACAAGTCAAAAATGAATAACTTTACTAACGCTCAAATGGCCCAGATGCATTTCAATTATGGCCTAACAAATAAAAATGCTGAAGTAGCTCGGCGAATTTATCAGGAACGTTTACCAAACAGAGTACTTCCATGTGCCACAACATTTAGACAGCTCCATGCAGGGCCGTATTTCTAACTATGCTACTTAGGCTGCAGCCTAGGGCGGCAAATTTATAGAGGCGGCAAAATTCCACGTCCTCTTTTCGTTGTTTTACTTTTACACACACAACTCACATTCGACATATTTGGAAAATATATATTTTTTATTTAGGTTACTTGTTCATAAAGAAAAAACTTTATTCTGTTTCTTTTTCCAATTTTATAATAGTAGATTCTGTAACGAGGTACTCTGATACTCGTGGTTCTAACTTCTAACTATGCTACTTAGGCTGCTTCCATTCGGATCGAATTTTCATTCGGAGTAACAGACTATATTTTCTCCACGACCAAAAATTACGAATAAAAACAAATAAAATCTGTACAAAGCAATAAAGTTATTTATCTACGACTATTTAATAATAGAAGCATAATGTGTTTGTTAGTACATATATAATGTGGTTCATATTACCATAGTTACTCATATTCCACAGCCGTGGAATATGAGATTTCATATTCCACGGTCCCAACAAAACAAAGTTACCTGAATTACGATAAAAACGCACCAGATCTAGTTTAAGTAGGCGTAAATGGTATTAATACGATAGCAACCGATTGACAAGTAAACGAATCATTTTTTTCCTCAGTCATTTAAGTTTCGCTGTGACATTTTGTTGTTGATTTCAAAGTAAAATATCATGATTTCGGATGACGAAAACGAAATCCAAAGTACCCCTCCAGAAATTCGGGCTGCAATTGTATTTTGTTTAATTATGGTTAACATCGTTGAATTGTATTTTTTAGTTAAGAAATACCATTAATAATAATCCTATTGTAATAAAATGTGTTGCTCTGAATCCATTTTCTAACTTCTTGAATACTGAATAGTCGTAGATAAAGTATAGTATTTGACTCGCGTATAATGGCTATATTACACTCGAATCCTTAAAACACTCGCCTTCGGCTCGTGTTTTAAAATCTCGTGTAATATAGCCTTCATTATACGCTCGTTAAATAATGTACTATTATTGGGATATTTTATTACATTGTATAAATATTTATATTTATAGTGTTGGTGCAATTACTGAAATTAAAAACTGGTGCATTGGAAATATTTTCCGTAACATTTTTCAAAACGGATTGATTTGTAGAGGCAGACTTGACAGTCGTGTAGCAGGAAGAATTGGAAGTTGAGGGCATGGCTACTGACGAATTAGATCCAGTCAGTGAAGAAACTAACTGATTTGCTACATTTATTCGATTTTGCAAAGAATTCTCTATGTATCCCTCTGCTACCTGAGAAGACTTCCAGCCTCCATGTCTTTTCAATGTTGTAATATTCGCACCTGCATTTACCAACG
Source organism: Polydrusus tereticollis (assembly GCA_963920685.1). Taxonomy (NCBI): domain Eukaryota; kingdom Metazoa; phylum Arthropoda; class Insecta; order Coleoptera; family Curculionidae; genus Polydrusus; species Polydrusus tereticollis. The sequence goes on from OY987327.1 coordinate 139,344,452, forward strand.
TAGTCGCTGAGGTACGGCGGAAACAGCGGCCACTATACTCTTGTGAGTTTTCTAGATTCAGAAATATGGCAATTTGTTTAGGCATGTTTCCCAGTTTATTGATTCCAATTACTTGTCGTGTACATTTATTTTTTTGGAAATTAATAAAAAAATTATCTGAAGGAACATCACAAGGTCTCGGGGCCCAGTATTTTTTAAGAATATTATAAAAATCTCCTGTCATTATAAACTCTCTTGGTTTTATATTTTTTGTATTAGGAATTGCAATTAGTATTGTGGATCCCAAATTTTTAATGTCGGAAATTTTAATGTTGTAGAGCTCATTCTTCCGACAAGCCCCCGAAACACCAATAATAAGGGCGACCTAAAAATAAAAACTATATTTATTCAAACAGTTATTAAATAGTTAAATTTTCTACCTTTGTAGCTAAATATATCTCATCCGGAGCATTTACTAAGAACTGCTTAAAATTATCTTCCGTAAAAATCCTCGATTTCTTCGCTACATAGTTTTCAGAAGAGCGTTTTAAGAAAGCTTTTAATTTTTTGTATCTTGAAATATCGATGTCGTGTTTCACATTGACCGTTGCTTTTATGATTGAATATATTTTCCATAGAGTCGAAGATTTCCATTTACTCGACAAATCACCGAAAAACGCAAGTAAAACATTTTCCGAAAAGGAGTCCGTCTTCTTTTCGTGTTGCCAATCCTTTAACAATGCATAATACTTTTCATACTCATGCCTTGATTTTTGCGGCAGCAGGTTCTCGCTTATACTATTCGCAATATTCGTAATTTTAGGTGGAGTATTATCCAGTTCCATATCTGATTCATCCGATTTTTCACTCATTTTTTGACTTGCACTAAAATTTTTCTGAAAATAATTATTACAACGCGGCCATTTTTATCTGACACTGACAGTTTCGAAATTCATGGCAACCTATGTCGTTTAGATCAATTACAGAATATTCATTCCGTATCTTGTTATGGAATGAAAATACACGCAAAACGCATAAGAAGCAAGTGTTTCAGAATAAATATTCCAACTCAAGAGCGAGAATTTTTACATTCTATTATCAAAAATGATTTTGGAATTATTGCATTCAGTAATGGTCGTGGAGAAAATATGTTTCTAATTTTCTACCATAATAAACATATCTTTAAAAAGAATTAGGCGTTAATTTTGAATTTTTCTTGGGGCGGCGCGAGCGTCCAGCCTAGGGGCGGAAAAAACCTAAATGCGACTCTGGCTCCATGCAAGATTGAGTGAGACTGGGAGTTTTAAACGTAGTACGGAACTTCATGGCGGGCCTGCAACAGTAACCACGCCTGAGTTAGCAGATGCTATACTTCGAGAGATAGAAGATGATCCTTCAACTAGTGCCAGGAAGGTAGCAGTGCAACTTCAAACAAGGGCATCAACTGTTTGGAGGGTTTTGCATCTTTATCACTTATATCCATACCATATTCAACGTGTGCAACCTCTAGCCTATTAATTATTGGGTCACCTAAAGTTTCTTGTATACAAAATGCCTGTACTAGATGAAAACGACTTAAGAATTCGAATTATTGAAAGTTGTAATGCGATACGAAATAATGCAGGCATTATTGAACGTGTAAGAGAATCAATGGTGAGACGATTGCAATCGTGCGTTTTATCAGAAGGTGGCCGTTTTTAACATTTGCTTTGATTAACTGTTTTTTTATCATTATTTTAGAAAATAATTTTATTCTTGGTTTAAATGTTTTAATTTATTTTGAAATACATATAGGTATTTTTTTTCTACATGAAGAAAAGATACGAAAACAATTCGGGGAAGAAAAAGTTGTATAATTGGTTGATCAACTCGAAAAAAATATCAAATATAGAAAAAAGTCAGTGGCGTACATTTTCTTGTCAATAATATTCGTTAAGGTGCTCTCCGGAACGCCACTGGATTTAATAAATGTTATCTAGTTAGGGCTAATTCAGCCCCTTATGATTATTAATAACGGTACCAAATTTCAATAAAATCGGGAAAAGGATATTTAAAAAATTATAAAGAACCGATTTCTCCTAAAAAAAACTTTAAAACCCTGTATATCAAAAACGGAGAAACTCCGGACACATGTTCATATGAACTTTTTCTCTTAGGATATCATAAGGAATCTCTCCCTAGGTTAAGTATCGTACTTCTGAAACACCCTGTATAGTGAAATCGGTTAGTTTGAGTTAATATTATAGACCAAAAAGTGTGCAAAAAGTGCGATTTGGTTAGGAGGCGAAAAAGGTGCACCCTCCTGTTAAAGTGCAAAAATCGCACTAAAGTGCTCTGATTGGCAACACTGGTCCAGGGACACCAATATGCATGCGCACAATGTAACCAATTGGTTGGTATTTAAATTGCCCATCACATCCACAGGACAAGAAAGTTAGTATTCCCCGCAATAGCGCCGAGTATATCTAGGACCGGGGACCGGTGACCCGCGACGGACGTAGCACCAGTGGTCATGATGACACTATTTTCACTGTGTCATCTTTTTGACATCAGATTCGATGAGAAAATTACAAGGTAACTTTTGAAAATAATAATTTATGATATTGAAATAAAATCTTGGCTAATTTTATTGTTATTGCTTTAGTGAATATCCCTGTTAAGTTCGTGAAAGTCCCGTAACTCAGTTTTAACGCCATACTATCAAATATTTTTATACACATTTGGGTATTTAAGCCCACTATGGGCTACATATCACACCATAGGCGCAATTTCCCAAAATGGGCATCCAGATAAATAAAACACCGTCACCTAAGGCAACAACCTCGAGACCTAAGCCCCCGAACGTTATGCTATCACATGTGTCTGTGACTGAAATAGTTTGTACATCTAGAATAACCCGAAAAAGAGGGTGAACAAATGGAAAGAGAGCAATCAATTGTCATCTACACTCTACAACATTGAAGGATTTGAAGAGAAAGAATCTAGAAAGCAGCCCAAAGAACTTTCTAAAAACAACAATGTTGACGAGCGACAAATCAAGGAATGTTTCATAATGTTCCAGAATGGTAAAGATCAAGAGCTCTGGTTAGTCTTACTAGTATGTCATGCCCATTGCGTAGGTGTTATTTTGGTAAAAACTGTTATATACATGCATTTACCCGCCAAGTAAGATAACCATGCCCTTGGTTTTATTATTTTCTTTTACGAAATATATTATAGCTTTAGCACAGAGTGTGCTTGTTTTCTTTTGATATAGAAAGCGCAAATAAAAATAAATAAGCGTTTTGTAATAATTGCAACGTGCTCATATTATTGTTTACAATACTTTACATACGTAGCAGAATCGCCTTTGCAATATTCGCATATTGCTTGTATCTTTAGAAAGAAATTTGTATTACCTATTTCTAATAGCAGTAATAACTGTAGATATGTAAATATTTGAACTTACCCATCGTCCTGCTTCATTGTTATGTAAATTCATTTTCTCCCTTAAACTTTTTCCTCTCTCTCCAGTATCGACGAAATCCCGACTTATGTCGAACCCAAAGCCTATGTTATCCGAGCAGCCTCCCCACTCAAAATCTCTCACATTCGATATAGTACCCGTGTTGCCGTTACTGAAAACCTGAGGACGTCTGTATTGCTTCTCGCAGTAACATGTTTCTATGGCGCCTTCCGAACAAGCGCGGGCTATCGAGTGGGTAACTGCGGCACTTGTGATTGCGTAGATGAAAGCTGTTTCTGGACAACCTGTAAAAGAGTATAATGGAAATTATGTACCCTCTGTATTTTGGTTACCCTTCAACTTATTAAAAAATTAAAAACTGTTTCCAAGAGAGGTTTTTAAGTAGAATTCAGTGGCGTGCTTACTTTTTTTTCTGCGAGTCCTTTCAAGATTTAGAGCAAACATACAATTCTTTTAACGGGTCACCCTGCATACTTTTCTGTTATCTATTTTTAAGCTTTTTAAAAATATATGATACTTAGTTGATAGTTATTATTCCCAATAAACGCACAAATCGAAAAATTTAGAAAATTAGGATAGTAGGCGATGAAACCATCGAAACAAACAAAAGGATATATTATTAGGAACTGCTAAAATAAATATTATGTAAAAATACGCGACACATATGACTCGAATTTCATTTAGATACAGTTGCAAAAAATAAGTCGTCGCACAGCATTCCCAGTACGTAAATGATGCACAATCATGGGGTTTCAAATGATATTTATTTAGCAATTTCATCGAAAAATGGACACCCTGTACATTAGTACTGTACATTCATCTTGTTCTTAATTTTCCATGGTACCTACCTACAGTTTCGTAGCGTAATTTCTGTTGTGCATGCTAGATATTAGACATAGGACTTAAAGTTAACTTTAGATGGGGCTAGGGGATTTAAACAATCCTTAATCACTACGTTAGGGGTGCTGATAGCTACGTATTATTTACCCTTACGGTTATGGTTTATGGTAAGGAATAATAGGGTCGAAAAGTAGACACCTACATATTTTGTATATTAGGTTGTAAGTAAGCAATCGTGCTCTAGAGTGTACGATGTCTGCTTAGAAGTTACTTTTAATGGTTAAATTTCTGGTGCCGTACGTCAAGAATAACTGCTTACTGCAACGTTATGCGCTGAAAATTTCGTGGCTTAAAAACTCTAGATTTCCTAAAAGCAAAAACATAACCCCATCCGTTTAGGTAGTTTTTACTGAACAAAAACGTATAAATCATCACACATGCTAAAGTAAAAAAAAACTTTTTATTTCACCGGAACCACCACAAATTCGAGGGTACCAATTATTCCCCGGGGAGTCATCCTTAACGCCCCAAAAACCTTTGCAAAATATTTTCGGCCCAGCCTCTTGGGTTTTACGTTACAACTCTCTCTACACATCGATGCATTGAATAGCATGTCACATGTCAAAATTCATTCACCAAATGGGCGTTATCCCTTTTTATTAGACGTATATTACATGAGATGAACGATCTAAAACTAATTACATCTCAGCTCCGAATAAGTAGAGTTTAGGAAGAATAAAAATGTGCACTGTATTAAAATATAATAGTAATTACAATATTCAGTATTGTGCAATTTTTATATATTTAGAAGTGTTTAGTAATTACAACTACACATTACTAGATAATAACTTAATTATCTGCTTTTAATAATAATAGTATATTATTAACCAAGGTTTAGACAGCCATCATTATTGCCCGAGCGGCAAGTTTAAATCACGAGGAGCGAAGCGACGAGGGATTTAAGACGCGAGGGCTATAATAAGCTGTCTAAACCGTGGTTAATATATTATTTTTTCCACTACTACAAACTTTTATATGACATTTATCTTTATAGTATTAATAATAATTATAAAAAATTATAGGTAGGTATAAGTATATTTTTTAATCAAGTTACCTGCGCTTTGGAATTGGCAAAATATTTTGTTGTTTTGTCAGGTGGCTTTGTCAATGTCAATTTGTGTTCATTTGTGTCATCAGATTTCACGAGTTTTGCGTTTTTTTTTAAAAATGAGCGAAGAAAATGTTAGTGATAATATTATGTGTACACCTCCCGAATTAAGGATGGAAGCAGAAAAAATGTTGATTGTATCGATATTTTACAATATCAAGTAATCTAATATGTATTGATAATTATCTGGTTGCCTAACCACAATGAATTGATGTTGTAGAATTAAAAAATCAAGTTACCTGCGTTCAAACAAAATTCGGTTAAGGTCAAAGATCGGTCAATATTGGATTTCAATGGCTTATTATTGACCATGGTCAATAATGACTTATAAGGTAGAGAAAAACGATTTCTAGCATTAATAAATCGGTCAATAATGGCGATGTTATAGGTTAGTAGTGGAAAAAAGATATTTTTATTATTAACCTAAACTGTTAATATATATATACAGGGTGTCCGGAAAAATATGGGAAATCTCTCGGATTCAGATAGAACATGAAAAATAATAAGACAATTTTTTCTTACAGGCCCTCCCTACGGAGATATGTGCCCCGAAGGACCCCGCTGAAAATCGCTTTTTCTTGAATAACTTTCAAAGTACTTAATATAATTTATTACAAATTTAATGTGATGGACACTAGCAAGGACTCTTAAAATAGTGTCCTTGAAACATATTTAGCTTTTTTAGTTTACCAGGGGCGGACTATGCTTTACAACTTAATGCTTACATTTTTAGCAACCTGTATGACAAAGACTTAAAAAAAATAAATCTGGATAGCTTCCATCTTAAGATTAAGAAAAAGGTGCTCTTGTTTATTGCCGATAAAATGAACCGTTTTCGAGAAAAAGAATAATCAACGAAGAATTCATGGTATAGTTTTAATAAGAAGAACCAATATTTCCATTTTGTTTCTCGACAACAAAATGTGATACGAAAGTCATTCAAACAACGGAAAAGTTTCATTAAGTTGTTTAATCCGAAAAAATACAAAAATTTGAAAAAATGCAGCGATGTAATAGGAGGCACCTTAACGAAATTATTGAAAAACTTCAGAAGAGGGTTCAACATGGACTCCGTGAAGTCTGATAGAGTCGCGGGCACGACAAATTGAGGACTGCTGTACCCGCTACAATAACCCAGCCTTGGTCCTTATCACATCACAATGAAACGTGATTATCTGTAGAAGTTCCTCTCTAGAGCCGACCGGAGTGGAATACACCAAGTTTTTCAGGTGTTCCCGCAGGTAAAAATCCAACGGCGTTAGGTCGGGAGATCAAGAAGGCCAGGCAATAGGCCCTCCTCTACCTATCCAACGGTATGGATGGACTTTATTCAGGTGCTCCCGCATACCAACGCTGAAATGAGGTAGTGCCCCATCGTGGAACTCCAAATAAAGTTATCCATTCAAGCGTTCCGGCAATACGGATGGTCCAATTAAAAAATTGGCAATGATTCCACCATCCTCCCTTAGACGTTAATCAACTTGTTATTATGTCTTCTGATTTGGCATAGTACGATTAGAAAATATTTCGTGGCATAACCTTCTGGCTTTTAAAGCATTGCAAGACGCAAGATCATACATTAGATGCATATCTTTATACTCAATAAACGTGTATTCCAAAGTTCCAATTAATTCACAGTTAAACTCACAACGAAATCCAAAAATAAGTAAATTAATATCGAGGTACGGGATCAATGTGTCGGCGATGTGAAAGATAACAAGTTCCAAAAAGCAGGATATTTTATTTATTTCGTACCATGAGGTCTTCTACAATTATTCGTTTATTATTCTTTTTCTCAAAAACGGTTCATTTTGTCGACAATAGACAAGAGTACCGCGACCCAGATTAGCTTCTTTTTTAAGTTTTAATCATACAGAGTGTTAAAAATGTAAACATTAAGTTGTAAAGCTTAGTCCGACCCTGGTAAACTTAAAAAGCTAAATATGTTTCAAGAACACAATTTTAACAGGTCCTTACTAGCGTTCATCGCATAAAATTTGTATTAAATTATATTTAGTCGAGTATTTAGTACTTTGAAAGTTTATTCAAGAAAAACCGATTTCCAGGGGCACATGCGTCCGTAGGGAAAACCTGTAAGAAAAAATTTTGTAGGGACTTGTCATCTTATTTTTTCATGTGCTACCTGAACGAAAGATCCCCACATTTTCCCAGACACCCTCAGTGGCGTAGCCACAGAGGGGCGAAGGGGGGCGATCCCCCCCCCCCGCCCCCCTTAACCTGGCGCTCTCTACTACTTAAAAGATAATTCTTAATAATAAACTTAACAAAACCGGTTTCGAGAGCGTCCCATCACATTCAATTCTTATATAGCGGATTTTATGTTCATTTGGAGCCAGACCCCTGTTCTCTAGGAAGCATAAAGAAGGTGAATTTCTACGAAATGGGCGTGGTCCCAAAAATTTTTTGCCCGCGGCGCTTTAGCTCCGCCGTCTACACCCCTCCGATAGTTCGCCCCCACTCCCGCCCCAGAATGCTGGCTACGCTACTGGACCCCTGTATATTTAATTTAACATAACAGATGAATAGGACAGAAGCCTAAACACAGGCGTATGTCTGGGTTCTAAGGGTGAAGGAATACCGAATGTTCCGTCATTTTTACAATTAAAATGAAAGAAAAAAAGCAGAGGCTGCAAGCGAAAAGTTTTACAAACATTGATAGATGTTTCTTAAAATGTTATCAACCATTATTAACAAATTATTATTAAATATTTAAAATGATGCTAAATTTTAATAGACACTTTATTTTTTACTGAAGTTGTCAAAACTCGACCGACATCTTCGGTTAATCTTTGGAGCTATCGGTAATTTAAAAAAGATGTGTTGCGTGAAGGCGGCATGAGTTTGATTTCTTTATTATTAAATTCCTAAAAGAGTTCGATTTCAATGAAAGAGGGCTCTATTTTTCCACAACAATGAAAATGATGAATGAATCTGCTTGTTTTTCTCTTATCAAGATGATTTTCCAGGATTTTTTGATTCATTTGGTGTATAATGTAAATGTTATATTTGGTAGTATATTTTCCAAAAATTCTTTTTTTTTCTTGGTATAAACTGTCTCTGGTTTTGCTCGATACTCTAGAACCAATCATTTTCGAGATAACCAAAGATTAAAAATTCTACTGACTTTTAAACTTATTTTTCTCGAAATAGGTTGATTTAGAGCATTTGCATAAAAAAGAACAAAATAGCATGCTACTGCCAAATTAATCAAAAAACTGCTTAATTTTTTTTTTTTAAGATTTCATACCCACCTAGTTTACACGCCCCGGGATATAATCTAAATCGACTATGACCCTCAAATAATAATGTTTCTTAGTGATAACTTATCACATAAAACTCGTCCCTTCTCTTCAAGTCGGTTAAGCATTATTCAATACAAACCATTTTCTTTAAGTCACCTTCAATGGCGCTTGCTCCCCTTAGGGTGCATTTGCGGACCTATATTTGCATTAAATTTTTGTCTTATTTTGGGTCAATCAATCTTACTAACTACACTCGCTATAGAATATATTATAGTTTATTGAACAATAAGGACATGGAAATAAAAACAGAATAATTTATTAAGTTATTTTACATCTTGGCATGGATATGTGAAATAAATTTTATGGCAGTTCAGCGGTAGTGGCACTATTTATTGGCTGCCTGATTTATTTGCCGTGATCTTCTTGCTTGCTAATTTTGTAAAACAGCATTGTTCTTTTGAAAGTACTTTACAGAAGCTAAATATTTAAAATGACTCTAAATATATTATAAAATATTTTAAACAAACTTCTTTAACATATTTTCTAAATGACATAGTCATAATAAAATGTGCCTAAAATTACATATTTTAATGCTTGAACACTGAGCAGTTACAGAAAACTTTTTGTGAGAACGTAAATTATACGTGGCAGATATGAACGTTAATTATTTCAATTTGACACAACACAGATTCGCAGACTGTATCTAAATATTCCTAGAAAAAACTATTAGGTATATGTCTCTAAATATAGCAACGTTGAAATAGTTAAAATTTTAACAATTTTCTCTTATTTCATTAAAGTAAATCGGGGCATAAGTAATCGGAGTAAGATATTTAAAATATATTTCTTTAATTTCTTGGGTATTTTCCTGAACCTTTAGCTCTATCTAAACTGCCCTTTGATGATGGTAAGTGGCCCTAACTAATTTAAATGAAAGAGATTTTTTGATGTCCGGATATACTTGTGCTTGTCGAAGGGCTGAAGTACAAAAGCAAAAGGGGTTTGAATTGTACGTGCGTGTCCAGATGTTTTGTTAATTTGTCAATTGAATGATGAAGTTGCTTCTATATGGTGGACATAAGCTTTATTAAAGTTCGTCTCAATGGGCTAATTTTGCATATGCTTTGTGGCATGAGATTAAGTAATTTTTTATTTTATAATAAAATATCAAAAAATTGCAATATATTGCCAATAATATAAATACTTATACCATCACTTATTTATTTCACTTTACGGTATAAAATATTGTCATTGTTTAAAAAATCGAAAATCATGAACTAAACCAACACAGCTACAAGAAAATAAACTTCAAAATTGTTTTATTGTTTTTTGATATAATTTTAATGATATGGGAAATCGTTCATGTGCTGAAGATAATAACGTATGATTTAGAGATCAGCTAGAAGAAAGAAATGAACCCACGATAAAAATTGGAAATTAATGTTTTTCATCGTGATGGTGTTATAACGATTACCAGCTTGCAAAGTGGTTGTTGGAGGCAAGCAAACCAATTACCAAAAGTAAGTTTTGTTGTATGGAGTCCCACCATTTAACTAGTGGCGTAGCCACACGAGGGTGAAGGGGGCGATCGCCCCCACCCCCGTCCCCCTTGGTCTGGCGCCTCTTACTGCTTACTGCACATTATATTATTTTTTTTATATAGCAGATTTTTACTTCATTTGGGGCTATACCCCCGTTCCATAGGGAGCATAATATAGAAGGTGAAATTCTACGAGATTTGGGCGTGGCCCCTGCCATAGTTCGCCCCCCCTCCGCACCAAAATGCTGGCTACGCCACTGCATTTAACCTTTTTCCTTGGGTTGTTTCTGATTGAGAGCATAAAATTTATGCAAAATAGATAAGTCTGATGTATTGCAAACATTAGCAAGACTTACATTAAGATATTGTATGGTACCATGATACAATATACAGATATATTTTATTACTAGAAAGAATTGGGCTAGGAGTAAGTTTCTTACTTATTATTGAGTTTTTAGGTAAAATGGATATTTAAATAATTTTTTAAAGGTTGAATAATGAATTTTAGTCAAGTTAGTGTTTCAAAGTTTGGTTTTGAATAGTTACCCAGGTAAAAAATATCAGAAGAGAATTCAAATATTTAGAGCACAGAATTGTAAAAGAGGTATTATAGAAGCAAAAATTAATCACCTTTGCTAACTTTTTTGACCCAATTAGGACGACATTTGAACAAAACTTGAACATAGGGGGAAAACGTTACAGAAGTTAAAACTTCGAACAGAAAATTGACTTTAGTGTTTGATTAGTTCCAGGTGCAAGTGCAATCATATTGAGTTTAATTGTTTATACAGGGTCGTTGGTATGTATGAAAACGGCCCACTATTTCTTAAAGTATAACAGTTAGCAAGAAATATTTTAGACAAAAGTTTTAGGGTTTTTTAGGGTCTATTCGAATTTTAAACAAATAAGTATACAGGATGAGTCAGAAAACCGCAGAGAAGCAAAGTTACCTTTTTTTTTCAATGGGACACCCTTCATCTTATAATATTTTTGGATTTTACATTACTTATATTCTTAAATTCTAATAGACCTTTAGAGACATATTTTTTGCTAATTGTTTTACTTTAAGAAATATTCTACCGTTTCCATACATACCAACGACCCTGTATATTGCCACAACTATTATTACTGATTAATATATTTAATATACAGTTATATGCTTACCCTGTATTTAGATTATTAGAGTATACTGTATTATCTCTTTATAACAAAATTGTGTATATTTGAAAAATAAAATGAATCCAAGTGTATAATACATATACAGTGTATAATATTAAGTGAGCAACAAATGGGAAACTTCCTTGTTATCGGTTTCTCACAAAATTTTATTCTTAATAAAATTTGGTGTCTATCCGATAACTATTTTTGGTGCACTTAGAACGGTTAAAAGTTAAATAAGATACACGGTAGGGCAAAAAATATAAAAATCTTTCAAGAGCAAGGTACCTTTTATGTCAAAAAATAGAAAAAATTTTATTATTATGTTTATTTCAACTTTTTCAACGTTATTAAGAGAAGTTGTTTAGAATTAAGAAATATGTCTAAATACAAATATATGGCTATCCGGGATAGTTTTAGTAGGTGTCCATTATTTGCTTTATTTGTATTTTTTTATTATTTCACATGGGATCGACTTCTATGGTCTTTAGTTTTTTTACTATGTAGATACATTCATGTTAGAAGAATGTTTATCATTATTAAAAAAATATAAATGAAAGCTGTCCAGAAGTGATTTGATTGCGGTTAATTTAAAAAGGTATTATACCTAAATATAAAAAAAATCATTCCTACAGGGTTAATCTAAAGTTTTCAAAAAATTTTCTTTTTGATAGATGGGTCTGTATTTAGACATAATTTTTAATTCTTAACAACTTCACTAAATAACGTTTGTCTCTATTTTTTGACTTAAAGCTACTTTACTCGTGAACGATTTTAATATTTTTTGCCCGACCCTGCGTATCCTATTTGACTTAAAGCCATTATGAGTTCACCTGAAATGGTTATCGGACATGCACCAACTATTGTCAAGAATCATCTAATTCCAAAAAGTGTTTTATTTAATTATTATATCTACGTATTTTATTAATTTAAAGTTTCTAGTACGAAATATACAGTATTATCATTTTAAGATATGTTGGAAATAAATAACAAAAACTTAAATACTTAATAATGTTTAATGCATTTTACCTAATAATAGCTATGATTTATTTTAATACTGTTATACTTAGTTAACTTGTCCACATTTTTATTTTACCGACATATTTGGCAAGCTGTTACTGATTCTCTATTCATTGAATCAGATTGAAATTTAGCCTAAGCTCATAGATTTAAACGATTTCTATGTATTTCCAACAATACTCGACATAATCACAGAAAATCACTTAGTCAATTCACTAATAACGAACCGAGCAAATCAGTTCCTAGATTTCTATACATTTCTATTTCTAACCGTTGCTAATTCAAACACATAATTGTTTTATAGTCGGTCGCAAATAGTCAGCAGTGTACCTAATTCGTGCTACTGTATCATTTAAACCATTGAACGACTTCCAATAGAGATGTCCCTTTAGCAATAAATCTCTATCAACATTCAATACAAGTTTTGAGCACCTGTATTACGAATTGAACATTTTCCTTCCTTACGAAAATAAAAATGTTGTAAAACTATCATGATGTTGTTAAAGTGGAACGCTGTAATTTTCAAAATGCAGCTTAAGTTACCATTAACTTACAAGGTGTGAACTGGTAATAGAAAAATGGTATAGAATTTTTGTTATAGTACTATATTTATATAAACACAACCTAAAATAATAATAAAAATTCAGCGGAAAAAGAATGTTATTAAAAATGGCATATAATACCAGGAAGCAGTAACAACAAAAATACTAAACTAATATAGCGGGCATAGTTCTGATAAGCTTATGGGTAGGATGTTGGGTCCCTAAAACCCACAAATATTCGGAAACTATGTCATTCTGCCAAAATTGTTTCTTTACTACTTCTTTCTTTATGACTTTATAAATCAATATCCATAATTAATTAATTATTATTACTTTAACAACTATTATCTGGCTCTATTGTTTATGTTTATAAATAGATTTAAAACTAACTTAAATATAAGCATCATCGATTTGTATCAAATTTTAAGTCAGTAGCAATAAAGATCTTTCACTCAGGTAAAAAACATAAGTTTTCGGTCAGGATGAATGAAGAAAAAAAACATTATGCGTATTTATTAGGGCCATATTTTAAAAGTGGCCTCTAAATCACATCATTGAGATGTAGAGTTTCATCAGTTAACAAAAAATACAGAGCTGGATTTTGATTATTAAAATCTCGAGAAAGGTGCTCATGTGACAAAAAATTGAACGGTGTTCTGGCAACAACGATATAATATATAATATAGTTTTGAGAAAATTAGTATTATATAACTAATTACTGTAAGACACGCATTTCCAAAAATGTTTTTTTTATTATATAAGATTGATCACAAGTTGACAAAAGCAACATACATAGGCAGCATGAATACTAACGTTTTCTTTAAAAAAATATTGTAGCGGAATCTTAAATATATTGCTTTGTTAAATTGGTAATTTGATTGACTATAGAAGTATACATATCTAAAGCAGGTATTTCAGATATTATTATATAATTTGACGTCTTTTTCATGAGGCTGTAACTTAAGCTGTGGGTATATATACTAATTATTATTATTGTCCATATTTAATTACAATTGGGACCTTAAGCCGCCCATACACACTGAAATATGCGGCGAAGCACGCATCGATTTCCAATGCTCATAACTCTAGAAATAATCTGCAGTCCATCTAGATGTATCTTCGTGAAAAGATTCTCTGTTTTTGAAACACTGAGATCTGTGTTGCCTGTGGTCGTAGTGATATCACTGGTAGAATATATGTACTTAAACTGAACTATAGATAAATGATTTATAAGGGTGGAAACTAAAATACATCGATTCCAGCCTACACACGCGGAAACCTGCATCTGAGTAATCGATTCCGCATCTCTGTTCACTATCCAGTACGAGAATCTAGAACCCATGGCGCAGCTTGCTGCAAGCGATGCGACTCCAGTCTACACACTATGCAACATGCGTCTTGAAATGATGGAGTCGACGCATGCAGCGCCGCATGTTGCAGTATGTGTATTTAGGAAAGAAAACTAACGGTAGGTATTGATGCAGGAACGTAGTTTAAAAAAAATATTTTTAAATTCATTTATCTATAAAACGGTATTACTCTCAAATGATCCAATGTCAGATTCTCTAAAATATGCACCATACCAATAAACATTTAATAACAACCATAATGTTTTTTTGCCTTCTTCTTAGATTATTATATTAACAGACAAAAATCTAATATTATGACGATATGGAACTATAGAAACGACTATAATAGGCATTGAAATGTCAAATACACTATTTAAAACTTTTTCATTAGGTATGAGAATTATTATAGGATCTAAATATCGGCATTCACTATAAAAATATTTGTGAGATGACAAACACTTATACAAAAAAATTAACATGGCAGTAAAAGAAAGTCAAGCTGTCAATGACATTTTTCTTGGTAAACGCTGACAAGACTAGCCTTTGCCAGCTTAACGTTCCATATTCCCTTACAAGACTTAAGACCTGTAATTAGTTTTAGCTTTATATTTGCATTGCACATATTGACACATGTTCTCAAATTTCCAAACTTCTCTAGTGAGCCGTTGTGCACAAATGAAATTAAATATAATAACATTATCCCAACATTATAAAATGTCATTATAATAAATTGAACTCAATACGCCTCTGATAGTTCATGTATTCACTTCGCTCCAAGCCACCAAAGAAGAAATTCCGAACAGGGCCCCCTGCGGCTCGGGGCCCACGCGCATCAGAGTGTCAGCTCATTGGGGCCCATTAGTGGCCCATTTATTATTTTTGTTTATGGACCTTTCAATACCTCCAAGTGTCTCACCTTTATTTTTAAAAAATTGCCTGTTGAAAAGTTTGTTGAAAGGTCGAGAGGTAGTTTGTTGCTTTGCCACCCGCATACACCAAATTTCTTTTATTACTTAAGTATTTATTTATATGAATGTATAAAGCAGTATGTAGTAATACTACTTTTGTAGTAGTATAAAACTTGTAATACATTTTTTTTTACTTTTACTTTCTTGTTACCAGCATGCAACAAACAACCTGGCTAAAATAAATTGCCAAACTTGGGAGAATGTAAAAATCACAAGAATGTCGCCGTAAGTTCCTTATGTAAAACGAATATTTTCAGTCTAGATTATTTTCAGGTTGGTCGACCATTAGTTGTGGTTTTCTACTGGGTGGATACAATTTCAGAGGGTAAGAAATACAATTTTTATTGCAATATTTATACTTTCAGATCAACCACAATCATTTTAAAAC
This sequence comes from Polydrusus tereticollis, assembly GCA_963920685.1. Lineage (NCBI taxonomy): Eukaryota > Metazoa > Arthropoda > Insecta > Coleoptera > Curculionidae > Polydrusus > Polydrusus tereticollis. Next base: position 139,360,133 of record OY987327.1, read on the forward strand.
TGATGAGCATGGTTCATAATAAACATTGGATATATTTAATTTTAAAATATAAAGGCCGCGAGAGACCTAAAGTAACAATTTTAAAATATACAGTATCAATACACTGAAGGCAAATATAAACGAGTGATACTAATTTTAGAATATCTAGATATAAAATCATTGACAAATTGAATATAGATTTCTCTCAATATAACACTACGAATTGTTGCAAACAGGGCCGGATTTACTAACTATTTGATTGACCTAAGCAATGACCACTGATGGCGGAAATTGGTCATTAAAATGAAATAAAACTAAATTGGCGCCAGTATCCAAAAATATGGTTTATGTATGCTTTAGGAACCGGGCGGTATATTTTCTATTAGAAATACGAAAATCAAAAGGATATGCTACCCTTTATTTGACCGCTAACTATAACCTTAACCATGACCGTCTACGTTAGTGCCTAGTGTGCATTAAAATAAATTCACAACAGAAGGAAAATACAACCATCAAAATAATTTCAAAGAAAACGTTAAATAAAAGAAATCGAATTTTTAATACTCAATATTTTATCTTTTAGTACTTAATCAAAAAACTAAATTATACTGTGTCAACACATAATTTACAAAGCTATTACATCAAATATAAAAGCTCTCCGACAGTGACTTGAGGCTTACAACTTCATAAAAACAGGATTAAATGACAAACGACTCGTTTCGCATTTGCATCACAATGGTGCGACCTCTTTGTGTTATGTTGGAAGTTTGTTTAGGGGAATATTACTTTATTTAGGTGTGTAGGATTTTTATCGGAACATAGATGAACATAATTAAAATATGTAGTGCATTATTAGGTATATTGGGAATTTGAATTCATATCAGATAAGTGCGCTATATCTACCTACAATTAATTATATATAATTGCACAAAGATGTTCAATATGCAAATCAACAAATAAAAAGGATTTGACATTTCAAAACATTTTTAAATTAATATTCCTAACGGTTTTGAGATATTCCTTTTGAGGTACGAAACTTTAAAGATAAATGCTGAGGAAAAAATCATGTTTAAGTACTATTTTAACATATTTTATAATAATATTATACAGGGTGTTCCTTAATGACGTGTTCATATTTCATGGTCTGCTTCCTCAGGTCATTTTATGAGGAAGAGTTCATATAAACATATTATGCCCGCAGCTGATAAAATTTTCTGCTACATGGTATTGAATTTTTTTTAATGCCTTCTTTTGTAATATTATCTCCAAAAGTATTTTAGATATTATAGTTCTTGCAAACATGTCCTCGGATATTTTTACAAAAACAGCGGTATACATGCGTATCTTGTGTTGTTCTCATTAGATGCACTGTTCTTGATTAAAATAATTGTTTTATCTAGCAATATTGACGAATAAATTTTGAACACATACTAAACATATAACTAATTACGTTCTTAAAAATAACATTTTCAAATTTTGTTTTTATGATAAGAATTAATCCTTTATAGCGCTCTGCGAGCGGTGCGTGTGCTCAAAAAATGATTCACGTTGGTCTTGAATCTTTGGAAATTATACTCGTCGGGCCCATCGGGCTCAGAGAGGTCGTTCCTGAGTGATGACGTTCTCTAGATTTTTTAAACAGTGTCGTTGGAGAGACACTAAGTTGAATTACATACGGGTGAGCAGCAGTGGCTCGTCGTGTATTTCTACCATGCACCGCTCTTGGTAGAATCAAGCGGGCAACCTCAGTTGAGCACTTACCGTGAAAATATTTGTAAAATAGACTCAAGTCGCCAAGCTGCCTTCGATGTTCAAGGGTTTCCAAGTTGTTTGTCCAATCATGGTCACCGATTAAGGGAATGACTCTTCTTTTAGTGGAATCCAGGAATCTCAGATTATGTTTAGGAGCAGAGCCCCAAATATGTGAATAGTAATTACTCCAGCGATTGTCGAATTTGGGCTTTAGAGAGCATCAAAAGTTGTTCCTGATTCTTCGAGGCTGCCTTAGCAATGGTCGCAACGTGACTATGCCAAGACATATGGCTAAACAAATTGACGCCCAATAAATGAATTTATGAAGTCAAGGGAATCTAGTGTCCCGCCATGACTATATCCGGTTCATCAAAATTAACTTGTTGAGCGAAAACTGCCGCCTGGGGTTCTTTAGCGTTAAATTCTACTTAGTTACTGTCACTCCAAAGAGATGAAACCAGTGTGTCGTCATCAGCAAAGCTATACAAGGTGTTTCAATATTATACCGACAAATTGAAACAGGTGATTCCTTGACAAAATATAATGAAAAAAGTTCCCATTAATGGAGGTCCAGAAACATTCGTTTGTAAGATACAGGGTGTTAAACTTTTAATTTTTTTTCGGTTTTTCCTATTTATTTTATGCGTGCTTAACGATTATTTATTCAAATTCTGTACTTTTGTTACATATTATAGTATCTAAAGAATTAGTCTATTGTCATTTAAAATTACCTACAAGGTGAAAATGGGTTTATTGTTAATATTTTTGTGATGACTAAATTATAATTTATAATGTACAAATTTCTTTTTATTTGACCAGATTAAAGATGTAGCCCTGCCTTAAAATCATATTTTAACAAATGTCAGCCGAACCGTATAAGATATCAAAATAGTGCAAGAAATAAAAAAGGTAAACGATTAACCACAAAAGTAGTTTTTATATGAAAGGATAGTCAGTGTAGTATCAAAAAAAAGTTGGGGGGGTCGCAGTAGTCGTGACGCCCAAAAAATAACACCTTGTAAATAGTTTTAAATGACAATAGGTTAATTCTTTAGATACTTTAATTTGTAACAAAAGTACAGAATTTAAATAAATAATCTTTAAGAACGCATAAAATAAATAGGAAAAACCGAAAAAAAAAATTAAAAGTTTAACACCCTGTATCTTAAAAACGAGGGGATTCTGGACATCCATTAATGGGAACTTTTTTCATTACTTTTTGTCAGGGAATCATCTGTTTCAATTTGTCGGTAAATTATTGAAACACCCTGTATAGGATTTTTAGTTTTCTCCAAAAGATCGATAATGTATAGTAAAAAGAGAGACTCTGGCGTTGATGTTAAATGTGTCTGAAAGAAATCCTCCGTCCATTGCCACTCGCAGAGAATAGTCTTTAAGAAAGCTTGACAGCCATGAACAAAATTGAACCGGCATTCCGTATGCTCTCACTTTAGCTAGGAGCTCCTCATGCCATCCTCGGTCACAAGCCTTGAAAATGTCTAGTGCTATCGACCAAAATGATGTTGGTCCGTTAGGACATTCAAGAAGTTTGTCTTTGATCCTCTGGTGTGTGCTTCTTGGCTTTGGTTTATCGTTTGCATGCATTGGTCTCGAGAGTTAACTAAGATGGTAGGCTTTTGACATCATTGTCGGTAGAAATAATTTTTTGATTTAGCAGCTCGTTCGCAATTTTTTGTAAACCAAGGCTTGCCGTTGCAAGGGCACTTTTTTGAGAGAGGGATGGATGCTTCCATACCGGTACGGATAACCTCCGATACTTCTTTGGCACAGATGGATGGATCGTCAGAGGTGAAACAAATGTTTCGCCAAGGAAAGGGTCGAAAATGGTCATTTAGGTTATCCTACTTAGCTAATGCATAATGCCAGATCTTGCGTGATTTAGGAGGCTGTTCGGGGTTGAAGTTAAGAAAAGATCCAACAAATTAGCAATATCACCATCTCGGTCTGGAATCCGAGTTGGCTCACCCACGAGTTGGCTCCGCGACCTTGCTGATCGGTTGTATTTAAGTATTTAAGGCAGTTGACATTATAAACATTAAAGTCGCCAAGGATGACAGCTTCGGAATTGGGATGGTGGGCTTGCAAGAAGTCGATTGGTGGCCGGTAAAGGCAGCAGATGAATTTGGTAATTCAATGAGTTGATATTTTAAACCACATTACATCAAAGTCATTAGGCTCGAGCGTCTTTTCTCGTTGACAAGAAATATTACTGCAGACAAAGAGACAAAAGTCAAAATTGCTCCTTAATCGGTGATGGTAGTCCTACCCAGAATATAAATAGCTGACTGTACTTATCGATGCTCTGACCTTACTTCTTGATGACATAAAGTGAGATGTTAATGGTCAAAATCATCTCATCGAATTATTCCTTCGATTTTTGGTCCTTATTTTAATTTATTTTATTTTGCGCTGCTTTTATTCGAATATCTCAGTAAATATGGTGAATTATACGATTACGGAAAGGGCGGTAATGCATTACGTATATTATTGTCTCGCAGACGTAACTGATTGTTGCCATAAAGCTAGTTCGGAAGGTAGATCTTAAACTGCCAGAAGACTCCAAAATTGATGAGGCGCAGGCGGTCCGACAGGAAATCGACGAATATCCTGAGACAAGTATGGGGAAGATCGCTAGGGCTCTGAATATTTGTCATCAAATTATTTAGTGAATTGTTGTTGAGTATTTGTTACGTCTGTAACGTATAGGGTACAGGCTTTACTTCTCAGGGATTTTTCACAGTGTGTAAACATTGGAAACAATCTTATGGATCCATGTTTTTATCAGGGCGCCCTAATGGACACATGCATAGTCTTACCTGCAACTTCTTTGAGAAAAACTACCAGTGTTATGTAAAAATGTAGGTATATGCGTTAAGGAATCATATAAATAGTACATGCATGCTGGAGGTCCTAATAATTTCAGTGTAATTATTCGTACCTATATATTTACATGTAGTTTATCCTAAGCGTTAGGTAGGTCGTGGAGGACCTCGGCAATGGCAAGCAAGATTCCCCGATCTCAGTAGATCGAATTTATTTTTGTGGGGCCACCTTAAAACTCTAAGGTATGAAACTCCCATTAACACTTAGAAAATATCAGTCTGTATTTTAATTGCATTTCCTGTGAAAAAAATAACGCCGCAAGCGATTTGTTTTGGGTGACACACCCTTTTTTTATGTGATTATTAAGCCGCAAACACACTGAGCTCACGTCATGTGAGGTCACGTGCTATCATGTTGTCATGATTTAACCGTGAGAGCATACTAGAAACACACTGCCATCACGTTTTATGATGTGGTATACAAATTGATATATGAATTCGGGCAGTCTTTCTTTGATTTCACTGTGTTTGTGTTGTTTGTTTATTTTGCGTAAATTTTAAATTATGAAAAGCGCCAGCTCAATCAGTTCTTCGGACTGGGAAGAGGAAATAGAAACTGTGGCTGCCTTTATCGTTCTTCTGTAAACTTTGCCTTCACTCAGTGAAACAACAGCAAAAACCAAGAAAATAATGTGCTTACCTGGTATTTCTAACTCCTTTCCAATTTCCTCCCAAGCGGCTTGGCGATATATTTTATGTTGATCACGATATTCAGGCAATCCGTGATTATATAAAACAGCATGTTCTCTTACTTTTTCTATCAAAACCTCCTCCATTTTTAAACATAAATTCACCAACAACACACCAGCTCTCTACAAAACCGCCTAAATGAGTGCTCACGTGAGACGAAAAGTGTGGATTTGCAGAAAATAAGCACATGCTAGCACGCGTGCCGTTGGGGATGTAACGTAATACGCATGAGATGACTTCAGTGTGGTTCTGATGTATTAACATACTATGTAAAACAGCGCTTCACACTTTTTGTCTGCAACGTAATAGCACGTGAGCTTACGTAATGTGACGTGACGTGAGCTCAGTGTGTTTGCGGCTTTAATGCTCTTCAACTATGAAAAATAGGCGACATCGCTAGCCTCTTGTCAAACTAAAGATATTTGTTGCGCGGAAGTAAGAACTTTTATAACTTATATGCCAAACTAGACAACGCAAGCAACAATTCGCGCAGATAGTATACTCACGTAATCGTACTACTATCAGTCGGCCGACGTCGTAAGACTAGAAAATCTCACGCATACGCATCCAGTGTAACCACACACTTATTCATTTTTTTAAAATGTTTAGATTGGTGATGCCTAACCCAACAGAATATTGTCTCTGTAATCACACCAACGACGATAGTTTGCTCTATCGTCGTTGATCACACAGTACTTGTTATATTTCACTTTCCTGATACGTGTTTCAACCCTTGCGGGCCAATGTCATTAAAATAAAAATTGACAGATGATATGATAGGTTATTTTGGTCCTCAATTTACAGGTATTGGCCAAAGGTACAACTAATGCAATAACCACTGTCAATAATTACCAACGAAAAAGCCCATAATTATATACACAATATCATTTTCTTAATTTTATTACGAAAGGTAGACTTTCGATGGACGCGACTGCGACTAATGCGGCTGCGGCTGACGACCAATGCGATCTGTCGCATCTGTACCACCTTTTCGAGATATGCGACTTTGTGCGGTCACGACCCGCACGATTATGGTTTATTATCTGTTGTTTCGAGACATTGTAGGGTTTGATTATTAAAAGTATATTATAATGCATTCTAAAAAGTTAAGGCACTGCAAGTTATTATTGGAGGAGAAACGAGATGATGACGATTTAATTTTACGTTGTTGACTGAAACAAAGAAAACATCAATTAAGGAACTATACCACGTACTCGTAAAGGTTCATATAACATCTTTATTGAAAATTGATTTGCTTTCGTCTTCACTCGAAAACGGAGTCATTTTGAATTACAATTATTTATAAATAGTATAAAACCACGTGCAATCAACACGACCTTACTGCTTCTAGAGCAGTCGAGTCGTGCGGCCGCGTTGGTCGTATCTGTCGCACTCGTCGCGGTCGGGTGCCTTTAAAGGAGATATAATATGTAAATGCATTAAACCGGTACACGCACGACCGGCCGCATAGCCGCATCAGTCGCAAGGGTCGCATTGGTCGCGACCATCGAAAGTCTACCTGAAGCAGTAAGGTCGTGTTGGGTGTATTTAAAGAAAAATCCAAAATAGCCAATCGATGTACTTTTTCCTGCAGAATTCAAAAATGAAACCAAAAATTTATTTGAACCAGAAACAAAAGAGTTACGCTATGGATAAAGTGTTTTTTAAATGGAACATAGCTTTTTTTATACGATTTTTGGAACGAGTGATTTTTTTTTGCCCGTTCTGATTAAAATATTTAATATTGTGACAGCTATTTTTATTAAATTTTAATGTTTTATCCAGTATAATTTAACTTTAACCAGTTTAACCTGTTTGAAACATACACTAGGTAATAAAGGTATAATCACCTTTGAATCCTTCAAAGTCAAAAAATTTGACAATTTTACTATAATATTGCCGAAATGAAATATTCATTAGATGAGAGATTGCAGATTGTTATCTTGTTCTACAAATGCCAAGAAAATGCAAGAGAAGCAAGGAGAAGATTTATTGCAAATTTTCACAGAAATATATCCGTCAATACTATTCTAAGGATAAAGAACCTATTTGAGGAAAATAAAACATTACATGACAGAAAAAGAAATCCAGAAAGGAATAGAAATCGAGACCGTGCCATTGTGAATTATTTTCGACTGAATCCAACCAAATCAATTTCGGACGCAGTTCGGGACGTTTAATACGGCGGCGGTGTAAGATGCAGAAGAGTTACCCAAGGAACTGTTCACAGGACTTTAAGAAATCATAAGCTTAAGTCTTATCATATCCTTCCACTTCAACATCTAACACCGGCACAAAAAGAAATTCGCTTCCAATTTGTTTCCCAAATTGTGATTCGGAAAGAAAACGAAGACCCTAGTTTATTCAGAAATATCTTATGGACTGACGAAACCACATTCACAACATCGGGAATTTTCTATAGACATAATAATCATCACTGGGCCGTTGGTAATCCAAGAAAATTTCAGACATTTAAATTTCAAGGAAGGACTTCAATCCACGTTTGGTGTGGCATAAAAAATAATAGAATTTTGGGACCAATATTTTTTAACGGGACTTTAAATGGACAGAGATACTACGAGTTCTTAGAAAACGAAATTGAGAACTTTTTGGAAGATTTACCATCGAAAGAATATCAAAATTTAATTTGGCAACATGATGGGGCCCCTCCGCATGCCGTGCGTGAGGTTACTCAATATTTAAACGGACGCCATGAAGAATGGATTGGTAGAAATGGAACCTATGCTTGGCCACCCAATAGTTCCGATTTGTCAATATTAGACACATTTCTTTGGGGCCATTTAAAGAACGTGGTATACAAGCAGCGAAACCACGATATTGAAGAGATCATGCAGAAAATTGTGAATGAAATAAATTGCCTTAACCAGGAAAAATCACAGTATAACAGCAAGTTTGGAAAGGCTACACAGAGGTTATCGCACATGTTTCGAGAACAACGGACGTCACATTGAACAATTACATTATTAATGTTTTTTTTTTTTTAATTAGTATAGAGTTGGATTTCTTTTTCTGTCATGTAATGTTTTATTTTCCTCAAATAGGTTCTTTATCCTTAGAATAGTATTGACGGATATATTTCTGTAAAAATTTGCAATAAATCTTCTCCTGGCTTCTCTTGCATTTTCTTGGCATTTGTAGAACAAGATAGCAATCTGCAATCTCTCATCTAATGAATATTTCATTTCCGCAATACTACAGTAAATTTGTCAAATTTTTTGACTTTGAAGGATTCAAAGGTGATTATACCTTTATTACCTAGTGTATGTTTCAAACAGGTTAAAGTTAAATTATACTGGATAAAACATTAAAATTTAATAAAAATAGCTGTCACAATATTAAATATTTTAATCAGAACGGACAAAAAAAAAATCACTCGTTCCAAAAATCGTATAAAAAAAGCTATGTTCCATTTAAAAAACACCTTATCCATAGCGTAACTTTTTTGTTTCTGGTTCAAATAAATTTTTGGTTTCATTTTTGAATTCTGCAGGAAAAAGTACATCGATTGGCTATTTTGGATTTTTCTTTAAATACAAGGAAGCTCAAAAATGAGCCCCTGTTCAGTCCTCGTTGGAAGACCCTGTACCTAATCATGGTTATCTGTTTGTGCTAATTATTTGGTTGTTATGCTTTTATGGGTGTCTCTATTGGAATAATAACTACACCTATTTATATCTACACCTACCTACCTTGAGTGTTTGTTTTTCAGTGAAACTAGTCAAAGTCTGAAGTGTCAGCATTTTTTTAATTAAATATGGAGAATTTTCAACAATTGCCTAAATGCCCATGTACAGTAAATGAAAAAAGAATAATTCTCAACTGATACGATTCTATTAAAAGTAAGAATGCGGATTTAACTGTTGACAATGCAGTGCAATTTACAGCAGATATGCTTAACGTTGAGAAAACAACAATATATAAACTTTTAAAAGAAGAAAAAGTGTTGGCGTCAAACCTCCAAAAACTTCTACAGGACGACCAAAACTTGAGCGGGATGATGCTTTAATACAGAGAATAAGGCGAGAAGCTGATAGTTTCCTTTTAAAGAAGAAATTTCCACGCTGGACAAAGTTTTGTCCTCAATCCGAGAAGACCAGGACTACCCATTTATTTGTAGAAATACGCTTTGGAAATCATTAAAAAAAATGGGTTTTCGGTGGAAAAACATAATAGGCAATAGATTTTAATAGACAGAAGCGATATCGTCTGTTGGAGAAGAAATTACTTAAGAAGCATCCGAAAAGCCAGAGAAGAAAACAAAAAAATATTTTACCTAGACGAAACATGACTAAATGAAGGCCACACTGTGACTAAATTTTGGCATGATGAAAATATTAAAAGTTAAGGGTAAGCTTTTTTTGGAAGGATTGTCCACAGGATTAAAACTGCCATCTGGAAAAGGACATCGACTTATCATAACCCATCTGAGGGCTTCGTTAAAGGTGGTCTACTGATGTTCCAACCTAAAAATACAGGAGACTATCACGAAGATATGATGTCGTCTTTGAAGAATGGTTCGAGTAAATGTTGGATCTAATACCAAAAGATGAAATAATTGTATTGGATAATGCAAGTTATCACTCTAGGCTGCCGGAAAAATTACCGACAAGTGCGTGGCGTAAAAGCGAAATAACAGAATGGCTAAGTTTAAGAATTTAGAATTTTCATTTGTTTCCTTAAAAAAAGAACTATTGGCATTAACCAATTTACAGAAAAATGCATTAAAAAAATATGTAGTCGATGAAATGGCAAAGGTACGAGGAATATCTGTGCTCAGACAGGCAGATGTCGCCAGAAAAAACACGACTTATAAAACGGTGAATTTAAATAGATCTTTAATGAAGCTATGGGTAAAATTAGTGCGGAAAAGTGTATCATTCATGTCATAGAAGAAGAAGCCAAAATGTGGTAGGTAGATATAATAATCAAAGAAATGGTTGAACCGCTTATTATAAACGGTGTTAATAAAAGTTCATCTTCCGAATCGGACTATGATTAAGCCATAACGACAAAGTATTATTCAAGTTTTGAAAATGCTTTGCTTTTAAGATTCTATATTACATCTTGTTTTGGTAATTATATTATGTAAAATAGTACCACTCATTGTTATAGTTAATACGATTCTTCATTTTTAATTCAAGAAGTTTCCCAATACACGCTCCTGGCTAAGGGATTTTCCCAATAACAATCAATGGTAATTTCTCAAATATAACAATAGCTTGCGATAAATTCAGGGTGGAACTACCTAAAGAATTCTTATTATTTCGATCCTCTAATGTAAACACAATATATTTTAACGGATGGTGTTTAAATTGTTCTTGATACCCCGGTATGCGTTTTGCATATTTAATGAGCATTTATTACTTCGCGCCATTTAAGGATAGACTATATCATCACAAATAAAAATAATAGCAATAATGATAATAATACTAATGATAATAATAATAATAATACACAACTACAACGAAATGCAACACAAACCATTCACAGCGGCGGAAATATCCGATATCACCAGGAAGTTACATAACTGGAAAGCGCCTGGCTCGGATGGAGTACATAATTACTGGATTAAGAAACTCTGGTGCGCGCATGGAATACTGGCTGCATTAATTAATGAAACTCTGAAAGACCCCTTAAAGCTGCCACCATTTCTCACCCAAGGAATAACGTATCTTCTGCCAAAAGACCGCAAAAATACACACGATCCATCAAAATATCGACCAATCACTTGCCTCTCCACATTATACAAGCTGATAACATCCTGTATTACTCAGAGAATTTCTTCCCACTGTGAAGGATACCCCACAACAGAAAGGGTGTACCAAAGGAGCCATGAGATGCAAGGAACAATTAATATATGATTCAGTCATCAGCAATCAAGCTTACTCTAAGCAAAGAAACCTCTGTACTGAATTTGTAGATTACAAGAAGGCCTTTGACTCCGTACCGCACGAGTGGCTCCTTTTTATATTAAAGATCTACAAAATCGATCCTTACTTGATAAAATTTCTACAGCACGCAATGGGGCTGTGGAAGACCAAGATCCATCTCAATGAGGGGACCACCAATATACCGATATAGTTCCAATAAAATGAGGAATATTTCAGGGTGATTCCTTGAGTCCTCTGTGGTTCTGTCTAGCTATCAACCCTCTCTCCAACCGACTAAACTCCACGAGATATGGATTCGCTATCAAAAACGGCAACCAAGAAGCAAGTAGGGTTAACCTTCTTCTATATATGGATGATCTAATACTAATAGCCGATACCAAAAACCAAATGGATCAGATGCTTAAAATAGTGGAGGAATTCTCCAGTGATGTCGGAATACAGTTTGGCCTGGATAAATGTCGTACTCTCACCATGGTAAAGGGAAAAATACAGCAATAAAGCCAGGAGATTCAGGCAATGGGAGGAGGCGAAAACTACAAATACTTGGGGATGAAGCAGGCTCAACGCATTAGTCATGCAGCGATGAAGACAGATATAAGGGAAGAGTTTTTTAAGAGAACAAAAAGGCTTCTGAGAACGAAACTGAACCGCAAGAACTTGTTCAAAGCAATTGATACCTACGTCTGCTCAGTTCTGTCCTACTCATTCGGCATTGTAGACTGGAGCGTTACTGACATCGAAGGGCTACAGCGCAAAATCAGAACCCAACTTACCAAAACACTTAAACACCATCCAAGAAGTGCGGTAGAGCGGACCACTCTACCACGACATCAAGGCGGAAGAGGTCTGGCAGATATTGGGAAAATAATGGATCAACAAATAACCAACTTAAGGGAGTACTTCTGCAATAAAGCCCAAACTTCAGACCTACACCATGCTATTTGTGAGGCAGACCACTCCACTTCTATAAGATTGAGGGATCAGAATGTTCCACAACACCACAAGACCAATGAAGAAAAGCTACAGATATGGAAGGAAAAACCTCTGCACGGACGACACCTGAACAAGGCAGCCCAGGAACACGTCGACAGTTTTGCGTCGAACTACTGGCTCATCTCTGGATAGATGTTACCTGAAACGGAGGGATTTCTACTGGCAATCCAAGATCAGGTCATACCAACTAAAAACTACCTGAAATACATAATTAGAGACGACTCAGTACAGGCAGATAAATGCAGATATGGATGTCAAACAGCAGAAACGATCCAACACATCACGGGAGAATGCCAGATGTTTTCTGCAACAGAATACAAGGAGAGGCATGATGCAGTGGCCAAGATCCTACACCAGGAGTTAGCGGTAAAACTACAGCTTGTCCAAAACGAGAAGATCCCATATTATAAATATACACCACAGACAATCTTAGAAAGCAACCACTATAAGATGTACTGGGATCGGACTGTTCTTACTGATCAGACGGTGTCCCACAACAGACCGGACCTTGTAGTGGCTGACAAGAGGGCCAGGAAAACGACTCTGACAGATATAGCTATACCAAATAACAACAACCTTCTAGTAAAGCATGCTGAGAAGATAGCGAAGTATCGAGACCTCCAGGAGCAAATAAGAACACAGTGGAATATGGACAGCATCGAAACCATGCCGACTATTGTTTCAACAACAGGAGTAATCCCAAACAAGCTTTTGGAAAACCTTAGAACACTAGACGTACCCCAAGATCTCTACAAAGATATACAGAAAGCAGTGCTACTTTCAACAAGCCGAACAGTCAAAAAGTATATGGGTAATCAAAGAAGAACCCCACAAGCCCAATAACACGGAAAGGGCCCCCACAGAGCTCAATCCTTTTGATATCGGTGATATCTGGGATGAGTGAATTTTCCCCGTAGAGGGAGTGCATGACAGGTCTCGCGACCTGTCAAAAAATCATACTAATAATAATAATACTAATAATAACAATACTAATAATAATAATAATAATAATAATAATAATAATAATAATACAAGCTATAATGACTCAATACAGGATCCACTCAAGACAAGATGCAGAAAATATCTCCCCACAACAAGGCCTTGATACATTAAAACAGAAACTGTCCGTAAACGCAGGCCGTTTGAGACGATACAAAGCCAGTAATGCGCGGAGACAAGACAACGCCCTATTCCAAAGATCGGAAAAAGCTTTCTACAGGAAACTAAATGATGGAGAGAAAGAGTAGGGAAGCACCTATCCAACAAAAGAGGCAATAGACCAATTCTGGAAGGACCAGCTAGCCAGACCTGCAAACTACAACGTTAACGCTAGTTGGATTCGTGAAGAAAATGTAATCTCCCAGAACTACAACGAGATGAAACACGAACCATTCACAGCGGCAGAAATATCCGCCATCACCAGGGAGTTACATAACTGGAAAGCGCCTGGCCCGGATGGAGTACATAATTACTGGATTAAGAAATTCTGGTGCGCGCATGGGAAACTGGCTGCATTAATTATTAATGAAACTCTGAAAGACCCCTTAAAGCTGCCGCCATTTCTCACCCAAGGAATAACGTATCTTCTGCCAAAAGACCGCAAAAATACACACGACCCATCAAAATATCGACCAATCACTTGCCTCTCCACATTATACAAGCTGATAACATCCTGTATTACTAAGAGAATTTCTTCCCACTGTGAAGGATACAACATTATAGCTCCACAACAGAAAGGGTGCACCAAAGGAGCCATGGGATGCAAGGAACAATTAATAATTGACTCAGTCATCAGCAGCCAAGCTTACTCTAAGCAAAGAAACCTCTATACTGCCTTTGTAGATTACAAGAAGGCCTTTGACTCCGTACCGCACGAGTGGCTCCTTTGCATATTAAAGATCTACAAAATCGATCCTTACTTGATAAAATTTCTACAACACGCAATGGGGCTGTGGAAGACCAAGATTCACCTTAATGAGGGGACCACCAATATTTCCACCGACATTGTTCCAATAAAACGAGGAATATTTCAGGGTGATTCCTTGAGTCCTCTGTGGTTCTGTTTAGCTATGAACCCTCTCTCCAACCGACTAAACTCCACAAGATATGGATTCGGTATCAAAAACGGCAACCAAGAAGCAAGTAGGGTTAACCATCTTCTATATATGGATGATCTAAAACTAATGGCCGCTACCAAAAACCAAATCGATCAGATGCTTAAAATAGTGGAGGAATTCTCCAATGATGTCGGAATGCAGTTTGGCCTGGATAAATGTCGTACTCTCGCCATGATAAAGGGAAGAATACAGCAAAACCCGTTCGTTATGCAAGATGGCCAGGAGATTCAGGCAATGGGAAAAGGCGAGAACTACAAATACTTGGGGATGAAGCAGGCTCAACGCATCAGTCATGCAGCGATGAAGACAGATATAAGGGAAGAGTTTTTTAAGAGAACAAAAAGGCTTCTGAGAACGAAACTGAACAGCAAGAACCTGTTCAAAGCAATTAACACCTACGCCTGCTCAGTTCTGTCCTACTCATTCGGCATTGTAGACTGGAGCGTGACTGACATCGAAGGGCTACAGCGCAAAATCAGAACCCAACTTACCAAAATACTCAAACACCATCCAAGAAGTGCGGTAGAGCGGACCACTTTACCACGACATCAAGGCGGAAGAGGTCTGGCAGATATTGGGAAAATAATGGATCAACAAATAACCAACTTAAGGGAGTACTTCCGCAACAAAGCCCAAACTTCAGACCTACACCATGCTATTTGCGAAGCAGACCACTCTACTCCTCTATAATTGAGGGATCAGAATGCCCCACAACACCACAAGACCAATGAAGAAAAGCTACAGATATGGAGGGAAAAACCTCTGCACGGACGACACCTGAACGAGGCAGCCCAGGATCACGTCGACAGTCATGCGTCGAACTACTGGCTCATCTCTGGACAGATGTTTCCTGAAACGGAGGGATTTCTACTGGCAATCCAAGATCAGGTCATACCAACTAGAAACTACCTGAAATACATAATTAGAGACGACTCAGTACAGGTAGATAAATGCAGATATGGATGTCAAACGGCAGAAACGATCCAACACATCACGGGAGGATGCCAGATGTTTTCTGCAACAGAATACAAGGAGAGGCATGATGCAGTGGCCAAGATCCTTCACCAGGAGTTAGCGGTGAAACTACAGCTTATCCAAAATGAGAAGATCCCATATTATAAATATACACCACAGACAATCTTAGAAAGCAACCACTATAAGATGTACTGGGACCGGACTATTCTTACTGATCAGACGGTGGCCCACAACAGACCGGACCTTGTAGTGGTAGACAAGAGGGCCAGGAAAACGACTCTGATAGATGTAGCTATACCAAATAACAACAACCTTCTAGTGAAGCATGCTGAGAAAATAGCGAAGTATCGAGACCTCCAGGAGCAAATAAGAACACAGTGGAATATGGACAGCATCGAAACCATGCCGATTATTGTTTCAACAACAGGAGTAATCCCAAACAAGCTTTTGGAAAACCTTAGAACACCCACAGAGCTCAATCCTTTTGATATCGGTGATATCTGGGATGAGTGAATGTTCCCCGTAGAGGGAGTGCATGACAGGTCTCGCGACCTGTCATAAAATCATAATAATAATAATAATAATAATAATAATAATAATAATAATAATACTAATAATAATAATGCTAATAATAATTTTAATAATAATAATACTAATATCTAATAATAATAATAATAATAATAAAATGTCTTTATTGCATAAGATACCAAAGGGGAAGTTAAAGCCAAGCTATTTCAGTTAATCTAACCTCACTTACACTTAACCAAAATAAACGAAAAGATAATTATTTCTCGAGCAAAAATAAAAAAAAAATAGTTATTTTACGTATCCTGAGGATTTTTGATCCTTTTTAATCAAATCTAATCGATTAAGATCTTCAAAATAAACTTTTAAATTACTCCGACATGTTTATCATAAAATCATGTAGGTTAAGAAAAAGGCTTAACAGAAACTGACACTTTGAAAAGTTTTAGGGAATATTTAAGTAGTTGTTGGGCTGCCAGTCGACAGAGTATCTTGAAACTGTAAAAGAGAAGTCTCTAACTTTGGGTAGGTTTACACACGATTTGCTTAGATTATGTTCTATGTTTTTCGTAAATTTAATAATACCTACCAATTAGATATGGTTTATTATTATCTTAATCGATACTCGGACGGTAAGGTACCTTTATTCAGCATTTCGCAGCATTAAAGTTTCGTTTATATTTTGTTACATCAATTTGGAAAATGATTTCAAAGCTCAGTACCAATGTAACATTTTCAACCTAATAAAGTCGTAACTACTCTTCAGAAGGATATCAACATCAGACAATACAGTAAAACCTATATTACATGCTTTAAAGACTACCAAAATCAAATATTTACTTCTGATAGAAAGTTTTATTTGTTGCAACGCGTAGGGTTTTTTTTAATAAAAGAGGTGATATGACTCTTATTTATCCCTTATTATCAACCTGTTTTCAAAATGCAGATTTCGTATTAAAAACGCTTTCAGGAACAAGACCTCCGCCTTCCGATGCCGTTGTAAACTCAGTAAACAAATAGAGGAGATCGAATTACAAATAAATTAAACTAATAGCTTAGACAGATCAGGTAAAGTAACAAATAACAGTTTCGAGTCCTGCGATCGGATTATACAGATCGGATTTTGATAATAGCTGTTAATTTTAAAAATCTTAAATATCGAAATGCAGTGGTGTAGATTTTCTCATTCTATTGATTAGCGAATGAAGTAAAATACTATTGGCATTATACGAGTTTGAAAAGTGAGAGATCGGAAGGGGTAGGGGTGAGGGGGAGAGGGGGTTGTGCAATTAACTGAAAAATAGGTTACAATTTTTAAATAAATATCCCTACAACGTTTGCGGTTTACGGGGGTGGGACAGCCTTCCCTGCATACCCCCTCTCCCGTAGATCCGCCACTGTTCTGAGGGCAAATTAAAGTTTGTTACATTATTGTTGTCAATACCCAAAACTTTCTGTTGTGAGGCTTTTAATATCTGAAAATTAACATTTCTGATACACCTTTACGAACACGAGAGGCCAAAACTCTGTTATTGACTATGCAATAATACAGAGGAACATTCACCCTGCGAAGATACCAGACGTCAGAGTCCTTGCATCAGCAAACACTGGAACTGATCATAACCTGGTATTAAGAAAAATACAATTTTTCGTGCAGTACATGCACAAAAGAAAACCAGAACAGGTACAGAAGATAAATATCGACTCCCTATCAGACCACAATACTAATTACTTGTATCAAAGGAGATTGGAACAAAAAATAACAAAATGCAGGAGAACGACAATGTGGATACTGCATGGAGGAAGCTATCCTTAAACATCATTAACGCTGCAGAAGAGGCTTTAGGAAAGCGAAAAGTCAGTATAAACAATAGGAAGAAAACAAAGCCCTGGTTTATGCCAGGTGTCAAAACCCTAGCAGCAGACAAGAAAAACGCATACCTACTTAAAATACCTAAGTAACACAATCACCTACGAACTGTACAAGGCAGAGAGGAATAGAGTAAATGCAGAGATCAGCAGGATAAAGAGAGACTACTGGAAGAAATTCTCTGACGACATGGAACGAGACTTATATGGGGGACAGAGGAAAGTATGGAATATGCTGAGGAATCGTAAAAAACCAATCATCGAGTACATTCAAACGTCAGCAATCACAATAAGAGAATGGGAAACACACTTTCAGAAGCTTTACACAAACAATGACGATGTAGAAGACCAAGTTATGGACAATCAGGCCGATATACCACAACAAAACCTCGACCAGGGACAACCTATTACAAAAGAAAAAGTAAAACAAACCATCTCCAAACTCAAAAACCGTAAGTCGCCGGGAACTGATCACATCACAATAAGATGATTAAACATGGAGGAGATACTCTGTTAGACGAACTACATGTACTCTTTAATATGATACTAACCCTCAAGAGGGTACCCGACAAATGGAAGGAAAGCATTACCATACCAATTTTTAAAAAAGGTGTAAAAAGCGACCCAAAGAACTACCGAGGAGTCAGTCTGCTGAGCGCGGTGCTAAAATTACTTAACGAAGAACAACAGGGATTCAGGCCCAATAGATCCACTATCGACGCAATATACGACAACAGAACTGAACACAAACAACAGGACATTTATTAAAGTGGGCACCGAGCTGACGACAAAAATACCCACAAATACCGGCATAAGACAAGGAGATAGTCTCAGCCCGATACTCTTCAATCTGATAATGGACGAGATAATCAACGATGTTATAGGGATATAGAATGGTAAATAAAGAAATCAAAATAGTCTGTTACGCCGATGACGCGGTAATAATAGCTGAAAACGAGGACGAGCCGCAGAGGCTGCTATACAGGTTCGAACTATCAGCGAAGAAGTGGAACATGACTATATCATCTCAAAATACACAGTCCATGGTGATAGCTAAAGACCCCATAAGATGTAAGCTTGTAGTCCACAACGAAAGCATTGAACAAGTGATGAACTTTAAGTATCTGGGAGTCGATGTTACTATAGCGGCAGAAACCTTAGAGATGAAGTTCGAGGACAAACCACCAAAGCAGCTATGTTATCCGGCTACATGAGGGACATTATTTGGAGAACAAGCACATGAGCATCCGCAGCAGGGTGCGAATATATAAGACCTGTGTGAGACCAATAATAAACTATGCCGCCGAAACAAGGGCAGATACCACCTACACGAAACGCCTTCTTCGCAGTACAGAAATGAGAACTTTAAGATCAATTACAGGAAATACACTCTTCGATCAAAGACGAAGTGAGGAGATAAGGAACGAGTGTGGAATCCAAGATATCGTGTGATGGACCAGAGACAGACGCAGAGATGGAGAGACCATGTGGAACGAATGGCAGAGGACCGCCTGGCAAGGATAGCTAGGACTGCAAACCCCAATACCGGAAGACTACCTGGGAGACCACCCAAACGCTGGTATGACAGCTAGACATCCGGTTCTCAAGATTGAGGCCTCGCGTCGAAGAATACAGGACATCAGAAGAAGAAGAGAGAAGATATTTCTAACGTGCTTTAATAAGCCCGAGTTGGTAAACCTGAAGCAAAAAAATATTACCTTTCCTATCTAAGTTTTTCATTATCTAAAAGAGCTTTCGGTTTAACTTACTTCGTGTTTTATTAATTTTCACTTCTCATCAGACACTTTACAAACATACTTTAATTGATGATGCAATATATCAAAGACCTATTACAAATTGCATACCTATTAACAAATTACAAATTATTGTGCTTTCTGTTATACCGGAAGTTGGAACGCCAACTTAAATATTTAAAACCGATTATGGAAACGTGAAACGTCTATCCATCTATAAAGAGTTTCCTATTTCCACAAATTACGTACCCCAAAAGTGAGTGTCAAAGAAAACCTTTTTAACCAAATTCACCCGGTAAAAACTACGTTATCTACATTATTATATTAAGTAATATAGAAAACCATCTACTACACTGACAGTTTGAAACCCTTTTTTAATTCGACGATTTTGTACCTAGGTATAAACCCAAGTGATTTAACTCTGTCACTCGAATTATTTTAATTAACTCAGTGACAAATTAATGTGCTTCGACGGGGCATCTCAAACCATTCCCGAAATGTCACTAATAGATGTCCATTATCCAAATTAGAATACCGTGTTAAACTTTCAAAGCTGTTTTGGTTTTGGAGATAAACATTTAATTGTTTATTTATTAAATTGATTGGACTAATTTGTATTGATTTATGTGGAACCATTTAGTAGTACGGGGTTTCTTTTAAAAGTCTGAACTATAATGTATATTGGCCAACAAATAGACTCAAATTAGTTTGGTAACACTGCCACATAATTCCTTTAACCCTTCCATAGATATTCAAGAAAACTTGGATCAATAGGAGTTTACTATTTTTTAGGATGCGATACCCTTCTAATTTTTGCAAGGCATTTTGTATTCATTATAATTGTGTTGCTGTCAAGTTAATCAATGTGGGAGTTGATTCATCTTATGGTGCCGTCTTACTCCGGAGGCGGCTACCATCCTGGATATTATAATCTTTGATACCGCGGCTCTGAACAGCTGCATGGACGTACAGCCAAACCATCCTCTTAAGTTATTAAGCGAAGATGTGCGTCTCTTATCTTCTGATCTTTTACCTTGTAGTTTTTTTTCCATTATAAGTTAAAATATAATGTAACGGACTCTCCTCATGATATGACCAAAACATTTCAGTTTCATAGATTTCATTTAATTTATTATTTCTCTTTCTGAATTTATTCGTCTTGTTAATTGTTGGGGTCTAAGATAATTGTTTCCATAATTTGCCGATAGATCCACATTTGAAACGATTTTAGTGGTATTTTTTATTGTGGCTTTATTAATAATTTTCCAAGCTTTTATTCCATATACCTAATAGAATTGAATCACGTAGCATCTTGTCAACCATAGTCTCAGTAAAATGAAGTTATTGTTGGTATTAGCATTAAATAATTTGATGATCAAAGGCATTTATAAGTATATACTATCTCTTTTGAAACAATATCCCTTTGTCCTGTTCTATTCTACTGTTGAGTTGTATTTATCATTAGTCCGTATTCCTCTGATTTGTTACAGAATACGCTTATGTATTATCTCAAGGAGGATTCTAGATTCTTACAAATTATTTAAGATTATCCTTTTTGAAGGTCCGCAAAATATTTCAAATGTGATTATTTATTTGCTGTTTTAAAAATTTGATCGACCAAAATATAAAATTTGTATATAGCACAGCTTGTTATAAATTTTAAAACGAATCTGGGGAACACAACAACAAACATATTAGGAGCTCCCCTGAATCAGTGCCGCAAAAAGTTTTCCTGGATGACTCTGGAGAACAAAAACGCTTAAGTGATTCTAAATTTAAGTTGTTTGCAGTATAGGAGAAAAAACATTGAAATCAGTGTGTACTTACATTGGGCCAAAGGTGGCTAGTTAAGGACTACAGGAACTACGATAGTGTGGGAAGATATTGGAATTACTGTAATAAAAAAAGAATCATACAATTATGGGGGTCCGTCTATCACACAACCAGTAGCGACTCCTCTTAAATGGGAAGGGTATCATTAATTAGTTTAGCTTTTGTTCCTATATTTTCTGTATAAATAGTTTATTATTTCTTTTAAGCGATAGCGCAAATATTTCTTTATGCAGTTTTAGATGCTCTGAAATGATGAGTAAAAATAAAACTATTTGTCAAATTTGTGGGATAAAATTATTTTTTTTAGTTAAGAACTTTAATTTCATATATATAGGATTTACTGCTCAAATTGGTTTACCTCCTTTTCTACAACCATTATTTTCTAGTAGAAATTTTGATGTCGTCTGAGATTCATATTAATAAAACTCCAAAATATATTTTTATGTACCTAGTTGTACCACAGAGAACAGGTTGGTTTTCTGGGGTTGTACTACAATGTAAACCTATTCAACTATATTACACTCTCGGTATCTCCTTGGCCTTGCACCAGGATCGATATGAATTATGAGCGGCGATAAATGTCGATATCAAAAAAATTGAAATAGTATCGATAGCAGACATATTTCTGCACGCGACATGGCATTCCCGGCTGTTAACATCGCCATAAACAACGCGAATCATATGAACCTGTCAAATGAGCGCAGTTGTGAGTTTATTAAGCCATATCGACCGTGTCTTACGGGTTTTTTAGTGTAGAGGATTCATCAGTTTTGATTTTATAACTTTTTTTTTAATCGATTGCTTGACTATCTTTTATACTATACCAGTAGCTATGAGCTTCCTTTTGCTATTTCTTCTTGACTATGGGGGATGAGGGAGATTTTTTCCTATGTTCCTAATAATATTGTTATTACAGAATAAATATTTAGAAGAAAACAAGAACACTTAATTATTAGTTACATGGAAATATTATGCGTGATATATATAAAAATCCACAATAAAGATTTTAAATAGGTAGGTACATCATGAAAAAGAGCTGCTCAAATCACAAAATACATATATTTTCGGGTTTTTATGCGAAGAAACGGAGGGGCAAAAAGCTAATAAGCATCTCTTTACGCGATTTTTTTTTCTTTCAATTTGGGTTTATTTAAGCCTCAAGTCGATTTTTTTACTCACCCAAGATAAAAACAGGATTTTTGGTCACGAGAACAA
This sequence comes from Polydrusus tereticollis, assembly GCA_963920685.1. Classification (NCBI taxonomy): domain Eukaryota; kingdom Metazoa; phylum Arthropoda; class Insecta; order Coleoptera; family Curculionidae; genus Polydrusus; species Polydrusus tereticollis. Next base: position 139,382,650 of record OY987327.1, read on the forward strand.
CAAAAAAATACCGATTTTCAATACAATAATGTTATATAGATTGCTTTGGAAAAATACTATGTCGGGTGCCTTAAAAATGTAAAATATGGATTGTAGGTAAAATTCGGCGTAACATGAATATTAACGTGCGAAGGGCGGCGCCGGCGTCGCCGGCGAGCCAGTGGATTTCTAATGCAGGACCAATAAGGTCATAATTATTATAATCATATTATATCACTATAATCAGATCAAAATATGCTTTATTGTCATAAAGTATTATTTTTATCGACAAAGCCTTTTTTTAAATTAAATTAACAATAAAAAATAATAATATAGTAAAACTTAAAATATCGAAATAAAAAAAAATGCAATTAATTCCGACAGAGTATCACCAAAATATTTATCTAGAGTATAATAAGTTTTTTCCAACAATAAATTTTTAACGTTTTTTTTTTTTAATTTGACATTTGCTTAATAAATACTGGAAGATAATTAAAACTTTTTTAGAATTATAAAATATGGATTTTCTTACAAGACTTGAAGAAGGAATAGGTAAACATATATTAAAGGTTTGTCTTGTATTATAAGTATGTGAATTAATACTATTTCTATGCTTTTTATGAATCAAACAGACTGTCTCTAATATAAAAGTTGAAGTTATAGTGTTAAAATTTTTGGTGAGATAAATAGAGTTTTACAAGAATCTCTAGATCTAGCTTTGCACAAATATCTGATAGATCTTTTTTGTAAAATAAAAATTGAATTTAGAATATATTGTCTTGAATTTTCCCAGAAATAAATTCCATGTCTCAAAAGAGAATTTATTAAAGCAAAATATACATTTCGAAGAACCGCCATATTCATTTTATGCGAAAGGACTTTCAGGGTATAACATCCTGAAGCTAATTTTCCACATAACTTTTTGATACGTTCATTAAAAGAAAGATTTTAAGTAATATTATTGACAAGTGATTGCTCACAATCCTTTGACGTAGTATGTTGAGGTTTTTATATATTTTAGAAATTTTATTTAGAGAAATTAAGAAACCTGGGTACTAGTGGTTTAGTATTGAGTGCTATCTCTTGTATTTGAGTAAATATCATAAAAACTAAGGACCAACTCAAAACGAGGGACCAGTTAGATGACCTTTATTCTATCAAACCTCTTATGATCTCTCCTCTTGTGATCTTTAAGTCTTCTGTCCCTAGTAGCATCCAAATTGACCAAATATTAAGGCAACATATATGCAATATTAATTCTTGTCGCAATATTGTTAACATACCCTCAATATTTATTAAATATTGTGGTTTCGTAAATCGCAATTTAAAAAATACATTTTTCTTAACATTTATTTATTATTTTAGAACATCACTTATATTCATATTTAATTCTAGTATTGCAGAAGTATATTTTCAATGTTGAGAAAATATTAATTTAGCATAACCACCTAAGCACATTTTAGACACATGTGTTAAATATTTATGAAATAATATATGAATTAATTAAACTTATGTATAAAACATATAAAAAAATCACATATGTTTTCTTTACTTAGAAAATATAATGATATGTTGAACTCTTGTTAAAATAAAATATTGCATTATAATTATATTTTCAATTTACTCGTTCGCAATATTTAATAAATATTGTGTTTTATTAAAATAAAATGTTTAATATCCAGGGTGCTTCGGAAGTACAGTACGTAACTTAAGGGGGTGACTCTTTATGATATTTTAAGGGAAAAGTTCATATGAACATGTGTTCGGGGTTGCCCCGTTTTTGATATACAGAGTGTTAAAGTTTTTTAAAAGAAATCTTTCTTCGTTCTTCTAATTTTCTTAAATATTCTCTTCCCGATTTTATTGAAATTTGGTACCGTTATTCATATTAATAAGGGGCTTAATTGGCCTTAACTAGATTAAATTTATTAAGTCCAGTGGCGTCCCGGGAAGCACCTTAACGAATATTATTGAGAATAAAATGTAGGTATTTTTTTTTGTGCATGCAATAAAGTAGTTTTTATTTTTTCTCTCGAAAACGAAGATACGAGAATAATTCGTGAAACAAAGAAATGAGTAAAACGTCAGGGGCCTATATTTTTTTGTCAATAATATTCGCTTAGGTGCTCTCCGGGACGCCACTGGACTTAATACATTTAATCTGGTTAGGGCTAATTAAGCCCCTTATCATTATATGCTTATATTATTGCATGTTGAGAAAGTGCTGTTAAGTTTTGATTGACATTTTTAAAACTATTTTTATGTTATTTAATTCTGTTTTTTATGTATTGTTTTGTTTGTGCAATGTGTGTTTTTGGACATTCAAGACAATCAATTTTATATATTCAGTGGGATTAGTCCAGTTTGGCAGTTTCAACTTTTAATATTTTTGTATTATTGATTGGTTTTTTAGCTACGCTAACTTTATACATTTTTAAGGTTTTTTTTATTTTATTATTAATTTCGGGGATACATGGTCGTGAGATGTTATTATAGGGTTCGGAGATTTGTTTTATTTGAATTATAAATTTTGTTTATTTGGGTCTTAATAATAGGTTCATAGAATTTTTTAGGATAATTATTACTTTTTAGGATATCTTTAATTTTATTTATGTTGTTATGTCTATTAAACTTTTACGATCCTAATAGTGGCAGGTCTTTTTAGGACTCTTTAGGATTTTTTTTAATTTTCGTCGGCCTACTTGCGAACAGTTGCATATAATAGGTAGCTTCTAATAATTAAAGAGCATCTGATGACTGTTGCTAAAGAAAACGTTTTATATAAAACGTGTAACCAAAATCTGTTCTAAGAAAATGCAATCGAGTAACGCGCATGCATGTTTTGAAGTATATGTATTGTTTAAATGTAGTCTTGCCTAGTAAATTTTTTAGAAACGATGTACCCAATGGCTTGATACATATTATTTTTGACAAGTTAATAATTAATGGTCAAGATAACTTTATTTACAAATTTTTTTATTTATTATACAATATTGAACTTCATTCGAAACGAGCACGAGCACCGGACGTTTCCCGACGATTTAATTTAATAGTCCGGAAGGTTACCAAATATCAATTCTCAATGTTAGAGAAGTAGTTATAATAATATATAAAAATATATAAAAAATAATACCATACATATTATAAAATATACCATAAAGTATCTATATGCCTTTGTTATTTGTTAACTATACTACTGACGTCATAACCAAATAAGCATGGCGGCTAGCGTTTTCGCGCGGACTTTCAAAATTGGAATTAAATATGCCGTTTTTGGCTACTCAGCGATTTAATTTCAAAAAAATAAAATTTTAGGCGGATCATTTATACCATATAGTCGCTGTCGCAAGTCGAAATCTTGTATCTCAGAAATGACCGTTTTCAGATACGAGTTAATTGGTGCAGGCGCATTTGAACCACTACTCTACACTGGTCCGAAAAATCAAATATATCAAAATCGTCGAAAATTAAGGTTAGAAGTTTTGACTTTAACAGCGATGATATACGCAATTTAAGACAATTTCCGAAAAATAATAAATAATATTAGATATTAAATAATAATTGCATACTCGTGAACAATCGCTATCGTTGGTGTGTGGTGCCGACTTGCAAAAGTATAAGCATAAAAACGCAAGAAAAGCTTTTTATTTAAGTGCCGAATGATATTCTAATGAGAAACATTTGGTTTAAACTTCCAAAAAGAAATCCAAAATCATTAGGTATAATCATCTAAAAGAAGTATATTTTTGTGAAGATAAGTCGATGTAGGTGTGATGTCTTAAAATATCAGTTTTCGTAATTTAGACGCGTTGGAATGGGGTTCCTATGGTATGTTTGATATTTCAGTCATACAGTTATTATTTGGCGGCTGTACAGACTCACAGCACATGCAGCTCTGATGTTTATGTATAAAGGGATTTATAAGACACAGTATTGGAAGAAACCGATGTGATATTGGAAGCTCAAAATAAATATGATATAACTAAAGAAAAAGTGTTTCAGAATCCTCCAAAACTTATACCTACTGCTTGAAAGTGTCCACAGTTGGAACTAAGTAAGTGAAACTACTTTGGAATTTAAACTATCTACTACTAAAAAATACAACATGCTTCCTCTTTTTAGAACTGAGTGGGTTGCAGAACAGTTAATTTTGGGTGCTACTAACTTCCTGGAGAAGCTTCAAGAATATACAAGGACCACATTCAAAACTTCAAAAAGTTATATATTATATTCTAAAAACAATATTTTACCTTTTTCCACAATTTTCCCAAATAAGTTCTTTCCCTTCAGAAAATTTCTAGTACTACAGTTCCATCGTTGGTTTCTGAATTGATACTGACACTCATTGATAGCTAGATTGGCTCCTTTCGCAACAGCTTCTAAAAGGCCAGTATTTTCTCTAGCCAACCTTCGCTGCTTCCGACGTAGCGTACCGTAAGCTGACGATGGGTCCAGGTATGATGCTCCAGGGGACATTGGGGATAGATTGTTTGGTTCACCAGCCTTAGCAATGCCCCTAAAATAATTAATACTAATTAATTCCTAAAAAGAAAACAGCATTGGTAACATATTTGTATTCGTATACTGGTTGCAAATTATGTTAAAGGTAATAACGGTAAGTTCCTTTATACGGGTACCAGACTTCTAATAGTAAAAAGTATCCTGTTCTAAAAATAAAGGCAACTCCAGCATTCTTAATAAACCTAATTTTATCCTAGCCCCTCTACTAGTAACAGGATTTGTCAAATTGGATCAATGGTTACGATGCACCATACGCAATGACCATTATGTTCTTTCAATATTCATAATTAATCTTAGTCCTTTAATGGTCTTGAAGTTTTACTATGTATATAAAAATTGGGTAATTTTTTGGTACACCCTGTAGAGTTTCCCGGTAAGAATTATAAATCGAAAAAACCTATAGTAGTAGTAGCTATATTAAAGTACAAGTTCTGTAAATAATCATTAATTTGAGCACATGCGTCTACGTTAGAACGTGTTGCTTGCGATTAGTTTTTTTTTCCTGTCAGAAGCAGATTTTATTATAGGTCAGAATAAACAAACAACAACATAAATTATCAACTTGTAAAAATAAAATATGTTTTATAATAGTATATTAGCACCGCTCGTACCGTAATTCGAAAGAGTATGTACCTACTATACTTTTACTACGACTTTTTTTTGTTTACTTTACTAATATAGCCAAAAATAATATCCAAAGTAAAAATGTTGACATGTAAAATTGCCTTTGTTAATACAGACATTTAAGACTTGTCCAGAGTGGGAGCGTCGAGCGACGCGGCGAGTTCGCGTCGCGTCGAGCGTCCTACAACGTGGTGGTCGTTTTGTGAAAAAGTATTCAGAGTGACAGCTGACAGCGCCTGCTATCAGAAGCTGTGAAGTCGCGTCGTCCAGTGATGCCAGGTCTCATGCTTTTGCATTATTTTGTCTCAAAATCTCATGCTACGGTGACAAATATAAATTATTATACATATTAATTAGAAATGTAAATATAAACCATAAGTAACAAATCACCATAACATAAATCATAAAAGAATTCGACTTACGTCGCAAAAAAGGTGTCGCCAAAAATGTATTTGGAATCGTTGGATCGTGTTTAATAATCGTAAAACTGCAACACCGCGGCTGGGATTCATCATGTAAACAAAGCAATGCACCCCTCAATGAATGCACCTAACAGTGTGTTATTTCCCGAAAACCATAATCGATCGAAATATTGGCTATGGCTACGTCTGATATTTACGTAATTGCTTTTAATTAATTTATACTGTCAACAAATAAATTAGCACTATGGTGCTAAGTGATAGCGATAGCAGTGGTAGTGAAACTGTTCAAAATCTGCCCGGACCTAGCTCTGCTAAGAAGAGAAAGATTTATAAACAACATTTTAAAAAAGACTGGGCGAAATTACCTGAGTTTTATTGGGTAGAATGCAGTAAAAAGGGAACAATGTTTGCCTGGTAAGAAGTTTTGGATATCATAATATTGTTATATTTATAATAGAGTCACTTAATTTTTTTTTTACAAAATATTTATCGTTAAAAACGAAAGTGATTTTACTTTCTTAGATTATTTAGTTTTTAAAATATCTTATGTTTCTGTTTGTGGAATAAAAATTTGTTAAAAACACCTACTAGTGTTTGTATTTCAGCCTATTAAAGTGCTAAGTATTTGAGTACTTTGTTTCTAAATTGCTTATTCAAGTCAAATCACGTTTTAATAGGTACTGAAAAATTTTAAATGAAAAAAACACCTGCAATAATTGAACCTTGCTAAAGGCTACAGCGACTATCGCGCCATCTCATGCTTTCTAGAAAGATTTCTCATGCATAATTTCTGTGGGACCTGGCAACACTGCGTAAAACATAATCAGTTTACACAACGACTCCAATGAGAGCAGTTCGTTTAATGTTCTAACTCGAGACACCATATTTAATAACACGGTGTTAATGAATATTTACATATTTATTTGGCAAATTCCACCATCTGTATAATAAATCAAGAATTTCGGAGTAAAGCCGATCCCTAAGGTTTCTATTTTTATATTAGGGTAATTTTGCATTCCATAGTGTAGGTCTCGTTTGGATTTCTTTCTCTGGGCCTATCTGTACCACTAAAAAGGCGTTGAAAATCAATACGAATTGTTTACGACGCCCGATGCTTCACAGACGCTAACACAACGCTGAACGTGCCGCTCTATTAACGCTGTCAACTCTGGCTCTTTGAATTGAAATGCATTGTTCGGTTTAAAGGTGCCCGCTTACTTGGACAAAGCGGCGCGTCGCGTCGCGTATTTTTTCCGTATTACAAAGTTACTTGTAAGTAAATGTATACCAATCTTGCGCGGCGCAAAGCGTGGCGAACCGTCAATCGACGCGCGAGAAGTCTTGAGAGCAACTAGGCGAAGTTTTACGCGACGCGACACTTCATGCCGCGCTAATGAGCGGTGCGAAGAGAAGAGAAGATCCCACATATTACTTATTCGTTGCCGTTCGTTGTCGATCATAACCCAACTGTACAGTGTGTTTGTTTACTATTGAAGTACAATGCGACTTTTCGTTACGCTTCTCGTCGCCTAAGTGTGCGGACAATACCTAAGCGACGCTTCCCCTCGACACGCTTCGCGACGCGATGCTTCGCCCTAGTAAGCGCGCACCTTAATTGTCGACAACGCGGAGCGTCGCTCCCACTCTGAACGAGCCTTAACATTCTCAAGGCGACGCGATGCATTGCAAGGGCAACTTTGTGCAAAATATTTATATTGAAAATTTTCATGATATTGGTAGCTCGCGGCCAATGTAATTGTGGATGTGTGACGCAATAATATTACGTGACTGTTCTTACGCACAGCTTGGCTCCTAACAATATTATAATAGAGTTTTACTGATAAAGTAGACAGTGCGTAAGTAGGTTCTTCCTAATATGAAAGGAGTAGCGAAAAGCTTATTACCATACTGAAAACGGTATCGAAAAGGCTTGATATGAAACAAAATAGCAAACAAATATTAGAGTTCTTTTGACCTCAATGAAATTGTGCAATTTAATTGTAGCACAGATACCATAGGTAAGGCTTTTACCAAGTAACCGTAATGAATATCCCGACCCCTATCTACTCTTACAACTCAAGATCATAGGAGCATGTGGACCGTACAGGGGCATATTTCACGCGACGCATTTCGCGTCGAACTATATAAATAGAATTTAAAAAGGCACAAATTACTACAATCGCCGACACGTTTATACATTCGTGCGCAACCCAGAGCGTTGATTTCGTCCACGCCACACGTTAGCGCATTTTCTTCGAGCGCGAAACGCAAGTTTAAAGGTGCGCGCCCACTTGGGCGAAGCGTCGCTTAGGCATTTTTCGCACACTTAGGCGACGGGAAGCGTAGCGAAAAGTCGCATTGCATTCTAATAAAAACAAACACCCCGTATAGTTGGGTAACGATTGACAACGAGAGGCAACGAATAACAAATAGGTATATCGGATCTTCTCTTCTCTTCGCACCGCTCGTTAGCGCGGCGCGAAGCTTCGCGTCGCGTAAGGAAACTTAGAGGGGACGCGCGCATACCACGACCGAGGTAGAATATGGAAGGAATGTTGAATATCGAAAGATTTATTAGTGAAAAAAATTAAAAGTATGGAGCAATCGAGATCTGAAGATAAAATGATGAACAAATAGATGTTGCTTTGTAGAATTCAAAGCCAGGAGGCTGGACTTAATTTACAAAAGGAAAACAAAATATCATCTTACAATTTTGAAGTACCTATGTACAAGGAGTAATAATTATCACTATAGTGTAGTTTAAAGATTGCGATTAATCCAGATTAAATGTATGGCTAACTACTTACAAGGCTGATATATAATCCCGGTATACCATCAACAAAAATTATTATACTACACAGGTTTAATGACCCACCAAAATATTATTTTTCTTAGAACATGTGCATTGTGCACCAGCAAAACTAGGGTTAGCCTATGGCAGTCGGAAGAAACTTCTTTTACCAGGGCGAAACCTTGGTACAAGGTATGCCCGGTAGATGTCATTACATGCATTTTAAAGGCATTTCTTATTAAAAATATTGCAGTGGGCCTCATTACCCTCAGGTACCTTATTAGTAAACAGTTGGATTCGTTTTACTCAGTTTAATGAACCACACATGTTCTTGTCTCTATTTATAGTGTAGGCAAATATTTATTAAAAAATCTTATTTGTGATTTCATTAAGTTAATGTGTTTTATAAAATTCGCCTAAACTTCTACCATAATGCCAACAGAGAAATATACATTCGTCAGCATACTAACACACCAGATTAGTGTATCTAAGAAACTAATTAATTTATTTCAACGTTTTAAATTGGACATAAAAATATTTTCCGTTCAATAAGAACGATTTCAAAAAGCAAAGTCTGCGAGCACCTGAGCAGCAAAACAAAATACCTCGAGAAGGCAAAAAGGTAACTATTTAAACCAGGTAATTAGTCAAAGAAGTTACAATGCCTTGCTTTAAATTTCCTCTGCATACCGCGCATTATTCACAGTGTGTTCGCAAAAAGTCGTTTTAAAATAACGTAGATATATTGTAGCTATTTAGTTAGTAATTCCTTTAAGTAACAAGTTTAGGATGATTTTATTAGTTTTTATTATTTGATTAACTTATTATGATATTCGGTTGATTTAATAAACTCTATTCTTGATATATTATTTTTTATGATCAAGCACGGTACTGCAGGAGACATCATTTATGGCGCTCTGCGAACTTGAACGTTGTTCTTAAATCTTTTGAGATTATAGTCGTTGGGGAATACGATCTCCGTTTCACAGATACGAATGGTCAACAAGAATATTGCGTTTTCTGTTGTTTAATTACTACTTTCACAATTGATATTATTAGACCACAATAAATACTGTTCTCTTGTCGGCAGCTAGATTTTACAATTTTTGTATATATTGAAGAAATAAAAAGTATTCTATATATAACAGTTACAAAGTAATTATATAAAACGATTTTATGATCAACTTATATAGTGCTTCAGCTTACAAAATGAAATACTTTTACAGTTGGTTTTTTGTACATTTCGGCAATATTTCTATTTTCCGTATACATATATTTTAAATTTTCCTCTGACGATACAAAAACCTTTATGTAACAGTACTTGTAGAAACAAGTTTGCTTTTTTGTAAAGTGTTATCTTACTAACCACTATATAACCATATTATAGGATTGTAATTATACTACAGTAAAAACCAGGAGTCGGCAACTGGCGGATCGCGGTGTAGATCCGTACTGCAGAAGGTTGAAAACTATACCATCAAAAAAATAATTTTAAGCTCTTACTAACTTATCCAATTTAAATAAAAAATTAAGAGATATCGTTCTATCTATATTAAATCTGTAGTATATCATGTTATTTTTACGAGAAAAAATTATAAAAATAATAATATTTTGCCACGTTTATTTCAAAATTACCTGCGGTGCATTAAACTTTCCAACTTTTTCTCGAGACCTAGAAAAAATTTTTCAAAAGTATCCGGACCCCACTATAAATTACTTGCCGGCTCCAACAGCATTTCTCATAAAATTAAAATGTTAATATGTTTTATATATATTTTATTTTTTAAACCAACTTAGTCAGCTTATGTTCATTTAACATAATTTAATTTTTACAACAAACATCCCTATATAAACCAGAGAATTCATACCTGAACAATAGTATATTGTATACCTAGTAGGAAAAGCTGAACATTTCCGGTAAAGAAATGATATTTCCTTATATTACAAAAAAAATATATTTATTTTAAGTTATTTTCCGTTGCCTAGCAACACTGAACTCCCACCAGTAGAAAAACAAAGCTAATTGCCGACCGATCTAAAAATGTCCCCGGCATGCGTGATTTTTCGGAACTTTAGCTCATGCGCAGTACGTCGGATTTCTACGATTTCTTGATATTTAACGTTTATATTTTCCAGAGCCGGTTGTCACTTAATTCTTTATATACACAGTATTTGGCGTGTTTATTGTGAGATTTCTTAGCGTTATTTTGAGTGATTTTTAGTTATTTCTTGTACTTTGTGGAAGTTTCGTTAAAAACTTATTACTAGATTAGGCTTTTATAAATAGTTTAGGTTTATTTAGATTATAGTGCACTGCAGTACCTTTAAGTTTAAGTTTGTGATGAAAAACAAATGTATTGTGTTGCTTTGCCAGCCACCGACCCAAATTCAGTTCTTCACTTAAGTACCTATTCTACTTAAAGTAATTTTAAAATTGTATCCCCGCATAGCATTTACCTTGCTTTCAACACAATCATGTATTTATTTAGGTAAATGTTTATTTTTTGGAATATTTAAGTTGTTCGTAGGTATACCTACAATAACGTTCAAGTACTTTAAAAAAATATATCCAACTGGACACAGTTTAAACTAGAAATAATAATATGTTATTTGTGTCCAACTTGTTTACTGATTTTTGGCAAATGAAAAGAAGCAAATCTGTTATATTGCTTTTAGTGGTAAATTGACCTGGACTAACAGTCCAGGTTATGTTGTAAGAGATTTGATTTACTCAGAGAATCAAAGGATCTAAAGTCCTGCGTGGGATATCCTTTTATAGTAAAAACGCTTTCCTAAATAATATAAAGTTAAAATCAAACAGACATGTTCGCTGCCACATGGTGTTATCCCATAGTTATTAAAATTAAAAATATGTAACAAATAAAACAAATAAATCTCAAAGGTTCCTTCGATGACACCTACGACGAATTAAAAATGCCAGTTTTCTTTAAAAATATCTCACTTTACACGTAAGTCTTTGAATTGTATAAAATAAATATAAAAAAATAAGATCTTGTTCTGTATTGCAGCCTTGAAAAAGGAATAAAATAATTCCGAAAGCTTGGCGTAGTAGAAAAGAGTTTTTCTTCAAACCGTTCAAACCCAGATCGATCCCCCAATATTACGATTTTCTTTTTAACTAGTCGATCAAGACTACCTTCCCACTTTTTATATATATATAATATGGATATTATGACATAATCATTGGTTTCGTGTTGTAACGTTTAGTACTTATGTTTTAACGCATAAATTTTGTTAGCACCTTCATTTTTTTTCTTGTAATTTTGAGCACGAAAAAAGCTTTAGCATCAATTATTGATAAAAATACTTTACCAATAGATGTTTCTTACCGATATATTTATGCTGACTTCTGTGTACTTTCAATTAAGTTTAGTTGGAATAACGTTTTTTTTTATTAATTTTTTCCATACTTATTAATATATTTATTTGTACTTTGTAATACTACACTCATGGTTGCCTATTTACTTTTCAGTGTCAATGTATGGATACCATACTAATTCACGGCGCACAATAGTTATTGAATGTCTAGTAGTGAAATATTTTAAAAATGCTTTTCTCTTTTTGCCACCCTTACAAAATAATTCACAGTATATATCTAATTATGCATTAATATTATGTGTCTTGTCAATACGGCTGCTAATTTACTGTTGCCTCCATATTTCAACGTAAAAACCTTTATTTTTGTTTCAAGATTACATATTACATCCAAATACTACTTTTACTACCCCTCTCTTGTTTTTTTTAGTGTGCTGAACATTAACATTTTTTTCTACTAAAACCTTAACTTTAGTTTTATAATATAAATAAATATATTGACAGCACAATTGTTTGTTTCACTGTTTTAAGGTTTTTATAATGCGCTGCATTAGAACTTTTCACAATTATATAATAACATGTTTATTTTCTCTCCTACAAAGTGCCAGGGCAAGACAGATGCACATGTTTATCAAGCCTACTATAAACATTTAAAACCTCCGTTCTGACTTACTTTTAATCTTAAAAAAAAAGTAATTTTCTAACAACTTTCGTCGTATGTTGTATAGAAAATGATTACTAATATAATAATATTAACTAAATTGTAATTCATATTTCAATTTCTGTATTTACGCCCCAAAATACGCAAGTCCTGAAATTTTCATAATTTTTTGCAGTGTATTGCTTCTTCGAGAAAATTGATGCATTCGATCTTCTTATACTTCATATTAGGTATACCAAGATTTATTATAGTTGCTTTTTTTTTTATAAATCAATACATATTCAAACACATTAAGTTAAATAATTTTAAAGCCGGACCTGACGTACACGCGAACTGCGCAGGCCTAGCAGCTCCGGAAACGCCACATGCTGGGGACTTTTCTGTAACACGGTATTGGCAATATATTGGTTATATATATGTGCCTAGCAACGACTAAGTGCAAGGAAATAATATTAATTTTTTTCTTTCAAAACTTTTATCAAAAATGTCAATATTTCTGATCAATTTTCGGAAAATAAAATTATTGTTTAGAGATCAGTGACGCAATTTTAAAAATCATTGAAAACATTGATAGTAATGTCGAAAAAAATAATATTTTGTCAATTAAGTTTTCTTGTATCTCTATTCAGTATCAAAAAATTGCTGATTAAGAATAATCGGTCCTGTCGCCATATCGTCAGCGTTAAAGAATAGTAGATTCTGTAACGAGGTTGGAATGAAAATTCGGTCCGAGTGGAAGATTCCGAACGCGAGCGTAGCGAGCGTGAGGAACCACGAGAATCGAATTTTCATTCTAACCGAGTAGCAGACTATATTTTCTCCACGACCAAAAAGTACGAATAAAAACAAATAAAATCTGTACAAAGCAATTAAGTTATTTATTCGCAATATTCGTAATTTCAGGTGGAGTATTATACAGTTCCATATCTGATTCATCCGATTTTTCACTCATTTTTTGACTTACACTAAAATTTGTCTGAAAATAATTATTACAACGCGGCCATTTTTATCTGACACTGACAGTTTCGAAATTCATGGCGATGTTAATTTTAGATATACATATACCTGTTGTAAAAACATATTGCAAACATTTTATGGGGAAATGTGATTTTATAAATTTTGAACGTTTTCACAACTGTAATCAAATATGAATAATTGCTACTTAGGGACGTTTGCTAGATAAAGGAATTCTTGCTATAATAAATCGGATTTTTAGTCTTTAATCTAAAATGTCATATAGTAGGTAGAAAGAAGACAAAAGCGAGACTTACGAGATCCATAGTAGTGGTCGCTGATGATGTTTAACTCTTCCAGGTTATTAAGAAATGTAGGTTAAGACAGTACTTTTTATATAACCGAAAACAATACTGGTCGATAGTTGTTTGACAGAGTCTTCTTTTCTGGATACAGTATTCCAGCAAGAAGAAACGTCTCCCTTTTTATAGGCTAAGTTAAAAAGCCTAGAAGATACCGGAATCCATTTATCGGTGCATGTCTTAATCACGATGACTGGATTTTGTCAGAACCAGGAAATCTTTTGTGTCAAGACCCTTCAAGATTCGTCTAATAGGGCGCTGCCGGAAAACAATCTCGGAAACTACCTATTCATCAGTAGGACTGTTTGATGAATTGGAAATTAAACGTTGAATGTAAAGAGAATAGGTACCTACACCAGTAAGTTTGCTATTTCTTTGACTGTGGTCGCAATAATATACCATCAGACGATAACTAAAAAAAACATAATGTGAGTAGGGTATGATTTTTCCGTATTTTCATATAGCCACGTCCTACATTTTTACTTTTTTTCATAACAAACAACACTTTGCTCAACAAATGTACCCATAGATATTTTTGAAAGTTCCATAAAATTTTCTTGAGTTAGTTTTTTGAGACCAATATCATAGCTGAAAAGACTTTAAATGTTTCTTTGTTCATGGGTTAAATTAACTTGACGTTTTCTTCAATAAGTATGAAAAATCCTTTGCACCAAGGTTTAAGAATGGTCATTGTGCTGCCTTAAAAATCAAAAAAAAAATTTTATATAGCGTGTTGTAAGTTTTAACCGTTCCAATACACATTAATAACCCTTGGCTGGTCTATCGTTTGATCTAAAATATAAATACTTTCTGTCCTCCGTCTTCGTATCTAGATCTGCCCCTTTTACCCTGTAATGTTTAGACAGCTGAAATATTACGGGTCTTAATAGCAAATGTTGGCCTCCTAAATAGTAACACTTCATTAGTAAAGTGAAATATTATTAAAACAAAACTAAATAACAATTTGATTATCTTGCCAATAGGTACTAACAAACTAACAAAATTTTGCAATAATTTCTGCATGAGCGCCATTCTATGTATTGGATTTTATAATTTGTCTAACAACAACATCTATCAGTCGGTCTAGCATCTGCTGTATTTGTCTAAACAAAACACCATCTTGTGATAATAATTATTAACGTATGGTTTCAGTATGCACTGGGACGTTTCTTTAGGTGTCTCGCCTGGGCGGCGATTTTCCTGCTGACTATAATAGAAATAAATTATACATCTTTCGATAATTTTCCGCCAGGAAGTCAAATTTGGTGTCAAAAAATACATGTGTTTACAAATTTGACAGACATGACGCCATTTTTAATTTTTTTTTAATGGCAACCCTTATTAATATCTACATGAATGAATTGCATTTCGCAATCCGATTTCAAAGACATATAGCTGCTGATATTTATTTTCAACTGTTCCGGAAATACGGGGATTCCTATATTGCCTTCATCGATCTTATCTTTTAAGTGTCGCACTCCTTTAATAAAAAGATATTTGAAGCTAACAACCCCTATTATTATATTTTTATCACAGTGACATAATTTCCCGTGGTCGAGCCATTTACGCTATAATCAATACAACATTTTCAGCTTAAGAGGTCTATTTATTAAAGGAGTCAGACACTTAAAAGACAAAATCGATGAGCAACTATATATTTTTGAAAACGGATCGCAAAAAGCAATTCACTCGTATGGTTATGGATGAGGGTTGCCATTTAAAAAATTCAAAATGGCGTTTATTGGTGTTTTTAATTTGTGAACTTATATAATTTTTGACATTAATTCGGCTTTCTTGTAGAAAATCACAAATCGGGTGAGACACTCAAAAAAATTACACTGTACATTAAAAATAAAATCCGATAAAAAGATTTGCACTACGAGAATTCTAAAAATTGATTTTTCTTACTAGATATTATTTTATTTTCTTGCTAATGAAACTAAACTAAACTAAACTATATTAAACCGTAATTAAAGCAAATGGGCAATTATCAAAAATTTTAACTTATTTCACATAACTGAGAAATCAACTGAATCAGTGGATATCTAAAAAACAATTCAGAAAATCTCGGTTCCCACTTATACAGTAGTAACACCGCATTTTTTGGTCGGTCCAGTAAAATAACTCTTCACAAGGAATTTCAGATAAAAGATTTAACTTATGACCTAATAGTGAAGAGTTTTTCCACATCCCGGTTGAATTAACGTACACATAGTTATAAACTGCCGGTCTACTTATTTCATTTACTCTTGTTAATCTTAGATTTAATCCAGACATGTTATATATGTATACATACAGTGTGTCCACGGATTGACTATTGAAGAGGAAATACTTTTTTATTTGTGGGTTTATGAAAAAAAGTTATTTTTCATAAAAACTCCTTCTTGTTCTCAAACGACCAAAAAGCATATTATTTTTCCAAATTTATATACTGGGTGTTCAGAATTTAGAAAAATATGAAAAATGCTAAGAACAAAGTACCCTTATGTGTAAAGATAGGATAAAAAGTAATTAGTAAAAGTTGTTGTGGTTGAAAACCTACGTCTCATTACCAAGTTTTGACTTATTAGCTAAATGTACAGAGACCGGCAAAAAGTTCCAACTCATAAAATATGATTTGATTTAAATTAACGCATTTTGCAAATTAGTTAGTCTTTAGAAGGCGTTATTCTGTAAAATCTTTATAGTATACGTTTCGATGACAATGGACGATTGTCATCGCGGAGCGACGTATTTGAGAAATTAAAAATGTTGTCAATGTCATATTGCTTAATTTATGACAGTGAAAAAAATGCTAACGTTAGAACAAAAAGTATTTATTGTCCAATGTTATGGTTCAGGAGAAAATATCAGTTAAATCTATTGTTTCAAAATTTAGAAGAACAGGAAGCGTTTTAAATATTAAAAAGAAGAAAACTCCTATCAATGAAAAAGAAAATGTTGGGGCAACTATTGCGCTGGATTCCGTTCGGCATTTTCCCAAAACATCGCTAAGGATCAGAGCATCCCAAATTGGAAACATTAGTAAATCATATTTGCAAATCATTTTTAAAGCTAATAAAGTCAGGCCATATAAACCTAAATTTATTCATACTATAGAAGCAAATGGTGATGCAAAAAGAATTGATTTTTGTTTATGGGTTGGTCAGAAATACTTACAAGATAGAAACTTTTTTCATAATATTATTTTTTCCGATGAAGCTACTTTCTTAACTAATGGAGTGGTTAGTTCCCAAAATCTACCTTACTGGTCAACTGAAAATCCCCATTTTCGAATTCATTGCAGAAGTCAGTACTCCAAGAAAGTTAACGTTTGGTGTGCAGTTACGTACAACGGAATAATTGGACCGTACTTCTTTGAAGCAAATATGAATCAGCATAGTTATTTAAAAATGATAAATACAATTTTTTTTCATTATTTAAATAATATGCCACCTATTGACAGGCGAACTGCATATTTTCAACAAGATGGTCATCCTGCGCATTCCACTGTATTGTGCGGGAATGGTTGAATCGACAGTTTCCGGAGCGCTGGATTGGGAGATATGGACCAATCCCTTGGCCGCCAAGAAGTCTCGACCTTACAATAATGGATTTTTACTTGTGGGGCTACCTTACCCAGAAAGTGTATGCATCTCAATTGGAACCTGATAATTTAAAAAATAGAATTGGAGAAGCGATTCAAGCTATCCCATTGCAAGAGATACGAAACGCATATACTTAAAGCATTTATTAAGAAAGTCTAACGATGCGAGGAGGTTGGTGGGGAAACCTTTGGATAGCTTTTTTTTGCTGATAACCTGCCTTTTTTCACTTACATTTGTTAAAGAAAATTTTTTACTCTTCATTCGTTCTTTAATAAATTCGTTTAATTATGAATAGTGTACGGTTTTATTTTAAAACGTATTGATTTTTTAATAATATGAGTAGTTACTTAGCCGTTTTCGACAATTCCTCGTATAAAGATAAAGATTTTACAGAATAATACCTTCTAAAGACTAACTAATTTGCAAAATGCGTTAATTTAAATCAAATCATATTTTATGAGTTGGAACTTTTTGCCGGTCTCTGTACATTTAGCTAATAAGTGAAAACTTGGTAATGAGACGTAGGTTTTCAACCACAACAACTTTTACTAATTACTTTTTATCCTATCTTTACACATAAGGGTACTTTGTTCTTAGCTTTTTTCATATTTTTCTAAATTCTGAACCGGTATACAAATTTGAAAAAATAATATGCTTTTTGGTCGTTTGAGAACAAGCAGGAGTTTTTATAAAAAATGACTTTTTTTCATAAACCCACAAATAAAAAAGTTTTTCCTATTCGATAGTCAATCAGTGGACACACTGTATATATATCTTTACTTTTCCCAGCGCCCCTTTAAACAATCGTACACAGGGTACATATTATTAGAATTAAAGTTCAGGAATGTGACTTTTCCGTGTTATAATTTTTTCAATAAAAACATTAATGTTGCTATAAAAGGTTAACTTTCCTACTATTTTAAGGGCTAGAAAGCTCTTCATATTACGAAAATTGAATGGATTTTCCTGAACAGTAAAATTTGTCATCGATTAAAACAAATGAGCATTGTAAATTTGTTTAAAAACATCAAGTTGGGCTATTTTAAACGTAATACCCTGTATATTAATGAATATCTTGACAGGGCTTAAAATTCCCTTTTCAAAAATAATTATATATTATGTATTTGAAATATTTAATTTAATATATCGTAGTAATCATGGATCAAAAAGAGTTAACAAAAATAGTTTCCATTAAAAAGAATTTTGCATCCGAAATACCATTCACTAAAAATAGTATATATTACATTACAAGACCTGAAAGTAGTACTTTACAGGACAGTGCAGGCAATTTCTAGAACGAACCGCGAGGCCAGTCCTGGAAGTCTGCGAGTCCTCTGAACGTACTTGCCGGATGTGTAATGTACAGTATTTTTTTACCAATCGACACAAGGCCAGTGGCGTACAAAAAATATTGGTCATGGCATACTATATTGGTATAGTTTTCGACAGTTTGAAAACTCTATAGTCAAAAAAATATTTAATAAATTGAAACATTCAGACTAAATAAAACAATTGAATGGTAATGAAAGAGTAACCATTAAAGTACTTTACCGGTCTCCCTTTTTTGCCTTTACGTCTAGAGCGATAAAAAAAGATATCTTCCGGTTAAAAAAATATTTAGGAAGTGCTTGCTTCCCGGTCGATTGAAAAAAAAACGTGTATTTTGTTTACTTTTAGCGGTCAGTCTCCATGTTTACAAATTTTTCACATGGATCTAGGATCTAGTAGTGTGAGACTCACAGTTTCGTGAATTGTGTGTATTTTGTTTTGACTTCTTGGCCTGGGTCGCGACTTGAAAAAATGGAAAAATTAATTGAAGCTGTCGACATAACTCAAATACACTGTCTGGAACTTCGCTCGTGAACTTAAACAACCGTGTATTTATTTTCTTACTTAAAACCTCCACGACTTGGCTTTCCTTTTTTTCGTAATTATGCATTTTTTTACTTTTCCTTTCTTTGCTATTGGGTAAGTAGGTACTGCAAAAAAATCTTTCTGTATTCTCAGAATAAGAGGGTAAATCTAAAAGTTCCTCGCTCGCAGTTATCATGGTAGCATACTAATAAGTCGGAGTCTGGACTGTGGTAAATATGTCGTACCTTAAAAATAAGTGTACGTGGCCTGCCTCTCGACCACAAATTGACCCCAGCTCATGCGCATACCACGTATGCTTAGAGAGGTAGTCCAAGTACACGTTTTTTAAGTTACCGCATATTTAACACAGTCCAAACCCATTGTAGTACAAAAAAAAGTCGCATTTTTTCGTTTGTTAATAAATATTTGCTTTGACTATAAACCTACTTCCCCCAAATCTGAGGAATTCTATACCCAACTGGACGATGAACATTTATTTTACAGTACTTTCTCAATAGCAAAGAAGGAAAAGAAAAAAAATATGTATTTACGAAAACGGAAAAGTCACAAAGAGTTCAAGTTAACAAAATGACTATGCGGAAGGTCACAAAAAAAGAGGAAGCATTATAAGAGGATAACTTACGTTAAGAATAAAAACAGAAATGTATTCAGTATACATGGTATTTAAAATATCTATGATGCTTG
Organism: Polydrusus tereticollis; assembly: GCA_963920685.1. Lineage (NCBI taxonomy): Eukaryota > Metazoa > Arthropoda > Insecta > Coleoptera > Curculionidae > Polydrusus > Polydrusus tereticollis. Next base: position 139,402,446 of record OY987327.1, read on the forward strand.
ACCTAAATACCGCATGTTACTTAATGACATGTACTTATGTAAATGGATACTTTCTAGGTTAATTTTACAGTTGAAAAGTTGAACCAACCTAAACAGGTCCTTAGTTTTATTGACGTGGAAATGTAATCTATATAAAAATGAATGTTTGATTATTTCATTCTTTGTCCCAACAAATATGTAAATACCCGTCAAATTACTATTTCGTAAACTAAGAACAAAATGTTTTTGTGGCTTGTTAACTTTTAAGCCATAGATTTGTCTCATTCTTCACATTTACGCTAAATTAATTTTTATTATTTTAAAACACATCTTTTCCACCTAACTTGCAAACCGATTTCACTTCTCTTGGCACTGTTGGATTAGTTAGTGCAACCATTTGACATTTTAAAGTGAGGTTGGCTGGAATGTGTGGTTAAACTTCCCCCTCGATATTAAAATTGACGTATTTTTGTAAAATTTTATTTGCCTCAAAACCAAGATATTTAAGGTGGTTTGTTTTGATATGAAAGCCTTGTATGAAAAATTTAATTAATTCATAGTAATCACATAATTGAGCAAGATTTTTTTAAACGAAACAGAATTTGAACAAATAGAAAATTTTATTATATATTTGGTAGGTTAAACAACGACAAGGACCTGCTATAGTCTGCACTGGACAATCAAGGGGTATAATGCGCTTAGAAATGATCAATACGTTGAACAAAATGCGTATTGATGTGGTTATATTATTAGTTGTCCGTAGTACAGTAGGATGAATGGCGACTAGGTTTGTGTCGTTTAAAATCAATTTTAGCCCGTGTTTTAGTGCGTCAAATACAGTTTTAGCACCAATTCACCATCATTTTAATAAAATGATGTAAGATCAATGCACATACATAAGTACAAAAAAGTTGGTGAAATGCGTTCCAATATCATTCATCTGATTTTAATGAAATTATGATGACGTATTGTGTGCACGCCCCCAAAGATTTCCAAATAAACTGAACTAACCTAAACTACTTTATAAACGTAAAAAAAAAAAACTGATACGGCTCGAGTACACAATGCAACGGTATAAGTGTGAAATAATTGCCTTAGAGCCATACCTACGTTACTGGTTAAAGAAACAGACATTTTAAAACTCAAAATGTGTGTTTTTGTATTATAATAATCTATACAAAAGCTTAATTTAGTATCTGTTTACGACGTTTTCGCTAAAAATCGAAAAAAACCTACTCTATATATCGACAAATAAGCATTTTAGACATACCAATGTTTTTCATTAGCCTTAGGATGGACCAACCCCTTTAGTCGTTATCCTGAAATACTATGGTAAGCTGAGAAGACTAGTTCTGTAGAATAGGTACATAAATGCAGACTAAATCTAAAAATCCGTACGAGGGAGGACGTCCAACAACCATACATCAAACACGCAATATACGGCAAGTGTTGCGCAGTAAATATCGCACTATGTTAATCGCGTTAACCAGTGCAGCAAAAGTTTCATGTCTCATGTTTTAAGTTTTATTCGAGAACATGTCGTCGCCTGAAGAAGATATTCTGATAGTAAGTAAGTAAGTAAGTTTTGCGACGTTGTAAATGAAGATCGATCTTGGATTAATCCTCAATTTGTTTATAATATAAGTTATATGAATTTTTTTCTTCAAACACGCAATAAATACTGCGGCAGGGTATGCACAAAATATCGCACGCAGCTAGTACTGCGCAACATATGCGTCATTCGAACCTGGTGTACGATGGTTAAATGCGGTAAAAGTATATGCGCGTTATTTACCTCATGCCGCATGTTGCTTTTGCTTATATCCTTGATGGACGGCCTGCCTAATTGTTGAACACACATATCCGCATATTTGTTTAATTATTACTTATTAAACTAGACATTAAAATGTTTATAAAAGAAGTGAATTGTTTATTATACAACTCGTCGAGGCGCGTCCTACAAACGGGTGTGACTCGGAGATATTATGGTGTATCGGTCGAAGGGCCGAGACACGGACGACACTCGGCCCGGACTCGGCACATATATTATGTGTGGTATATTCTTAAACTATATTAAGGGGCCAATAATCGTACTGGGTTTATTATAAGAACCTACACTGAAGTAGTGGGTTATGTTTTTCGAAACAACATAATATAATAATATGTTGTGCAAATTGTGAAAGATATTGTGTAGTTATGTAAAAAATCGGTCAACCGACAAACGAAGGTGGAAAACCAATAGTAGAGCAAAGAACGTTAGGTATTATAATAATATTAGTTTAATTATAAAATAAAGTTCTGTACTAAATGTTCTTACCAACACAAATTCCACGATGCAAAAACTCTTCTAAAATAAGAGTGATCCTCGAATGGTATGGTTCTCACGCATCGCCCTTACTTTCTCATTCTTCCTTCGTCACATTGAGATTGTCTTTTCGCAATTAAGATTCAGATAATGTTAAAACGTAGTATATTTTTTCACTTTTGTCACTCTACTAAATTTAATATTACTTTTAAAACGCGAGGCAAAAATTACATCGAAAGGGGTAAACTTTGTCAATTCTTAAATTAATGTTTCAATCGAAACTTCGAATCGAATTACCTGTATAATATAGGAAACATATTTTTGAAATTTTTATGACCCAATAGTTTTAAGCAGAAGAGGAAATAATCAAATAGGTACATTCTGTAATCGATTACAATGGGATCCCCGATTATTGGTAATTGAGGAATTATATAAAATTTGATTACATGTAGGTATTATTTATATTTCAGTAATCCAGAATTGTTGGATAACGGATTTTCTCCTAAAATAAGATTTGGAATCCGCGAATTTAAAGTACAGCCTATCTGCAAACCCAAAGGAAAGTAAAGTCGCGATTTGTAAATCAAAATATGTAAGTTACGAGATAACAAATTATTAACGCGAATTACTGGGATTACTTTCACCTTCGCTTTTATTCCCGTTTTTCTTTATTAACGGATTATTTGCAATTCAATCATCCGACCTGCCAAAATTTAAATTTTTTTATTCTGGTAATTATTATATGTATAATTACTTGGAAAAATATTCCAGTAATCCGGGATTTCTAAGCCTGCGTATCTGCGATTTTAATCTGATATGTTAAGTATTAATAAGTTGTCTAGAATCATTGATAAGCTCTGATTTCAACCCTGTTTAAACCTAAACAAGTAAAACCTAAAGATGATGTCATAAAAGAGAACAGATATACATATAAAGCATATTTTAGATGTCAAGCCGCCTTTAAACACAGAAACACGCTCTATTGATTTTTCAAATACCCATACGATAAGTTCATATTTGCCATGAGACGATTCTATTTGCTCCGAACAAATAAAATAGAACTCTTATTTACCGACAATTCTCACTTGTGTTAGTCAGTTTTAAAAGATTTTTTATTAGTTTTTAGTAGAATAGATAAAGATTTTAAAAGAAAGGTTACAATTACTTGTTATACGTCTAAGTTATAAAATATATTTTCCGTAAAACTGGATAACATAGTTGTAAAATGTAGCTATTGACGATGTTCAGACTTTCGCCATCTTGTTTTAATTTCTTCTTCGGGAAACGATGGTGCTAGATTGTTAAAGTTGGCGACATTTTCATCACAATGCCGTTTACTCAAAAATAAACAACAGCACTATGTTTAAAATGTCAACAACTCGAACATATGGATCATGAACTATTTTCTTCGGGACATGTTGTTTACATTATAAATCCTTTGCTATTATTTGCCTAGAAGTATTTTTACAGTTTACTTTATAGGTAAAATTTATATATTGCAGGTCATTCAAAATGGATATGACAAATTTTTTGGTATATTGTGGGGCAACACAATTTTAAAGCAATATTAACTTGCTACTGTGAAGTAATTTTTGAAAATTTCATTGGTTAAACTAAAAATTAACGTAATCTAATATAATTTATTTTAAGCTCTTTTGCCTAATTACTAAATTAACTAAATTACTTTCTGAAGTTTATGCGACCTAGTAAATAAATAAACTTACACGTACAATAAAAATTAACAATTTTTATGAGTTTCAAAAAACACCCTATACTATACAGTATTTTTAATTTTATTCAGTATATAGGTACTATAGTCTGTTGCTTAATGTGAGAGACAAATAAATCAGTGGTTTTCGCCATTTCCATAGGTGTAGCCCAATTATTATTATTTAATTAAGTTGTTTGTCAGGGGTCCTGAGATCGGGTAGGTATATGGACGCACAGATAGTTTACCTACCTATGCCTCACTGTTTCAAAATTTTTAAATATTTAGTTACTTTCCGGCAGTTATTGGAAAACTTCGTTCTTGAAACTGGCTAGTGTTTCTGAATTTGTTGCTCAGAAACGGATTAGTAAAACTGCACTTTCTAAAAATGAGAAAATTATTATTCTCAATGTGTTCAACGCTGTTCGCCACCAAAATTCAACATTCGGAGTTGCAGAAATAGTTGAAATGTGTTCGAATATGAGTCGGGCAGTCAACAATATACCGACTTGTATACGAGTATAAACGCGGCCCCATCAGGTCACAAAATTGAAGTACAGGAAGAAAAGAATCTGTAATAAATGAGGTTGAAAAGACTGCCATCAGAAGAATTATACACTCCTTTTACTTAAAAAAAGAAATACCTAATTTCGACAAAATAATATCTGAAATAATGATTTTATTCCACCCAGGGGTAAGACGAAACTATGAAAAACTTTGACGGAAATGAATTTTTGTTATGAAAAAATTTAAAACAGAAAATCACTTTTAATAGAGAAAGACGAAATCATCTGCTGGCAACGACAATATTTGAGGGCAGTTAGACAGTTTCGAAGGGAAAACAGGAATTTATATTATACGGACGGAATCTGGTTAAACGAAGGTTGTACCGTTGCTAAAATATGGCAGGATAAACATAAAAAAAAGCGCAAGGTAAGCTCTCATGGAAGGATGGTCCACTGCAATAAAACCACCCTCGGGAAAAGGTAAAAGATTAACAATTACTCACATTGATAGCAAAAATGGATTTGTCGATGGCGGCTTACTAGCATTTAAATCAAAACGGACTGGGAACTATCATGAAGACATGCACGCTGATGTCTTTGAAGAATACTTCCAACAAATGCTAGATCTTATTCCTCCTGGGTCTGTTATAATCATGGATGATGCCAGCTACCACTCAAGAAAGTTCGAAAAAATACTAACGTCTTCTTGGAAAAAAAAAATGACATAACTTATTGGCTTACTGTAAATAAGAAGCTATTTCATAAAGATATGCTGAAAAAGGAGGTACTGGAGATTGTAAAGTTGAATAAACCTCCTTGTACGAAATTTGTTGTCGACGAAATCTTCTTCGCCTTCCGCCATATCACTGTGAGTTAAACCCCATAGAATTGGTGTGGGCACAAGTAAAAAGGTTTGTAGCAAGGCATAACACCACTTTTAAAATGCGAGACGTTGCAAACCTCTTGTAAGGAGGAATAAAGACAGTGGATTGTAAAAATTGGAGTAAGTGCATCGAACTTGTGATTGAAATAGAAGAAATAATGTGGGTCGCTGATAACATGCTAGAAAATACTGTAGAGCCCCTTATAGTTTCTCTGGGCCCCAACGACGATAGTAATTCATCGTACTACTCGGAACATGATGGCTAAAATTTAAAAATTAAGTTGTTGTATTGTACATGGTAGATTTTTTTTATAAATATTAATATTTATTCCAATTTATCTATTTTCATATTATTCTTACTTCTATATAACTTTATATCTACTTAATATTAGAATAATTAATATCTCAATTATCTCAATATAATTATAATCAAGTATAATTATTATTATACTTTTATTCTAATAAACTACCTGTAGTAACACCGCTGTTACAAAATTTCATTGGTTAAACTAAAAATTAACGTAATCTAATATAATTTATTTTAAGCTCTTTTGCCTAATTACTAAATTAACTAAATTACTTTCTGAAGTTTATGCGACCTAGTAAATGAATTAACTTACACGTACAATAAAAATTAACAATTTTTATGAGTTTCAAAAAACACCCTATACTATACAGTATTTTTAATTTTATTTAGTATATAGGTACTATAGTCTGTTGCTTAATGTGACAGACAAATAAATCATTATTGAACTATAAAACCCAGTTGTTTTCGCCATTTCCATAGGTGTAGCCCAATTATTATTATTTAATTAAGTTGTTTGTCAGGGGTCCTGAGATCGGGTAGGTATATGGACGCACAGATAGTTTACCTACCTATGCCTCACTGTTTCAAAAATTTTAAATATTTAGCCATATCACTGTGAGTTAAACCCCATAGAATTGGTGTGGGCACAAGTAAAAAGGTTTGTAGCAAGGCATAACACCACTTTTAAAATGCGAGACGTTGCAAACCTCTTGTAAGGAGGAATAAAGACAGTGGATTGTAAAAATTGGAGTAAGTGCATCGAACTTGTGATTGAAATAGAAGAAATAATGTGGGAAGCTGATAACATGCTAGGAAATACTGTAGAGCCCCTTATAGTTTCTCTGGGCCCCAACGACAATAGTAATTCATCGTACTACTCGGAACATGATGACTAAAATTTAAAAATTAAGTTGTTGCATTGTACATGGTAGATTTTTTTATAAATATTAATATTTATTCCAATTTATCTATTTTCATATTATTCTTACTTCTATATAACTTTATATCTACTTAATATTAGAATAATTAATATCTCAATTATCTCAATATAATTATAATCAAGTATAATTATTATTATACTTGTATTCTAATAAACTACCTGTAGTAACACCGCTGTTACAATACTTTCATTCACCAAAATTGTCTTTCTTTTGTATGCAAATTAGGGTGAGCGTAATTTAAAACCGATTCGGGGTGTGTAGACCTAAAATATGGAATTTTTAAAAACTATCATTGCAGTTTACCTGAAATTTACAATGCAACCTTTAAGTTGACCCTGCTTAATGTGCCCTGTCATTGCAAATTTACATTTTATTACTCTCTCGCGTTAAGCAATAGAGGATAATATAGTCAAAATAGACACTAATTGATGACACACTCAAAAACTTTATTAAATCCGCAGGTTTATTTTTACCTGATAGTTTGTCCTGATTCGAATGGCCAGCACTTGTTAACGATTAGCAAAATAAATTTTATTGCATTTTATCAATGCATACTAACGCCTAACTTCAAACTAGGATACACTTACTATATTGTATATTGCCGATTACAAGACAGTTATACAGCATTTACCTATTTTTTGTAATATTAGCTTATAAAAATATCGATGGCCCAGCTTACAACTGTGTTACATACTTTAATTGCATGTTAAGAATTTTTAAAACAATTCGAAAAAACTAACACAAGATAAAAGCATAAAACACAACTTCTTTTAAATTATGTTATGACTTGGCACAATAAACATCCTTCTTAATGAAAAAAAATAGTGTATGGGGTCAAGAAATTTTATTTTTAAGCAGCAAAATATCATTTTATGCTCTAGATACATAAACATTAGTTTTTACGATTTTTAAGAATTTTATTGTGAAAATAATTATTCTAATAAGACTTAAATGCTCGTATTTACTTCTTATAACCCACAAACCGTTGACAAATTACGATTATTATTACTAATTATTATTAATATTACTATTAAGTAGTATCATACTATAAATAACTTGTACTTTTAATATAAGAATTCATACCGGCTCTAAGTAGAGTTGTATTTGTAAGATAAAATTATCTTACAAATGCAAACAAAAATAAATATTTCGTACAGTAAATTTTATTGAGATACCATAAAGTATCCGGTTTTTATTTAATTTACATTTTATTAAGAGACTTCTATTTTACACCCTATAAACACTCTCTGAACATATAAAATAGTAGCCAGACTAATAAAAGTGTTTATATACTGACAAATAATTATGCTTTCAAGAACTTAACCCTTGGTTGTATTAATATTTAACCTATTATCATGCATTTAAAATTTATATCCTAATAATTTAAATGTTATATTAGTACATATTATTATTATATTTATTATACTATTACTTTTAAAATAAAGATAACTGAAAAGACACTAATAGTCGAAAAAGATGGTAACTCTTACTGTCTGGACTTTTAAATTGTATACATTTAATTTTTATTTAATGGAGAATTGCATGACTTTAATAAAATTATTAGTTAGTTTATTGTAGTTTCTTCACCGTTAGAATCTGCTAAGAGTCAATGTCAAAAATAACTGTGAGGGGTTTGGTAAGAAATAGAAAAAAAAAGGCTTACAGGAAGGAACTTTACGTTTCCTACAGGAAGCAATTCGTTTCTATGTACACAAATACTGTCATAATATAATACTATCAGAACAAAGTACTAAGAATCATTGTGTGGCTTGTGAAATGTATATCATTCCATGCTTGTTTTACAATAATATACGATTCTGTTAGTTTAGTAATTATGATTATTATGATGGGTATGTTGGCAAAACCGCAGCAGCATTTACATTAAATTTAGTATAATTAACTTGCTAAACCATAAGGTACAAGTAAGCAAGTAAGAAGTTCTAGGATTTTCAGAGCATAATTAATTTAGATTAGAACAAAATCGTTCATTGATCTTACTTCTAATGAGATTATAATATTACAGTTACATTAATATATAAAAAAAAATATTTGAACAAGTTCTGCAGAAAAAAACCTTTAAGGTGCTATGTGAGCATGCGTGTGAACAAAAAGCGATTCACGTTGGTATTGAATCTTTGGAGGTTAAATTTGCTGAAGAATATGACTCCAGGAAGGCCATTCTAGAGAGCTGACGTTTTTCTGATGATATAATATGATTTTATATTATAGACTCTAATGAAGATATTTTACAACAGACACTATTTAATACCTTGGTAGAAATTAAAATTTAATATAAGCTAATTTTTATGGAACTTTGTACCGTAATTTAAAGATTATGGTACCAAGGTTGGCTACTATTATAAATAAGTAAGAAATGTGTACAAAGTATTTTTTAAGAATATGTTTAAATAGGTATGGAATAAAAATAGTCGATGCGGTATTTCTACACAAACTCACTCTTAAGTGCACATAAAAGCGTATCCTGTACTATTCCGCATATTCTTGTCGCATTTACGGTAAAGCCCATATTTCTTGCCGGTTTGGCAGAACAATTTCCTTACTATGCATGAGAAAATGCATTGTACCGACCGATGATAAATTCTAATGCATTATCTCCATTTTGCCTTCTGTCTTATATGTCCTTTATAAATACGAATCAGGTATTTCAGTTTCGTATTCCATTTCTATTTAAAGTACTTTAGAAAAGTTTTTAGTTGCATGTTTACTGAATATTTTACTTAATATTTATTTAGCAACATATTGCCATTACGGTCGATAAATTTAAATAATTTTACCACATTTTTCACTGATTTACTAAGTAGGTACCTATATTAGGTTGTTTATACTTACTTACGTGTTTCTGTTAATTCGTTTTTATTTTCGTACTTTCCAACAAGCACTACAGATTTTCAATAAAAACAGTCGAAAAAGTAAAAAATTAATTTACGTTTTCAAAAACAATTATTTTAATTGGAATTAAGAAAAAATCCAATTTATTGATGTAAGTACGTGGTTCAGCTTAGTGTCCCTCGAACGACACTGTTTCAAAATTCTTTCATCTGGAGAACGTCATCACTCTGGAACGACCTCCCTGAGATCGTCTTCCCCAACGAGTATAGTCTCCAAAGATTCAAGACCAACGTGAATCGTTTCCTGCGCACACGCACCGCTCCTAGAGCGCCATAAAGGATTTATCCTGTAGTGCTGTGCCTTATCATAAAAAAAAAAAAAAAAAAAAAAAAAGGATGTGCAATTTTCATCCTTATGAATATAAAAGAATAGTTAAACTATTACTATTGGATTGAATTCGATAAGTAAAAGTTATTATTTAAACATCATGCCCCTACATTATTTCCCCAATTTTAATAAAATGTATAAAGTTGTAACTTCAAAAGGAATCGCATTAGAAAGGAAATTTACGCAAAAATTAATAATTTTGATAAGGTTTAGTAAAATAACCTTCAATCACATGATTATAATTCCAAAGTTTCTGTAAACTTTGATAATAGTACCGAAAACCCATTGTAGAGTATAATAGGTAATTGTTTGGGAATTTAAAATTAATATTATTGTTTTTATATAAATTAATTAAAGATTTAGATATTTAACCTATTCCCCACTTTACGTGCCTGCATGGTATAAAAAAACTCGACATACATCCCTATTCAAAAAAGACTATAAAGTCATATGCAAATGAAATGCTAAATACTTTATCCCTGACAATTTACAACGGTTGCATAAATAGTTATTATCGATTCGTCATATCGCTTAATGCTTTGCAACTGACTGATTTTACTCTAAATGGTTTTTGACACGCATCATTATGGGTAGAATACCTAAGTAGCTAATAAATAGTCTAGTAGTTACCATGGTTTATGCATTAAGTAAATAAATATTTTATTTAATAATAAATAAATGAAATAAGGTGTAGGTTTGTTTGTTTGGTATAACGTTTGAATGATATCTTCTTGTGTAATAAATGAGAAATCAAGAGAAATAATGTACCTTAATGCTTTATTTAATACCTACCTTCATTAACAAATCACAAAAACGCTGACTAAAAAATAATCCCTATTAGATTTTGTAGAATATTTTGTTGTGGGAATTTTTGAATTAATTTTTACTTTGATAATAGACTTTTGCATTTTTTAAATTAATTTTTTTATAAGCTAATGTGCAGATCATGTTTGTACTCGTATAAAGTTATTAAAAAATAAAATACAGGAAATAAAACGTTGTCCAATTTCGAGCGAAACAAAAGTACATAAACTAAAAACACTAAATTTATAAAACGCAATATTTTAATATTCGGGTTCGCTTACAAAGTTTTCAGAAATTTTAAAAGGCTTTATAATACCTAGATACTATTCCATTCTACATTAACATAGGCATCTGTGTCACCGAAAAAGGTTAATCTCAATAACTAAACCATTACAAATAATGACATCAGCTTCGCCTTAAACTATTATTACTCAATCACGTCTATTAACGTATTTAAAAAATATTTAAGATACTTTTAAATTTTAGTGAAACACTAAATTATATTTTCTGTGTATGTCTGTTACAAAAATCAAAATGTTGGAATACAAAGCCTAGAGTGACCCTATTATTATAATAAATTCTAGCATTTCAAATTAATAATACTCTTCATCAAATAATTAAATTATAGGCAGGTTACAGAAGTATTTATGAAAACATGAACAGTCGAGAAAGATAGTAACCCTCAGTTTTAAATTGTGTATTATTGTGGAATATTATGTTTTGTTAACTTTTTCCATATTTGGGTTGAATAGCACGAACCTATAATTAACTATTAAAATGTTTACGACAATTCGTAATTACGTTAAGAAATAAAGATGTATGTAAAATATAATTAAAAGTTCGTATAACGGGACAAGAGAACCTACATAAAAAATTTTACTGAATAATTATTGACAATTTTGACGAATAATTATAAACTTAATTGAAAAGTGAAAGTTCGCTTATCTTTTTAAAAAATCTTCATTAAGTCTGTTATTAAGAAGTAGTTTGGTAATTAACTAACTAAATGTCGGCAAATAAGAAAGATTCTCTTATAAAAATATAATTGAATGTAATTATATTTTTACCTACCACCACATGGATCCTTTTCCCCGATTCTTGTTCCTGGTTACCCCTATTGTCACATCAGTTCCCACATTTCCTTCAACACAGCCCGCAAAAAAAACCGTTATACATATCACAAAACATGCCGTCCTTATCACAAAATCCTCCATTATCATGTTTTGTGATAAAATTAGTCTTTTTATCACAAGTTGTCAGTTATCCTTCGGAAAATTTATTTTACTTATCACGACGTTTATCGTAATGTATCGCGGGTGCAGGGAAGAGTTATCATATAAGTGCTGTATTAGCAAAGCAAATTAATAATTGCTGACAACGGTCATTTATCACGTCATGTGGAGTGGGTGTTATCACGGCTACTTATCACAAGTGGCACGGCAATATATCACGTCGGTGTCCGGTACCGATCTTCCGCAAAAAATAAACAATTCTGTGCACCTTCGGTATTTACTTTGAGACATCAACTGGACCAGACTAGGGATGCTGCCTTCCGAACGCCGGGTTTTCCCGAGTATTCACGAATAAACTTTTTAAAGGAGGAGTCTTGGCTTTATCCTGGTCTCGATCCTTGTCTTGACTAAAGCTTCCACGTGGGAAAAGTTGCACGTGGTATATTGCGCCGCCTTTGAAGATGATACGCACCAATGAGAGGCCTGGTAAACGCCTTGGGAGTGGCTTCTTACCGCCATTGCTCGTTGAGAGATGAAGAAGTTTTGGATTCTTTGTAGATGATATTGAGTTTAGTATCCTGCGAGGAATGTTTTTGTTGAGCACGATGCAGAAATATAAGCTTTTGTTTAAATATCTACAGCAGAAATTTTTTGTGTTAGTAGAATGCTTCAAAGTCGTTAAGATAAATAAAGAAAGTTGCTGAGTAATTTAAATTGGCACGAAAGCATTGTGGAAATTACCAGCTCGAACACATCTGAACAATAATATGTCGTTGCATGCATAGGTATGCATGAAAATTTACAATTTACCTACCTGGTAAATGGTAAATTTTCTAAATAATTATTTTATGTTGCTCCTCACGACAATTTATTATGTTTATTGCAAACTTTCTTTTCAAGGGCTGTTTTAATATTTTATTGGTTGGTACCTAATATCCAAATTATACATAATATCCACAATTGCAAAATTATGATTAAGTTTGCTAGAAAGGTATTGTTATTTATTTCATAGGTACCTACTAGTCTTAAATATTATGCAAATCAAAAGAAACATCATAGTAATTAGTATAATGTATTATGCAAATTGTTGGCGTAATATTTAATTTGGGAGCACATTTTTGAAACATAGTTATTGAAATCAGAATCTTTAGTGAAAAATTTAGCTAGCAACACGCCCGTTTAACGCATAGGTAGTTATGCCACATACATTCACACAAAACATTTTCCTACTAATAACCGTGTTTAGTTTAATACCTAGATACTCATTATTAAACGTATGTCTATAATAATAACCTAATAACAAATCCAACGGCAGCAAAATAAGGTGGAATGTATCATTTTCCAGGACGAAGCATACAGTTTTTAAGAGTTCGCCTATATAACGCCTCATCCTGGAGGCCTGCGAGGTATTTTTCGGACGTGGGACGTATAATATATTTTTTAAACCGGTGCAGCAGCAAACCCTAATTTTGAAAAGTAATAATTTTTACGAAAAAAAAATAAAATTTCCCAAAAAATATTTATTATAATAATATACAAATATACCAATATTAACTTCACATGTTTCACAAAAAGATTCCTTGAACAAATGCTTAACAAGAATTATTACAACTTCAAAAAATATGAGTCCTGTAACAGCTTCAACAGGACTGCTTGGTTACTTTCTAGCCTAGACCTGTAAAATGCGATTTTCTGATTTTTAGAAAATTTGACTGGACTTTCTGACCGGCTTAAAAAGAAGACATTTTCCAAATGGTTAGGGCTACGGAGAAATTATTTCTTATAGTAAGTAAAATGTATTTACTGAAGAAACCTTAATCGAGATTTCAAAAACAAAATTTTTAATTTTTTTACAATATTTATTTTAGTTATGTTTTGTTTTATGTGCTTTTAAAGTAAGTTTATCTACAGCATTCCCAGAAAGAATTTTACTATATGTGAATGTTGTTTATTTATACTTAATGAAAAAAAAGTTAGTGTTTGTAAAAAGTTGAGCTAAAACAATAATTTTACTGTTTTTGAATTTATAAACATTATTGTATAGTAACAATTTTATCGCCTTATATCCATAACTTAGATACTAAAAATTAATCAACTAAAAGAAACTTCGCCTAACTTACCTATTAACTAACAATGATATTATTAGGCAAAGTGGTATAATTATTATTTTATGGTTTTAAATAAAGCTTTGTTATTTTACAAATATTATTTTGGGTGCTAATTGTTATTCACAGCAGTTTTGCTATTTAAAAAGTCTTTAGTTTTGTTTTACTCCTGGCAGTAAGAACTATGATATTTGAACTAACCGAAAAACTTCAAGTGAAACATCCCTTTAATAAAACCAAGGAATAAGCGGGGTATAGCTGGTTAAAACTGTTCTTATCACGTCATCCAGATTTATTTGTTCAGAGAACAGTTAAATAATTGCGCGAGCTGAAGGATTAAATAAAACAGTAGTTCACGACTATTCCACTTTACTTTATAGTGTATCGACTGAATAACAGCTATTTGAGAAGCTTGATAATCTTTAATATTGATGGAAATTACCTCCAATTAAATAATACACCCCTTAAAAAGATACCTTTAAAAGGAAGAAGGTAAAAGAATGTTGCACGGATGAATTTCCTTCAGGGTTAGCTATTTTAATGAACCAAAAGTCCGCCTGCATTATTGGCCAACTATTTACAAAGAGACTAAAGAAACACTTCTTACCTCGGAAGCCGGCTTAAATTGCTGTTACTAATTCTGGATGGTCACATTTCTCACAAGAATTCAGTAGCATTGTTGTAATTCTGTGAAACCAAATAGTTCTTCTTCTGCTTACTTTTTATAACCACTGGATAAATCCCTCAAATTCTGCTATAATTCTGAGTGCAACCGGTTGATGAAAATTAAGCCCTCTAGGAAAATTATTCGGTACCAGTTTGATAAACTGCTAGTTGATTCGTGACGCAAATCAGCTACCTAACAAAATGGGATTTTCGATTTTAAAGCTACATGAATCTCACCTTTCAACCCCAATATAACTCCGGATTACCAAAACATTAAATTAAATTAATACAAATAAATCCTAGAAAAAACCAATGCAGCACCATAATAATATGTGATTTCTTTACAGATTCCTCGAAATTAGACTCCATCTAGATTAAACGAACCTCTTCGCAACCTATCGTCAATTCCTGGTTGTTCTATGGATCCAGATGTGGCACCCACAATGCCAGATATAGCAAAAGAAAAACTTCTGAGCACCATTTAACCGATACCTGTTACAGCTGGCAGTGCAGTTAGAAAACGAACCCATCAAGTGTCTGTTTTGACAAGTACGGAAAATATCAGTAAACAAAGAGAAAAGGAGGAAAAGCAAAAAAGCAAAAGCAAATCTCAAAAAGGAAAAAGAAGAAAGCCAATAAGGGCAATTACATTAGCACTAGAAGTTGATATCTACGATCTGACAGTGAAATGGGTTTGCAAGATGAAAGTATAGACGAAGAACGGAATGAAAATAATTGCGCAGGGTGTAGAGAAAATTATTCTGAAACATAAAGAAGTGATGTCTGGTAAAAATGCATTCGATTTGATAGGTGGTCACATAACGGGTGCATGATATACACGAACATAATATACTGTGATCGTTGCGGCAAACTTGCCAATAAAAAAGGACTTTTTGTAAAAATGTATAGGTGTTAATGTGAAATATATAAGTTAAGCTTTAAATTTTCATAGAAATTTCTTTAATTTCTTGTTTCTATGTGAAAAATATGTTTCAATTAGTGACCACGTTTATAATAAAATAATATTATTTTAGTATCGGGGTATGTATTGAGTGTTATCGTTATCCAAACATTTATTATATCGTGGGCTTAGTGCGAAAATTCATTAAGTCGAATAATAACAATGTGGAATATAAAGAGTTAAACATTTCATTTAGGTATATTATTGTCTTAATCTAGTTTTGTATTTAATATCTTTATTTTTTTTCTAATTTTTCTTATATTTGATTTGATTCTTAGTAATAATAGTTGTAATAGTTCACTGATACAGCGTCTTTTTACTTAAAAATTAGCAAAAGTATAAAAAATGTTACTAATGATTTTTTCTAAATCTAGAAATATTATATATTATGAGACTAAGTGAGCAAGTAAAGCCTCGTTTATGCAGCTCTATTAAGTATTAAATTCGGTTTTAGTCTCAAGAATAATAATTTTGATAGAGTTACTTAATAAACCAAATAATTATGAAACAAACAACAAAAACAATAAAAACAACAATATTTATTTAATACCAAAGGAAACTTAATTTTTAATACTGTTGCATTGACTCGGCTTAATTAAGCGCACTAAAAGTCTTAGCTTGTGTAGTTCTGAATATTTTTTTCTAATAAAAAATCGGTAATAATGGAATTCTTTATTTTAATAAGTGAGTATCCAAAAAGTATCTAAAACTGCGCCCGTGATAATGAAACTCATTCTCCATCACTGTCATCGATACATTGTTTGGGTAGTAAGTCCTTTACTATAGAACTTGTTGGCAAAGACTGGTAGCAACCATGAAATTCCTCAGGAACGGTAAGTTTTTGACAGAGTTTTAAAAAGTCATTTTTTTTTGCTGTGAAATGGGAATTAAATTATTATACAACTTTTTTAATGCATATTGTTCAATATTTAGTTATGTCGATGAACTAGCTTTTCCTTGGATATTTATTTTGCTATATTCTTTAAAACAGTTGCAGAAATAATCTATTTTACAAGGTTCTTGTTTTTGAAATCGAAATCGTTTTCTTTTAGCCATTTTAACTTTGGAAATCGAGGATTTTTAATTCACACACTGCATAAGGATCTTTTGTTTATTTCTATTTCTCTTTGACCTAGCATTTATAAAAGTATTACGCGAATCATGCACAGTGTATACAGGAGTCATCTTTTTTTCTTTCTCTATGGCACTACGCATAAAGTCCACTTCCATGCTCGAATGCCCACTTTCTAAAAATTTTTGTTCAATAACTTCTATATTTGGGTAAATTTGAACCATGTACTGCAGCAGAGCCACTACAATTTGATTTCGGTTCTGGCCCCCACAAGTAACTGAGAAAAGACTTACTCTTTTAATATTAGGGAACACTGTTTCTAATCACTTTTTTAAGCAAGTTCCTATTTCTGCACTTCCTCGTTCTCCATTTAGCTCTGTCCATGCATAAGAATATCCTTCCTTTATTGGAAACTGCAGGCTCGTAAATTGTTAGGTTATACATATTGATTTTTCTGCTATAATTCATAGTAGACAACTATGAAGAAGGAATTTGAAAGACTGGAGATCAAAAGTTACTGAGAGAACAGTAGGATCTTCTAATGAAGTTTTCTTGTCCAATTCTTTCATTTTATCAGCATAATTTTTACGTTGAATGTGACTTTCATATTTTTCACAAATTAAATCTTTAGCATCTCCTTTTGCATCGTTGGGTATATTTAAAGCATAATTGGCACTGATCTTTTTTTGATTTAAAAACAAAAAATTTTACGATATACTGCTATTGATACGGTACTGTATTGAATATCTTTACAATATTCCAAATATAATTGGTACATCTTAGAAATGTTTAGTCTGGAATCTATATAGCGCCTCTTTATAGACTTTCTTGTGTAGTGAATTTTCTTTGTTGGAAAGCTTTCAATGTATTTCTTAACAATCTGTGTGCCATTGTCATTGTTTTGTTTTTGGGTGGGTGTTTTCCTCTTTGATCTGTACCTTCAAATAACCCCAAAGTATGTCTGTTTTTAAAGGCTGTCTTTATGGGTACATGATTAATATTTAAAGTCTTCATAAGGAAAGCTTGACAAACCCTTACTTTTTCCTTTCTCTTTGAGAAAAAATATTTTTTAGAGTTTTCCCTTTTCAAATTGTTGTCACCTTTTCTAGGTCTTCGACTTTTAGGAGAAGATACTTCAATCATCTTTAGTTTGAAATCCTTCTTTATTTGGCTGTTTTAAAGTCCTCAGTATTCCTTACAAATGTCAGTACGGTTTTCTTCGGAAAAATTGGTGTTGCACTGAAACGTACATTTGTTACAAGACACCTTTTTTTGGAAATTTAGGTAAATGCATCTTTCCCTTTTTATCTATGTAATTTAAACATTTGTTCATTCTATCCTTAGTTACATTTTTTTTTTTCAAGCTTCTGGTTTAGCGTTTTTCGACCTCCCATTCTCCCTCTTATATTAATTTATTGTTTGTCTATCAACCAAACCATCATTTCCAATATCTTCTTCCAAAATAATTTCAGAAGTACACTCTGACAATTCTTCCGAGCCTGGTTCATAATAATTATTATGATTGAAATCAGTATTTCGTTCATTACGTTGCAGAGTTGAGACGTTTTGATATAAAAAAAATATTAATATAAATTCTAATACCTTTGCGTTTCCTAAAATTTTAAAATATTGCCTTCAACTAAAAGCTGGTGATTACTCTGACTATCTTCCTCCAGAATAATAGGGACATTACCATCACTGTCTTTCGCGTTGATAGGTATGAGTATATTGTGATCCGAGAAAAGAAGAAGTAATGAAAATTAAATTAAATACATTTTTCTAAAACTAAAAAAAAACTTACCATCTACGCAATAGTCTTCAACTTCCACAAATAATAGCATTTCCTGCATAACGTGCCCTGGATCTGCAAAGTTACATGGTTATTTCCTAAAGTGTATACACCTTCAAAAACTTAGCTCGGGGTACTGGCAAAAGCTCAGTATAAGTGCCACTTGGTAATATATTGATCGATTCCTGTTCTTCAGTCATGTTATCATTACAAACATTTACGGGGACGTGCAATACATCATTTTTAGACGGCCCTTTAAAGAAATCGTAGTATTACTTTTTAACATTGAAAATGTTTATATTATCGCACGGGCACGTAGTATGGGTACGGAATTCGAAATTCTTGTGTTGCATTTGTCCCTGACGTCACACCGAGTTAAATGATCGGGATCAGACCAAGTTGAGAGTAATCGTATGGTTTCGCTGGAGCAGTCAGCGGGTGCAGCTGGCGTTCGCGATCGAGCGTAGCATCGTAGCAATCGGCCGTCGCCACAGGGTGGTTCGGCTGGCGCGGCTGGAGCGCGCTTCAGACATATTGAAAGTGCTTATGTATGACTTATAATGAACGCCGATAACATTAGTTGCATGCTGTTGTTGGAGGAAGAAAACGAAAAGGAGATGTTAGCCCAAATTCCTCCATTTCGACAAACGTCATATTAACACTTGAATTTATACTATAGGTACCATATTTAAATCAAAGCTGCAGCATACCAAGTAAACAAATAAATTTGATTAAGGCGTCAAAGTATCAAAGCATTTTAAAATTGTATTATTAGTTGGTATATCCGAAAAAAAAATTAAAATTAGAAAAAAGTCAGTGGCGTGCATTTTAACATTGAAAATGTTTATATTATCGCACGGGCACGTTAGTATGGGTACGGAATTCAACAAAATTTTTGTGTTGCATTTGTCCCTGACGTCACACCGAATTAAAATGATCGGGATCAGACCAAGTCGAGAGTAAACGTATGGTTTCGCTGGAGCAGTCAGCGGGTGCGGCTGGCGTTCGCAATCGAGCGTAGCAATCAGCCGTCGCCACAAGGTGGTTTGGCTGGAGCAGCGCGTTTCCGATCATATTCGTATTTCGTAGTGGAAGCGCTTATCTATAATTTTTAATGAACGCCGATAACATTAGTTGCATGCTGTTGTTGGAGGAAGAAGACGAAGAGGAGATGTTAGCACAAATTCCTCCATTTCGACAAGCGTCATATTAACACTTGAATTTATACTATACATTTAAATCAAAGCTGCAGCATACCAAGTAAACAAATCAATTTGATTAAGACGTCAAAGAATCAAAACATTTTAAAATTGTATCATTAGTTGGTATATCAAAATATCAAAATTAGAAAAAAGTCAGTGGCGTGCATTTTTTTGTCAATAATATCCGTTGAAGGGTTTCCCGGGACGCCACTGGACTTTATAAATTTAATCTAGTTAGGGCTAATTAAGCCTCTTATCATTATGAATGACGGTACCAAATTGCAATAAAATCAGGAAAAGGATATTTACAGAAATAAAAAAAAACTATTTTTTTAAAAAAACTTTAACACTCTGTTCATCAAAACGGGGCAACTCCGGACACATATTCAGGTTAGTTCAGGTTAGCACTTCTGAAACACCCTGTATACAATCAAATACAACGGTCATAAACACAAATATTTATATCAAAATATTGATAACAAACAATAACACCAAACGATACAATGCAATAATGCGAAAATCACGGGTAAACTAAATTCAACCCTGTCGCCCAGGGCCTTTTAGTTTTATTGCCGCTTGACCAATCGAAATAGAGTTACGGTTGTCATTAAGTACTGATCAATATTTCCTTCCTATGCATAATCTTGGATTTGAATATGGTATAGGGTAGACTGGGGCAAGTGTAAAAATAGGGTAAGTGTAAAATCAGAGCGCCAATCAGGCAATATTGAAAGTTTACTTGTCTGTGTGGTTCGAGGCAACTAACCATACGTTAGCGCTGTTGAATTATCTACTCCCGGCGAGTTACCAGGTGTTTTTTTCTTTCTGAGTAGTCATTTGTAACATAACCTCCGAATCGGTCCGTTGAATAGTGTGTGATATCTCCATAAAAAATTGGTCAAAGGTAAAAACTTATAATATACTTTTAGTTTTATTGCATTTTCTTATGTTTAGTCAATTGTTGTAGCTTTAAAATCCTATATACCGACCAAATCTAAAAGCGGTTTTTACTCACGAACAGGTTTGCACTTCCCCCATAAAAAACATAATGTGGGGCATGTGTGAAAGTTGTAATGGGGAAAGTGTAAAGGTTAGTTTACACTTGCCCCATTTTCCTGGGAATGCTAAAGTTCATTGGCACTGACACTTAAAGCTTTTATTCTTTACAGAGAGTTGACGTCATGGTACGAAATTATAAAAGAAAGTCCGATAGGGCTGCCTATGGGGAGGAGCAATTAAATGCTGCAGTAAATGCCGTCAATCAAGGTCAATTAACCATGTCGATGGCTAGTACCGAATTCAGAATCCCATACATTACAATCTACTGTAGAATAACTGGCCGCCGTGGCGAAAAAAGCAAGACACAGGGCCGACCTCCAATACTTTCTTGGCAAGATAAGTGTCAACTGGCCGAAAATATAAAAACAATGGAGAAGTGGGGATATTGATTAACTTCGAGAGAGCTTCAAGAAAAAGTTCGGGACTTTGTAACTTTAAATAATATTTCCAATCCTTTTAAGAACAATATGCCAGGCACAGACTGGCTAATAAAGTTTAAACAACGTCACTCTTTGAGTATGAAGAAACCACAAAGCTTAGAGTACTGCAGAAAGAAATCTACGGACCCATTCATAATAGACCAATATTTTGTTTTATTGGAAAAGGCTATATTGGAGTTGGGTCTTCAGGATCGTCCTGAATGTATTTACAATTTAGATGAGACTTCACTGTGTACAGATCCTTCTCGTCTTAAAATTGTTGGCGCGAAAGGCAACCCCTCTTCAAGCATTATTGCTGGATCGGGCAGAGAAAATATAACCGTCCTGGCAGGAGCAAGTGCTAGTGGTAGAAAATTGCCACCATTGATAATATTTAAATGCAATAACATTGCTAATATTTAAAGGCAATAATATTGCTGGATTTCAGAAAGAAATGAAGACTTCTTCAAAGACACCGTAAATGCAGCCAGCGCCAATGGATGGATGACCTCCGAAATATTTAGAAATTACTTTCTAAATACTTTTATTCCTTTGGTTCGTGATCAGGCACCAATTATTGTTATATATGATGGGCATGTCTCGCATGTGGATTGCTTATTAATTCAAGCCGCAAGAGAAGAAAATATTCATATACCTAAACTGCAGCCCATACAAGTCATTTACTTCAACCTCTCGATTTGAGTATGTTTAGATCCTTTAAGGCAACATGGCAAAGACGTCATCAGGGACAATGACTACCAAAAAGGGACTTCGCCATATTGCTAGTGAAAGTTAGTTATTAGGAATTTTTTGGGGGTTATTTTGGATTACTTATTATTTTTCAGAGGTACCTTTTAATTTTTCGTTTTTATGATTTGCTTGGCTAACTATTTCCCAACAATAAAAAGTTCATAACTTCCCAGATTTTTATTTTTTTTTAAGTCTGTAAAAAGAAAAATTGGCATGGGAAATATAAACTTTATTTACACTTTCCCATTACCACTTCTGCGAACATGCATGGAAATTGTATTCCGATTTTACACTTTCCCTTTTTGGGGTACCTAAGTGTAAAATTTCGGTACAAAAAAAAAATCATTCAAATCTCAAGATCTCAAAAATAATTCATGAGTGCCCTATTCAGTATGAAAAGTAAACATATTAAACTATTACTTTCTTACAAAGACACTTTTATAAATATTGTATATTTAAAGTAGGAAGGAAATAAACTTGAACTATTAAAAAAGCTTCGCAGTTGCCCCAGTCTACCCTAATTATAAGCTTTGTAATGTAATGCTGAAAAATCAACAGAATGGTTTTGTACACTTTACCGTTCTTCCCTACACTTGCTGCCACTTTTTTTCATGCATTTTCTTTCATTACAACATTTTTGTAATTTTCGTTCTCATAGTTGTATAAGGGGGGGTACTTTTGCACCTCCTCTATCAAACACTCGTCAGCAATTGCCGAAAACGGTGGCATTCTGCTGAGCGATCACGGCTGGACTGGTCTCTCTAGCAGTCCGAACGCAGCCACTGCAATTGACGGCGAACGCTGTGTCGCTGAACTGCGGCAGTGAAACCGTGTACATACAAATTGCATTAAACCAGTACCGAGCTATCAATCGCGAACGCCAGCCGCGGCCGCTGACTGCTCCAGCCAAACCATACCTTAGAGGCGCGTTAGAGTTTATAACCTTTATTTTACTATTTTTTTTATATTATGAATCAATAAACCTTATATCAGCTACCTAAATATAACATTCAAATCTATGAGTTTTCGCAGATCACAAATCTCACAATAGTCACAAGCGTTGCACTCTGCTTCGGCATTTTCAATGTCCTCCCCGGTTGCATCTTTGTAAAGGACTGTAAATTTTTTATGGATATATTTTTTATAGGAACAATAAAGAATAGACGGTAGACGGTGTGTGCATGACGTTCAATTTCAATATTTTAAGATTTGGATTTGAGACATGAACCTAAATTAAATTTGCCATATCATTTTCATATTATCAAAAAATCTAGCATAAGTTTGACTTACTGGTTATAAATCAGCGGCGTAACTATAACCCTGCTAGCCCCCGCACCACCGTGAATCATATTACTTATGTTTGTACTTACCTGGGAAATTATCATCCGCATTTAAAGCAAGTTGCACCATAAACTTAGTCCGCGAAGAATACATTGTCATTTTTTATTACGCTTGCGACGGTTTACTATTAAACCTAATTCTTTTAGGTTAAGTTTCTGATTTTATAAAATTCACTAAGTCAGGTACTTAAATCTATTTTCTTCGAGTAAAAACTCACTCACTCACTCACAAGTCACTTAATGAAGGTCGATTGCAATATTTCTGTACACTAAAGCTCACTAAGGGACTTAATGAGTTTTGCACGTTCAAATGATCGTGAAATGAGTTAGTGAGAAATATTTATAGAAAATATTTTGAATTAGGTAGATGTTTTAACTTAGTGAGTTGAACCAAATGTTTGGTAAGTATAAGACTTATCGAATTCTATCAAAATCTCATTTTCATACAATGTTGACTTAGTGAGTTTTTGCACTAAGCCCACGATATTATTGATACTGAAAATTTAGCAAAAATTGTTGTTTCCTTAATATGTCTAAGACCGCTTTAGATATTATTTTGGAAAAATACATTTTTTTCATAAAACAGATTTGGTCTTCTTCGAGCATTGGCGTCCGGGATAACATGGCTTTTAATGAATAATGGCAGATGTAGCTGTAGCGTGGCAATCAAATGCATCACCTGGCCCGTCTAACAAAAATCAGTCGGAAACGCAGAAGCAAACTCCTGCAAAGCCCGGACGAGCCGGTCACTCTTACAGGAGTCGCCGCGAGGAGCGGAGCATTAAAAGCCAATTCGGTATACGGACCGGATACCAACAATTAGAAATCTAAAGGTTAGTTGCTTCCTTTTGAAAACAACGTCTGCCATTATTCATCGATATTTCAGGGTCAAGTAGACTCGGTGTTGCTTCCTTTCGCTGGATTCTATAGCCTCACTGACGAGCTGTTATACAGCGAAACGCGTCTGGGGATGAATCCGGCAAAAAGAAGCAACTAACCTTTAGATTTATACCTTTTAATATTTTTAACGAGAGAAAGATACGCCACTGTTTAGTAATAATGATATTACTTTTCAAATTAGGCCTGATCACTGAACAAAAATCGTTCTTAAACTTTTTTTCGTGTGACGAACGATTTTCGATTGAAAAGTTGAATAGTAGTTATTATTTACATATGGTATAATATCACAGTTAAGTAAGTAAAATTTAGTAAGGAATAACACCCTTGAGTTTGATCACATACATGATCAACACTCTGTATATTATAGATATACCTGTCCGCTGTATGGGAAGATTCATTATACTTTTTTTGAAACACCAAGAATATCATTCTCAAATTTAGGAATGCTAAATATTTAATCCAGCTAAAACTCATTCATTTTCAGACGCAGAAAAAACGGGAAGGTCGTGGGAACTATGTTTTAACTTTAGGTAGATATTCTCAAATACGGTTTGATATTAAAAACATAGGTAGTTTATTAGTTTTTAATATAGATAATATTTAAGTTTTAACCATGAATGTTGATTAATGTTTGTAATTTTATAAAATTAAAATTTATTAAAATTTCGTTTCCAAAAGTGAAGCATTGTTAAACTTTTTTGCGTTATCATAAAGTAGTCATTGTGAAACCCAAATCGAAAAATATAACTTTAATAATTTATTAAGGTATAGCTTTTTAATATCAAATATATAACCATATATCTTTTGCATTGCCATTAATGATGATAATGATGAGTAACCGTGAGAACCAAACTGACTAATATTCAAAGAATTTAACTACCTAAAATAATAACCCACAATTAAAATGTAACACCTCACTTGATATTTTATTATTTTAATATTAAACAAAAGAAATGGTAAAAATAGGCCAATTATTAATATTCGTTTGTTGATTTTTCGGTTGCGATAAAATATAACTAAGCTTAGAATAACAAAGAAAGGTATTATTATTGAATTAGCATTAAGCTCGTAGTTAATAGGAGGGAAAATCGAAAGCGTATTGCCAAAGAGGTATTATGCTTAGATAAACCTTTGCTATTTATTTTTTTTTATGTAATTTGGAGCTTAGATTAATTAGATATATATCTTGAAAGTACTTTTTTTGTAAATTACAAAAACAAACACACAAAGATAAATTGATATTGATATAAGTGTTTTTATTTTACAATATTTTAGCAAAGGTTGTTAAGATTTTATTTTACAAAATATACCTTTAGTATGTCCACAGATGGGGTACACGGAAGGACAAATGGACCAAGCAGTGAAACATATGAAGCAAGGTTATTCTTTATAAAAGTTGGTGCTTGCTTTAAAAGTACGATGCCAAAAAATGCAGGGTAGGTATGCAAAAAATACAAAAACTTAAAATTTGATGAAGAGGAAAGTGGAATCTTTAAAGTTTTAATCACCAACGTTAAATATCAATTTCTTTAACGCCATATTGTTAAAGTGCTCTCTTACGCCACGCATTTTTTTTCATTTGTGTGTTAAAAATGTTAAAATAGGTTTCATGCATAACCATTTTTGAATTTTTTATTAATTCCATTTTTTTACGCCTTTTTGGCTAGTGTACAAAAAAGATACACGTGACACTGAAATGACAAAACCCGTTACCGTGCCACATGTATACGGAGAGATACATAGATACACAATCGCACACTTTATATGGTTTGGTCAGTATTACTTAGAGGGTGGTATAGTACACTTGGTAAATATTATTTCGTGGCTGTATATTATGTTAGTTCAATATGTCATCTTCTGAACAAGAACAAGCAAGATTACAAGCTTCATGAAACGATAAAGACATAAGTGCTGATAATCCATCTCAAAACGATTCAGATGGTGATCCGGCCTACGAAACAGAAAGTTCCAGCAATAGCAGTGGTGGGTCTCTGATGATTAGAAATATACTTTCGCTTAGAAAAGTAACGTCAATTTCGAATTATCGGTACTCTCATACACTTTTCTAATGGAATCCCCGTTCCCTTTTGACCCCTATAGAATAGCTTTGATTCGAAAGTTTATACCATCAGAATTACATAAGGCTCAATGAGCTAGAAAGAGAACAAAAATGTTTAAAGATACCACCCACTGAAGCCAATCGCCATCGTTCAGTCACGCTTGCGTCGTTTGTGTTTATTTTTGTAATAACCTACAAAATTGGTTTTGTGGAAGTTTTGATTTTTAAAATATTAATAATTATGGAAAGAAAACAAAAAATGAGAGTTAGCCAGGATCACTGGCAAATTATGTTGGAGTTTGCTGAGGCACATAATGAAATCATCACCAATAAATTTACGGATCATCTGCAAGGTTAACAAAATATGAAACAACGGTGGGAAGAGCTAAGCAACAAACTAAACTCTTTGGGGCAAGGCATCCGAACTGTGGAAGAGTGGAAGAAGACGTTGGCTGATTGGAAATCAAAAACCATGAAAAAAGCCAGTGAAAATGCCAAAGATTTGGTCAAAACTGGGGGAGGCCCGTCAAGTAGCACCCCCTTAACTGCAATGAAGGAAAAACCTATTTGTTTCATGGGTACAACTGCAGTATATGGGGACAAAAGCGTTGCAGAAATAGGTATGTAGATAATAAAAAAATATATTTTGATAAAAATGCATGAAGCTGCCTTGGAAAGACAAAACAATACTTGGATAAGTACCTAACCAATTTGTGACCAATGTTAAATAATGTAGATTTTAATTGGTAAATTATATTCTTATAAATTTCTTTGTTCATAAAATGTGATGGTTTGAAAAATAAATGTAATATTTCCATTTCTGTTGTAGGTATTAAAAGAAAACACGAAGATACCTCTAGTGAGTTAACCGAAGATATTATTGTTGATGGTGAAATGGGTAATAAAATAAATATAAAAAAGATATTTTATTAAAGTGCTCCTGCCTCAGATATACAAATGAATATTTGTATACCCACCTAAGTTGTCAAAAAATTGACCAAAGTTAAATAACATACATTTGTAATTGATGACTTCTATGCTTATAATTTCTTTGTTCATAAAATTTGATATTTTGCAAAGGACATGTAACATTTTAAGTTTTTCTGAGGGTTGGTTAGGGATAGTCTTCCGACACCCCAGTATTTCAGAATTTATAGTGGTATTCGGTATTAATGACTCTTGTTCTTTAGCTGCACGGCCACTAAAGCTTCACTTGTTGATTTCCATTTTTGTTTTAGCTATTAAAAGAAAACAGAATCGTAGCCCCGAAACAAGTCAGTTGGCCAAAGAGGAGGAACACCCCTTCCCAGTCCTAGACAGGCCATGTTCATCTAACTCTGACCAAAAGACAAAATCAGCTACCAATCAAACTAGAACTCCTAAGATAACTAGTGCCAAAAACGATTTGCAAGAAATGCATCAAGAAGTCATAAGAGTTCTAAAAGGTATTGACAATCGATTGGAAGGTATTGATAGTTCCATGAAAAGTGTGGCTGTTTCTTTAGATCTTATTGCTACCAAATTATAAATGGCTTAAGTTTTTGCTATTTTTCTATTGAAAACAGTTTATAGTTTAATTTTTGTTTCAAGAGTTGATTAAACTTATTTCAGTTGTTGAGACTTTTGTAGTTTAAGAAAAAATTTATTTTCTTTTAAGAGTTGTTTTTTAGTTGATTAGTTTATAAAAGCTTTATAAAGACTGAAGGAAAAAAATATATAAGGCTACAAAGAGCTGTGTTAAAATAGTTTTATAATATTATCCTTGTATACAAATAAATATAATGTTTTGAGCAATAAATGAATTTATGTTTCCTTATAATTTTTCAAAGTACTGACATACAAAAGCATACACATAATATATTTAAGTACAAATAATACATTACATTACAAAGAGACAAATAATGAACTGAAATACTAATATTTTGTCTATATATTTTTTACACTTGTTCTAAATGTTGCTAAATTAACATAAAATATATTGCATATATTACTTACTATATTATGTATTAATTATTATTACAATATTATTACAACTTTTATTTTATACTGTAAAATATCTTCGAATTAATACATTTCTTGTGTTGCCATTTAAATTTATATCATGCGGGGCATCCACTGGAAAGAGAGCCTCTGGGTTTTCTGGATGAGGATCAGGCATTTCTAAATGTCCAGTTACACATAAATTATGTAAAACTGCACAGGCTATAGTTATATTTCCTACTTTATCTGGTGTATATCTAAGCTTTCGCTCCCCAAGAATACACCTAAAGCGAGCCTTTAAAACGCCTATACATCGTTCTACACAATTCCGAGTGGAGGCATGCCTGTTATTATATCGTTCTTGAGGGGACCCTTGTGGAGGATTAAAAATAGGGGTCATTAGCCATGGTTGCTGAGGATACCCCGAATCCCCTAGTAACCATAAACTATGATCACCAGCTTGGTGACACACTCTAAGTTCTTCATGAACCATTGAATTTCTCCAAATATAGGCATCATGGCATGATCCAGGGAATGATGCATTTATATTTAAAATTCTTAAGTTGTAGTCACAAATCTAAAACAAAAAAATTAAAAGATTAGCAATTTTTAACTAAGAAATTTTGTATAAAAGAAACTCTAAAAAAAATTGGAGTGGTTTAGAAACTTGCCATAAGGTATGGTAAGAAAGTATATTTTTTACTCGCAATCGATTTAACTCGCTCAGATGATTACAACACTCACCTTTGGCTTGTATTGCAAACTTCATCCTCACGAGTTACAGATATGATTTCATGCTCTTTGAATAATATACTATAATCTGATCAGTTAAGCGATCAATTCTTTTGTCTTGCTATAATAAATATATGAGAATTGATAAACAGACCAATTGGTTTAACAAATGAACATAAACTGTGGAAAGCTATACTTATATCTGAATATTTTTGCTGTGATATCCCTTTCGATTAACATAATTATGTTCTTCTTGTATTGGACTTATCATTGCAACATGTGTGCAGTCATTGGCTCCAATCACGCCAGGAAAGCGAGTGTGCTGCATAAATGTTTCCTTTATTCTGTTCTTTTCTTCCATTGTCTGGGAAAACTTTATGTATCGGTCAGCAAGATGTTCTATTATTAAGGAAAATACTTCATTAATGCATCTTGAAGAACTTTGATGCGATAAAGACAAGTGAAATTATCACCCTTTGATATGTTCCAGTACCAAAAAATATAAGTGCTGTAAAATTTCTTATGGTGGGATTGATTGCATTATATCTGCTAGAATGTTGCATGTGTGGTGTTAGCTCTTGAATTAAAAAATTAACACAAACTTTATTTAGTCTAAATATGTCAATAAATTGTTCATTGGTTAATGAGAGTGGATCACTGTTGTCCCTCATAACTCTTCTGTCCAAATTGAAAATTCGTAGACTTTCCCTCCGTTCCTCTTCCTGATGAGCAAAATACAGATGGGGTAACATTATTAAGCCGAGTGCTTAGCTACTAGTTTGTTTTATAAATTAAAAAAAAATTGACTACTGACAAAAATTAACAGCAAAACATTTTTCTTCTTTAAACAGTCATATTTTAAGGCCAAAGAACAACATCACATTGTCCCTAACGAAATGCCCGAACTCTTCCGATCCGCTTTCGAAAATTTGATTCGATTTATGAGAGTTCCAAATCGGATTTCTACTGAAAAATCTTAGAATCGAAACGAAGCGATTCTAACATTAGTTTTCTAATCATCAGAGTCCGAGTGCAGTACGGCCATACCTGCCAAGCGGGCACGGAAGTTGGCTGAAGGTATTTATTTGTGAACTTATGTTTTGTTTGTTTGATGGTTAGTTTGTTTGTTTGTTGGTTGATTGATTGATTGATTGATTGATTGATTGATTGATTGATTGATTGATTGATTGATTGATTGATTGATTGATTGATCGGTTGGTTGGTTGGTTGGTTGGTTGGTTGGTTGGTTGGTTGGTTGGTTGGTTGGTTTGTTCGTTCGTTCGTTCGTTCGTTCGTTCGTTCGCTCGTTCGTTCGTTTGTTGATTTGTGTTTAATTTTTTTAGGTGAATTTCCTCTACCTGCTTTCGAATTTGATAATGACCTGGAGGAGGAAGTTTTAGACAATGACTGGGGAATAGTTGCTGGAAACGAGATAAATTTCAATATTCAAGAAGATGTAGGCGTGACGCAAGAGTGATGGACTTAAGAAATGGAAACGAGTTTGAGTATTACAGGCTGTTTTTAGATGAACAATTAATAAATTTGTTAGTCGAACAAACAAACTTGTATGCCCAACAAACTATTTTAAATGGCATTCTGAATGAGACAGTTGGGTCTTCTTCTCACTTGAACAAATGAAAAGATACAAATGCTGAAGAAGTGTGCTGTTTTTTTGAGTGTGTTATTATGGATGGGTCTGGATAAAAAGCCCAAGGTGGCTGATTATTGTCGTAATTGTCAGTTATATTTGTCAAAAGCCGCTACGTACATGTCAAGAAATCGTTTTGAGATTTTGCAGAGAATGTGGCATTTCTCGAATAATGAACTCTGTTCACCAGGGGACAGTTAAAGTAAGATAAAAAGTTCATCTGAACGTGGGTCCGCAACGGCTTGGTACTTGAGATACAGGACGTCCAAAAAAATTCTTTATTTGATTTTTTTGATTATATTTTTGTTCAGTAACATGAGAATTTGATGAAATTCGGGATCACTTGAAGTGCGTACTTAAATGGATCTGGCTAATTAATGTTAGCTATTTGGGGCTCTGCCCCAAAACATATTCTGAGGTTGCTGGTTTCATTTAAAGAAGAGCCATATATCTTGGCATAGTCACATTCCATTGCTGGAGCTGCCTCGCAGAAGCTTGGGATATTCTCCGAACTAAGATTCTCTATCCACTCCAATAGCTCTTGATGCTTTGTAAAGCCTAAACTAGATCATTGCTGAAATATGGCTTACACATTTAGGGCTCTGCTCCTAAACATATTCTGAAATGTCCGGATCCATTCAAAGAAGAGACATGCGCTTATTCGGCGACCATGATCTGACAAACAATTTTGTAAGCTCAAAACATCAAAGACAGGTTTATGATTTGAGTCCCTTTATAGGGATATTTTCAGAGCCTCTCTATAGAGATATTCTCATGGATTGTATTGCTCGCTTCTTTCAATACGAGGAGCCACAGCCCAAGCTGACCTTCAGTTTGCATGGTCCAGGTCACCATACTACGTAGTATTGCGCATGCAGCACACACCAGCAAATTCTCAACGACAACCTTTATAGTAGCAGAAAAGCCTTAAGGATACCTGGCTGGTGATCAAAGGCTGTACTATAGAAACGGCATGTTGTCGAATAATCAAATGAAGGGTTGATCAGTGGTGCGGATTGTGGATCTCCGGCACTATCTGATATTAGTATGGTTAAGGTAAAAACCTGTAAGCAAAGAGACGTTAATAATAACAAGACCGTAAAATAATGTACCGAGAATAACATTAGCTGTCGTTATATTATGGTTCGGAACCCACGTTATACTGTAGGTCCTGTCTGACTCACATTATCCAGACGTTAAAACGAGGTCGGCAAAAAGGGTCCAATCTGGACAACTTGCTTGGTGTCAAGCCTCCCCGTCCACTAGTACTACTACTAGTTTAGTGTTTGTCGAATGGCACTATTCAAAAGATCCTCCATCTCCCTGAGGTCGTATTATCCGACGAGTATATTCTCCAAATATTCATGACTAAAGTTAATAGTTTCATTTACACATGCACCGCTAACAGAGTAACATATATAGGATTTAACTGCCAATTTTAAAGATATAGTTTCTTACCGAACACCGCAGACTATTGAGTTAAAAGAAATTAATTCTTGGCCGATTTGCCTTAAGAAAGTCTGTCCTATAATTTCTATTTACCTACAGTTCCACCATGTGTGTAATAATTAATAAGGGGTTAAGCTTAACTCAGCAATATTTATACATATTTACACAATACTACTTAAGTCCCTTAAGACGTAGACTTATACTCAAAATTATTAACAGCCAGTCAACACTTAATACCAAAATTTCTAATCGTACTCTTATAGAAAGAATTGTTGTTATATGTATATCTATGTTATGTTAAACATCAATCGCTCTGTAAAGTAAAAAAGGACCATACAAAATTTACACTTTAACAGTACCAATTTGATTTATCCGAAAACATTTTTATTCGTTGTTCTTTACAGCTATAACATATTACGTTTGAACTGTCAACAATCAAAACCTAGGAATTTGTTCATTCTATTTAACGATTTAGAAAAAAAATGTTTATGGAATAATCTGAACATTTGCAAAACTCATAAACTTGTAATAATAAATTAATTAACAAACTAAAACTTTCAACTTACACCATCAATATTTTAAGCTGCTCGATGTCAGCCATATTACAGAACAGAAACTCTATATGTACCAGCTCGTTAATTAATTACCAATTACAAACTACAGATATATATCTAGAAAAGTTAAGTAACTGATGATTCTGACACAAGACAATTGGAGCTGAAGGGAGAGAATGACGATGAAATTTTGCAAATAAAAAGGGAGAGAGATAAATATCTTAAATACAGTGGAATGTCACTCACAAAGAATTGTTTATTTTTGAAGAAAAGTTCCCATGAGCTATGAGTACGAATGCTTAAATATGCTATATGATATATACCTATGATGTTCCTACATCTCAGCCTTCATTTTTTAAGGAGTTCAAAATTATTTTCATATAAAGATAATTGAAGTAATTAAAAAGCTTTTTGAATCGTATGATAATTTCCCTGCTGTGGGTTAACACAGGGCGCTAGGCAACGGGTGCTTTTTTTATGATAAGGTACAGCACTGCAGGATAAATTCTCTATGGCGAGCGGTGCGTGTGCACAGGAAATGATTCACGTTGGTCTTGAATCTTTGGAGATTATACTCCTTGGGGAACACGGTCTCAGGGAGGTAGTTCCAGAGTGAGGACGTTTTCCAGATAAAATAAGTTTTAAACAGTGTCGTTTGAGAGACACTAAACTGATCCACGTACGGGTGGGATGCAGTGGCTCGTCGTGTATTTCTACCATGCACCGCTCTGGATGGAATCAAGCGGGCAACCTCAGTTGAGCACTTGCCATGAAAATATTTGTAAAATAGACTGAAGGCGCCAACCTGCCTTCGATGTTTAAGGCTTTCCAGGTTGTTTGTCAGATCATGGTCACCGATCAAGCGAACGGCTCTTCTTTGAATAAAATCTAGCAATTTCTGGGTATGTTTAGGAGTAGAGCCCCAAATATGCGAACAGTACTCCAGCGATGGTCGAGTTTGGGCTTTATAGAGCATCAAAAGTTGTTGCGGTGTATAGAGGTTCTTAGTTCGGAAAAGTATTCCAAGCGTCTGCGGGCTGCCTTAGCAATAGCCGCAACGTGACCATGCCAAGATATACGACTATCCAAATTGACGCTCAATAAATGAATTAATGAAGCCAAGGGAATCGAGTATCCCGCCATGATTATGTCCGGTTCTTCAACATTAACTTTTTTAGGAAAAACTGCCGCTTGGGTATTTTAGCGTTAAATTCTACTTGGTTACTGTCACCCCAAGGCAGAATTTCTTCCAGGTCTTTGTTGAGATGTGAGACCTCTTGCTGCGATAGAGACGTGGATTGTCAGTCGATGTTCGAGCATCCAAAGTTTTTTCCAAAAGATCGTTAATGTATAAGTAGTAAGAAGGTATGCGACAATATAGAACCTTGAGGAAATCCGGCATTGATGTTTAATGTGCCTGAAAGAAATCCGTCCATCGCCACTCGCAAAAAACGGTCTTTAAGAAAGCTTGACAGCCATGAACAAAATTGAACCGGCATTCCGTATGCTCTGAATTTAGTTAGGAGCCCCTCATGCCATACTCGGTCAAAGGCCTTGGAAATGTCCAGTGCTACCACCCGCGACTTCCCATGATGTTCTATTGCGTTGTTCCAAACGTGAGCAACATAAGCGAGAAGGTCTCTTGCAATCTAGATTTTTGGAATCCATGCTGGCGGTCACTAGCAACGTTAAAGCGTTCTAGGTACTTTAATAATTTCTCGTTGAGAGTCTTCTCCATGGCTTTTGAAAGCAATGCGACTGGACGATAATTGTTTGGCTTAGAAAAATATGGTTTAATGAATATGATGATAGTAACAAATCATTAAAATATAAATTAATAAAGCACGATACAGTGACCGTTTGAGAATAGTCACAAAGTCACATTACTGATTATCTTGTCGCTTTTGTAGCATTTTTTTTTAATACTTATATTAAAATCTTCGGGGTTAGTTGAGGCATTTTTAGGTTACGGTTTATCGATAGTACGGCGATTTTCGTCCAAAAGATATTCGCACAAAATTTAAAAAAAAATTAATTTTAGACCAAAGAATATAGGTTAATTTGATATTCTTATCACACTTAACCAGTCAATACATACTATCCTGTAACAAGCTACTAGTATAACCATCACTATATTTCGTTAATTAATATTTAATAGCATGGAAGGTTATTCGCACTAAATCTTTAGGTCAATGAGACTAACCGAGGTTTACTAATTGTTATTTTAGAGTCATAACCTATCGCTATTATGTGTAAGTTTTTCTTAATTGTGTCTTTCGCGCTAAAATGATGATTTTAGGCGAAAATTAAATTTTTATATGAACCGATTTCCAAAAAATGCATCCATTAATCTACACAGCGAGAATATCTATGACGCAAATAATTTTGTATTGTCACTTTGGTAGATTTTTCTAAAAATCGCTCTGACACGTGAACTATCTATTATTTTTTTTATTGTGCATTTGATGGTACAAAATACGCGTATAAAGAGTGAGCCAAAAAATACTTATCAAGGTCAACTTTTTTTAATGGAAGCCCCATACTTTTTTATCATATTTTTAAAGAACGCCTAAAGTTATATATTGGTACCGAGTTTAACTTTTCTATCTTTAACCGTTATATCTACAGAGCGAGTAAAAGATTTGCTAGAATTCAAAAATAGCTTTAAATAGCTAATTGAGTTTAAAAGGTGTTGAACATGGCATTCGTTCACTTGTTGGCAGCAACCTATAAAAATGCATTTTTTACATTCTGAATCATAACCTTTAGGGCAAAAAAAATCCTTTAATTTTTTTGCCAAGGTAAAGAATGTATCAGGTATGTTTGATTGTTGAAATAAGTACCTAGCTATCTTTACACGTTGACCTATTTCAAAATTGTGTACAAGATTAGGCTTAATATGCGTCATTTATCAGAAACTCATCGCATTGTAATATTAATGATGGTCGGATACCGAGATAAATCTAGAACTCAACAGAACGTGGTTAGATTATTTATGGAACATCATCTAGACTCGCCCCTATAAGTGCGAAGGCAGTCTGCACTGAACTTACGAAAGTAGATGTACTCTTAATAGTTGAAGAGAATCCATTCGTTGTCATAAAACAGCTAGGAAGGAAAAATGGTGTATGTCGGACCTCTATACCAAACATCCTTAAAGTATACAAGTGTCACCCTTACAAAATACAGCTTGTACCGGAATTGGCAGAAGATGATCAAGATAGGAGACTGCTGTTTTGTGAGGAAATGATGGATTTAATTGACAGAAATGTCATAAACTTAAAAAACATATTATTTGCTGATCACAAAATTGCCGTTATTGGGCAGATATGAATCCTTATTAGATGAGGGAAGTACATACCTAGCTGCCCCAAAAAATTAATATTTGGGCTGGAATTGTTGAGAATAGGGCAATTGGGCTCATATTATTAATAATAACTTAAGTGGAGTATGTTATTTATCATTTCTACAGAAGGAACTGGTTCCAAATTTAGCAGCTTTGTTTCCCAATACTTTGATCCACAGGTGTCAAACGCGGATATCTGGTTTAAGTAAAATGGGGCGCCTCCTTATTATCCGAGGCCTGTTCGTGACTATCTAAACCAAATCGATGAATTGACAGGAGGGGTCCAATAGAATGACCACCGACGCGACGCCTTCGAATTTTACCCTATTCGATTTTTTCCTGTGGGATTACTTAAAAGCTAAAGTTTTTAAGATAAAACCCGAAAGTATTAAGGTATTAGAAAACGAATAACTTATGAGTGTGGACTTATTATACCAGAGGTTAATCAGAATGTGAGACATTCATTTTATTTTCGCCTAAGTTGCTGCCAGCAAGTGAACGGATGACATTTTCAACACCTTTTAAGTTAAGTGTAATACATTTTAGTAAAGAAGTTTTGAATTCTAGCCAATTTTTTTACTCGCTCTTTATTAAAGAGTAAAGATGGAAAAGTTAAACTTGGCACAAATATACAACTTTAGGCTTTCTTTAAAAATATGACCAAAGAAATACGACATTTCCATTTAAGAAAAAAAAGTTGACCATGATAAGTATTTTTTGGCTCACCCTGTATACGTGTTAGTTCATAAAATGCGCTATAAAAAATAATACTTCACGTGCCCGAGCGATTATTAGAAAAATCTACCAACGTATAACAATACAGAATTTATTTCGTGTTAGATGTTTTTACTGTATACACAAAAATCTCTAAAAATGAATAAAGTTCAAAAAATTTTTAAAATGAAAAGAGACGAAAAAGTTAAAAATTGCCTTTGATATATCACGATACAACTCGCATGTCGACATGCGACCTATTAAACTTCAATACAAAGCGCTCAAGGGTACCTGAACATACGATTTTCAACTCCCTTGTATCGAGCTATGGATAATTGCAGACAATTTCTTTGAATTCAAAATAATTTTCTAACACAATTAAAAACAGATAGTTATAATATTTATAAAATTTCAATCTGATAACGCTGTTTTAAGATAGGTACTCTAATTTTTCATTTTTTCCGTTCATTTGTACTTGTATAGCAGTATGGTGCACCAGTTTGTCGTGTCTACCTTTGTATAAATCAGTCGAAATAATATGACGCCTGTGGTCATTTATTTGAATGGCCAGCGTTATTTATTAGTAAGCTTCAAATGAATTAAATAAAAATATTAAAATAGTATTATTTAATATTTTTGGAAAATATATTAGTATGCAACAGGCAACCGAAAACAAAAAGGACCTTGGTTGTCAAATTCTCATTAATAACTTCTTTTATCGCATGACTGACTTCAAAAAACTAAAGGTAACTACTCTTCTCAGAAACAATCAGAAATTTTAGCCACCAAAGAAGCGAGAAGAAAAAGAAGTGAAGAAATACATAAATAAAAATTAAACAAAACATTGAAGCATTTTTACGATCTGCCCGATTCGTTTTGGAACCCAGGTGTAAAAATAAGTTAAAGCGGAAGGTGACGAAATAGAATTTTTGATTTTATATTTTCTCTCGTTGAGGTGGCCGAGTATTCAGCGTATTACGCAGGCCTACAAAGAATTTGTGATTGGACAATTTTTGTTTTTTCAAGTTAGTTTTGACGTACCTACTAATAATCAAATCAATCGTCGTTTGTTTCTATCACGTACAGTTTTATTGTCTATAAAATTGTCATATTTTTTAATTATATATAAAGAATAATTTGCTGACTATTGTTTTTATTGAAGAAGCACCGCTACAGTAATAATAGGTGAAATACTGATGGGGAATCCCTATATTCGGAATAATCTATAAACCAGACGGGCCGACGGGCGACGTGGAATCCCTTAATTTTGAGGAATACTTATATAAATCAGGGCTTCGAATAGTCCACATTTAGTTTACTGCATGGCACTTAAATGACAACTTTAGTTTTTGTTTCGGTAAATTAATTTGTTACAAAAATGTTCCCTCGAAGATTGTGTATCCAAATACTCTGTCGGCAATCAAGCCAGTGCCCCATAGTGTTGATATCTCTATACCTGTGGCACCAAAAATTTTACAAAGTGCTAGTGATAATGATGAAGATGCCAAACCCTTAGCTATTGCTTAGACTGATGTGTTTAAACCTTCTTTTTCAAGTCAAAATGTACCTCAGCTGTTTTTGCAAGAAGAGCTTAATGATCTAGTCCGAGATACAGGACTTCCCAAAGATCTCTACCAAATACTGGGATCTAAATTAAAAGATAAACACCTGTTTGCTCCAGGAACTACGTTTCATTGGTATCGCAATCACGAGAGTGACTTTTCTGAATATTTGGTAAGGCATGGACCACTTGTATATTGTAAAAATATAGCTTGGTGCTTCCGAATATAGACCCGCTGACTGGAGAATTTGTATGCTTCTAATCCTAGGGGCTATTCGACCCAATTAAAAGAAACTGACGAAAATGCGGCGACATAAAAATATTAGGCCTTCTATTAGGACAGCAATCTGGATTTACGAAATATCCATGTTTTTTTTATGTGAGTGAGATAGTAGAGCTAGAGACCAACGCCGGGTAAAGAGAAATTGGAAAAAAGATAGCATTTAACATCTTGTCAAGAATGTTCTTCATGAAACTAGTTGATCCTGAAAAAGTATTTTTACCTACTTTCCATGTAAAACTTGGTTTAATAAAGCAATATGTTAAAGCATTGGACAAAGCAGGTCGATATTTCCAATTCTTGACATAAAAATTTCCCTGTCCATCAGAAGCGAAGATTAAAGAAGGTTTCTTTGTTAGTCCGCAAGCTAATGGAAACTAATCAGTTTGCAGCGTACATGAACAGCATCGAAAAAAAAAAGCGTAGAAGGCTTTTAAGGATGTTGTAAATAAATTTCTGGGAAACAATGAAGACCCAAGGTATGTGGATATTGTGGAGAACATGCTGGACAAATTTAAGGAATTAGGTTCCAAAATGAGCATAAAAATTCACTTTTCACACGCACATTTGGACTATTTTCCTGCAAACTTTGGTGATGTCAAAGATGAGCAGGATGAGCGATTTCACCAAAACATTAAAGAAATGGAGAAAAGGTACCAGGGATCATGAGATACAAAAAGTATTGCGGACTATTGTTAGATATTGAAGAGGGATGCTCCTAAAATCAAACGGAGTTTTCCGGAGGAGGATATCACGACTTAATCCTTTTAAGAGGCCGCAACAAGCCGTTAGTATAGTAAAGGTGATTTGGTTATTACAACCGTGTTTATATGGAAAACACGCCACACCACTAAAATTCAAGAACTCAGTTAATATACAGATAAACGATGTAATTACCTGTGATTACTTACACTTTTCCAAATTTCTCCAAATTTAGTGCCTTTTTTTAAATTAATTTATAGCAGATAACCATATCTTGAAGAAAAATTTTAATACATCTGTATATATATTACTTACTATCTAAACACAAAAACTAAAACTAGAAAAACTTTCCTTCATCCTTTATCTTTTAGATTCTACTTAAAATTTGTTTTATTTAGGATGGAGTTCTAGTTTTTGAATTTATGCTAAACTATTGCAAACCGAAAATATAAAAATATATCCAGCCAGTCGATCGCTGCACCTACGGGCGCCAGCGAATTGTTTCGCGGTGCACCAGGGAATGGTCATAAACGATTGCTTTTAGTATTGCGTTTAAAATTATATATTTAAGTTCTGTACATATAGGAAACTCTTTTAATATATATTTTACGAAAAAAAGTTACTCTTTATAAAAAGTTTTGCTTATTGAAAAAATAATATTAGACTATGCAAACGAGATAGTATGTACAGGATGATCAAAAAGTAAAAAAAATAAAATTGACCTACGAGAAAAGTACTTTTAATTTTAACTTTAGAGCAAAATGGGATAAGAAAATGTTGATTGGCATTAAAAATTATATCTGTTTCTACTCTTAGTAGACTATTATTGAAAATAAATTTGACATTTCAAAAAATTTCATTTTTTGAAATGATTTATAATTAATAATTGTATTTATTATGCAATACAAGCTAATAAACATTTTTAAATTATTTTTATTCAAAACGTAACTTTTGATTTTGTATCCCTGTTTTGTAGTAATTTGATGACGCATTTAAATAATTGATAGAAAAATACAATTATAATAACAAACATTAAAATATGAATTTAAATAAAAATATTCATTAACTTTCCCTCACTGTACATTTGCGTCGACATATCCTCCCTCCATTTCAATACATTTAGCCGTTCTTGCAGAAAATCCTCTTAAAACATTTCTAATCATGGCAGAAGTTATATTTGTAATTGTCTCTCTAATTACCCTCTCTAAATGGTCAACATTTTGAAATGGGCTTTGTAGGTATACATTATGTTTTAAGTAGCCCCAAAAGAAATAATCGAGGGGGCTCAAGTACGGAGACCTAGCGGGCCAGGAAAGGTCAGAATATCTATCGATAACTTTTCCATTAAAAAGGGTATTTAAGTATTGTCTTACATTCCTCGTACTCTGGCAGGGTGCACCATCTTGGTGGTACCATATCCGTAGTCTATCGGTTATGTGAAGTCCATGAATAAAATTAAACAAATAATTATTTAAAAAATGCAAGTAACGTTCACCATTTAAATTTTGTCGAAAAAAGAGGTCCTATTAATCTATTTTTGTAAATTCCGCACCACACATTTGTTTTAAATGAGTACTGATCACGTGTCTGTATAGTGAAATTTGAATTAACGTCACTCCACCAACGACAATGTTGTGAACTTACAGTCCCGTTCGAGGTAAAGGTTGCTTCGTCGGTAAAAATTATATCTCTTGTCATGAAGGGGTTATCTTCTAACTCTCCTTGTATTAAAAAACAAAATTTTAAGCGTCGCTCAAAATCACCTGGCTTCAAGGTATGTATAAATTTTGGTTTGTAAGGCCGAAATTTGTTTTCATTTAATATTTTTGAAATCGTAGTCTTCCCTACATCATTTGGTAATGTTGTTGACGTTTTTCCCAATGATTTTTTAGGATCTTCTACTACAGACCACATTACTTGGTTCACAGTTTCATTATTTGCAACCCTTGATCTACGTTTCTTATTGTAGTTATTTTCCACACTTCCAAAGGTCTTGAATTTTGTTACTATGTTCCCTATTGTTGTAAAAGAAATAATTTTTACTACTTTTCTCGTAGGTCAATTTTAATTTTTTTACTTTTTGATCATCCTGTACATACTACCTCAAGTTTGAATAGTCTAATATTATTTTTTCAGTAAGCAGAACTTTTCATGAAGAGTAATTTTTTTTCGTAAAATTAATATTAAAAAAGTTTCCCATATGTACAGCACTTAAGCGGACACACTGTATATATTATTTCTTAATATTACGCAAACTGATATTA
Source organism: Polydrusus tereticollis (assembly GCA_963920685.1). Lineage (NCBI taxonomy): Eukaryota > Metazoa > Arthropoda > Insecta > Coleoptera > Curculionidae > Polydrusus > Polydrusus tereticollis. The sequence goes on from OY987327.1 coordinate 139,443,900, forward strand.
CAATGCAGCACGTTACATCATGTCGATCGTAGTATCCCTAGCAGAGTGATATGCATTTTACTGCAATTCATTGTTGCTCTCCTTTTTCGAACTTTTACAAAGAGATCGGCTTTTCCATGCTAGATTTTGCTGAGACGACCTTAATCCTCTTTTTCTAACGCATTAATCAAAGAAGTATAAGGAAAGTTCAGGAAAATTAGATGTTACCAAGGAAAAATGTTTATACCGTTAGAAGGATCAAGAGTTAGATTCGATCAGGTTTTTTTTGTTTCGAATAACTCACCCACTTCAAATTTTACTTTTAAAAAACTTAAGTTAAGATAGATATTGCAGGGAGTAAATTATCTAAAATCTTTTTTTTTCTTGACTTTTTCGATATCGCTTATTAAACAATTAACAGATATTATAGGTATTAAAGAAGGCGGTGGAAAGTTTGAGAGTTAATTTCTTGATTTCTATTAACCTAATGAGAAAAATAGGTCTAGTAATCATAAATTGTCGCTTTTCTTGCAACTTGTATAATTATAAAACTATTTTGTTTTAGTTAGTCTATTTGCTTGTACGCGCCCCTTGATTTCAGTAATATTTGGTTCAATAAAGCTTGTATGTAATTCGTACCTTTATGTTAAAAATATTTTGGTCGGTAGCTAAGGCCGTCAGTCAGAACTTTACCAAGTCAACCATTCCACCTCTAACACGTTCTGATGGCACCATTGCGACCAAAGCACAGGAGAAAGCAAACCTATTGGCGAAACTGTTCTCTTCACATTCAACGTTAAATTTTCAGGGAAGTACTCCACCGAACATTCCCCCTGTAGAATCGAGAATGCCTGAGATTGTTTTTCGCCACCGCCATGTTAAACGAATCTTGAGGAGTTTTGACACTAAAAAGGCTTCTGGTCCTGACGATATTCCAGTCATTGTAATTAAGACATGCGCTGACGAACTGACACCGGTATTTTGTAGGCTTTTTAACTTATCCTACAAAAAATAAATATTTCCTTCTTGCTGGAAAACTGCGCGAGTCCAGCCCATACCCAAAAAAGACAAGAAGACCTTGCGAAACAACTATCGTCCAGTCGCATTGCTTTCGGTTATATCCAAAGTTATGAAGAAGGCTATCAACGAAAAACTATTAAAATATCTGGAAAGCTTCAACATTATTAGTGACCGCCAGTATGGATTCCGTAAGTCTAGATCAACAGGAGACCTTCTCGCTTATGTTACTCATGTTTGGAACAACGCAATAGAACATCATGGAGAGCCCCGGGCGTCGCCGGAGTCCCTCAAGGTTCTATATTGTCGCCAACCCTTTCCTTACTCTACATAAACGATCTTTTGGAAAAAACTAAAAATCTTATATATAGCTTCGCTGATGACAGCACACTTGTTTCATCTTTTACTTTGGATGCTCGGACATCGGCATCACCTGGCTTCAAGGTATGTATAAATTTTGGTTTGTAAGGCCGAAATTTGTTTTCATTTAATATTTTTGAAATCGTAGTCTTCCCTACATCATTTTGGTAATGTTGTTGACGTTTTTCTCAATGATTTTTTAGGATCTTCTACTACAGACCACATTACTTGGTTCACAGTTTCATTATTTGCAACCCTTGGTCTACGTTTCTTATTGTATTTATTTTCCACACTTCCAAACGTCTTGAATTTTGTTACTATGTTCCCTATTGTTGTAAAAGAAATAATTTTTACTACTTTTCTCGTAGGTCAATTTTAATTTTTTTACTTTTTGATCATCCTGTACATACTACCTCAAGTTTGAATAGTCTAATATTATTTTTTCAGTAAGTAGAACTTTTCATGAAGAGTAATTTTTTTTCGTAAAATTAATATTAAAAAAGTTTTCCATATGTACAGCACTTAAGCGGACACACTGTATATATTATTTCTTAGTATTACGCAAACTGATATTACAATGCAGCACGTTACATCATGTCGATCGTAGTATCCCTAGCAGAGTGATATGCATTTTACTGCAATTCATTGTTGCTCTCCTTTTTCGAACTTTTACAAAGAGATCGGCTTTTCCATGCTAGATTTTGCTGAGACGACCTTAATCCTCTTTTTCTAACGCATTAATCAAAGAAGTATAAGGAAAGTTCAGGAAAATTAGATGTTACCAAGGAAAAATGTTTATACCGTTAGAAGGATCAAGAGTTAGATTCGATCAGGTTTTTTTTGTTTCGAATAACTCACCCACTTCAAATTTTACTTTTAAAAAACTTAAGTTAAGATAGATATTGCAGGGAGTAAATTATCTAAAATCTTTTTTTTCTTGACTTTTTCGATATCGCTTATTAAACAATTAACAGATATTATAGGTATTAAAGAAGGCGGTGGAAAGTTTGAGAGTTAATTTCTTGATTTCTATTAACCTAATGAGAAAAATAGGTCTAGTAATCATAAATTGTCGCTTTTCTTGCAACTTGTATAATTATAAAACTATTTTGTTTTAGTTAGTCTATTTGCTTGTACGCGCCCCTTGATTTCAGTAATATTTGGTTCAATAAAGCTTGTATGTAATTAGTACCTTTATGTTAAAAATATTTTGGTCGGTAGCTAAGGCCGTCAGTCAGAACTTTACCAAGTCAACCATTCCACCTCTAACACGTTCTGATGGCACCATTGCGACCAAAGCACAGGAGAAAGCAAACCTACTGGCGGAACTGTTCTCTTCACATTCAACGTTAAATTTTCAGGGAAGTACTCCACCGAACATTCCCCCTGTAGAATCGAGAATGCCTGAGATTGTTTTTCGCCACCGCCATGTTAAACGAATCTTGAGGAGTTTTGACACTAAAAAGGCTTCTGGTCCTGACGATATTCCAGTCATTGTAATTAAGACATGCGCTGACGAACTGACACCGGTATTTTGTAGGCTTTTTAACTTATCCTACAAAAAATAAATATTTCCTTCTTGCTGGAAAACTGCGCGAGTCCAGCCCATACCCAAAAAAGGCAAGAAGACCTTGCGAAACAACTATCGTCCAGTCGCATTGCTTTCGGTTATATCCAAAGTTATGGAGAAGGCTATCAACGAAAAACTATTAAAATACCTGGAAAGCTTCAACATTATTAGTGACCGCCAGTATGGATTCCGTAAGTCTAGATCAACAGGAGACCTTCTCGCTTATGTTACTCATGTTTGGAACAACGCAATAGAACATCATGGAGAGCCCCGGGCGTCGCCGGAGTCCCTCAAGGTTCTATATTGTCGCCAACCCTTTCCTTACTCTACATAAACGATCTTTTGGAAAAAACTAAAAATCTTATATATAGCTTCGCTGATGACAGCACACTTGTTTCATCTTTTACTTTGGATGCTCGGACATCGGCTGCTAATGCACATCTCTATAGGCAGCAAGATGTCTCACATCTCCACAAAGACCTTGAAGAAATTCTGTCTTGGGGTGACAGTAACCAAGTAGAATTTAATGCTAAAAAGACCTAGGCGGCAGTTTTTTCTAAAAAGTTAATGTTGAAGAACCGGATATAGTTATGGCGGGACACTCGATTCCCTTGGCATCATCAATTCATTTATTGGGCGTTAATTTGGATAGTCATATGTCTTGGCATAGCCACGTTGCGGCCATTGCTAAGGCAGCCTCGCAGAAGCTTGTCGTACTTTTCCGAACAAAGAACCTCTATACATCTCAACAACTTTTGATGCTCAATAAAGCCCAAATTCGACCATCGCTGGAGTACTGTTCGCATGTTTGGGGCTCTGCTCCTAACATACCTTAAGATTGCTAGATTCCTTTCAAAGAAGAGCCATTCGCTTGATCGGTGACCATAGTCTGACAAACAGCCTGGAAAGCCTTGAACATCGAAGGCAGGTTGGCGACTTGAGTCTATTTTACAAATATTTTCATGACAAAGGCTCAACTGAGGTTGCCCGCTTGATGCCACCCAGAGCGGTGCATGGTAGAAATACTCGACGAGCTACTGCAGTCCACCAGTACGTGGTTAAGCTTAGTGTTCCTCGAACGACACTGTTTCAAAATTCTTTCATCTGAAGAACGTCATCACTCTGGAACGACCTCCCTGAGATCGTGTTCCCCAACGACTATAATAACCATCAAAGATTCAAGACCAACGTGAATCGTTTCCTGCGCACACGCACCGCTCCCAGAGCGCCATAAAGGATTTAGCCTGCTGTGCTGTATCTTATCATAAAAAAAAAAGAAAAAATTAAATTAAAACGAATTATATTGTAGATTGTTGACAGCGCAATTAAAGTGCAAAAGATGTATGTACCTACACAATCTAAATATAAACAAATTTGAAAAATCTGAAATTTCAATTATTTATTCGAAATATTTTGTATAGTATCCTGTAGACCATCGTTTAACTTGCAAGAATCAACAATTTCTAGATTTTAATTATTTTATTTTCGCATATAACCGAAATAGTCTTCCTGGGAATTTTCCGTATTATTTATTAGGTCTAATTTTTTTTACGCACTGTATATATCACAGGGTCGTTGGTATGTATAGAAACGGCCGATTATTTTTTAAAGCAAAATAGCTACCAAAAATATTTAAGACAAAAGTTTCAAGGTTTTTTTAAAGTCTATTAGAATTTTAAAAATAAGTATAAAGGTGAATCAGAATGCCGTAAAAAAACAAAGTTACTTTTTTTTAATGGATATATTCTATATCTATGTTTTTGGATTTTGCATAAAATTGCAATTATTTTTTAATTAGCGCCTCAAACTAAGTCTAAACTTAAAAGTTTCCGAGATATCGAGTTTTGAAAAATGACATTTTTGATCTTTGGTAGCTTCTAGCTTTCCAGCGGTACGTCTTAGAGTAAAACGGCTTTCATGTCCCTTAGGAAGATAATAAAAAAGTAAGATAGTGACATGTAAACTGTTGTTTTCCTCTATAGCGTATACGGTTAAAAAGCTAGAAGCTGTCAAAGTTCAAAAAAGTCATTTTTCAAAAGTCGATATCTCGGAAACCATAAGGTTTAGAGTTAGTGACAAATAATTATAATTTTACGTAGAATCCAAAAATATTGTAAGATATAGGGTATTCCATTAAAAAAAAAGTAAGTTCGTTACTACGGCTTCTTGACTCATCCTGTATACCTATTTTTTTTTTAATTCCTATAGACTTTAAAATACCCTAAAACTTTTGTCTTGAATATTTTTTGTTAGCTGTTTTACTTTAACAAATAATCGACCGTTTCCATACATACCAACAACTCTGTATAAGTCCAAATTATATTATTATATTTCATTTTTTGCATACTTAAATAAAATTAACAGGATATTAAATAAGTAGGTATTATTAATATTTACAAACATTGTTTGACTACTTAAAATACCAGATTTAAACATAAAACACACAATTTCTAAAAATAAGTTTAATATTTACTTTAACGACACCAAAATCCGTCTACCATGTAATTTCATTAAGATTGTCATTGGTCTGTGTTTATCTTTTGTCATATTCCTGTCAACCGATAACTGATGACTTGCTATTGAAAAATGTAGACTGGGTGTTTATTGGGTGACGCCATTAACCATAACTAATCTTGGTTTATTATTTGATAATTTAGTTTTAATAATAAAAATAATACAAAGTTACTATTTTCAATATAATTTTTTAAAAATTTATTTGTAAGATAATCTTGCAAATCTCCTAATCTAACTGACCATTGGTACATTAACTTTCAAATATAAAGAAATGAAGAATGTAATGTAAAGGAAAACTAAATCATTTTACCCATACAACACGTACAAAATATGATGCAAATAAAAAGTAGGCATTCAATAATTAACAACATAATTCACAAATGAGAAGTTTCAAAGCTTGTGGAACCTAGCGCATGCGCAGTGTGCCCATTTCCCACAATTCATGCACTTGAGCCACATTTTATTCGGTTTTCTACGCGAATACAAGTTATTGCAGTAAATGCATGCAGAGTCTTCTTGATTTGTATCAGCAAAAGGTTTCTCCTCAGAATCCGAACTTAGATCAGAAACACTACTTTCCTTCGGTTTTGGTCGAAGCATTAGTGTAGTGACAGTAGTTTGTATTTTTTTCACGGATTTGGATGGTAACAGTAGTTGTTCGCCAATATCAGGACCAAGCTCTAAATCCTAAAGCCAACCTTACACGCTGCAACATGCGGCGATGCGTGTATCGACTCCATCGTTTCACGACTCATGCTCCATAGTGTGTGGACTGGAGTCGAACGATTTGCATCAGTTGCAGCAAGACGCGCTGCGTCATCTAGAGTCTCGTACCGGATGGTAAGCAGAGATGCGGAATCGGTGATGCAGATGTAGGTTTCAGCGTGTGTGGGTTTAAGGGATGCAGATCAATATATTTTAGTTTTCCCCCATTTTAAATCATTTATCTATGGTTTAGTTTAAGTTCATATCTTCTACCTAGAATATCATTACGACCGTAAGCGACACAAATTTCAATTTTTCAAAAAACAAAAACCTTGTCACAAAGAAATATCTAGATGGACTGCAGATTATTTCAAGAATACTAATTCTTGGGAAACGATGCGCGCATCGCCGCATGCTTCTGTGTTGGTAGACAGACCGATGATGATGCCTAGTTTCATGATTCCCGGGGACGACGCTGCATCGCCGCATGTTGTAGTGTGTATGGGCGGCTTTAGAGACTTATTTTCCAGAGGTATAGATTGTGTGTATTTAGAGGCCCTTAGCTTTCACTTCTTCTATATTATGCTCGTGTGGGGTTGCTAGTCCCCCATCGGGCGCCTCTTCAGGTGGCGGATAGGGAAACGCCTCTCAAATATGAGTGGTACCGAGGAAATCAAATACTCGGGGCGGACCAAAACTAGCACAGCAGCGCCTGACCCGGAATGGGCGGCTGAAACATACACTCGCCAACACGCAGGGCAAGCGCGGCCTTTTATACTGCCAAAACCTCCGAAATGAAATGAAATGTCGAAACACAAAATAACACTACCCCAGGTGAGTAGAGCGACTAGCTCAAAATCTCACGCTGACTCGTCAGTCAGCCCAATGGATTCTGGAGTGGATTCTGGAGGGGGGGGGGGGCAAGGATTGGATAAACCACCGAAAAAAGGATAAGTTATTCGTTGCGACCTACAATATATGCACCATGAGGTCAGAAGAACACCTAGAGGAACTGGAACAGAAATTGAAAAGTGTCAAGTGGGACATCATCGGACTGTCAGAAACATGCCTACCTGGAGAAAAAATAACAACTCTAAAATCGGGTCATATATTATATCAGAAGAACTGTGACAACACTCATCATCTAGGTGGAGTCTGATTCCTAATCAATAAAAATATCAAATCAAAAGTTACCAAGTTCTGTGCCATGTCAAATCGAGTCATATACATCATATTAAAATTAAAAAATCGATACGACATGCAAATAATCAACATTTACGCCCCAACCAGCGCGGCGGACGATGAAGATGTAGATCAACTCTACGAGGACGTGGCAACGGCAAAAAAAACTAAAAGGGCACACTTTACAATCGTCACAGGTGACTTCAATGCTAAAATTGGCAAAAAAAAATCCAGATGACACGGAATACGTTGGAGACTACGGGCTAGGTGAGAGAAACGACAGAGGAGAAAGGTTGGCAAACTTTCTCAGCAAGTAATCACTGTTTTGTCCAAACACATTCTTCAAGAAACACCCCCAACGCAAATAGACATGGTCGAGCCCCAATAGTACAACAAAAAACAAAATAGATTTTGTCCTATCAAATAACCGGAAAATCTGCAGCGACGTAACCGTCTTAAACAGAGTAGACACAGGAAGCGACCATAGAATGGTAAGAGCATGTTTCCGCATAAATCTAAGGCGTGAAAGAAACAAACTGATCAAGACAACGAGGTTCCCGACAAACGAAGAACTAGCAGCAAGGAAAGTCCAGAGAAGAATACCAGGAAGAAATTAAAAAAAGGTTACCACCAGAAGAAATGATTGACAATATGGATATAAACCAACTGAACGAAACAATCAAATCATCCATCCATACTGCAACCAGGAAAATCTGCTCAAAGGTAGAAAAACGGAAACATTCGAAACTAAGCTCCAATACTATCGAACTAATGACACAAAGAAGAGAGTTGAAAAAAGGAACAAAAGAACACAGAGATCTAAAGAAAGTGGTGAAAAAATCTATTCGTAAGGATATAAGAACCCACAAAACAGATTATTAATGAGACAATCGAACAAAATAAAAACATGAGAGTTCTTAAATCAAAACTATCAAAAGGGAAAAACACGCTGAATAGACTGAAAAATAAAGAATGAGTTATTGTATCGACCCCAGAAAAAATCTCCCAAATAATTAAAGATTTTTACACCGACCTATACAACTCAACAACTCCCAAAACTAATAAAGACCGAATCGATAATAGGACAATACTAAACGTAGGATCAGAAGATCTACCAGAAATAACATGCGAGGAAATGAGGTACGCCTTAAAGAGAATGAAGAATGGTAAATGCCCTGGAGAAGACCATATCACGTCAGAAATGATAAAGATTGGAGGAAAGTATTTGGAGAAAACACTTCAAAAATTACTAAATAGATGTCTGCATGAAGCAAAGGTACCTACTGATTGGTACAACGCTGAGGTTTACAAACCGTCTGACAAAAAAGCTAGACTTCTACCAACCCGTCGAACAGGCAGGATTTCGTAGTAGATACAGTATCATGGACCATTTGCAAACTCTACGCACCATAATATAAAAAACAACTGAATACAACGTACCCATACATCTGGCATTTATAGATTTCCATAAAGCGTTTGACTCAATCGAAACATGGTTCTTTCTAAATGCCATTAATACTACCAGAATCGACTCAAGATACAATGCAATTATATATGATATATTATATAGAAACGCCACAATGCATGTTAAAATTGACGAAAATATATAAACGTCCAAAATAAACCTAAATAGAGGAGTCCGACAAGGTGACACGATATCACCAAAACTGTTTACTCTGGCACTGGAAGAGATATTTAAAGAAATGGATTGTGAACAAAAAGGCTTGAAAATCGACGGATCGTACCTGAGTCACTTACGCTTCGCGGACGACATAGTTCTCATCTCCAAAGATCCAGAAGAGCTAAAGGAAATGATGGAACAATTGAATGAAACATCAAGAAAAATAGGGCTAAAAATGAACATCAATAAAACCAAGTTCATGTCATCCAATCACATTCACTTATCACTATCTAACGAAAACATCGAAAACGTTGTCGAATACGTATACCTAGGTCACCTCATTAAACTAGGAAAAGAAAATCAAAGGTCGGAAATAACGCGAAGAGTGAGGCCAACATGGGCAGCTTTTGGAAAACTAAAGTACGTTCTAGGAAATCCAGATATTTCAATACATTTAAAACGCAGAGTTTATGACATGTGCATCTTGCCAGTGGCAACATATGGCCTCGAAACAATGTCAATCACAAAGGGTAGTGCAGATCGATTGAAGACAACACAAAGGGCAATGGAACGGGCAATGCTTGGAGTCTCCATAAGGGACCGGATCAGAAACGAAGAAATAATAAGACGAACAAAGGTAAAAGACGTGATCCGTTACATGGCCGAGATGAAATGGAGGTGGGCGGGACATGTTGCAAGACAGGAAGATAATAGATGGGCAAACAGAGTAATTCACTGGCGCCCCAGAGAAACAAAAAGAAAAAGAGGAAGACCGCGGAGACGTTGGCTGGATGATAACAGGGAGGTCGCTGGTAGAAACTGGGTACAACTAGCGTAAAATCGACAGAAATGGAAAAGACTCGGAGAGGCCTATGTTCAGGAGTGGACCAGATAAGGCTGACGAAGAGAGAGAGAGAGATATATTATGCGTTGAAGTCAATAAAAGAACGTTCTGTCTATTACGGAACTTCCTTTGCCTTGTCCAGTTGTATATGCTCCACGAGGCATGAAAGATATGGTAATAATGAGATTGTAATTGTAAAGCGTTTGTTGACGAGGCAGTGAGAGCCAGATGCAACAGGTTTAGGTGTTGCGACTATTTGATTGATTTCTTTGCCTGTAGTGTCTTGATCGGACTCTTGCGGGATGTTAGTTGTCTCTGCTGGTTCAAATCCGAAGTCTGAGAAAATGTTTGGGTCCAAAGCCAATATTTTTAAATTCATTACAGGTATTTTGCATGGTAGCAGCTTTTTCATATGCGTTGCCAAAGAGATAACCAATTTGCAATTGTGTTACCACTCTGCCCGGACACGCTTTCAGCCACGATGTAATTGCTTGATTGAAATAAGATTTTAACAGTCCAAAAAAATATACGTCCAAGGTTAAGTTTTGCGTTAAGCTGGTAGACAAAAAAGGATTATTCCGTTTCCATTAGCAAAGTTCAAGGTGTCAACTCCCTTGTGACTGATAGTTTTCTTAGTTTTCTATGTTTTGTCATTAAGTTTCTCTGTTCCCTTTTATGTTTTTTATTGTTTATTTACTTTGCTTTGTTGTTTAGTTTCTTTCACCTACTTTAGATTTTAATGTTATTTGTATGTTTTTAATTCAAATGTATATTTTTTTAATATTTAAGTCTTATTTATTAACAATGCTTTGTCACATAAAACTTTGTTTTTCTTGACAATAAAGTATTTTTGAAATTGAAATTGAAAATTGATATGTCCGTCTAGAATAAGGAGACCGTTATCTTCTAGGGTTACCTTAGTTTGGGGATATATGGAACAATTTTTAAATATTTTTGCTAATAACTTTTTTTCTTAACATTTATTAACTTTTTTTCTCTTTGGGGAGTTGCATTGTAGTGTTGGAATCCATTTAAGCCTTATTTAATGATGGTGACCCTGAAGGGGTAGTTTTTTTAAACTTTTCTACTGTTCCGTATAACCCAGGGTTTGGGGATATATGGAACGTTGACAATTTTTCATAGAAAATGCATAAAATTTTACGTTTGTTTCATACAAAACTATGTAAAAGCCTATATGGAACATTTTTAAGCATTTTTTTTTTATTTTAGGCTTGGTTGGGACAAAAATGTTGATATAAATGTAGAAAAACTCTTTATTAACATTTTACAGTTACAATCCTTCTGTAAATAGATAAAAATAAAAACGTAACAGCATACAAAAATAGGTAGAAACTAAATAGGTACCTATAAACTAAAAAACAAAAGAAACAATTCAGTTCTAAGAACATAAAAATAAGTTTAAAGATTAATAGGAATTGTTTTAAAAATATGCATTCCCCTACGGATTTCTGGGTATGGCAATACAAATTTTACCTTCTCTAAGGTAACAACAGTTTCATCAAGCACATCTGGATAAACATATTTATAATTTTGTCCTTTATAAGGACGTAAACATTGCAGTTTGATATATTTTTCAGTAGAAATCATAGTAATTTTGGAAACAAATTTTTTAAGTGAGGAATGAAACACAAAGTCTGCTCCACTAATTTAATAAAAAAGTTCAGATTAACATCCCAAACATGTTTCGAAGGTATAAACCTTCATCTTCAGTGGGTAATTATTAAGATGTTATTTATGAAGAGAACAATGACATTGTTAAATTTATTTAAACTAATGTTGCAGAAAAATTCTTTTTAATAAGACATATGTAACTTTAATTAGATAACTAAGACATATTTAAATTAAAGTAAAATTTTTATAAAATAAAATGAATTTAAAATGAATTTGGTTTTATTTTAAATTTATTAAAAAACCGAAATTTTACTGGGAAAATGTAATAGGGTACGATTATCATGGTGGAGTCGTACCAAAATTTTATATTTAAATATGTCTTAGTTATCTAATTAAAGTTACATATGTCTTATTAAAAAGAATTTTTCTGCAACATTAGTTTAAATAAATTTAACAATGTCATTGGTCTCTTCATAAATAACATCTTAATAATTACCCACTGAAGATGAAGGTTTATACCTTCGAAACATGTTTGGGATGTTAATCTGAACTTTTTTATTAAATTAGTGGAGCAGACTTTGTGTTTCATTCCTCACTTAAAATATTACTCCACTGTGAGATGGACTACTTCCATAAAACAAATTTTTTATTTCTTTCTTTTTTTGTTTTGGCATTATAAATAAACTCTGATATCACAAAACAAGCTACATTAATATCACTAATATTTTTTACAGGAATAAGTCTTGTATCGGTCTTCGTTTCGTCTTCTGAGCTCAGCGAGTCCTCAAAATCAGTCTCCATGTCATCTACATCAATTTTCTTTGACATTTTTTTCAAATTTCTTTAAATTAGATAATCCAGGTTGGTGTTCTTTTGAATGAGATGTTCTAGGCTGGTCTTTTTTTGAATTGGATGGCCCAGATTGTGAGTTATTGTTTAAATCCTCAATGCGAAATGCCTGACCTGATGGAACATCATTTTTCTTACTTCTTTTCTTGTTTGGATTATCAGGTGTAGCTGGGTTTCTTGTCGTAATATTGTGGAATATTTCTTGCATGGCATCATCATCATGGTCAATTCTCTGAAGTCTTGGAATAAGTTTTTGTAACACTCGATTCCTATTAACTGGCACAAGGCCACAACCTGCAAAACCCGATTTAATGTTGTTCGATAAGTTTAAACTTGATTTTTTTATTAATTCGTTTAATAGGAGGGGAAACTTAGTTTTCGGGAGCACACCTCTAAATCTTTTTTTCCATTGCGTAAGAACCTTTCGCCATATTATTTTGACGGGGCCAAATACAGCTACATCCAATGGCTGGCATATGTGTGTACTGTTTGGAGGTAAAAATGCAAGGGAAATGTTATGTTCCTGACATGTTCTAATAACTTTTTCAGAAAGGTGGCTTTGTAAATTATCGCCTGTTAAAACCTTTTTGCCATCTTTTGCACGAAAATATTTCAGGACAATTTTAAAAAAACCAGTCCTCAAAAAGTGCTCCATCAAACCACCCGTTTTTTGATCTATTATAAACTGTACCAAGTGGGCCTCTTTCAATCCATTCGGGATATATATGTTTGGCCTGGTACACAACATATAATGGTAGAAGTTCCCCCTCGCCAGTGACAGCAAACATATACGGAAGTTGAATATTTCGAATTATCTAATATTCTTCGGGCATGCTTATTACCTTTTCTGACAAAAACCTTTTGTTTTCCGGGATCATCTATAAAATTGGTCTCATCATAATTGATTATGTTCTCCGGCAAAACGTCCCTTAGTGTATCCTCAATTTTATCAAAATATCGATTTATTAAATCTGCATTAACTTCCGCATTTCTTTGTGATAATGTTGGATTTCGCTTAAGGAAACTTTCAAACCAGTCATTACCAAAACAATTCTCTTTAAAACAGCTAACATTTACATTTATTACATTTACACAACGGTTAAGATAAGACTGAACAAATTCTTTTATATCGTTATTGATAAAAGGATACCCATAATTAACAGCTGTTGCTGTTATCATTGCACTTGTTATTTGTTTTTCTTCTACTTTGCTTAAGACAGTAGGTCTTCCCAACGTGTCGGAATAAATCCCTTTATATTTGTTATATAAAGTGGTTTTTGGGACACCATAGCGAGTAGCATCCTGCCCAAAGGACATTCCATTATCTAAAACTGCTCTGAGGGCCAGTTCAATATTTTCTGGATCGTAATTTCTTCTATACGCTGTCCCAGGGACATGTTTATGTTTTCTGGGCATCGTTCCATAAAACCCTACAAAAGCATCTTTTTCAGAAAATCATAATTTAAAAAAAAATAGATCAAGATTTTTGTAAACAAACACTTAAGATGATTTATATAGGTTAGAATGTGAAATATTTCTCATTGCGCATATACTCTATCTTTTTCGGATTAAAAGATACAAAGGACATTCTTTGGAGTTTCTAAAAAAGCTAAAAACTACCTTATTTCTCACCTTTTCTTTTTCAAACACCTCCTGCAACTTATTCCAAACAATTTGGTAGAATGTTATCACTAAGCCTGCTTCTAACCTAAAAAAATAAAATTTCCTAAAAATTTATGATGCATTGCGTGACAGAGCGGGAAATTTAAATATTTGCACGTTTGTTCCATATAACCCCAGCTGTTCCATATATCTCGAAACTACGGTACCTTTACATGATACTGAAAATGAACAAGCTATTTATAAAATAGGTTGGTATAGTCATTCAGCCCGGCTCCTGCGCTATACCCATAGTGCTAGTTGAGGCTCCATCAGTCAACTCATTTTTCATGTTCTTCCGGGGACAAATGAGAAAAGTCGACATAAAATTACCATTTGCGCTCATGCAACAAACAGCTGTTCCGTTGGATTCCTTCTCGGCATCACTTCAACTAGTACTACGTTATAGATGCGAAACGGAGAAACTTTATACTTTTCTAAGATGTCTGCAATGTGTTAAAAAAAACGTTTGATTTGGGGCTTGTTCAATACCTGTGCTCTAGCAGTGGACGTGTTCTGCCTTTCTTAAGCTGATGTCTCTATTTCTCTGATAAAACTCCTGAACTTCCTTGCACGTAGAACGAAAAAATCTTGTTTCCATAAACTTCAATTGATCTGCAAGTTGTCTCCAATGAGAAAGTAGTTTTTTATCTTCTAATCCCATTTCCGTGATCTTCTAATAGGCCATTCACCTTGGAAGACTCTGTATATGCCGTTTTGTCTATAACCGATATTTTGAATTTTAGGCGGAATTAAAAAGAGATGAATGTATAAATTCATGAACTACTAATAGATATGGCAAGTCAAACCAGCAAATAGGTATAAGAGTTAAAGGCGCGTACTCACTGAAAAAGTGAGCGAGAGCAAACAATAATTCACCCAAGCAATTTATTCACTAGGGACTGTTTAGCTAACATGAGCGCACGAGTAAATGATCGCTCGGTCGCGTTCTCTGATAATCCGGCAGTTGTCGGTACATCAAGACAAAATCGCGTTTATGCCTGTTTAGTGTAGACGGATAGTAGAACCATTTTTTGGTAGAAAGTAATTTGCTCTTTTCATTTTATTTTACGAGCAGAAGCCTTAAGTTGTTTTTACTGTGTTCTAGTTTTGACAATGGAGTGGTCAAATTAAATTGTAATTAAGTTAATAATAGGTCGTCGGTGTCATTATGCTCATGTACACTGTGTTCAAAAAGTCCCGGACCGGTCAATTATTTAGAAAATGGCGCACAATATAAAAAAACTTCCGGTATAAAAGTTGTAGGCCTTAAAAAAAATCTATAAAACTAGGATATCTGTAATTATACAGGGCGCCTCAAACAGTCATGGTAAACAAAACTTTCGTTTTTTTAAATGAAACGCCTTATATCTTACAATACTTTTGGATTCTACATAAAATATCAATTATTTTTTAATAAGCACACTACAAGTCTAAACTTAATAGTTTCTGATCGTAACCATCGCTAGAATACTGTTAGCATATTTGGAGCTCTGCTCCTAAACATACTCTGAGATTGCTAGATTCCAATCAAAGACGAGCCATTCGCTTGATCGGTGACCATGATCTGACAAGCAACCTGGAGAGCCTTGAACATCGAAGGCAGGCACCTTGAGTCTATTTTACAAATATTGTCATGGCAAGTGCTCAGCTGAGGTTGCCCGCTTGATTCCACCCAGAGCGGTGCATGGTAGAAATACACGACGAGCTACTGCAGCAGACCCGTAAGTGGTTAAGCTTCATCAAATCATCATCAAACAGCCGTTCGCGTCCACTGTTGGACATAGGCCTCCCTTAGTGTCTGCCACCGCTCTCTGTCTTGTGCGCTCTGCATCCAGTCTCCCCGGACTCTCTTAATGTCGTCCGTCCATCTTGTTGGTGGTCTACCTCTGTTCCTGTAGGCTTCGTGCCTTGGCCTCCACTCCAGAATACGCTTTGACCATCTTCCATCCATTGTTCGTGCCAAATGGCCTGCCCAGTTCCACTTCAAGGTTGCTACTCTCTCCACGACATCAATTATACCCGTCCTCTGTCGTATAGTCGTATTGGGTATTCTGTCTCTCAGTGACAGTCCAAGCATCGACCGCTCCATAGATCTCTGGGCTACTCGCAGCTTGTGCGCCGTTTTTCTGGTAAGAGTTAGCGTTTCTGCCCCATAGGTTAATACTGGCAGTATACATTGGTTGTATGTTTTCCGTTTGAGACATATAGGAATGTTTGATTTGAAAACATCCCTAAGCTTTCCAAATGCCGCCCATGCCAAGCCTATTCTCCTGTTCAGCTCGCAGGTTTGATTGTCTCGGCCTAACCTAATCTCGTGTCCCAAATATCTATAGGTGGCAACCTGCTCAATATTCCGACCGTCAACTGAGATATTCTCGCTCATGACAAGGTTGGTCATACATTGCGTCTTCTTAAAATTTATTTTCAAACCGACTTCTTTGCACGCTTCATGAAGGCTCTTTAGCATAGTCTGTGCCTGGTCAATACTGTCGGCAGTTATGACAATGTCATCAGCGAATCTCATGTGGCTCAGCCGCTCTCCGTCGATGTTTATGCCCATCTCTTCCCAGTTTACTCTTTTGAAGGCATATTCCAATACGGTGGTGAACAGTTTCGGAGATATTGTGTCGCCCTGGCGAACTCCTCTTTCGATTTGGAATTTATTTGTGTCTGCATGTAATCTTACGCATGCCGTTGCCCGCTTGTATACGTTTTTCAATAGGGAAGTGTATCGGTGGTCAATACGACAGTCCGCCAGCGCTAGCAGCATTTTGTGTTGGTTTACGAGGTCGAAAGCTTTTTCAAAATCTATGAATACCAGGACGAGTGGTTTGTTATATTCGATGCTTTTTTCTATTAAGGTCTTAATAGTTTGGAGGTGGTCGTTTGTTCCATACCCTGCTCTGAATCCCGCCTGTTCGCGTGGCTGGTATAAATCTAACTTAGATATCAGACGCTTAGTTATGATCTTCATAAAGAGCTTGTAGGCATGTGACAATAAGCTTATCGGTCTATAGTTTTCTAGTTTTGCGATGTCTCCCTTTTTGTGCATTATTATTATTATTGCATTGTCCCACTGGGAAGGTGTTGTTCCCTTCAGGAGACATGCATTGAAAAGCTTGCATATATTCTTAAGCAGTGTGTTTCCTCCTGCTTTAATAGATTCAATAACAATTTCATCTTCGCCCGGAGCTTTATTGTCCTTCATTTCTTTCAGCGATGCTCTTATCTCATCCAGGGTAATGTCGGGGATATCTTCTGAACCTTGGTTCTGTACATGGGGCAAGTTCTCTGGTGGATTTTGTTCCTTTTCTTTATATAGCTCTGTATAAAAGTCCTCAACCAACTTTAAGATTTCTTCCTTATTTGAGGTAGTACGGCCTGCCCCATTTTCCAGCTTACAAATGTTTTTGGTACCAGAGGAGAAGTTCCTTCGGAGAACCTTCAAACTTTTGTTGTTTTCAATAACCCTTTCTATTTCCTCGGATTTAAACTTCCTTATGTCTCTCCGGACGCCCTTTGAGATGTCTCTATTTAGGTTTCGCAGTTGGTCTGCATTCGTGGTGTGCTTGAGATTTAGTTCCCTTCTCTGCTTCATAAGACTCTTTGTGTTTTCACTAAGCTTATCTTTTGGCTTCTTATTTTTTGAGCTCCACCGTTTTTGTGCGTTTTTTAAAATTTTGTTAATTTCGCTGTTCGCCGCCTCTATATTTACTTCCTCGTTCTTCGCAATCTCAGAGTTCTCCAGTTCATAGTTTATCTCCTTTTGATATTCACCCAGGTCCTCAACATCAGACCACTTTTGAAGCGTTCGTTTCATAATCATATTTGTCCTCTCTCTTTCTACATTGATAGTCACCCTTGCTCTTACCATTCTATGGTCAGTATTGAATGAAAAATGGTTTAGTACGTTGACATCTTGCACAATATTTTTCCTGTCGGTGATCACATAATCGATCTCATTTTTGGTAATTCCGTCTGGGCTTGCCCATGTCCAGCGCCTTTGTTTACTCTTCTTAAAAAATGAGTTCATTGCATACAGTCCATGGTGTGCCAGGAAGTCAAGGAGTGTGTTTCCTCTTTCGTTCCTCTGGCCATATCCGTGTTCACCCATGGCTGACTCAGCATCATCCTCTTTATATCCAAGTTTTGCATTCAGATCTCCTATAATCAGGTTGTAGTGGGTTGGTGTCTTAGCCATCGCTGTCGCAATGTCCTCATAGAAGCCTTCTACTTCTTCGTCCGGATGTGTAGTTGTTGGGGCATAAACCTGAATAACTTTTAGTCTATATTTTGAGCTCAGTCTTAACACAAGAAATGCCACTCTGGAGCCAATACTTTCTATCTGGACAACTTTTTCTGCGTGTTTCTTGTTTATTATGAAACCTACTCCTCCTTCTGTCGAGTCGTTGTCTCCCTTGTGGTAGGTTAAGCTTAGTGTCCCTCAAACGACACTTAAAAATTCTTTAATCTGGAGAACGTCATCAGTCTGGAACGATCTCCCTGAGGCCGTGTTTCCCAACGAGTATAATATCCAAGGATTCAAGGCGAACGTGAATCGTTTTCTGCACACACACACCGCTCGCAGAGCGCCACAATAAAGGATTAATCATGCAGCGCTGTGCCATATCATTAAAAAAAAATCTGAAATGAGTTCTTTAATTAAAGAAAGAAAAATAACGATTTGGTATATATACATAAGAAAAATTTAATTTAAACAAATCTTTTTTGCCTATTTAAATGCCTGTTTCTTTAGCTGCAGTAAAACAATTTTGTTCGACTATATTTGAGCCTCACAAGTAGATCGCCTTTACAGTATCGCACGACTAGGAACAATTGTGGCATTGTAAATGATCACAATTACTAAATAAAAAGGCCAATCACTGCTTTTTCTTCGCCGTCGGTCCTTTACTAATGGAGATACATACTGCTAGATGTACCTTGTTTATTGCCCAGTGAAGGCGGAATTTTCTCTAGCTCTACCAATAAAAAAGCATTCATATTAAACTAACTTCCTAAGCTTTCTTAAATTTGATGATGATATTTTTATCTGTAAACGGTTTTTAAAATAAGGGGTTTATGGCATATCAAAATATCGTACCTGATAGCCTCGATAGCGCAATTGGCAGCGCACTGGTATGATATTTTAAGGTTTTAGATACTTAGGGAGTAAATTCACACTGATTTCTTGAGACAAGTATCTACAGTATTGTACAGGATATTTTTCCATATTCGGACTCCCACTCTCCCTACAGCATTTATTTGCAGAGTAAGTACTCAAGCAAGCTGAAATTCAAAACTTTATATTTAGATTCGATTCCTGTAATAAAAATATATTTATTTCATTAAATATTTTTGCCTAACTATAATTTCTTTAGACATAATGATAACTTATGTTTAAATTTATTTCTAAGAAGTACAACGTTGTGATTACATAAATATATTATTATAGTTTATCCATGTTTAGCTAAGAGGTAAGATGCCCTAAACTACTAATATTATTGAAAAAATCATAGTTGCTGCTGACCTCACTTCGCGTCGTTCGGTCCAAGTATTAATTTCCGAACTTGCTAGGTTAATGGCTGTTACTGAAGGTGGGATCCGAGAACCTAGATGAAAACAGGTTTGCTTTTTCCTTCTACCAAAACCATCCCCAGACGCGTATAACGGCTCGACAGTGAGGCGACTGCTTTAAAACAGAAAAAGCGGGATCAAACAGAGAATGAAACCAGATAGCTCCATTTCGTGGTGTAAAATTCAAGCTTTCTTTAGGAGATAAATGCAATAATCTCCTATTTTTTTGTCCTTTTTATA
The DNA here is from genome assembly GCA_963920685.1 of Polydrusus tereticollis. Taxonomy (NCBI): domain Eukaryota; kingdom Metazoa; phylum Arthropoda; class Insecta; order Coleoptera; family Curculionidae; genus Polydrusus; species Polydrusus tereticollis. Next base: position 139,463,649 of record OY987327.1, read on the forward strand.
ACATTTATTAATAATAGTGTATCAAATAGTAAAAAACAATAAATTTAAAAGGGTGATGATTTTGGAGATTGGGAAAAATAAATTGGCTATCCTATTGAATAATATATACACTACATATCATAGACCAGGAAGAGAAAGGATAATAGAAACATAACAGGACATTTTGGTGCCGGGACATTTTGAACACCTTAACTAACCTATGTATTATGTATCTACCTTAATAAAAAAGTATTAAAATTAACGCGTAATAATAATATTACACTTTTAATTAGTCCTGGCGCCAAAACAGAACGTCCTCGCGCCAAAACAGGTATCAAAATGTTCATCAATTACTACTCAAAAAAAAGCTAGTAATCTCAATCTGAATATTTCAATATGTTTATCTACATCTTTTTATTTGTTGAATCACTTTCAAATTAGGTCTTATATAGGAAGATAGATCTGATTTTGATATGTTTTATTAACTCTTTTGTTAATTGATAAAAACTTTCATAAGTTATTTTAAATCAATTAATTAAATTATTTTATCGTCATTTAGCTTATCAAAATGAAAAAATTTGCAACAATAAATGATTATTTAAATGTGATATTTGGGTTAATTCTTAGGCCGTTATTCCACTGAAGGCAACGCTATGGCGATCCAACGCTAAAAATATCGTTTGGCAGTAATTTTTCAGTAAATTAGACGTCGTAGCCAATAGTTGCAATCGGATGGCTCCCACAAAGGCGATTGCGACGCGAGCCTTAAACGACCAATGGCCGACGAGTCAGCTCGCGACAGGACATGCCAGTTTCCTGCCGACTGTCTTATGCGATTGTTGTTAAAACGGCAAAGAAAAATTACCAAGAATTTTGCGTATAGCTTGTGAAGAAAGTAGAAAAACACATTTGTTTGTATAACTGGAAATTACCAGAGTACTCCCGCAAGGATATCACTGATATGGCTTGGGCGAAAGTAGGAAAATAATTAAACCAAACAGGGTAGTCTTGATAACTATATTAAAATTGGATTTTAAACTTTCGTGGGAAAGTTTTTACAGACTGACGATTTTGCAAACTTTAAATTTTACCTAATCTTTTAAATGTTCTTTTGCAGCAACAAGGGCTCTTCTTTTTTCATAGTTTTTAATATACAGATGTATCCAACACCGGTGTTTTTGTTTTCTTCTTTGTATATATCAGTAAAGAACAACAAAATCATTGTCCTCTTCGCTTGGTACGATCTTTACGACTGATCGTTAAACAGTTGCTTTTCATGTGATGAAGTTAATGACAACTATCGCTCGGCAACTTTTCACACACTTGCTTTCAAAACGCATCGCGATCTCGTTGCCTTTAGTGGAATAACGACCTTAGTATTTATTTAGGCATATTTAGTATACCCAAAGGGCAACTGAGTTAGCTAATTGAGTTACTCTTTGGTGTAACAACTGAATTGTTTGAGGGTTCGGTTTTAATTGGCAGTCAACCATTAAATAATTTAACACATTTTTTGGTGGTGTAATTCCTTCATTATGTCCCTTAAAACTATTTGGTAGGTACCCACAAACTACGCCCATCGCTTAGTATCTCTTAATACATTTTCCCATGGTACCAATCGTGTATCACTGTAAGAAATCCACTGAAGAACACAAAGTACCGCTTCGGTAGGTACACTCGCAGTCAAAACTTTTTATCTGATCACATTCTAAGCTCATGGCAATGAAAGAAATGTTAAGACTCCTGACAGAGTTAAGAAATTTTATAGTACCTACTCATTTGTGGAACGGAGTGTACGAACTACCTCAGATGTTGTAATTAATTAATTTATCCGTTGAATGCGTGTGTGAGCTTCACATTAGATTTATGGGTCTAATAGCGGCGTGAGATCAAAATTACTTTGGCATCTTTGATTTGTTGTGTGGTACCTATTTTTAGATTTCCTTATTATCATTTTTAATTTTTGTGCCGGGTCTAACCAAGAAAATTACCAAAAATTGTAACTATTACAAAAGTGATTGTTTTGATTGAGTTTGGTATGCAAAGATTTAAGAGATACATTCTTACATACCGTTGTTAAGCCCAGAATATCTAAAATATTTATTTACGAATTTCAACAATTTATCATGAGAAAAGGATATAGTCGGGTTAGAAACCTATTTATAGGGCGTTAGGGTTTTCCGTCTAATTCGGCCACGTAAGTACCCTACTGGGTGAACTCAAGCGAGTACTAGCAGTAGAACATTTGCGTTGCAAATATCTCTGTTAACAAGGAGGCTTAAATTAACAACCTTCTTCGATGTTTTAAATGATATTTTGAGAATCGGTAAATAATATTATCTGTCGTTGGAATGATAATATTATCTCTATTTTGTCCTAACTCTGAGTCTGTATTGTTTCTTGTTGACATACTGAAGTTGAAATATACAAAAATGTATACCGTCATGCTCTCTTAGGTTCGAGGTGCTGTCACACGCATTCAAAAGGAAGCTAAAACGCCGTCAAGTCGCCGAGCTACAGTCCCAAGCTGAATAACTATCTTTCACGTAGCTCGAAAGTGCCTGCTATTAAGAATGCTATTGCAGTTACAAAGGAAGTGATTGCGTTCTTTAAATCATGTGCACATTGGGATGTGCGCTTACATCTGTTTGTGAGACTCGATGGGTAAAGCGGCATGAGGAGTACTCCAATTTTCTGTTGACCTGGTCAAAATAATTGTGGAAACTCTGGGCAAGATTTCAGAGTTGCTTGACCCGAGCACAACTGGCAAGGCTCCTTCATTAGCGAAATCCTTATGTAACTCTCAGTTCATCGTCTCAAGATTGTGTCTGAGTGACGCACTGCCCCTAACGCAATCTCTGAGTAAAGTACTTCAGAAGACGGCACTCGATCTTAATGGCGGTACAATTCTAGTGAATAACACAATTTGCATTCTTAGCAGTCGGGAAAATATGCACGCTAGATTTAAGAAATACTGGCAGCGTGCAGAAGATCTAGCTGGGTCTCGAGCTGGTAATTCCTCGGACGTCAGATTTATCATGCAAACTATGAAATGAACTCGGCCGAGTAATACTACAGAGTATCAATCTATGCACCCTTACTAGACTTTGCACTCACAGATCTGCGAGAAAGATCTTCAGTCGAAACGTTGGACGTCTTTAACCTACCAGTTTTAATTCCAGAAAATATTCCTAAGACCCCTGTTGGTGAAGAAGGAGACAAAGTTGTCAAGTCCCTGCTGGACCGCTTCGGACTGCTACTTGATATCAACGCCTTAAAACGTGTTCAAGATCAAACATGCGCGAGAGCCGTCTCCTCGGTCTGGCACTTATGCATATCCATAGAAATATTCGAATTGATATTGAAAAGGTGATACCGAGAACCTCTCGGAGGAAGAATTTAGGATATAATACAATAAGTAATTAGCTAGAATTTTCTATACTTACTAAAAATCTACCATGACCTGTATTTTGTATGTTATTCATTTTAGAAGGTCAAAAACAGATGGTATTTTATTAGTTAGGGGGATAGGGGGAATCGAAACATAAAAAATAGGCCAATTGATGACAAGATTGAGGCATGGTCCCAAAAAAAATATTTGAGCGATGGTCGAAACTTGGCTTTATAGAGCGTCTGAAGCTGTATGGTTCATGCAAAACAATTTCCAAATCACGTCATCAATCAGCTGATAATTAACTATTTTTTTAAACTATTTTTTAACAAAAACTCCGGATCTTTTCATAAATAGGATTAAAAAACTGTTCTTTTAAGAACAACAAAAGTGTACATACATATCTCTGTCGATTACGTTTACTATTTTTGAAAAATGCCGAAGGATTTAAATAGCCGGTGCAAAGAGCTAATAGCTTCTCTAATAAGCTAAGAACTTAACAAGAATGGCTCACTGTTACCCTTGACAGCTCTTAGGGAAGTAAATTTTAAGAGTATGTTAAGGTATAAGTATATATTTTATTTCTACTTTACTAATTTTTAGGGTGTAGCAGCTGCCCTAAATTTGAATATCTCCACTGTAAGCGCCGTCTCTACAACAGTTACGGACAATAAATTATTAGAGTCACCTCAAAACAAACGTTCTTATTCAAAGAGAGTTGTAAATGTGTCAAGATTGGATATAAGTTCTATTCGTGACACTGTTTATGGAAGGTACGAAACAAGTAAGTAATATTATTAAAAACTTTTTTACATTGGTTAAGCTTAAGCTTCAACGTTCTTTAGAACATCATGTAACTTTGACAACCTTGAGTAAGAAATTAAAAGACAGACAACTGTTTGATGGTTGTCTTTACTATTTAAGAAGCCTCTTAAAGGAAATAGGCTTCGGATGGAAAAAAGATGAGCCGAGGAGAGAGCTTATGGAACTTTCCCATGTAGCTTTCAAACGACTGGTATTTTTGAAGGAATATATGAAAGAAAAAGAAGCATCCTTGTACCAATTCGTTTTCTTGGATGAAACATAGATTTGTCAAAATGGCACCATTGGTCGATCTTGGCAAGATGAAAATAAAAGAAGTGTTAGATCTACTAAAGTTGATGGTAAAAGGAATATGAAGTAAACAAATATATAAACTATGGGAAATTTACCTAAGTAAAACATATTTTTCTAGGTATATAATAGTTCATGCTGGTAGTGAAGATAGTTTTGTTGAGAGCTTCAGAGACAATTTTTTCTTCTAAAACTAAGCTTAGTGACTACCATGGAGAAGTAAATCAGCAAAAATTTTTACAATGCTTCGAAAACCAATAATTATTGAAAATGATAAGGTGGGGCTGTGTACATTTTTTGAATTAAGAGGGAACAACAATCGTCTTGTGAATTAAGTGTATAATCTTCAAAATTTTTATAAAGAGCAGAGCGCTTTCGGCCTTAGGCCATCTTCAGTGCTTCATTGTCTAAGGCCGAAAGGGCTCTGCTCTTTATAAAAATGTTGAAGATTATACACTTAATACACAAGACGATTGTGGTTCCCTCTTAATTATTGAAAAATTTAGCAAAGCCATCTGTGATTGTAATAGACAGCGCCCCATACCATAGCATGTTGTCAACAAAAATACCTAACACATCATTGAATAAAGCTGCAATTCAAGAATGGTTAACTACTAATAACATTAAATTTGATTATACAATGTTCAAAGCCGAACTTTTACAAATCGTTAATAGGTTGGTACAAGACATTTTGTATGCATTTTTTTAAACATATTCTTAAATATTAAACTTAAATTATTTTCAGACATAAGCCAACAGAAAAATATTTAGTCGATGACCTGGCTGAGCAGTATGGATATAAAGTTTTACCGCTTCCTTCATACCACTGTATGTTCAATCCGACTGAACATATTTGAGGGATTACAAAATTAATATAATAGACATATTGGTCGAGATGGCAGTAAGAAACTGACTGTATGAGTATGTGGAAAGAATCATTGCGTACTGCTACTACTGATGGAAAAATTCAATTCGGCACACAGAAAGCGATATAATAAAATGGTATGAATGAGAACATGTATTAGATATACTGAACATTCAACCGATTAGTATTATTGAAGTAAATGAAGCGAGTAATTCAAGTGATGTAGTGGATGACTGAAGATCCATCTTTGTATTATTATTTCTATTATTCAAATAGCCAGAGCATATATAAACAAGTAACAATAAAATTACATAACATATTATAGAAATAGGTTACATTCCCTAATTAAAAAAGCAAAAAATAATTATATAACTAACATAATTTACTACAAACATAAAATCGATACCAAGGATATTTGGAATGGCATTAACAAACTAACAAATAATAACCATAAACCCAAAAATGAAATAAGAGAAATTAAAAATGGAAACCATGTAACTACTACAAAAAAAGAAATAGCAAATACATTTAATGATTACTACATTAACCTAGGTAAAAACTACGCGGAAAAAATCGATTACCAGCCTCCTTTTTTTGAAAATATAAATATCCCAGAATCCCTTTTTCTTACACCGACAAACGATAAACGATCTCAAACCAAATAAATCACCTGGAATGGATGGCATTAGAGCTGAAACAATTAAATTGATTACTCCATATATTCTACCACTATGGCTTTATAATAAAATTTTGTCAAGCGGCTATTTCCCCACACATTTTAAGGTGGCTATCGTTACACCTATTTTCAAAAACGGAGACCAAAAAAATATAAAAAACTACAGGCCTATCTCCCTAATCTCTAACTTTGGAAAAATTCTAGAAAAAATCTTAAAAATCAGAGTAAATAGATACTTAATTCAGCACAATTTAGTTAGCATTAGACAATTCGGGTTTCAAGAAAAAAAGTCGACAGCGGACGCAATAGCAAGACTGACAGAACTTATGTATGGGGAAATTGACGGGTCAAGGCCAGCGCTATGTGTATTTTTGGACCTGGCGAAGGCGTTCGATATCGTCAGTCATTCTCAGCTGTTGTCAAAGTTGGAGAGTGTTGGCGTAAGGGGAGTTGTGTTTGATTTGTTTAGATCGTATCTAGAAAACAGATCCCAATATGTAAAAATTGGAGCAGCTATTAGTGACGTTGCGACTGTGACTTGCGGCGTACTACAGGGAACAGTCTTGGGTCCCCTACTCTTTATCTTATACGTTAATGGCATATTGGCACAAAGAACTAGTGGAGAAATTATTTCGTTCGCAGATGACACCGCAATATTCTATACTGACAAGTCTTGGGAACAACTAAAAATAAAAGCAGAAACTGACCTAAAAAATATAAAGGAATCGTTTGATAGTAAAAAACTCACCATAAACTCTACAAAAACATTTTTTCTTCCAATAACATCGTATGAAAATAATCTACCTACTTATGACACTTTAAAACTAAAAAACGGTGAGATTACTCGCACATCAACTATAAAATATTTAGGTATTACCATAGATTGTCATTTGCGCTGGGGAGATCATGTTAATCAATTAATGCAGAAAATAAGGAGTTTGTATTATAAATTTAGACAACTTAAAAAATTTCTCACCAGAAAACACATAATTGCCGTTTATAAAGGCTTAGTCGAATCTATATTGAGATATGGGATAATAGGGTGGGGTAATGTGGGGGAATCAATACCTTGCCGTGGTGAGAGGGCTCAGTAACTTTTGTCCAGGGAGCGATGCCGGCGGTAGCGTAGCTACTGGTAGGGACACCCATGCCGGTAAGGTCTCGAAGCGACGAAAGCGAAGCTAAAAAGATTCCCACGCAGCGTCTGATCCAGAGTGGGCGGCTGCAAACAGCGTCTGACCTCCATGTTAGGAGCGGCTGTTACAAAACATTCGCCAACCCGTCTGGCCAGCGTGGCGAATAATGGCCAAAAAACCTCCAAGCAAAATGTCGAGTTACAAAACAAATCTGGATATACCCCAGATGGGTAGGACAAGATGTCCAAAATCCCTCCCCTTGACAAAGGGCAGCCTCAAGGATTCTGGGGGAGGCGGAAACTCGATAGGGAAAACAGTACTAAATATAGCGACACTTAACGTGAGAACCCTAAGAACAGAAGACAGAACCCTACAACTTGAAGAAGAACTACGAGATACGAAATGGGATGTCGTGGGACTGTGTGAAATCAAAAGAACCGGCGAGGACCTCGTCCACCTGAAATCTGGGAACATACTCTACTACATAAGCAAAGATAACACCTCCGAAGGAGTGGGCTTTCTGGTGCATAAGAAATGGGCAGGAAATATTACAGCTACAGTATCTATATCAACAAGAGTCGCATATATCATACTGCATATTTCCAGACGATACCAACTAAAAATAATTCAGGTATATGCTCCAACAAGTACACATACAGACGAAGAAGTAGAAGAGATGTACGACGATATTGCTGCAGCGCTGGAAGAGAATAAAACAAGTTTCCAAATTATCATCGGCGACTTCAACGCGAAGATTGGTTACCGCCAAGAAGGGGAATCTTGCATGGGTCCATACGGTATAGGAGTCAGAAATGACAGAGGCCAGATGCTCATAAACTTCCTGGAGGAAAAACAACTCGAAGTAATGAACACTTTCTACCAGAAAAAGCCACAACGCAAATGGACATGGATAAGTCCGGATGGGCAAACTAAAAACGAGATCGACTTTATTATAACAAACAAAAGACACGTGATCAAAGACGTTACTGTTCTGAACAATATTCTTATAAGCGACCACAGGATGGTTAGGGCAAAGGTCAAAATCAACACAAAGCATGAAAGACGAAGGCTACTGGCTCCCAAAAGAACAGAAAAAGATATCTACTACATTCGACAAAACGGAGACAAATTCGAGAATAACTTGGAAACTACGCTGACTAGAGAATTAGAAAGCTTCTCCAATATAAACGATCTCAGTACGTTTTTGACGGATAGTATAAGGGAAAGTATAAACAAAACTATTCCAGGGAACAAAACAGCAAGAAAGAACAGTAAAATTTCAGACAATACTAAAGAATTAATTAGGGACAGGAACAAAAATAAAAGGTTCATGACGATCGAGAAGTTAAAGGAAAAAAACAAAGAGATCAGAAGAAAAGTGAAGGAGGATGTGGCCAGGTAGAACGAAAGGCTAGTACGAGATGTAATAGAAGATAATAAGGGCCCTAGAGTATTTAGAAAAAGACTATCGCAGGGAAAATCAGAAATAATAACATTAAAGGACGAAAATGGAAACAAAATTAAAACTAGAACTGAGATCTTGGATTTCATAGGGAAATTCTACGAAGACTTGTACTCCCAAAAGGTCCCAGAAAGGCCACATGAAACAACAGACAAAAGAGCTAAATTGACCAGACATAACACTACTACTACCTATAAGTAAATATGAGATCAAGTGCGCCATGAAGAAAATGAAAAATAATAAAGCGGCCGGTCCAGATGACATAGTAATTGAATATATTAAAATGGGCGGTAGGAAACTTCTAACGTACCTGGAAGGACTTTTCAATCTCTGCCTTGACAGCGGCCGAATACCAGACTCATGGAAAAACGCAAATGTTATTATACTATATAAAAAAGGCGATAAGGAGGATATAAGAAACTATAGACCAATTTCATTATTGTCTCACCTCTATAAGTTACTAACAAGAATATTGAACAACAGAATCGCTAACAAACTAGACGCTTTCCAGCCTGTGGAACAAGCTGGTTTTCGCAGGGGATACAGCACGGCTGACCACTTGCATACATTGCGACAAGTGATTGAAAAGTCCCAAGAATATAATCAGCACATATATCTTGCCTTCATTGACTTTGAAAAGGCTTTTGACACTATTGAAAAATGTGCCTTCCTAAATGCTCTAAAACGATGCCGTATTGACAACAAATACATACAGCTTGTCAAAGCCCTATATGACAACGCCACCATGACAGTTCAGGTCTATGATGGTACAGATCCCATACCCGTAAATCGGGGCGTGAGACAGGGCGACACAATCTCCCCTAAAATATTTACTGCGGCTCTGGAGGATATATTCAAAACGCTCGATTGGGAAAATGCTGGCATTAACATCAACGGTGAACACCTGAGTAATTTGCGCTTTGCAGATGACATCGTACTTCTCGCAGAAAAGATGGAAGACCTCCAAAATATGCTTTCAACCCTAAACAAAGCCGCAAAAAAATACGGTCTTAAAATCAATGCGAGTAAAACAAAAATAATGTCAAATTCAGCAGACGTTACGATGGCTGATTTAGGTGATAACAGTGTAGTGCAGGTTGTCGATGAATATATATATCTTGGACAGAAAATATCCTTCGATAAGAACATACAGATGACAGAAATCAGGAGAAGGATTCAACTTGGATGGGCAGCATATGCAAGACTAAATAACATATTTAAGACCAAATTCCCACAACATCTCAAAACTCAGGTCTTCAACCAATGTGTGCTACCAATTTTAACCTATGCCGCAGAAACATGGACACTAAACGGCAAAATAATGGACACATTAAGAATTGCACAGAGAAAGATGGAACGAAATATGCTGGGGATACGACTGCGAGATAGAAAAACCATCGAATGGATCCGCCAGAAAACAAAGGTAATTAACATTGCTGAACACGTAGCAAGACTAAAATGGAAATGGGTAGGACATCTAATGAGAACGGAGGACAATAGATGGACAAGGAAAGTGACCGAATGGCGACCAAGAGGATGTAGAAGAAACCCAGGAAGACCAAAGACCAGGTGGAGAGACGATATTCAGAAGGTAGCGGGAGTGCAATGGATGAGTAGAACAGCTGACAGAACTCAATGGAGACAACTTGGAGAGGCGTATGTCCAAAGATGGACTGAGACACGCTGAAGATGATGATGATGATGATGAATGTGAGAGAATGTTACTTGAATAAACTCCAAGCAGCCCAAAATAGAATTATAAAAATTTTATTAAATAAAAATATGAGATATCCCTCGGAAAACCTCTATATAGAATCAGGTTTGTTTACAGTAAAACAGCTATATTATCACGCCGCCGTTGTATATCAACATAGGGCCGATAATATGGTCAATGCGACTGAATCGGTGCATGCGCATGACACCCGGTCGAGGGCTCGGGCTCAGTCTGTAGTTCCGAGAATGAGGAAGGGCGTTGGTCAACACTTTCTTGGATATATCGGAATTCAAATATTGAATGTGATAAAGCTGTAATATTCTTGATTCGTTGTGTAACAATGTAGTCAGGATACGATAAGAAAACGACAGTATCTAGATCTACATAATAAATACTATCTTTAATCACTTAATCAGTCGTCAATTCTCATATATATACAATGTTACAATGTACGAGGAACAACCTTTCAAGTAGTTGTCCTCGGTCAATTACCGTTCAAGTTATCAATAATATAATACTATACATTAAACAACACATTCCTAATCTAAACATAAATGGATCAATGGCACTTCCGGCATTGACTCACTGATGGTCAATTGCCTAGTGAACTGGTGGCGCCATTTAGCCATTACACCTCCCTGGGAGAATTAAAAGAAAAAGTTTTTGTTAAAATATTTTCTTTTTCCTTGATTTATTTAACTAACACACGTTTTTGTTATGTGTTATGTTTTTATAATACATATGTTTGCATAATAATATTGTTACTTAATAATAATATAGGAACTATAAACAATGTTGCTTATAGTACGGTTTAATTAAATTTTTGTGTACTTCCCCAAGTTTATTATTTATACATTAACTAAATTTGTATTCCTATCTTCTAATACTGTATAAGGACCTTTATACAATTGTTCTAACCTATTATCTTGACTTGAGTTTTTTAGTAAAACTAATGCTCCCTTATTATAACTAACATGTTTACAATTTCTATCGAATATCTGTTTTTGCTTTGCTTTTGATACTAGCAAGTCATTTCTTGCATCATTCCATGCTGTTTGTAATCTGAATTTTAATTCTACTGGATAATTATCAAAATTATATACTGGGTCAATGGAATTGTCAATATTTGATGGAGTTATACTCGGTTTTAAAAAAACAAGTTCGAAAGGTGTGTAACGTGTTTTCATGCGAATTTTCTAACGCTCCTAACGTCTCGTGATGGTAAGCCGTTGAATTTAACTGTTTAATATTTAACAATTATTTACATGAATTTTTAAAAATTTCTGACAAAAATTCCGTTCCCTGATCTGTTACTATTTCCTTTGGTATACCATACCTCAAAACAAAATTGTTTACGAAAGATTTTGCAACAGTCTCTGATTCTTTATCTGGTATAGCATAATATTCGACATACTTTGTAAGATCGCATTGTAATGTTAGAATATATTTATTACTATATATATCGATCGGAAGTGGTCCTACTAGATCTAAAAAAACTTTTTGAAATGCTGAAGTCGCCGTAGTGGTTACAACCATTGGCTGCTTTACACATTTCGAATGCTTATGTCCCTGACAATCATCACATTTCCTGATAAACTCTATCACATCGTTTTTTAACCCTGGCCAAAAATATTGTCTCTTTATGTTATTATACATACGCTGGACACCAGCGTGTCCTCAAGTTCGTAATGTATGATAATCATTAAGAATCAACTGCCTTAGTTCCCTATCATCTATACGCTGTACATTTCTAACAACATTTAGTTTTAATTTTATTTCTGTCATTAATTCTTTAAGTTCTCCTATTTTTCTTAAAATTTCAGTACTTTTCGCATTTTTAATAACATACAGTTCCGCAACATTATTTTCTGCGCATATTTTTCCCAAACGCCTCAGTGATGTACCTAAGTCAATTACACTGATCAGTAAGTCTGGTCTAAAAAAAATTATTTGTGAATTCACATCATAAACGAAATTTTTATAGTACTGTTTACATTCTCCTAAGAATTTAGCATTTTTAAACTCTGAATCTGACATCAGTCTTAACTCAACTGTGTCACTTGGGCGCGTTAGTACTTCCACTACTACAGGGTGATCAATCCTATCGGTGTCAGTATCGCTTCCCCTAACTCCTGTTTGTCTGTTCCTAGCTTAAGCACGCGTCATAACATTTATACTTTCACTTTTCTTTTAAGTCTTTCACATTCATGCTTACTCGTGATAACGCGTCAGCTGTTACAGTCATTATCAGAGCCTTTTACGTAATGTATTGTAAAGTCATACTCTTCCAAAATTAACCTGAATTTTGTGAGTCTACTTGAGGGATTTGTCATATTAAATAAATATATTAACGGTCTGTAATCCGTTAATATTTTAAATTTCTTGCCAAATAAACATGGCCTAAAATGTTTCGCTGCCCATACTATGGCTAAAAGTTCCTTTTCGATAGTACAATAATTATTATTTAAATTTCTTGATGCAAAAGCGACAGGACGGTCATCGGAGTTTGACAAAACTACCCCTAATCCTGTACCACTTGCATCCGTTCTGAGTATAAATTCATTCTCGGCTGAAAAATCTGGATATTGTAAAACTGGTGGGTCGACTAATGCTTGTTTTAGTCTTTCAAATGACTTTTCGCATTCGTCGTCCCACACGAAAGCTTTTCCTTTCCTAGTTAAATTATTGAGAGATTGAGCTAACGCGGCAAATTTTTTTATAAATTTCCTATAGTAATTCGCGAAAGCTACAAATCGTTTCAATTCATCTGTACTCTTAGGCTTTGTGTAGTTTGAGATTGCTACACTCTTTTCTGGATCTGGTGATATACCTTCCGCCGAAATAACGTGTCGTAGATATAAAATTTCCTTTTTTAAAAATTCACATTTACTCGGGTTAAGTTTTAAATTTACTTTCCTGAGTCTTTCCAAAACTTTTACTAAATTTATATTATGATTTTGTAGTGAATTTCCAAATGCAATTAAATCATCTAAATAAACAAAACACGAGTCACTATTTAATCCTGACATAGCTATTGTCATTAATCGAGAAAATGCACTTGGACTAATTTTTAACCTCATAGGCAAACGTTTAAGCTGAAATTGCCCCTTGTCCGTTGAAAATGCGGTACAAGGCCTGCTCTTAGGGTCTAATTCTAATTGGTAGTACCCCTGAGCTAGATCTAGGTGAGAAAAATATTGGGCTCCGGATAATGAATCTAAAATTTCCGTGATATTAGGCAAAGGCCACTTCTCATCCTTTATCTGCTTGTTTAGTAAGCGATAATCCAAAACTACCCTTAATTTTTTTACCCCATTATGATCTGCCTTTTTGGGCACTATAAGTAATGGTGAATTCCATTCTGAAACTGCTTTTTCGCATATGTCATTTTGGATCATAGTGTCGATTTGTTTATTTATCTCACTTTTCTGTGCATGTGGTAACCGGTATGGCTTTACATACACTGAACTGGCGTCATGTTTTAAGTGAATTTTTTGACGGTATAAATTAGTTACTGTTTAAGCATCTCCTTCTAATTGAAAAACATCAGCGTATTTCGCACAAATTTTTTCAATAGAAGTTTTTTCTTCCCTACTTGTTGACTGAGCATTTACCAACTCCAAAACCTTTTCTACACGATTTACAGATATACATTCATCCTTAAAACTACATATCCTAAAAGATGACGAGTTTTCTGTTTTTGGTTGAAAATTTTTTAACCTGACTTCTCGTTCGTTTACGTTTAATATTTTTACTGGTATAAAATTTTTCTCGGGTTTTACTATAATACTGGCCACAATCACTCCTTCACACAATTCTTTATTCAAAATTACACATTTATCGGTGATTTTGGTATAACAATATTTTATTACTTCACGCCGGGGTGGTATAATCGTATAATTATCGCTATTAGATTGCAATGATGTTTGAATTTTTCTGTCCTCGTTATAAAATGATACTGTGAAATCTTCATAATTTATTATTGCTCCCGTTTTGATGAAAAAATCTGACCCTAATACACCATGTATACTAGAGTCGAATTTATCAACGACAAAAAATTTATGTTTAAATTTTTCGTTATTAATAGAAAATAAAATATTAGCTGTTCCCCTTGAAAATGTAGATCCCGTAACACCTTTAATTTTTATTTTATTAGATGTGTCTATTTGACATAATCAGCAAAAATACAACTTATACTAGCCCCTGTATCTAGCAAAAATTTTAACTCATTCACTCCATATTTTACGTATAATATATAATTTAATGCGTTTATATTATAACTACTACCTATTTTGTTGTCATTCACACCTAGACACGAAAAAACTGCTTACTCGTGTCACGTTCATCGTTTACAATATACGCTCGGCGCGTAAAATTTTCTTGACCTTGACCTCTACTGTTGTGTTTGTTTTTCTCATTTTGCCTAGACATGTGATTTGGTTTGTAATTTGGTTTGTAATTAAATTTTCCGTTTTTTCTGTTTACACCGTGACCTCGCGTAAAAGATCTATGTGTATTATTAAAATGTTTATTTTCCCCGTGAGTGAAAAATAGATTGTTATTTGACTGAATATTAACATTTTTTACTATTTCTTCCTCTTTGGCTGCTATAACAGCATCCTTTAAATTTAAATAATTTCTAGCTTTAACTATAGTTCGTAAGTCGTTGTCCCTAAGTCCGCTAGCAAACGTACTTATTGCAATTTTTTCGTTAACACTTTTTAATACGCTAATAGCATTATCATCGTTATCCGCCTGTGTTATAGTAAGGTCTAACAATAACTGCTCTATTATTTTAGCATAATCTTCTATACTTTTATTATTTTGTTTTGTACTATGCAACTGTGTTGACAAAACGGCTGTTGATTTTTTAGCAATTAAATGTTTGGTCATATCAATTAATACATTTTTTACACTGTCATACTCCTTTTGTAACCTTATTTTCGCGGTTTGAGTAATTTTAACTTTTAATATATATTTTATTAAGAATACTTTTCCATTGTTATCCAGCATTTCACTGTATAACTCGATAGCATCAATAAGCTGTTTCGTAGCTTCCTCGGTACCGTCCATAGAGGGTAACAAGGACGCTGCGACCCTAATATCAAATTTTTCAGTCATTATGTCTATTTTACTATTTTTACTAATTTGATCTGCGATCTCTCGTCGCGTTAAAATAATTTCCCTAGATTTTTCTAAATACTTGTTTATTCTTAGAAAATATTCTCCTAACTTGGGCTCGTCTTGATCAGTGTTGATCTCATTTTTTAGCCAACCTAATTTGTTATCTAATATTTCTAAGTCACTATATATATACCTTATTTATTCTAATTAAATTTTCACGACGCTCTTTGGGTTCTCGTTGTAAATTTTCGTAAAATTTAATACAAATTTTGTAAAATTCGTCGCACTGTGCTAGTATGCTATCCATTAACTAATTATAATCCCCAAAAAAAATGTTTATATTAATTAGTATCTAACCTTTTAATCGTCTCGTCTTGGAGCTAATTTTGCACACTTGGGCTTTCAGATGAGTTCTTGGCTTCTTCTGATTTCTTGCTGTACTTTCTTCTCTATATGCTTTTTGAATTTATGCACTGCACATGCCACCATTATGAGTATTACTGCTACAAAGGCCACTATTCCCAAAGCCTTTTTCCAAGTCACTGCTACTGCACCATTTTGCACGCCATTTGAAGTGCCTCCAATATTGCCTACTTGGCTAATAATGACTTCCTCCTTTGTTTGATATGATCCCATTATTCCACACTGCAATAACTTTGTACCACACTGTAATTACTTTAACTTTGGTACGACTGGCATAGAATCGACTAGTAGGATCGCCATGTAATGTTCCTGGTTCGTTGTGTAACAACGTAGTCAGGATACGATAAGAAAACGACAGTATCTAGTTCTGCATAATAAATACTATCTTTAATCAGTCTTCAATTCTCATATATATATATAATGTTACAATGTACGAGGAACAACCTTTAAAGTAGTTGTCATCGGTCAATTACCGTTCATGTTATCAATAATATAATACTATACATTAAACAACACATTCCTAATCTAAACATAAATGGATCAATGGCACCTCCGGCATTGACTCACTGATGGTCAATTGCCTAGTGAACTTGGTGGCGCCATTTAGCCATTATAAAGCAAGATCTCAAACCGAGCAGTAACAGTCTGAGATTCAAAATTAAGAGCAAAAATTGGATATTGTCAAGGGGTTTTTATATCTCTGAATTATTAAAAAATACTAACTAGTAATAATAACATAATAATTGAACAGGCACCTATTGCTACTGAATCATATATTTGGGTATTAGATTTAATTCATTAATTATATAGAAAGTAGGCATATTAATGAGAGAATGTGGTATTATTTTGTTTTGTTTAGAAAAGTTAAGATTTATGTAGGTCCGCCCGCGGTGTTTTGACTGTAAACGGGAGTCGCCTACTAGCTTTACCGAAAGCTTTCGCGACTTAACTTGTTTGCATCCAGTGAATCTCACGGTCTGATACACATTTACTGTATAATTCTGATACACATTTATTGTATATTTCTGATACACATTTATTGTATAATTCTGTAATTGGATGTAAATAAATAAAAAAAAAAAATAAAATAAATATTCCAATATAATTTAGGTATATATTGTCATCCTGGAAGATTTTGCAAATAAAGTAAATAAATTAGTGTTTGTTTTCGTAAATTTATCTTGTTTTTATGAAAAAAAAAACAAAACCACTGTAATTCCCTCACTCGGTTATTTTGTTTACAAGCTGGCAGCACTGCCGATAACTGACGTCACTCGAAGGGTATGACGTGCAACGGAAATTGTTTTGCAAGGAGTATATATATAGACAGGGTTTATTATATGAATAGGTTTATTGGAGCTAACGCTCTCCTTATATTAAAAGGATCTATGGATTTTTAGTTTCTTCAGAAACTTTAGCTTTTGCAAATAGGTACATAAACAGAAACTGTATAAGAACTTACGTTTTGCAATATTTTATTTAAAAGAAAATTAAAATATATAAGTTTAATATCGAAAAACATAGTACAGAAAAAAAACTTGAATATTTATAGTACGCCTTACGAGTCTACAGCTACGAAAGGAATTTAAGGAATGTGGCACATTGCTGCCGTAATACTTTGTTTAAGTTTTCATAAAATAATAATTTGTATGTAATTCAAATATGCTACATAAAGCAATTATTAGACTTATACATATCCCGGTAGTAAATATGTTACGCCCCAAAATCGAAAACGCTCAGTGAGGGAAAAAAATGACCACAACGCGTTGTGGGCGAAGCTTAACGACCAAACACCGAAATAAAATTCTTTTTCGCTTTATGGCCATCAATAATCATAATCAACCACAACGCGTCGTATGCTTTTAAAAAACGACCAGGACGCATTCTGGATGATTTAAGTCGCCCATACACTGCATTTTTCCAGTTCTAACCTGTCTGTTCCATTGCTTCGATGTATTGTTGGTATTAAATTTAATTTAGTTTGACTTCGAGCATTGTTATAGCAGGTAACACGGTGCTTTTAAGCTAAAGTAGGAGTATTTTATTTATTATGTCTACCAGCGTTATTGAGAATAATACAAATGAAGTTATGAAAGACATGTTTAATGAAAAATTGACATCTATTTTGTTGAAAATATCAATGATATGAGTGATTACTTTATTACTGAACGTTACAACCAAATTTTGCGGCAAGTGCAAGGAGCAAAGCATTTAAGAGACAATAAACTGCCTTTACACGAAGGAATTAGAAAAACTCCCTATGAGGCCATGTTTGGCAGCAAACAAAGAATTGGACTAGCATATTCTACTCTGGAGAAGGAAATATATAAAAACCTGACAACAGAAGAAAATTTGGAGCAAGTATTAAATGGGATAAAGGAGGTAGATGAAGAAGCTGACGAGAACAATACAATCGTATGTGACATACGTGAAGATACTGAAATTCTTAAAATCTGTGGAAAATGTGATCTAAACGTTCATATGAAGTGTAGTATTGAAACAAAACATCAAGTTATATGTAGCCGCTGTAGCAGATCCGAGGGTATTAAAGATCAACGCGAAGTAGTCAAATCCGGATTGGAAAAACAAGCAAAAAAGATGTTAGCGTCCTCTGTGCAAAAGCTATCTCCTGTTTACATAGGTCAAAATGTTCTAGTTAGAGTCCCAGATGTTGACAGAGGTAGGCTAGCACCAAGAAATGTTTTGGCTATGGTTTTAAGTATACATGAATCTGGTATGTATCAGCTGGGCACTAAAGAAGGTATACTAGAACGAATGTATGGTCGAAATTAATTTACTTTTGCGGATTCAAACTCCATAGACCGTTCGGAAGTCCCAACCACTTTACTAAGTTTAAGAAAAGCTTCAGTTTTAACGTCGGGATCCAAGCAAGGGTTTGTGGCATGTCACTGCAAGCGCTTCTGTAACACTATAAAGTGCACTTGCCGCTATAAGCAAGTGCTCTGCAACTCCAAGTGTCACAACAGTAGCTGTTGCAAGAACAAATAATTTGTTTTAATACTTTTTAAAGTATATATATATATCCTATTTCTATTAAAGAACAGTATATTATTAACCAAGGTTTAGACAGACATCAGTATTGCCCGAGCGGCAAGTTAAAATGACGAGGAGCGGAGCGACGAGGGATTTAAGACGCGAGGGCTATAAGCTGTCTAAACCGTGGTTAATATAATATTTTTTCTACTACTACAAACTTTTATAAGATATTTATCTTCATAGTATTAATAATTATAAAAAATTATAGGTAGGTAAAAATATATTTTTTAATCAAGTTACCTGTGCTTTGGAATTGGCAAAATATTTTGTTGTTTTGTCAGGTGGCTTTATTAATGTCAATTTTTGTCCATTTATGTCATCAGATTTCGCGAGTTTTTCGTTTTTTTTTTTAAATGAGCGAAGAAAATGTTAGTGATATTATTATGTGTACACCTCCAGAATTAAGGACGGAAGCAGAAAAAATGTTGATTGTATCGATATTTTACAATATCAAGCATCTCTAATAATCTAATATGTATTGATAATTATCTGGTTGCCTAACCACAAGAAATCACCTTTCAGGTGATTCATGTTTATGAATTCATGTTGTAGAATCAAAAAATCAAGTTACCTGCGTTCAAATAGATTCTTGAAGATCGGTCAATAATGGATTGCAATGCCTTATTATTAAATTATTGGTTTTTTATAGTATATTTGAATTTTAAAAGGTTAAGTATACAGGATGAGTTGGAAAGGAGAAATAAAGTTACTTTTTTTTCAATAGAATACCCTATATCTTAGAATATTTTTGGATTTTGCATAAAATTACAATTATTTTTTATTAAGTGCATTATACCATTATAAGTCTAAACCTAATAGTTTCCGAGAAATTGAGTTTTGGAAAATGGCAATTTTGAATTTTGACAGTATCTAGCTTTCTAACGGTACGTCTTAGAGTAAAACGGCTTACATGTCCCTATCTTAGTTTTTAACTCTCTTTCTAAAATTGTCAACTTCCGGTTAAACCAGATGTAGCTCAAAAGCCGAAAATATAGTACTTCCGGTTTAAGCGGAAGTTGATATTTTGGGGAAGATAATAAAAAAGTAAGATAGGGACATGTAAGCCGTTTTGCTCTATAGCGTACCGTTAGAAAGCTAGAAGCTGTCAAAAATAAAAAGTGTAATTTTTCAAGAGTTGATATCTCGGAAGCTATTAGGTTTAGACTTATAATGCACTTAATAAAAAATAATTGTAATTTTATGCAAAATCCAAAAATATTATAAAATATAGGGTGTTCTATTAAAAAAAAGGCAATTGTATTCCTCTACGGCTTTCGGAGCCTGTGGTTGTCAAAACTAAATCGCACTATTTGAAACGCATTACATAAATCTATAGACATTTTGTTATATTCTTATGTTTTTACGAATTTAATAACTTATAAAATATTAGGATGAAACGAAGCAACGCACGCCTACATTCAAAAATGACTAAAAAGTTAGGGTTACATAGGTACTGGAAGAAAAACAATAACTCCAGAGGAACATTTTTTTATTACTTTAAGGTAATTAAGGCTTTACAAAACTAAATCTAGAATTATTAATATTATGTTGAAATTTAAAGTTGTAATATTGAATGGAAACCTGTCAGTTGAACTTCAAATTCTTGCGGACAATCGGTGTAAAGCTGGATTTATAAACTCGAAGCCGGCGTCGGCGCTTGCGCTGGCGTGGGCGCTGGAAGTTAAACAAGGGAATCGTAATAGAGTGATTTATAAACTTTGCCGGCGTTCGCGCTGGCGCCGGCTGGCGTTCGACATAAACCATCTTTATCCTTCCAGCGCCGGCGTTCGTGAAAAAACCGTAGCGCCGCGTCATAACCAATGGGATTATAGCATTTCAATCAAGTCATCTTTGGCATCTGCCAAACTGTCAATGGTCAATCGTTATTTTAATTTTACTACCGCTAAGACACCAAGTAATTTCTTCTTCCTTGCTAAATCCATTTATTTAACTCTTTCTTCTTGTTGTAATAACGGGCTAGAGAAAATACCACCTGAACTAAAATGTCAGAAGTGTCAGATTATGTTTTTGTTTGTCAACACTGCGAACGCGAACGCCAAGTTTATAAATGCCCACTATGCTTGTCTACGACAAACGCTGGCGCCGACGCCGGCGAGAGTTTATAAATCCAGCTTAATTTTGTGGTGATAATAGGTTCTCTGATAGCTGCGATATAAGAAATAGGATTTGATATCTCTGTATCCTATAAGGGAGCTCTCATTGCCAGAAAACGGCCTGCTTATAGATGAATTTTAAATTACGAAAATATATAATAGTGCGAAAATACGTGCAATCAACACGACCTGACGTTGCTCGTATCTGTCGCACTCGTCGCAGTCGAATGCCTTTAAAAAAGATATATGTAAATGTTGTTAAAGGTAGACTTTCGATGGCCGCGACAAATGCGACCCTTGCGACTGATGCGGATGCGGCCGGTCATAGGTGTACCGGTTCAATGCATTTACATATATCTGCTTTAAAGGCATCCGACCGCGACGAGTGCGACAGATACGATCAACGCGGCCGTACGACTCGACTGCTCCAGAAGCAGTCAGGTCGTGTTGGTCGTGTTGAACGCACGTAGTTTTATACTATTTATATATGATTGTAATTCAAAACTATTCCGTTTGCGAGCGAAGACGAAAACAAAATAATTTTCAATCAAGATATTATATAAAGCTTTACGAGTACGCGGTATAGTTACTTAATTGCTGTTTTCATTGTTTCAGTCACCAATGTAAAATTAAATCGTCATCATTTCGTTCCGCCTCCAGTAATAACTTGCAGTACCTTAATTTTTTAGAATGCATTATAAAATACTTTTAGAAGTTAAATCCTAGAGAGTCGCGAAACAACAGATAATAAACCATGACAGTGCAGGTCGTGACCGCAGAAAGTCGCATATCTTAACCTTAAAGGTAGACTTTCGATGGACGCGACTGCGACTAATGCGGCTGCGGCTGACGACCAATGCGATCTGTCGCATCTGTACCACCTTTCCGAGATATGTGACTTTGTGCGGTCACGACCCGCACGATTATGGTTTATTATCTGTTGTTTCGCGACATTGTAGGGTTTGATTATTAAAAGTATATTATAATGCATTCTAAAAAGTTAAGGTACTGCAAGTTATTACTGGAGGAGAAACGAGATGATGACGATTTAATTTTACGTTGTTGACTGAAACAAAGAAAACATCAATTAAGGAACTATACCACGTACTCGTAAAGGTTCATATAACATCTTTATTGAAAATTAATTTGCTTTCGTCTTCACTCGAAAACGGAGTCATTTTGAATTACAATTATTTATAAATAGTATAAAACCACGTGCAATCAACACGACCAACACGACCTTACTGCTTCTAGAGCAGTCGAGTCGTGCGGCCGCGTTGGTCGTATCTGTCGCACTCGTCGCGGTCGGGTGCCTTTAAAGGAGATATATGTAAATGCATTAAACCGGTACACGCACGACCGGCCGCATAGCCGCATCAGTCGCAAGGGTCGCATTGGTCGCGACCATCGAAAGTCTACCTTAAGGCATGCTATAGAGTCTGTTCGGTCAATCAATATTACCAGGTTCAAAAGTCAAAACAAAATCTATGTTCATAAACTTTAAAACTTTCGTGTCTAGCGTTCGGCCTTAATAATAATAACAAATATCCATAATTACTTACCGCCAACACGAGAATACGATAAAAAAAATGGCTCTGAACAGAACAGTTTATTGGATCAAGTTGAATTTTAAGGAACAATAACGTTTAGAAACAAATTAAAGTTGATAGATTGAAACGATGACTTGGACATCAATGAAGAATTCTCCAAATATCTTTTGTCTCTGTCTAGCACGTTACTTTGAATTCGGGACATATTGCGCAACACCAGAGAAGCTCTATTATGTTTTTATTCCCCTTCAGCGCTATAATAAATAAATATATGGTGTTGTAAATCACGTTGTCTCTTAATCGTTTCTCCATGACGCACCGGCAAAAAACGACCGTTTAGACTATATTTGATAACGAAACATTAAGGTTTTTATTTAGGAAAATTTAAACAAATTCCTTTTTATGCAATGTTTAAGTGTATTCCAGGTAAAAAAAAGGTCGACCGTAAGTACCGGGTGTCCCACTAAGAATGGCTGTCGGCCGTATCTCAGAAAGTGTTAGTCGTATGGCTTGCGGAAAAAAAATATATTAGGTAAAGAAGTGGTCATGAGAAATTGCTGGAAATTATTTTCAAGTTTCTCAGACTGGCGATAGAGGGCGCAACAGTAACGGTAAATATGAATCACGAAGTTTCCTCAAAAGTCGCCTAGTTAAGGTATCCCGAAAATAACATTTTTGTATGTTTCAAAGATTTATTAATAAAATTCACCTGAAGAACATGTTCGTCACTTTTCAAATAAAGTAGTGGGGGAAGGTTGAACATTATTTGTAATAAATGCTGATAACTCCGGTCTGGCTTAACATAATTTAGTAAACTTAGTTTTGTTAAAAAGTGCTTTTTCCACTCTATATATCATCTTATGAAATACGGCAATATGTGTTTTACACTAGGCGCTAGGGGGCGCTGTCTTACAACTTCACAAACATTGCGCGTTTTTTCCATAATTGTAAATATAATAGTATATTCAATTTTACCTGATTACAAGGATGATTAAAAGTCTAAGAAGTCAGTGAAAACCGCAAGTTAATATCTATTTTTAATAAGGAGATATCAATAACAATAATCATAATTACGGAACATGATGATTTTATTTTCAAGTTGCCATTGTAAAGGTTTTTTAAGAGTCAAATAGGCATTGGAAAAACAAAATACGAAGGTACGTATGTTTCAAGCAAATATATCGTTACGACAATAATTCTCAGTGGCGCCCTAAATGTTCAAATTGTCGCCCATCGTTCTGTATACACGACTCCAATCTCTCCTTGGTTGATAGTACTGCAGTTTCCACCTCTGCCATAGGGATACGGCGGCTGCTGTCCATTATTCTTTCTATCATGTTTTCAATTGTGGTGGGGCTGGTAACGAAAACAAGATCCTTAAATCTCCACCATAGATAAAAATCTAGGCATGTTAAGTCAGGTGATCTAAAATAGAAATTACCACTTTCATTAACAGTATCACAATATATCCTATAATATAACCTGGCATTCCACGGAAATACGCTCCCCCTTACTATCCACCTTGCAGGAAATGTGTCGTCAAGGAATTGACGAACGTTTTCGCAAAATGTGCAGGACATCCATCGTGTTGGAAAACCATAGTTTTGCGAATATCCAAGGGCACATCTTCGAGAACAATTGGGAGTTCGCGATTTAAAAAATGTAAATATCTTTGCCCAGTAAGCGACTTATTAAATACAAACGGTCCAATTATTCTGCCACCCAAAACCATTGACACTCCATCTTCCTTGATGCTGCACCTCCTGCATCCAATGGGGATTATCCCGCGACCAATAATGCATATTATGGCGGTTTACTCCTCCATTACTATGGAAAGTAGCTTCATCAGTCCACAAAATTCTAGAGAGGAGATTTCTATCTTCCAATATCATATTGAGCAACCAATAGCAATAATCCAATTTTCTATCATCATCTTGCGGGGTCAAAGCCTGGTGGAGTACAATATGGTAGGGATGTAGCCTAAAGAAAAACAAAATACTTATTACATTGACTTAAAAACTATTAAGAGAAATATTGGCATTATTCTAAACTATTTAATAGTTATAACATATAGATATAATTACTAACCTTTCTTCTAATAAAATCCTATGCACAGTAGAGCGAGTAACGCCCAAGTCTCCAACAATTAATCTAATACTAATTTGTGGATTAAATTCCACATAATAATATGCCAAAACATTTACAATGTTTTCCTAGGTTCGACCTCGGCGGCGCGGCGTCTGCGATATACCTCGCAAACAGCTATGCTGCACTTCGCCGAGTAAAAAATAAAGACGATTCTATACAGGGCGACGAATACTTCCAGTAGTACGAAAACGGTTAGCTAAACGATTAAACATTCTACTGTCGTATCGGCGCCTTTGAGGGTATCGTACTGCGTAAACCCGTTCAGCAATTGTTGCATTTCCCAAATGTTCAAAATACACCGCAATGATGTCAACCGCTTCTTCAAGTAACAGAGGCATTTTGAAAATCAAATACGACACAACACTGTTGGCACGACAAAAATTTTAACGTAATAATGAAAGGTGACACGCGTGCACAGTTTCAATTCATATTTTGTTTTTCCAAGGCCTATTTGACTCTTGAAAAAACCTTTACAATGGCAACTTGAAAATAAAATCATAATGTTCCGTAATTATGATTATGTTGTTGATATCTCCGGATTGAAAATAGATATTAACTTGCGGTTTTCGCTGACTTCTTAGACTTTTAATCATCCTTGTAATAAGGTAAAATTGAATATACTATTATATTTAAAATTATGGAAAAAACGCGCAGTGTTTGTGAAGTTGTAAGACAGCGCCCCTTAGTGTCTAGTGTAAAACACATATTGCCGTAGTTCGTAGTTCATAAGATGATATACAGAGTGAGAAAAGCCCTATTTAACAAAACTAAGTTTACTAAATTATGTTAAGTCAGACCGGAGTTATCAGCATTTATTACAAATAATGTTCAACCTTCCCCCACCACTTTATTTAAAAAGTGACGAACACGTTCTATAGGTAAATTTTATTAATAAATCTTCGAAATATACAAAAATATTATTTTCGGGATACCTTAACTATATAGGCGACTTTTGAGGAAACTTCGTGATTCATATTTACCGTTACTATTTTACTATTGCGCCCTCTAGCGCCAGTCTGAGAAACTTGAAAATAATTTCCAGCAATTTCTCATGACCACTTTACCTAATATATTTTTTTTCCGCAAGCCATACGACTAACACTTTCTGAGATACGGCCGACAGCCATTCTTAGTGGGACACCCGGTACGTTGTATGTAACATTTGCCTTAAATTCGGTATTTCCATAAAAGAACGTAATATATTTCTATCGAAGTTTTAGCATCGTGGCGATAAATATTTCGTTGTGCTAGTTTTCAAGTATGAATTTCGTAATATTCCATGTAATATCGTTAAATTGTATGTTTTTCCCACTTTAGTAGAGGAAGAACAAGACTATAAGCAGCAAACAGTTAGAAAACAGTCGAGAACAACTGATGAGAAATTAATTTCGATACTTTAGTTGTTCGTACATCTGGTTTAATTTCAAAGGTGTGCCCTTTTTACTATTATGTACCCAACCATTTTTTTTGTGTTTTCTATTTCTTACCCATTTGTTTGACCATTTTCCTTGTTTACCTTTTATCGTCTTCAAAAAACTCGAATATATTTGGTTTGCTTATTCTATTGATTTGTTTATTCTATTGATTTGTTTATATTTGTTATTCTATTTTATCTCTGTTTAATAATTTCAATTCCACTTTTATTAACATGTTTAATTTATTGTTCTATTTTCATTATTTTTTGTTTTTTAGGCCTTCTCTTTGCCCGATGAGATGTGGCCCGCCTCTAATGGACGCAGCTTAACAGTAATATTGTTTGGAAACAGATCACCGCAATGGGGTCATTCAGCTTTATTTTATTACATTTTCTGAAAGATTCTGTAATTTTAGTGCGAACTGCAAAAAATTTCAATTCTTTGACGCCTCTAAAGCCTTTCAAATAATTTACAAACATCGACTCGCGGAAACCGCTGTATGACGTCACTATCTCCTACAGCAAGTCGGGTCGCGCTTCACTGCCGCGGTTACTTACTGATTACGACTAAGAAGACAGGTGGCCATTTATATCGCCCTTTCTTCGTTGCTAGGTAACGAAGTTAATATTGACAGGAGAAAAAAAAAATATTTGTTTTTTCCTTTTTCTAAATAAGTGTTACAGGAAGTATATAACTTGTTTGGAATGGCATTTCCTACTTATTGTTACTATTAGAAGTAGTAATAATAAGCTTCTGCTCTAACTGAACAAAGAAACTTGTCTCTTGTATATGCACAGAAAGACCGTTGCACAAGTTTAAAGCGAGCGAACTGTTGGAGGTAATGAGGTCACCGCCTCGCCAGCGTTTTATTTGATTTTTATCTCGTATATTTCGAAAACTACTTATCGGATTGACTTCAAATTTTCAGGGCTAAATATACCTTATAAATGCTTCATGCAACTTAGGTAAAGAGTGCAATTTGAGGTTTGACCAAATTATCCGGTTTTTTATCACGCGCGTACCTGTTAACGTCAAAAATTAGTAATTATGCAAGGCCATCATCAGGCAGGGTTACTGGAAGCCATTTCATGCCAATTAAATGTGGATATTTTAGCGGTAAATACAAACATTGTAAAAATTGCAGAAGAGCGCCAATAAATGACTTAGTGCCAACAATATGGCTATTCGACTATTTGACAACGATCTTCGACTGAATATTTTACCAATCTATAATTAAAGAATATAACTCAAAATGTAGGGAGCTGATTTAAAGAGAAAAGACAACCTAATCAATAAAGATACTTAACATATTTATAATTTTTTTATCATATTAAGTCATTACATTAATTATTCTAACACGGGTTAGTTAATATTGACATTAGTCAAAAGGCAGCAGCGGCTATATACATGGTCCCTGGCCCACCTTTAAGAAAGCCGAAGGTGCAAAAATCGCCTGTTCAGGTAACCGAGAAAACTTCAGGGGACTAATAGCATAGTATAATGTGAAATTAGCTACGTTCGGAGAGCTTAATGACAGACTTGGGCCGATACGGGTGTCAAAATTAGCCGGGAGATGCCTCGAAGCTACATCTGTATTATTACTGGACAAAAGATGTTGCCAGATTTCTATTACTGTCCGAAAAGTAATAAAATGATCAATTGCTAACATTTTAAAAATTGTTGATAGTAATATAAAAATATGTTTCTGTATTTTGTATCATTAAATAACTTTGTATTATTCATAACTACACTCCACGCCGAATAGGTGTTTATATAATGAGTATTAAAGTTGTTATTTAATAATGGAACAGAGAGGACAATTAATCTATTTTCTTTTTAGGAAAATTTTGAATAACTTACATAGAAAATAATATAAAATGTTTACAAATAAACAATAACTTTCTTGAAAATAGGTACTGAATAAAAGCATAATAACATAATAATTATTAACAAAGTATAAAATATATTTATCAACGAAATATACAATATGCCGTCGGATAGGGTAAAGGACAAATGGATCAAAAAATGAAGTACCTACGAAAAAGAAGAATTCTTCATAATTGCTTACTTACCTACTGTAAGAATAAGATCCGATAATAACATTATTTTTTTTACACAAGGTATGCAAAAATATAAAAACGTAAAATTTGGTGAAAAGTAAAGTTGCCTTGCGTAAAGTTTTATTGCAAAACGTTAAATAAAATAGTTTATTTATTTTTTTTTTATTTTGAAAGAGTTTAATTTTAGACCCATAAGTAAAAGTTTGAAATTTCTAAATTACCTTTTTAAAATCAAAGCCTTTCTAATACCGGTATTACACTATCAGAGATTTTTGATAAAGATACTGTCTTTTGTAAGATATTTAAGATTTTAAGAATAGAATAACAAGTAATCAATATGACTGAATAAAGTCATCAAATCTTCCTATCCAATATCTTTCATAGTGTAAACCCACCTAAGTCTATTCTTACCTATTTTATTTGATTACACCTTTGATATGATTGATGTGATATATTCTATTCCAATTCCAGTTAAGAAGGTCTTTGAAGCAAATATTTAAAATCAAAAATTACAGATATAATCAAATAAAATAGTAAAAATGTGGCTTGCGGTAGGGCGCCATCTTAAAGGAGAAATTAAAATGTACAAAACATGCATTATCAAACGTGTGGATCACATTGAAAATTATTTCCAAAATGGTGCCCGCCGCCATTTTTGAAAACTAAGTCAAGAATTATCACTTAAAAAGGTAGTATTTTAGTTTGTTATTATTGGACTTATTAACATTTAATTAATTGAAAGTTAATAATGCCACAATATATATATAATTTTTACATGCAAACAGAGGATACATTTTAGTGTTTGGTCACTCTAAAAATATGTACAACAATCATGCATGATGGATGACAGTTCTGGAAATTTCGGTAGTTCAAAGTCGAACAAGTCTCTGACCTTAGTGACGTTAGCGGCTGGCAAGGAAATATGGAGGCATGGCATACTTAAGTTAGACTTAGCTTATTCCAATAAATAAAAAAAATTATATTCCAAATAGAAATCTGACGGTTTTAATTTTAAATTGGAAAAATGTTTTAGCCAATGAATTTTATCCAGGAAATGCAAACAAATAAAAATATCATAATATTTTATGCAGTTATGATATATACAAATAACTAAATACCTTGGATTAATGCAAAATATTGATTTGAGTAAAGCATAATTTTCGCGTCTTTGCTTCTATTCATCATTAAGGCATTTTTAATATTAAATTGATAATAATAAAGAACCTGCCAAAAAAATTATTTTTAAATTTAAATTGAGAAAAAAGTCTCTTTGACCCCAAAACACTAAACTAGTGCCTACCTAAAAATAGTGATATTTATAACGCAAGCAGAATTAGTTGAGAGCACAGTATATTGAATTTTTTTATCTGAATTTATTTGGCAACACTGTAATGGACCACACGCGCTGTAACAATAGCCCAGTAAATATCCCGGTGATGCCAATCATCATTTCTTTTTTCATCTTTCTAAAGTTGCTAGCAAGAGTGAAACACCTTGGTTAATGAAAACATAATATACTTATTCGAACTGAAATTATTAAAATTATTTGCAAAACATAATAATATAAGTTTTAATTGACGGGATCTCTACGAACCAAGAAATTCCTTCTATGTTTACCAACATCTCGCATAACAGAAAAAAATAGTAAATGAACTCGGGCTCTTTTTTATATTTTCACACCACTATAGATTCAAATACCGCCTATTGGATCCAAAAACGCTTGAATGAGACAATTTTATTTATCATCAAATATGGGGTATTCCGGTGTTTCTTTATTATACCTCTGTGTATTACGTTTAAAAGCACGAATTATGTTTTTCTATTTAGGTTTCATGATGATTACATTATCAAAACAGTTGAACAGTGCTCCCCTTTATGAAACTCAAATTTTATTTTTAAAAGTTGGTAAAGATATTACTTATCGAATATTTTATTCGGTTGACAATACAGTGGCGTAGCCGTAAGGGGGCGACCGCCCCCTTGGCCTGGCACCCCTTTACTACTTAAATAATACTTAAAAAACAAGATTGGTCTTATTATATTTTTAGTAAAGAAGAGCGATGGGAATAAACTTAACCAAAACGGTTTCGAGAGCGTCTCACCACATTATATTCATTTCTTTTTATATAACGAATTTCAACTTAATTTGGGGCCAGATCCCCGTTCCCTAGGAAGCATAAAGAAGGTGCATGAATTCCTAGGAAATTTGGACGTGGTCCTAAAAAATTTTTGCCAGCGGCGCTTTAGCTCCGCGGTCTGCGCCCCTCCTATAGTTCGCCCCCAGCCGCCCCAAAATGCTGGCTACACCACTGGTTCACCTGTGACATGGCAAGCTGTTACCAATAATAATAGTAGATACATTATATACCTAGGCTGAGAAGTGAGCTGTTATATATCTATAGCGCTTTTATATCCAGCGACACTTCGCGCTTCTGAATATAATGTGCGAACTTACTAACAGCTTTCTCAACTGAGGTATATATACACTTTTTTCTCCTCCCTATATTGCAAACAACGCATTTTGACACTGTTTTGAAGGACGTAAGTAACAATTACCAAAAAGGTATCGATTGCCCTTGACGACGGGTTTTAAGTCAACTTAGTGGGTGGTAATAATTTATGCCATATAAAAACAATTATTTATAAAAATTTAGTAAAATTAAGTGATATGAATATTATTAGTACAATTATTACAACTATGAACATTATTTACAAAATTTACCGGTCAAAGCTGTCCATAATTTCATGCGAAAAGTATTGAATTAAATTAATAAAAATCCCAGAATAAATTCTGCGGGAAGGAGAAAAAATGTTATATACTTCATGGGATGTAAGTATATTTACTTACATCCCTTGTAATAAATGACTATTGTTTACTACTAACATAAATGATTACTTTCGATATATTTATATTAGCCATTTCTGCCTGATTTTTAAAATATTTTGAAAATCAAGTGGCCTGAGAAAAATAAAACTATAGAAATGCGATTTTAAATGTCAGTTTGTAAAAAATTTGTGGTCCTGTTAAATTTTTGAATATGACAGTTTTTTTTTGAAATATCTGCCAATTTGTGATGAAAATTCCTGTTTTATCAAAAATTTTATATTATTTTGCGGAATGTCTTTATTTAAAATTGTTTTCAAAGCTCAAACCCAGTAACATGTTAAAGAAAAGGCGAGTAAGAATGCTAAAATCGTCTGTAACTTAACTTTATTACACAGAAAGTTTTTTATTATTTACCTAGGTGATTATTTAATATCGTTATCTTCCTGGGTAGAGAAATATTACTTCTCATTAGAGAAATGGAGTAAACAATGGCGATTTCTCAAGTTAATAGTAGAAAAAATCTTTTTTATTTTACTCCTGTATGTTTGATTGTATAATCACGGACAATAAAATTATTTGTTGAGAGTATAGAAAACTAGACATTTTAATAGTGTTACCAACATAAAATTTAGGTATAGAAATTTACAAAACTTGTATTTCGTATTTCCTTTTTAAATATGAATTGGGTTATTGACCACTCTCCATAACTCCAAGACGAATCTTCGTTAACTAAAATTTAAATAGTATGAGGAAGTCTCTCAATCAAAAGTGTCTTTTGTTGCCCACCTGTGCCCGGCTCAGAATCTGGTGACGCACCAAGACTTTGATATACCTAATATATAATATGATGTGATATTGTTGTATAGTCTCTAGTAATTTTTTTTTGTTTCCGGAAACCCAAATTTTGAGATTTTGTCAGAATGTTTTATATAGCTATTCACTATATTATATACTATTTATTTATATACTATTTATTTAAATTCATTAATATTCTTATTTCCTATCATCTTACTTACTGTCAAATGGGTCATGGCACCCATGTGTTACATAAAACCTATGGAAGGCATCTGAGTATTGCAGCCTCCCGTCCTAATCAGAGTACACATGAAATTATTTGAAATTCCGTCATAATAAGTATATCCCTGCCAAGGCTAGCTTTTTAAATCTCCAATATTATTAAGATCTTGGTTTGGAAATCATATTATATAGAGGGTATTCCAAACTCGATGGGACATCAGGGGAATCTAGAAAACGAATATGCATGTCGTGCTGAAATTTTAAAAATGGCGATAAGACTTCACATTCTAGCCTAAAAATATTTTTGAGAATGCGGCGTTGCCAGTTCTGCCTCCAGCGGACACTAACTTTAAAATTTTAAATGCAACCCCCTGTATATTGTTCGATTTTTTGATTCTGCGATTAAATCTGCGTAGTAGTAGTAGTAGTAGTGGATGGGGAGGCTTTGACGCCAAGCAAGTAGGCCAGTTTTGACCCTTTTTGCCAACCCTGTTGTTAACGTCTGGGTAATGTCAGCCAAAAGGGACCTACAGTTTAACGTGGGTTCCGAACCACAATATAACCGACAAATGTTATTCTCGCACGGTATTTTACGGTCTTGTTATTATTAACTTTCTCTTTGCTCACCACAAACCTCGACGAGTCCGCCCTTAAACGTCCTTGTGTGCAGCTAAGAGAGTTATGTATGTCGCGGGGGGACCCTCGAACCATCCGGGACAGCATCAGACCCGTGCACTCGAGACTCCTCCGCCAATTCTCTGGTCAAAGTTCTTACCTTAACCATACGAATATCAGGCAGTGTCCGAGATACACCATCCGCACCACTGATCATCCTTCATTTGGCTCAAGGGTTCCTCCTCCGTCACCATGCCGTTTCTAGAGTACCTACTAGACTAAAGTGCCGTTGAGAATTTGTCGGTGTGTGTTGCATACGCAACACTACGTAGTATGGTGACCTGGGCCCTGCAAACTGAAAAAGTCTGCTGGGCCAGCCCGGGCTTGAACCAGGTACCTGTAGCATGAAAAGCGAGAATGCTACCACGCGACCAGGCCGTCACCCCAAATCTGCGTAACTTGTATTAAAGATATTCTGTATATTATATCTTCTATTGTTCTTTAAATATTAATCATTTTATTACAAAACAGGAATATCAAAAAATTAAATATCGTAGGTATCTATGGATTTAACCATAGGTATCGTAACTATAGATCCGACACGTCATTCATAAATGCTATAAAATTGTGATGCCAAAATCGTTTGGTGGCGAGACGCCGTGAGGAGCTAGGTGGGTTCGGTAGTGGGGATTACTCTGAATTTACATATGCATGCGACAAAACCACAGAACAATAAAGGTTAGGTTGACGAAACTCCAGGAAACCCCACAGAAAAACGCTGTCACAAATCCGAGTACTGCCAAGTCGATGCGGGTGGCCACGAAAATGATGGGATCTTGGCGGATTCTTTTTTGCTGCGTTGCTATACTAAAGATTTTTTACAAGGTTTTAGGCAATGTAATATATTTCCCACATCATGTTATTCTAGTAAATCATAGATCTTAATACTTTTAACAGAGTAAGCCCAGAAAACTACGTTTTCTGTGGCGTAAGTCTGGCAAACCAAGTGGAGGGGAGCAGCTTGAATGTTGATTTACTTTACACTGGAATACAATGATGACAACACGTTTATTTGTTATTGTTCGGTCTAATAGTTACGAGGTCTATAGATTTAACGGTCTCAAATTTTTGAAATGTTTAAATAATATACAGGTATTTCGGTTGTATAACAAACTTGGAAAATATTTTATAGAGAGTGCCCAAAAATATGTTCCTTTGGGTCTTCCCAAAAGAATTCCAAAAGTCACTTTTTTCAAATGAAACACCCCGTATATTATTAGAGTAGATAATAGGGCAGAAAATTCCCAATGTATCAGTATAACATGATCCTATACCTATGATCAATCGTTTCTAACTTAAAAGGATTCCTATTGATAAAAAATTAATGGTCGTTACTAAAAATTAAAATTAATATAAATAGGTTGCCATGATACCATGACCGGTGTAAAGGTAGTAAATCAAAATATACATAGTAAGAAGTAATGTTTGTAATTCAGATTGACCTAAATCCCACATCGCTGTATATAAGAACAGTTTAAATTACTAAAGTAAGCAAGAACTGGGTACTGAAAAATGGAATTAAAACAGGAATAACATTTTCTCTTACAACTATTAGCTTAGATGTTTGAAGTGCTGACCATTTAGAAGTAGCCACTGATGTCAATGCCAATCATTGTCAACATATGTTCAGTTGTAGTTTTTTGAATTTTAGCTGGATCTAATTTTTGAAAGGCGTATGTTACCCTATTTCGCAGATTCTTTTCTTGTCCCCACCAGGTGTCTTATACACTTCTGTTCTAATCTTGCCCCAGATATAGAAATTCAGGGGAGTAAAATCTGGAGACCGCGGTGGCCAACCCAATGACCAACTGAAAATTTATCATTCATTAACGAACAAAACACAATAATTTATTCTCTTTCTTTAATATTATATGGATTTTCCTGAGCTCAAAAATGATTTTTACGCCGATTAAATACACCCTCAAATCACTTTGATATGAAAGATACACTACAAAAATTCCTACTTGTCATGTATATTTTTTTTTTCTGAAACCAAGCTGTCATGGTAACCTAATCATGCTTTTATTATTTAAAATCTTTAATAGGGAACATTAACTTCTTATCAATAGAAGTCCTTATAAGTCAAAAACGATTGAACAATGGGTATTATAGGAATATGTTATACTGAGACATTGGAAATTGTTTGCCCTATAATCTGGCTTAATTTGAAAAAAGTTACTTTTGGTACTTTTTCGGAAAGGCCCACCGAAACATATTTTTTGGACACCCTGGATAAAATATTTTCGAAGTTTATTATTCAACTGAAATACCTGTATATTGTTTAAATATTTCAAAAATTTGAGATCGTTAGATACCTGGTTAATAAAAGTTACTCGGATTCAACCGCAGAATTCGTAAATCGAATAATATTCAGGCGGTTCCATTTAAAATTCTATAGTTAGTATCCGGTAGAGGTAAAGCTGGCAACGTCGCATTCTCAAAAATATTTTTTGGTGCTACAATGCTATGTCTTATCGCTGTTTCCAAAATTTTAGCAGGATATTTATAATATTCGTTTTCTAGATCCTCCTAATGTACCATCGAGTTTGGGATACCCTGTATAATTTTAAAAAAATTGATGAAGTGGGTTAACTATTACAATTTTCTACCTAGAAAGTAGCATAAAAGGTAATTTTATCCAGGTCTTCATTAATGGTTAGAAAAATAGTTCTGACATAAAAATTCTAATATTTATGACATCAATATTTCTTTATCCCAAAATAAATATATTTCCAAGGTGTTAAAATGGGTTTCAAAATTGTTTTAAAATTGCTTTTTAAAACTTCAGACCACCTAGATCGGGGTTATGTTTTATTGGGCTATATAGTAGACTAATGGAGAGAAAAAAATAGGCAATTTGGGGGTTTAAGCTTATAAAGAAATTTATGATATTTATGTCAACAAAAGTGTGATAAGAAAATATTTCAGAAGGGATTGTAAAGGGTTTTGACAATTCAATAGGTAAAATGGGAATAGTTTTATTATAGTTGAACTTAGAAGTAGAATTTATTAAATAAGCTAGAGTTCATGGTTAGTTCATCTCGTACCTATTCTAGATGACAGAAGACCAAAACATCTTACAGTGTTTTAGCTCACAGCTAATAAGAAAGAGTAGACAATGATAATAATAATTTTAGGGCAAATAATTTCCTTAAAAAAATGATAAATCTTATCCCGTGTGATATTTTATTGTCGTATTAAGCAGATGCACTTAAAATAGCGGATATAAAACTTAAGATACACTTCACAATGTACAAAAACAGTACTTAACGCCCTCTTGAGCTGCCCTAAAAGTGTATTTGCAGCTGCTGCTCGGTGCATACTCGGGCGGAAAGATTCCACTTTCCTGAAAAATGTCTTCCTGTTGAATGTCTATTATTTTGGGAACAGCATTATCGACTCGTCAAGATAATTTGTTTGAAAAGTAAATAGAAGTTTGTTATTAAAGAAATATTACATTTTGTTCGTTAATCCGTAAACAAATTTACTCGGTAAGCTGGTCCGAGCAAAATCTTTACCAGCAACTGGCAAAGATTGTTATTATTTATTTACGTCTGATTTCATAATAATAAGTCACTTATAATGCGCTGCCGAAAAGATCTAATCAGCGCACAAATAAACAAGGTGAGAGAATAAGTTAAATAAGTAAATGTTTTAGACCAAGAAGGAAAAACCTTGTGTTTTGGTTAGGAGTTGCTACTATCATACAGACATACAGATATTTTTAGATTAAATAAAGAGCATTGTAGAGAAATATTTGTTAATAACGCAACTATAAAAGAAGTGTGATAAACTAGAGAATTGACCAAATCTACTCTATAGTCTACAGCTTTTCATCCGCAGGCTGTTTTATCAAATCTTTTTATGTATATTATATTATCTCAAAAATATTAAAAAATTTTTAACGATGAGATTTGTTTTCAAGATGAACTAAACTACCACGTTATTTTCAATATATATATAACGCAGTACATAGCGTATCCAAGAAGTTAAGAAGTATTCAGGATTTTACTTTAATACCCCCGAGACGATGATCTAAAATCTAGATAACAATATATTGTACTGCTGATTTTTATATTGTTCTCGATTGTCTTACATAAATCTTATTTTTGCATGGGGTGTCTTCCAGAATAATAGGCATATAATATGTAAACTTTTTTTCATAGGGAATTCTAAAAAATTTATAGAATTTTAAGAAAAACGGAGATGAATTCCAGAACAAACTGCAGTTAAGTGCATTAATTACTATTAGCTAGGTGAGGTATGGTATTCCGTTTATCGCATTATTTCTTTATGGATTTGTACCATACGACCAAAAATTATTATTAACACACTTTTGCTTTGCATCTAAGGCCTTACTGGCTAGCGGTAGAGCTTAATACCTATTGGGAGTAAATACCAGCATTAACACTTAATCAGTTATTTCATCATCTTTAACACTTGCTACAAGTAATTTGATTCATCACTATTTATCCACTTTCTTGCATAATTCACGCATTGGGTTCTACTGATCAGCACAAAAAATTCATGGTTGAAGCGTACTTTCGAAACGGGGTTAGAGTAAATCCTAAGTGGAAATACAATCAGCGTTTGTGCATGGACGATTTTCGCGAAAATATTCCTAACGTCGCTATTACTGCTGGGGATTCTTATCATTGCTTGAGAAAAAGCGTGGCTCTATTTAGAGAAACAGTTTCTATAAAACATAAAAACAGAAGAACTTCTTGAAAACGTTCGTGAATAATGCAAAATACGCCAACAAAATGCGTAAGACTCCTGTCTCATGAAGTGAGAAGATCTTATGGAACATACAGGACCATTTTTAAAAAACAGTTAAATTTGTTTCCTTATAAAGTGCAAGTATTCCCAGAAATACTAGCTGCAGATTTGAAAGTGGCTTAGCCAAAATGTATCAAAAATAAATGATTTATTAGACCTGATATCTTTTCTGATGAAGCCTGGTTCCACCTTACCGATTATGTCAATTCTAAGAATACACGCATGCGGAGTAGTAAAAATCTCAATTTTCCACATTGCACTCAAAAAATTGGTGTCTGGTTAGCACAGCGATATAGGGACACTATTTTGAATCCATTTATGGAGCAATTACTTGACGATGAATTACGTTTTGGTTATTTTCAACAGGACGGTGGAACCGTCCATACATTCGCCGAAACTATTAACTCCTTACGCAATTTTTTCGACGATAGATTGATCAGTTTTCGAACAGATATTAAATTCCCAGTCGGATTACCTTGTTTGAATGTTATTGATTACTTCATTTTTCCTCATTTGAAAAAGAATATTTTTAAAACACCAGTTGAAAATTTAGAACAGTTACAAAAAAAAAGGATTATCCAAGAATGTGGTAACATTTCTCCAGAGATGCCGGTCAACGCTTTCGAAAATATGAAGAGACGTGTGAATTTATGCTTGGAGGAATATTAATTTCAGAAATTTCTATCATTTTTATTTTCCTTTTTCTATACAACAAAAATAAATTTGTATTTCATTACTTATTTTAAGATTCATCAGTTTGGTATATCATGTCATAATATGAATTTGACACAATTTTAACCTAAATTTAGTTAGATATTATATCGCCTCTCTATAATTGTGACCTAAACCAAGCCCTACGTTTTTCAGTCCAAGCCCTCTTGGATGAAAATTATTTTTGCTCGCACCTGATATTGCCATAATACAGTCTCCAGAAATACTGAATCATGTTTTGCTATAGTTTACTGACGTCAATTATTTAAATCTTCTCTGTGACTTTAAAATTCACAAATATATGAATTTTGAGACTTACGTTAATCAATTCTCAGAATACGAAAAACTAAAGAATTGTATATTGGATTGTATTCTCCAAAAATTAGTTGACTTATCATTTTTCTAATGTTTCACCTAAAAAATCAGCAAATTGTGAAAACAAATTACAATTTGTTATTTATTTTATAGGTTATGAATAAACAAAGCTACTATGATAAACCAACCCAGTGATTCGTAATCATAGCAGTAAAACTCATAAGACAGTTGATCAACTTTTTTTTAGTGCTGTGCAAGAAGAGAACAGGGATATCGCACGACGCTTTATCTCAAATAATCGCAACTCTTTGGCAACTTTCCTAATTTCGACAGGTACTAGTTGAACACTCTTGTGTGAAATGGATTGACACCTTTGGCTATTGAACTTAAAAATATTAAGATGGTATAATGGTATAGACCATAACCTGTTAACAATGATAAAGCAACATTAGATTAGAATATAAGGGATTAATGTTACTAGGGAAGAACATATTACTAGAAAGAAAAGTCATTTGCAGGATATTGGTATTAATGAAAACACACCATGTAGGTATTCCACTGACACTAAACTTTCATACATTACCTACATTTTTTATGCTTCAACTTATTATGCATGTATGACGAAACCTGCTAAGTACATTAAGAAGTTAACAAAAATATAAAAACAGCATTGGAAAACAGGAGCGTAATTTAATGATGAAGGAAATCTACGATATTTATTTACTACCATCGTAATCGCTAAATGACAACGTCGCACTCGGCATTTAAATGAAAATAGAGGCTAATTAATAAAAAGTACTGTTTCTAAGTTCACAATTATTAAAACAAATCTATCCTATTATTGAAAACATAGAAATCCTTAAATAAAAACTATTTTGTATATTATTCGCTCAAAGTTTTATTAATTTAGTTTTCCTCCTGTTCCGACACCACTGAATCATTACAATTCGTCTTTTCACTTCAAGGGTGGCCATCATTGAAAAACGTTGTCACCTTTTGTGTCGTTTATGTTTGGAGGCATTTACACTAAACACTCGGACAATAGTCCAAAAGGAACTACACCGATTTGCGGCCGTTCAGTAAGCAATACCCTTTTGTTGCCAGGACGGCTTTTCACAAAAATAAGTATCTATGTCTTTATTAAGCTAAGAAGGTGAAATATGGGCAACCGTGGGTGTCCTTTAGAAAAATATATTTTCAATAGTCATCATCATTTTGATCTTTATATTTTGTAATAAAATTACGAACACAATTAAAGCATATTTTTTAAAAAATACAAGTAACATGAAACGTATTAAGGTATTGCCATTTCTTCACATTACATTAAAACAAATAATATTATTTTATTATATATTAGAAAAACCATTGGCCTAGAACTATCTTGTTTCGATTTTAATTAATTACCTATTTAGTTAGCACGAGAATACTTACAACAATATTTTACTAATCTTTAAAGTATTAAAACATGCATATTATGTACATACATACATTTATAAATGTACATTTTCAGGCATCTTTTATAACGAGTGATTATTAATTATTTTGCTCAAGGGCGGCTGTGACCCAGTATACATAGTGTAGCAGTAGCGCGTAGATTAAATCATAGGGCGAATTTGCAAGAAAGCAGCGTTGTCACGTTGCAAACCTAAAATAATGTTTTTGACGGTATGTAATATAAAATCCTGAGCTATCTTACTTTGAAAGCCTACTTAATATGGCCGCCTCCTACTTCTAGACACCTTCTGATGTTTCTTCTTACCCTCAGAGACACATTAACCAATACGTTTGGAGAATTATTAATTTCGGCAATTTTTTCTGAAATCCTTCGTTTAAGATCATTTATATCCTCAATTGGTGTTCGATAAATGGAGTTTTTTTATAAAAGGCCACCAGAAGAAATCGCAGGGTGTTAAATCG
Organism: Polydrusus tereticollis; assembly: GCA_963920685.1. Taxonomy (NCBI): domain Eukaryota; kingdom Metazoa; phylum Arthropoda; class Insecta; order Coleoptera; family Curculionidae; genus Polydrusus; species Polydrusus tereticollis. The sequence continues at coordinate 139,504,117 of OY987327.1, forward strand.
CAGGAACGAGGTGGCCATATTTGTTGCGTATTTCGGCTTATAACTCTGTTTTCAAAAAATTCACTTAAAAAATTTAAATTTTCTCTGGTTACATGAGGTGTAGCGCCATCTTGTTGGAAGTAACCTTCCCGCAATTCATCATCGTGAAGCTCATTAATAAATGTTGTCAGAATTTCGATCCGATATCTCTCAGCTGTAATTGTGCCATCAAAGTAAATTGGGCCTACTATTCTTCTAGAACTAATTGCTGCCCACACACCAACTTTTTGAGGATGAAGAGGTCTTTCTACAAAAACATGCGGATTTTGCGTATTCCACATTCGCATATTTTGTGAATTAACATAGCCTGATAAATAAAAATAAGCCTCATCGGTAAAAAATGTTTTTTCAAAAGCACCACTATTTTCTTCTTGAAAATTGTTTAAAAACCATTCACAAAAATTAAGTCTTTGGGGAACGTCATTGGGAAGGAGTTCATGAATAGCCGTAACACGATAAGGGTATAGATGCAGATCCTTTTTCAAAAGTGTTTGACATGTACTGTAGCATAAATCCGTTTGCTGAATTTATTGAGATAAATGCCTAATAGAAGTTGAAGGATTATTTTCCATAATTTGTCGCGCTTCTTCAATAACCTCATTCGATCGTTTCGTTGGTCTTCCAGTCCCTTTTTTATGTTGAACAGAACCAGTCTGACGAAATTTATCAATTAGGTATTGTGACCCATTACGAAAATTATGAAAGGTCACCGCAACATCAGGAAACTCGGTTCGAAATTCATCAAAGCAGTCATGCATAGAGTAATTCCACACACCGCCTATTTTGTTTCCATTTCTAAAAAAACTTTCAACAATAAAAATTTTTTGTGCTTCACTAAACATTTTTACTGTAGAACTTTCAATCCGGCAACAAAGCTTCACCAAAACTTGATACGCTGAAAAATAAAAAAAAAATAAAAAATTAAATCATATCCTGCAAATAGCACTTTATAATAGTCAAAAGACGACTCCCCGGAGAAATATTAGTTAAGGCAATAGTAACCTACCTTCAAATAACTGCAAAAATTACAAAATTTCTCCAATTTTTAAACTTTACAAATACACAAATTCAAATAAGACGTAAATGTCATAAAACAATCATGTCATCTTATCTACGCAGTACGGCCATGATGCTTTTAAAATGCATGGCCTCTCTTGAGCAAAATAATTAAAAATCACTCGTTACAATTATGTGTATTAGAGGTAATTTTCACACAAAAAATGTGACCCCAATACAAAATATAACAAATTAATTATTTATAGGGCAAATGTCTCGGTGATCAACAGCAGTAAGAGACAATTTATCGCCGCGGTTTTGGCGCTGTCATTTTTTTGCCAGGACGTTTCAGCACTAGACAGAACTAACTACTAATAATACCTTTTAATTTTTATACTTTCTTTTTAAAGTGTGAACTTAAATTAGCTTGACCATAGCTGAATTGGCGCTAACTAGGTTCCAATCCACCTTTTTTCTCCAATTCACCTATATTATTACAAAAAAAGTCCAGCGCCAAAATGTCCCGGCGCCAAAATGTCCCGGCGCCAAAATGTCCCGGCGCCAAAATGTCCCGGCGCCAAAATATTCCGTCCCGGATCATCAGTGTCCCAGTGATCCACAGGGTTTCGGTAAAAATTATTCTTGTATACTTATATGCAATTAAATTAATAAATTAATCGTTTACTCAGAAAATATTTTAAGATTGAAGGAAGTAATTGCGTAATAACAATTTATTTTACTGCAATGTTTAAACAAAATCATTGAACTATGTTGGGTAGTTGAAGTTCAGCTCTAGTGTGAGGTTCAGGAACCTCACTTCAGTTTCTTTCAAACTTTATAATTTTCCTTTAACATTTTAACATACTCAAACGATAATATGGAAATAATATCTTAAGATATTAAAAATATCCCGGTAATGCCAATCATCATCCTTTTTTTGATCTTTCTAAAGCTGCCGATATCTCTCATAACATAAACAGCAGATGAACTTGAGCTCTTTTTATGTTTTCTTACCACTATAAATTCGAATATCACCTATTTGATCCAAAAATGCTTGAACCGACAATTTTATTTATCTTAAAATATGGGGTATTCCGGTGTTTCTTTATCACACCTATGTGTATGACATTTAAAAGCACGAATTATGTTTTTCTATTTAGGTTTCATAATGAGTACTTTATCAAACGCATAAAGTTGCGCAATGACTTACTTTATGAAACTCAAATATTATTTTTTAAAAGTTAGTAATGATATTATGTATCAAATATTTTATTCTGTTGACATATGACATGACAAGTGGTTACCAATGATAAAATCCTTTTTTTCACTCACGTATGTTTGGCTGCATAATCACGAACAATAAAATTATTTGTCTTGTTGTGTGGTTGAAGCTTGGCCCGAGTGTTAGGTTCAGGAACCTCGCTTCACTTTCTTTGAAACTGTATATTTTTTCTTTAACATGACAAAATACTCAAACAATAGCATGCAAATAACTTCTTAAGATATTAAAAACTGAAAATATCGATCTAGGCAAATATAAGCATGCCGGATATCTGTACAGGACAAACGATAGTGAGCTATACGGCGACGTCTGGTCTTTTTTTTCTTTAAAATATCTTTATTGCCTGATGATTTATACGACTAAATGTAATTTAAATTATAGTTTTAAGCAATTAAATAATTTTAATTTATGGCCAAAAAGAGTTCATATTCGTAATCAATTACGCTAATAATCTTTCTTTTATTAATAAATAATAAACAGTGTTACTAAATAGAGAAATTTATTTATGCTATTAAAGAAGCACATTTTTATAGTAATGTTAAAATTGCCTGCAAATAACTCCCGAAATACCCTGCGAACATTACGAACAGTACCTTTATATTTGTATGTCGGTTGAGAGTAGAGATTTCCAACCTTAACTGGATTAGAACCATTGGTAAGTAATTTCGTTACTGGACACCCCCCCCCCCTTTCCATTTAAGATTGTAACGATAAAAGGTTTTAAGTAAGGGACGAGAATACCGAAAAAATAATAAAAGCTGTGTGCCCGAGTCTTTTTGGCTTGGGTAATACTTTACAGAAAAATGTGGAAAATTTTCTGAAGGCTACCTTGTATACTCAAGGCAAAAATATTTACTTGTTTTGAAACACACAGATACTAAATAGATTAAAAGAAGATAATGGTAGGAACCAACTTATAAAAAGCAAGAGTGGAACTCAATTAGACACATTTATGATTTACTTAATACTTAATTAAATTATTTAAAGAAGTTCTTAAACCAATCGTCTTCTCTTCGTTATCAAACTCTGGACTTATAAATTATTTTTCTGAAACAAGTTTAATTGTACGTACGAGAGTGAAATTAACTTACGGGAGGTCTGAAACACTGTTAAGTGACTTTTAATGTGTAAATTTATTCCGAGGCCTGAAATAAATTAAGAAATTACTTCCAGAAACTGGTACTGGTGGCAGTTGCTCATGTAAATGTTGGGACTATTTATATTATCACTGATTAGTTATTTTTATTGTTTCAAAAAAAGGAAAAAATATATGCATATATTATTGTATTTGTTCTGTTTATTTACAGTAGAAAGTTTTTAGATGCATTCCTATTTTATATATCCTGGAAATGACGTATAGTTAAGGGCTGTTGTTTTGCCTATGAATTTTATTTGTCGCTCAAAACCATTTGGAACTTTATTTTTAAATCGATTATAATGTTTTTTTTTTAATGTAAAATCATTATTTCACCGGCGATTCTTTTTTGTAAATTGTGTTAAAAAAATCTAATATAATTCCTACTTGTTGTGCACATCTTCTTCTCTTTTCTCACAAGTAAATGGTTGCGAACATCTTATCGTAAATCATGTTCCGCCTTATTTATCATTCGTGCGTGACCTCGCTGGTCGTTCTGATCCTTCGGAGGGCACTCCATATCTGGCAAGATATGTTTTTACAATCTGCCTTTTAAATTGCAACTGGGTTATAGATTTATATTCTATATAGAAAGTCCAAGCATTTACAACCGAAACACCTAACATCCATATAAATGAAATAAACCACCAGCACTTCTTGCGCCTCACTTATCCTATATGTGGAAATATATTCATCTAGGAGGTCAGTTCCGCCCATAAATCTATTTTGAATTCGGTTTTAAGTAAAGGATCATTTACATGAATTACCTATTTCTCAGTTCTAGTAAATATTTTCACACTATGTTTGGGATGCATACCATGAGATGTAGAAATCGTCGTCACTACATTGTTGTCCATAGATTTACCTTCTTTATTTATTTTTCTAAAACAATGTCCTCGTATCTCTTTCTTAAGTTCCTTTTTTTGCAAAAGTGGGCATGACTTGTTTAAAGGATTTTCTCGTATTGTACTTGTGACATCATAACTACCCTGTTTAAAAAAAAATAACACGTTAAAACCGGCGAAGAATAAAACCTAAATGGGAGAATTTATTTCGATAAATATTTTGGATTTCATCAATCATACTCCATAACTCCCGATCATAGGAAACATTTTCCCTTGGATTTTCCATGACACATGTTCTGTGAGATGAGTACTCTGGTTCGAATTAAGACTCCTGTTTTTAGTAACGAAAGGTCGTATATTATGTCACGATAACATAGACATTATTCTTCTTATCCTGTTTTACTATAAACATCTATATATTATATAGGATATATATATATTTAACTAACCTTAAACTTTGGTTTGTTATAAGTTTATATTTAATAATTTATAAATTAAGTAGTCATGATGGTTCATGGTAATCACCTTGTGGTTAATGTTAAGAATTTGATAATATAACTTATAATTTAATATCTAGTAAAATAAGTAAAATATTAACTAACTAATTGTTACGTTTTACTACATTATACCTACTTATTACACTACACCTCCGGCTGGTAGAAAAAAAAATCAAATATTTATATGGTTGATTTTCTTTGTTACTATAATTACCAAACTATACTTTATTCAAAATATTTCTTAACTCTATTCTTATGTACTAAAACTTGCTTATTTTCTATTTCTAATAAAATATTGGGAGGCTGTTCGCTTATCACTTTATAGGGTCCATTGTATATAGCGTCCATTTTTTTCCCCGAATTGTTTCTTAAAAGCACTTTATCATCACTTTTATAACTAACTATGCTACTTTTCCTATCATATACATTCTTTCTTTTACTTTTTAACGTCACCAAGTTATCTTTCACATCAGCACATGCTTGCTGAAGTCTATATTTTAATTCCAAAGGATAACTATCGAAATTGTACGGAGGGTCAACTTCTCGTAGCAAATTTGAAGGTAAATTTGCCGTCTTGCCAAAAACTAATTCATATGGTGTATACCGAGTTTCGGTATGAACTACTGTTATAGCTTCCTTATTTTTTAAAGGATAACATTCCACGAATTTACTGAGATCGCACTGTAAAGTTAAAATATACTTATTGTTATCAAAATCTGGCTCTAAAGGACCAACTAGATCTAAATAAATTCCCTGAAATGCCGAATTAGCAGTAGGCATAATGATCATTGTCTCTATACTTTGTTTTGAATGTTTATACCTCTGACAATCATCATCATCTTTTAACGAAATCTTCGACGTCTTGTCTTAAACCTATCCATGAATAATATCTTTTAACATTATTATACATCCTATTAATTCCTGCATGACCTCCTGTCGGCAGTAAATGAAAATCATTTAAAACTATTATTGTTTTGTCCCACGATCGTATACTCTTTGCACGTCTTTAATTATACATATTTTTATACCGGTTTCATTTATCAACTTTTTATATTTTAATAATTCTCTTAAAAATTGAGCACTCTTTCTGCCTTTAATTACAATCCAAATATACAAGTATATAAAATTTACAAGTTTTGGATAAAAATTTGTCAATGAAATTTCCGTGCCACGGGTATTTAACATTTTTACAGATGGTTTGTTATAAGTTTATATTTAATAATTATAAATAAAGTAGTTATGATGGTTCATGGTAATCATCTTGTGGTCAATGTTAAGAATTTGATAATATAACTTATAATTTAATATTTAGTAAAATAAGTAAAATATTAACCAACTAATTATTACGTTTTACTACATTATACCTACTTATTACACTACAGTTCAAATATCCGGATGGAGTATTCAGACAACTAATTCTTTACCCGACTCTAATGGATTTTTCTCAAATAATCTGCTTACATAAATGCCGTCAGAAATATTTGATCATGGACTCTTAACTTAAATTTTGTTCGGGTATCCAGTTTTTTACTACATTTTTGTTTTATCATATTCATAAGAGGTCTAAGTTTGCATGGGCGTAGGAAATTTCGGCCCCGGCCAGGTAGCAGCCCGATTTTGACAGGCATTTTCGGCCCCAATGGTCTAACGTTATAACATTTTAATTTTTTTATGATCTTTTGTGGTTTGAATCATTTATAAAATGAAAATGCAACTAACTTGAACTAACTCAATTTTTGACCTGCAACTCGGCTAATGCGGTTTTATAGACTTATATTGGTTAAACAGCGCTAGCACGGCATCTAATCCACCTTTTTGGTTCCAATTCGCCTTTTTCAAGTTCACCGGGGAATGTTATTATTAATTGTTTGTCCCTTTTATAGACTTATATTGGTTAAACAGCTCTAACACGGCATCTAATCCACCTTTTTGGTTCAATTCGCCTTTTTTAAGTTCACCGGCCAATTATTTACTACTTACTAAACACCGTAAAATGATGATACTCCGAAGTTTAGAAACAAACTAATTTAATTCTTTGCTTTTGCAAAACGTATAGTTTTCTACAAGAAGTAAATCTCGGTTACGGGCACTTTTAATTAAACTCATTTTTAAAAGATTGATGAGCTTACCTGCAATGTTTGGGGCCGAAATTTCTTGCAAGATTACTTGACCTAAAATTTCTAGCAGGTACCTTACCCAATATGGGGCCGAAAGTTCCGCCGCCCGTTTGCATACCATGTCTGACTAGTCAAGTATATTTTCGTTGGCATAGTGCATAGCTAGAAAGATTCGGCTTTATAAGTTCTTTCTCTGTAGGAATTATTTTTCCGACGATCCAAGTTATTTTCTTTTTATGGATCTTTCTAGCAAATTAGAAGCCTCGCGAACATTGGCTTGAACTGGAGTTCTTCTATGTCTGCGGTATCCTGTTGGTTTGTGCGAGTTCAGATTTAAACTTGAGCTGAGAGCTGCTTCCTATTTAGGTTACGAATCATTGCGCCTTCATCCTCTTCACCTGAAACTTTGTCAGTTTTAAGATGTTGGAACTTGGAGGCTCAATAAATAATTGCTCAACATCGATGTTGTCATCATAGAAAATATTAAGAGGTTCTTCCAACGAACTCCTCTTCTGAAATTAAGGATACAAATTACTTACGTATTCAGCTAACATATGGTTACACCATTGTAACAAGTTAGAACATGTGCCAGAGCAACACCATTGAAGATAAATATTTAACTAATATAAGTATGTCTATATTTAAAAACATAATTTTAAAATGATCACGTTGCTTTGGAAAATCAAACATGCATAAACAACTTTAGGGCAGTAGTACAAAAACAAACAATATTTTGCGTCAAATTCTCTTTTTGCTACCGATTGTATCAACACTAGCACATTTCTTGTATTGCATAAGTATGCTCAATTACATTAAAAAATACGATATGCAAAATATGACGCCATAAATAGCATTATTCAATTAATTATTAATTATTAAAGTTCTACGCGCCCTCAAATAATTTCAAACGGGGAACAGCGTGACGTCACTTGTCACGAAATCGGGATTATTGATATTGACGATTAAACGAATAACATTAATTTGAGACTTTAAAAAACCTTTTAAAGCAGTTATTTTGATTCGAAATCTGCAATAGATACTAGGGTACGTTTTTATAAATGTTTTATGGTACCACTTTATTAGAGTACTACCGAAAAAACTATTGAAAATAATATAATTTCAAAGATTCTTTTAGTAAGCTTTCGCAAATGCTCTGGGAAAAATTGTGGTGAGTGACCATGCAGTAGAAGCTAGGACCAACGTTACATTTTTAAGATAGGTGTACTAGTTCTATATTGCTATCCTTTTTTATTTTATGTATTCGTCTGTCTATCTCCGTTTGTAAAGGATGTTTAACGTAGGTAGTAGTTTGTTACGTTGTAAAACGGTGTTCAAGGAACTAATGTAATTTTTCTGCCGATTATGAAAATTGATTTCTGGATTGTTTTTAAATAAATATATTTGATAACGTATTTAATTATGACTGAAGAGCAGTTCGAGGAATATGACTAGTTTAATTTTGCCAGAGTCTCGTTTTCCGTTCTCCAAAACCCCGGCCCCGCTTTGAAATTCAAAAAATATGGAACCACAAATGTACCCCTATCAATTCTATTATAGAATTTTATATGAAATATAATTGATATCCAGCCCTGATTGTATTCTCCATTTTAGTGGGGAGTGCTTCTTAGATATAACAATAATTAACTGACGAAATAAATTACAATTTACTTTTAAAACGCCCAGAAAGTTTTTATTTTATTACGCATAATCGACTTCTCCTAGTTCGTACCCAATATTAATTTATTATGACTGCTGAGTACTACCACTACTACTCCTACTATTTACAATAATAATATACACATACTTATCTGCCTTTACTTCGCGAACTTGCTTCAATAGAAAACCTTTCCGTTGGAACTCCTTGGAACATACTTACCTACATTCAGTAAATTATCAGACTGTGACCCTCTAAAACTCGTTCTCTAGGTATTATGAAGCAAGTAATACAATATTTTTATTAAAAATGAACCAGAAATTATGAAAACAAGTATCTAATTAACTTAGAACCTGCTAAACTCCCTAATCCGCCGACAAATGACGTCATGGCATGCTCTCGGTCGCGTGACGTACTTTCAATTTCGGAGCGATTTCAATTGCTTATATCTTAGAGACGGAATTGAATAACAGTTTTATTTCTTTGTGAAATGTATATTATGGTACATCAGCTCGGAAAAAAAAATTGAGAAAAATTATTCGCCACCTTATCATATTTTCTTGTCACCTCTAAAAAGCTGCCCCTATATATGTAGGTATACTTGTACGCTTCTTGCGCATAGATAATATTGCCCTACCAATGCCTTATAAAATCAGTGTTAGGTTATTCCTAATCTAAAAGTAATCAATTTACAGGGTAACTGAAGTCTTTATTGGACGATTGGAATTGGTTTTTGTACATTATATCTTTGTAGTATCTTCGAATAAATTACATTACCCCGATCCATAATATTGATCTCAACCTATCTCTTTTGATGCCGGAATCTGTCCAATAAATATTCGTTTACCTCACAGAAGCAACGAAGGGATATCTCTAGCAGTTATCGAGATATGGGATAAGAATAGGCACAAAAGATTCGGGCAGGGTGCGAACAAGGTCGGAACGGATCAAAGGTCCGGAATCGGCGCCGAAAAAGGCCCGCGATCGTGGAGGTGCTGCGAGAAGCGAGATGGGTGGCGCCCAGAAGGTAGCAACGGCACTCTATGATATAAGAGGCCATGCAGATATGCGATAGAAAATACAACGGAAGTTCATGTGCAGAAAAAATTAAATATAAAGTAAATATTTATTTATCTAGTTTATTGTAGGTACATATACATAGAGTATATTATGTATAGATGTTAATTGAAAACACCCACGCCAAATAAACATAAGGTCAGGAGCATACGCCATTACCTTTTTTTACCTGCACGACTACATTTAAATATGCTATTCTAAAATTTTTTAATTCTTTTTTAATATTTCTAATTAATTAATTTAGTAAAAAAAGCACTACAGGAAAAAATTTTTATGGCGCCGCATATACGAAGGAAGCGATTTACCATGGTTTTGAATCCCTGGTGATTATATTCGTTGGGAAAGACAATCGCATGATATTCCAGAGTGAAGAAATTTTTCAGATACGAATTTTTCATTAGTATCGTTCAAGGATCACTACGCCGAACCAAGTACGGGTAGGCTCGTCCTGTGTGACTACCATGCATCACTCTAGGCGGTATCAAGCGGGCAATATAAGTTAAACATTTGACAGGAAAATATCAGCAGAAAAGGTTCAAGTCATTAACCTAACTGATGTACTAAGCTTTCAAATTTGTTTGTAAGATTATGGGCATCAATAAACCGAATGGTTCTTTTTTGGATGGAATTCAGTAGTAACAGAGTATGTTTAGGAGCAGAGCTTCAATTATAAGGGCAGCATTCCAGCAATGGTCGGACTTGGGCTCAATAAAGTCTCAAAATTTATTGAGGTGTATATGGTTGGTTCGGAGAAATGCTGCATAACTGCCATAACGTGACTATGTCAAGAGAACAAACTACTCCGAAATTCGAAATTAAATATAGATGTGTTTCTAACAAATCTTAATATCAAGTATTAGGTAGGTAGGTATATGCTGTAAAACAAGATGTTGGGTACCATAATCTGCGACTTTAAATAATATTTATTGAGATCATATTATTCTAGGTCACCTTGAGCCAATGGTTACGAAAGGTAATAGGTATCTACAGTGTGATCTGCTTTTTATGGACCAACCCCTATGTCTTTGACATTAATTTACCAATCTATTTGGCATTTTGGCACATTTTTATTATATACTTACCAGACAATTAATAGCATATGTAAAGATTTAAAAATCACCATTGACATGTTACGGAGAGATACTAAAAGTGAAATGATACATATTTTTCAACCAAGATCAGATTAAATATTACATTGAGGCGCTTGTAATATGGATTTTACAATAATTTAAACAGAAAAGATGCTGGAAACGTTAACAACCGTTGTTTAAATTTTGCGTATGTTTTTCAAAGAATAAGAATATAATTATATATGGAATAATGAAGAGAAAAGCGATAAGCGATACTTGGACTATAAAGTTAAATATGAAAGTTAAATTAAAAGTTCTTGAAACTACGAAAAAATAAAACACAGAACCCCAATGTTGTTGGTACGATATTTTTGGTCAAATCGATAATAAACAATTGATTTTTGTTACCAATCCTATTTTGAAATCTTTGTTTGTTCCGAAGTATTACCATATTCGATTATTATTGCTTAAAATTAATTTTAGCTTTGTTATCTAAATAAGTGTGTAAGTAGTACTTAAGCTGCACACTTCTTTGAATATTATATTGTTATATATAAGCGAAAGTATATTAGGCATTATTAATATAAAATATTACACTTATATAAAATTCTTTGGTTTGGTATAAACTGTTACCATAGTAGGCCCTGCGTTAACATCTTTATTTTTCACCGTAACAAATTCGAAGTGAAATACCAAAAACTTGAATGAACTTGAAAATTAAAGGGCATTTCAGGTAACATAAAAAAACATCTATTAAGAACAATAAACGAAATTAAAAAGATAAATAATATGCATTCACTTTACTTAAATTTGAATATTACGTTCTGAATCAGAAAATAAAAGTTATCCATGTAGGTTACAAAAACATATACATTGGTTGTAGTTTGTAGTCATTTCATTTTTAATCTTTGCAGTCAACCAAGGTTAACACTTTAACTGTATATTAGATACTGCGTTTTTAAATAGCATTTTATTTAGAAAGTAGGTATACTTAAATACCTGTAACTAAATACCTACAGGAATATTTTGCCAAACTAAAACTGATGTCTAGTAGGTTTAAAAGAGCTAGTGTATGGGTACCTATAGTTAATAAGATGTAAACATTTCTCAACCCTATTAGGACAACATTAAAATGTGTGTCCGTTTATATTTGTTGTGCTTTTAAAAACTTTTGAAAATCTTTGCTCAAAAACTACAAAGAACGATTAATGCTAATTGAGTTAAAGAAAGTGGAAATTTCACTTGGATTTTTTTACAATAGGCTTAAGATCTATTTGAAAGATTAGAGACCTGAATTTGTATTTTGGTGTAGTTAGCAGAATTTAGATCTTTATAAGAATCAAGTGGGTTTAGGCGGCATTATTTTGTTTGTAAATGAGGGAAATCGTTTTAAGCTTCGGTCGAGTTAACTTTATTTAGGATTTTATTTAAATCCCCTGATGCCGAAGAGTAAATTTAATTTTGCTTCTGCGAACTTGAAAATCAAATAAAAGGCCCTGTAGAGAAATTTGGCAGTGGGATAATATTCCGACGTGTATTATTTTGAAGCCGTACCTTGTTTCATTCATCTCAAATGCATACTTTCTTTGAGAATAGAGATATCTACTCTCTCAAAGGTAAAAGGGAAACCTACTAAGCAAAAGAGTTAACTGCTTAACTGCTTCATATAAAAAATTTCGATAATTTATCCTTGCAATGTTAAAAATCTGAAAATACCCAAACACGCATAAATAGGAAAAATTTAATCAGTTATCCATGTAAATATAACGAAACGGTATTTAAAAACAACCCAACAATAATTACCGAACGAAATATAAACTTTGAATTATGAGTGTTCATCTACTACTCTCAATCAATAAACTAATAACATACTAAAAATTCATATCTTTAACCAAACCACCATAATTTCTAACGTATATTTTATTAAAATCCTGCAGGGTCAATTCTCGAGCCCAGGAGGCTATGTTACAAAAAAAGTATTGCGACCAATCCATTTATTTCCAAAATTATAATTATATATTAAAAGCGTACCTACAGCACATTTCAAATAAATTTATTTGACCTAACAAGAAATTTAGCTGCTCAAATTTTCAGGTTCGTACATTTTTGATTTTAAAACATAGCAGGCAAATAATAATATTGAACCAAGTATTTAAATACCGTTAACTCGACACATTACAAAAACTAACCAAAGATGTTGTTAAGTAGAGATGCATGTATCTATCGAGTTGTCAACAAAGTGAAGAGGTAAAACAAACACTTGAGAGGAAATAAAATAAGCCAAAGTACCTCGAGACGCGCTTTAATGCCTTTTAGGTGTTTAAATAACACGCCTAGAAAAAAATCGAGACGTAGTTTTAAGAAATATTGCTGTACCTCTACGGTGAGACTTTCAATATGAATTATTAGTTGTTGTTAGTTAACTATTTCGCAATTAATCCTATTAAAAAGTAAATATGCCGGTGAAGTGAACTTCTTTTAAGATGGAGCAGTCATAGGGGTTTACATAATAAACTGTCCACCAAATTTAAGACACTTATATTAGAAATTTAAAGCTAAAAGTTTATGCACAGATAACTTAAAGTTTATATACAAGCAATGATTTATGTTTTGTATTAAACAATATAGTAATATAGTGGTAAAACAAAGTTTTATTTACCCTGTAAGCTAAGGTGTAACTGGAACCACTGTTACCTATAGTCTTACCTTGCGAAATTAAAGAACAAATTGGAATAAAAAATAGAACTCTAAATCTGGCGTATCGCACTGGAGATCCACGTATAAAGGCAGAAGCTAACAGAGCTTCTGAACTTGTTCGCCCTCTTTTATGAGCACACGAGGCCTCTCTGTGGGACAAAACGGACTCAACATCGAAGACGGCAGCCTTTATAAGTTGACAAAAATTTTAACAAGAGGCAACAAAAAGCCGATGTCTTTTATTAGACAACACATGCACTAACTTCCGATTCCAGGGAACATGTCGAAGTGTTCGCGGACAATTTCTACGAGCAGTTTAACGAATACCCAACAACCGATCCTGAGAAGGACGCTAAGATCTCCAGAACAATACGAATTTATAGTTCTATCGAGCACCCCATGCAGAATATTCGCAATATTTCTATGGAAGAAGTTAAAGACGCTATAAAATTCATTAAACCTAGAAAGGCTCCGGGTTTCGAATGTATAAAAATGAAAGCGCTGAAAAATTTGCCTGACTATGTATTAATGGATGCAGTAAATATAGCACAGGCTATTTTAGAAAAGGGCCGCTTCCCCCAGTTTTGGAAAAAAGCCAAAGTTATCTTGATTCCAAAGCTAGGTCAAGACCAAACTTCAGTTTCAGGATATCGACCCATCAGCCTTCTGTCATGTCTAGGCAAGATTGTTGAAACGCTTATACTCTATCGTATAAACGATTTTATATTTGAAAACAATATTTTACCACCTGATCATTGCACCAGACACACAGATTGGCTTTAAATATACTGACAGGCTTCAACCGTCGTCGTCGTTGGACAACTAGAGCGGTCTTTTTCGATGTGAGTAAAGCATTTGATAAGGTCTGGCATGACGGACTTATACTAAAGCTAGTAAGATTAGGTATGCCAAACTACCCAATTAAGGTAATTCACTCGTTCTTGTCGGACCGGATTTTCGCAGTTTTGTCAGAGAATGCGTTATCAAGTGTGCGACACGTCAGAGCCGGAGTACCGCAAGGTTCCCCCCTTGCGCCGGCTCTGTACAATATCTATACCAGTGATATTCCAAAATTCGCTCAAACACAATTATACCTTTTTGCTGACGATACTGCGATTACCGCCACCGCAAAAAAGCCATTTATCCAACAGTTTCATATAAAGTGAACATTATTAGTTCGATTTTAGGCTAATAAAGTAGCTTATAACTCACACGTGAGTTATAACCATAACTCACTAGTGGGTTATGATTATAACTCACTGGTGGGTTATGGTAAAATATGCATTCATATAAGGCTTTGTCATAAATGTCTCTTGACTTGTGGGTAATAATAAATGAACACGCAAGGTTCGCTTCTTTTTAAATTTCGGCTGAAGTTTCTTTCATATTTTGAAAAACTACCCTCGAGAAACGCAAAATATATAATTTTTTTTAAATCGACCGGAAAGCAACCACTTTCTACTCAATTTTTTAACCGGAAAATGTCATTTTATCGGTCTAGACCAGAAAGTCATAAAAGAGGGACCGGTAAAGTACTTTACCGGTCCCTCTTTTTACTTTACCGGGCCCTTTTTTTACATTCCGATCAATATTTGAGAAAACGAACCAAACCCGTAATAAGCTTTGACTTGATTGTTTCTTTCATGGCGTTTCATGGCAACGAACTGTCAAATTTGATACTGCTTATTAAAAATTGTGTTTAAAAGTTAAAAGTTAAATTATATTATGGAAATGAATGTGGATGAAGGTGAAATTCCTCTTGAAATAACTGAAGCGGCTGCTAGAGCTACTCACGATTTGTTGCCGCATAAGTCCAGGGACAAGTATGAAAAACGTTTGCCGTTTTCAAATGTTGGTGTAAAGAAAAAAATGCTGGTCTTGCGTCGATTTAAAAAAAAATATTGTACGTTACACAACCGGAAAGTACGTTTACAGGACTCGCAGGCTTCCAGGACTCGCCTGGCGGCTCGCCCTGGAAATTGCCTGCTTCGTCCTGTAAAATAGTACTTTCCGGTCTTGTAACGTAATATACTATTTATTTACTGCCTTCAAATTTTTCTTGTTAATCAATTCCATAACAACAAAAATCACCTTAGCCTACTTTTACGTGTCAAATTTGTCATTCAGAAATATGTCAGTTATAATAATGTAATACAGGGTTTTCCAGTTTACATCGAAACAATATAATTTTCCATTTTTTAATAATATCTATCAAGTGTTGGATAAAATTTTGTAAGGCACTCGTGTGTTAAGTCATATAAGTCACTTGGGAATTAGTCCTTTCGGCCTACGGCCTCAAGGGCTAACCATTTCCCAGGGTGACTTATATAATATAACATAACACACTTGTACGGTAAATAACTATTATTATAGCGTTAAAACTTAAAACTGAATAAAAACATAATAGAGCGTCTCCGGGGTTGCGCAATACGTCTTGAATTAAAAGTAACGTGTTAGACAGAGACAAGGGATATTTGGAGAGTTGTCTATTGATGTCAAAGTCATCGTTTCGATTTGTCAACTTTAATTTGTTTTTAAACGTTTTTGTGTGTTGCAATTCAATTTCATCTTATAAACTGTTCTTCTCAGAGCCATTTTTATCTTACTTTCATATTGGCGGTAAGTAATAATTATGGATATTTGTTATTATTATTAAGTCCGAACGCCAGCCACGAAAATGTTGATGTTTATTAACTTAGACATTGTTTTGACATTTTGAACGTCGTAATTTTGATTAGATTCATATGGTTTCAGTCCCGTGGAAGTAATGACGTACCGGCAAAGAACGACCGTTCCGACTGTACCTGGCATAGAAAAACTAAAACTAAACAAGAATAAATGAATTTCTTTAGTTTTCTTCACAATTTCTAAAATTCAGATAGACCGTCCAAAGGTCAAGTTGGAGATTGGACAAAACTTTATTTTAAGAATTTATTGGTTTCATAAAGTAGTAAAGCTATCAAAATATTTTAACAATATGGGTCGTTGCAGTGGCGTGACTAGAAATTTTGGGCACCTAGGTAAAATTCATTTATGGGCCGATATATAGGGTGTCCGGAAATGACGTTGACAAATTTTAAGGTATGATTCTACATAAAAATAATATACGAAAAAAGAGTTTATATTAATATAGGTCCGCAAATGCTTCCATACGGAGCTACAAATCCAAGAAAGATGGTGCCATCAAGGTTTTTTTTTTTATTTATTCCGATTTAGTTACAATACAGAAAAGATGACTTTTTAGGCATACGTTAGTGTTATTGGAGGTCACGTTTTAAAAATGTCAGGCAACAAAAAGGTAGGTACTTAAGGTCATATTTTTTTTCAGTTTCTTTAATTAAATTATAGTTCATTGAACCTTTTTACGTAAAGAATGTCCTTAGTGTATATATTCGAATAGTATTATTTTTAATGTTATACGGTTGCCGTTATTTATAGATATTCAGAGTGATTGAAGAGTAGTTTGACAAACTTCATGAAGTGATTGCTAGCATTATACTTCGCGGCTTCATTAGATTGTTATATAAAAAAGTTTCAATAACTCCTAAACGCGTAGGGCTTGGTTTATGAAATTTGGTAAATGAAATAAGTACCTAAGGACGCTTGTTTTTAAAACTATGCTCCGCTACTGACTTCTTTAATTTTATGAATCCTTACTTTAAGAATAAAAAAGACATCCTGTGTCTTTTTCATACGAAGAACGGTTTTCGGGTAAATATTATTTTAGTTGATTCTACAAAAATACTAAAAAAGTTATTTTAAATTGAAACATTCAAACATTTATTAAAGTAACAGCTAATTTAATTAAATAAATAATAGAAACGAAATTGTTTGAAATAAATTGTTCGAAATGTCAATGTCCACCATCAGTCAAGATGCAGGCATCTAATCTTCTTTGCATGAAATCTCGTACGCGCGCTAAAATAACTGGTCTCTTGTTTATTGCTTCAAAACCATCGAATATTCAGTTTCCTATATCTTCTTGGGTTTTCAGTGGCGTTTTAAAAACGACTCACTTCAAGTGCCCCCACAAATAAAAATCTAGAGGATTAAATCTGTGGACCTTGGTGGCCGCGGTTGATTTTCTTCCTCAACTCCCCTACCGATCCATGGATTTTGATAAATTAGTTTAAGGTCAACCCTGGTCAGTAGTCAATACTCTAAAATAAGCGGAAACTCCGTTATGCGTAAACCATATACGTCATCGAGTTCCTAATACATCGTACAATAAAGGAGAAAGTTCATTTTCCAAGAAGCGTCGGTACGTTTCGCCATTAAGCCGAAGTGGAAGGAAAACAGAGGCTCATCAAGTAATTACCAACTGTTCCCCTCCACACGTTTAATGAGAATTGATATTGAAAATGTCTTTCATTAACTTTGTGTGGATTTTCCAAACCACATATAGTTATACCGAATGTCTGTAATTGCACTGACATAAATTAATGCGCTTGGGAAAGTCTCTTGGTTAAAGAGCTTATACTCTTTGAATGTGGTACAGATACAACTGCTTCAAACTGTCGCTTGGGTGGAATTGAGAGCATCAGCAAATATTCGGGTGCTTGTTTCTGTTTTGAAATAGCTTCTTTCAATTTTGGCGTTCGCGGTCTTCCAGGAATGTCAGGTGTCCTCGTAAAATTCCCTGTCTCAGCTTAACGACGGTGAAGACTTCTAAATGTTGCAGCTGCAGGCAGTATTCGGTTAGGATATTACTCAATATACTAAGTTCCACTGTAGTTGTAAATTTGAATAAATAGCCATGCTATAAAATACTTGCAATTGCGATTTCTTATTTAAGGAAATATATTCAAATTTCCTTTTTAGGATAATTCATAGCCAAACAAATTGTGTTTAAGCCAATTTCAAAGCTTTCTTAGTCATTCGCATAAAAATATTTGTTACATTTTTTTTTCTTAAAATTTAGGATGTTTGAAAATAATTCAAATACGAATAATATGCTCTTCCAAGACGGTTTATACAAAAAGTACCTACCATTTATTTTTTTTAAAGAATATTGAGAAAAAATTAATTTTTTATAAAAGCGGCCCAAGAAATCAAAATAAGAACTAACGACCATCACCAAAATCTGTTTCTAAATAAGCCTGAAATTCTCTTTCAAAAGAGACTAACTTTAATAAAATCGGATAGAAGGTGTGAAAGACACAGCACTTTTAAAGATAAGTGGGCCAAGGATGGCAAAATTTTGCTGAAAAAGCAGATAACAACCCTTTGATAAGAATACGATCTCTAGAAGATGTAGATAAAATCAAGCAAGATTGCTTATAAACTTATTTCCCAATTAAATACGGTACAATCTTAATTAAGTTTTTTTCCTTTTCTGAGCTAAACTCTCTGTTGGATGACCATGAGGACCACTATGGTCATGTCATGGTATGCGATAATCTTGAGAATGTTGAGTTTTTCAAACATACCAATGATCGGTTAAATTTACTACATGTCAACATTAGGAGCTTAAATAAAAATTTTGATAGCCTTGTTTTATACTTAGAGTCTCTGTGTAGTGATTTTGATGTGATTGTATTTTCTGAAACGAATATCTTGAATTACAAGTATAATTTTAAAATTGAGGGAAATGAGGTATAATTAGATATGTGAGAGGGGAATATTCTCGAGAGAATATTCTCGAGATCAGGATAATCCCTATAATTTTGCCTTGCGACAACATTATTGGGGTTAAGGATATGTAACCTATGTAAGCGATCTCTAGTTCTGATTGAAAGAAGCAGCTCAGGAGTAATCCATGGTTTTAGACAAACTTTTTTATTAGGAATTAATCTAACTGTCGTTGCAGCAGTTGTATGCTTATATACCGTATTTAGAAAACATTCTGAAGCTGTATTAGGATCTATACTTAATAAAACGGATTCCCATTTCTCTCTCATAAGACTATCATTTAATCTATTGTAGTCTATTCTCCTAACAGTTCTTTCCACTTTGCTAGGATTTGGGGCATGCTCCAAATTAAATCCACAATCAATATTAAACAACAATGCATGATGATCAGTAATAGAACTATTCAATATTATCAAATTGTTTATATAGCGTTTTCTACTTTTCATAAAAATATGGTCAATGCAGGTCTTACTGAAACTGGTTGTTCGAGTGGGTTTATTAACTTTAGATAGGTAATCATGGCTATTTAAACAATTTAAATATTCGTTAACGTTAATGATTCGGTATCAAGTAAATTTATATTAATATCACCAACAAAAAGTTCAATCTCGCAACAAGTGAAATGATTGTTTGTGAATAAATCGGATAATGCTAAAGTATAATTGTTGGAACCAATTGAAGGAGACCTATAATGCGAAATAACACCTACTGTAGTACCATGTTTAACCAGAGTAATTCTTAGAAACTTAAGGTTATCTATCTGTATTACTTTACTTATCCTAACTATGGAACTCTTACAATAGATTAAGGAACCATCACATTTATTGTTTTTACTTTCATTATAATATACCTAGAGATGTAAAATTCTCGGTAATAATCTTTTGGATAATATTCTCAAGTTAGAGAATTTTCTGGGAATGGTAAGAAAATCGCTAGATAATAAGAAATAAAATTTTTACATTACACTACAGTACATTTTTTGTATTAAAATATTTCCAGACATTACTTTTTGGTTGTGTGATACCCTTTAATTTATTTTGCTCCATGTTTTTATACTTATAGACGGTCTAAACTGGGCCGAACGGAACGCCAAAATTAAACAAGTCTCACCACATCATTTACAATTCTCACAGCTGTATACGAGTATACGATCGCGCTTCTATTTCTAGTTATAGAAAAGGTTTGAAAAGCTCAACATTTTAAAAATCATTGCAAAATTTTTTAGAGTAGATTATGTAGAAAAACTTCTCTAGAGAATATTCTCGGGAGAATTTTTTTACAGAGAATATTCTCGAGAATATTCTCTGTAAAAAAATACGGTATATAAGCATACAACTGCTGCAACGACAGTTAGATTAATTCCTAATAAAAAAGTTTGTCTAAAACCATGGATTACTCCTGAGCTGCTTCTTTCAATCAGAACTAGAGATCGCTTACATAGGTTACATATCCTTAACCCCAATAATGTTGTCGCAAGGCAAAATTATAGGGATTATCCTGATCGATTAAGTAGAATGATTAAAATAACAAAATCAACATATTTTAAACAAAAGTTAAATGCAAGAAATAGTAACCCAAGAAAAACTTGGGAATTAATTAAGCAGGTGACTAATGTTAATCTGTCTAAGACAAGTATTTCTGTTTAAAAAAATGCAGATAATCATGATTTAACTGATCAAGGAGATATTGCTAATAAGCTTTGTGGATTTTTTAGCTCTGTCGGTGGCAAATTAGCGAGCAAAATAAGTAGATCTAGGATAATACCACATTTTTTGTCAAATAAAAAACGGTTTCCCAGCACGATGTTCCTTCATCCCATAACAGTTGAAGAAATTATTAATTCTATAAACTCACTAAAAAGTTCCTCTCCTTTGGAGGATTTTTCTATTAGTGGTTCGATTATTAAGTTTGTTTGTTTGTTTTTAAATATTTATTTATTGACTATAATGGCGTTACAATATATAATATAATACAACATTCATAAATAAATATTAATTAATTATTGTTACTAATAATTATCCTTGTAATGTATCTTTGTAAACCCAGAAGGATTCATCATGTCTAGCATTCGCTAAGTTTAAAACTTGACAGCAAGTAACTAGACATTCTTTACCCTATGTGTTCTCAAAAATAGGGTAATCAAGAAATACTTAAAATAAAAAAACAATTAACCAAAAAAAAAAAAATTCTACTGTATTACTGTATTACTGTAGTATTCCATGTTCCTATATAAGAGTTATAAACAAGAATCCTCTTATGTCCCGTTATGATAATAGTTTCGTCTAATTTTTTTTTTTTTTTCAAATAGTCCTTTTAACTGTTTGCTGTGTTACAATATATTAACGATATTCTGAATAAGCCAGTTATTTAATATTCTCTTAAAGTTGTACAAAAAAACATTATTTTTCAAATCCTGCGGCAGCACGTTGAATAGCCTGTATCCAACACTGACAAATGCACGCCCACCTATTGTCTTTTTTAATTTAGGCGTTCTTAAGTTTTTACTAGTTTTAAATCTAGTTTCATGGGAATGCGCAAGACCTGATGTTACAGTTATTGTCTTTATTTTTACAAGGTGCAAAAGATTTGTAATATAACTGTCTTATGCTAAGGAGTTTGGTATCCATATATAACCTTTCTGTACTGTATAATATGTTCAGTCTATACAAGGATTTAATGATTCTTTTGTGAACCGATTCTAATGGTCGTAATGTATTTTCATATAGTCCACCCCATCCAATGACACCATACGAGAACAGGGACTATACAAGTCCAATATAAGCGGTTCTCATATTTGTGTCATTAGTTATTTTGGATAGCTGTTTAAAAACGTACATTAAAGATCTAAGTTTTTTTGTTAAATTGATAGCATGTTGGTCCCACTTTAGGCTAGAGTCTATACATATTCCTAGGTAATCAACATTATTTTTGCGCTGTATTATTCAATTTTGATTATTTCTAAATGGAATTGTAATATCTATGGAGTTAGTATTGGGCAAATTTGTTTTGTAAGAAGAAAAGGGCAGGTAGAATGTCTTGTCTATATTTATTGTTAGAAGATACTTATCAAACCATTCAATAATTTGTGTTATTCCTTTAGAAATTTTTTGCTTAACATCAACCCAATCTTTCCTTGCACAAAGAACGCTGTGTCATCGGCAAATGATATTATACTACCACTACCTGGTAGCTCCAGGTTCAGTAAAGGGTTTAAGTAAATTATAAATAGAATTGGACCTAAAACTGTGCCTTGAGGTATCCCGTAGGTTAAAATTTGTTGCTCACTTAAT
The DNA here is from genome assembly GCA_963920685.1 of Polydrusus tereticollis. Taxonomy (NCBI): domain Eukaryota; kingdom Metazoa; phylum Arthropoda; class Insecta; order Coleoptera; family Curculionidae; genus Polydrusus; species Polydrusus tereticollis. The sequence continues at coordinate 139,526,447 of OY987327.1, forward strand.
GCGCCTTGTATATCTACTTTCTATGTCCTGTCCTTTAAATAGCTTTCAAAAAGAGAATATGTTTGTCCGGGTATACCAACTGCATGTAGCCTTGACAACAACCCCCTATGGCACACCGTGTCAAAGGCCTTTGCCAGATCGATGAAAACGCCTGCACATGGTTTACTTTCATCTACACATTCATATATCCTATCCACGAGATGGGCAATTGCATCATTTGTTGACTTACCGGGCATAAACCCATATTGTGAGGGAGATATTATTTTGTTTTTGTTAAAAAGTCAAGTACTCTAGCTTTTAATTCCTTTTCAAATATTTTTGCGATATTCGATATTAAACTTATTGGACGATAGTTCTCTACTAGTTTCTTATCGCCTTCTTAAAAATTGGTTTAATTATCGCTACCTTAAAGTGTTCTGGACATATTCATGTAGAAAAGGATAAATTTACTATGTTGCACAAGGGTATGCTAATATATTCTGCAGTTTCTTTTAGAACTTTAGTTGTTATTGGGTCGAATCCTGGTGTCGAATTTGGCTTTAGTGACCTAATAATAGATTTTATTTCATTACAGTCCACCGGGCTTAGGAAAATAGAGTTTGAGTTATTTGTCTGTCTTAGGTAGTTTCTGTTTACTGAACTATTTGTTTTAATATGATTTGCCATTTTTTCTCCAACTGAAGCATAATGTTTATTAAAGATATCTGCGATATTTTTTAAGTTACCTTCAGTTGTATTTTCGTCATTTTGGATTTCCCTAATACCAGTTACTTTGTCTTTTTTATTTAAGCCATTATATTCATTTATAACTTGCCAAAGCTTTTTTGAGTTATAACTGTTTTCCTCTATTTTGATACTATAGAATTCTTCCTTTGCTTTTATCAGTAGGTGTATTATTTTATTTCTATATCTTTTATATTGATTGTATATGTCGATATTTTTTGTTAATTTAAATTTTCTATACAATTTGTCTCGTGTTTTTATAGATTGCAATATCCCCTTGGTAATCCAGGGTTTTTTGGCGTTAGTTGTAAAGACTTTTTTATATGTGCACTTTTTTATTTGTTTATTGAGTATATTCACAAAATTTTTAGTCGCAACGTTAATATCTTGGCTAATATCATTAAAAATTTCCCCTTTTAGAATATCTCTTAACTTATTGTAGTTAACAAATTCCTTTTCATAACAACCGATTTTTGAGTTACTTATATCTTTCATATTGTTGCAATGCAGAATTATGGGGTAGTGGTCAGATATTTTTGAGTGTAATATGAGTGGTGTTAGGTTGTTTTGTCTGATATGGTTGCTCTTAAAGAAAATGTGGTCAATACACGTTTGTGAGAGATTGTCTACTCTTGTATACCCATTTATTTGAGAGACAAAACCATTTTCGTTCATTATATCCAATTATTCGTTTACATCGGTTATGTTGCTTAGGATATTAATATTTAAATCCCCTATAATAACCTCTGTTTCACTGTTACAATAATCTCAAATATACTTATCTAGATTGGAATTAAATGTATTTAAATTAAGAGGATTGGGTCTATATATTGCTGTTATTGAGAAGTATTTGTTTTTTGAAGCTTTATTTTAATATTTATGAAATTAATTGAGTCAACCTTGATTATTTCATAGGAATATTCATGGTTGTTTTTAATGTACACTAATACCCCATTATTTTTATTAAACTTACCTTCATTATAAATTTTGTTGTATCCCTGTAGGTGAAACTGTTCAATATTATTTAGGTTCCACGTTTCAGTGAGTACGATAACATCAGGTTCGCACGCAAAATCATATAAAAGTACTTCCAGACTAATGAAATTTTTTTGTATACTCCGTATGTTGGAGTGAAATATTAAGAAACCGTTACTGTTTTTTTGTAGATGTGCGTTTAACGTGTCAGTGTTTTCGGCTTCCAACGTGTCAACCTCAAAATCATCAAAGTTTCTTATGTAATTTAGCATATTTCTATTTTATTAGTATTAAATCGGCGACTTTATAATGTATTAATTATCCTAGAATATGGTTTATGTTTAAGAGTATTAGTTATTTTTTGCAGCGTTTCTCGTAAATCTTGGGCTGTACGAATCCTTCTGTCTTTTTCTTTTGGACGTCTTGCCGGATTTTCCTTTTTGCGCCACTGGTGTTTGAGGTTTGATTGATCTTCCAAATTGATTATATCCAACGTTACTTGCTTGTTCTATTTCCGAGTCAGTTGCTATCTTCTTAGTTTGCGTATTCTTTTCTTCTTCTTGTCCACCTTCGTCTACTTCGGTATCAGTCTCTAAGTCACTCGTGTTATTAATGTCTTGCAGCTCTAGTTTGTCTAACTGTTCAACTGTGAAAGGATTGTCATTCACTATAAGTTTATGACCGGATATTCTTGCTTCATAACCTTGGTCTCTAGCCAGCTTCAGGTGTTTTCTGAGTTTCCTGTTCTCCTCTCTATTTTCAAAGCACAAATCGTTGGCAATGGCTAATCCGTGTTCTTTTAATTCTCTTAATTTATCCTTATTTGCAAAAAGGGTCTGCTTTTTTATATAGGATATAAATTCGAGAGCAATTGGAGGTGTTTGGCTTTTTCCTACTGGGTAGATGTTGTTAACGTCGCTTTCTTGGATCTGAGTATGCAATGCGTTATTTAGTGTTTTTAATGTAATATTTATTAAGTTCTTGTTTTGTGGATCTAATTTAAGTCCATAAATGATTACATTATTTTTTCTGATTATAAATCCTTAATCAGGTCTCTTGTACATATTGTGAATCTGGTTTTTGATACTGGTGTATTTCCTGATATTTTTAAGAAAGCTGTTATAGTACCCTTGCACAAGGGTGGTGATAATACTGATATTAATAACTACAGACCAATTGCTCTTACTAATCCTATTTGTAAAGTAATTGAAAAATGTATAAAAAAAAGGTTGTGTAGTTTTTTATATTTTAACAAACTATTATCTGATTCACAGTATGGATTCAGGGATGGGATGGGAACAGATATGGCTCTGCATGAAATCACTGATTTTATTGTGAATTGCTTTAATAATAATGAAAAGCCGCTGGCGAGATTTTCCTGGACCTCTCAAAGGCATTTGACACTGTGGATCACCATATTTTGCTGAGTAAACTTGAATTTGTCGGGATTAGGGGTAAAGTCCTTGAGTTATTTCGGTCGTATCTGTGTGATAGACTTCAAAAAGTTAGAATAAATACAACATATAGCTTATTCAGTGGGGTAAATTATGGTGTTCTACAGGGTGCAGTGCTTGGCCCTATTCTGTTCTCAATACCTATATATTAACAGTTTGACGACCATAATACCTAATGTTAAAACTGTTTGTTTTGCAGATGATACAGTTCTTCTGTGCAAGGGTAGATCATGGGATGAAGTCTTTGAGGGAGCTGAAAGGGCAATGGCTTATGTTAAGACATGACTGGATTTAAATTATCTAACACTTAACGTAAATAAAACTAATTTTATGTGCTTTGCAATGAATAAGAAAGGTTTGCCTAAAAAAAATATAATTAAGATTCACTCCAATGGATGTGATTTTTCTGAGAGATGTGCGTGTTCAGGTATTGTTAGATCGGTAGAAAGCATGAAATACTTGTATATGGGTGTATACTTTGATCAGTTTTTAAAATGGACTACTCATACCGAATATGTAAAAAATAAATTAAAAAAACTAATCTGTAAATTTTATGAACTACGCAACATACTCAGCAGAAATTTAATTATCACAATTTATAAGTCACTGACAGAATCCTGCCTTAATTACGGAATAATATGTTGGGGCTCAGCCCATAAAAATGCCCAAAAGAAGGCTGTCCTCGCACAAAAATATATTTTAAAAATAATTCTTTTTAAGTCTAGACGTTTTTGTTCTCTGTTGCTATTTCAGCAATCTGGATTATTCACTATTGCTCAATTGTACGTTAATGGTGTAATTAGATTTGCTCTTACTAGAAATATGTTTCAAAATTTCATAAGTCATAATATTTTGACAAGAGCTAACCTTAATAATAATTTAACTTTACCTAATACACACTTCAGTGCCACACAGAGATGTGTTTCCTATGTGGCTCCCAAAATTTTTAATTTATTGCCAATAAAATTCAGAACCAATAGATTTCGAACAATTAAAAGGGATCTTAATGAATGGATTAAAAATAATACTCTAAGAATTAGGAATGCCGTTGCCTTTTTAGCATGATATCTTACCATAAATGTTCTAGTTTAAGTAGGATTTTATAATCTGTAATATACAGTGTGTCCACGGATAGAGTTCGGAAGAGGAAAACCTTTTTTATTTGTGGGTTTAGAAGAAAAAGTTATTCTTTATAAAAACGTCTGCTTGTGTTGAAACTCCAATTTCGAATACCAAATTTACGATTAGTATACAGGGTACGTCAAAAATAACACTTTTAATGATTTTGATTTCGATTTTTTTTTGCAAAAAAGTCTAATAAACATTTTTCTCAAAGTGGTTAATTTCATCATTTAAATGAAATCCAAAAAACTAAAAATGTTGTTTGTGACTAACCATGTTGTAAAACGTTTTTTTTTGTAGACTTAGAAGAAAAAGTCACTCTTTATAAAAACGTCTGCTTGTGTTGAAACTACAATTTCAATACCAAATTTAAGATTACTATACAGGGTTAGCCAGAAACAACATTTTTAGTTTTTTGGATTTCGTTTAAAATAAATTTACGTAAACTATTGTTGCTTTCCTACTTAGAATATAATTTTATATCTGGTCGAATAACGATTTTGTTGTAAGAAAACTATTTCTTATTTGTATTTTTATTATTACATGTCATAGGTATTTCTTCATTTTATTTAATCATAAATTATAAAATATTAAAATAAATAACGTTCTATTCGAACGTGGTACCACCGAGTTCAGCGCATATTTCAACTCGATATCTGAATTCCCGATAACAATTCCTAATTTGCTGTATTGGGATATTTGCAATGACTTCTCTTATTTTGTCTTTCAAGAGATCTAGGTTATTATTGAAATTGGTTTTATACACATTTTGCTTCAGATATCCCCACAAATGAAAGTCCATAATTGTGAGATCGGGACTCCTAGGTGGCCACTCATTTGGACCATACCTTCCAAACCATTTGTTCCCAAACTGATGATTTAGCCAATCACTAACAATTATCGTGGAATGAGCGGCCGTCTTGTTGGAAATGTAATTTTATTCGATCAGCTAAAGGTACAATATCTTTTTTCAAATGATCATAAAAAAAAAGTGTTCAGAAGATGCAAATAAGTGTGTTGATTTAAATTGTTTTCAATAAAATATGGTCCAATGATTCCAAGTCAGATCATCGATTAGTACGGTCAGCTATTTATATCCTGGGTATGACTTTCATCACCGATTTAGGCGGAATTTTGGCCTTTGTCTCTTTGTCCGGAGTGATATTTCTTGTCAACGAGAGGAGACACTCGAGCCTAACGACTTTGATGTAATGTGGTTTAAAATATCAACGCAGAGAATTACTAAATTCATCTGCTGCCTTTACCGGCCGCCAAGTGATACCCATTATAGAGACTTGTTCTCCTCTCTTGCTAATACTATCGACTTTTTACAAACCCACCATCCCAATTCCGAAGTTGTCATCCTTGGCGACTTCAACGTTCATAATGTCAACTGGCTCAAATACTCAAACATGACTGACGAACAAGGTCGTGAAGCCGAATCCTTTGCCATCAGCTCTGGCCTCACCCAGCTGGTGGGTGAACCAACTCGGATTTCAGACCGAGATGGCGATTTTGCTAGTTTGTTGGATCTTTTCTTAACTTCAAACCCCGACTTGTACACTGTCACCGTGAAGCCGCCGTTAGGAACGTCTGACCACAACCTTATTTCGGCACTGAACAAACTACCAATTAGTGCTGAAGAGCCTCCTAAACCACGCAAGGTATGGCATTATACATCAGCTAAGTGGGAGGACCTAAGGGACCATTTTCGAACCTTTCCTTGGCGGGACGTTTGTTTTACCTCTGATGATCCATCCATCTGTGCAACAGAAATATCGGAGGTTATCCTTACTGGCATGGAAGCCTTCATCCCTTTCTCAAAAAAGTGCCCTTCTAACGGCAAGCCTTGGTTTACCAAAAATTGCGAACGAGCTGTTAAATCAAAAAATTATTTCTACCGACAATGGCGTAAAAATCCTACCGCCGAAAATCGTACCATCTTTGTTAACGCTCGAAACCAATGCAAGCAAACGATAAACCAAAGCAAAGAAGCACACAACCAGAGGATCAGAGACAAACTTCTTGAATGTCCTAGCGGCTCAAGATCATTTTGGTCGGTAGCTAAGGCCGTCAGTCAGAACTTTACCAAGTCAACCATTCCACCTCTAACACGTTCTGATGGCACCATTGCGACCAAAGCACAGGAAAAAGCAAACTTACTGGCGGAACTATTCTCTTCACATTCAACGGTAAATTTTCAGGGAAGTACTCCACCGAACATTACCCCTGTAGAATCGAGAATGCCCGAGATTATTTTTCGCCACCGCCATGTTAAACGAATCTTGAGGAGTCTCGACACTAAAAAGGCTTCTGGCCCTGACGATATTCCAGTCATTGTAATTAAGACATGCGCTGACGAACTGACACCGGTATTTTGTAGGCTTTTGAACTTATCCTACAAAAAAGGAATATTTCCTTCTTGCTGGAAAACTGCGAGAGTCCAGCCCATACCCAAAAAAGGCAAGAAGACTTTGCCAAACAACTATCGTCCAGTCGCATTGCTCTCGGTTATATCAGAAGTTATGGAGAAGGCTATCAACGAAAAATTACTAAAATACCTGGAAGGCTTCAACATTATTAGTGACCGCCAGTATGGATTCCGTAAGTCTAGATCAACAGGAGACCTTCTCGCTTATGTTACTCATGTTTGGAACAACGCAATAGAACACCATGGGGAGTCCCGGGCGGTAGCACTGGACATTTCCAAGGCTTTTGACCGAGTATGGCATGAGGGGCTCCTAACTAAAGTAAGAGCATACGGAATGCCGGTTCAATTTTGTTCATGGCTGTCGAGCTTTCTTAAAGACCGTTCTCTGCGAGTGGCGATGGACGGATTTCTTTCAGACACATTTAACATCAACGCCGGAGTCCCTCAAGGTTCTATTTTGTCGCCCACCCTTTTCTTACTATACATTAACGATCTTTTGGAAAAAACTAAAAATCCTATATATAGCTTCGCTGATGACAGCACACTAGTTTCATCTTTTACTTTGGATGCTCGGACATCGGCTGCTAATGCACATCTCTATAGGCAGCAAGAGGTCTCACATCTTAACAAAGACCTGGAAGAAATTCTGTCTTGGGGTGACAGTAACCAAGTAGAATTTAACGCTAAAAAGACCCAGGCGGCAGTTTTTTCTAAAAAAGTTAATGTTGAAGAACTGGATATAGTTATGGCGGGACACTCAATTCCTTTGGCTTCATCAATTCATTTATTGGGCGTAAATTTGGATAGTCATATGTCTTGGCATAGTCACGTTCCGGCCATTGCTAGGGCAGCCTCGCAGAAGCTTGGAATACTTTTCCGAACAAAGAACCTCTATACACCCCAGCAACTTTTGATGCTCTATAAAGCCCAAATTCGACCATCACTGGAGTACTGTTCGCATATTTGGGGCTCTGCTCCTAAACATACCCTGAGATTGCTAGATTCCATTCAAAGAAGAGCCATTCGCTTGATCGGTGACCATAGTCTGACAAACAATCTGGAAAGCCTTGAACATCGAAGGCAGGTTGGTGACTTGAGTCTATTTTACAAATATTTTCATGGCAAGTGTTCAACTGAGGTTGCCCGCTTGATACCACCCAGAGCGGTGCATGGTAGAAATACACGACAAGCCACTGCAGCCCACCAGTACGTGGTTCAGCTTAGTGTCCCTCGAACGACACTGTTTCAAAATTCTTTCATCTGGAGAACGTCATCACTCTGGAACGACCTCCCTGAGATCGCGTTCCCCAACGAGTATAATCTCCAAAGATTCAAGACCAACGTGAATCATTTCCTGCGCACACGCACCGCTCCTAGAGCGCCATAAAGGATTTATCCTGCAGTGCTGTGCCATAAAAAAAAAAAAAAAAAAAAAAATAGCACACCACACGTTAACTTTTTGTGAATACTGTCTTCTAGAGCGGATACGAAAATTAGAATTGTCGCGGCTCCAATAGCGATAGTTTTGCGAACTAACTACCCCGTTTGTGGTAAACGTTGCCTCGTCCGAGAAAATAATATTATTAACAAACCATCTTTGTCTAAGGATATGTTCCCCTATCAACAAACAAAAATCCAAACGCTTCATGTCGTCATTTTCTTCCAGAAAATGATTAAATTTAGGTTTGTACGGACGAATTTTATTGCATTTTAATATTTTTTCTACAAGAGATTTACTCACATTACCAATTTGAGAAGATCTTTTTCTTAAAGACAGTTTGGGAAAATTTCTAACTGAATCCATTGTCATTACAGTTACAGCATCATCTTCATCATACTTTTTTTTCTCCCTTTTTTTATTTAAAACACTACCAGTTCTCATGAATTTTATTACAATTTTTTTTAAACCCTTGTCCGTGAGAGAAACAGCAGGCCATATCTCATGGAATTCTCGAAGTACTGCCATATAGCTTTTTTCATGTCCTAAACCATAACTTCGCACAATATAAATTCTTTGTTCTAACGTTAGCATTTTCTAATTTCACTAATATGCAGATTTATGAGAAAATTATGACACAAATATCAACAATTTGAAAGTAACTAAAACAGTTCATTTATTTAGAACAGGCTACTTGATATTTTATTATTTTAATAGTAGCTTTGAAATTAACCACTTTAAGAAAAATGTTTATTAGACTTTTTTGCACAATTGGTGTAATAAATCACGGTTTTGAAAATATTTATTTTTCATATAATTTAAAAAAAAATTGAAATCAAAATAATTAAAAATGTTATTTTTGATGTACCCTGTATACTAATCGTAAATTTGGTATTCGAAATTGGAGTTTCAACACAAGCAGACGTTTTTATAAAGAATAACTTTTTCTTCTAAGCCCACAAATAAAAAAGTTTTTCCCCTTCCGAACTCTATCCGTGGACACACTGTAGATAGATAGGCATTAAGTGTCATGCTACTACTACTAGGTAAATTATTCATAATAATTATGCATACCTATATTTTTTTTGTTCCTGGTTTTTTTTTCCTATTGTTAATCAAGAGAAAAAATTGTCTCCTGTGCACACACAGACACACAGTCCATATTGCACATAGGTATACTTTTTGTAATATCACCACCTATTGTACATTGTAATAATAATAAATAAATAAAATAAAAAATAAATAAAAAAAGTTATTCACCAGCTTCCCCCACCCTTATTGTCGAAGAAAAAAAAAACTGTCGCAAAGTAGATCAGCTTTCCACTTCCGTTATCAAAACTAAATGGGGCAAATTTTTTAATAATTCAAATTTTTAATTTTGTTACAGTACCTATAATATGTAGGTACCTATGTACATGGTGAGTTTTTTAAAATGTGACGGTTTTAAGTATTTTCATGAAATTCTGGTGAGGTAATAGGGCTTTGGGGAGACATATTTTTACATTTTACCCACTTCCTAACTTTAAGGGGTAGGGTGCAAGTTTGGAATTTTTTACGAGATAATGTATTTTTGTGGCTAGAATTCGAATATATACGTAAAAAACTACGTACGTTATCAAAAAAAAGTTTGATTTGCTCCCGGTTATGAAATTATGATTTATTATGGTACCTACCGCAAAAAAGAAATAACTTATAAAACCTATATTTTATATAATAACCTATTTTCAAATTATTTAACGTAGACCATGCTTGAGGAGTTGTTCAATATGTCACCTTTCAACTTCCTAACACTTTCTCGCTCTTTGTCCAAATAAATTTCTTACTTTCTCTGACATTTTAGGTTCCACTAATAAGCAGACAGAACGGACTCGGTCTTTCATATCATCTGTAGTTGTAGATGCAGTTGCCATCACTTTCTCCTTTATAAACTCCCACAAGAAGAAGTCAAGGGGGATCAAATCTGGGGACCGAGCAGACCAGTTGACCGGACCAGCTCGACCAATCCACCTGTTTCCAAATATATCATTTGAATAGTTACGGGCTTGTACTGCATAATGCAAAAACATATCAAGATTTATGTGTTGTTTTAAAAATTGGGGTAATTGATTTCTTAAAAAATATGTGTATATTTCTCCATATAAATGTACTTTAAAGAAATAAGGACCAATAACTCTCTAAGTCTCAACCAGTAGGGATTTTTTGACAACCAGTAGTGCATATTGTGTCTGTTTACCTTAAGAAAAACAACCAAACAAAAATAAGAAATTAAATTTTTAATAATGACGCATTACTTAAAATCATACCTGTCCAGAATAAATTATGGGAAGTGGCTTCGTCAGAAAATATTACATTGTTCAAGAACCTGTTACTTTCTTGTATTTGCCTTGTGAGTCAATTATAAAAGGTAACGCGATTTTCAAAGTCTTGCCCATTGGTGAAGCGTAATGTGATATGAATAAAATTTGTAGAAGTGCAATATGGTTACATTACTGATTTTTGAGTAATTCCAGCATATCTATTAAAACTTCAACATTTTTAACTGACGTAAGTAAACAATACGCATGGAGATGGAAACGCATATTAATTCCGAAATAAGTGAACTTGGTTAATTCGCAAAATGGATTAATTTTTTTTAACTTAATCAAATTTTGGTTAATCATAATTCCTAACCAGGGGAGCAAGTGAAACATTATTTCTTGATAGCATACGTAGTTTTTTACGTAGATTCGAATTTTAGCAACAAAAATACATCATCTCATATAAAATCTTAGACTCGTCCCCCACCCCTCAAAACTGGGAAAGGGGTAAAATGAAAAAATATGGTTAAATATGTTCTCCCATATCTCTATTACCTCACCAAAACTATATAAAAATATTTAAAACCGTTCTCGAGATATTGCCTTGTAACCCTTTAAAAAAGTCACTCTGTTTGACTAACAAATGGCAATCGTACAACTTTCAAAACAATTTCTAGCGTTTTCTCTTTGCCGGTTAACCTATAAAAATTAGCTTTCTCCTGAAAACTTATGACCAACACTTTCCGAGATATAGCCGCACGCCACCTTTATTGGATCACCTTGAATAATATTTATGCAAGTACCAAAAATATTTTTGCCTGTTTTTGCTCTGCTGAATCATACCATTTGATATTTTTCTTTTAGCACTTTTTCCTTAAAGTTTTAACTAACTAGGTATAAGAAATGTCAATAATAAATCAGTTGACCATATGTTGCAAACTGTATGGGTGTAAGATATGACCTATTTATATTTTTACCGTTACTACTTCAGAATTACACGCACATCAAATTATAAATGCCACATGCACAAATCATCATCAACCAATAAATTACACTTAATTCAATAATTTCAATGATTATCTAATTTTCTTCGCCTTATTCTCATCGAATCGCAACTGCTTCTCCAATTGCTTATCTGCAATGACATTTGCACGATTATGATTCAGGCGAATATTGCAAATCAGGAAGTAGACGAGCAACATGCAAACAGAGAAACTATATATTTTTCTTAATTATCTTCATACTTGATGAAAATCTGATATGCTAAAAAAAACAGGAGGCATGTATAATCTAGCTTGACTTCCAATTACAATAAAATTTTTAGTGTGAAAATTTTGCTTATGCAAATATGGTCGTAGAAGTTCATTATTCATGAACATGTTTTCATCGTTCTAAACCTGACACACTGGCTATCTTTTAAGTACAAAAGACAAAATGGCGTTCTTAAGAAAAAAAGTAACCTGATGATGGTATAGAATAACTAAAACGTCGTGTTCAAAATCCAATTGCAGAACAGAAATCTACTCAAAAATTTGCTTCAAAATATTTTTACAGATTGCCAAAATAGTAAAAAGTTAAAAAGCTACAGCAAATATTCGAAAATGCAACTTTTTGGTTTTAAAAATACTTCAAAAACAAAAAAAAAGATAGAATCGTGTACTAAGAGGCATTAAGTTATATTATATTTATATTTGTCTAAAAATTTTCTCCTTTAACCGTTTCTCTATCTTCTATAGTTTTCAAGATCCTCATACACGTATGCCCAATTTTGGCCACACTGTATACTGTCATGCAGTGGTAAAAGGCAGTGTGTAAAAAAATAAATTTTTTTTATAGCAGTAGGCGATTTATCTCACAGTGGAGTGAATATATTAAATGAAACCCACGAAGTCTGCTACAATAGATAAAGATTTTCCTAGATATTAATGTATAAAGTAGCAGACGTTTCGGAAAGTACAAACTGTCATCATCAGCCTCCGGCTTAAACTGGCTGTGCTTGGGGTGTTAAGCAAATGATTGTTACACAATCCCTAGTTTATTTCCTAAGTAGTCAGCACCGCAGTACAAAAATCACGTATACAGTTTTAAATCAAGTTTAGTTTAAAAGAATAGGTAATTGCAAAATACATGGCAAAAATGTATGTTACCCAAGTTTTTTGCCTGAGGCTTTGAAACAAGCTTAGTAAGAATGAAAATGGGGGAGAAACTTCAATATCCAATTTTAGGGAACATTTTTTGACGTATCAATATTTGAACTGATTTTATCGATTTGTAATCACGTATGCAAAAGCAATTAATGACAATAACATTCCACTAATTCCAGCCCATGGATAGTACCCATGGAACCAAATTTGTTGACACTTATAATTGTTACAATTGAAAATGTCATTTGATTCTCTCACTAATATCCCTTGATTGATAAATAACTCAAAATTTTATTACAACTTTCTTAGGAACGTAACTTTTTGACAACTGTTGTCAAGTAATATGATTTCGAAAGCGGTTATAAAATTAACTCATAGTTATCAATGCTCTTGGGATATTATAGATTAAAACGACGTACAGAAGGTCCCAAACTCATAAAAACTTAAACTACAAAAATACTAAATCCCTTAAGTAACTTACACGAAATTTGATAAACTGATATTTAAACTTTAAACGGCAAATAAGTGGATAATAATATTTTTTGCCAATGTAAGGCAGTATGGGCAGCAGAAATAAAATATTTTATTATATAACCAACCTGAACTAAGTTTAAAAACTTTTGTTTGGTTTTATAGGTTAGTTCAGGTAATGAATTTACGCCAAAGGTTTTTTAAAGAAATTTAAGGGTAGTCGCTAATAGCTAGAATAAACACGGTTTTATGACTTGGGAAAATAATGACGCACGCCTTTGTGAGAATTTACATTTTTAAAGTCATATTTACTGAAAAAATTAGGGGATTTGTTGGTTTTCACATGATAATATAAAATCGAATAAAATACCTTAAGAGTAAATAGTCATTGTGAACTGAAAGGAAGGAAATATAGTTGGTTTAATTTATTATTGGCCTCGATACTGAATTTTAAATGATATTTTATTATACAGGGTGTCAATTTGAAAACTTCCCACCCATACTATCTTTCTTGCAGTTAGAAATATGAAAAATCGGAAAGACACGTCAATTTCATTTATATGGAGGACACTTTAAATAAATAGTTTTAGCCTTCTTGTCTCTACCCCCTAGGGGGGGTAGATGTCAACCTTAGAATCTTAAATAGGAATGGGGGTCAAGTGGCACATCGTTTTAAAGGGCGTTCAATTCTCTTTTCAGCAGTATCCTACCTTCTTGCTTTTTGTCCAGAGGTGTCCGAATAATCGCGTTTCAAAGTTGCAGAAACAATTAAGCTTGCCTGCATTGAGATTTTGGTTTTTAGGTTAATGTTTACACAAATATTATTGCATTGGGTTTTCTTGTAGTACAAATGATTAGAAGATTAGGCGGCACCGTTAAAATCGTTAAATAACAGGAAGAAAATTTAGTTTAAAAATTTCTTATTTATTGATTATTTTACTTCGACAAAAATAACTTTTTATTGCGGAAAAGAAAGTTCTACAATAAAACACATGGGATCTACTTACGCACTATCTTATAAGTTGTTCAAATTGTTATTCATTTTCCTGTAAACAATAATAAAGTCTGTTTTCGAACTCCTCCCTATAACATTTCGGAAAACTTTACCGGGAATTGACCTGCATTCTGCTGCAATTCGCCTTTTAAGATCATCCATATCAGCAGGTTGTGCTTTATAAACAATGGATTTAAGATGTCCTCAAAGAAAGCAGTTTAAGGGTGTTAAGTCCATCCGGTAATCTTGCAGGCCATTCAATTGGTCCCCTTCTGCCAATCCATCTATCCGGGAATCTCTCGTTTAACCACTGTCGGACCGGAAGAAAATAATGAGGTGGAGCACCGTCCTGCTGGAATGTTATCAAATCCTCCTGTAAAACTGAATTACCCTCTGCATCAATTTGAGTTTGTAGCTCATGGGTGATAAGAGGATCAATAGTCTCTTCAAGCATATTAAGGTACAGCGTTATCAATTTAGTTTGTCCCACTTTTAAGAGCCTGTAACTTTTTTGTATTTTGAGTTAGCAGGATGTACCATTTTTAGCCAAGTTTTTATGAGTGTTGTCAAGTAGGTGTCACATGTCACATTTGAAAGCAAAAATTTAATTTTTTTAAACGGGACACCCTGTATATTAGTGGCGCATTAGATGGTTCCTTTTCTCCCGATTTCAAAAATGTGACACACATATGCATTCTTTTGTTCATTCCATCAAACATTGACAAAAATATGAAAAAATATATTATTGTTAAAAAGCATCAAGATAGCTATGCAACTATTTTGGTTGCTATGGATTTTATCTTCATTTATATTTCAGTCTGTCATTCGCAGCATTATTAATCGTTTCGAATATTGTAAAAAAGTTATTTTGTATGTAAAAATTAACTAACATGAGATATTATTATTCAGTGGAGGAAAAGTGTTTTATGTTTGATATTTTTCGTCAAACGGGCAGTGCAACCTTAGCACTTAGGAGGTATAGGCTTCAGTTTCCCAATAGACGGGTTGTTTCCAAAAAAATGTTTTATCGGCTGAAGAAGACATTTTTCGAGACTGGAGGTATAAAGAGAAAACAAATAATTAGGCGGAAAACAATTATTACGGAAGAAATGAAAATGAATGTATTAGCCTATTTTCGGGCATTTCCCTACAAATCTATACCCGATATACTACTAGAGCTGCCTATATCGTATGGTTCAGTAGAAACGATTTAAACAAAATATAAGTTCCGTCCATACAAGCCTAGAAGAGTGCAAAAATTAACGCCTGGGCAAAAGGAAAATAGGCTGCATGTTTGTAGATATATGATGGGTGAAATAGGAAGAAACCCTAACTTTTTAAATTCTATATTATGGACGGATGAGTCAAATTTTTCCATCAGTAGGGGCTGGCATTGCCGAAATACGCATCATTGGTAGACGAAAATCCTTTTAATATTCAGGAAATCCAGTTTCAAGGGCAACAGAGTGTTAGCGTTTGGTGCGGATTAATTGGGGATCGGGTTTTGGACCCAATAATTTTCGAAGGTTCCTTAACTGTCCCACGATATTTGAGTATGCTGCAGAAGGAAATTGAACATCGTTTAGATAATTTACCCATCCTAACGTTAAGAAATTTAATATTGCAGCAAGATGGAGCGCCGCCACACAGTGTCGCTCCAGTAACTGCATATTTAAACGCAAAATATGTCCAATGGATTGGAAAATCGGGTACTATAAAATGGCCGCCGAACAGCCCAGACCTAACACCCTGTGATTTTTTCTTTTGGGGGTATATTAAAAATATTGTTTGTGAAACACCGTGTTATTCGTTGAATGAACTGTATATTAGAATTGAAAACGCCATCCTTCAGATTCAAAATAATAGAGAAGTTTTATTAAAAAATTAATAGTCACATTGTAAAAGTGTTTCATAAATGTATCGAAAGTGGAGGGGGTCATGTAGAGCAATATCGATTATGAAAGAATTATTATATAATAAAATTCTAGTCATTAAATTAATCTTATAAACTTTTGTTATTTTCTAGTTATGCCAATATTAATAAAATTGTTTATTCGTTTCAATGTGTCGTGTTTCATTGATCATACAAGCTAACAACCAAAACAGTTGCATAGCTATCTTGATGCTTTTTAACAATAATATATTTTTTCATATCTAATGCGCCTCTAATATACAGTAGTCCCATTTAAAAAAAAATTAAATTTTTGCTTTTAAATGTGACATGTGGCACCTACTGTCATTTTTGACAAAACTCATAAAAACATGGCTAAAAATGGTACATCTTGTTTTTTGAATGAGCTCGCTAACTCAAAATACAAAAAAGTTACAGGCTCTTAAAAGTGGGACCAACTAAATTGATAACGCTTTACAGATCACCTGTCAAGTTTCATTCAATAAATAAAGGACCAATAATGGCATTTCCAAGAATACCAGCCTAAACATGAATTTTTGGGGATATTGTGTATGTCCTTCTCGAAAAATATGCGGGTTTTCGTCACTCCAATATCGACAATTTTGTTTGTTAACATTTCCATTTAGAAAAAATGAACATTCATCGCTGAAGCAGATATTCGGCAGAATATTAGGGATGGCGTTGACTTGACGACTCATGAATTCGCAAAACTCTATTCTTCTATCAAAATCATTGTCATAGAGTTCTTGAAGTATCTGCATTTTGTATGGATGAAGTTTATGCATTTTCAGTGCTTTTCTTACAGTCTCGTGTGATATTCCTGTCTGTTCTGCCACTGCCCGCAAGGAGCTAGTGGGCTCTGCAGCAAATAATCCCAAAACCTCAATTTGAGCTCCTTCATTCATCACTCGTAGGTTATTTATTTCTCCTATATACTCACCGAACCAGCTTCGGAGAACTTTGCCACCTAATCCAGCACATCTCTGTGACTTACTTCACGATTTCAATTTCTTTCATTAGAAACCAATGCCGTCCTTCGTGCGCACTTTCCAACCTCTCCATAAATGAAAATAATTTCAGTTCTTTCTTGAAGAAAATAAACCATTCCC
Source organism: Polydrusus tereticollis (assembly GCA_963920685.1). Taxonomy (NCBI): domain Eukaryota; kingdom Metazoa; phylum Arthropoda; class Insecta; order Coleoptera; family Curculionidae; genus Polydrusus; species Polydrusus tereticollis. The sequence continues at coordinate 139,543,517 of OY987327.1, forward strand.
ACTCTTTATGCGCTTAATAAAAGTTATTACTGAACAGCCCAACAAGCAAAAGCGAATTAACAATAATATTCCTGTTATGGCTACATCTTTTAAATTTGCTGACCATGTTTTTTTTTTTGTTAAGAAACAACGTATTTTTAGAATTTCTTCATAGAATAGCAAGGCTTTTTGTGGAATTTCAGCGATAAGTCATCAAATGAACGAAATTAACTAGGTACTCGTAGTACCATCGAAATTTTATTAGATTACTTTTTGTGTAAATTTTTCGAGGTTACTTTGCTAATCCCCAAATAAAGTTTGAAACGGTGTCACCCATGGGCGTAGCGAGGGGGAGGCAGGTGAGGGCCATGTCCCCCCCTGGAAGTTGCCACTTATTGGAATTTGATAAAAAAAAAACGGTTATGTTTATGATGTTTTGTGTTTATTAGTATTTGGCCCCCCTAGAAAAATGTCTGGCTACGCCCATGGTGCCACCTAATCTTCTAATCATTTGTACTACAAGGAGACCCAATGCAGTAATTTTTGTGTAAACCTAACCTGAAAACCAAACTCTCAATGCAGGCAAGTTTAATTGTTTCTGCAACTTTGAAACGCGATTATTCGGAAACCTCTGGACAAAAAGCAAGAAAGTAGGATGCCACTGAAAAGAGAATTGAACTCCCTTTAAAACGATGTGCCACTTAACCCCCATTCCCATTTAGGATTCTAAGGGTGACATCTACCCCTCCTAGGGGGTTGAAGCAAGAAGACTAAAACTAATCATTTACAGTGTCCCCCTTACAAATAAAATTGACGTGTCTTTCCGGTTCTTTATATTTTTAACTGCAAGAAAGATATTAAGGGTGGAAAGTTTTTAAATTGACACCCTGTGTAGGCTTTTAAAAGTTAAACGAAATATTTTTGTGCAGAGCAAAATAGATATTATATGGTATTGGCATGTATTATAAAATTAATCTACGACAGTGCCATTATGACGTATTTAGCATTATCATTTGGATGTCATTATGACCTTCATAATAGCACTCAGTGCCATTATGAATTCATAATAACATAAAAGCGTTAAGATACAAAAACAAAAAGAAAGTCGGTGCAAACTATTTATTTGTTATTATTACTTAGAAAAACAAAATATCCGTATTTTTCTTCACTGACATAATAGCATAGAATAATAAACCCAAAGCGACGAAGCCTTGCTATGTTTTGCGAGATGGTTAAAATATGCAAGGAGCACCTTCTCGCTACTGATGTTTTTGATTCCTTTTCCATTACACCAATCTTCATATTTTGCGTAGGTCTGTTCGTACACCTGCCTTGACTTTTCGGGAAGTAGGGAATCTATTACGCTTTGCGTGATATTTTCGACATCCGAAGGGACACTTTCGGATTCAGAATCTCCCATATTTAAATTATTTTTGACGAACACTTTGCATACAATAAAAAATTAGACGGCAATAATGACGTTGTCAAAATCGAAATTAAAACAATCAAAAATGCGGTTACCATGATAACGACTATTATGAACACCTGAAAATTTTAAAAATTACGAAAACGTTATCTGATATCAATGAAATTTAGACGAATAAAATCTATTTGCACTGTCGTAGATTAAATTTTGAATGATACACGTTCGATATGAACTTTGTTAATGAAACTTGTGCAATTAAACCACTCGGCTAACGCCTCGTGGTTTAACGTTGCACATGTTTCATTATAGTGTTCATATCGAACTAGTATCATTAATAACTATAAGAAATTTAAAATTATTCTGAAATCCAATTATATAGGGTGCCCGCTAATTAATGGTACTCAGCTAAACCACAGGTTCCCTATCTTAAAATATTCATGTTTAACTAAACTTATCATAAATGATATAATGTTATAATGGTCAAAATATCATCAATATGTAGCTCCAAAAGTGACACTATAATTACATTTTAATTAATAGTGCTATTATATAACACTTTTTTAATAGAAGAGCGATATCAGCCCATTACATTTACAGATGGTACATGTTGGCTCACCCGACATCGTCCGGTGAAATACCATCGCATCGGCTTAGGTGGCGTGAAGTTGTTCTTTGAGCTAATGTTTCGTCCCTGTGCCGATGTCTCTAGTTTCCAGGGTGGGAAATATAGAAAATGCTGTCTGTGGCGATGGTTCCAAGGTCAAAATGCTTCGGAGTTGAACTCGCCCCCCGATCGGATCTCCGGATGGGGGCTGGCCCTGGCGCCGCATCAAGCGAAGTTATTCAAACATCTACCATTTTCTAGTAGTCGGGCGGGTCCTTCGAACAACATTCAAAATTGAAATGGTGTGACAACTAAAGTTGTCAAAAGAACCAAGATTAGTAACTTCCAAATTGACTTCTGCAATATAAGAAGAACTCGAACATCACTGCAGTCCATCAAGATCTACAATCTACCAAGCCTCATGTACTCACACTAACCAAAACAAAGGTCATATCATCGATTAGTACACTCAGCTATTTATATCCTGGGTACGACTTTCATCACCGATTTAGGCGCAATTTTGGCCTTTGCCTCTTTGTCCGCAGTGATATTTCTTGTCAACGAGAAGAGACACTCGTGCCTCGAAATTTCAGTCATCGTAATTAAGACATGCGCTGATGAATTGACACGGTATTTTGTAGGCTTTTTAACTTATCTAAAATTCTTATTAAAACTACGCGAATCCAGCTCATACCCAAAAAAGGCAAAAAGACCTTGCCAAACAACTATCGTCCAGTCGCATTACTTTCAGTTATATTAAAAGTTATGGAGAAGGCAGTAATAAAAAATTACTAAAGTACCTCGAAGGCTTCAACATTATTCGTTACCGCCAGTATGGATTCCGTGAGTCTAGATCAGCAGGAGACGACCTTCTCGCTGATATTACTTAGGTTTCGAATAACGCAATAGAAAACTATGGGGTGTTTCGGGCGGTAACACTGGACATTTCCAAAGCCTTTGACCGAGTATGGCATGAGGGGCTGCTAAATAAAGTGAAAGCATATGGAATGCCGGTTCAATTCTTCATGTCTCTCAAGCTTTCTTAAAGACCGTTCTCTGCGAGTGGCGATGGACGGATTTCTTTCCGACACATTTAACATCAATGCCGGAGTCCCTCAGGGTTTTATATTGTCGCCCATTTTCTTTTTACTATGCATTAACGATTTTTTGGAAAAAACTAAAAATTCAATATATAGCTTCGCTGATGACAGGACACTTGTTTCTCATCTTTTACTTTGGATGCTCAAACGTGGACTGCTAATGCGCATCTGTATAGGCAGCAAGTGGTCTCCCATCTCAACAAAGACTTGGAAGAAATTCTGTCTTGGGGTGACAGTAATCAAGTAGAATTTAATCCTTACAAAACCCAGGCACCAGTTTTTTCTAAAAACTCTATTCTTCTATCAAAATCATTGTCATAGAGTTCTTGAAGTATCTGCATTTTGTATGGATGAAGTTTATGCATTTTCAATGCTTTTCTTACAGTCTCGTGTGATATTCCTGTCTGTTCTGCCACTGCCCGCAAGGAGCTAGTGGGCTCTGCAGCAAATAATCCCAAAACCTCAATTTGAGCTCCTTCATTCATCACTCGTAGGTTATTTATTTCTCCTATATACTCACCGAACCAGCTTCGGAGAACTTTGCCACCTAATCCAGCACATCTCTGTGACTTACTTCACGATTTCAATTTCTTTCATTAGAAACCAATGCCGTCCTTCGTGCGCACTTTCCAACCTCTCCATAAATGAAAATAATTTCAGTTCTTTCTTGAAGAAAATAAACCATTCCCACTCTTTATGCGCTTAATAAAAGTTATTACTGAACAGCCCAACAAGCAAAAGCGAATTAACAATAATATTCCTGTTATGGCTACATCTTTTAAATTTGCTGACCATGTTTTTTTTTTTGTTAAAAAACAACGTATTTTTAGAATTTTTTCATAGAATAGCAAGGCTTTTTGTGGAATTTCAGCGATAAGTCATCGAATGAACGAAATTAACTAGGTACTCGTAGTACCATCGAAATTTTATTAGATTACTTTTTGTGTAAATTTTTCGAGGTTACTTTGCTAATCCCCAAATAAAGTTTGAAACGGTGTCACCCATGGGCGTAGCGAGGGGGAGGCAGGTGAGGGCCATGTCCCCCCCTTTTACTATGCATTAACGATTTTTTGGAAAAAACTAAAAATTCAATATATAGCTTCGCTGATGACAGGACACTTGTTTCTCATCTTTTACTTTGGATGCTCAAACGTGGACTGCTAATGCGCATCTGTATAGGCGCAAGTGGTCTCCCATCTCAACAAAGACTTGGAAGAAATTCTGTCTTGGGGTGACAGTAATCAAGTAGAATTTAATCCTTACAAAACCCAGGCACCAGTTTTTTCTAAAAAGTTAATGTTGAAGAACCGGATATAGTCATGGCGGGACACTCGATTCCCTTGGCTTCATCAATTCATTTACTGGGCGTCAATATGGATAGTCGTATGTCTAGGGATAGTCACGTTGCGGTCATCTCTAAGGCAGCAAAAGCTTGGAATACTTTCCCGAACTAAGAACCTCTATACACCCCAACAACTTTTGATGCTCTATTAAGCCCAAATTTGACCATTAGTGGAGTACTGTTCGCATATTTGGGGCTCTGCTTCTAAACATACTCTAAGATTGCTGGATTCCCTTCCAAGAATAGCGATTCGCTTCATTGGTAACCATGATCTGACAAACAACCTGGAAATCCTTGAACATCGATGGCAGGTTGGCGATTTGAGTCTATTTTACAAATGTTTTCATGGCAAGTGCTCATCAACTGAGGTTGCGCGCTTGATCCCACCCAGATTGGTGCATGGTGGAAATACACGACGAGCCACTGCAGTTCACCCGTACGTGGTTTAGCTTACTGTCCCTCGAACGACACTGTTTCAAAATTCTTTTATCTGGAGAACGTCATCACTCTGGAACGGCCTTCCAGAGACCGTGTTCATCAGGGAGTATAACCTCCAAAGATTCGAGACCAACCTGAATCGTTTCCTGCGCACACGCACCGCTTACAGAGCGTCATAGAGGATTAATCTTGCAGTGATGTGCCTTATCATAATAAAATATTACATCCAATATAAAATATTGCTAATATGTACCCTAAAAAAGCGCTGTAAATATTGCTTACATTCGCTATAAATTTATAGACACGATTTCCGCGACGTAAAGTCGTTACAGCGATTTTAACGAATAACACCACAAAGTATACCAGAGCGACAACCAACAATACATTGGTTAAATAACTGTTAGCGCCAGCGGTGGATGTACAAGAACTAAATTTTTAAGGCAGTGGAATTTAATTATGTAAAAAGGGTAGGCACCTACATATTTCTGTAACAAGTTAGGCCAGGAACATCTAGACTTTAGACTTTAGAGTACACATAGGGTTGGTACCTATATAAGAACCAAGCTAAACTCACCTTTTTTATAGTAGGGATGGGAAATGCTTTCTGTTCACACCCAAATCATGGTGTTCTGGTAGATCTATGTAGCGTGGGACTCCGAATGCCCGACCCAGTAAATCCCTTCCTCTACTCTTCCCCGGAAACGCCTTTCAGAATTTCATCAGGGGAGCTACCTCAACGTTATTGTTTTTCCAGACCCTTCCTTCTTTTTCCTCTGTTTCCTTTCCCTTTATTATTAATTTTAGCATGTCAGATATAGCATTCCATCTTTCTTCGTATCGTGAAATAACCTCAGCTATGTTTAGCTACCTTCGTAATCTCCGTTTCGCTTTAAAATTAGATACACTTGAATATCGTATGTCTCGGTGTGTCTGGTTCTTAACAAAACCAGTGGTTGTCTTTTGGTTGTTTCTTTGTTTTCAATAAGTACGTTCCAAAATTTCCGTGCTACGTAAGGGCCTGCATCATAATAATAGTCCACTTCGTCATACTCTCTTGTGACCCAAAGTCACACTCCTGTAATGAATATTTTGGTCCACCCTTTACATAATATCAACCTCGTTTGCCAATCGTTCAGGATGGTTTCTCTTGCTTCTCCTCTGCCTTGTCTGCCTTCTGTGTAAATAACTTCCATCTCTTTGACCGCTAGGTCAATCATTGACAGACCCTCAACCCCCAACAGCTTGCATTGCGACTGTGCGGCACGCCGATGTCAACCCTATCGCTAGTCGCCTATTTACTCTCCTTGGTGACATTAAAATCAACTAAAGGTAAGAAAAACAGTAACTCTAGAGGAAAAACTTTTTATTACTTAGGGTTCTTAAGGCTTTACAAAACTAAATCTAGAATTATTATATTGTAATTTAAAGTTGTACAGGGTTATCCAACCAAGACTAGACAAGGCGATTTTTTGACTTTTCCTGTACTTTTATAAAATAACTGAAATAGCCATCTTAAGTCATTTTCTCCCGCGAATTCGAATATCTTCAGCAAAAAACAATTGAACATCAAACAAAAGTACTAGGGGTCACTTTGATATTTTTTTAAATGGGATGCCGTATTTTTAATGAGCTTATCCGATTTCTCATATAAATTTTGATGTAAAATGTTGGATTTTTAATTCATAAACGCCTTTTTTCTTCAGTTTTAAATTCGGAAAATGTTAAAAGTAAAAAAAAAAAATAAATAAATTAAAAATCCAACATTTTAGATCAAAATTTATATGAGAAATCGGATAAGCTCATTAAAAATACGGCATCCCATTTAAAAAAATATCAAAGTGACCCCTAGTACTTTTGTTTGATGTTCAATTGTTTTTTGCTGAAGATATTCGAATTCGCGGGAGAAAATGACTTAAGATGGCTATTTCAGTTTTTTTATAAAAGTACAGGAAAAGTAAAAAAATCGCCTTGTCTAGTCTTGGTTGGATAACCTTGTACCTAATATGGAATGAAAATCTGTCAGTTGATCTTCAAATTCTTGCGGACAATCGCTATAATTTTGTGGTGATAATAGGTTCTCCGGTGGCTGCCTAGAGTAATACGATGTAAAGATATTAGGAATATTATTTGATATCCCTGTATATCCTGTAAGGAAACTCTCATTGCGAGAAAACGGGCTGTTTATCAATGAATTTTAAATTGCAAAAATTTGTAGATAGCGATGATATACCACCAACACGACCTGACTGCTTCCAGAGCAGTTGAGTCGTACGGCCGCGTTGGTCGCACCCTTCACGGTCGGACGCATAGGTATACCTCGGTCGGACGCCTTTAAAGGAGATATATTATTATGTAATTGCATTAAAGCAGTACACACACAACCTGCCGTATAGTCGCATCAATCGCAAAGGTCGCATTAATCGATTAAGAAGAGGCCATCGCGTCACCCGCTCAAAGACGTAAAATGGGTTCTATCTCACTTTCACTTTAAACTGTTCCTCTCTCGTGTCGCTCGAAATCCGTGGCGTAAACACATGACGCGGTGGCCTCTTCTTACTCGATTATAAGTCTATACTTGCGTATTTTTTGTTATACATAATGGCCTTGCGCCATATCGGGGATGCATTATTATAATAATGCCGATATGTACGATAAGTACTGTTCTACGTCATATAAGGATTATCAACTCCGTCCTTTTGGAGTTACCGATATCTTCAAATTGCATATTTAAGTTTATCCTGTAGCTCCTCCCTGGTCTTATCTCTCTTACAGTTATCGGCTAGGTCAACTACATATTTTATGGTTAGGTTTACACCACTACGTTAATTCGAAGTATTTCAACATATCATATGTTCGACAGTACCGCACCTAATTTTTGAGGTACCCAGCAGGTAACTTCATATCTTTCTTCCCGATATAATCCTATTAAAGGCCTGAGGTATTTACTAATTATTTTAAAAAAACATTCATTACACCTCTCTAAGTCGCTGTATTGATAACGTTTTGTATGTCCAATTTTTATACCCTTCCTGTTAATGTCCTCATAAAGTTATTTAACCCTATCTAGTGCGTCCTCCATGGTTCTTGCTTATCAACTCTTTTATTTATCGCTTCATCATCCAGTCTGTTTGTAATTAGTACTTCATAAAGCTTTCCCGCAGCGTCACTTGTGCAGACAGATCTGGGAATATTGACCATCCGGCTTCTTCTAGGGACTCTAGGGTGTTTCTATTTTGGCCAGTCGGGCAGTTTTCTACATTGGTGAGGACTTGCCATTTATCAGGCATTTATTATAAACCTCCACAAAGACTTTCAAGCAACCATTTATATACGCAGCTATTACTTCTGGTGAAATACTGTCCAGACCAGGGGTCTTTTTAAGTTTCATTAATTTATTCTTTAAGGCAGCTATATTTAATTTTTACTCCTTATCGTTATTGTGGCCCATTTTTTTTCGAGCGTTTTGGGAATTGTGTGTTAATTTGTTTTTCGATGATTTTGAGGTCAATCATGTGTTTTGTAAATAGTTTGTGTTTGTTATTTCCTATTAATAAGGTATGATTTCCCCTATATGTTGTCTCCTAGCTATGCACACAACTATTTCCATTTTTGTTTTTTGCTGTGGTTAATTTCCCTCTCGTATTTTTTTTGGGGTTTCTTAACATTTTGATGTAAGGGTTTCTATTACGCTTATTTTTGTGACTTCGTGATCTGTCTTCTATACTATCGCTTGATTCCACCAGTAAACAGGAGGTTTCTGTCGTTGAGTTGTGATTGTTTTGATAATTGGTTATTACGTGCCATTGTAATACTATCTTCAATAATATGAGGAGGGTTCAGCAAGTTTATATCCCTGAGTAGGTTAAGAACTTGCCGAGTAAAATATTTAAAGTTCGGCTCCTTGTTTCCCACCTTTTGATTTTTTTGGTCGCTTGTTTTCTCGTGTTAGGTGTCGAAGTAATTTAGAAGGCACCAGTAAAATATTTTTTCGTTAAGAACGTACTTCATGCTCTATGCGTAGAAATTTTTGGATGTCTATATTAGTCAACCATTGGTGAAATATTTCTGCTTCTGACTTAAGAAAGCCATGTTTCTCAAACTTAGAATCAGTATATATCCACGTAAACAACAATTTTTTGTTGACATAAAGTATGTAAGCACTTTGAAATAAGATACGAATTCACGAATTGTGGATATGAAAAACCACAAAGGCGAGAAATGTACAGTACATTACTTTCTGATATTACTGGTCTCGTCATGTCACCGAGACGTTACGCATGGGGCGACATCACTGCTTGCAGTGGATGGAGTTATCCCGAACATATTATGACGCGCTCTCATTAAAAAAAAACTCTCCATAGGATATGCTTTATGAGTATCACAACCTAAATTTCCTGTTGTTTTGTATTTCGAAAAAACTTTTAAAACAATTATGCAATATTTGTTTATGTACCTATAGGTACATACTACTCATTACCGAGGGCTGAATTTACAATATCTGCTGTGTTCTTATTAGAAACAAAACCGATTTGAATGAAAATAAAATTTGAAGAGGCCAGAACGCATTTTAGTTGCCAGTTTATTAAAATTTACAGACTGCCAAAACTTTATGGTTACCAAGTAAACAGTACATTAAAGTAGAGCTGAAAGAGAAACAGAAAGTTGTTCCTTTTCACGTAAAAGTTCCACTTATACAGGGTGTTATGGAAATTACTTATTATTTTTTAACCCGTAAATATATAGGTCGAGACGAATTGGGGAAAAATTGCTATAAATGGCGCTCGAAGCTAGAAATTCGAGAAAAATGCCTTCAAAAATTTAGGTCCAAAACACCTACGCGCCAATGACCCAAACAGCTGATTTGGGTAATTGTTTACTTTAGTGCAAATGTTGAATTTTTCGCTAAAATTTCGTATATAGGCTAATTAAGGGTAGCTGATCACAATTTTCCTTTTGCGTTTAGGCGGCAAATGCACTGGTTTTGAGAAAAAAAATGTTAAAGTTTTTCTAACTCACCGGTATGTTATTTTGCATGTAATCCTAAAATGTTGCTATTTCCAATAAAATATTACTTGTCGGAGTCATAGTATACACTTCTGAGTTGAAATAAACGAAATATGCCACAAGGAAACTCTGAAAAACGGGATAACTTGTAAGCGAACAGAAAACTCTACGTTATCTGGAAAAAGACGGGAGACAGCTCACTGACAGCTGGCCAAAAAAGCAGAAGCAAACTGCACCCATGTTGTCAGATTGTTAGTGTATTATAAATTGCCTATACTTTTCAATTCATTTTTATTAATTGAATGAATCCTATTGGCTCGAGCTAGCATATCATTCTCCTGGATGGAAGCCATTAATAATTACAAGAAAAAGAAGAACAATCTGGCAACGTGAGTGCAATGAATCTGAAAAGAGACGCTTCTACTTTGTCGGCGTATTAACAACGAATTTAATTAAATTTGTGCCTTTTCCATTGTTTTTTTGCTAAAATGTTGTTCTTATTTTATGAACAGATAGTTTGGTGAAAGTGTTATCACATATTTTGAAGGGAAAACCATAAAATCTAGGAAATTGAAAGGAAAGTGAAACGCGACACCCAAAGATATCGAAATAAACAAACCTCAAAAAGAATACCCTAACCTGTAAGTGAAAAACTTTAACATTTTTTTTCTCAAAACCAGTGCATTTGCCGTAAAAACGCAAAAGGAAAATTATGATCAGCTACCCTCAATTAGTCTATATACGAAATTTTAGCACAAAATTCAACATTAATTGCACTAAACTAAACAATTACCATTCCAGCAGTTTGTCTTGTCAAAAACACATGTGTTCAGGGGCATTGAACTATCATGGAAGGCGCACATAGTCCGGTTTTAAGGTATTTTACAAAATTCAAAATACTTCCGATTTTAGAAAAAAAAACTATCGAGTGTAACTCTAGACCACCTCAGGAGTGGCCCCTTAAAATATAATAAGTCATTTCCATAACACCCTGTATATAAATTTTTTAGTTAAAGGGTAATTTCAAGGAGCTCCTGAAAGATATAATTTTGGACATGTATAAGTCAGCATTTATTATATACTTGGGTAAAATTCCAACAACAGTGGAAAGAGGGAATGCAAATAGAGGGATGGATTTAAAAATTTTCGTTATTTAAATGAAAAACCAAAGAGTTTAAGGTTCAGTGACTTTTTTCCGCTTTAAAGTCATGGTATGAAGTTAGCCTCAAGAGTACTCAAGACAGGTAACCAAATGTATTTTTGCAAGTATAACTTGGCGTTACAAGATAGAAAATTTAAAGTAGGTACACTTTAACTTTGGTGACTGTATCCAGCTATAACTTTAAAGCGATGTAATATTGATGCACTTAAATTTCGTTGTTTATAGAGATGATATAATTCTTTAAAATTATGCGTATTTCCCTGTATCTATTATTTGTCTTTTAACAATATCAGTATTAACCTAATAAAAGTAGCATGTCATTAATAAAAAAGCCCATCTAATTTCTTTTGTGTATCTGCCACGAAATATTGTAGCTCTCGGTAGACAGATGATTCTTCACGCTGTGTCATATCGACATGCTGTATCTTCATCGGGCAAGTCGATCAGCACGTTAAACTCAGCTTTGTAAAAGAATTAATCAAAAATTGATGGAGGCCGCGATGATACATTATCAGTAGCGGAGATGTGTTTATTATTATTATATCTCATATAAAGCCTTACGCTCGCTTACGAACTCTTAAATGGTTACATAATTCAGAAGAAATATACTTATTACATATACTCCAGGATTTTACAATCCTTCTTTTCTTTTATTCAATGCACTGTTAGGGTTAGTTACGTAAGATAGAAGAAACACATAATACAAATTCTGATTTAAATTTCGTTCCATTAAATAAGGTCCAATTATAGATGATGTCGCACCAAATATATTTTTTTTTTAATTTTGTGCAATGAGTTATAATTCTAAAAGTCGGATCTTCCAGTGTCAAATACCAGAAATTTTGTAAAGAGATAACCCTGTTGGTCGTCAGGGTTGCCTCTTCAAAAAATAAAATGCTCTTGTAAAATAATAATCTATCTTCTAAAATTCTTCCTCCCATTTCTAAACAAAATTCCAAAAATTAGCTTCAATCTGCGATTCGATAATAATTTTGACTTGTAAATCCTTTGAATATGGGATTGACTAATTTCGTTTTACAAGTTATGTGCTCGTTTCCGATTTTTTAGTTTCTCGTACTGACTCAAGTACTAAGTTGGCAGCGTCATCATGGATGTATTACTTTATTGACTTCCTAATATTTTTCCCATGCCCAGTGGCATAAAATTTATTAATTGATTTACTTAAAATTACGTGAATTATTGGGGAGGTACTTTTAATTGAATACTTCAACCGGATATCGGTGAGAGGACACAATTTACTAGGTAGGGTTTTTATTTAGTAATCGATAGTTTCTTACGAAACACAAGTATAGTTCGCCATACGGTTCTACAGCTACAACGCCTGAAAAGACAGGGCGGTAAAATACATAAAAGAGTCGCTATGACGGTGGCAGTATAGGCGTGCGTAATAATTTATTTAAAAATTATTTTAGTCTTAAATTACGTAAAATATAAAAACAACTAGGTACCTACTAATTTATTGGCAATTACTGCCCTAGCTTGACTATGAATAACTCTGCCTTTTATATATTTATTCATTTTGCAGACATCAACGTTTAAATATGATTAATTATAAATTTAACATAATAACTTTAAACTCCAACAATGCCTGCAAAATTTCAGAAGGTGTCAAGATGTACCTTGTATCCTCACTAATTCAATATCATATACGATAAAAAGAGACAAAACCATTAGTAAGGGACAGAAATCCCCGCTTTTTCCTTGATTTCGGTGTGGGTTGAGAAATTTACCAAAACATATAATCCTCACCGCTTTAAAAATATAATAAATTATATTATATTATATATATTAAGCGATTATAATTTACAATGGGAAGGAGAAAAATCAACGGGACATATGTTATAGAGTATACAATATACAGGGATGCGTACATCTAATTATTCTAAGTAATATATTTGAATTACATACAAATTAATATTTTATGAAAATTTAAAGAGAGAAGTACGGCAATAATGTAAAGTTTTTTGCTTCGATTCCTTTCGTAGCTTACCAGCCATGTGGCCAACTTTAGCGACGTCCATAATGACAGAAGAAATTTATTTTTGGATGAGTGCAACCGTTAATTAAGAATAAAGTATAATAGTATGTCGATAATCCAAAAACAATGTTCTTGTGGAATATTAAGTTGAACAACGTACCACTGCGGCAGTGGTTCCATGTGTTTCAGATTTCAGTATTAGTTCAACAATATTCATGGAAATATATTTAATAGTGAGTGAAGTCTCCAACCTATCTTCGATGTACTGCTTTCAGGGTGTTTGTCAATTCGTATGTTTAGTAGCTCAAAATGTGTTATTTTTTATGGCGATGCAAAGTACTGCAGGATAAATCCTTTATGGCGCTCTGCTATGTTAGCAATATTTTAACGATGGTCGAGTTTCAGTTTCATACAGCGTCGAGAGTTGTTGAGTTTTTAAAAGGCATTTACTTCCAATAAATTAATTGGAGAAGTTTGACCTGAACTAGCGTTAACTTTTATAGAAAAATGACTTCCTTAAATTCTTAACATTATTCATTTAAAAACATGTTCCACGCCACTGACTAATCTTCTATCTTCTCTACCCTTTTCAAAACCCGTGGTACTGTCAGTGTGGAATTGTTTTATACAGTGCGGCCATAATCAAATTAGCCGCTCGCTGCTGCCACACAGATCGTCGAAACGAATCGGGAATGCGACCGAGGCCGAGTATCAAAAGACCGGTCAAAAAAGGTGTTTAGATCTTTTTGTAAATAATTATAAAGGTGGTATTTAGGAAAAGGTACAAATGAATGTGAGAAAAAGATGTTAATAGATTTTGTTGTCCATGTTAAAATTTTGTTCCTACAAGCTTGCGGAATATCGCACCCGTTACAGAATAGTGTCATAACACAAAATTTTTAAAAAGTGAGTTTTTAGCGTATTATTATTGTTCTCATCGAGATCTACCGATCTGTAAAAGTGGCATATTCCTAACTAGCATAGTGTTCGTGTGGCGCTCAGATGTCAAATTGCATTTTGTAACTTTGAACTCATTTTGCCTAAAAAGAGTGTCTCAAGACTCTCAAGTTAGTTTCCGACTAACTGTCGGACAGTGATTACACACCAGCATGCTGCGAAACTGTCCTAACACAAAATGTGACGCTATTCCTGACAAAGGTTAAGTACAATGGACAGTCATAACCTTATATTGTGACCCCTTTCTTCAACGATTTTTAATTTTCAATACTCGGCAGTAACCTATTATAATGATATGACATCGTTTTCGAATTTTTAACCTACATTTGGCCAAATTCTCCATCTTTAAAAGAATCACATTTTATTTTACGACAATTAAGAATATTGACTCTTGGCTATTCTCTTGAAAATTAGTAACATAACTTAGCTTACGACATTTTTCCATGTCAATTAACCAGAAGTTTATAAAATATTTGTTTACATAAATTAAGGTGACCAACCATTCTGATTAAACCAGAATTATACTGTTTTTGAGAATCAAGTTCTGACTGAAAATTGAAAGTAGCAAGACTTCTGTTTTTCAAAGGCTATTCTGGTTGGTTCTGTTTTATGCCTACAGGAATAATTATTCCGTTAAAACATAAAATAGGGATTTAAGAAGTAGTCCATATTCTGTAGCGAGATTGTAAATAGAAATTAAGGTCTGTCTTTACCACCAAATAACTTTATTTGCCCCTCTAGGGTAGAAAACAAGGGTTATAAAAATACATAAAATGACGATGAATTAAATTAAATTTCTTAATGCATGTGTTGTACTAGTTTCGACTTTAGAGAAAGTCATCCTCAGCAACTAACCATTTAAGAGATTTTTATATGAAAAGAAGTATTATATGAAATTAATCTAATGTCCTAACAATTTTTAATTTAATTTAATTTTATTTTATTTTTAACAAGTGAATAGCGACCACTTGATGCATTCCCATTTTATTTGAAATGACATAGTCTCATTTTGACAATCCCCTCTTTTAGAATAACAAGTTCATTTAATTTTATTAACAAATATTCAATCCACCATAACATTAAGCATGTCCCCTCGCTAATTTAGTTTCACTGAAAAGAGAATGAATTGATATGTTACAATTCTTCTTTTTCAACACGTTTTTACTTCAACATTGCTTAAATCACTCGACTATGATTAAGGTCCTTAATTCTACTTGCGTATAAATCAACCCTTACCTTCACATGGAGATACATCGTTCTTATACTAAACTCCTGTCGATTCCAAAGGTTGCATAATCTGCATTATATTGTATTGTATTATTGAATCACCTCTCTGCTCCCCCAACTGTTTTAACTTCTCTTCATATAAAAATCTCTTAAATGGTTAGTTGCTGAGGATGACTTTCTCTAAAGTCGAAACTAGTACAACACATGCATTAAGAAATTTAATTTAATTCATCGTCATTTTATGTATTTTTATAACCCTTGTTTTCTACCCTAGAGGGGCAAATAAAGTTATTCGGTGGTAAAGACAGACCTTTATTTCTATAAAATAGGGAGTTTTTTTTCCAATATGAACAACTGTTGGACATGGGACAAAGGACGATTACATATTTAAACACTTAAATCATTATTAATATTTAACAATAACGCTTTAGCATCAGAGCTGTTCGGCTTCAGAGCAGGCTCATACTAAAGCTGATAAGGGCAGACATGCCAAATTACCTTAGGAAGGTAGCTATTTCTTTTCTGGGGGAAAGGTTATTCCCTGTGTCGACGGAAAATACAACATCAACGGTGAGAGTCAGGGCCTGAGTCTCGCAAGAATCCCCTTGCGCCGGTCTTGTACAATATTTACATCGCTGATATTCCCACACATATGCAAACTCAACTATATCTAAGTGAGGAATGAAACACAAAGTCTGCTCCACTAATTTAATAAATAGGTTCAGATTAACATCCCAAACACGTTTCAAAGGCATAAACCTTCATCTTCAGTGGGTAATTATTAAGATGTTGATATTTATGAAGAGACCAATGACATTGTTACGTTTTTTTATAAACTAATGTTGCAGAAAAATTTTTATGAAACCATATGTAACTTTAATTCGGTAAAAATATATCTTAAATTAAAGTAAAATTAATTGAATAAACATAATTTAAATGAATTTAGTTTTATTTTAATTTTAAAATTAAAATAAAACTAAATTCATTTAAATTATGTTTATTCAATTAATTTTACTTTAATTTAAGATATATTTTTACCGAATTAAAGTTACATATGGTTTCATAAAAATTTTTCTGCAACATTAGTTTATAAAAAAACGTAACAATGTCATTGGTCTCTTCATAAATATCAACATCTTAATAATTACCCACTGAAGATGAAGGTTTATGCCTTTGAAACGTGTTTGGGATGTTAATCTGAACCTATTTATTAAATTAGTGGAGCAGACTTTGTGTTTCATTCCTCACTTAAAATATTACTCCACTGTGAGATGGACTACTTCCATAAAATCAACTATATCTGTTTGCCGACGACACTGCGATAACTGCTACCTCTAAGCAGTCATGGTCTCGGGCTGCAAAGACATATAAAGCTTCTCTAAATCTGGCTTGACAAAAATGGAAAATCCGTTTGAATAATGCTTGCTAAAACACAGGCAACCTTCTTCTTCAAATCGAGAGATAAATTATCAACTTTCAGAGTACTAGTAAATAACACTACAATAAACTGGAAAAATTACATCAAATATCGGTGACTTTCGTTCGACTGGAAGATGGCCTGCAATAATGAAGCGGATCAACGCTTAAAAAACACGCACCGACAGCTAGACGCCATATACTCGCTTTTAAATCGACACAGAATAATCATACAGATAAAGTCAAATTTATGCAAGACAATAGGCAGAGCAGTCCTGACATGCGGCATACAGACATGGTACATAATCAATAAGACGCACTACAAAAGCTTCAAGTATTCTAAAACAAAGCACTCAGAATAATTGCGAACATACCAAGATTCACACCGACGCAAGTACTACACAACGATTTACAAATACCAATAATAACAAAACATATTAACAAACTTATAGTAGATACTACAGAAGAGCAGACGTGTCACAAAACCATATCATCACGCAAACTCATATTCAGGCACCACCAAACAGCAGATCCCAGCGCAAGCATACTTTATATTACATGTTTTGACACTGTGTCGAAACATCTTGAAATGTAGCAAATCTGCGGCTATACGTGGTTAAAGGAGCGACAAAGTGATTGAATTAGTTTGCGATTGAATTTGACTCATTGGCCAGGATAAGTGTCACAAATCGCAATTCTGTATATTCCATTAAAGTTTATTTGTAACAAGAGAGTGACCACAAAGAGAACAAGATTCATATACTTTCAAGAATCTATTAAGAATCTATTGCGCAAGCGCAGTCGTATCGCTATCCTTGTTTTGCCCGGAAATCAGACAAGGATGCCCATTCGGTTTTTAGAAAAATGAAAAGGTCTATACGTGTCAACGAGAAACTCGTCGTGGAATGCACTAAAAATAAGCTGTTTTTCATGTCAAACTATAGGGTCGAAAACTCAACTTTCGACCCCGCTCCGTCGGCATCGGAAGTCATATTTTCAATGCATGTGTTATGAAAATATTTAAATGTCTCTACTATAAAAGTTTTGTAATATGACAGTGTTCTGTAACGGGTGCGAATAAGTACTTTTATATTCAGTTTAAAAACTTTACTCTTCTTGTTTAGGTCATAAAACAATTATATGTGATAAAACGGCCTGATGGGGTAATCAGCTTATCAAAAACATTAAGAATCTAGTTCACCACACTATTTTTGTGGAGCTGTATAAGATAAAAACTTTAATATCGAATACCTACATACCTACTTGTTCGCTTTTTAGGCAGATTCAATTTCTAAAATACAAACTACCACTCCTAGCTAACAATTAATTAAAAATATTAAACCTACCCCCTAATAAATAAAAGGTATGAGAACTACCTCAAAATATGTTCCCTTTTCATGAACTACTTTCTTCAAAATTTATTAAGCTCAACCTATTTTTGAGATGTTATCCAGTAATATTTTAAAAACTCATCCTCTAGATATAGGTACAATCATCTAAAAATCAAGGCTTGATTGCAGAAATCTCGAAATGAAAGAAAATTTGATAATGAGAAATTACCATATTTGACTACATACAATTTTGTCTAGAAAAAAGTTTTTACTATTTTACCACAACCGGTTGTAATGGAAGCCTTCAAAATTTAGATATAAATGCCATTCTTTGTCAAGTATCTGGTTACCCGGAGATTTGCAAAATAAAAGTTTGTCATAAATAGTAAAATGATTATTACCGAATGAACGACCACCTCTGGTTAAGGGCTGTATATTATTGACCATTTAAGCTACTTAAGGAGTTAACTGTTTCTTTAACTCTTTAACCATACTTCTTAATATTTGTGTTATTTTTAATACCAATAATACTTTAATCCTTAATTGGCTATTTACAATTGTGGGGGTTCAAAAGGGGTGATTATGGGTGTCTTTGTGGTAATTATAAGGATATTTTAATGTTAATACGTTTCGTAGAAGTGTTGGTACAAAGATAAGCTATGTGATTCTTCAATGAAAATATGAAAAAACTAATTTTAAATTTTAAATAGGGGAGTGCGGGGTAAAATAAAATACCTCAGATTGACCTGTCGATAAAAAAAAATATAACGCCAACAACATAAACCATGTTTAAAATACTGTTAGGAAACACAAAAAGCTTACAAACAAGCTTTAAGAATATTAATGTTAATTATTATATAATAATAGCAATATATTATATGGTATTTTTACGCTTAATGAATTTTTTCTATTTTGGCCCATACAACAATGAAACAAAAATACATATTTATAACTATCAATGCGTGTGCCAAATTTTAGGGAATTTCATCAATTAAAAGCCATTTTTAGGTGAATTATAAAAAATATCCTATCCAGATTGGTAGGGTGGTGCAAGAACAATAGTATGGAGCGGAATGCTGCAAAGTGCCAGTTAGTCATTTTTCAGAAGACTAGGTCAGGGATTGAAAAGCCTTACTTAATAGGAACTAATGCTAATATACACTATATACACTAATGTATTGATCTGATTATTTTCATACATCGTTTCTTGCTTGATAACTTCATAAACTAATCTGCGAATGATTGGCTTTGAAATGATATTATAAAACATTTTAAAGTTGTTTGAAGAAATGTTTTCAAATCTAACTGTATGCACGAGAACTCTCTAAATGCAAGATAACTTTGAAAAACGATAATAAGCTAATTGGTATATGGAAATAGCTGGGAGTGATAACACTTTCTGAGGTTTCATATCTGGTAACTGATCTATTTTGGTATCAATATTATGCCATTTAGATAGATATTGTTTCAGCCATTTGTACATATTCTTTAAACTTAATTCACCACAACTAACATATTCTTCTAATATCCAGATCAGAACACTCTGCCAACGCTGGGATCTAAAAGACATAATAAATATGAGAGCCCTTTTTGCTTAATAAAATAGTGCTGCATATACCATTAAGGGAAACATCTCTGAGGAATACCTTCTCCATACCTTACCATGGCCAAAATCATTTTATATCATTTTATTTCAAGTCAGGCAGACTGCCAATGAGCATCCCACTCTTGATTTCTTTCTAACCTATACAGGTCGGATTCTATGAAAAAACTGCATTCTAATGTAAAATTTACGTTTGTCTAAAACAAATTAAATTTAACCATGTAACTCTGCGTTATAATTATAATTATTTATTATTATGTGAAATTGGGTTATCAATATCAATTTTGTCCCATAGCCCGATAAATGAAACTAGTAAAAATGTATTAGCAAAATACGAGGTTATGGCAATTTAGACAAAAAAAAACTGTAAAAGATTGTTATTAGATATGCAAAGATAAAATAATAAGTTAATAATTATAGGTGCATGTCCTGGCAAAAAGCGCCGCAGGCTAAATTTTTTTTGGACCACGTCCAAATTTTCATAGTACATACAAGTCAGTCAAATATGCCCCTTGTTTCAAGCAAGGGTAATAACAATACGGTTCAAGCCACAATATTAAGTGCTTGTTAGGTATCCAGCAACATCTGCGGTGGTGCAGCCACCATTTAGGGTCAAGTCGACTCTTTATTTTGACGATCTACTAACTGTCCCTGACTTAATTGAACACAATATTTGTCATAAAATATCAGAGGTGTTGCAAGAATTTCGAGTTAAGGAAATGCCTTTCTAACAACTCAGATGTGCTTATCAAGTAATGACGAACTAGTTTATAACATTGACCAGGCTCCTAAGCGGTCCTAAGCAATAGTATACCAAGAGAACAGTTTGGTCTGTTATATCCAAGTTCTTCGATCCATTAGGTCTACTTTGTCTCTCTATAACACCAATGAAAATTTGCATGCAGTTCCTTAGGTCGGAAAAATAATTTTGAGACGACTCATTATCAAAGCAACCGAATGGAATCGAATCCATGAATAGGTTACTAATACCACGTCAAGTCCTATGCAGAAACGCAGTAAATGTCAAATTATACTGAACGAGCTTCTGGCGCATACCTAGTAAGTACTGATTATTACGGGAACGTTGTTGTGAACCTTTTATGTTTAAAATCAAAGGAAGCGCCCATAAATACGTTAACTATACCAAAATTATACCTAAGTGCTGCGTTACTGTTGGCCCGCCTAACTCACAAAGTAACAAAATCCATAACTGTCAATTTAAGTAATTTTCAATTCTGTCCAACTGTACAATAACCTTACCATGGATTAAAATCCTACCGCACATTTTAAAAATGTTTGGTACTAACAGAGAGATGGAAATATAAAATCTTACTAAAGAGCAAGAATGGCAATATGTACCGTCACTATACTCGATCATCCAGCAGATTATGTCTCAAGGGGGTTGCGTGCAAGTTAAATTGTAAATAAAATCGAGTGGCGGCACGGGCTATATTGGCTAAAACAATATCCATCTAAATGGCCTATTATATTGATACCAAAATAGATCAGTTACCAGAAATGAACCCTCAGAAAATGTGATCACTCCCAGCTATTTCCATATACCAATTTGCTTTTAATTGTTTTTCAAAGTTATCGCGCCTTCAGAGAGTTCTCGTGTATAGAGCTAGATTTTAAAAAATCGGTTCAAAATCAGAATTTGAAAGAAAAAGGTGCCCTCTTACTATTTCAGAGTTGCAAACAGCTTTAAAATATCTTATAATAGCATTTCAAAGCCAATCATTCGCAGATTAGTTTATAAAGTTATCAAGCATAAAATAGCTTCTTCTACTCCTTTGCTAGATCAAGATAATATAATTCATACAGGGGCTCGCTTGAAACATTTAGATTTGCCAGAATGTAAAAAAATTCCAATAGTTTTACATTCCATCACATCTCAAAATTACCACCAGGACCATATTTATTACTAGCTTCAATACGAAATAAGCTGGACGAAATCTTGCACGAACTATTGTAAAAAAGTGTTTACGATGTAAGTATTCGATTTAATCCAGAAATCGTAAAACCAATAATGGGAAATCTTCCACGAGATCGAGTTACCCCATTCAGCTCTTTTTACGTAATAGGAATTAATACGCAGGTCCTTAAAAAGAGGCGAGGTTGCAAAATGGATAAGTGCTACGTTAGTTTATTTATTTGTCTTTTCACCAAAGCTAAAGTAATATAGCTAATTAACTTGTGTTGGGCTACATTCTTGGTGAAACCGTATATTATCCATTATGGGTAAAAATCGAGGTAAAAATAAAATTACTTGTTATGTTTTACTATTTATTCAGTTACCTGACACGCGTGTTTCGACTCTTTCGGGTAATTTATTGTAGAAGTAAATAGTGAAACATAACAAGTAATTTTATTTTTACCCATAATGGATACTATAGCTAATTTCAGACCTGTCACCTAAAGCGTTTATTCAATCATTATTTCCTCGATTTTAGGCGTGGAGCACCTATAAAACTCGTATCTGACAATGCTATCACATTCGTAGGGGCTAGCCGGAAGCGAGGGCAAATTTTAAAGTCCAATAAGAGTAATGGAATAATAGTAAGCACTTTAGATGAAATAGATTGGTCTTCTATTCCACTATGTAACAGTTAGTTTTGGAGGAATTCAATACTGTATTATGTCAAATCAAGGCAAACCTGAACTCTCGTCCAATTTGTTCCCTACCATCCAGTCCCAACCATTTCTTTCCTCTTAACCCGGCTCACTTCCTCAGCGGAAGACCTCTCGTTGAAGCACTAGATTAAAACATAAAGGGCGTAATAGAATACTAGATTCCAGCTTATTTATCGCTAAAAAAGAGATTTTATTTTAGAAAAGCAACAAAGGCAAAAATGGAAATTAAATCATGGTCAGTTGTTGAAAGAATCCTAGTTTTATTAAAAAATACAAAAGTTTGCCTATAACATGGAAACTGAGAAGAATTGTTAAGCTTCACCAATGATCTGTTGGTATAAAGGCCGATTGTGCCGTTTACGGTGAAAACATTGATTAATTAATCGGAGATTTGTTTTTAAATGATGATTATGATGATATGATACATGGGTTGCACCAGCAAAAATTACAGTCCGTTTAAAACCAACCGGAGCATACCCTTGGCAACAGTTTTTGAAAAGCTTAGGAGCTTTGCTAATGGATCAGTGAGTTTATTTAAATTTATAGGTTACAATACCTTTTTAACCCCCACTTTAAGTTTGAGTACTTTGACAGCTTGATCGAGTTTTGGTTGAAATTAAATAAAAGATAATTTATATTTCCATTGTGTTCCTATGGGTTCCAATAAAAAGAAAAGAGAACGCTGTATAAGCTATACTGCGGACAAAGAACTGTTAAGAAACCCCCCCCCCCCAACCCCTGTATGCGCATCTCCTTAAAAGGAAACTAACAACATCCCAGTCAGTGAAATTCAATTTGGAACAAACTAAATAGCAATTGGAGCTACACTATTATAATTGTTCCCAAAAACAAACGCTGGTAAAAATAACTATACTAAACTAAATACACTTTACTTACAAATTATTATCAAATTCCAGGTCATCTTCTGAGATTAAGTAAATGTAAAACAGTGTTTTTTGTGAGGGGGAGACGCCTAACAACCTTAAATTGTCCAATTCGTCAAAATTATATCTTCCATCTCCGATCATCGGAAATTCAAAATCATGTATAAACATAATATCTTTGACAACATCCACTTTAGGACCCAAAAAAACGAAGTAAAAATAAAATCAATCAGCCGAAGCTAAAAACACAATAAACTTAAAGGTTAATCACTGATATTTTACTAATCGATGATTTAAACATCCCAGAAATTATGTTCAGTTTAATTAATAATTAATTTCGAGATATTCATTGAATAGCGATTTAATCAATGTTTAGGCGAACGGTACACACGGGCCTAAGCCGTTTTGCTACCATAAAAATAGCTAATGATGTTACTAAAAGATGTGTTTCCAAGATTTGTCACATTCTCATTAACTAAAAGAGTAAACCCTTTCAAGGCCGAGAGCATGTTCAAGCCAAATATGTGCTTGCCAGGTATCCAGCAACAATACATTTCCAAGAAAAAGAAAAGAAGTAAAGAAAGAAACTGAAGAATAACGTCAATAATTTAAAAAAATCCAGCTTAGTATACAGTAGGGTAGAGTGAGAAATTCCTTTCATATACAAGTTACAAAAAGTTTCCTTTAGAGTTACATATTACTCATACCAATTTTTGTTTCAGTCGCTTTATTTTTAGTGGGTTCGCCAGACCCACTTATATAAGAATAGAAGTTGAAAATAATTCTAATTGCATTTTTTTTTTAATTTGCATATATCTGCATATTGCGTGTAAATGTAGCTAATATCAAGATTTATACTAAGAATAGTCATAAAAACAATACCACTAAAAGTGATAACTGCAACCAACCATTTAAAGGGTCCGCCACGGCCTTACATTTAACATATTATTAGGTACCCTTTTTAATTGCTTTCCATCGAGACCAGCACTTAGTCCGTGCCTGTCGTAAGTAAAGAAGTGGGAGGAATATAAACTTGGGCTGTCACTTCACTCTTACTTTAATTGGTACCGACTAGCTTACCGCTTTGTAAAGGTCGTGTATATTTTACTTCCTGCCGTTCAAGTAATAGATAGATCCTAAAATCAAAGAGAGCGGGACAAATTTAGAGATTCTGTTACAGTTTGAAAATTGCATTTTATAAGTTTGATTATCTCGGTTAATTTTTCGGTTTTAAATTGTTAAAATACATATTGTAGACTCTCACCTTAAACATTAATTGTTAATTAAGTTACCTGTAATAGCACAAGATTTTCATTATGATTAGTTTCATATTTTAGTTTAGTTTGTTGTTGTTTATATTTCAGGAATGTTTTGTATCTTGTACGACATAGCTAAATGGATTGATTTCCTCTGTTCATCGTTTAATACTACTTGCAGATAGGTTTGATTTCAAATCTTTCTTTTAGTTAATTGGTAATTGGTAATTTATAACTATTTAAGCTAGTATAAAAGTTGTAGGTTATCTCGAATGTTGTAAATCAGCTGTGTTTTAAGAAAATCGATAAGAGGTCAGTGTCAGACTGAGTTTCTGTGTGTTTTCACAGCGACTTCTGGTTAATTTTTGCTTGGTCGCGTGGTAGAAAAAAAGGTTTTAGACAAAAGTTGTAGAGCATTTAAATCTGAATAAAAACGTTTATGATCATTTTTACGATATCTCTAATGGTTGTGGCCTTAGAATCATGTGAACTTTGAGGGTTGGTCGGCGTCTTCGAAATTTCACAAACGCATTAAATTTTCAACTTGGCAACACTGCCCATCGTCTGGCTGAGACTCTATACGAGTGTCTGAAAAAAAAGTTTTTTGGTAGGTACGTTAATTTATTAGAGTATGTTATTTTTGTACTGTTTTGAGGTTTTTATGAGTGAAACATTTTTGTGAAATATTGTTTGAATAACCCTGTGAAATATGCTTCTGTTTTGAGCTGCCGATGATCCCTGACTTGTTCGTTCTGTCGAGTGTATGTGTTTCTTCTGTAACTTTGTGGGCTATATGATGGTCTCCATGGTTCTCTGTGGTAGGCGTCTTGTTCATTGTGGCGATAATTTTCGCTGAATTTTACTGTGTTTCTAGGTTCGGATCGGGGGGTTCTTGGTGCGTTGTCTATAGTGATAGCTATTTTCTTTAATTCTGCTTCTGTTTGGGGGGGTGAGTTTGGTGTGTTTGTTAACCAATAGTAATGGTACTGGGCATCTTCCCTCAGGCCATTTTCGAAAAAGGTCCGGAACCCTTCTATGTTCAAAGTCGATTTATATTCGTGGTATAGCATGCGTAATTCGTAGAAGTATTCTCTTGTGGTTTCTTCATAATTCTGTCTTCTTCGTTCGATTTTTTGTTTTCGGACTGCCTGGAGATTTGTATCTTCGAATTCTTGTGTAAATGCTGCACAAATGTCTCGCCATGTTTTGTTGCCATTGGTCATTGTGTACTCGTTAAACCATAGATTTGCTGCACCTTCCAAGAATGTACCAAAGTATGCGATTTTCAGATTCTCGTCCCAGCTGTTTGCTATGGCGGTTCTTTCATAGGTCCCCAGGAAGTTCGTGGCTGATCCCTTTGAAGGGTGGAACGTTGGTGGACACACGAATTGTGGCGTTGCTGCTTGTCGGGATGCGGCCATGGCATCTGCGATGGTGACGTTTAAAGTATTCATGATTTGGGCTGGCGGGTCTTGGTTACGTGTGCTTTGGCTGACGTCAGGCGGGGCGTCGGCGATGATCTGTGGGTTGGCAGATGCTGAAGGTGTATTTACTGGTGGTCGCTTGGGCGTAGTCTGTCCTGGTAGGTCCTTTTGGCTATGGACTGGGTCTACCGTGGGTGCTGACGTAGTCTGGTCGTTAGATGGCTGTGTGTTGCTGGGGGTATCGGTGAATACCACTTTGATTGGCCGCGGGGAGTTCGAAGGACTGCGACTGATTTTTTGGCTTTTATGGAATGGGGTTGCACCGGCTATTGTGCTCTGATGTTCTGGTTGGAAGTCTATAGGGGTGCTGTTTGACTTAGTGCGGCTCCTTAGCTCGTAGTTTTGCATTGACTTTCGGTTTCCACGGTGCGGGCACAGATTGATTTTTCTACCTTCACCACTGTCAGGAATTGGCGCATTCACCAATTGTCAGGATCCTTGTGGGGTGGGGTTGTGTCGTCCTTCTTGGGTTGTTCTTTGCTGCGAGGGGTTGATTGAATTTCACTGGGGACGGTTTAGTTGCTTGGAGGTCAGTCGTACAATTTTCTGAAGGGGTTGGCTCCTTGGGGGTGGGAGGGGTTGAAGAATTCTTTCCGACGTCTTGGTCCTGGTAGGCTGCTTGGTGTGAACTTGATAGGCAGATCAAGCTCTCCGGGAACGGGTAGGCACCTCCACCATGTCACGCCGGGGGCGTTTAGTCCTAGAGGGGTACGTGGGGGTTGAAAAGATAAGGCGAGTTGTAAAAAACAACAACCACTTTATTAATTATTCCTTTTAGCATTCACATTTACCAGGTAGCCCGTAGAATGCCGAGCATGGTCAAATGGGCCGTCGAGGGGGTGCGTCCGGGACTCCTAGGGGAGTTTACCTAGGACGGGTACCGTGGTCAGTCGGGTGGACTTGGCGCCCCGACGGGTTTGGCAGGATGGAGAGTTGGCGTAGACCGTATTGGCTGTTGCCGCTCCAGGATAGGGTTGTAGGCAGGAAGGGGGATGGAGAGTTGGCGTAGACCGTATTGGCTGTTGCCGCTCCAGGATAGGGAAGGTTGACCAAGTCGAAAGACGAAGGTGTCTTACCCACCGTGCGCTCGGGTTTTTATACACCAAAAGTGCTGACCATTGTTTGGTTGCACTTGACCGTGAGCGTACAGTGGGTTAGAATCTCGACGACGCACAGTGGTCTAGAAGTGTAAAAGATGGTGGGCGGCCATTTGGTTGACAGTATGTATGAAACTAAGCCAAAAATTTTGAGTGGTTTATAATTATTTTATATACCCTATAATACCTATGATATTTTTATTGAGGGTGTAAGTAGGTATCTTGAATAATAATATTGCCCATTGCCAGTCAACTGTGAAGATATTAAGGTTAAACGATTTTTGTAGGTTAAAAGAGTAAAACAAAAAATCAGTTTTAAACAGTTTTTTTACAGCAACTTTTTGGGTGCCAATAATTGATGGTGTGTCAATTTAATATACACTTCTATAATAGGTATCACCTATATGAAAAATAGTATGAAGTACTTAATAACTGTGCAGTGAAAATTATCACTTACTCAGATTTGGATATTCTCTCTTACATTGTCTTTCTAAAGTAAAGTAATATTTTTTGTTTTTGAAATTTTCGAAATGAAAACTACCCTATGTGCTGTTCCGAGGTATTGGCTATCTACTAACCAAATTTCACATAGACCTAAAATATAGATGTAAATGTTATTTGCGCACCCTGTATCCGCAAAAAATCATTCTGCATCTAAAAACCCCATAAATACTGCACTAGACGCTCCAACTCTTTTCCAAAGGCGACAGTGATGCCATATCGATATTTAGGACCCATTTATTAAAGACCTGACCAAAAATTGTTTTTGAAATTTGCAAACCTCTTATGGCTTTTAGATTTATAGATTAGAAAAAAGTAGTGATAACCTTTTTTGTGTAAATTTTAATGCTCTACAACATTTAAGAAAAACTTTTTTTCATATTATTTTTCATTTAAAAGTTATAACCCAAAAATATATTTTCGACCCCAATTGAAGGGTTTTTTAGCTCTCGTGCAAGGACTGGACACAAAATAACACTGAAGTGTCTTTTCAAACATTAAAATGTACCTTCAATCAAAAAAGCAGCTTTCTAACTAAAATTCCTTTTTAAGCGTTCCGTTTATTGGACTATTAGTTTACATAGATAGGGTGACTAATTTTTGATTGTTTGGTTTCGGTAACTATGTACGTTGGAGAAAAATAAGAATCGTCCCTTTCGACCATGGACACTGGAAGTTAGAGCACGTTTGTGGAAGTAGCCCCAAGTTTAGTTTTCTTGGGCCATGCAGGCTAATGTAATGCCGATATAGCATCCACAAATGCATTCAAAAGGGTATGGCCTTGTAGTTGCTTATTCCTTTGGGCGGAATGCCGATTTAAAATGCTTTAATGAACTTCAACAGCGGTCATAGACGCCATCTGGTAAATTGGGAACCCTCGTTAGTTATTTGAGGGTTTTTTTTTGGTAGGTGCTAAAAGTCCGAGTACAATGTGATGTATTAGTTTATTTTTTTTGGAATTGCCTGGACGCGGGACGTGCCAGTTGCCGTGTACTATGGGATTTCTTGGAGACTAGCTGTGTAGCAATTTCCACGCTAGCTGTTTCAGAGACCATGTGTGAGTGTGTGTGAAGATTGAGTCTTCATGAACCATGGGTAGCACGTAGCTAAGTAACATTTTTCCTGAGTATGTTGTAACATAGTAACAACTTAAAATATCAATATTTTGCATTTGCGTATTATTCACCATACAGTGTTATGGTAAAGTTTTTCACCCATGTTATGTACAGAGCTTGTGCAATGTAAACGTGTAGCGTATGTCGACATAGCGTTAAGACGTCACAAGAGTCTCTAGTATTTCAGAGCGTTAGGTAGTCTGTTACAGCTACTTTTGTTGTAAATATAGTTACAATTTATGATTATAAAGTAAGTATTTTTGTTTCCCGGCTAAAGGCCATTTGATTCTTCCTTATTTAACACTTGTAACTTATTTAATTTCATTAATTAACATTTTAACTTATCTATGGCCGAGTGGCTAGTAGGTATGCTTATTGAGTAACCACAGGTACTCGTAAAATATTGTAAAATACTCTAATAGAGATTTTATGGTAAATTTAGTTTGTTGTGAGAGGTTCTTGCACAGACCTTGCGGAAATTCCTTTTCTGAGGCAATGTCCTGGATGTAGGTCTATGTGGCTGCCAGTTCAGGCTGAACAGTCATTTTTTACAGTGTAGGTCTGACAGTTGCCGTCTTGTGCAAGACCCTGTCAAACAGGGTTTGACTTTTTGCTTTCTTTTATCGATAAACTTTATAAATTTAAACCTTCAGAAATTTCATTGTCAAACCTAGTACTATCACTTTAATATTTCATTTCACTTATTTATCTTTTAACTTTAAGTATCTATTGTCCACCAAAGTAAGAGGAGCTTGCATTTATAAAACCAAGTAACCAAGGGCTTAACAACACCTTAAGAATAAATATTTGTATTGGCCTCTGCGAAAATTTGGCTTTTATTTTAAATAGAGTGACATTGAGGACTTGAGTGAATGAGAGCTTATAATAAGCTAGGGTATACCGATTGTGACATAAGTGTTTTTTTTCCTAGTTTGTTTTTGTCTGAGGCCAAACACTAGAACATTTAAAGGCTTTTAAGTAAAATAAAACTAAGGTGGCGCCTTCAGGATTTGACTATAACTTACTTATAAGAGTGCTAAACCTCTCAAACTAGAAACAAAATAGCGAACCTACCCTGAGTTGAGCTAGCTAAGGGGTGTCTGAAGAACATCCTCCAGGGCGTAATTTGGGTTCTTTATAACACACTTAAATTGTTTGTTGTGGGTTTAATTATTTTTTTTTATAACACTGGCGTACCCAACGGGTTTTTCTAGAGTTTTTGAGTGTGTTTAGCTGTTTTGATACGTTGTGATTCTATCCAGATAAGTAAGTACCCGGACTTGACTTGAAATTTTGCACCGGCATATCAAGGCTTTTGACGTTTGCGTGAGCTGTTGGTAGGTGTGGCAAAATTAGTTGATTATCATTGAATTAGAACAAATTTCTTTTTAAAGTTATTTAAAGATAAGAAATATTTTTCAAGATGTATAAAGTCAATGTTGATAGATTATCTATAGATGAATTAGAATATGAAGTGAAATTAAGGGGGATTAAACCAGTTGGTACAGTTGATTACCTTAGGAAGAGTTTGCGGTCTTTATTACATTTGGAACAAGCAGGGGAGTGAGTTAAGGGTTCAGTAGATTTTGATAATGAGGAAGAGATAGTAGAGTGCGCACGTAAACTTACAGAGTTGAAGGAGTTTATTTCAACATTTTCAGGGACTACTAAGCAGGCTACAAAAATTATAACGAAATTTGCACATTTGACTAGTAGAATTAAAAGAATTTCAGATCAGGAAGTGGAATTTAAGGATAAACGCTCAGGTTTATTAGTTGATATTATTTCTCTACTTACAGAATACGAAACAAAGTCTAGAGTGCTTTCTACAAATACAGGTTTACAGCCGCCTTTAAGTCCAGATTTCGCAGATAATTTAGTAGCTGGTTCGTTAACAAATTCTACAATGGCTGGTGTACAAAATAGTCTTCAACAATCAACAAGTACCTCGAGTAGACAGAGTGTACCAGTTTATAAATGGGGTATAAAATTTTCAGGGAATTCGGGGTTAAGTTTTAACGCATTTGTACAGAGAGTAGAAGAGCTTTGCATTTCAAGGGGAGTAAATAAAACAGAATTATATTTTTCTGCTTCAGATTTGTTTGAGTCACATGCATTGAATTATTATCACTTAATTTGTAAATATGCCACAGATTAGGATTCGTTAATAAAATTAATAAGAGATGAATTTTTACCAGTAAATTTTGGGGATCAGGTATGGAAACAAATTTTGAGTCTTACTCAAGGGTCTGATGAACTAATAGGAATCTTTGTAGCAGCTATGACCCAGTTATTTGACAGAATGCCATCAATAGTATCGGACTGTCTACGTTTAAAAGTTTTACGTGCACATATGTTACCTTTTTATCAGGAACGGTTAAGTTTACATGAGATAGGGACACCTTTTGAATTAATTGAATTATGTAGGAAATTAGAAGAGACTAGATTAAGAGTAGAAGAATTTAGGCCTCCAAAAAAGGGAAATGTCACACTGGAACCTGATTTAGACTATCAACCCATCAAAAGGGAATTTTCAAGGCAAATAGTTAGTGAGACAGTTAGCTCAGATGCAACTGCTCCAAATTCAAATTTTGATAATAATCAACCAAGTAGAGATTTTAATAGACAAAATAATTTTCCAAATAGATATGACCCCGCCTCTAAAGTTACTTTTAGGGATAACCAAGATTTTAGAGAGAGAAATCTTGGAAACGATTCACAGAATAATGGCAATGTAAACCGATCATTTAATAATTCTAGACAAAATAGCTCGCAGAGCAGTCAAAGAACTTCTCATAATCAATCAAGAAATTTCAACTCGCAAAATAATAACAATTTTCAGGGTAATTCTAATAATTTCACAAATACTTCTGGAAATTCTAGAACATTTTCTAATAGTAACAATGTAAATAGTTCAAATGGTCAATTATGTTTTAACTGTAATGAACCAAATCATTTTGCAAAGAATTGTAGGGCTCAAACAAAGAAATGTTTTAATTGTGGTAGAGCAAATGTTACTAAAAGAACTTGTCCTAATTGTAATAAAGGAAATTCGAATCAGGGAAACGATTCAAGGAACCAATCGTAGATCGAGGTTTGGTTTCAGAACAGGATTCGACCAATAATAGTGTTGATTTTAAAGATAAAATTTTGTTAGATTACGTTTTTTCTCATGTAGGTCCTGGGGAGTGTCCTTATTTAATGATAGATATTTTGGGGTTAAATTTTTATGGACTTTTAGATTCAGGGGCAAATAAATGTTTTGTAGGAGGTAAAGGCTGGGATAGATTAAAAACTTTGGGAGTTAGACTGGATACTAATAGAAAAGCAGTTTGTACGATAGCAGATGATAGTAATTGTGATTGTTTAGGCATAGTAACTATTCCAGTGAGAGTTAAGGATGTTGACAAGATGTTAGCTGCTGGTGTCATCAAACCTTTAGTTTCTGCTTGGTCATCTCCAGTTTTGTTAGTTCCTAAGACAGAAGGACAGCGCTTTGTAGTTGATTTTAGAAAACTCAATGGAGTATCCCGAAAAGACGCTTATCCATTACCTTACATTTCAGCAATCTTGGATAAACTTGGAGGTGCTCGTTATCTTAGTTCATTGGATTTACAAAGTGCATATTGGCAGGTAGAATTAGAGGAAGATAGTAAGCAGTATACAGCTTTTACAGTTCCAGGTCGTGGTTTATTTCAGTTTCGAAGGTTGCCTTTTGGTTTACATAATGCTCCAGCAACTTTTCAGAGACTAATTGATACAGTGTTGGGGGCTGATCAGCAACCCTATGTATTTTGTTACCTGGATGATATTATTGTTATTTCTCCCGATTTTGACAAACATTTAGAAATTTTAAAAATTGTTTTTGATCGTTTAACTTTGAATATGGATAAAAGTAAATTTTGTCGTGATGAGTTGAGATATTTAGGTTATGTGGTCAATAGACATGGTATTTCCATGGATCCATTAAAGATTGAAGCAATTACGGATATGCCAACTCCTAAAACAGTAACTGAAATACGCAGAATTATAGGAATGTTGTCTTGGTATCGACGTTTTGTACCTTCTTTTTCAGATTTGATTTTACCTTTTACTCGGTTATTGCGTAAAGGAAGTAAGTTTCTATGGGACGATAGTTGCAATGACGCTTTTCAGAAAATTAGAGATGTCCTGGTTTCTTTACCAATTTTAACATGTCCAAATTTTGAACACGAATTTGTCTTACAGACTGATGCTAGTTCTTTTGGAGTAGGAGCGGTCCTATATCAAGTTTATGATGGTTGAGAACATGTGATTTGTTACATTTCCCGTAGTTTAACTCGCCAAGAAAGACTTTATTTGGCTACTGAAAGAGAGCTTTTAGCAGTTCTTTTTGCAATTGAAAAATTAAGATGTTATTTAGAGGGAGCGAAATTCTCTGTCGTTACTGATCACTACAGTCTTCAGTGGTTGGATAATTTAAAGAATCCTCAGGGCAGATTAGGTCGTTGGGCCTTACGGTTGCAACAATTTGATTATAAGGTGATTCATCGCAAAGGCCGAGATAATGTTGTTGCGGATGCTTTAAGTCGTAGTGTGTCTGAGTCCTGTAATGTTTTGGAGATTTCAAACATTAACATGCAAAATGTTCAGGATAAATGGTATATTGATCTTAACAGCGTATTTTAAAAAATCCACTTAATTTTCCTCGTTGGAGAGTGACTGATGATAAGATTTATAAATATGTTCAGCTAGATTTTCCAGACTTGCGTAAAGCTGCAGATTTTTGGAAATTAGTAGTCTCTAAGGAAAAGAGACGGGAGATAATTGAGTCTTGCCACAGTTCGACAATTGAAGGTCATTTAGGTGTACATAAGACATATTGGAAAATCAGTCGTTTATATTATTGGCCATGTATGAGAGCGAATATTGCTAAATTTATAAAACATTGTGTTGTATGTCAGAGAGTAAAACCGGAAAAGAAGTTACCAGCGGGCAAAATGAGGGATAATTTAATTCCAGATAGTTGTTGGCAGGTTATCAGTATGGATTTGTTTGGACCATTACCTAAAAGTAAACGTGGAAATATGTATATTTTTGTAGTAACCGATGTTTTTAGTAAATTCAATTATTTTTTTCCAATTAGGAGAGCTGACGCAAAAACAATAGTAAATTTGTTAGAGGAAAGGATATTTTTGATTCATGGTATTCCAAAAGTAATTCGTACAGATAATGGGGTACAGTTTAAAAGTAAAGAATGTCAGGGATTAGCCCAAAAATATGGAGTGAGGATTATGTATAATCCAAATTATCATCCATCGCCAAATGTTACTGAGAGAGTGAATAGGGTGTTAAAAACAGTGCTATCAGCGTTTATTTTTGATAATCAGAGAATTTGGGATGAGAATTTAGCTGCGCTAGCTTGTGCGGTAAATACTGCTGTTCAAGAAGTGACAGGACGCACACCATATTTTATTAATTTAGGTAAAGATATGATACTTCACGGTAGTGAATATAATAGGACAGGAGATATTGAGGATTCAATTGATGATGAATCAGTTCAACATAATAGTTTGGTTAAAAGAGTAGAAGCTTTAGCCAAATTAAGGGAATTTGTTAATAAAAAATTACAACAAGCTCACGTAAGGTCAAAAGACCAGTATAATCTTAGGCGTTGCGATGTTCATTTTCTGGTAGAAGATTTAGTCTGGAAGAGACGATTTGCATTATCTGACGCTGGGAACTATTTTTTGTCTAAACTTGCTGGAAAATTTGAAGGACCTTTTAAGATAATCAAAAAGATTGGATATTGTATATATGAATTAGAGGATATGAATGGGAAGTCCAAGGGAAATTGGCATGTACAAGATTTAAAACCTTATTATGGTCCAGATGACAACTAATTTGAATAGATAATTACAGGGTTAACGTGTGCTTTTATATAAAAAAATTATTGGCCTTTGGGAAAGGGGGTGACTGTTACAGTTTGAAAATTGCATTTTATGAGTTTGATTATCTCGGTTAAGTTTTCGGTTTTAGATTGTTAAAATACATATGTAGACTCTCACTTTAAACATTAATTGTTAATTAAGTTACCTGTAATAGCCCAAAATTTTCATTATGATTAGTTTCAAACCTTTGTTGTTGTTGTTTATATTTCAGGAATGTTTTGTATCTTGTACGACATAGCTAAATGGATTGATTTCCTCTGTTCATCGTTTAATACTACTTGCAGATAGGTTTGATTTCAAATCTTTCTTTTAGTTAATTGGTAATTGGTAATTTATAACTATTTAAGCTAGTATAAAAGTTGTAGGTTAATCGTCTCGAATGTTGTAAATCAGCTGTGTTTTAAGAAAATCGATAAGAGGTCAGTGTCAGACTGACAGTTTCTGTGTGTTTTCACAGCGACTTCTGGTTAATTTTTGCTTGGTCGCGTGGGTCGACTTCGGTCGCCATGAGTTTTCTGTGTTGTTGAAAGAGCTTAGTTTACATAGATAGGGTAACTAATTTTTGATTGTTTTATTTTGGTAACTATGTACGTTGGAGAAAAATAAGAATCGTCCCTTTCGACCATGGACACTGGAAGTTAGAGCACGTTTGTGGAAGTAGCTCCCCAAGTTTAGTATTTTTGGGCCATGCAGGCTAATGTAATGCCGATATAGCATCCACAAATGCATTCAAAAGGGTATGGCCTTGTAGTTGCTTATTCCTTTGGGCGGAATTCCGATTTAAAATGCTTTAATGAACTTCAACAGCGGTCATAGACGCCATCTGGTAAATTGGGAACCCTCGTTAGTTATTTGAGGGTTTTTTTTTGGTAGGGGCTGAAAGTCCGAGTACAATGTGATGTATTAGTTTATTTTTTTTGGAATTGCCTGGACGCGGGACGTGCCAGTTGCCGTGTACTATGAGATTTCTTGGAGACTAGCTGTGTAGCAGTTTCCACGCTAGCTGTTTCAGAGACCATGTGTGAGTGTGTGTGAAGATTGAGTCTTCATGAACCATGGGTAGCACGTAAGGTTTTAGCTAAGTACCATTTTTCCTGAGTATGTTGTAACATAGTAACAACTTAAAATATCAATATTTTGCATTTGCGTATTATTCACCATACAGTGTTTTGGTAAAGTTTTTCACCCATGTTATGTACAGAGCTTGTGCACTATAAACGTGTAGCGTATGTCGACATAGCGTTAAGACGTCACAAGAGTCTCTAGTATTTCAGAGCGTTAGGTAGTCTGTTACAGCTACTTTTGTTGTAAATATAGTTACAATTTATGATTATAAAGTAAGTATTTTTGTTTTCCGGCTAAAGGCCATTTGATTCTTCCTTATTTAACACTTGTAACTTATTTAATTTCATTAATTAACATTTTAACTTATCTATGGCCGAGTGGCTAGTAGGTATGCTTATTGAGTAACCACAGGTACTCGTAAGATATTGTAAAATACTCTAATAGAGATTTTATGGTAAATTTAGTTAGTTGTGAGAGGTTCTTGCACAGACCTTGCGGAAATTCCTTTTCTGAGGCAATGTCCTGGATGTAGGTCTATGTGGCTGCCAGATCAGGCTGAACAGTCATTTTTTACAGTGTAGGTCTGACAGTTGCCGTCTTGTGCAAGACCCTGTCAAACAGGGTTTGACTTTTTGCTTTCTTTTATCGATAAACTTTATAAATTTAAACCTTCAGAAATTTCATTGTCAAACCTAGTACTATCACTTTAATATTTCATTTCACTTATTTATCTTTTAACTTTAAGTAAATATTGTCCACCAAAGTAAGAGGAGCTTGCATTTATAAAACCAAGTAACCAAGGGCTTAACAACACCTTAAGAATAAATATTTGTATTGGCCTCTGCGAAAATTTGGCTTTTATTTTAAATAGAGTGACATTGAGGACTTGAGTGAATGAGAGCTTATAATAAGCTAGGGTATACCGATTGTGACATAAGTGCTTTTTTTCCTAGTTTGTTTTTATCTGAGGCCAAACACTAGAACATTTAAAGGCTTTTAAGTAAAATAAAACTAAGGTGGCGCCTTCAGGATTTGACTATAACTTACTTATAAGAGTGCTAAACCTCTCAAACTAGATACAAAATAGCGAACCTACCCTGAGTTGAGCTAGCTAAGGGGTGTCTGAAGGACATCCTCCAGGGCGTAATTTGGATTCTTTATAACACACTTAAATTGTTTGTTGTGAGTTTAATTATTTTTTTTTTATAACAATTCACTACAAAATTAAGAAAAATCGGCGGTTCTGAATTCAGTGTACTTTGATGGGAGGAAGGATCGGACTTTAAAGAAGAGAAAAGTTAACGGTAGGGTTCATAAAAGAAGTATTGTTGATGAATATTTAGTCCTCATTGAAACGCCTCTTTCTAAATATTTAGGGCACGCCGTTTCTGATTCAAGCAATGCAGTAAAATGTGCAAAAAGTATTTTAGATTATTTGGTAGATAAATCTGATTTTTTGGAGCTTCTGACTTCAGGATGTGATGGCACCCCTACCAGTACGGGTGCAAAAGGTGGAATAATTCGTAAAATCGAGTCGAAACTAGGACGATCACTTCACTGGTTTGCGTACCAGTTTCACGGAAGCAAACTTCCTATGCGGTACTTGTTTCAAAATTTAGATGGACAAACCAAAGGCCCAAACAGTTTTACTAAACCAATTAACTGTCTATTATAGATATGTGAAACCTTTCCCCTAACTAAGTACAACTAATTTGAAATAGAACCCTATTTAGATTTTAAAGATCTGAGTATTGACCAAATATACTTGCCATGCAGTCAACAGCATATGCCCAACTGGTTTAGCCAGTAGATCTCCTGGAAAGCTAAATAACGCTCGCTGGTTAACAATATTTGTAAACCGTATATTATGTCGAACCTGAAAATCCTTCACATAATTTAGTTCTTAACGCAATATGTTGTGAAAGTTTACACATCAGTTTGGTTCAATATAAAGAAATACCATTTATGCTCTGATGGTGCACAAAATCTAAGGGGTGACACTTAAAAAACAAAATCGATGAAGACAATTTAGAGACCCCTGTATTTCCAAAACGGTTGAAAATAAATATCATCAACTATATATTTTGGAAATCGGATCGCGAAATGAAATTCACTCATGTGGTTATTGATGAGGGTTGCGATTTAAAAAAATTAAAAATGGCGTCGTGTCAGTCACTTTTTGACATCTGTCGTAATTGATTATAGCGTAAGTAGCGTGGCCACGGGAAATTATCTTACTGCGAAATAAATTGGGGTTTTCAGCTTAAATGGTCTATTTATTAAACGGATGAGACACTGAAAAGACAAAAGCAATGAAGGTAATTTAGGAATCCCCGTATTTCCAAAACGGCTGAAAATAAATATCAACAACTATATGTTTTCAAAATCGGATCGCGAAATACAATTTACTCGTGTGTTTATTGATGAGGGTTGCCATTTTTGTGAACCTATAATATATTTTGACATTAAATTTGGCTTCCCTGTGGAAAAATATTAAGAAATGTTTGATTTGTTTTTTATTATAATCATCAGGAAAATCGCTAATCGGGTGAGACACTTAAAAAAATATTCCTGTATAGTTCACCATAGACCAGCCAACTCAAACAAATACTACCAATTTATATGGAACAGCTTTATGTATTTGTTCAACTTACACTTTAAATATAATCATCTGTACAAAAGTCAACCAATGAACAATATCATTTATTTTGGAAACAAATTAACTGATATAACTGAAGAAACCTATGCCCTTTATTAGTTAATGATTTATTATTTGAGGTATAAGGTTATATAATTTTGGACCATAGTACGATATAAAATGTTGCATCATGGTGGTTCCAATTTTATAAAAGTATACTTATTCATTTATATTGCCTCTGCATCTGGTCGTGTGGGATTTTAAATTTTTTAAAATTTTGATATGACTGAAAGAAATTACATGTCGTAACAATAAACACTCAAACTTGTAATCAAAGTTCTATGAAATAAAGTTGATTGGTAAAGAAAAGTTTTGGTTTCTTAAGACTAATTTTTAAAACACAATTTTGGACCACTCGCAGTTGTTCCAGATTACTGTTATATATTCTTCCTCAGACAAGAATAACATAATAATTATTATCTTAGTAGAGGTTCGGCAACTACCATTATTTTAAGTAGGTATTTATAAAAATAACTCACTAAATTTGTTCTTATTTCTTTAATATAATTGTTTACTAATTTTTTAATTTAATAAGATTCTTTGTTAAAATAAATATGCAAATTAAATTGGTCCATAAAAAAACCTAAATTTTATGGATTTATAAATTATCTGCCTATCTATGACTCAACAACAAAATATTTCCATTAAGTACCGTATAACCATTAGTTAGGGTTTTATTTTAAAATTATCTAATCTAACTTCTTTACAAAACAAGGTGTTGTTTTTTATCGGTACAATTAACAAAAACAGATAGTAGGAAACAAGAAAGCTTGACTCTAAATTAAAAGATAACAATAATTGGGCCACCTTAGATTCTCAGTAGACCTGGTTAAAAGTTTTGGGGTATTTTTATTGAATCTTTATTCTTTACTGTAAATGTCAGAGGAACGCACCAAACTGCAGAGTCAAGAGTCAAGTGTAAGAGAACGGAGATGATCCCATCACTCGTAGGATTATTTACTTCTCGTGTTCGTTCCCTGCAAAAAACAGAAGGAGAAGCTCTCTCATTAGTAGGTAATATGAATAATCTCGTAGTGTATTGAAGAATACTATTCCAAGCGTTGCATAGGAATTCCGCCTACATTTGTTCTGAGAGCAGTGTTCCCCAGTTTCGAGAATTATGAGCCAGGAGTATATTATAACCGTGAAAAAAATATAACCAAACTCATATTACGTTCTAATCCGATTTTCTTTCGATTTTCTATTAGCTATACTGTAACTGATATTAAACATAAACATACGAAGCAATCAGAAAAGCCACAGGCACCCTTTGTAGACGAAACAGAATGTTTAAGGGTCAGTGGCGATATTTTTGAACATTCATAACAGACCGCTATTATTAAAAAAATATTAATGTATCTATAAAGTTTTATTAATTATCTCGTCTTAGGTATGGTATTGCATTCTGGGGCGCGTCTACCAAGTGCTTGCCGAGTCTGATAATCGTGTTGCAAAAGAAGGCGGTTCGCTTCATCGCAAATGTTCATCAAAGGGAATCTTGCAGACCGCACTTTCGGGCTCTTCAAATTTTAACTATGACATCCTTGTTCATCCTTGAAATTACAACATTAATTTTTAAAAATTACCATAACGCTCGTGGTGAATCGGAGCGCACGACCCGTCAGACCTTGCATGTACCCCTGCCTATACCAAAATCTGAGTTAATAAGAAGATCAATATTTTATGAGGGCAAAAATGTTTTTAATATTTTGCCCGACAGGATAAAACTGTTAGGATCTTTAAAGTTGTCCAAGAAAACCTTAAAAAAATCCTCTTGGATAAGGCTTACTATGATATGCGTGAATTTTATGACTACCCACCACTGTAACTTTTGTATTGTCTCACTTTTGTGGGCTATTGGCACTTAATTTTTTATATACTGACAACACACCTACTGTTTTTACTTAATTATTGTACTTCAGTTTATTGTTGTTTTAGTCTGTAGTGTAATTTACATCATATTGTGATCTATGTCTTATATTAGAATAGCATGCTTTGTCACCGAAATTCCAGTTTCATGACAATAAAGTATTTTTTGATTTGATTTGATTTGAATTATAATAATATAATTAATTATTAATCTCATGGAATTTAATAGGAATATGAAAAATTTTCGATAATTGTCTCGTTGCTATAGGTCACGTTAACAAAAAGGAGACCACTAATTGGCTAAGTATAAATGTATAAAATTTTCATTATAATATCTGACCCTCTTACCTTTTTTATTTTTCATGATAGGTAAAACTACAAAATATTAGCCTGTAGGATATTTGAAATAATTGTAGGATCAGTGCCCACAAAATTCCCTTAGTCACTTCATATACAGGATATCGCATAAAGTTATATTTTCTAAAATCCAATAGACAATTTTTGGATTTTAGTGAAATTATAATCGTATTTTATGTAACATACGTTATACCTTAACCCAATGGTTTTTTTTTACCTGGATAGACGCGATGTTCCGTGGTTCGACGCAATAAAATACTTCGGTATTACCCTCGACAAAACCCTCCATTGAGGCCCCCACATCCAAAACATCACCAGGCTATTCTACAGCGAACTATAACCCCTGCTTAATCGATGCAGCACCCTCATTCACAAAAAAAAACTCCACCTCGTCCAATCAATCATCCGCCCCACACTCACATACGGATCGGCAGCCTGTGGTTACGCAGTCCCGCGCAGTCTTAAACCGTCTCCAAAATCGTTACATACGAACGGCATAAATCACGCCCCCCTAGCCCAATACCTCCAAGACAGAGGTACCAAGATTCTCACCGCCACCCCAATCCTCTCAGCAGACAAGCCTCCAATTATGACATTGGTGCCCCGCACCGACACAAACGTTACCGACATCGGCTCCTCTAGGTGAAGCTACACTCACTCCAAGGCTCCCCCCCGACCCATCACCCCAAAACCTACTAACCCCATTTTTTCAGATCCCATGTGAACAGCGGAGCGTAACTGTTAATGGTGAGACCCCGCGGAAAGGACCGCCAGCCTAGGGGGAGTAAGCGGAGATCCGAGCTCAAGATAGCTCTAGCCACCGATAACTCATTCAAGAACCACGGTGCGCCCAACGGTTTTCAAATTATTCACATCTAAAGGGGAATATATTTTCACTAATTTGATATGCACCTTGTAAAACTTAACTGCCCTTTACCGACATTATATATTAAATGCCAGCAATTCACTCTCTTTAGTATAGTGTATAAGTATAATATTATTATTCGAAAAGAGAACAAAAAGTATTTTAGTGTCAGCAGAAAAACTTTAAAATAATTTGATAAAATATTTACATTTGCGCAAATTTTAGATTTAAAACAGGCAACCACGATTTAATATCAATCACTGACATTTTGATGGCTGACAATTGGCATTTTAAAATACCTTGCCCCAAAAACCTTTAGCTGTTTTGTTTTACACGCTTTCTAATGCGGCCCACACACAAGCTACTTTTCCGGCGTTTTGGCAGCTGGCGTTACCGCCTATTGGAAAATTCGAAGTATGTATTTTTGCTTTTATTAACTTATTTAAGCAAAAATATGTTTATGGATGATAAAAAGCAAGGAATATTCTAACAAAATTATTAAGAAAAAAGCGGATGACGAATTCTTTAATTTATATAAAGTATACAAAGACGAATGTGATATTGATTTCATAAAAAGAAAAATAAAAACTCTCCGTGATTCATTCAGAAAAGAATGTAAAATGGTCCGAGCTACAGAAAAGTCGAGCGCAAGTGCCGATCACATATATATACCAAATTTGTGGTACTACAAATTACTTCTATATTTGAATGATCAAGTAGTTCCAAGAATGGGTCTAGAAAATAATGAGACGCGAGCTGAGGTAAGTTATATATTTTTAATAAAAAAAAAATGCAGGCGACGGAAATAAAGAATTATATCATGTCCTCTTCTCATGGCACTTTTTCCTTTGTAGCAGAGGATGTCTCGTATTTTTTACTTGATATTTTAGCTAAATCAGAAGAATTTCTAGATTTGGGAACTTGACGGCTATCCAAAGCTTTAGGATTTTGGCGCCAATGTCCTAAAACAATTATTCTGCTTTCAAAGATCCTCTGCATCCAAACTTTCCAGAGGTGCATAACATGCTCTATTATTTCTTGGTAGAAAGTTGTGCAAAATACATGACGTCAATATTATATAGTCAATCTTGTCCACACTTTATTTCTCTATGAAA
Organism: Polydrusus tereticollis; assembly: GCA_963920685.1. Lineage (NCBI taxonomy): Eukaryota > Metazoa > Arthropoda > Insecta > Coleoptera > Curculionidae > Polydrusus > Polydrusus tereticollis. The sequence continues at coordinate 139,585,975 of OY987327.1, forward strand.
TATTCTAAACCTAGAAGCTAATATTCCGCAAGCATTCTCGAACACTCGCCAGGCACGAGAAAGTCTGTAATTAAAAATGTGTTCATCATGTGCTAAATTTCTATGCGAGTATGGTTTTAAAAATGTTGGCAAGTGCGAAATTGCATCATCGCCTAAAAATACAAATGGTGAATTCTCCTTCGCATGGTTCTATGGCGGTAGATTTAATTGGTTGGAGAGCATTTTTTCAAAAAAATTTGCATACTCAATAACACCCCTATCAGACACTCTTCCACTGGTTCCCGTAAGTACGTAGAGGAATTACTAATTTGTGATAATTACAGCCATAAGAACGACAGTGAAGAACTGTTTGCAATTATGGTAATAAGAACCTTTATTTTCTGGCTTGGCTATTCTTACGTTATTCTCATTAACCTCTCCTCCGCAGTTTGGAAAGTTCCACAAATTATCAAATGCTGAAGCAACATTTTGCATTTTTTACAGGTGTTTGGTAACTCAAAGGAAAAATTATGTTAGCATCATTATTGTTTGTCAAAGTTAAAATTTTGATGATAAGATATCAAATGAATATAAATTATATCGAAAGACATTGTATAAAACAATATTTATTAACATTGTGGTGGAAAATGCACATGAATTTGAAGACTATTTATTATTTTCAGACCTCCAGTGATGCGTATGACAACTATCATACAGAAAATGGAGAATGTCAGACAGAAGCTGAAAAAAAAACCCAATCGAGGATCAAACCGTCGGCGTCGAAGGGATATGAACCTCACAATATGAAATGACCAGTGAAAAAACACGAGGAAAGCGATAACTAAATAAACGAGCACCAGCTGCAACTAAGAAAAACTCGCTAGAGAAAGCATATGAATTGATCGGGAGAGAAGGCGACGAATACGATATAATTGTTTAATCCGTTGCCATAAAGTTACGAAAAATGAATGAAAGGCAAACATTGTTTTGTGAAAAGGTGATTAACGAAACCATGTACAACGGACTGATGAAGCAACTGAACGAACAATCACATGTTGTAAATCCGCTAAATGAACCTCCTAGCTTATCAAAAAGTACCGCTCATGATTATAACAGCACTCAGACCAGCAATCAAGATAACTATTATAACCCTCAGAAGAACAACAATAATTATTCCGTTGCTGATGCTGCAGCTTCGCCAACACTTATACAGTTGGAACTGTAGTAAGAAGAACCTTAGGAAATTAGGCTTTTATTGACTTTTTAAAACTGACAATAACTACAACAATTATTTACTAACAAATGATTCTAATAATAAGCAGGTATAAATATTATTACATTCTTCTTTCCTTGTAATTTAAGTTTAAACAAAATATTCTAGATATTTTGGTCGTTTTCGGTCACGCAGCGGACGATCATCTTGTCGATCACCTTCGGGAGGTAATGAAGATTTATTTTTGAATATTTCTATTTCAGTTTTATTGAGGGAGTGGTTGTCTTGGAACTGTTGTTGATTATTGCTCATTGGAATAATTTCAGGTTGTTGTGGACTTAAGACAGTATTTTCCAAATTAATTTCATCAGCTGGTCTTTCTTCATTATTTGTATTATTTAATGAAACATCGCCACGTGGTGCTAGATGTCGGACAGATACCGTTGTTTCATTTTCATTAGGTAGTCTAATGTGTGCATATTCTGAATTCGAATCTAACAGCTCAACTTATTCTACTAGAGGTCTATATTTATTTTGACATTTAAATTTCTTTAAAAATTCTGGGCCAGGAGTGGAAAGCCATGAAGGGGTGGAGGATCCATTTGCTGATCTTCTAGTATAATTAAATATACGCTCATGTGGTGTACATTTCGTGGCGGTACACAAAAATGATCTAATGGAATGTAGAGCATCTTGCAATACCAATTCCCACTGATTTATAACCATATTTTGTGACGTTAGGGCTAATTGAATGGTTTTCCATATAATGCCATTGTATCTTTTACATTGTCCATTGCCTTGTGGATTATAAGCTGTAGTTCTACTTCTTGTCGCACCATGTGAGTCTAAAAAAGTCTTTACTTCGAACGATAAGATGGAGCGCCTCGATCAGAATGTATATATATGATGGAGTTCCAAAAATTGAAAAAATTTGACGCAGACATTTAATGACACTAGCAGAGGACAGGTCTGAGCAGGGAAACGCGAAAGAAAATCTTGAATACTCACGAATTATTGTTAAAATGTAACGATTGTTGGAAGACGTCGGAAGAGGTCCTTTGAAATCAATGTTTAGTATTTCGAAAGGCAAAGTTGCTTCTATTAGTGTACTTGATATTTATGACATCTAGGTTTTAATTCGGCACAAACTGGATGCCTAGGGGTTACTCTTCGAATATCTTCTACTGAAAATGGCATATTTTTGCATAGCACCCAATGATAGAGACGAGTTATTCCTGGATGACATAATAAATTATGTAAATTATACAAAGTATTATCAACTTCAGTTGCAGAACATACCCGTGAAACTGCATCTGCAACAGTATTTTGCGATCCCGGTCTATAAATAATATCATATTTATAACTGGATAATTCAGGACGCTATCTCATAATCTTATCATTTTTTATTTTTCCAGAGTTTTTATTATCAAACATAAAGGTGACTGACCTTTGATCTGTTATTATTTGGAAATGGCGACCAATCAAAAAATGCCTCCATTTTCTAAGAGCTTCTACTATAGCGTAAGCTTCCTTTTCTACTGAAGAGTGTTTTTGTTCGGATTTTGACAAATTTCTAGAAAAAATGCTACTGGTTGTCCAAGTTGCGAGAGTTGAGCAGCGATAGCAAAGTCTGAGGCATCTGTCTCTACTGTGAACATAACATTTTCATCAATTGATGTCACAACAGCATTTTGAATATCTTGCTGTAATGTTTTAAAAGCAAAATTTTCATTTTCATCAATTGGAATTTTTTTACAGTGGACCAAAGTTTGAATCTTTTTTGAAAATTTTAGAACCCATTTGGAGTAATGTGCAAACATACCCATTATACGTTTTAAAGAAGTTAAATCAACAGGAGTGGGAGATCTAACAATAGTCGAAGCCTTTCTGGATCTGGTTTGATGGTTTTCTTGGTGATATTGTATCCCAGTAGATGTATTGAGTTAGATGAAAATGTGCATTTTTCTTTATTTAGTGTTAGGTTACATTTTGTAGCAGCATTTAAGAATTGTTTTAAATTATGATCATGATGGACGTTATTAACTCCGCAAACTGTAACATCGTCTAGATAGGCATATGTATCTTAAAGACCTTCCTGTTTGATTATTTTATCTATTGTTCTTTGACAACAAGCTACTCCATTAGTGACACCAAATGGAATTCTGCGAAATTGATATTGACCTCCACAGGCTTCAAAAGCTGTATATATCTTTTCGTTTTTATTGATTGGGATCTAATGATAAGCACTACGTAAATCTATTGTACTAAAAACTTCATATTGTGCCACTTTATTTACTATATCTTCTATTTTAGGCAAAGGATATGCATCGAGTTGTGTGAATCTATTAATTACCTGAGAGTAATCAATTACCATACGTTTTTTATGATTTTCATTTGTTGTAATTAAGACTTGCGCTCTCCATGGAGAATCGCTAGGTTCAATCACGTTTTCGCTTAAAAGTCTTTGGGTTTCTTCTTTGATAAACTTTAACTCTTCCAGAGAAAATTTGCGTGATTTAATCGCAATAGGTTTACAATCACTAGAAAGGTTTGAAAACAGTAGAGTAGGTTCAACATTAGCTATTGCATTGAGAACATATTGACAAAGAGGATCTTTTGCCACCGAAAATCATTTCAATCAGCTCATAAATTTTCCATCGCCATAAGTTTTCCGTGTTTGTAAACATGTTCCAGAATTTGAAGAGTAGCAGTACAATATCCTAATATAGAAAGCTTTCGGTCTTTTATCACTTTACTGGAAATATAACTGTCGGAGCTTCCTGTGTCAATTAATGCATCTGTCATTATTCCATCAACTTCAACTTAAAGTATTGCTTTTGACAAACATCCAGGTAATGCAGCAGATATTGTTGCAAGAATGGCAGCTGATGTCTTTATTGAGTTGTCACGCGATTTGCATACCTTTGAAAAATTACCTTTCTTTTTGCATAAATGGCAAATTGAGTTTTTTGCTGAGCATTTATGACGGGGATGGCGATCATATCCACAAAAATAACATTTTGAGGTAATGGCTGAACTTGTTAAAAAATCTGGATCATCACGAATGGGTTGAACATCAGTATATTTTGAAACAGCTTGGTTGATGGCACTAAATGATGAAGAATATGATTTAAAGTGATGTTGAGCCATCTCTAAGGATCTTGCTTTATTAAAGGCTTCATCTAAATACATATGCGAGATGTTACACGTGGCGACATCTCGTAGCAATCGAGCTATCCACCCAACCAGACCAGCGAGGTCTTAGAGAAGACCAAACGCTGGAATAGATCCCGCATAAGCAGGTATCTAAACTTAGAGTATTATTTTCAAGAAGACGTTGGCGAATTAGAGGTGAGGTTAGTTCAATAATAAATGAATCCCATATAAAATCATCTCGATTTTGATCAACTGAAACAGACTTGAAATTGCATTCTTTGCTCATTTGTTGAAGAACTTGCAAATATTGATCTATAGATTCACTACTTTCCTGTCGTCTTGATGATAGGGAATGTCTAGCAAAGATTTCGTTCTTAGGTTTGACCTAGAGGCTTTCTAATATTTTAATAGCATCTTTATAAGTACTGCATTCACTTATGTATTCGTAAACAGCCAGACAAAGGCAATTTACCACAAGATTTAACTGTTCCTTATCTTCTTTAGCCTTAGCAACTTCTAGAAAATTGATTAACGATCTATACCAATGTTTCCAATGTTGAGTAGCATTATTTATATTAGGTTTGACTTCTAGCTTTTCTGAACGTAATAGTTTATCCATTTAAAAAAACAGTCAATAAAATTGTAGTAAGAAGAACCTTAGGAAATTAGGCTTTTATTGACTTTTTAAGTTTTGTTTCTGATGTTTTACGAATTCTTGTTTTTTTTAGTACTCGTTTGTTTTAACAAACAATACAAAAAAGATTTACATACCTACATAAATTCTTTCTTTAGTGACTCAAATATTTCTTTGCAAGTTTCTGGAATAATATATCCATATCCAAGTGCCTGTGGTGAAATCATTGCAGAAAACTTTAGGTCCTCCAATGACCAGTTGGCAAAAATCGTAGGATAACAATAAGTTTCTCTTCTACGCCAATAGCTTTTCTCATATGGCTGTCCAGTTTCTTTTAGTAGTGTTGTTACTTTATCGGATAATAATTTGAAAGTATCCTCATCCATTCGTAGAAAATTTCTATAGTCATCCGAATGTAGTTTTAGTTCATTTAAGAGATTCATATGCGAAAATTGATATTTTTTCAGCAACCACTCTTTCACCCATGTACGACGCTTTTTGAACTTTCTATTTTCATTATAATAATTAATGCACTTGCTAATTTTTTCTGCTTGAGCGAAATTTTCAAAAAGTTATTTCTTCAGTGAATCGCGAACTACTAGGATACTTGTATGTGGTGAAACTGTATATAAGGGATATATAAGAAAAGAAGCCTTGCCCGCCTCTCGATCTTAGCTCAGTCAAGTGGTTAAAGAGCCATTTACTCCCCAGTATTAGCCTTAATGAAATGAAACGATTTTGAAGAATTGCGTTATAATTAAAGGAGGAAATTGATGAACAGGTAGTTAAGTCATTCCTAGTACACCAGTTCTTCAACATGTTTTAGTGTCTAGGATAGACGTCATTTCTTTTTTCAATTGAAGAAGCGAAACGAACTGAAAGTACACATTAGCTAATATTTTTGTTCATAAGTAATAATTGGCATTTGCATAACAACGGAGTCGCACTTCAACCTTCGAAGTGTGCAGTCGCTGATAGTGACAGTAAATCGCTCCTGTCAGTATTTCGATTTTCAAGAAATTTGTCAAAAAATAATTTTCATCTGTCAAAGTCAAAAAATAATAAACTTGTATTAAATTTCCATACAAATGGAAGCGAAAGGCGGGGGGGATGCCCCCCGGCCAGAGGACGTGTCAATACCCATGTCGGATGATGAAATTATGCCGCAGACGACTTTATCAGTAGAGCAGAGAATTGAAGCTTGCGAGAAGAGGATGGAAGCGAAATGGAAGAAATTACTGGACGAAAACAACGTTAAATGGATAAATAAAATGAGGCAGATGCAGGAGGATAGTTTCACGGGAGCAACGGAGGTAAGAGACTTAAATAAAACGATAGGGGAGTTGAAACACGAATTAAGTAGGTATGGCACTAATCCAGACACAGACGAGCTAAACATTAATGTAAATTCACAAATAGACGCTATATTTAACAAACAATAAACAAAACCAATATTAAATGATACTGAAAAGGCCTCTGCTAGCAAACTTAATAATAAACAACTCGTCATAAATGCGATAGTCATAGACAAGGCCGAATCAGGCATGGAATGCGATTCAGAGGTTGATTCGGACAGTAGCGAGCAGTGGTCTAGTCAGGTATCTAGAAAGACAAGAAAGAGACAAACTGTTAACCCGGATAACGCTATTACAAATAGCAAGAAAGTAGCCGGTAGTTCTGCTTGGCCTAATTTACCAAAATCGAGCAACAAAGCCTTACAAAATCACTTTACACAGAAAACGTCACAATCTGTCAATACCCAAGCAGAGCTGCCAGCGCGAGCAACAAACACGCTTAAACACGTCAAACCAGTCGTCAATGATGTACTGGAGACCAGCCCTCCCAAGTTGAGGGTTTCTCCAATTGTCATTAGAGATAAAAGCAAATACAATGATATTTCGGGATATTTGCGATCAGTCAAAATTTACTACGGTCGCGCTGTCACTGTGCCAGAGGGTGTAAAAATACATCAACCCACGCCGGTGGATTACCACAAAATTATTAAACACTTAACATTGAAAAATCTCTATCATTACTCGTTCAGATTTCAGGACGAAAAAGAGTTACATGTTGTACTCAGAGGCTTCCTGGAAACCTAGACAGAAGATAAAATAAAGGATGACCTAAAAGAATTAGGTTTCAATCCCACAAGGGTAATACGCTGGCACAGTCGCAGCGGCGCTCCACTGCCTCTGGTGTTGGTTTTCTTACCGAGATCGGAAAAATCAATTTATGAACTAAGGTTTTTAGACCAAATGTGTGTTTAAATCGAATCGCAACGTGCGCGCGCTACCATTTCCCAGTGCCATCGCTGTCAGCTGTATGGACACTCTCAATTTCGATGCACAGCTACCATTAAGTGCCTAAAGTGTACATTGAGTAATTTTTCTTACGAGTGTCCAAAGCCTCGCAAAGAAAAGGCCAAATGCGCAAACTGTGACGGTGGACACCCTGCTAATTACATGGGCTGTCCTCGTCACCCGAACAATTTGCGCAAAAATGCGCCAACTAACAACAGCAGCGCGCCAAGGCGGAACAATACTTTTAAATGGGTACAGCAAGACAACAGTAAACTGGCTAATGATGGCAGTGGGAATAGAGCAGACCTCCCCTCACAGGGATCGAAAGCAATGCCAAACGCACTGGAATCAGCGTTACAAACCACAATGCAAAGCTTCCTTGCACAGTTTTCGAAAATAATGGAGACTCAATTGAAAAATATCGTGAATACTTTTCAGAAAACCGCTGGTTAAATGGCGGCGCAACCGGAGACGGCATATTTGAAAATCGCAACTTTTAACGTCAACAGTATAAAGCAACGGAGACTCGAACCTATAGATTTTGTTGAGAGAAACGAGATAGATGTGTTTCTTATCCAGGAGACTTGGCTAAAGGGAGAAAGGTTTTCGTTTCCGAATTATTCGGTGTTTCGAAACGATCGCCTAAATAGACGCGGGGGCGGAAACATGATTCTGGTCAAGAAACACATTTATGCTTAAGTTGTGCCAGGACCTGGCAATTGCGCCCACATCGAAGGGACATTCATTTCAATAAAATTTAAAAATAACCAACGCGTTCACCTGGGATCGGTTTACTGTAGCCCGTCGGTAGGTTTCACAGGCAATTGTTTGCAAAAGATTTTTAATAATAATAATATAACGATTATAGGGGGCGACCTCAATGCCAAACATACGGTTTGGGGTTGTAGGTATACTAATCCAAGAGGCCGCACCTTATACAATTTTTCAGACCATCTAAATTACCATATTCTACCGCCGGAGGACCCCACTCACTGCTTTTCGCGTGGTCTTCCGGATATCTTGGACATTTTTGTAATAAAGAACGCACTGCAGATGTCACAGCCAGCGGTCGTTTGTGATCTAAGTTCTGACCATATACCGGTGATAGTCGAAGTGGGTAATCCGTTTGAGAGAGGCCGAGGTTTTGTTACTCACACCTCAACAAACTGGTTAAGATATAACAACATTATGAATAATATTGAGCAGCTGCAACCATTGCGTGGCTCAATAGATATAGATAATGCCGTGAACAAGATTACAAACCAGATAAACGAGGCGTTGGTACAATCATCTGTTACAAAAGTGTCCGGATATTCAAAATACGGGGCTTAAACAGACGATATTAGAAATCGCATTAGATTTAAAAATAGATTGAAAAATAGGGCGTATCGAACTGGAGATCCTCGCATCAAGGCGGAAGCCAACAGAGAGGCAAATTTAATCAAGCAAATGCTGGTAGAAAGGCAGTCGAATCTGTGGGACGACAGAATCGAAAGTTTATCTATAGAAGACAATTCTGTCTACAAAATGACAAGAACTTTGATTAGAGGCGCACGCGCTTCCATGTCATACCTGAAGAACCAGGACACAGGCGATGTTCTGATTGATGCTATGGATAAAGCTGAATTGCTCGCAGACAACCTCTTCGAGCAATTCAGCGAAAATCCAACCAACGATGCGACACGTGATGAGAGGATCTTCAGAACAATACAAATTTTTAGAACGATAAATCATCCGCTGCAGGACTTTCCTCGAGTCACTGTAGACGAAGTAAAGTCCCTAGTTAGTGTCTTGAATATTAAAAAATCCCCGGGTTTTGACGGTTTAAGGAATGCGGCGTTGCGAAACCTACCAGACCGAGCTTTGGGGAATATAGCAAACATATCCCAGGCTATAATCGAGGAAGGCCATTTTCCGCGCTCCTGGAAGCACGCCAAAGTCATATTAATACATAAAAAAGGCGAGGACCCAACGATGCCATCGAGTTACAGACCGATTAGTCTGTTATCCAGCCTAGGGAAAATTGCCGAGAAAATCATTTTAAGTCGTCTAAATGACTTTGTGTTTGCACGCAACGTTTTGCCTAACGAACAGTTCGGTTTTCGGGCCGAACATTGCACAGTTAGGCAAACGACGCGTTTAACATCTAATATTGTAAAAGGCTTTAACAGGAGAGCGCACACGGGAGTGGTTTTCTTCGACGTAAGTAAAGCTTTCGATAAGGTATGGCATAACGGTCTGTTACTAAAGTTGATAAGGCTCGGAGCTCCGAACTACCTCGTCAAGGTAGTTGGCTCGTTTCTTGAGAATAGAAGTTTTGCAGTCTTGTCAGAAAACGCACTTTCATTGACAAAACGCATCAGGGCGGGAGTGCCGCAAGGCTCACCTCTCTCTTCGATGTTGTATAACATTTACACACATGATATTCCGCGGGATAGATTCACGCAGCTCTATCTTTTTGCTAACGATACAGCAATTACTTCAACTGCCAAATCACCGCGCATTGTCGTCAGCCGGATGCAGCGACACGTAATCGAGCTGGAAAAATGGCTTTCGGTTTGGAAGATTCGCCTGAATCCTACTAAGACGCAGGCCATATTTTTCTCGAAAAGCCGCGTACGTCGGCCTGAAACAAGGCTCAAAGTCAACGGAGTCTAAGTAAATTGGTGCCAGGAAGTGAAGTACCTGGGACTTATCTTTCACCAAAGACTGAACTGGAGGCTCAATTCAATAAATAGAGTGAAGCTTGCACTGCGACAGTTAGGCTCTATCTACCCCCTGCTTCACAGGCGGAGTAGACTTGCAAATAGGACAAAGATCAACCTCTACAAGGCATTGGTCAGGCCAGTTCTCACCTATGGTGCACCTTCGTGGTGCAACATAAGCAGAGCGGAACTGAATAAGTTCCAGGTAATTCAGAATAGGGCTCTGAAAATTATCGCAGATGTCCCGAGGTACACTACGAATCGCGTGTTGCACCAGGACTTTCGCATACCAACTATTAATGAGTTCTTTTTAAAAATCATTACGAACTATTACGGACGTACGGACGTTTCGACAAACCCACTTATCACTGACTCACATACGAGAGCGAGACAAAATGCGACCTACAAACTACCTAAAGACTGGCTCCCCGTCGGTATATAGTAGAGAAGCACTAATAGTAGAGAGGCACTATCACATTCCTAGATAACGGAAAAAGGCACCAAGAATATGCAAACAAAAATCTTCAATCACAACACACACTGCGCAGCATACTTAATAAAGGCAACAGCCGATACCAATAGTTTCCTTATGCGAAAGTACCTAAAAAGTAGCCGAGGAATCAAAAGATGTCAAAGGGATGCCCTGACGTAAAACCCCATTCATGAACGAACTTATGCATAACAACGGTTATAACAATGCCATTTCGGAAAATTAATTTTGAAAAGGAATTACTTCTTAAATTAATTTATCAAGGCATAGCATTGGTCCAGACAAAAGCCTGCGATATGCACACAATCATAAAACAATGGACGCGAAATTAGCGCATGCATGTATATTACGTAATAACTTCTGTTTAGTTTTATTTTTTTAGTGCTTAGAAGGTTCCTTATAACCATTTTTTTTTGCACTGCTAGTGACTGATCATAAAAAATATATCAGCTTAAGGCATACATTTTCAATGTCCTGTTAGTGACATCAGAAAACATTATATTCTGCTGTCGATATAGGGATCAAAATTATCTTAATTTATTTCGAATTTTTATTTAAAGGAAATTGTTTTCTTTTACGCTTCTACATCAACAAAATAATTTAATGGGGCTCTATAAATTACCAGAAAAGTGATACAACAGTTGATGATCATCAAAATCTGACAAAATTAATGACCATTGTTTTTATAAGGTAATCTCAACAAGTTAATTATCTTGCCAAAAGAGAAATTAAATAATTTATGTCGGTATAATTTTGATTCTGAATGATTTCTGCTTTTGATAATGCTTTAATTAACAATTTTTTAAAGGCAACGAAAAGTCACAAAAGGGCAAGTACCTGTAGATAAACTTGGAGGTACGATTCTCTGACTAAATCCGAATTTAATAAAGTTAAATTAAATTAGAAAGACTTTCATAAGTTAACCATAACAGTTATTAATACCAACATAATAGTTAGCGAAACAGTAAATAAACCTAATATTTATTTGTTAATCAAGATCGCGTAAAATAGCTACAATGCTGACGATATTTCTTAATGCCACCTTGTAAACATAATATTGCTAAAATCTAATTACAGTATATAAAATACTTTAAACTTTAACATCGTTTCTTGGTACTAATACCATTACAGAGATTATTGTCAGATTAAGCAACATAGAAATCACTGAAGAGAATAATCTTTAGAAGGTTAAGATTTTACTTGTTAAAAGATTAAAATATTAGAGGGTACAATGATAGGTACGTTACTAAAAATATTTGTGTACTGTTTTGGGTTTGGTTTACAGAAGGGGTTGTAATATAATTGGTGTAGTGCGAGTGGCAACTACTTTTTTTTAATGCAATACAACTGGTAATAGAGGGCGGCATTTAAAAAAAAAAGTTGAACTAACCTACAATAACAAAGTTATACTATATTGATATTATTTGGCAAAAGTGAAATATTGACTACTACTTATGAAAAGATTAAGATTGCAATACTCCGAAGGCGAGTGGAGTAATTTGTCCGAATGGGTAATATCCACTACACGCGTGTTTGATATAAAATTTTTTTCTACTGGTTTAATATTTTTTTTATTTTAAAATTTGCAATGCCAGTTAGGTATTCATTTAATTATAAGTTTGATAATACTGAATACTTACTTCTTTGGGTACCACCGTGCCGAAAAAAAAATTGGACAGCAAAATTTATATCAATCTTCTAGAGTTTTAGGAATACTTTTCTATTGCACCTTATACAGGTAGAGATAATATAAAATAAAGTTGCCAGTTTTATTTATTTATGTCATCGAAAGTCGAACAAATTGACTTACTTAAAAATACCCCTGACTGCTGTTAGCCATATAAGAAAAATAGATGAAGATAGGAATTTTTTTAACTAATCATTCCTTTAAAGCCCCCATAAAAGACAAAGAATGAGACCAATTTCACAGGTTCAGCTAATACGGCTCGGGGTCGAATTCGAAATTTTGATATAGAAAAATTGCTGTGCTGCTAATTAAATATTGTTAACAAACAGTAACAAGCAGAGCAGGTTGAAATTCGCCAATAAATACCTGAATCAAAATACTTTGTGTGAAAGAAAATGATAAAGAAAACTTTTGAAATCTTCCAGTAATGGACGAATACGTACGTATAAGCCTTCTGGTACACGATATGGTGTGATATGGTGAAAGATGTACCCATAAAACTAATTTAACTGGATGGTTCTCTATAAATGTTTGGGGCGGATTAGTGCTAGGGATTTAGAAGTTTGTCAGATTATGGAGGGTAGAAATACCAAACTCAGCATTAAACCTAAACATTCCCATCGGTTGTATTTGGCGATGCTTTCTATTCCAACATGATAATGCACCAATACATGAAGCGTGCATAATTCAAAAAATTAAAAAAGTTAGCCACCAATAGCTTAAAAACCTGATCTAAAAATATAACTCATGGGGTGCCACACAGGTTTCACAATAAATCATAAATAGCTCAATTTAAGTTCATTTCAGCTTGCTTAATAAGCAAAAATAATGTCACATTTTGAATTAGAGTAGCGGGTGTTTGCTGGTGGTGAAGTTATAAGAAATAAACCTAATATTGGTAGAATCCACAGGTAAATTAAAAAATGTATCAAAAGTAAATTCGCTTTTTTAGTGGGTAAATGGAGTAAAAGAATAACTACATTTCAAAATATTATGCAAGCCCTTACTTTTTTTTATTCTTACGTAGCCTGCATACTGAACTTACGCATTTGTAGCTCGAAAATGGTCGACTATATGACTATACATACCCAAAGGGCCTTTTTTACGTGCAAGAGACCATCAGTATATGGGTCACCTGATAAATTAAAAAACTGAGCTCTAAGAACACTAACGTATACCTTAAATTTAAGTTCATTTCTGTATTGTAACTTGATCCTGATAAATAAAAAAAAAACACTTTGATGATACTATTTCAATATTTTTTTTTGTGTGTCATCGCCATTTCCAAAAACCTTCAGCCCTCAGAGCACCTTCCTAAAGTTTAGGAGCTACGATATTGCTGTCCTAGTTGTTTTTTCGGCAGGATGGTACAGCGTCAACTTACTTAGGGGATTTCCTTTTGATCATTTAATTTGTTTAGGCGTATTATTGTACTCTACTGCATAATTCAAATCATATTTTTATGTAACGGTGAACTAAATTGTAACAAAAATACAAACAACTTGTAAAGCAAAAAACTGTAAATCGTAAATTGGAAACAAAAGAACAACATTAATAAATTAATAAAACGGCCCAAGCATACATAAGTACTTACTTTTTACTTATTACTTAATTTAATTAGTAGACATTTTACTTGGTTCTACAACCGCGTCTCTGCAGTGTTTAGCATACAAGAAGAATTTAAGACTGAAGTTCTGTATGTTAATAATAATTGTTATTAATAAATATGTTAATCGCAAACGCTTAAATTACTATGTTATATATTTATAGTATTATAATAATATTATACCTACAATTATAATAAATAATGGGTTTATTAATTACTATTCCTGGTAAAAAACCGGTAGCGGTATTGGTTGGGTGAAATTCGACAGAGAAAAGAGACGTTAATTGTGTGTGCGCGATCAATTCCAGATTTCGTAAAATACTTTATTTTGCTATTATATAAGACTCTCAAATAACGTCTATTAGCGGGATAATATTCTTATATGTCTAACTTAACTTATATTTGTATTCTCCGTTTTATTTTCAACGGGAGAATTATTATATTTGTATATTATATTCGGTTATTGACGATGCCATAAAAGCGGTCGATATTCGCCTTTATTGTCAGTATTCTGTTTTCCTTTTCCTGAAATATGCTGTTACTTATGGAGTGAATTAACAATAAAAGACGTTTATTATTATTATTATTATTATATGGGAATGGTGACCGCGCTTGTACTGCTGGATTATTCCAAAACATTTGATACTCTGAATCATAGGTTTTTATGTGCAAAGTTGAAATATTATGGATTTAATCCCGATGCCCTAAAACTAGTAAAGTATTTCCTATTAAACCGTTCTTAGATTGTTTCGTGTAATTAAATGATGTTGAGCCAGCAGCGTCAGCATCCACTCTGGAGTGCCCCAGAGCTCTGTCTTGTCTCCTCTACTTTTAATAATTTAGACTATTGACATAATAACCTCAACAAGTTACTGTAAAACACAGGCTTATGCCGATGACAAACAGCTTTATTATTCTTCTCATCAGTCAGACAGAGTTTAAGCGACTGACAATATTACTCATAATCTCAACATTAAATCGCTCTCAGAGGAACACAATTTAAATTTAAACTCTAAAAAATCTCAGTTACTATGTATAGATACCAGGGCTAAAAGAAACTATGTGAAGAATAGCTTAAAACTGCAAGTTTTAGACACTTCTTTAAACTGTATCAATTCTGCTAGAGACTTAAGCCCAATGGTCGATGAAGAGCTGCGCTTTCGTGAACATATAAAAAATCTAAACAATAAAGCATTCGCCACACTTAAACTTTTATATAGTAATCGCCTCATACTACCTACTCAACTAAAGAAAACTATTGTAGTGTCACTCAAGAATCAAAGTCACGCTCTTAAATTTTAATTTTATATTGGTTACACGTTTCACCCTAATAGGGCATCATCAGACCTACAAACATATAACCTAATATACACCTGCATAGAAAACGTGCAGAAGAAATGAAATTTTGCCTTATTACTATGGTCCAATTACAGTATTATAGTTAAAATATTTATATAAAAACATACACTCGACATCTTCACAACACATTAAAAACAAGACTAAAACTTAGGTTAGGAGATGTACAACAATTTAAAAAGAAAATAGCAACAAAAAATTTTTCATAAAAAACTCTTCATAGAATCCAAATTTGAACCCAGTGCAACGAGAGTCACAGTCGTGTGCTTGACCGTTACACCACGGAGTCACAAACATAAATTAAAACTTATAAATCTAGGTGGTTTCTCAAGTTATTAAAAATTAAACCGGGCTCAAAACTGAAAACATCATTCACACAGTTTAGAATAGGGCTCTTTTTGGCTTTTGCTATTTCTAATATTTCCCACAAATCGAGTTCTTTACCCTTAGAGGGCTCGTGTAGAATACTAATGCCCTCTTGGGAGAAAGAGTGTTTAGTGCTTAGTAAGTGGGTAGCGAAGGCAGAGTTGGTTTCTACAATCCGTATTCTCGAATTTCTTGACAATGGTTAAGTGTTCCCGCACTCGGGTAGATATTTTCCTCCCCGATTGTCCAACATATACTGCAAATTACGGTTTGATGAACCTGCAACTATGCAAATCAGCGTCCTAGTTTAAGAAATGTAATACAAGCAATAATTTATATATAAATAGAATATTGTTAAACGATATTTTTTTAGTTGTAACTTTGTAGTTAACACGAAATTATTAATATACCTAGTGTTTATAATAGATAAATCTTTTTAAAAAGTATTAGTGACATTTTAAACTCTTAATTTGCATAACAGTCTTCGCACTTTAAAGAATAAACCCCCGATTTTGACAAGGCATTAATTCTATCCTTGACATTAGTTAAGTGTTTGCTTAATGTAATTACTGTCTTATAAGCAATAGATAAACCAGATGTTTTAAAAAACTTTCCAAGCTGATCTGAAATTTCTCCGAAGAAGGTTAGGCATTTATAGTTGTTCTGGTCTTATTGGGATACCTGTTTTATGTATTTTTTGTAAACCGTATAGTAGTGGTGTTCTCGGATTCATGGGATAGAGTTTAGCCTTAAAAGTTTTAAACTATTCCAACGTTATAAGGGATTGATCCAAAGTGCTTTTCACTTTAGTAAAGAAAGAGGTGGTGGGGTCCTTGTTGATTCTAGTGAAGTTCTCTGGTTCCAGGAACTCTACAACTTTGTCAATATAGTCTGATCACTTTAATATTACTAGACAAGATCCCTTGTCCGCCTCGCTAACAATCAGGTCATTGTCTTTGATTTCGTTCTTAATGAATTTTAAGTGGAAACTATTTGTATGGTGTTTCCTGTTAGAAATATTATTGTTTAGAAAGTTTCTATGAGGAGTTTTTATAAAAACTTTTTTCGCCTTCAACTCAATTTTGTACAGATTATTTAAACTACCCCTATCTAGAGAAGCATTCCTGACGGAGCTAGATTTAATTAAACCATTGGCGAAGAACAATGGTTTCTCTATTAACTCAATAAACAAAATATATTATAAATTTGTCAACAAATATAAACTTTCTTACCATATTAAACTCCCTGAAGAGAAAACTAAAGGGAACAACTATAAATGCCTAACCTTCTTCGGAGAAATTTCAGTTCAGCTAGGAAAGTTTTTTAAAACATCTGGTTTATCCATTGCTTATAAGACAGTAAATACATTAAGCAAACACTTAATTAATGTCAAGGATAGAATTAATACCTTGTCAAAATCGGTGGTTTATTCTTTAGTGCGAAGACTGTAATGCAGTACATGTTGGACAATCGGGGAGGAAAATCTCTACCCGGATGCGGGAACACTTAAACATTGCCAAGAAATTCGAGAACACTGATATTGTAGAAACCAACTCTGCCTTCGCTACCCACTTACTAAGCACTTAAACCTCTTTCTCCCAAGAGGGTATTAGCGTTCTACACGAGCGCTCGAAGGGTAAAGAACTCGATTTGTGGGAAAAATTAGAAATAACAAAAGCCAAAAAGAGCCCTATTCTAAACTGTGTGAATGATGTTTTCGATTTTGAGCCCGGTTTAATTTTTAATAACTTGAGAAACGACCTAGATTTATAAGTTTTAATTTATGTTTGCGAATGACTTCGTGGTGTAACGGTCAAGCACATCACTGTGGCTCTCGGGGCACTGGGTTCAAATCTGGATTCTATGAAAGGTTTTTTATGAAAAATTTTTTGTTGCTATTTTCTTTTTAAATTGTTGTACATCTCCTAACCTAAGTTTTAGTCTTGTTTTTAATGTGTTGTGAAGATATCAAGTGTATGTTTTTATATATTTTAACTATAATACTGTAATTGGACCATAGTAATAAGGTAAGGTAAAATTTCATTTCTTTTACACGTTTTCTATACAGGTGTCTATTAGGTAATATGTTGGTAGGCCTGATGATGCCCGATTAGGGTGAAACGCGTAACCAATATAAAATTAGAATTTGAGACCGTGACTTTGATTCTTGAGTTACACCACAATACTAAATTCAGGTCTCTTTGTGAACCATGGACGGATTCTTTGAATTAAAGAAAAATATTTGCGAAAGTTTGGTGTTATCGCGCTTCACTTATTGTGACTTCATCTATGGACCGTGTCAATGCGAGGAGGATAGACACAAAGTACAGAAGGTGAAGACTGTTTACCTCACCCGACTCTCCCAAACTGGTAAAGAGTAAATTTATTCCTAGAAGAACTGTTCATAATAAGAGCTTAAGATTTAGGGATAAGTACACAATGCCCCAACATAGGACAGCAATGTTTATATATAACTCTTTGCCTAAGGATTTCAGAACATACAATATTAATAAATACAAATTTAAAATCCGTAATTATCTGCTAAGTGGATATTTACATACTGCTGAATATGTGGATATTTTTCTTGTTTTGAATTCATCAGACATAGTGTCTTGCTTCTTCTTTCTTTTTATTTATACTGCCGTATATAATTGATTTGTGATGGGCTACATGCTTTGTGAAATGGATATTCCATGGTAGAGGAAATATATATACCTAAGTATAAATTTCTAGTATACAGGGTGTTATGGAAATGACTTATTATTTTTTAACCCGTAAATATATAGGTCGAGACGAATTGGGGAAAAATTGCTATAAATGGCGCTCGAAGCTAGAAATTCGAGAAAAATGCCTTCAAAAATTTAGGTCCAAAACACCTACGCGCCGCCAATGACCCAAACAGCTGATTTGGGTAATTGTTTACTTTAGTGCAAATGTTGAATTTTTCGCTAAAATTTCGTATATAGGCTAATTAAGGGTAGCTGATCACAATTTTCCTTTTGCGTTTAGGCGGCAAATGCACTGGTTTTGAGAAAAAAAATGTTAAAGTTTTTCTAACTCACCGGTATGTTATTTTGCATGTAATCCTAAAATGTTGCTATTTTCAATAAAATATTACTTGTCGGAGTCATAGTATACACTTCTGAGTTGAAATAAACGAAATATGCCACAAGGAAACTCTGAAAAACGGGATAACTTGTAAGCGAACAGAAAACTGTACGTTATCTGGAAAAAGACGGGAGACAGCTCACTGACAGCTGGCCAAAAAAGCAGAAGCAAACTGCACGACCCATGTTGTCAGATTGTTAGTGTATTATAAATTGCCTATACTTTCAATTCATTTTTATTAATTGAATGAATCCTATTGGCTCGAGCTAGCATATCATTCTCCTGGATGGAAGCCATTAATAATTACAAGAAAAAGAAGAACAATCTGGCAACGTGAGTGCAATGAATCTGAAAAGAGACGTTTCTACTTTGTCGGCGTATTAACAACGAATTTAATTAAATTTGTGCCTTTTCCATTGTTTTTTTGCTAAAATGTTGTTCTTATTTTATGAACAGATAGTTTGGTGAAAGTTTTATCACATATTTTGAAGGGAAAACCATAAAATCTAGGAAATTGAAAGGAAAGTGAAACGCGACACCCAAAGAATACCCTAACCTGTAAGTGAAAAACTTTAACATTTTTTTTTCTCAAAACCAGTGCATTTGCCGTAAAAACGCAAAAGGAAAATTGTGATCAGCTACCCTCAATTAGTCTATATACGAAATTTTAGCACAAAATTCAACATTAATTGCACTAAACTAAACAATTACCATTCCAGCAGTTTGTCTTGTCAAAAACACATGTGTTCAGGGGCATTGAACTATCATGGAAGGCGCACATAGTCCGGTTTTAAGGTATTTTACAAAATTCAAAATACTTCCGATTTTAGAAAAAAAAACTATCAAGTGTAACTCTAGACCACCTCAGGAGTGGCCCCTTAAAATATAATAAGTCATTTCCATAACACCCTGTATATTTGTATCACTAATATGAGCCTACCTTTGGTTAAGTAAGAGCAGCCAGACGGCTAGACTCCGCTAAAGTAGGCTTTACCTATTTTTTTAATTTTAAAATAATTTATAAATATTTATATACAGGGTGTTATGGAAATGACTTATTATATTTTAAGGGGCCACTCCTGAGGTGGTCTAGAGTTCCACTTGATAGTTTTTTTTTCTAAAATCGGAAGTATTTTGAATTTTGTAAAATACCTTAAAACCGGACTATGTGCGCCTTCCATGATAGTTCAATGCCCCTGAACACATGTGTTTTTGACAAGACAAACTGCTGGAATGGTAATTGTTTAGTTTAGTGCAATTAATGTTGAATTTTGTGCTAAAATTTCGTATATAGACTAATTGAGGGAAGCTGATCACAATTTTCCTTTTGCGTTTTTACGGCAAATGCACTGGTTTTGAGAAAAAAAAATGTTAAAGTTTTTCACTTACAGGTTAGGGTATTTTTGTTTATTTCAATATCTTTGGGTGTCGCGTTTCACTTTCCTTTCAATTTTCTAGATTTTATGGTTTTCCCTTCAAAATATGTGATAAAACTTTCACCAAACTATCTGTTCATAAAATAAGAACAACATTTTAGCAAAAAAACAATGGAAAAGGCACAAATTTAATTAAATTCGTTGTTAATACGCCGACAAAGTAGAAGCGTCTCTTTTCAGATTCATTGCACTCACGTTGCCAGATTGTTCTTCTTTTTCTTGTAATTATTAATGGCTTCCATCCAGGAGAATGATATGCTAGCTCGAGCCAATAGGATTCATTCAATTAATAAAAATGAATTGAAAAGTATAGGCAATTTATAATACACTAACAATCTGACAACATGGGTGCAGTGAACCTGCAAACAGGCTCCTTGTACCGTGCAGTTTGCTTCTGCTTTTTTGGCCAGCTGTCAGTGAGCTGTCTCCCGTCTTTTTCCAGATAACGTAGAGTTTTCTGTTCGCTTACAAGTTATCCCGTTTTTCAGAGTTTCCTTGTGGCATATTTCGTTTATTTCAACTCG
The DNA here is from genome assembly GCA_963920685.1 of Polydrusus tereticollis. Classification (NCBI taxonomy): domain Eukaryota; kingdom Metazoa; phylum Arthropoda; class Insecta; order Coleoptera; family Curculionidae; genus Polydrusus; species Polydrusus tereticollis. The sequence goes on from OY987327.1 coordinate 139,606,535, forward strand.
GAAGTGTATACTATGACTCCGACAAGTAATATTTTATTGGAAATAGCAACATTTTAGGATTACATGCAAAATAACATACCGGTGAGTTAGAAAAACTTTAACATTTTTTTTCTCAAAACCAGTGCATTTGCCGCCTAAACGCAAAAGGAAAATTGTGATCAGCTACCCTTAATTAGCCTATATACGAAATTTTAGCGAAAAATTCAACATTTGCACTAAAGAAAACAATTACCCAAATCAGCTGTTTGGGTCATTGGCGCGTAGGTGTTTTGGACCTAAATTTTTGAAGGCATTTTTCTCGAATTTCTAGCTTCGAGCGCCATTTATAGCAATTTTTCCCCAATTCGTCTCGACCTATATATTTACGGGTTAAAAAATAATAAGTCATTTCCATAACACCCTGTATATCATTACGTAAAATGTAAGGTTTAATCTTCTAATAAAGTCTTTTATTATTATTCATTATTACTTTATTATTATACTAATGGATAGGAATACTTACCAAAAACAGTTTACTAACAAAAGTATTCATAAGCCGTTGTAGGAGAAAATATTTTTATCATTGACGAAATAAAAATTCGGATTCTACGGAAATTCTACCATTGATTACCGTCTCCCCATCAAAAATGAACTATTCAACAAATTTTATAAAACTGGTAGATCGAATATAAAAGGAAAGCTATACCTACATACATCATAATATACATCTTACAATGCAACTAAAGTATTACCTTTAACCCGTTCCACTTCTGCTGTCGGTACGTTGAAAAATGTTTTTTTTTAATGGCAGGTGGGTTGAGCTGTAATAATTCATTCGATGGCCTCACATGCAATAAAAATATTAGAGATGACGCCCCACCACCATTTTTGAAAATTATGTATAGGGGAATGTAAAGCAAAATTGCATAACAGCCAAAACGACACATCAGAAGTTTCTCGGTTAAAATCGGCGATATTCGATTACTACAAGCCCCATTATTACTATTAGAGAGTTGGAATCATAATATTATTTTCAGTAATATCATGCAATTAAGGATTGAGTAGATAAATAGGCTTTACTTAAATTTAAATCGTTAAGCAAATAGGCATTGCCTTAATATTTTTTTTTCGAAACTTTGGCTCATCTGAGATTGTTTTAATGCTAAAAATTAAATTTAAATGATTAACGGACCGAGGCAGGGGTAGAATGGCACAGCAAGTAGGTATGTTATTGGTCTGTAAGTAAATTCATATTGGTACATATTATTATGTTTATTGTTTGAATTATTATTTATTTGCAATGCTACTATCCGTAGATGCAATTTTAAAGGAATCTGACTTGAGTGCACGGTACGGCAAAAAATAGGTTCTTACTTAAAGGAAATCTCAAGCTATTCGTCAAAGAAACATAGACTGAGATAAAAATAATGAAATTAGAATAAATAGAGCTTGAGCAAATAACTAAACCTGAATTATTGTTTAACCAACCTCAATAACTTAATCAACTAAAAAAAACTCCTTGCAAGCAACTGAAAAAAAGGGCACTTTGAATTGCTCGCAATCGATCAAATCTCGGCATACAACCCAATACGTTGATATTATACAAACCCGATTTGCCGCTAATTCAATTCATTTTGGCTAAGGTATACATCGAATAAGATTGTTGTAATGTACCTTTAATAAGAGATCGTTTTATAAATCGGTTCATTTACAAGCAGCCTTTTTGATCAACATAAAATATGTCTCTATAGATCTATTCCAACCATCATTATTATATTATTGGCTTGTCAATGCTATTTCACTTGGGTAGGTATATGGTGAAATCTCTAGGCCAATTTACCTGAGACCGGTAAGACAATATGACTTATTACGAAGTACTTGATCGTAAGATGCAGAATAAGTCTTAAGGCCTTATACAGTATCATAGAGTGTATTTTAGGAAAATATTTTTGCATATACAGGGTTGCCCAAAAAAGTGTGGTAACATAATGTTGAATTTTTTAAATGGGACACCCTCTATTTTCTTGCATATTTTGGTTTGTATTATTATCCTTTATAAAAATCTATAATTTTATGCAATTTGCTTTGGTAGTTTAAGAGCAATAAATGAAAAACTAAGACAAGAATGTCTTTCATTTTGATCTGTGCATAAATTAATACGCTCTTGAAAAGATCTATTTCTTCCCTTAACATTTCAAGTGGTATACTATCAAACACGTCTCTAATTATTTGCAGCATATTAATAGCAGTTGTCGGCGGATTATTATAAACAATTTGCTATACATGTCCCCATAAAAAATAGTCAAGCTTTGTTAGATCCGGCGATCTAGCAGGCCAGTGTGTAGGTCCGTTTCTACCGATCCATTGGTTGCGAAAGGTATCATCAAGGTAATTTCTTACATCCCGTAAGAAACGCCGGAGTTCCGTCTTGCTGAAACCACGTCCTATTTCTAATATATGGAGCAACGTCTGTCGGTAAACCTGGTAAATCATTTCGTAAAAAGTCTAAATGCATGGGCTCATTAAGATGACCATTAAAAAAGTATGGACCTATCACAGTATGACCAATAATTCCGCTCCACACATTCAAAGACCACTGGTGCTGCTGATCGATTAGTCTCATATATCGCGGACTTTCTGTTTAATAATAGTTAAAGTTATGCCTATTCACACAACCGGTGTTATGAAATGTAGCCTCATCAAAGAATAAAACATAATTGAAAAACATAGGATCTTCTTGAAACATTTATGTCCAGGCACAGAATTGAGTCGATTTTGATAATCACTATCGCTAAGAGCTCGACGAAATTGAATGTGGTAGGCATGAAAACGATGCTTTATTAAAATTCGTTGTACAGATCTTTCGCTAATATCTACTGCTTTCCCTATTTTATTTTGGCTTATGTGTGGATCTTCAGTAACTGTTAATAATACTTCTAATTCTTTTTCCTCGTTGGTGACAGGTTTTGTTTTTTCTACACGGCATTTCCAAGTTTCAACAAACCTTAATAATAATCTTTTAAAACTTTTTTCGTCAGGCTGCCTTCTATCTGGATAACGTGAACTCTACTTGCTAACAAGCAATTTTTCTCGCTCTCGCCAAGTGCAAAAATCATATCAACTAACTCCTCTTTACTAAAATTCATTGTAATATCTTATACTTAAGCGCTAATTACTACTAGCCTTAAATGACAACTTTTTTGAATTAATTAAACTTGTCAAATTCTAATAAAAATGGAATCCCTATCGTATTTCAAAGCCTACCAAGATTTTTATACGTAACCTTTACTAATACATTATTTTGCTGTTATTTGAACAGAAATGTTAAGGGACGTAAATAGATCTTTTCAAGCGCGTATTAATTTATGCACAGACCAAAATGGAAGACATTTTATACATTTATCGTAGTTTCTAATATTAGTTTAGGCATATAATATGTATAATTGATAAAATAAACGTTCTTTATACATTTTTACACAACAGAATTTACGAAATTTGCAATTAATTCGTAAACGGCAGGAAATAACCTACATGTTTGTATTGTAAAAAATATTTGTTTATGAATTCTACGTTACATTAGTTCAAAAGATATAAATTAATTTAAAAGATATACAGGGTGTTCCATTTGAAAAATTCGAGAAAAATGAGTTTTTAATGACTCATTTTTGTAACCTTATTTAGAACACCCTGCATAAAATTTATGAAAACTCTTCGATTCATCGTATCTCTGGAATCCTTGTCATTATTTCTGTACAATGTCGTGATTACCAAAAATGTTTTCAGATTTTTTTTTTGGTTTTTCTTCAGAGCTGCTAAATTTTTTTATCTTAGTTTTTAATTTATTCCTCTTAAACTACCTAAGCAAATTGCATAAAAATATAGATATTTATAAAGGATAATAATATAAACCAAAATATGGAAAAAAATACAGGGTGTCCCATTTAAAAAAATTCAACATTATGTTACCACACTTTGTTGGGCCACCCTGTATATGCAAAAATATTTTCCTGAAATACACTCTATTATACAGTATAAGCCCGCATATGAATGAAATTTCTAACTTAATTCTTTTAGGAGCTATGAAAGCCCGACGCACTGTTGCAGGGCCCTGTATAATCCTTACGCCCGCACTGAACGTTCAAGCTCGCGTCGAAATATCAAATACAACGTTAACGATAGCAACACTTTATATATGGTAATATTTGTTTTTAGTACCTACCTATTCCAGCTCTGGTGAACGCGAAATTGAACTACCGACCCTAAAATTACTTTGCCTGGCAAAGTAATGTTACTTTGCCATACATAGTTCAGAAAGTAACTAAACAAAAGGTTGACGCAATATTTTTTTAATATATTTCCTGAAAATACTATTTTTTATTATCAGGCACAGCACTGCAGAATAAATCCTTGATGGTGTTCACCGTATGGTGCGTTTGTGCAGAAATTGATTCAGGTTGGTTAGAGATTATAGGTGATGACGTTCTGCCAATGAAAGTATTTTTGAACATTGTCGTCGTGTATTTCTATCATATTCCACTATGAAAATATTTGTAAAAAAGTCACCAACCCATTTTCAATATTCTAGACTTTGATGATGGTTTGTCACATCATGGTCGCTGATCAAGCGAATAGCTCTTCTTTGAATATAATCCAGCAGTCTCAGGACATGTTTACAAGTAGAACCGCTAATGTATGAACAGTATTCCAACGATGTCGAATTTGGGATTTATAAAGTGTCAAAGGCTGTTGGGGTGAAAGATTCTTAGTTCGGAAAAGTATCCCAAGCTTCTGCGAGGCTGCCTTAGCTATGACCATGACTATCCAATTTGGCGCTCAAAAAGTAAAATGATGAAGGAATGATTGTGTATCGTTCCTTAACTTTTTTAGAAAAAACTGTCGCCTGGATTTTTTATAGCATTCTATTTTACTTAGTTACTGTCACCCAAGAAAGAACTTATTTCAGGTCTTAGTTGAGATGTAAGAGTTCTTGCTGCTTTTAAGTTGGCATTGGAAGTCAATGCCCAAGCATCCAAAGTAAAAAACGAAATAAGTGTGCTGTCGTCAGCGAACCTACATATCGAATGTTTAGCTTTTCCCAAAGATCGTTAATGTAATATAGTAGAAAGAGGGGGGGGGGGGGGAAGACAACATAGAACCTTGAGGGACTCCGGCATTGATGTTAAATGTATCTGAATCCATTGCCACTCTGAGGTAATCGTACTTTTTAAGCAAACCTGATAGCCATGGACAGAAGTAAACCGGGACACCGTATGCTCGCACTTTAGTTAGGAGCCTCGATAAGAACCTTCCTAGACTCTCCATGATGATCTAATGCGTTATTCCAAACATGATATATATCAGCGAGAAGATAACCTGTTGATATAGACTTACGGAATCCATACTTACACTCATTGATAATGTTGAAGCCTTCCACGTACTTTAATAATTTTTAGATGATAGCCTTCTAAATAAATTTTAATATAACACAATATTATAAATAAGTACTAATAAGTAAGCGACTGATCAATAGTAGCTTGGCTAGGTCTTCCTACCTTTTTTGAGTATTGGTTAAACATGCGTAGCTATCCAGTAAGAAGATTTTTTTGCAGGATGTGTAAAAAGGCTTCAATATACCGATATCAATTCATCGGGATGACTGAAATTTCACCAGAACCAGGAGGTTTTTTAGGGTCAAGACCCTGCAAGATTATATTAGCAGGAAAAATAATCACGTACATATTAGACACTAACAGAGGAAAATATTCCGTATCGACGCTTCGCCAGTAGCGATCAAAAATACTGTCAATAGGTCGAGTTTTACATGGTGATATCAATCAAAACTGATTCAGTCAATGAGAAATGGAAAATGGGCTTCGAAGGCCAATAGAATATCCACAAGAGGTAATTAGAAATAACTTTCTTGGTGTCCACGTTGACTCTTAAAGTATTAACCCGGGTATTGTCGCTTCCTTTGGTACATTCTTTGCTGCAATTTTTATACAAATATTTATATGTGTTCGATAATGTTATATTTGTGGCGCTTGCTTTAACTAGAATATTGGTGAGTTTCTGTCGAATAGGGAAGTAAGTAGGAAGCTAGGGTATGAATTAATTGTAACAGAAAATATATTATTGTAGGTCGATGATTGTATTTTAAATAATTATTTTATTGTTGAATATGTTAAACTTAATTTACCTGTCATGTTAACTGGATATTATAACTATTTCATGATACCCAGAGTTCTTATTTTAAGTCATATTTACTTAATGGAAGAGGCAAATTTAGGTTTGGGTTTATAAATGATGAGTACCTATATAAGGCGTAACAACATACAGTCTGTCGATTTATTAATAAGTATAATGGGATAAAAATCTTACCGCTGGAAATAGTACGATATTTGATAAAGCTGGAAAATAATGCAAGCAAACGATAAAACAGAGAAAACAAGAATAAAACCAGAGGATCAAAAATAAACTTCTTAAATGTCCTAGCAGATTAATATTATTTTGGTCGGTAGCTGAGCGAACTTAACTAAGACAACCACTCCATTTCTAGCACGCCCTGATAGTATTATTGCGAACAAGTCCCAGGCAAAAGCAAACTTATTGGCGGAATCCATCTTTTGAGATTCAATAGTTAAACTCTTATACTCTATACTCTATACTACGTTAAAAAGAGATAGATGCGAGAACGGCTTAAGTCTGTACGAGTCGTACTCGGCGACATCTGACTTTTAAGTTTCTAGTAATGCGTTCGCCAAAACCTCATATTGTAAGCCGCAATGCATGCCGCATAGAGGCGGCATTTTTTGCTGGAGCTTTTATACAGAAAATAGAAATATAAACAATAATGTAATATTTGTGGCGCTTACTTTACCTTTGTGGAGGAGAAGTTCCAAAATTGACGTTTCAGTCTATTGTCTAAGAAACATTTGTATCAAAAATGACAATGGAGATTTGTTAGAGATTTTTAAGTAGTATTGCATAGATGCTGTCCCCTCAAGTCACAAAAAAATTAGAGTTACGTAATAGAAAAGTAATTTATTGAAAGGAATTCAGACTATTTATCTATAGCCTAAGTATAATAATAGGTATGATTTTTTAGGAAAACGTGTCTATAATTTTCCATAAAATCAATTTTAAAAATAATCCTTAAATACTTCTTTCTTTTTTTACCGAACTCTATTTATTAGGCAATCCAACGATGTGCCAAATTCCCTATTTGCCCCCATAACCATATTGAATTCGTTCCACAGAACTCAAGAACATTCAACGAACAATTCAATATGGCCGTGGAATAAAATATGTAGCAAATATACACGGATTCAATGCTTAGTTTACAGTCGAGCTCTGTGCGCTTCATAATCCTAAACCGTTTGGTCCGTTTTTAACGGCCCGTAAGGGTATCTCAATTGTCTAACGGTTTCTATTTGTCTGTGTAAAACTGTTTCTATCGAAAAGTGCACCAATAATGTACTTTCACAATCTCAGCTTTTCTAGTAAAGTATATTCACAACAGTTTTGGCATCATTACTTCAGAATGGAATCTTAAGGTAATTGCACAATTTTTAAAAAACTCAGGAAAAAAATTTTCAATGGTTGAGGCTGATAGTTTTGAAGCAAAAGACTCCACAGTTCTCATTAGTGCAGAACTGTAACCAAGCTCTTCAACTCTCATTAACATACTGTCTAGTTATATACTAGACCTCGCTGGAATTTTTTTTACTTCTAGTACAGTGGTCTCTCCAAAGTTCATGCCACTAGCTGGAACAATAGAAACATTCACTGGGGATGATCTTGGTCAGGCAGGTTAGTTCAGGTTAGTTACGGGTTGTAACCTCCCTAATCTTGTGGGCATACTCTGCAACAAACAGTATAGTTCCAACATGACTACAAACAAAAAGCCAAAAAATAAAATTGCATACCTTTCCAACCAAAATAAAGAAAACCTGAACTCACTTTGTGCCCACTTTAACAACAAATCCTGCCTCAAAATATTTATAGGATTATAAACTCTTAAAAGCTTTCATTTCTTCCTTAGAGTAATAATTGTAGCTTAGCACTAAATACGAGACAATATCCATATTAGACACTGGTGGCCCTTCCTTGATAGAAAAGTCCAATTCACTGCCCTCAAGAGTAAAAGGATCGCTGTTCCCAATAATGCTTACCTTAGGTAGGTACCTAAAATCACGAAACTCCTAATTAAGATCCAATATAAATACACAAGCCACATTTCAGACAGCTCAAACACTGAGGATTTTAAAATAAATACCATAAACACTTTCAAATTACCTTTTACCAACTTCACGACTTTCCCTCAATAAATTGTGTAGATATACACTTGCCATTATTAACAGTACCAACTTTAAGTGTTATTAAATATAAGTAAGAGAAAAAAACACATATTGAACAACAATAAATTTATAAAGTAAACCAAACGAAAATCGCTGTTTACACGAATAAACACGTCAAACTGACGTTCACACAAAAATTAAGGTTAGTTTTTCTGACGTTTGCCGTCGACGGCCATATTGGTTATGGTTCCAATGTAACCATGGTGGGCATATATCACGTGGTTTGGATTGCCTAATTTCTTTTCAAGGTTAGTTTAGGTTATACAATACAATGGGAATCGTCATAAAAATACCAATTAATAAACTAACAGTTGACAGATGACAGTTGAAACTAATTAAAATGTACATCACAGCAGAAAGAGTATTATCAAAAGATTCAGAGAAGGTGTAGAAGTTCTTGCTACCCGAGATTTTTTTTAAGGCACCTTTAAATTTCATTTCAGAATTGGAATTTATAATATCTTTAGGTAAATGGTTAGTTCAATGTGAGCATAAAAAACTATAAGAGCCACCCTTTGGCACACAAAATCATTTGCAACAGATTTCAACTCATTTCTCATCCATCATCACTCCAAAAAAAGAAATATTTTTACTTGGTTTTATTAATGCATCGCCATGTTTATTCGGAAACACAAAAAAATATTAGCGTCCATGGTGCCCGCTATACCAAGATGATCATATTTGTTGTTAAAATTAAGAAATAGTTTTTATCTTACTGCATGCAAAAGAGCGGGGGAAAAATTGAACGTACCGTCTAAATCATGGCATACTCCCCTCACCTTTTCCATACCACACTAAATATGCCATCTCTTTATCCTTTTCCCTTTAGGCATTATTAGCTGGTTAGGTTCATTGCCAATTGATTATTATTGCAGAGCACTATTAAAAAATATTTTTGCTAATTTCTACACACATACAAGGAGCGGCTGGTTACAATATATGACACCATTTTCATAACACCCTCTATAATATGATTTATACTAAAATAATAAACGCATTAATTTGCCCCTTACCAGGATTATCCTCGAATACCGAGCTCTATAAATACTTACATTGCCGTGCACACAATATTTGTATATTTATCACAAAAAAAAGAAAAAAGTTTTCGTTTCTCTGTGGTTTAAAGAATGTTTGCTTATTTTACAGGCTAAAGTGACATTTGACAAATAAAATAAAACACGGACAATCCGTAAAATACATATTTGAACGGGATATTGACAAGGCTGACTTTTGGAGTGGCTGTTTGTTCTACGGATTTCTTTGAGGCATTAAGGTGGAGAAAAATTGCAGGTAGATGGTAAATAATGATAAAATTGTTGAAATAACATGCATTTGTAAAAAGAAATATTTACTGTTTTAATTTTATATTGCAATCAAATAATGCAGTATTTATCTTTATTTAACTGTTAAAACAAATATATTATGTAGTTTAATCACAGGCGTTTCACATATTATGATGACGTTGGAATATAATTCGGCAATAAAAAGAGTACCACCAAAAATCTTTATATGTCCGGTTCTGATGAAACTTTGTGCGATTACTGTCCTATCGAGCTACACTTATGTTTTAAAAGGATGGAAACAATAACGATGTACATATCACAAGAGTCAGTCAGTTCAGTTTCATGATAGCAATTCATTGCACCAAGAGTTTTCCAAGAAATTGCTCGAGAAATGGATGTTCTATATACTTACTAGATATGGCAGAGGCAGCATTACTTCACTGGTTCAGTATTGTATACTATATCTAATATTTTCCTTCTCTTTGGCAATAAAATTATATTGACTATTATCACTTTTCTAAATTTTTCTATTTAAAATTATATTTTTTTTAATGCTTCTACCTTTAACTTACCTATTTATAGATATTAGTTTGACTTTTTGCTTCTAATACTATAATAAGAATAATAATTACTAGTAAAAAATGTTGTAGCATTTTATTCTGTTTTTCCTAAATGTCTGAAAACCTTTGTTTGAGTACTTATCCCCATTGTAACTTCCACGAGGATAGGATTAACGAAACTTTTCTTTTTAATTCTGATGCTCAGTTTTTAAAGCTCGCGTTAAATATCGGATTAAATTGCAGAGTTAATACTCGAATTAGATGCAAAACCCATAAATAGAAAAAGAAGAGTAAGATGACTAATACATAATTGTAACCATTATTGTAACCTTACTATAATATAACTTCACAAACTTAACATTTTCTTTTCCGCTATTTATCTCGTTCGTATTGTAATAATGAATATGAATGGCCTCCAAAACCGGAGAAGTTTACACTTCGGAAGAAGTTGATGTCCTTGTAGGCTTTGTAGAAAAGTACAACTATATAATTATTAAAATTTAAAGTGACTATCCGATCTCTAAATATTCTTGTCGCCAGGGGTGCTAAACTAACCCTAACCTTAACCAGGAGGCTTGCTTTATTCCACCGCCACTAAGACCCTTGACTTTGCCCATCATTATTAGCTGGAGAATTTTGTATTGCTCTCCTCTGAATATATATCCAAAATATAATATCTTTCTGTACGTAACGATAGTTAGCAGAGAAGGGGCTGCATCGCCCTATTTAATTTTTAGCTTTATTGGTCTGCATAGCTGTCCATGGTACTTTCAGCATTCGTCAATGTAATCACATCTCGAAAGCTTCTAGACGATTGACAGTAGCAGCTTTCATGGTCTAGATATCCGCTTCGTACAGTAATGTTGACCATACATAAGCTTTCACCATTCTCTGACGAAATTTTAAAGTTGGATTATCATTGCAGGAAAGTGATTTCATTTTTTCAACATTTTATTTCTGTATCTGGATCTAGATGCTCAGTGATATAGCATCCGATGTTTTTATTATTATATTTATATATTATTCCATGAAGTGCAATATCTGTCATCCATTTCTGCTTTTTAGTTTGATAATTTCTTATAGAATGTTTAGTTATTAGTTCAGTGGTTAGTACTTTAAATGATCTCCAAATTGTATTCACACTGTGATCGGTCCTCATTTCCTTCATATAACTAACAACAAAAACGTTGCTAAGATACTTCCTAGATAAAACAGTTATGTATCGCATATGTAATATGTAAACATAGTTATTATGGATGACCTATGTAACTCTAATACATGACTGTGTATCGTTTAAAAAACCCGCGTTAAATTAAGCAATACCATTGGCCATTGGCCTACGTCGTGAACTGTCAGCCGGCTGCCGAAGACAAGCGTGTTTTTGGAAAAGGTTTTCCTTTGAAGTGTTGATTCTTTTAATTTTGATAGGTAAGTAACTAGGTATAACTATAAATAAGTACTTAAATTGAGTTTTAAAGTATTTGGAGATGTCTCCACGGCGTCTATGGTAATTTCCATACTTCGTCTGCGAAGGCGAATAATATCGAATATTTACTAAACATAAGCCCAAGGACTGGGCACCTGCACTTTTATCAAATTTAGGTATTTCACAAAACAATCTAGATTCGCAAGCCGCGAAAAGTTCATCGTTTTCTAGTATTAACCAAGAAAATCTACTTCTACAGGTAGTTAATCCTTCAAGCTCTCAGACTATCTTTGTCCCCTTATCTAAGTTCACCAAATACTTAGACAATTTGTGACAGGTACAGGTAATATTGATAAACCATGTAAACTGTTTTACCTACATTTTTAGATGGAAACTCATGATATCCAGTGATAGCAACTTTAGGGCCAACAAGTTCAATCGAATTAAAAGAGCCTGATTTGTAGTAAATATTGAAGTACGTAATTACTCAAAGGCAATCAATTTGATGGGGATCTGGAAGATGCAGAGTTGTATAACAAGCTCTCTTGCTGAGTGCTTCAGGTAGCCAGTTTCCTAAGTATCTGTACGTCTTGTATGTGGGTTATTTGTTGATATACGTCCATTCGTTTGTAGGAATTTGTTATGATTTTGTCAAAAAGTTCTTTTACTCTTCATTTTCATATTTTAGAAGTTGTGTGCAACGACAGTGCTTTCTTAGAAAAATAACTAAAACCATCACAAGTGAGTGATGGATTATACAAAGAAAGCAGCTACATCGGTATGACATTAAGACTAACAAAGACTAAGAACAAATTATAATAAAGGTACAATTTTTTTTTATATATAACAATTATTATAAAAAAACGTTTCTCCTTTCTTTTTTATTCTCTCTTTCCACTTGATTACTCGATTAAAAAATAATTATCCCATTAAAATCTGGGAAGATGTCGAAATCCTCATTAAATTATTAATAACTTAGCTATAGAATATGGGGGTGAGTGCAGGACTTTGTATAGTGCCTAGATTGCAACTTTATTTCCTAAACTAAACAGTAAATTAACCCTATATTTCTGTAGACATATTTTGTGAAAAATAGAATTGAGAATTCTATATATACAGGGTGGCCTAGTCTCAACGCAGGATTTCATTTAATATTTTTTAAAAACAGAGTTATAGTGAAGCATTAGGCCTACAGTTTAAAATTATTTTAAATTATACAGGGTCTCCAAAATAGTCAGGGAATATCAAACATATTTTTTTTAAATTGAAAACCCTATATATCATGCTATTTTTGGATTGCTTCAATAATTCTAAGAATATTTTGTATAACATATTAAGTTAAGTAGCGTCAAAGGTACACATTAAAAAATAAAAATTTTTACCGGATCCTTTTAAAATGACTTTCTAAATATAACAATTTTAAAAACTTTAAAAGTTTGTAATTTTAAACACTACCCCTATTATTTTCTACGTCTAATCGAAATGCATTTTTAATGGAATTAATTATACTAGAGTTTCCTATACCTACATTTCATGATTTCCCCTAAAATAGTTAATTTCCCTTTACCACATAATTAAACATTATTATTTTCTCATAGAGTGGCATGGATGCCAAATCTATGGAATTGTTGATTTTATTACTAATAAGTCATTCCAAGTGACTTAATAAGGTTTTTGTAAATTAAGTTATTATTTAGATTTTAGATTAGATTACTTAAAGCAACTGAAATAAATTAATTTCTTATTAAACAAAAGTTAGTCTCAAAGTAGGTAGGTAGAACATAAGAAATTCGAAACTAATATCATTAAAATTAAATGTTGTTCAAGTAATCCGCCGCGTAAATACAATTTCTCAGTCGGTTTTCTAGTGACAGTCTTACATTATTCAGCATTTCTCTAGGAACACTGCGGAAACTTCTCAATTCGGGAGTACGGTGGCCATCTCTGCAGTCCGCCTCTACCGATCCACTTATTCGAAAACATTTTGTCTAGGTGTGTTCTTACACCCCTTTCCAAATGAGCGGGTGCCCCATCCAGCTGGCATCCACATTTTTCTAATAATATTAAGAGGAACTTTATCTAAAAGATCCCAAAAGCCTTCCTGAAGGAATCTTAAAAATTTTGTTCCGGTAAAGGTCCCTTCAAAGAAAGACGGTCCAATTATTCTCGCCAAACATTTAGTACCCATCTTTTCTGGTTTTCTACTGGTATAACCGCTTGTAAATTTTTATTATCGTAGTAGTGGAAATTATGCCTATTTACATGACTCGCATTGTGGAAAGTGCATTCGTCTGAAAAAATAAAATTACTAGAAAACTTCAAATATTCTTCCAGTTTTCCCAGTGCCCATTAACAAAATTGTGTTCTTCAAACGTGATCTTCTGGAAATTTTAATATAATTGATAGTGATAATGATGAAATTTCTGTTGCCTTAACATTTTTGAAATTATGAGTCTGCTAATGTTAAAATTTTTGTTAGTACTTCTATGGCTTGTATTGGGTTTTCCACAACGACTTGAAGAACAGTGATTCAATTTGCTTCATTATTTGCAGGTTTTACTAATAGTCTTTTGTTATACTCGACGTTCCACATAGTTTTTAATCTTTGTAAAAGTCTCTCAAACATTATCCGGTCGGAACGCTCTCGATCGGGTATCTGGCAGCCTACGGTCTTTCTGCTAAAAACAATTTTGTTCGTATTCGCCCAACATCAAAATCATGCTAATTCTATCTTCCGAAGAAAAACTTTTCATTTTTAAAATTATTCTTGGTTAACAATAATTTGTTTGTCCATGTCACTCTAGAAAAAAGGCGATGTACGGACAAGGTGCGGCATCCAAGGCACTATATTGGAAAATTAGCATTAAGTTTATGTGGTAAACGGGAAATTAGCTATTTTACGGGAATTCATTTAAGATAGTTATACGTAACCCTAGTATAAATAAAATTGCATTAACAATGCCTTCCGATTAGGCATAAAAAATAATAGGGGTTGTATTTAAAATAGACTTTTAGAATGTTTTAAGTTTTTAAAATTGTTACATTTAGAAAGTCATTTTAAAAGGCTCCGGTAAATATTTTTATTTTTTAATGTATGCTTTTGTCGCTACTTAACAATCATATTCCATAACTCAAATTTCATGTATTGCCGTTTCTCTGTGCTACCGTCAGGTGCATGGTTTTTAAATGTTACAAAATACCAAATTTTTAAAAAAATCGTTAATAACTCAAAAACTATTAGATTTAATATGAAATAAAAAGCTCTTAGTCTTCCTCCACAAATATTGTATTAAATTATCAGGTGTTAATCCCTAAATGTTTCGGACGTTTAAACATCCATCATCAGGGGAAACAAAATCGAGTAAAAATATCGAAACTAGTTACCCCAAACTAATGGACATAACTGTATTGTTTAATGAAATGTAGAAGAGTTCTGATATATTAGGTAGAGTTAGAAGATAGTTACATGTTTTAGGAGGAGGAAAAATTAGTTATTTAAGTCAGTGGAAGATCATTAAATCAAATTATTATTATTTATAGGATGAGGATGAAGAGATTAACTGAAGAAATATATGAAATCTAAAAGATTTTTTGGGCTTACGCCCGAGAAGACGAACTTGGACATCGTCTTATTATTAATTATTAAATTAAATTTTATTTATTTATTTTTATTTTAAAATAAATAATAATAATTTGATTTAATGATCTTCCACTGACTTAAATAACTAATTTTTTCTCCTCCTAAAACATGTAACTATCTTCTAACTCTACCTAATATATCAGAACTCTTCTACATTTCATTAAACAATACAGTTATGCCCATTAGTTTGGGGTAACTAGTTAAAATATTTTTACTCGATTTTGTTTCCCTGATGATGGATGTTTAAACGTCCGAAACATGTAGGGATAAACACCTGATAATTTAATACAATATTTGTGAAGGAATACTAAGAGCTTTTTATTTTATATCATTTCAACTCCACTGCAAGAATGGACTACTTCTTCAATATTAGATTAAAGCATATGATACGTTATACAAAATATTCTTAGAATTCATCAGGCAATCCCAAAATATCACATTATACAGGGTGTTCCGTTTAAAAAAAGAATGTTTGATATGGGAGACCCAGTATAATTAAAAATAATTTTAAATTGTAGGTCTAATGCCTCCCTATGACTATGTTTTTGAAACATATTAAAAAGTTTAGTAGTTTAGATGCTATGGAATTCTGCGTTGAGAGTGGGCCACTCTGTATAAATGTATTTTTCCTTGAAATTTGGTCAATTGACATGTAGAAATATAATGAGTAACCTCTATTTTTTTTTATAACCTAGATCAAAGGCTTTTAAAACAAATGTATGTATGTATATTTTATGGCTCTGGTTAAAACCAAATGGCCAGCATCTCTCCTTATTTTATTTTTTCTTCTAAAAATTTTCCGAAATTTTTTCCTTTAGGTATTATACATTATAACTATAACTTATCATACATATTTCACTTCTATCTATATATTTTCATATACGAATTTATATAATTTAATGTTTTTTCTTTTTTTTTTTCCCTTTTTCCTTTTTCTTCTTTTTTTTTGAATATTTCTGTTTTTTGGGTATTTTAAGGTTTTTTTTGTGGTACTATTTGATGTTTGTTTTTTTTTTCTTTTTTTTCCCTCTTTTTTTTCCAACAAATTATTACAATTTTTATCCTAACCTACTAATATTTCATATTTTTATTTGTGCTTCTATTATAAACTGTTATAAGTATCTATACATTTTTATAATATTAAGTGAAATTAAAAGGTGTAGGTTATATGGCAATTCTACCAGACCTGCTAAATTACTAAAAAATGTAGTTCTATAATTTTTAAATCTAATTCAATTGAAAATATAATGTTCTTAATCTCCCATTTCACCGCATTCACAATTTTTCTCAGTTTGCAAACCAATTCGTTTCATATGTTTAAGATATAAGGCATGGAAGCTTCGGGTACGTGAAATTGTTCTAACAAAATTTTTACTTGAGTCCTTACAGAACCATGTTCTTTTACATATATTTGAAATTTGACCCCAAGACTTTGGGTTTTTTAACTCCTAATATTTACATATATTTGGAAACATATTTTTATAGGCTTGTCCCTTACCTGAGTTTGTGTATTGCTCCTGCCAAGTATGTACCATTCTTTCTTTAGCTTGGCTTACTATATCGCTATAAGGTATTTTAAAATTTGTTGGAGAGCCACTAGTAGTAGCTTCTTTAGCGGCTTTGTCAACTAATTCATTTTCGGTTATGCCTATATGGGCTCTAACCCACACAAAAATAAAATCTTTATTTAAATTCCTTAAATTGACATATAAATTTGCTATATCGCTAATCAGGTAATTAGCAGGTGCAATATTCAAACAATCTGAAATTTTTATTAATGAGCTCTGACTGTCGGAAAAAATAACAAATTTATTGTTTTCATTAAAATCCCTACAATACTTCAGTGATTCCAGGATAGCCCAGAGCTCAGCTGAATAATTTGAAGAACCATCTACCCCTACATAAATTTTTCCACAGTTTTAGTTTTTTTGTGATAAAAGGCACAGCCTGTCTTTTTTTATCTAGAACTGACCCATCAGTGAATATTTTAAAACAAAAATGTTGCTTAAATTATATCTACCGTGCCAAGAAAGTCTGGAATAATAGGTGTTTCAAAATCTACTGAATGTGTTGTTTTCGAAAATAGCAGGTCGACATAATTAAAAACGGCATACCTTGGAATGATAAAACAGGTTCATAGTAGTAGTAGTAGTAGTAGTAGCAGTAGGTGAGGGGAGGCACCCGGACCTGGCAAGTAGACCAAATGCGATCATTTTTACCTACCCCTGAGTCTTCCCCCATCCACTTAACCACCCAGGTCCTCGCCAAACCTACCCAACCCTCTCATGAAGGTCAGGACGTTACTCCAAACAAGGGTCCCGACTTCTTCTTGTGGGATTACCACTGTCCCAAAGACTGGTCGTCTGAGTCTTCCCAGGGCTTCGCAAGTGCCCAGGAAGTGCAGTGGTGGCTTCTCGTCCTCCAAGTATCCCGTACATATCGGGTCCTTCTCCACACCCATCGTATGCAGGTGCTTCTTTAAGTTGCAATTACCTGTTAGAAGTCCTACCCGAGCATTCAGGGCACGCCTACTCCTGTTAAGAATCTATTCTAACTTGGCCCTATTAGGCCAAGTTTTGAAATATTTGGCCTCTTCACAGCCCGGCGTCTGTCGCCATTTCTCCTTGGAGAGGTTGGCGGCCTATTCCCTTAGTGCTGTCTTGATATGCCTATTGCTGGTTCGGGTCCTAGATAAGGAACTCCGGCTTCAAGTCTGGCGAGCTCGTCGGCCGTCTCTTTGCCATGCACTCCGCAATGTACAGACCAAGAATACCTGTTTCCGTTCTGCGAGCCTCCCAAGTGCGTTCGCATACTCCTGTACGAGGGTCGAACTACTGCTGGGCTGGTAGACTGCCTTGAGGGCGGCTTGGCTGTCAGAGCAGATACATACAGTCCACTCTTGACGGTTCATGACCTCCCTCATACTTGCCACCGAGAGGATGGCATATACCTCTGCTTGCAAAACCGTCGCGAACCTTCCCAGTGGGTAGCTTCTTCTAATATTGATGTTTTCCAAATGTACTCCTGTCCCCGACGATTCAGATCCAGCCATGTGCGACCCATCGGTGTAGCATACCAGAGCATCCTTAGGGAACTTCACCTACTCTTCCTCCCACTACTCCCTACTAGGAATCGTGAGAATGAACTTTCCGTTTAGCCCCAGCACTCCTTTAACTGGCGTTGACCCGAAGGAAAGTATTGCAATTTGCCTTTCCACCCTCGGAGCTATCCTAGTGGCCCACTCCTTTCCAGCATCCAATGGTCCGCATTCTTAGGTATGCCGCCATTACCTCCTTCTGAATCCAGATAGGCAGGCATCCCCAGCAGAACATCCAATGCAGCCCTGGGAGTGGTTCTCATAGCTCCGGTTATGCCCAGGCCTGCAAGCCTTTGCACTTTTGCCAGTCTGGCGCGCGCAGTGACCTATTCCACTCCAGGCCACCAAACCACAGAGACATAGGCAACTCTCGGTCTGCCAGAAAGTCGCTATCAGCTTGTTTATCACATTGTCGACATGCGCTCTCCACGTCAGCTTCTGGTCAAAAGTGACTCCTAAGTATTTGACTCTCGGCGTCAACGTAAGAGATTTTCCATACAATTGAGGCGCCCTAAACTCATTTATGTTTTTCCTATTTGTAAACAGGATCATTTCGGGATTGTCCGGATTGGCCGATAGTCCCGTCTCCTCACACCATTCCTCCAGTATCCTGCAAGCCGTCTGTATTTTATCGCACACAACACCCAGAAACTTTCCCGTCACAAGGACGAATCCGTCATCCGCGTATGCCTGTGCGCAGAAGCCAGCTTCAGCGAGCCTCATCATCAGGCCGTCTATAACCGGACACCATAGGTGGGGCGATGGGCAGCCGCCCCTCACCCCAATCTCCAGCCGAACGTCCCCGATGGTGGCGCTCACCTACCGCTCCTTGAGTGCAAATCCCACCCATTCTATAACCGCCGACGGCGCTTCTCTTGTTCTCAAAGAATCGCAAATGGTCGACGGTTTAGCTTTATCAAAAGCACCTTCCACATCCAAGAAGATCGCCAGAGCGACGTTCTTGTAGTAAAGGGCCCTCTCTATCTTTGCTGCCACGGCGTGGATTGCTCTATCTGTTGACCGTCCACGCCTATTGACCATCTTTTCTAGTGTCTTTATCAGGAAAGAGGTTAAACTTATTGGCCTAATAGCCATGGCGACCGAGTAGTCAGTCCTACCATTCTTAGGAATGAAGGTGACCCTTGCTGATCGCCAGGCTTTTAACGTGTATCCTAAAGCAATGCTGGCCCGGAAAATACTTTTTAGATAAGGGAACACAATCTCCAGACTTTTTGAAGCAGAGCTGGTTCGTAACTATATCGACGTAAATTTCCAAAAAAATATATTCAGTAGTTTTTGAAATAGCTGCAATATTCCAGACTTTTTTTACGACCGGTGTATTATGCTTAATCACTGTGGCAATGACAGATAAGCAACATATATTTTACATGGCACATGTGAAACTGTGCTATAAATGTTTAGTCACCAGGATGGATCAGTTATGTCGCATAGCGCTTTTCTTTTAACTCAGAGCTTGCGGCGATGTCTCGATAATAGATATGTTTTGTCACACGGAAAGGAACATTGCGCTCTCCTAGGATAGGACACTTTTGCATCTCTGAGATGCCTCTGCTATATAAATGAGCCATAAATGAGCTATCTCTGTAATGATTGGGATTAGCTCCAGAGTAGTATAGGGTAATATTTTCGTATCTACATGTTCCTGAATCGGGGTTCGTTTATACCCGTGATTCCTAGTTTTATGCGGTTAATCTCTTGGAAAAGATTTTCAAACTTTTCAGCTGCATATAGACTTCGAACATTCCATGTTCCGATTTTGAGTTTGGACTTTGCAATTTTGAGCCGGGAGATTCTTAGCATCCCTTGCCTATCTAGGGACTGCCCGGGACTGGCGGTCATTGTATGTAGTTTCCTCTTCAAAGCAATTTTCTGGGAAAAGTTTAGGAGTGTGGTTTCCCGTTGCCTTCACTGCTTCTAATTGAGCTGCCCCTCATATGGAGTACAGATGCTGTGTGCTACCACCCATTCTGGGTCAGACGCTACTCTGTGCTGGTTTTGGTCAGCCCCGGATATTTGATTTCTTCGATAGCACCTATACCTAGGAGGCGTTCCTCTATCCGCCACCTGGGGAGTATCCCGATACAGCAACCGCACACGGAAGAATATCTTCAAATACTTCAAATATATTTCCAATATCTTAATTCATGCGGAGTACCTGTTGTAACATAGTAATATTGTTCGAGGTTATGAATAAGAAAATTTAAATTCTCAATTATAATTTATTTTATACACATCAACATTATTATACATCAGCTAAACACAATGCAACAAGTGTGGTGTAACATGCGAATATAATACCTTTTTATGGGTAGGTATAGGATATATTAATACCTCTAATATAAAAAAAACTAACCCTGACATAGGAACTAAATTAAAATTATTATTTCAGATCTTATTTAATTTCAACCGAAAAGAAAAGAAATGACAAGTAAAAACCATCGAAAATTGCAATCTGTACCTATAAAAGATCACGAATTTGTCTGCGCATGCTTTACAATTATAATTGAGTTATCCCAAGCTACCGGGCGGGGCAAAGTTAACACCAATCCAAGATTATAAAACCGTTTATTATGTCGAGTTAGGGGTTACCGTAGTTTATAAAACCGGGCATGAGTAAAACTTATTTTAAGGACCTGAGTCAATCCTACCAAACTGTGTGCATTATGTTATGTTCAGTCATTAATTGTTGTTCCTCAGGCCTCAGGGTTATCGATGCAAAGACAATTCATCGTCAAAAAGAAATATTTGCATTTCTCGTTGGAAACAGAGCTGTACACAATTAAGTATGAAGAAGTAGGTTTTTCAAATTTTTAATTTGTCTGCACAGGTTTGCGAGAACTTAAGATTTTTTTGAATTGTCCTGGTTAAAATGGATCTAAACCTATAATTTTCCTACACTTTTTAGACAATTAAGTAGTTACTAAGCTGTGATTTTTTTTCATAAAATTCATTGCAGAAGTTTTACTGTACATTTTAGATACTGAAACATGATGATAGTGATTTTTGTGACCAAGAAATCATTAATGCTAAATGCCACTTCTCGGGAGGGTTTTTGCAAGTATTTAACCTAATTTGCAAAAAATTGTCTAATTTAAGCAATTTCCTAAATTTAGTTGTTACATAGAGCTGAGTGAAAACTGAATTTTTTGCAAATATATTTAAATTACGGATACGAAATGTGATCTCAGAATGAAGAAACATTTAAGGATCGGATCCTTTATGTTAAAAAATACAAGGCATGGATACTACACTGTGAGAATTCAAGCAGCACTACAGAAAATACCTTTAACTGGCGATTTGTAAGCGGTGTATTTACGAAGAAAGGCGATTCACATTGATCCTTTATCTTTGGAGAATATTTTCATTGGGAACGCGACCTTAGAAAGCCGTTCTAGAGTGATACCTGCCTAAGATTTTTCAGATAACATTATGATTCTATAATAAAAGACGTTTGAGGAATATCAAACTGAGCTTCAATTATGTGAAAGGCAGTATTAGTTCGTCGTATATTTCTACCGTGTATTCCCTGGATGAAATCAAGAAAGCCAATGTCAGCTGAATATTTGCCATGAAAATATAATCTGTCCAATCTAATTACCAAACTTTCGCCGATGTTCTAAGCTTTTAAGGTTGTTTGTCTGTTCATGGTGGCTGATCAAGCTGACTCTCCTTTGGATGAAATTCAGTAGCATTGGATCAATATCGGGAATAGAGCCTCAAAAGTGTAAGCAGTATTCCACGGATACGGCTTTGCAGTGCAGCGATTCCCAATCTTTTAGGATAAAAAACAGAGAATGGAACCAGATGGCTTCATCTCGTGGTGCAGGATTTCCTATGATATTTGTTGCTTTGTAAGTCTATGTCACAGGGTGCAGGTATGCTTAAGAATAGGTGTTTTTTACCAGCACCACGAGATGGAGCCTTTTATTCTCTGTTTGTTTTCGCTTTTTCTGTTTCTAAACAGACGCCCCTGCTTGTTCCTATTGTCAGAACCTGTAGCTTCACTGACGAACCGTTATAAGGCAACACGCATCTGGGGATGGTTCTGGCAGAAGGGAAAAGCAACCCTTGTACTTTTTTTAGTCTAAGAGTTATTACCCCTTGTATGTTACAAGAAAATGTTTGCGACCCCATTATATTTTAAAGAACATTGAATTCAATAAAAAAAAAGGCTTTCTTACAATTAATTTGAATTAGTTTTTGAAATAGAAAAAATATTTTGAATATTAATAAGTCCATTTAATGTAAAGACTAGATTTACAGTGTTGGTCAAGTTATTCTTATGTCATCTTAAACATCCAACTATTCCTGGTTTTATCTTGATTTGCATCAAAGTTAAACATTCATTATTACAGAAATAGTTAGAGGCAATTATCACTAATACCGTTGATTGAAAGACAATCAACGTGAATACCCTACAAGCAATTACCATGATACGAATGACACCAAACCTGAGTCAACAACTTTTTCTTAATTATACAGAAACGAGGATTAATTTGATAGGCTTAAGGAAATGAGTATAAGATCATCTTTATTTAGTTTTTTTATTTTAAATGCATGACAAACAACATTTCCTTTTCACAACCAACAACTATCAGTGTAGAAAAGAATGGTGATGGTGGTAGAATGGTAATCAGAATTTATGTCCTTACGCAGTTTTTAGAAAAGACGGATGCTGAGATTTATGTATAGTTAACAATTTTCACCAAAGACTATTTGTAAAGCATTACCCTCGAATACTTTTATTAAAAGAAAGCTCATATCATATAATCCGATCCTGCTTCATATACACACTCTAACGTATCAAAATAAAAAGCGTTCTCAACTCACCGAAGAAGCGAAGATTAAAAAGAATTAAGATGGCATGATACGGCTATCACGTCCTTTTGGGAAAGAAGATACGACTGAAATACCGAAGCCGCTCTTTTGTGAGAACCTTTCTGAAGAAGCGCCCATTCACAGCCATTAAAGTTGTTTGTAAATGTTGTAGTCAATGGACGGTCTTTGATCGATGTTTATTGTAAAATCTAGTGAGTAGGTGATGTTGTGAAGTGGAAAATTTGATAATGATTAGGTTCAATGTATTTTGTATCTTTTGAACACATCTCTGCATTTTCCTTTGGCATTTAATTGCATAAGTATATTTAGAGTAATATTTGGTTGAATGAGATATGATTATAACTAACCTATCAACTTATTCTATAAGAACCTAATAATATTTAATAATATGTGTGTTTCCGTGTGTGGTCCGATCAAGTACGGTCAATGGTCAAGTATACTTCATGTAAATGTACAAAAAACCCTAAAGGTGTTGCAAGACATTTCTCCACTGGCGATCCTAGAGTGTTGGCCACCCTCTCCTAAAGTTATTTTCAATGAAATAATTTTTATTACCTACTTCATTTACCCTGTCGAATAACACGGTATAAGAGAGAAACGATTTTTTATATAATATTGTGTTTAAGGTGAATGTCTTATCAGGTGTAATTCAAAACCATGGGCACCTCTGCATTCTGATGGCCCGCGAAAGTACGAAGAGTTGCGGCTTTAAATACGGTAATTAATAGCACATCATTTGTAACACATTATAATTTTACTGTTAAGTAGTAGTTATTAAAACATCAAAATCATTGAATTGTTTAAATTGGTTATTAAAGCCATAAATAAATATTTATTCGAAATATCAAAAATAACATGATAGGTTAGTAACTATAATACTAGTAGCTTAATATAAAATAATAGGTATACGAATATAAATATGCATTCATTATACATAAAAATCGTGAAAAGCAGGTACGAAGGCTTTAAAAAATAAAAATAGACATTTGGTAATAGAAAATATCCTAATAAATGTATACATATTTTACTTAAACTTAAAGTTTATAACATTTCATAAATATTTGTACTTATTACCTAAAACCCCCATACAAATATTTTTTTTTCCAAAAACATTTAAAAAAATGCATAATATATTTTATATATTATCAATAAAGTTAGATGATACATTAAGGCAACAATGTAACTGAAATAGGCATTCTGAAAATAATAGTAGATAGTATATAAACTAAAACAACAGTCGTCATTATGGCCCAAGCGTCAATTCT
Source organism: Polydrusus tereticollis (assembly GCA_963920685.1). Lineage (NCBI taxonomy): Eukaryota > Metazoa > Arthropoda > Insecta > Coleoptera > Curculionidae > Polydrusus > Polydrusus tereticollis. Next base: position 139,631,002 of record OY987327.1, read on the forward strand.
AAATTGAAGCGCCGAAGGATTTTAAGCGCGAGGGCCACAATGGGTGTCTAAACCGTGGTAAATATAATATTTTTTCGACTAATAACGCTTTAATATAATATTATTTATGATTTTCTAATGAATTAATTATGTTTCTTTCTATAAGGGTTTCATAATGACTAATTTATGGAACTCAAAAAAGTTGAACTTTATGAAACTGATATTTTATTTGTTTACGGTTGGTAATGATATTATTTATCAAATGTTTATTCTGTTATATACCTATAATTAAAGTGCAAGGTGTTCCAAGGAGGACTAAACAAGGGCTTATTTTTGACTTTCCCTGTATTCTCGGAAAAACCAAAAATAGCCAATCGATGTTTTTCTTTCAGTAGAATTCAAAAGTCACTCCAAAAAAAAATATAATATGAATTAAAACAAACCACTTACGCCATGGACGTAGCGTTATTTAAATGGAACGCATTTTTTATATGATTTTTGAAAATATCACATTTTTTACTTCTATGTCGGTGTAAATTCTTAATATTGCGATAGCCGTATTTATTAGATTTATATTAAACTTATTCGGGACTAGCTTTTTATCAGAAATATAGTCAACCAGATGAATATTGTATGTAGACCCCTGGATGCCTTGTTAAATCCTACAACTGGTTAATTGTATTTGACAGTTTGAAACTTTCAGAAACTAATGACTCGAAAAGACCTATTATTATCCTTAATAATTTGATCACAACCTGTTTAATTTAATAGGTTCATAGGTGATGTAGGTACATTTTGGTAATGTTTTAATATAAAGTCAAGATAAATTTGACATATTTTTTATTTTGTCAACATGGCATACTCGTTAGACGAGAGATTACAGATTGTTACCATGTATTACAAAAATCCAGAAAACGCAAGAGAAGCAAGAAGAAAATAAGGTTTATCGCACATTTTCATAGGAATATACAACGCGTCCAAGATAAGGAGGGCCAGTACAGGGATCTCGGAAACCGTAAGAGATACGAAGTCGGTTAAATGGAGGTAAAGTTGCGCATTTACGTGCCTTATAATATGCCGTTTTTAGAAAGTTTTAAAATTCCTAGTAGTTCCGGAGATATCTGGAGAAAACAAAATTTTGAAAAATCGTTTTATTTTTTTCCTGGATTCTTTGAGAACGAATTCTAAAGTAAATTGCACTTTTACATTGCCATTTTTTCCGCTCTATCTAACAGCCTTAATTCTTTTGTAATCCGACGCGTCGTCTTTAAGGGGCCATTATCAACTTTCTTTTTTTAAATACGGCCCTGTTATCCTGATATTGGAATTTGAGAGCTTTTTTTCTTCCGAATGCAACGATGTATGACACATTGTGGTTTAATGAGGGTTTTTTGAACAACATCAGGAGATGTTGGAATACGGTCCTGTATTTCTCCTTATTTTATAAATAATATCTCATAAGTAAGCTCTACTTGCTTTTTATCAGAAATATAGTCAACCACAACCAGATGAATATTGTATGTAGACCCCTGGATGCCTTGTTAAATCCTACAACTGGTTGATTGTATTTGACAGTTTGAAACTTTCAGAAACTAATGACTCGAAGAGACCTATTATTATCCTTAATAATTTGATCACAACCTGTTTAATTTAATAGGTTCATAGGTGATGTAGGTATATTTTGGTAATGTTTTAATATAAAGTCAAGATAAATTTGACATATTTTTTATTTTGTCAACATGGCATACTCGTTAGACGAGAGATTACAGATTGTTACCATGTATTACAAAAATCCAGAAAACGCAAGAGAAGCAAGAAGAAAATAAGGTTTATCGCACATTTTCATAGGAATATACAACGCGTCCAAGATAAGGAGGGCCAGTACAGGGATCTCGGAAACCGTAAGAGATACGAAGTCGGTTAAATGGAGGTGTGTGTGTGTGTGTATCTGAGTTTATTGGCACTGGTTTAAACCAACTGGCCAGCTTTGTTAAATGGAGGTAAAGTTGCGCATTTACGTGCCTTATAATATGCCGTTTTTAGAAAGTTTTAAAATTCCTAGTAGTTCCGGAGATATCTGGAGAAACACAAAATTTTGAAAAATCGTTTTATTTTTTTCCTGGATTCCTTGAGAACGAATTCTAAAGTAAATTGCACTTTTACATTGCCATTTTTTCCGCTCTATCTAACAGCCTTAATTCTTTTGTAATCCGACGAGTCGTCTTTAAGGGGCCATTATCAACTTTCTTTTTTTAAATACGGCCCTGTTATCCTGATATTGGAATTTTAGAGCTTTTTTTCTTCCGAATGCAACGATGTATGACACATTGTGGTTTAATGAGGGTTTTTTGAACAACATCAGGAGATGTTGGAATACGGTCCTGTATTTCTCCTTATTTTATAAATAATATCTCATAAGTAAGCTCCAAATTTTTACTTATATTGGACTAGTTCAGTAAATAACAAATGATTTGACAATAAACAAATAATTTAATAATAAACAACAATAAGTGAACAAAAAACATACCAAAACCGTAATAAAACGAACAACGAGTTAGAAACTACATAATCAGGCGTTCAGAATGATTTCCGTTATTTTCTAAGCACAAATAACATCTTCTAGCTGTCGTTTCTAAAACATTGGACAACATTTCTGGCGTAATACTTTGAAAGGCTTCAAGCACCAACCTCCTTCGTTCGTCTTCTGTTTCGAAGTTCTGTTTATAAACATAATTTTCGACATACCCCCAGGAAAAAAAATCTAACGGTGTCATATCAGGCGAACGTGCTGACCATGGTGTTTCAGAATACGTGACAATCAGTTATCCAGGAAAGCGCACAGAAAGGTACTCTCTAACTGCTCTAGAATTATGTACAGGTGCACCATCCTGTTGAAACCAACACCCGTAAGATTTCATTGGAGGCGGATTATCCACACCTTCCTCCAAATCGATTTGTAAGTTAAATTTTGATAATAAAAAAATTGGCCTAATATTTTTGTACCTAAAATTCCAGCCCACATATTTTTAAATCCAAACCGATGTTGGTGTCTGGACTCTTTGTATAAATGAAAATTTTCTTTCGACCAATAATGAACATTTCTTCTATTAAAAATTCTATTCTTAGTAACCATGCTCTCATCGGACCATATTACCTTGTAGGGAAAATTGTCGGTCTCCTGACATTTCCTGGTGTACCACTCGCAAAATATTCGCCGTCTTTCTGCATCACCTGGCCTTAATCCTTGGCAAATTCTGTATTTGTATAAATGAAAATTTTCTTTCTGTAAAATAAATTGCGCTGTGGATATCGCTACACCTACATTTTTTTAAATTTGCCGAGTTGATATTCCGGAGTTTTCAACAACAGCTAATAATACGTTGTTGACTTTTTCTATGTTGCTGGGCTTTTTTCGGGATAGCACTAGTTTAAATTAACCGTATTGTTTGAAATTAGTCACTAACTTACTAAATGTTCTTTTATTTGGTTGTCTCCTTTCTGGATGCTTCTCCAAATGCATGCGCTCTGCCACATAACAGTTTTTCTGAGATAAAATAAAACTTTTCAGCATTTGTAAAATTATGTACCAGACTTTCTGGAAAATACAAAACCTCTTAAAACGCTTTTAAATGTTGACAACGATCACAATGGGAATGTCAAGTGAAACAAATAACGCGTCACCATCTTAAGTTTTTTGTTTCAAACGCCTACTTTTCTTTTAAATCCCGAGTCAACTGAAGTTTGAAATAATGTTTCTGTATATTTTTTGTTCACTTATTTGTGGTTTATTATGAAATTATTTGTTATTTATTGAACTAGTCGAACATAAGTAAAAATTTAGAGCTTACTTATGAGATAGTATTTATAAAATTAGGAGAAATACAGGACCGTATCCCAAAATCTCCTGATTTTGTTCAAAAAACCCTCGAAACGTCATTAAACCACAATGTGTCATACATCGTTGCATTGGAAAAAAAAGCTCTCAAATTCCATATTCAGGAAAACAGGACCATATTTAAAAAAAGAAAGTTGATAATGGCCCCTCGGTGACGACTCGTCGGATTACAAAACAATTAACGCTGTTAGATAGAGCGGAAAAAGTGGCAATGTAAAAGTGCAAATTAGTTTAGAATTCGTTCTTAAAAAAACCCAAAAAAGAAATAAAACGATTTTTCGAAATTTCGGGTTTTTCCGGATATCTCCGGAACTACTCGGAATTTTAAAACTTTCTAAACGGCATATTATTAGGCACATAAATGCGCAACTTTACCTCTATTTAACCGACTTCGTATCTCTTACGGTTTCCGAGATCCCTGTACTGGCCCTCGTTATCTTGGACTCGTTGTATCCGTAAATACAATTTTAAGGATAAAAAAAACTTACTTACTTACTAATAATAATAACAATAAACTAAAAAAACAAAACTAACTAATAATTTAGGTGTTCAATATGACTTCCGTTGTTCTCAACGCAATATCGGAATCCTCTGTGTAGCCTTTCTAAAAGCCTGTTTACATTAGGTGCAAGTGACTGCATGCAAGTTCATAGATGCATTTAAATGCATTGCCTGATCGTTTGCATTATGATGCAAGTATTTTAATGCAAGTAGCTTGTCAGAACATATTGCCAACCTTAATCCAGAAATCCACTCAATATCAGTTGATAAAAGAAAGAGTTATGTTTGGATTTTATTGTTTATACTTAATATGTGCGTTTATTTTTGAAATAATTGTTAAATTAAAACAATGAATACTGAAGTGGAAGAACTTATCTTATTGACCCTAATAGCTGAAGCTTCGGCCGTTTGTCAAGTTGGCATTGAAAATATTACTAGAAAATTTACCAAACTTGCATGCCATTTGCAAGTAATTTAGAACAAGTCCTAATTTGGTGCAATGCAAGTAAACTTGCATCAGCTGATCACAAAGTGACCAATGCGCATGCCTTCAGGCAATTTCACTTGCACTTGCATCTAATGTAAACAGGCTTTTAGCTTGCTGCTTGATGTTATAATATCATTTTCTTGATTAAGTTGATTTATTTCAGTACCTATTGTTACTTCAATATTTTGGTTTTCTTGTTGGTATACTATGTTCTTTAGATGGCCCCAAAGAAATGTGTCTAAAAGGGAGAGGTAATAGCTATTGATGGCCAAGGAATGATTCCATTACGTCTAATCTATTCATTATGGCGTTTAAATTCAAGTACATCGCGCACGGCATGCGGAGCAGCCTCATCTTGTTGCCAAATTAAGTTTCGATATTCTTCTAAGGATAATTTATTTAAAAAGCTCTAAATTTCGTTTTAAAGAAACTCATGATATCGTCGTCCATTTAGTGAGCCGTTATAAAATATTGAACCTAAAATTCTATTACACCTAATATGAATTCCTTGGTATTTAATGGTTTGATTTTTTTTTTTTGGTTTTCTGCAGCCCAATAATGAGTGTTGTGTCGATTAAATAAGCCTGATGTTGAAAATGTTGCCCCGTCTGTCCACACAATTGTTTTAAATAAACTAGGATCGTTGTAATGCCGTCGAATCAGAAATAAGAAACAAACTGAAAACGAAGTTCTTTCCTTGCAGTGCTTAAGTGGAAGTATATGAAAAGGTATATATTTATTCATTTTTAAAGTTCTGTGGACGTTCACACTAAAATAATCTAGAATTGATTGGTCTCAATTTTTACTTCTTTGTGAGTTTCTTTCTCTATCAAGATTTATTTTCTAGGTTTTTTATCCTTTAAATCCTGTTTACGGATATATCTTTATGAAAATGTGCAATAAATCTTCTTCTTGCTTCTCTTATGTTTTCTTGACTTTTGTAATACATGGTAACAATCTGTAATTTTTTGTCTCATGCCCAGACATGCGCACAAGTATTAATACATGAACGCATAACAAACGTTGCGGTATTTTAACAGAAAAATGTTTTTCTGCTACTAACTTATTTACTCTATTTCCCTAATAAGAAGTAAGATTTCTCTACACAGGGAAATAACGATAATGAATTATAACCTAGGTAAATAATGAAAAACTTTTTGTGTTCTGAAGTTAAGTTACACAGGATTTTAGCATTCTTACTCGCCGTTTTTAACATGTTAATGGTTTTGAGCCTTGAATAACTATACATAAATAGAAACTTATACATATTCAAGAATATCAACACGACCACTAATTTTTTACAAACTGACATTTAATATCGCATTTCTCTAGTTTTATTTTTCTTAGGCTACTTGATTTTCAAGATTTAGCAGAAATGGCTAATATAAAGATCTAAACGAATTAAATACGTACTATTTTAGTGCTAGTAGTAAAAAAAAATCTATATACACCTCACTTGAGAAAGCTGTTATTTAAACATTAACATTATATACTTCGGCGCTTCGTGCCTTCTGAAACTCAGGATGTAAAAGCGCACGCTATACAGAGTATTTTAGAAGTAAGGTACATAACTTAAGAGAGCGATTCCTTATGACATTCTTGAACGTGTAAGAGGTGAGATGATTGCAACCGTGCGATTTATCAGAGAGTGGCCATTTTCAACATTTGCTTTAATTAACTCTTGCATTTCTCCTTGCATAATTATTCAAAAAAAATAATTTTTAATTCAAATGTTTTAATTGACTTTGAAATACATACAATATAAACGAAGCAAGATACGAAAACAATTTAAAGAGCAAAAAAGTTGTATTATTAGTTGGTATATCCGAAAAAGAATATTGTAGTTAGAGAAAAGTAAGTGGCCTATATTTTTTTCAATAATTAAGGTATAGTTCGATAGTCTAATTTTATCTCTCCGCCCTCAAAGACGAAATGAGAACATTTTTATTTTTCGTTTCTATTTGCAACTAGAACTATATTTGCAGGAATCTCCGAAACTGTTAATGAATTTTTAATTTATTATAGTAGGTAGGTACGTATTCATTTTTAGATAGGGTGAATAAAAACTTTTTTGAAAAAAAGGACACTGCAATTTCTTTTTACTTTTTTGTATTTCGTATGGTATTTAAAGTATTTTGCCTTTGTTAGTAGGGTAGGGCAGATTCGGACATTAAAATTCAACCCTTGATATCTCTTCATTGCTTATCTCCACAGAATGAGGTTACTTATTGGTTGACTTTAAATTGTAGGAAAAAAAATATGAGAAGAGCTGTTGCATTTGCATTGCCACCGTGGGGGGCAGTTTCGGAGAAGTTAAAATTAATCGAAGAGGTGAAAAGTCGGAAAGTTTTTATTAGTCAAACAAAATTGTAAATAGAGCCAAACCAAGGTTACATAGTTTATTAATAAATTATCATTTTACCATACAAAAAAAAACAACCAGAAAAATGTTTGTAGGTAAACCAAAGAAGTCTAAATTATAGTTTTAAGAAACATTTAAACCATGAAAGTTAACATCAAACTTTAAAAATGGCGCTATTCTTGAAGTGCCTCGGGTAGAAAATGGTTTAGGCAATTTCAAAATCACCTCAGATCTTAAAAACTGTTGATATGTCTTGTTGGGTAGTAAAAATGAAACATTTATTGGTTTTCCGCATAAAGTTCACCAAATATTTGTTTTGCTTCATAAGTTTCGTAACTGTGCCAACCTACTGTATTATTTTTTTGTAGGAAACCTTACTAATACATAATCAACTAAAATTTGTTGATCTTCTAATAGTAAAAAGTTGTCTACATGAACCTTAAGGTCTATATCGAAATCTGAATCGCCAAACTCATTTTTCTCGTATCGTTTTTGTCGCACAACAACGTTTCTGTTGCCCACTTTTGTCTTTTGCTTAACCATTTTTTTTCTTATAATAGTTTCTCCTTTATTTCCCTTTTTTTCCTCTTTGTCTGCCAAATTTCTTTCAGCTTTAATTTTTTTTATTTTATCTACTTCCTCTAATCTATTTTTTTCTGGAGTGCTCGTATACATTCTTAGTTTGGGCCTTTCTCTTGGTTTCCTATTTCCTTGCCTAGGTCCTGCTTTTGGAGACGCTTTTTTTCTATCGGAAGGCTTAATAATTTCTTGTGAGATAATGTGTGTCTTAGATTTGGGAGCTTTATTTATGATGCCATGGGTGTCCGGAAAATACGTGTACAACGTTTGACGACAGACTCCTGACGTCAAAATAGGTCGATCTATGCCGACTTAGTTATATCCAGAATTGTCTCGTTTAGCCGGTAAAGGGCGTCAAAAATTTGTAAACATTTTGGTTTTTCCTAAACTAACCTGTTAATCGATTTTAATGATTTTTAGTATATAGACTAATACCATAAAATGACGTTTTCTAGTAGTATAGTCACCGACTGTAAATAAGTGGAAGTGTTATAACAGTGATATAATACGCCAACATCTCCAGATTTTTTATATCAATGGCGTTATGACAACCCAGATATTTTTGTCGAGTGACTGGATGTATTTGGAAGCTATTTTACGTCTTTAATATTTTTCGGTGGATGAGCTGTTTTGGCAGAAAAAAAATATTTACAATTACCTGCATACATCAATTATTAACATTAGTAATAAAATTAAAATCAAGTTACCTGTAACAATAATTTTTTTTAGTGACCTTGTTGCTATGGCATTTAATAATTTGACAATTATTGACAAATTGTCACCAGTCTATGAAATTGACTAAAGTATACAATCAACATTCTTGAATTACAAGTTCATTTTACCATTAAACATGGAAAATTATACGAACTCTGAGAAGGTTGACGTGCTTCTGGTACAGTCCGTTCAAAGATTTAAGAGAATCATGACTTACCGACTCGTGTTGACGCCTGTTTAAAACCAGACTGGGGTCTACACAGGCCCGCACTGAATTGTATCTCAAGCATGGATGATTTGACACAAATAATAAAGAATTTTAGATAGAATATATTATAATTATCTATTATAATTAATTAATGCAAATACAGTTTACTCATTTAATTCATTTTTACTGTCGCTATCAACACCTATGTTAATAATGAATATTTCTGTAATATTCCCAATTTTTGAATGTATGAAGTTTGGCTTTGCAACACTGATTTTTCTACTTATTTTATTCCCATTACTTGATAAGGCTTTTTAAACTAATTACGGCCAAGTACGGTCCCTACCTGGATAATAAAATTATTATCTCTATGATCCTTGAAACCCTTTCAACAAAGAATTTTATGATGGGTGATAATTAAAGGCAGGTAGTCATTCTGTTAAATCTGTGAACGGACCATATACGGGTTTTGTCAAGGAAATGGGCGTCAGAGTGTTACGGTTTATATGGAGAGATTTCTTAACCGTCGAATACCAAACCACAAAACATTTGCCAATATCGAGCGTCATCTTCGGAAACGGGCTTTGAGAAAAAATTTGAAGGCATAGGTCGTATGCGAATAACTCGAACTGTGGAAACAGAAGAGACCATTCTGGAAAGAGTTGAAGAAAAACCAAGTACCAGTACCCGTCGCTTAGAACGTGAGTTACATGTTCCTAAAACGATTGTCAATAAGGTTTTAAAAGAACAGTTGTTACATCCATATCACGTGCAAAAAGTCCAGGAACTTTTACCGACTGATCCCTCCATGGGGCTTACATTTTGTCAATTTATTAGAAACAAAAGAGTCCGTGATCCAAATTTTTGTAGACAAATATTGTTTACTGACGAGGCGTGCTTTACAAGATCTGGAGTAACCAATCTACACAACGAACATATTTATTCCGATGAAAATCCACATGCCATTAAAGTTGCACATCATCAGCATCAATTTAAATTAAATATTTGGGCAGGTATTATTAAACGCTACTTTATTGGTCCTGTTGTTATTCCAGACAGGTTAGATGGAAATATTTATTTAAATTTTTTGCAAGACACATTCCCAATTCTTCTGGAAAATTTGCGCTTTTTTCTTCGGAGGAAAATGTGGTATATGCATGATGGTGCCCCGCCCCATTTTCCGTTGCCGTTCGGCAATACTTACACCATCAATATCCCAACCGATGGAATGGATGGGGCAATGATGCACCAGTAAAATGGCCGCCACGTTCTCCGGAGTTAAATATGTGTAATTTTTTTTTGTGGGGCGCTATTAAGACACAAGTTTACAAGACTCCGGTAAACGCACGCCATGATTTATTGACGCGGATTTTAAATGCAGGCAACCATTTTAGTAACCCCGAGACATTAAATAGGGTCCAATATCATTTTTTAAGGAGTGTTAATAAGTGTATTCAGCAAGTTGGCGGTCATTTTACACATTTGCTTAAGTAATATTTTCGTTTTACTTAGTTTCTTACAATATTTTTAATACATACTTCCAACTTTGTTGTACTTTGTTTTATTATTACTGTTATTAATTGATGTGTGCAGGTAATTGTATTCACATTCAACGGTAAATTTTCAGGGAAGTACTCCACCGAACTTTACCCCTGTAGAATCGAGAATGCCCGAGATTGTTTTTCGCCACCGCCATGTTAAACGAATCTTGAGGAGTCTCGACACTAAAAAGGCTTCTGGCCCTGACGATATTCCAGTCATTGTAATTAAGACATGCGCTGACGAACTGACACCGGTATTTTGTAAGCTTTTTAACTTATCTTACAAAAAAGGAATATTTCCTTCTTGCTGGAAAACTGCGCGAGTCCAGCCCATACCCAAAAAAGGCAAGAAGACCTTGCCAAACAACTATCGTCCAGTCGCATTGCTTTCAGTTATATTCAAAGTTATGGAGAAGGCCATTCACGAAAAATTATTAAAATACCTGGAAGGCTTCAACATTATTAGTGACCGCCAGTATGGATTCCGTAAGTCTAGATCAACAGGAGACCTTCTCGCTTATGTTACTCATGTTTGGAACAACGCAATAGAACACCATGGGGAGTCCCGGGCGGTAGCACTGGACATTTCCAAGGCTTTTGACCGAGTATGGCATGAGGGGCTCCTAACTAAAGTGAGAGCATACGGAATGCCGGTTCAATTTTGTTCATGGCTGTCGAGCTTTCTTAAAGACCGTTCTCTGCGAGTGGCGATGGACGGATTTCTTTCAGACACATTTAACATCAACGCCGGAGTCCCTCAAGGTTCTATTTTGTCGCCCACCCTTTTCTTACTATACATTAACGATCTTTTGGAAAAAACTAAAAATCCTATATATAGCTTCGCTGATGACAGCACACTTGTTTCATCTTTTACTTTGGATGCTCGGACATCGGCTGCTAATGCACATCTCTATAGGCAGCAAGAGGTCTCACATCTTAATAAAGACCTGGAAGAAATTCTGTCTTGGGGTGACAGTAACCAAGTAGAATTTAACGCTAAAAAGACCCAGGCGGCAGTTTTTTCTAAAAAAGTTAATGTTGAAGAACCGGATATAGTTATAAGGAAGGAGAGTCGTTTTTTGTATTAAGTGTATAATTTTGAAATATATAAAATTTGCAGAGCGCTTTCGGCCTTAGGCCATCTTCAGTGCTTCTTTGTCAGGAAACAGGAGACTTCAATAACAAAATTAAACAAGTGGGCCCTCATCAGCACAATGTAAAACTAATTTGTAAAACAAATAACATGTAAATTTGTAAAAGGACGAACTACTGGGACGAACCACTTTTGAATTTAATTAATTAACCATCGTTTTTTTATTTAATTTCCATAATTCGATTTTTATTACACGTGGAACGTGTTCTTAAGTCAAAGTTTGATGGTTATATGGATATAGTTATGGCGGGACACTCAATTCCTTTGGCTTCATCAATTCATTTATTGGGCGTAAATTTGGATAGTCATATGTCTTGGCATAGTCACGTTGCGGCCATTGCTAGGGCAGCCTCGCAGAAGCTTGGAATACTTTTCCGAACAAAGAACCTCTATACACCCCAGCAACTTTTGATGCTCTATAAAGCCCAAATTCGACCATCACTGGAGTACTGTTCGCATATTTGGGGCTCTGCTCCTAAACATACCCTGAGATTGCTAGATTCCATTCAAAGAAGAGCCATTCGCTTGATCGGTGACCATAGTCTGACAAACAATCTGGAAAGCCTTGAACATCGAAGGCAGGTTGGCGACTTGAGTCTATTTTACAAATATTTTCATGGGAAGTGTTCAACTGAGGTTGCCCGCTTGATACCACCCAGAGCGGTGCATGGTAGAAATACACGACGAGCCACTGCAGCCCACCAGTACGTGGTTCAGCTTAGTGTCCCTCGAACGACACTGTTTCAAAATTCTTTCATCTGGAGAACGTCATCACTCTGGAACGACCTCCCTGAGATCGCGTTCCCCAACGAGTATAATCTCCAAAGATTCAAGACCAACGTAAATCGTTTCCTGCGCACACGCACCGCTCCTAGAGCGCCATAAAGGATTTATCCTGCAGTGCTGTGCCTTATCATATAAAAAAAAAAAAAAAAAAAAAAATTGTAAATATTTTTCTGGCAAAACAGCTCATCCAACGAAAAATATTGAAGGTAAAATAGCTTCTAAATACATCCAGTCACTCGACAAAAATATCTGGGTTGTCATAACGCATAATCAGGAGAAATGTTGACGTATTATATCACTTTTATAATACTTCCACTTATTTACAGCCGGTGACTATACTACTAGAAAACGTCATTTTATAGTATTAGTCTACATACTAAAAATCATTAAAATCGATTAGCAGGTTTTCACGTAATTTAGGAAAAACCAATATTTTTACAAATTTTTACCCGGCTAAACGAGACAATTTTGGACATAACTAAGTCGGCGTAGATCGACCTATTTTGACGTCAGGAGTCTGTCGTCAAACGTTGTACACGTATTTTCCGGACACCCCGTAAGAGACTTTAAATAAAATTCGTTATTTCGGTATTGTCTTGTTTTCTTTTGTTACATATGTCCTCTTCATCGTTGGTGATATTGGTAGCATCCAGAATATTCTATTCAGAAAGAGCTGAATTTTCTTATAATTAATTGGTTTAAAATTATCGTCCGAGTAAACAAGAGAATTCAGAGGGTACATTCCAGTATTCTTAAAACTTTTTACAATATTCCTAGGACTAAATGTTAGCAAATATGAATCCGGCAATAATTTTTGGTGCTTGCAGCTGTAAAGTTTTTAAAAAACTCTGAAACGTTAGCCCGAGCAAAGCTAATATTTTCTAGTTTCGATACGTACGTCTTGGGTGGCGATTCATAAAACCTCGGGTCCAATCTATACCTGCCTTCTTATCCTGCTTCCAGTTACCTAGAATAGTTTTTTTCTAGTTTTACAGCATATTCGTATGCTAATCTACGTAGCGATTTATATGTCAGTCTGTAACAAATTCTTGACGATCCGTTCAAATATTTTTGCAATTCAACTTCTTCCACGGCCGAAAATATCTGTCGGCTAGCATATTTTGAAGCAGTTAGCTGGGTGCCTATACCATCATTATCTTCGTGATCTGTAGTCTCATTTCCGGAATCTTCATTGTTGTTAAAGCGTTGACGGTTCTTGGCTTTCTTATAACATTAAACAATGTCGATTTTTGTATATGATAAGTGGATGCCGCTTTCCGTATCGACATTATCTTAGCTAAGAGTTGGTTAACTGCCTCCTTAACAATTTTATTGTCTGTCTCAGGGCGGTCGCCTCTCTTATTTTTGTAATGTCGCACCATATTATTACTAAAAGAAAAGTTTTACATATCCTTAAAAATAAGGTTTAGTATGTAGGCAATTGTGGAGCACATCCGGACAGTCCGAATCTGCCCCGCGTGTTTTATTCGAATGTGCCCTACCTGATCCCAGAATTGTTACGTCGAAATACACGCCAAACAATTAAACAATGGATATAGGTTATATACGATACATGCATAAAAATAAGACACTTTTTAGCTAAAGTACTAAGATTTTCAATCAAATTTAGCAACTATTGTGTACTCTCTTAAAAAAGCTACGGAAATTTTACATCAAAGACTTAATTTTTAAACTTATTCCTATATATTTCAAGTCGGTTGAGGTATTTTTCTGCAACCACTTGTCACGAGCGCCAAATCTGGGTAGGATTTGGCTATTATGGAGGCACGGTTCAGCCGCAAATTTCAACTGCCCGGAGGTTCCCCATGTTCAAATCTGCCCCACCCTACCCTTTATTATTCTGAATATACGTGCGAGTTTGTAACTTGGAATAAATTCAGTAAGTCTAGTATGGTATTCTCGGACAAGGGTATTGATACAACTGTTGTACTGGGTGTGGTATTTTTTATTTAAAAATATTGATAAAGTATGCCCTAAATTAGAGATATGACGTCATCACATTTTTTTTTAAATGGCAACCCTAGTTTTGTATTTACTAATTTTAAAGAGCATATTAAGTTACACATAACTGCCAAATTTCATTTTATTCCTTGTCATCAATACGACATGAAACAAGAATTAATTATATTTACTTTAAACGGAAGAAAAAATGTATGTTCGTTTTTAAAATTTTTTTGTTAATAAATGCTTAAAATGTAATAATTCATAATTTGGCAATATTCTAAATGCAAGGAAAACTCGTTTCGAACATTTCTAATAACTTACGAAGAAATTAACCTACACTTGTGTCTTATTTGTACTTTCAACTCCTCCACATTTGCCGGTTTCGTCTTAAAAACGTTGCTTTTCAGTACTCCCATAAAAAGTATTCTTAGGTCTGGAGACCTGGGTGGCAATTCACTCAGTCCCCTTCTACCAATCCATCGGCCTGAAAATACTGCATCCAGGCATTCACGGACAGCTCTTTCAAAATGGGGAGGCTTACTATCTTGTTGAAACCAGATGTCTCTATTCGGGACATCAAAGTCGACAGTACAGGAAACAAAAGAGCCAAATTCGGAACTAGTTCTTCCTTGAAGAATTCCAAATTTCTTGACTCATGGAGATATTTTTCAAAGAAAATTGGTCCTATAACTCGAACACCACCAGTATCTGCCCAAACATTGACTTTTTCTGGGTGTTGAGTGTGGCCTTCCCTCATCTAGTCTCGTCTGCCCAATAACGGCAATTTTGTTGATTTAGGTTACGATTTAACATGAACGTTGATTCATGAGAAAAATGAATGTTTTCTGTTTTAGATAATTCCTGTCTAGTAGGTCCAGTTAGCTCGCAGAAGTGAAGTCTCCAATCAGGATCATCTACTGTCAATTCCTGGAAAATTGCCAATTTGTAAAGATGAAATTTATGAGCATGAATTTTTACTACTCTAGATTGACTTATTTATATTGACCTCTTCATTAAGCGCACTATGTCGATGACTATCTATCTTTCTAACGTGCCCATACTCTCGAAACTGCTTTTCAATCTTGCTTACTGTACTCTGGGATATGGGTGGTAAATCGGGATATATCTCCCTGAATATTTGAAGAACTTTGTTTTGTGTTCTTCTCCTGTCTCCGTATCCAATCATCATTGAAATTTTAATTTTGCGTGTTTCAGTAAAGTTAGGCATTGCATTAAATGATTTTTTCAATAAAGGACAAGATAAAAGGCTACGCGTTTAAAATGTGTCGCGTACCAATGTTTAAATACGATATTTCTGTCAAGAAATGTCAAAAGATATTGCTTTAAATTGACACAAAGAAGTAAACAAACGACGGATAAAATAGTACCTTTTTTACTGAATGTTTTTCTATTTAGTTAAAGTAAATAGAATTCATTTTTGTTTCATATCTTATAAATGACAAAAAATTTGAAATTTGGCAGTTATCGGCAACTTTATATGCTGTTTAAAAACAGTAAATAAAAAACAAGAGTTGCCATTTAAAAATATTCTCGATAACGTCATATCTCCAAACACGCTGTATCAATAATTTTTAAATAAATTAGATCACACATTTTTGCAAAAAAAACTATATTAGACATAAATTTTTTCCAAGTTACAAATTCGCACTGTATTACGTATTAGGGTGGGTCGATCTATGTAAGGAAAAAAATAAAGTGTGAGATCTCAATTGCCTAGAAAGTTGTCACTACTATTGTTGATCATTCATGCAAAGTTTCGGCTCTGACAAGCGCCATCTTCAGGTGCCTAGTTCGCTTCGAATTTTCCACAAAACGTACTACTGAAATATGCAGCTTTTCGCTTATTTCACTCAATAAAAATTGAATAAAATAACCCAGAACTCACCACGTGGAGGTGGCTGCATGTCGAGTTCTTCCCCGCCTCCCTCCCGACCTTCGTCTTATTAATGAAAATTATCAATTTATTGATCTAAAGCCTTTAAAAATTGCTGTTTTGTCTCAGTTTTCGGAATTTTTTTTCTGGAGGCAATCCGAGTTCGAATCAAGCCATCTCTTGATTCTGTTCCGCTTACTAAAACAGAGGCTTCAGTGACTGTCCTAATACATCTTTCAACAGATTGTGTGTGACAAGGGTATTTCAAAATTTCGATGTCGTCAGGAACTGTTAGAATCATCTTTTGCAATGCAGTATCTGAAATTGTTCTTGTGAGTGGTGGTTCAGTTACGCTAACTGACTGCCAGTTTATCAATTCAGTGTAGTCTTGAGCGTCAAAATTCAGTTTTGTGACTTTGAACTCCCTGATTTTGCTATTCTGAAGACTCATTACTCTACATTTCAGAATTCTTCTTAGCGCAAGTTCTCTAATAGGCTTTCGAACATCTCTAAGCATTGTCAACAGAATATTTTCTGGATGAGCAAAAAATGCATTCCTCTGTATGACCGGATCAATCACATCTTTAACTGTACTTGGCATATATCTCGATCTTGTTATCAGAGAGAACAAATGTCTGGAGCCTTCAGTACACGATGATCTGATTTTAATATCGAACCAAACAGGAGCATAAACTTTTAATATAAATTCGGTTATTGTTTTCAATTCGTTCGAAGGTTTTTCTGAAGCTACATAAAGTCTTAAAATCCTATTTGCCATTGTCAGCCATCTTGAGTGTGACATTTTTGCAGGATCACGATTTGATAAATTTGAGGGGACATCACCTCTTGCGATTGCCGAACACATTTGATACAAATAAACTTGATCGGTACTGGTGTCATTTAGGTCGAATTCTGGTAGTTCCCCATTAACTTTTTCGAATTTAACTATTGGAAGGTTCTGACATGTTGGAAGAAGCTTTCCAATCGTTCCTGAAAATCCTCTTGGGTCGTTAGTTTTACCATCCATTTTCTCAATCAAATGGCGAAGTGGAAAATCATTGGCGTGCAGTAGGCAAATCAACCATTGTAAGGAGTGTCCAATTGCTACTTCTAATTGCTTAACAACTCCATTCTTGAAACCTGTATTTACAACAGTTCCGTCACAGCCAACAGCAGCAAGTTCTTCAACAGGTCCCAAGTTACTGCTTAGCAAATCGAAAATACTTGATTTGATGTCTTTAGCATTTCCTGAAGTAGGAGTTACATGTCCGAGATAAACAGACCCAGGTTCTGCAATAAGAACAATATGTTCCTCCAGAACGTACCTCTTATGATAAGTGCTTCCTTTTTTCTCCGTCAGTAGTGTTCTGTCCTTTCTACCGTCAAAATATATCCCTGTAATTTTCAAATTTCCTGTTGATTCCTTTTTTAGTTCCGTTCTTCGTCTCTTTCGTTCTCTCCACAATTTACTACGGTTTAATAATTTTGAAGGGTCGTTTCTACTGACAACGCCAAGATCTTGCAGAACAGCATTCGCTAAAAAAGAAGCACATCTATCCGAAACTCCCGTTCGATCGCAAGCCTCTGCTAAATTTCTGAAATCCACCCCTCGAAGGTCTGTTCTTGCTTCTGAAGTTGATGGACTATCTAAGTGAAGTTTAAACTCGCTTGTTGTAGAACTTTCACCCAGAAACACACTTTTTTCCAGTGGGAAGGAAGTTGTTTCTAGAACATTCACTTTTCCTACATTTTTCAATTGCTCTAGGCGGCTTTAATCCTTTAGTTGTTTTTTTGCTTTGAATTTTCTTTGCATACGTTTTTCTAAAACCTTTGTCAATTTAATGTCAACATTTCCAATAAACATTCTTCTTTCTGTTCTTTGGTCTCGTAAAAATTCTTGTTCTGTTTTAAGCACTTTAATTTTGCATTTGCATGAGTCAAAATCTTTTCACTTGCACGTCGATATATCAAAAAGTTTCTCACTTGATTGTCTGAATTTTTCTAGCTTCTCTAAACACTTTTTATTATAATTTAAAGAAATTGTCCATTCTCGAAGTGGAGTTGAAATATAGGGAAAGGGGAAAAAAAGGCAAAAAGTCTTTCTCCACTAATTTAATAGTGAGCTATTAAAGGCTCAATTTTAAAATTAAATTGTCTCTACATGTTTCAAAGGTAGTAACCTTCATCTTCAGGAGACCAAAGTAGTGCTGCAGTTATTATTAGCAGTAGAGAGAAAACTGTTGGTGGAAAATGACGTTGTTGGAGCTTTTTTTTTTTTTTTATTTAAAAATATTTTGACAAGATATTAATAATTGAATGTGATCAGCATGCTAAAATTGGAATTGAATGTGGAATGTTATATTTAAATCAAAGTTTATGAAAAGACACTGTCAATCTGTGGTCGAATTTAAAAAGGGAAGATATTCATTATTTGAAAATCATACGTCAGGATATATAAAAAGGATCTTTTGGACATTCTAGATCTTGTTAGAGAAAGATTTTTGTTTGTGATTTGTTTTATGAGAAATTATAATGTTGAAATTTCATTTGTAAAATTAGTTATTGGAGACCTAAGGTCCCGTCACCTTGCGTTATGTTCGTCCCATTATGTAGGGAAAACAATAGAGTTTTATTTAAAATAAAATTACACACAGTTAAACTGTGTTCGTCTCCCTATTTTAATCTTTAAGGGTATATAAAATATAAGATCTGTTTTTTTGTTTTTAATTTTTTTTAATAATTTTATTTTAAATAAAACTCTATTGTTTTCCCTACATAATGGGACGAACATAACGCAAGGTGACGGGACCTTAGGTCTCCAATAACTAATTTTACAAATGAAATTTCAACATTATAATTTCTCATAAAACAAATCACAAACAAAAATCTTTCTCTAACGAGATCTAGAATGTCCAAAAGATCCTTTTTATATATCCTGACGTATGATTTTTAAATAATGAATATCTTCCCTTTTTAAATTCGACCACAGATTGACAGTGTCTTTTCATAAACTTTGATTTAAATATAACATTCCACATTCAATTCCAATTTTAGCATGCTGATCACATTCAATTATTAATATCTTGTCTAAATATTTTTAAATAAAAAAAAAAAAAAAAGCTCCATCAACGTCATTTTCCACCAACAGTTTTCTCTCTACTGCTAATAATAACTGCAGCACTACTTTGGTCTCCTGAAGATGAAGGTTACTACCTTTGAAACATGTAGAGACAATTTAATTTTAAAATTGAGCCTTTAATAGCTCACTATTAAATTAGTGGAGAAAGACTTTTTGCCTTTTTTTCCCCTTTCCCTACTTTTTATTATGTACGGACCCAATATTTTTTTTTAAACTCCGAAACTTCACAACATAGTCTTTAATCAATCGATAAATCTCTTGTTCACTCACCACTTGTAAAGAAGCATTTTGCCAAATGTTTTTCAATACAGATAATAATATAACTTTTTTAGAAACATCACTTACACTAGGGTCATTGCCATTGTTCTGGTCTTTTATTAATTGCCTGTGCCACAAATATGCTCTCATAACATCGCTATAAGTCGGAAGTATGTTGCACTTAAGTTCTGTTGGTGCTCCAAACACCTCGCATTCAATGTCTTTACGTGTATTCGGCATTTTTACACAAATAAACTATTACGCGTTCACTAAAAAGAGTAAATATAAGTTAATAAGACGTTGACTCTTGAACTAATCTTGTCGGTACAGGAAAGGCAGACTTGCGGCGGCGTACGTGATATTGATATAGCTGCGCGACACTACTTGCGCATTTGCACGGTTGAGCTCAGATGAATATGTTTCAATGAATTTATGAGTTTATTAGTGGCAATTTTTTTATCAACACAGCTATATAATGGAGAAAGTCAAGATAAATCACTCATTTAAAGTTTATGAATATTTTCATAATTTTCCCAAATTTGACCTTAAGTAGGCACCTGAAGATGTTATCCCAGAAAACCCAAATTTTGTATCATAAATACTATATCAAGTTGACAACTTTTGGTTACCCAGGACATATCACATTCGAGAAAAAAAAAATTCGGTCCACCCTATTACGTATATTTGATTTTTATATACTTCTTTTTTAATTCAAAAATTTTGTAAAAAAAAACAATTTATATACGTTAACTTAAATTAAGTTACCGCGACCATACAGATTACCTAATAAATACTTACTAAATAATACTTAATGAATACCTACTACTTTATTTACTCTCGACATTAAAAAAATTTACAGTCCTTTACAAAGATGCAACCGGGGAGGATATTGAAAATGCCGAAGCAGAGTGCAACGCTTGTGACTATTGTGAGATTTGAGATCTGCGAAAACTCATAGATTTGAATGTAATATTTAGATAGTTGATATAAGTTTTATTGATTCATAATATAAAAAATAGTAAAATAAAGGTTATAAACTCTAACGCGCCTCTAACTCTCGACTTGGTCTGATCCCGTCGTCCTTCGTCCCTTCTCTTTTCCCCGTCATCATCGGGCCACCGGCTCGGCGGCGGCGCACAGTGGTCGATTTTGATGATTTAGGGGGACATCAAAAATCGATTAGAAAAATAGCAGAATTACGCTATTTTGACACTTTGTACATAAAATATGCTTAATTTAGAATAATATGAATTGAAAACTATTATTTTTAACTGTTTATAAACGAAATATATTAAAAAAGAAATAAACTACAAAGATTACAATTTTTCTAACTATAAATATTTTTGAAAATTATCACCTTCTGAGTCATAATCATCCTCAGAGGCCTCAAGGGATTCTTTACTTTGAGTTGTTTATGATACAAATGATGTATGGGCAATATCTAGTAGATTCCGGACTTCTGGAAATAAGGTACACACTTTATTTTTAGGTAGTGGCCTCAATGATGAAATTACTATATCTGAAGAGACTAGCAGAATGTGAATGAGGTCTTCGGCTAGTTTTTCTTGCACTATCAAGATGGAAATAACGACACTCTTTATGACGTGCCTTCAAGGCTTCCTCGCTCAGTTGTCCAATAGGTAGCAAAAGAGTATCTATAACATCAGCACCGTGAATCATTATTTTGTGTACACTGGCGGGCATGTTATACCAGTAAAATAACTCAACAAATGTTGTTGGCTGTTTGAAGCGCATAATCTTCAAATTTTTCATACTCCAGTCTGTGCCCACAAGAAATCGCTTGTAAGATTACTGCAAACCTAAAGATAGGGTCCTTATCGACTCCAGTGATTTCAGATGTTTTCTTAATATCCTTGAAGAAACGTCTTGCTGTGTTGCCATCATTAGTATTGCCCGAACCCTGCTCAACAACGTCTACAAAAATCCCAGTCTCTTGGCGAAATTTAGAGATAATATTTCTTTTTGTTTGATCGAAAAATTTTTTGTTCTCAGGCCCTTGAACACGCCATTTTTGGTTTTTTAGACGATATGAAACATGCAAAATACACTGAAAAAATCTTATATTCGCATGGAGGACAGACATACCATACTGAAACGTGTCCGTATTGCAGGGTCTATTGAGAATATTTTCTATGTCGTTCATATGTTTGGGTGTTGCCTTGCAGATATAACAACTTTGACTAGAAGAATTCTCTGCCAGAGTATTTGCGATCTTACCATCCAGCATTGTTTTTAACAGAATATGGCTTCTCGATATCTTTTCCCATATTTGTGCAATATGTTGGAACCAAGTTCTTAATCTGACATTCTATACGCTTACTTTCTTTTTTAATAACATCATATGTTTCCTTAATAAACTGAAACTTGATCGGTATACAAAAACGTGTAGAAGAAAATCGGGGATTTTGTCAAATAACCTTCACACCCGAATTTGTCTTACATGTCATTCTCAATGGTAAAATAGATGTCAGTAACAAATCTGAATCAGTTAAATTAGAGTCATTTTGAAGCTGAACCACTTGCGTATATGTGGATTGGTTGGAGCTACCATCAAAACCCCCATTTGTAAATCATTTGAAAATCAGAAGCTTCATCCTCCAAAACTTGCTACAACACTTCGTTTTGCACCATGCATAAACGCGTGCATGTAATTTTATATTGGCCATAGATTCAGTGATAGTAATATTCGTTGGATAGCACTCTTTTTTGGCTCGAAGAACTAAATCGTAAGAAGGGAAAATATCGCAATTTCGTCATTTAGCACCCTCTCTTAGCTTAATGTATTGTGATTTGCTTAGCTTTATATCAACTATTAAAGCTTAAGCGTCTTCTGGGGGATAAGGTAAAGAAATGTTTGCAGAAGAATCAATATCCTTAATTAATTTTATTTCTTGTGCTGTTGAAAAAGTTGCTTTCTTAATCAGAGGAGCAACATTTCTTTTTCCTTCTTTGGTAAAACTTAATTGCACAGCAAACGCAAGTTCGTGAGGGCTATAATCTTTAACCAAGGTTTTCGTCCGCCTTCTTTTGGTTCTTTCGCTGGCATTCTCAAAGTCCTCTACAGTTTTTTGAGAAACTGCTTTATATTTCTTCTACCGAAGCATTAAGGATTTTCTATAAAGCTAAAATGCCACCATCGCTGAAATTCTGTTTATATTTCCATTCAAAGAAGAGCCATTCGCTCGCTCGGTGACCATGATCTGACAAACAACCTAGAAAGCCTTAAACATCAAAGGCAGGTTGGCGACTTGAGCCTCTTTTACAAATATTTTCATGGCAAGTGCTCAACTGTGGTTGCCCGCTTGATTTCACCCAGAGCGGTGCGTGGCAGAAATACCCAACGAGACACTGCAGCCCACCCGTAGGTGGTTCAGTTTAGTGCCCCTCATCACTTTAGACGGAATCTCCAAAGATTCCAGATCAACGTGAATCGTTTCCTGTGCACACGCACCGCTGATAGAGCGTCATAAAGGATTATTATTATTAATTAGTTTTCTAAAGATGTCCTGTTAACACCAACTACGAGATAATTTGAAATTGTTATCATGGAAGTTATGTGACTGTTATTGCCAGGACATTGATAAAATCGTCCTTAAACGTAAAGAAACGATTTGACAGATTCCGATTCCTGTGAAATACACAAGAATCATAGATAGATCAAGCGGGAACGCTCACTGTCAAACAATTGATAAATAAAATTGAAGAAGTAGTCCATTCTTGCAGGGAGTTGAAATGATATGAATGAGCTTTTTATTACATATAATTGATAAATAGTTAGATCGACAATATTTTATTAACATGTCGATAAATAGTACACATGGTGTTCAAAACGCTTGGTCAAAACTTTTCAGACATAAATATCGTGACTTTATGTCAATTCCATGTATTTGTTATATACTCTGTAAAGTGGTAGCTAATTCTTGTTGTTGAACAAAAATTGTGAGTTTTTTAAAATAACATGGAAATATTAAATGTACTCAAAAATGATAAAGACTTTTAACATGTTATATATCTACAGGGTGGTCAAACGAAAATCGGGTGGAAGACAATATATACGGAAACTAAAGAACTTTACCAAAATGTTTTTTGTTTTATATTATAATTTGGGTGATCTAAATATTGTACATTTTACAAGTTGGCCAAAGAATATTCCAATTTTTCAAAGTACATCTGTCTGATACTTTGTCTTTGTTTAGTCCTACTGTAAGCAGTTTTTAGGATATTGAGTCCCATAACCTCTACGTACTAATTGATATTAGTATTTAAAAAATCATTGACGCTCTGTATGAACGTAGCCAATATTATTCAATTCTCTTTAGCTGAACCACAGATAATAATATAATACATATTTTCTATAACCGAATAATATTTTAATAGTTAATAATACATAAAAGTTGTTTCATACAAAAAAAAATTTACAGTCCTTTACAAAGATGCAACCGGGGGAGACATTGAAAATGCCGAAGCAGAGTGCAACGCTTGTGACTATTGTGAGATTTGAGATCTGCGAAAACTCATAGATTTGAATGTTATATTTAGGTAGCTGATATAAGGTTTATTGATTCATAATATAAAAAATAGTAAAATAAAGGTTATACACTCTAACGTGCCTCTAAGGTATGGTTTGGCTGGAGCAGTCAGCGGCCGCGGCTGGCGTTTGCGATTGGTAGCTCGGTACTGGTTTAATGCGATTTGCCGATTTGTATGTACACGGTTTCACTGCCGCAGCTCAGCGACACAGCGTTCGCCGTCAATTGCAGTGGCTGCGTTCGGACTGCTAGAGAGACCAGTCCAGCCGTGATCGCTCAGCAGAATGCCACCGTTTTCGGCAATTGCTGACGAGTGTTTGATAGAGGAGGTGCAAAAGTATACAACTATGAGAACGAAAATTACAAAAATGTTGTAATGAAACAAAATGCATGAAAAAAAGTGGCAGCAAGTGTAGGGAAGAACGGTAAAGTGTACAAAACCATTCTGTTTATTTTTCAGCATTACATTACAAAGCTTATAATTAGGGTAGACTGGGGCAACTGCGAAGCCCTTTTTAATAGTTCAAGTTTATTTCCTTCCTACTTTAAATATACAATATTTATAAAAGTGTCTTTGTAAGAAAGTAATAGTTTAATATGTTTACTTTTCATACTGCATAGGGCACTCATGAATTATTTTTGAGATCTTGAGATTTGAATGATTTTTTTTTATACCGAAATTTTACACTTACCCCAAAAAGGGAAAGTGTAAAATCGGAATACAATTTCCATGCATGTTTGCAGAAGTGGTAATGGGAAAGTGTAAGTTTATATCTCCCTTGCCAATTTTTCTTTTTACAGACTTAAAAAAAAAATAAAAATCTGGGAAGTTATGAACTTTTTATTGTTGGGAAATAGTTAGCCAAGCAAATCATAAAAACGAAAAATTAAAAGGTACCTCTGAAAAATAATAAGTAAACCAAAATAACCCCCATAAAATTCCTAATAACAAGAATAATATTTTTATAAACGTATTTATCCGTTCAAAACCCAATGTTTGGCTTTAATCTCTAAAACATTAGGAGTTATTCCCAAGGAGAAACTAAAACAGAAAAGAAACTTAAAGTTTAAAAATTCGAATAATTTTATGGAACTTGTTAAATATTGTATCCCGCAAATTTCACATTAAAATGAAAATCTCCTCGGCGTGTTACTACCGGTTCAGGTAAACGAGTCACTATATCGTCTAGCTGTACTACATCGACATCATCGGTGAGTGGCCATAAAAAATTGTCTTTTAGTTTTCTTGTAAACTTGATTCAAAGCCGTTGTCAACAGTATTTACCTGGCCAATAAAATGTTTCTTTGCTTTTTAACCAGTACCCAGTCTTCAATGGAAATATTGTCTTTGTTTATTTCAGGAATCTGATCTTCGCAATCCGATTCTAAAGTGAAACTTTGATCCGATTCCATAAAAGGTATACTTTCATTATCTGATTCACTGGAGCTGGATTCAAATTGATACGGACTTGGCCGACTTTGTTTACTCTTTCGGTCAATTTTCATAGCTGGTTTAGATATAGATGAACTTGTAGAGATTTTTGACTGACTACTTGCGATAGTACCTGCAATGGTTTGGCCACCTTGAATTAAGCGCTTTCCTTTCCTTGGATTAGAAGAAGGACTCTGTCGGAACGAATCAAGTAGTAGATCATCAAAACTTGCCTTCTTTTCTTGCCGATTTTCGGTTGTAGCTGGTACTACAGGTTCCGTTATAGGCTCCTGATCATTATTTAGTATATTTCTTCATTTTGATCAGAGCTGACAATTACTTTGAGATTGGTGGCACTAGATGCTGAAGGAGCTGTAAGTAATTCTGCATTAGAGGCTAGTTTCCTTTTAAATGAAGCGCCAGATGTAGAAGGCTTTACTGTTTTTAACATTGACTGTTCGAAAGTAGCGGTTTTTTCTGTTATGTTCGGTGCTACAGCATCATGTTCAATCCTTTCAATATCAATGCGATCTGGCCTCGGTTGTAAATCTGTTACAGATCTTTGATTTTTTAAGTGTTCCTGCCATCTTTTTAGGGCATCGATGTCATACTTTTCTTTAGGAATAACATGTCTATTAAATGGAACAATACCACCCTTTTTGAATCCTGTTTTTATGATTCCCGAATCTACTTCAGCCCAGGTTTTCACTAGCAATGTGGCGAAGTCCCTTTTTGGTAGTCATTGTCCCTGATGACGTCTTTGCCATGTTATTACTTTCCTCTCCCATATTGCCTTAAAGGATCTAAACATACTCAAATCGAGAGGTTGAAGTAAATGACTTGTATGGGCTGCAGTTTAAGTATATGAATATTTTCTTCTCTTGCGGCTTGAATTAATAAGCAATCCACATGCGAGACATGCCCATCATATATAACAATAATTGGTGCC
Source organism: Polydrusus tereticollis (assembly GCA_963920685.1). NCBI lineage: Eukaryota > Metazoa > Arthropoda > Insecta > Coleoptera > Curculionidae > Polydrusus > Polydrusus tereticollis. The sequence goes on from OY987327.1 coordinate 139,657,394, forward strand.
TGATCACGAACCAAAGAAATAAGTCTTTAGAAAGTAATTTCTAAATATTTCGGAGGTCATCCATCCATTGGCGCTGGCTGCATTTACGGTGTCTTTGAAGAAGTCTTCATTTTCTTCTGAAATCCAGCAATATTATTGCCTTTAAATATTATCAATGTTATTGCCTTTAAATATTATCAATGGTGGCAATTTTCTACCACTAGCACTTGCTCCTGCCAGGACGGTTATATTTTCTCTGCCCGATCCAGCAATAATGCTTAAAGAGGGGTTGTCTTTCGCGCCAACAATTTTAAGACGAGAAGGATCTGTACACAGTGAAGTCTCATCTTAATTGTAAATACATTCAGGACGATCCTGAAGACCCAACTCCAATATAGCCTTTTCCAATAAAACAAAATATTGGTCTATTATGAATGGGTCCGTAGATTTCTTTTTGCAGTACTCTAAGCTTTGTGGTTTCTTCATACTCAAGGAGTGACGTTGTTTAAACTTTATTAGCCAGTCTGTGCCTGGCATATTGTTCTTAAAAGGATTGGGAATATTATTTAAAGTTACAAAGTCCCGAACTTTTTCTTGAAGCTCTCTCGAAGTTAATCAATATCCCCACTTCTCCATTGTTTTTATATTTTCGGCCAGTTGACACTTATCTTGCCAAGAAAGTATTGGAGGTCGGCCCTGTGTCTTGCTTTTTTCGCCACGGCGGCCAGTTATTCTACAGTAGATTGTAATGTATGGGATTCTGAATTCGGTACTAGCCATCGACATGGTTAATTGACCTTGATTGACGGCATTTACTGCAGCATTTAATTGCTCCTCCCCATAGGCAGCCCTATCGGACTTTCTTTTATAATTTCGTACCATGACGTCAACTCTCTGTAAAAAATAAAAGCTTTAAGTGTCAGTGCCAACGAACTTTAGCATTCCCAGGAAAATGGGGCAAGTGTAAACTAACCTTTACACTTTCCCCATTACAATTTTCACACATGCCCCACATTATGTTTTTTATGGTGGAAGTGCAAACCTGCTCGTGAGTAAAAACTGCTTTTAGATTTGGTCGGTATATAGGATTTTAAAGCTACAACAATTGACTAAACAGACTAAAAGAAAATGCAATAAAACTAAAAGTATATTATAAGTTTTTACCTTTGACAAATTTTTTATGGAGATATCACACACTATTTAACGGACCGATTCGGAGGTTATGTTACAAATGACTACTCAGAAAGAAAAAAACACCTGGCAACTCGCCGGAAGTAGATAATTCAACAGCGCTAACGTATAGTTAGTTGCCTCGAACCACACAGACAAGTAAACTTTCAATATTGCCTGATTGGCGCTCTGATTTTCCACTTACCCCATTTTTACACTTGCCCCAGTCTACCCTATACCATATTCAAATCCAAGATTATGCATACGAAAGAAATATTGATCAGTACTTAATGACAACCGTAACTCTATTTCGATTGGTCAAGCGGCAATAAAACTAAAAGGCCCTGGGCGACAGGGTTGAATTTAGTTTACCCGTGATTTTCGCATTATTGCATTGTATCGTTTGGTGTTATTGTTTGTTATCAATATTCTGATATAAATATTTGTGTTTTTGACCGTTGTATGTGATTGTATACAGGGTGTTTCAGAAGTACTAACCTTAATATGTGTCCGGAGTTGCCCCGTTTTTGATGTACAGAGTGTTAAAGTTTTTTTAAAAAAATCGTTTTTTTTTATTATTTCTGTAAATATCCTTTTCCCGATTTTATTGCAATTTGGTACCGTCATTCATAATGATAAGAGGCTTAATTAGCCCTAACTAGATTAAATTTATAAAGTCCAGTGGCGTCCCGGGAAACACTTCAACGGATATTATTGACAAAAAAATGCACGCCACTGACTTTTTTCTAATTTTGTTTACTTGGTATGCTGCAGCTTTGATTTAAATATGGTACCTATAGTATAAATTCAAGTGTTAATATGACGTTTGTCGAAATGGATGAATTTGGGCTAACACCTCCTCTTCGTCTTCTTCCTCCAACAACAGCATGCAACTAATGTTATCGGCGTTCATTATAAATCATACATAAGCGCTTCATAGAAAAAAGAAACAATCTTTTTTCTATGAAGCGCTTTCACTACGAAATACGAATATGATCTGAAGCGCACTCCAGCCGCGCCAGCCAAACCACCCTGTGGCGACGGCCGATTGATATAAATACGATGCTACGCTCGATCGCGAACGCCTGCTGCACCCGCTGACTGCTTCAGCGGAACCATACGATTACTCGCGACTTGGTCTGATCCCGATCATTTAATTCGGTGTGACGTCAGGGACAAATGCAACACAAGAATTTCGAATTCCGTACCCATACTACGTGCCCGTGCGATAATATAAACATTTTCAATGTTAAAAATCAATCTTAGGTAAATAATTGGTCTCCTCGATATTCAAAAGTATTTTCTGAACACGAGATCTAAAAATACAGATAGTAATATAAAGTTAGTTTTTTGACCTTTTCATTACACTGACCTTTTCTGTGGGGGTGGCAAGAAGGATTCAGGAAATACTCTGTACAATTATTAACATTTTAATTTTTCAGGCACCAAAATGCTTTGTCAAAGCTAGTAGAAAGAAATCTGAACTGGTGCATCCAAGCTCTATTAAAATTACGTAATCTAAGCACTACTACAGCAGAGGCACATTTAACGCGTAAAGATAATACCAAAAATATCTACAATGTTTTAAAAACAGAACATACACAAAGGTAATTTAATTTTCGCATGTTTTTATTCATACTACACAGTGAGTCCCAGAACTAATGTCTAAATCCATTTAAACTTCAGCGATTTGTTTTAAAAAAAAAAATGCGATTTTTACCTCTTAATGTAGTTTTTCTGATGGTAAATTCATGTATACAGGATAGCCCAAAAATAAGTTACGACCTTCATTTTTTCAAATGAAAACACATTTATATTTAATTTCATTCTTGAATCTTGCATCAAATTCTAAGTATGTTTCGCGTGCCATATCCTATACCTAAACTCAACAGATATCGAAAAAATTACGATTTAACATATCCATAAGTCAGACCTGTTTATTTTAAAAGAACTGCACAATAAATCAAATTAAATGTTGAAAATGTGCGTCATTACGGTTTGATAATATCCAAGGCGATCAATAAACGCTTTCAATCATTTCCGGAGTTATGGCACGCACTTCTCTTCGGATCCTCTCTTTTAACTCCTGCAAATTGTTTGGCCTGTCAACAAATACATTTAATTTGAGGTAACCCCACAAAAAGAAGCCCAGCGGAGTTAGGTCTGATGACTTAGCAAGTCATTCGATAGGTCCTCTCTTTCCTATCCACCGATTGGGAAAGGTTTCATCCAAAAGTATACACACAGTGGTAGCATAGTACTGAGGAGCATCATCTTGCTGGAACATCAGTTCTTCGGCGGGGAAGTCTGGGTCCAATTGATTCAGAAATAAAACCACTAATGCTGGAATTAATTCAAGTTGGAGAGATTCGAGATATACTTGTTCAGTTAAAGACTGTTCAAAGAAAAATGGACCAATTACTCTTCGACGCACTATTAAACACCACACATTTGTTTCTTCAGGATACTGGCTGTAAACCTCCATCATCCAATGCGGATTCTCTGTTGTCCAACAACGACAATTTTGTCTGTTCACATAATATATTTATTATTAATACTATTATCTAGGTTGCACAAATTTTGCATGCGTTCACAAAGCTCATTTCGCCTATCGAAATCATCTTAAAATAAACTGTAATAACTTTGTATGGGTGATATTTGTGCTTTAGAACTATTCGGTGAACAACAAATTTCTGCATGTGTAAATGGGCCCCAATGTGCTACAGAAGAGTACATGTATTTTCTTCCAAGGAAAGCAAAACGTCTACATTCAGAAATACCAGAATTGAAAAAAGAAAATAAACATACAATGGAATGTTTTGCTCAATTTACAAATAAATCCTCAGAAATATGGTCTTACTTATTGATATGTTCAATCGTAATCTTTTCGATAACTGTTGAGTTTAGGTATAGGACATGATACATGAAACATACTTAGAATTCGATGCAAAATTTAAACATTAAATAAAAAATATATATTTTCATTTGAAAAAATTAAGTTAATAGTCATAACTTATTTTTGGGCTACCCTGTATACATGAATTTACCACAGCCACATGTAAAAATAAAAATCGACGGGTCCGAGCGTTTTCCCAAATATCACACCGCTGAATTTTAGATGAATTTGGATTTCTGGGACTCACTATATAATTAAAATATTTCAGTAGGTTGTTCTATTATTTCTTGATAAACCTTCGTTAAATACCGCTCCATAAATATAATATAATGTTGGTAAATCTTCAAAATTTTACCTAAGATCATTCCAAGAAATAATTTTATGGCGACACAAGTCGGACAAAAAAGGGAGATCATTTTCCGGTTATAAAACTTTAATTGTTCTGCTAGTAGTTTCAGTAATACCACAGAAAATGTAGCTTTGCCTAGCTTGCTAACGTTAAATGAACACCGTTATTTGCTATAAAATATTAGGATGTTATTTCGAAAATAATTTCTTGGGCAAGATCGTACTTGCAAGGAACGAAAGGAAGCGACTAACCTTTAGATTTCTAACTCTTGGTTCTTGGTCCATAACCGAATAGCTTTTTAATGCTAACGGGCGGTGACTCCTTTAACTATGATCAGCCCTCTAATCCTTGGAGGTGTTTATTTTTCCGTTCGCCACCTGACATTAGATACCTGCTTATGCGGGTTCCATTCCAGCGTTTGGTCCTAGTTAAGTCCTCGCTGGTCTGCTTGTGTGGGTAGCTCGATTGCCACGAGATGTCGACACGTGCAACATCTCGCGTATGTATCGCAACTAGTAAAGTATTTATTTAAAAAACAACGGAATATTTAAAATTGTTTTCTTTAGAGTATATAATCCAGCTTACATCTTTCCTCTTGTATGATCCCTGTACAGAAAATTATGGAACCTAACTGTTTAAACGAATAAGGTTGTGGCATTGTCGGTTACATAATACGATTTTTTGTAGCTTTGTTTATTTGAAAATATAGGTAAGATGCAAGGTATAGCTGGCCTCCACACGATGACAACAATAATTGTTTCAACAATGGTGACCTAAGCTACATGGTAATTATATAAAGTAAACGTCACAAATATAACAATATCGTTTACATTTAAATATCTGTGTAAAATCTCCAGCAGAAAATGTATCAAAGGAAACGAAAATACCCCCGGTTAAACTTTAAGAGTCAACGTGGACGCTAAGAAAGTTCTCTCTAATTTTCTCTTATGAATATTCTATTGCCATTCAAAGCCCATTTTCCGCTTCTCATTGGCTGGATCAGTTAGAAATTGATATCACCATGTAAAACTTGACTTATTGCCAGTATTTTTGATCGCTAGTAGCGAAGCGCCGCTACGGCTTCGCTCTGTTCTTATCTATGCTACGTTAAAAAGAGATAGACGCGGAAGGGTTCATGTCTGCACGAAATCGTACTAGGCGACATCTGGCTTTTACGTTCCAAGTAATGTACTCGCCGAAACCTCACATTTTAAGTCGCAATGCATGCCGCGTAGAGGCGGCACTTTTTGCTGTAGTTTTTATAAATAAGAAATGTAAACAATAATGCTATATTTGTAGCGCTTACTTTACCAGGGTATTCATAATTTGGACCTTAAGGCGCCCATGTATATATATACAAACTGCAACACGCGGCGATGCGTATGTGCGTCGAATCCAATGTTTCAATACATGCTGCATAGTGTGTGGACTGGAGTCGAACGATTTGCATCAGTTTCAACAAGCTACGCCGCAACATCTAGAGTTTCGTACTGGATGGTGAGCAGGGATGCGGAATCAGTGACGCAGATGCAGATTTCAGCTCATGTGAGCATCGATGCAAATAGGTAACCCAAATTTCGTTTCTGCAAAAAAGAAAACCTTGTTATAAAGAAACATGTAAGTACATGGACTACAGATTATTTCAAGAGTCATGATGCGTAGGAATCGATGCGTGCTTCACTATTATATGCTTCTGTGTGTGTAGACAGACCGATGCTGACGCCTAGTTTCATGATTCCAGGAGTCGATACATGCATCGTCGCATGTTGCAGTGTGTATTGGGGTGATTAAAAAACTAAAACTACAGTTCTAAATGTATTTTGTTGATTTGAGATGAGATCTTGATATAAATCAAGCCATCAATCCTTATTCCAAGCAAAAACTTTCAATTAATATTAGGAACTCCATAACCCTTTGATTTGATTAGATTAGTGCAAAATTGCCGTACAATAACAGATTTTATTTTAAGTAAACTAAGAGAGTTTTTTTGCATAATTGTGCTTACGAGCATATAGTGCAGGGGATCACTTGACGTCACATAAAAGAAAGTTTATAAAAACTATTTCGGTAAACTTTAGTTACTTGTTTATTCAATGTTTACCGAAAAAAATACGTTAGTGGTAGTGTTATTTCTGCGAAAATTCCTTTGCACCTAGTTTTACAGGTAGGTAATAACTTTTATACAAACTACCTACTGAAAACACAGACAAACCATCAGGTGAAGTATTGTAAAATTAAGGATGGTCAGTTGCAATAATGTTTGAATATTGTCTTTAATAAGCAAACTTGGGGCATAGTATGCCTCCTATTTATTAAAACTAGACGGTTACAAAAGAAATGAGTAAATTTCTCTTTCTCTCATAAATCTTTAAACTCTCGGTGTTAAGCTTAAACATAATTTTAACTATCGTTAGTTGATTGCACCCTAAAAAGTTGTGGGGAATACTAAAGAGTGGAACGAAAAAGGTGAGTGTAACAGTTAATGCTAAATATCTAAAAATATTAATTGTTTTCACCTAAAGAAAAAATATCTGTTTTAAGCATTGAAAGCACTAATAAAATGTATAGAATATATATTCTTTACAGTAGTTACGAGTAAGCTTTAAATTGTTAATTTCATATCCCTTTTCAGGTGAGATACTCCATTTTTGTTGAAATTTAGTAATCACAACTCATTTTAATATCAAAGCGTTGGTTGGATGTTGGTCAGTGAAACAGCTTAAATGATCAAATTCTTTATTATTTCCGACGTTGCGTTGACGTGGTCATGATATTGTAATTTTATTTATTTATTTAGTTGTAATAAAGGTCTGTTTAAACTACAAATACAAAATTATTTAAATTAATAATAAAAAAAGGGGGGAAAGGATATCTTTAATGACAGTAACTGATTTAGGACACATAGAGAATTATTAATAGATTTTTCAAATTAAAATCATGGTTCGGGGATTAAGCTTTGACAGATGAGATAGAAACAAATTAAAGGCTAATTATAGTTTTAACATATTAAAGGAAGGGTGGGAGAAATACAGTTTGTATCTACAAGAGAATATAAAGTAGGTTAACATAACTTTGATTACACAATTGCCCAATTGGAATGATTGCTATATAAAATTAAGAGACTCTTCACCAAATTCTTTCTCTTCTTTATATTCTTTATATTCTCTTATAGATACAAGTTCCTCCCAATCTTCCTTTAATATGTTCACACTATAATTAGTCTGAAATTTATTTGTATCTCATGTGTCAAAGCTTCATCCCCCGAACCACGATTATAATTTGGAAATTGTGCAAAAGGATGTTCCAATTTTTCTTTGAAAATTTACCAAGAATTAATTCTAACTTTTTTCCAATTCCTTAAAGACCCGCAATATGCGACGACGTTATTAAGAAAAGTTTGCCATATTCGACTACGATAAGATGAAATCGTAACTCCAGAGTCATTTTCACGATATTCGATCACAGGGAGGAGACTTTAAAGGTATATAATTCAATTCAATATTCAATTTGATCGTTTATATCTTATAACAGTTTCAGCTAATATAGACATTATGGCGGATCAAGTAAAAGGTACTTTTGTATCTCTCATGAAACCTTCTGCATATGGTACAAAATATCTCTAAAACTCCTGTATTTGGAAAAGAGCGTTTTGAAACTATTAAATGGCAAAGTTACAGGAAACATCGGCGCTCCTACTTCCTCCTCACCACTGCTAATTAAACCCTATCAAACTTACATGACATTATAGAAAAAAAATGCAACATATAAAATTATAGATTAAAAGTCTATTTAGAGAAGCTATATAAGTAAAGTCAGTGCAAGAAAGTGGAAAAACTGTTATGGATCATGTAACTAACTACCAATTTTCCTATTTAACTAATGTGAATAAAAATCATCTTTCGAATCAGGCTATGATTAGGTCAGAAAATATAATTAAATTTTTGAAAACGCTTTGTTCGTAAATTGGTATTATATGTCTTGTTTTAGAGATATTATGTAAAACAGTATTATACTAAAATGTATTTTACACATTTATTCAAATTATACAGGGTGTCCCGCCGGGAACCGCTTCGACCTATATATGGAAAACTATACATAGAAATGTTTTAAAAATTTGACAGTATGCTGGGAGCAATCCGGCTGAAATATTTTCAATAGGGTGACACTTTCGGTTATACCGGAAGTAGGTGTCAACTTGCCTATTTTAAATAGAACACCCTATATATTTTTGCATTTTTGAATTCTACGTAAGATTCTAGGCAGATTTTGTATATCATGTCCTATTCTAAGCCCAAGCGTTTTTGACATACTTAAGGTTTTATGTCAAAAAATGACGTTTGCAGACCTCAAAATAATTACAAATTTTTCCTATAAGGAAGCCTTTATTATTTAATTTGGGTTCGATTCCTTGTTAAGAAGGACCTGCTTTAATAGATTTTATATATAACTTTGATAATTGTTATTACAGGGTACAAAAAAATTAAGAAATCTGCAAAAAATCTACATTTTCAAATGGAAACCACTAAATTTTATAATTATTTCTTATTTACCATAAAAAATAAGGGTAAGTTTGTATAAGGTTATCCATTCAGAAAATTTGTAGTTTTCGAAATATTGCCAATTAAATATTTTTAAATGGCAATTTTGCTGCGGATATTAAGTTTAATTATTCCCAGTTGGTTATGACGGCGTTAAAAACAGTCAAATGGTAAAGAAATGTATGAAGCTGTCACTTATCATTTGAAAATTATTAATAATCATGCCGGGGCACTTAAATTATACAAGCTAAAATTATTTAAACTTATTTATTATTTAGAGAGAATGTAATAAAGTTATATCAAGAACATGTGACACATGTGCTGTTTAATAAATTATAGAAAATTTCAAGAACTTTGTCGGTGTTTAAACAATATACGATTAAAAATGAAATTAAGAAAACTGCAAAAAATTTACGTTTTTAAATGGAAACCCCTATTTATTATTTTTTCAGTACATAATGTTCAAACTGACGTCCTTGAACTTCCAGACATTTTTTACATCTAAGCAACACTTGCTGGCTTATATTTGACAAATATCAGAATAAATAACATTATAAGAGAATATTTTAAATATTATATTATATAGAACATTTAATTTAAAAATTCCTCAAATACACGCTCTAATTTTAGTGATTTTTAAAATAACAATGGTAAATCCTCGAGTATAACAATAGTTGGAAATACATTCATGATGGACCTTCGTAAAGAATGGCATTACATTGGTCCTATAAGATAAACACAATCAATTCTACGTGATGTTTAAAAATGGTTGCCCGGTATGTGTTTTAAAACTTTAATGAATATTTATCACTTCGCGTCTTTTATAAATTAATACATTTTGTTTCAATCAAAACCTACTCTTAATTTAGACATCAGTAAATTATTTTCTTTTATTTTATTCTAACTATTATATAAAAAGCAGAAAACACAGGAAGAATACAATCATAATCAAGTTCGAGCATCTTGGACGTCATTAAACCAAACAATCTGGAAAGCCTTGAACATCGAAGGCAGGTTGGCGACTTGAGTCTATTTTACAAATATTTTAATGGCAAGTGTTCAACTGAGGTTGCCCGCTTGATACCACCCAGAGCGGTGCATGGTAGAAATACACGACGAGCCACTGCAGCCCACCAGTACGTGGTTCAGCTTAGTGTCCCTCGAACGACACTGTTTCAAAATTCTTTCATCTGGAGAACGTCATCACTCTGGAACGACCTTCCTGAGATCGCGTTCCCCAACGAGTATAATCTCCAAAGATTCAAGACCAACGTGAATCGTTTCCTGCACACACGCACCGCTCCTAGAGCGCCATAAAGGATTTATCCAAAATATAAAGCAAGCAATTAAGAGTAATACCAACAGCAATAAATAATTTTTATTTATTTATTTCTTCACTGTTTATCTTGCACTGAAATTATATTTATAAACTGAAAAGCAACCACTGCTAATTATTGATCACGTTTGCAAATAAACAATTGTTTTAATTTACTTTGGCTCCACATGGATCAATGGATATTTTTAATTTATTATATTGGAAATTATTACGATTGCGATCTGGATTGTCACTGGTTATTTCATATTCCTTATTAAAAAAAAAAACAATATTTCTTGTTTTATTCCTTTTCAGGTTGCTTTTTTTCTGATAGTTATTAAAATCCCCCGGTAATATCCATTTTTAAGTCACTACATACATTCATAGAATTGTCTTATTTCCTGTAGAACTGATATGGCCATCATTTGGTGGTGTCACACCTATGTGAAGCGATAATACACTTTTCCGAGATGTAGCTTAAGATGAAATTTTTTGCGGACAATAAAATTCTGCCTGTTCTAGTGGTGCTGTGTTATTTTAGTTTGATTTTTGGTAATGCCTCTTTAAATATGTAAGTTTTTTTTATTGTTTGTTATGATTTAACTTTATATATTTTGCACCTAGACTTATACCTATGTGTTTTTGGTACCGCTAATGGATAAAAAGCTTGATTGCGTTTATAAAAAAAGACAATATACATTTAACAAAAAATAGTTTCATGCAGTAGTGTTTTCGGATATGGAAGGTCCAGAACTCAAGCGGAATAAGGTAGTTTTTGCAATTCCGGTTATTTATATACGTAATTCTGACATAAAAGTAAACATTTTCAAATCAACATAATGGTTAAGATACGGTCTTGTAAACAAATAATAAACATTTAAAATTGTAGCCAGAATTTATTAATTAACAATAACCTAAGGCAATTTTTTTTTAAATGAAATTAAACAACCTTGGTGCATTTGTGCTTGGTGCATTTATACTCTCGATATAACATTGTGATTTTAACTTTTATGTTACGCTATTCTCTAGGAGAATATTATCTCTTTATAAAGATATTATAAACACCAGTATAATACCTACCGCTTTTTTATATACTTGTAACTAAGTAAACTAACCTGAACGAATAAAAACTTTGTTTTCGAATTTTCGAAAAAAGGTAATTTTTTATTATTTCTTTTACTTGGTTTATTATTATAAATACCACCCAAGTTGAATTACTGTACATACAAAATTCGAAAAAATGTAGATTTGCACATAAAAAAAATTTTGAATCAAACTTTTTTGAAGCATTGACAAAAGAGCTTAAAAGCAGAAATAGAGAAGCTAAATATAGTTATTTTTGTATCTAGGGTGCGAAATACTACTTTGGTTATCGAGAACAAAAATTTTTTGACGAAGTGCAGCCGAGTCAAAAAGTTGTTCGAGATGTAAAAAAAATAATGTCAATGACAAAATGTCTTATTTTAGACACTGACGTTAATGTGCAAACATTATTTTTCGACGGTTGTAGAAAAAAGTTTTTTAAGGCAGTTATGATTGTTGATATTTGATATTAAAAATTAAACCAATTTTTGTTTTCCATAACTTGATGTCGCTCATTCACTTTTTCAAAACTACTACTTGTAAAAAACATTAAAAATATTAAGGACCAATTATATAGGTTACAATTGACTATATAATTAATATGAAGATTTACCCTCAAGTTAGTCTAAGGTAGGTTTTCATTGCAATTGTATAGGAAGGGGTTAATCCATAAAACTGCCAACCTGGATGGGAATATCAAAATTGCTTTCTGTTTTCACAACATGTTTATGTCATTTAAAACCTAACTAACTAAAATAGCTAAAATAGTAATGGTACTGCTATAATTACGGGGTGATGGACTTTAAAAATATTACATACCTACAATTTAAAAAAAAAAACATCTTTCTCTTGGGACATTCACTTTTAGACATTTCATAAAGTTTATAGACAGAAGTCAAGGGGAGAATCTTTACATAAAAAGAAACTAAACGCTATTACGCGTTTTAGTCGGATTGTTAGCGTCTTTGGTTTGCACGAAGATGACCCTGGTTCAAGCCTGCCTTTTGACACAATTATTTTCATAATAATAAGTAATTAATAAATAATAAAAATGATTATTTATTATGCAACTTTATTTGTAGAGATACGCCAATTCCGTCGAAACACGAGAATTTGCATATTATACAGGATGTCCCAAAAAGTGTTTTTTTAATTTATGTGGCTCAAAAGCTACTTCTCAATTGCCTTGATTTTTTTTATACAGTTAATTATAGATACAACATAATGGAATATTTTCATCTAAGATATATTCGTAACGTTTTTGAGTGAGTTTAATGTACCGGGTGTCCCAAATTATATTGGAGTATAGCAAAATTCATCATATAAATCGGAAAATAGATGAAGAACTATTTTTTTACATGTTTTATACTAAAAATGAAAATTTATTGGTGGAGAAAGGCCAATTCTGTTGAAGTACGAAACTTTGCCTATGCAGAACGCCCCGAAAAGGCGTTTTTTGTAGCTTAAAGTTTCCAGGTATGAAAGTTCGATCTTACATTTCTTGCCTTTTTTGGCTCATTTGTGTGTGATGGTGTTGGTTTCACTATACTTGTGACAACTTGTGTGTGAATATACCTGTACTGTGACACCTTTCCAAATTGTGGCGACTTACAAGCGTTGTCACAAATTAAAACCAGTTTTATACGACAAATATATGTTTTACAAAATCATACAGTGGGCAATTTCTTCCTTAAAAAGTAAAGAAAATATATACCTTCCTTTTTTTATCATAACTATAAAAACAACCACTGCAATCTATTTTTAGAGTCATTGTGTGAAAGACGTCACAATTAGGTTATATTCATGTAGTACACACTCTAGTATTTATAACTACTTCACCGGTTACTAGGTAGTGGCTCCCTCTATGTTGTAAAACACTGTTGCCATATTTAACATAACCGTCACAAGAATTTGGCGACACGTCACGACTCGTGCCGAAGTATTGCTTTATTATTATTTCCTCGAAAGGATTTGTGCGGGAAACAGAGGTGATATTTCTTATTAGAATATTAAGAGCTGGTACCTAAGTAATTTCTTGATTTATTTATTTCATTGCATTTTCTTGTTTTACACATTAATTTATCAGATAGATATAGATAGATAGATTATATAGATAGAAGATAGGTTTGAAACTAGAGTCCTGCCCAGTCAAATGGCGAAAAAAACCTGTATTAGTAACTTTTGCAGACAAAAATATTAGAGATCAAGTATTACAGGGGAGAAAATTCGGTATCTTGATACCACGGCATGTGGAATAACTTCGGGTAATCCATCAAAAATATTTCTGAATGAGGACCTGCCTAAGAATACACGTGAAATTTTCAAGAGGGCAAGAGAGTTGAAGAAACATGGCTATAAATATGTGTGGAGCAAGGATGGTAGTATATTTGCGAGAAAGGATGATAACGGCCCCATTCATAGAATTCTAGCCTTTAGTCAAGTTACTAGTCTTATCAGTTCTGGGTAAATATTATTTGGAATGTACTTTGTTTTTTGGTTTTTATTCATTAAAGAGTATATTTGTTAATTCTCTCAATGGCGAATAAAATTACTATTGCGCATATTAATATAAGATCGTTAATGCCCAAATTTAATATATTTAAAATGCATGTTATTAATAGTCAACTTGATATTGTGGGTATCTCAGAGACATGGTTAACAAATAATATCTTGGACGAAATGATTCAAATTAAAGGCTATAAGTTTATTAGAAGGGACCGGCAGCAAAATCGAGGGGGAGGAGTAATTTTGTATATAAAAAATAATATTCAGTTCTATGAGATAAATAGTTTGAGCGTTGACACAGCAGAGCAAGTGTGGGTAAAGTTTAAATATAATAACGTAAGAAATGTGGTGGGGGTTTTATACAGATCCCCTCCCATTTCAGAAATATTAAATTTTTGTACAGAGTTTGAGCAGAATATTTGTAGTTTATTACCTGAATGTGATAACTTCGTATGCACAGGCGACTTTAATATTAATGTAATGAATCTAAACTGCAACTATGTCGATCGTTTTTTGTCAGTACTATCTGCATATGATTTGAAACAGTTAATTGATGAGCCCACCAGGCATGGATTAGGTGACTCTACCCTCCTGGACCTCATAGTATGTTCTGATATAAATTATATAGCTTCCTCGATTATACCTTGGATGTATCTGATCATTTACTTGTTAAATGTGACTTGAAATTGAGAGTCGATAAACCGCAACCATTTTATCATACTTATAGGGACTACAGTAATTTTAATAAAGAGGTTTTTAATGCTGAACTTGGGGAGATTCCTTTCTATAGAATCTTTCAGTTGCATGATATTAATGACAAGGTTCAATTATTTAATAATTTTATAATAGACATCTTCAATGTGCATGCTCCTATACGAACTGTTCGTATAACTAAAAGAAAAAAACCATGGATTACCCAAAATTTGAAGTTTATTATGACACTTAGGAATCGGGCTCTGTCAAAATACAAAAAGAACAAATCTAATGGCAACTGGGAGTCTTATAGGCAATTGCGAAACTTTGTCACTGCGTCTGTGAACAGGGAAAGAAAAGCATTTCTAGAGGAAAGGATTCAATGTAATGCTTCTAGGGAAAACTGGAGATTACTTAAAGAACTCGCGATTTATGGTAGGGAGAAATCGGTGGTCCCTGATACTCTGGGGACAGTTGACGAGATTAATGATTATTTCGTCAATATTCCTCAAATTGATCCGGACCCCGATACATTAAATTTTTACTTAAATGGCCAACGTGATAATATAACCGGCTTTGACTTTAGAATGGCGACTATTGAGGAAATAGGGGAAGCAATATTTTCAATTAAATCAAAGGCTTTGGGTAATGATGGCATTGGTGTAAAAATGTTGCTGTCTTGTTATCCGGTTGTCTTGCCGGTTGTGACGCACCTAGTAAACTACTGCATCGAAACTTCCACATATCCAGATGCTTGGAAAAAGTCTTATATAATTCCGCTGCCTAAAGTTACGACACCCATTGATTTAAAGGATCTGCGCCCGGTTAGTATTTTGCCAGCATTGTCTAAGGTTATAGAAAAAATACTTAATAATCAGATTAAAAGTTACATAGGTCAATGCAGTATTCTGCCCGATGTGCAATCTGGATTTAGGCAGGACTATAGTTGTAATACCGCCTTATTAAAGGTAACCGATGATGTTTTTGAGGCAACTGATCGTGGTAAACTAACAGTACTGGTCCTCCTAGATTACTCGAAGGCGTTTGATAAAATAAATCATACACTTCTTTTAGCTATTTTGAGGTATCTTGGTTTTCGCAAAAATACTTGCAACTTTTTAAATAAATATTTAAGTGATAGAAGTCAGCAAACAATGGCACATGGTACGCTGTCCAAATCAAAAAATGTATGCATGGTGTCCCGCAGGGATCAATTTTAGGACCTATACTTTTTGCCCTGTATACATCGCAGTTGATAACTTATGTAAAACATTGCAAATCTCATTTTTACGCGGATGACACGCAACTTTACTTTTCTTTTAAGCCTGATGACATTGCAAAATCTAATAATATAATAAATACTGATTTAAGTGCTGTCCTCAGAGCCTCAGAGTCTCATTGCCTTAGTATAAATCCTATAAAATCACAAGTTTTACTTTTCGGTAGCTCACAAATGCGTAATTTACATAGGAAAAAAATATCAATTAAAATAAACGATGTAGATTTAGAACTGGTTGACAAAGCAAGAAATCTGGGTGTTATTATCGATACAAACCTGAGGTTCTCCGAGCATGTTAACCTTTGTATCAAAAGAGCCTCTGCTAATTTAAAACTGATTAATGGTCATAAGAACATTTTAAATGAAAGTATGAAAAGACTTCTATGTGACTCGATTGTTTTGTCACACTTTAATTTCGCGGACGCGGTCTATGGGCCATGTCTGGTGGGTGCAGATGTGTACCGTATCCAGCTTATCCAGAACTGTTGCGTCCGTCTGATTGGAGGTATAAGAGGACGAGAGCGTGGTGTTTCTGCTAAGTTACGAGACATTGAATGGCTGAGAATGGATGAAAGGCGAGCTTTGCATGCACTTGTTCTTTATAACAAAATTATTTTAAATCGACGCCCTCAGTATTTATATCAAAAAATTAAATTCCGCGATGATGAACATAATCTGGATATTCGAAATAAATCTACAATTACTACACCTCTGCATTGCACAACATATTTTGAAAGATCCTTCAGTTTTAATGTGGCCAAGCTTTATAATAAGGTTCCTGCCAGCATGAAATTTGCTACTGGCATCAAATTTAAGCTGTCAGTAAAAAAATAATACAAAATTTTGTATAACAGTTTCTATTTAATTTACTCTAAATTATACGCAAATCAGGTTGATTATATTTTTTGATTATGTTTTCAGTTATATTTTAAATATAGTTTCATGTTTTTAATAAGGTTAAGTACTTAGTACTTATTACTTACATATTACCTACCATAGTATATATTATAACGTTACTTTGAATTTATAGAGTTTAATTTTTTATTATTTGGTTAATTAGTTATATAGTATTGTGACTATTAATTACCTACTATATATATATTATATCATAGTGGTTAAGTGAGGAAGCTTTGCTTCAACTTCGCCGTTTGTAATCTTACCATTACAATAAAGTCATTTATTATTATTATTATTATTATTATTTATAGGTAAATTTAAATAAAATTGTGTTTTTAAAACGTATTTTGAGGTTAATTTTTTTTATAAAGGCATTGAACAATTGAACAATTATTTTATTCAAGTACATAGTTAAACTATGAATACCGGAGTTTTCTAGTTAAGGTTTTTTATACACAGGATGCTTCAAAAATTATAAGTAGTAGAAGTAGAAATTAACTTTTTAATGTAGGTATCCCTCTTTCTGTAGGTATACAGGGTGTTCTTAAATATCATGTACACACGGAAGGGGGTAATACTTTGGTATATTTTATGATTAAAAATGTATATAAACATAGGTCCGCAAACGCTTCATTACCGATCTACAGGGTGTTAAAATTGCAAGATTTTTTTAGTTTTTCTTTATAGCTTCTGCTGTTTTTGAGACATTAAGCTCAAATTTGGAATATAATTTTTTGTTTAGTTTAAAAACTTTTTAGTCTCTTGAAGTTTTTTCGAATCGGGGATCGTTATCGAGAAAAAAGATGAAATTAAAACGATTTTAAAAAAATTAATCTAATCTAGCAAAATACAGAAAACCGTTTTTTTATTTTAATTCTCTTCTCGATAACGATCGCAGATATGAAAAAACTACAAGAGACTAAAAAGTTTTTAAACAACACAAAAAATGCATTATGTATTTTAGAAATCTACCAGCGGCGTACCGCACTAAGATTCGGGAGGAGAAAAGGGGACATGACTCCTGAAAAAATATCCCCCTGTAAATTCATACAACCGATTTGCAATTGCATCATGATGGGAGTCCTACAGTGTAACCAGTATTCCAAATTTGAGCTAAATATCCCAAAAACTGCAGGAGTTATAAAGAAAATCTATAAATCTTGAAATTTCAACACCTTGTAGATAGGTAATAACGCGTTTGCAGACATACGTTTATATGAATTTTTAGTCATGAAATAAGCCAAAGAATTACCCCCCCCCCTCATATTATGTACATGATATACAACACCCTGTATATAGGTACTTAAAAGCTTTAATTTATTTTTATAATATATGAGTATCTGGATGGTTTGTTTAAAAATAAACTTTTTTTTTGAAAAGAAAAATTGCAGCTGATAAAATTTTATAAACAAACTCGCCATTATAGGTACCGCAGGTGCAGATTACTGAGTTTAACAACATTAGACAAACATCCTATTACAGGTAATTTAGAAAAGCTCGCATCTGAGCAAAATACACGGTGATTAAATATGATTTGATGTGAAAGGTATAATGGGTATGATGTGGGTCTCACTATACTTGTGACAACTTGTGTGTGAATATACCTGTGCTGTGACACCTTTCAAAATTTTGGCGACACGCGTTGTCACAAATTGAAACCAGTCTTATACCCAAATATATTTTTTTACGAAATCATACAATCGGCCATTTCTTCCTTAGAAAGTAGAGAACCTTTCTTTTTTTTATCAAAACTATAAAAACAACTACTGCAATCTATTTTTAGTGATATTGTCTAAAAGATATAATAGGTGGCAGACTTGGGTCGACTACGAAGCCTGAATACTGTATTTAGATTGTATTCGAATAATCCAGATTCGAACACAAAGAAAAAAAATATTTGAATACCGCTGTATTTGAATACCTGATCTCATTTACATATGAATACTTCATGAATATTCCAACTAAAAAAAACATAGCCTCACATAAAGCTTGGTTATTATTTATGTAGGTAGTTAATTCATAAAAATAATTAAACAGGATTCGAATACTGGGATTCAAAAACGGTGTTCAGAATTCAGAATACCGAGTACTGAGCAAAAAAGTATTCAGTCGAATATACCAAATACACAAATGTATTCGAATAGTATTTGAATACCAGCCAAATGTATTCTGAATAGGATTCAGAATACCAGATATTCGAATACTACCCAAGTCTTATAAGTGGTGAATTATATGAAAAAAAATAAATGGAACGATGTACGTTTTGTACAATAGTTTTAGAAAGAATAAAAATACCTAGATTTTGACGAAAACTGCGCTTTGATAGCTTTACTCGTTTTTGGGTTATTTACGAATTATAACCTTACTTTTTATACAAAGAAATTAATGTTAGCCATTTAAAATTATTTGTATGTCTACAATCTTAATTAAGGACGCCTTGCAATAATTGCGAACGTTGAATTCTACTAATAAGGAAATTTTAAAATAATAGCGTTTCCTTAAATACGACATCGTAAAATATGAAGGAACAACAAGTAGAACAGTGTAAAAAATTATTTAAAACAGCAGTAACTTTTAGATTCCAGCAAAGATGATGGGGTATCGTCGCATGAAGGAAAGTCAGCAATATTGCATAATAATCAATCTTTCAACTGTACTTACTATTAATTTTTATACTTAACAAATGAAATAATTAATTTTGTAACAATAGTAATTAAAGTTCCTAAAGTTATATTTTAAAGGGCGAGCCGTAGGCGAGTCCTGGAATCCTGCGAGTCCCGTAAAATCACTTTTGGATGGTGTTACGTACGATATTTTTTCTGTAGCTGTTTTGTATGTTAGAAAATATATACTACGTGACAAGAGCTGTCATAATATAATACAAACTTTATGTTATTGTCAAAGCCGTTTACATAGAAACCCAAAATCGTCCCGAAAGTAACATTAATAGACCCGAAAGTAAAGAAATCGTACCAAAAGTGAAAAAAAATCGTTCCGAAAGTAGCTATTTCGGTACGATTTGTGTTAAGTGGTATTTTCAATTTAATAAATCATACCAAAAATTTTATTTTCGAGACGGCTGCAGAAAAATATGTTTTTTTGTGAAAGGTATAATAGGTGTGTGGGTCTCCCTATACTTGTGACAACTTGTGTGTGAATATACCTGTGCTTTGGCACCTTTCAAAAGGGTGGCGACACGCGTTGTCACAAATTGAAACCAGTTTTATACCCAAATATATTTTTTTACGAAATCATACAATCGGCCATTTCTTCCTTAGAAAGTAGAAAAAAGAAAAGAAAAAAACAAGAAAGTTTCTTAATAATGTTAGCCATTTAAAATTATTTGTATGTCTACAATCTTAATTAAAGACGCCTTGCAATAATTGCGAACGGTGAATTCTCCTGATAAGGAAATTTTAAAATAATAGCGTTTCCTTAAATACGACGAAAAGATTGCAGTGGTTGTTTTTATAGTTTTGATAAAAAAAAAAACAAGAACGTTTTTCTACTTTCTAAGGAAGAAATAGCCGATTCTATGATTTCGTAAAAATATATATTTGGGTATAAAACTGGTTTCAATTTGTGACAACGCGTGTTGCTACAATTTTGAAAGGTGCCACAGCACAGGTATATTCACACACAAGTTGTCACAAGTATAGTGAGACCCACACACCTATTATACCTCTTCACAGAAAAACATATTTATTACAAAATTAATTATTTCATTTGTTATAAAAATTAATAGTACAGTTGAAAAGTTGACTATTATGCAGTAATGCTGACTTTTCTTCATGCGATGATACTTCATCATCATCATCATCATCAATCAGCCTATCCGTGTCCACTGCTGGACGTAGTCCTCCCGTAAAGTCTTCCACTCATTCCTATCCTGCGCTGCTTGAATCCAGTTAGTTCGAATGCGCTTTATGTCATCGGTCCACCTAGTTGGGGGTCTACCTCTATTTCGGTATGCCTCCTGCCGGGGTCTCCATTCAAGAATCTTCCTTGTCCACCGCTCATCTGTTGTGCTGGCAATATGTCCTGCCCAGTTCCACTTTAAAGTTGCTATCCTTTCAACCGCATCTGATACACCAGTCCTTTGCCTTATCACCTCGTTTGGTATCCTATCTCTAAGTGAGATGCCCAACATTGATCTTTCCATAGCACGCTGAGTAATTCGTAGTTGATTTATAGATTTCATGGTCAGTGTTAGTGTCTCAGCTCCATAAGTCATAACAGGTAAGACGCATTGGTTGAAGACCTTTCTCTTTAGGCAGATCGGGATCCTAGATTTAAGTGTTTTTCCAAGTCTCCCAAATGCTGCCCAGGTTAGGCCTACTCTTCTAGAAATCTCGCATGTTTGATTATCCCGACCCACTCGAATTTCGTGAACCAGATATTTATAGTGGGTTACCTGTTCTATTTAGGCTTCTCCTACCGACACAGATCCACTCACTACTAGGTTGGTCATAAATTGGGTTTTAGCAATATTAATTTTAAGCCCAGCTTCTCCGGATGCCTGATGAAGCCTGTCCAACATTTTGCTAGCTTTGTTTATGCAGTCCGAAATCAGGACGATGTCATCAGCAAATCTCAGGTGGTTAAGGTGTTCTCCGTTTACATTGAGTCCCATATTTTCCCACTTTATCCGTTTGTTCACATATTCATGCAGCGTCGTGAATAACTTCGTTTAGATGGTATCACCCTGTCGCACTCCACGCTCTATTTTGAATTTATTGGTATCGTCGTGCAGTCTAACACAGGCTGTGGCAGTCTTGTAAATGTTTTCTATAAGTTTGGTATAACGATGATCAATTCTACAGTCCGCTAGAGCTTGCAGCATTTTATGCTGGTCTATAGTGTCAAAGGCCTTTTCATAGTATACGAAGATCAACACAAGTGGCTTGTTGTATTCCACACATTTTTCTATTAATGTTTTAATAACTTGCAGGTGGTCATTCGTTCCGTAGCCTGATCGGAAACCTGCTTGCTCACAAGGTTGGTAATCATCCAGTTTACGTATTAGCCGTTTAGCAATTATTTTGACGAATAGCTTGTACATGTGGGACAACAGGCTAATGGGTCGGTAGTTCTTTAAGTCAGCAATATTGCCCTTTTTATGTATTATGACGATAACAGCGTTATTCCATTGAGACGGAGTTGTGCCTTTTAACAGGCATGCGTTAAATAGTTTCTGTATTATTTGTATCAGTTTCATACCTCCCTCCTTGATCGATTCGATTACTATAGTGTCATCTCCTGGTGATTTGTTGTCCTTCATTTCTGAGAGAGCTGATGTGATTTCTTCAATTTCTATATCGGGGATATCTTCTGATCCTACATTTTGGATCTTTGGTAGGTCGTTTTGGTGGGTTAAGTTAGAATCACGCTTGTAGAGTTCTGAATAAAATTCCTCTGCAATATTTAGGTTCATCATCTTTGCTAAAATCTAAAAGTTACTGCTCTATTAAATAATTTTCTGCACTGTTCTACTTGTTGTTCCTTTATATTTTACGATGTCGTAGGTATTTAAGGAACCGCTATTATTTTAAAATTTCTTTATCAGGAGAATTCACCGTTCGCAATTATTGCAAGGCGTCTTTAATTAAGATTGTAGACATACAAATAATTTTAAATGGCTAACATTAATTTCTCTGTATAAAAAATAAGGTTATTATTTGTAAATAACTAAAAAACGAGTAAAGATATCAAAGCGCGGTTTTCGCCAAAATCTAGGTATTTTTATTCTTTTTAAAACTATTATACAAAACGTACATCGTTTTATTTATTATTTTTTTTTTCATATAATTTACCACCTACTATATATTTTGTCACTAAAAAAAGATTGTAGTGGTTGTTTTTATAGTTTTAATAAAAAAAAAAGAAAGTTACTCAACTTTCTAAGGAATAAATGGCCGATTGTATGATTTCGTAAAAAAATATATTTGGGTATAAAACTGGTTTTAATTTGTGACAACGCGTGTAGCCACAATTTTAAAAGGTGTTACAGCACAGGTATATTCACACACAAGTTGTCACAAATATAGTGAGACCAACACACACACACACCCATATCTTTTCATTAGAAAACATATTTATTACAAAATTAATTATTTGATTTGTTATAAAAATGAATGGTGCAGTTGGAAAATTGATTATTATGAAATAATGCTGGCTTTCTTTCATGCGATGATACCCCATCATCTTTGCTCGGGCCGATGTTGGTCCTGCGGAAATCGGCGTACATTAGATCAAATTCCGAGCCTCTGAGATGCTTTAACATACAATCGTTCAAGACTTAAAAGATAGAAAATAAATAGTTTTTTTACGATTTTAAATGTTGGTTTTAAGTGGAAAAGTGAGATAAGAAAGCACTTACGCTACCAACTACGTTACCGAGGGACCTGAATTCTGTTCTGCCAACTTCTGCATATAAGTTTTTTAATTTTTACCAGTAGTGTCCCTGTTAACAAGCCCTAAAATATTATTAAGAAGTGCCTTCAGCCTGCAAAGCAGTCTACAATTTTTTTACTGTGCAGATGAATCACCGGAATCATAATCTTCCGGTAGGATATCAAGAAGCAGTGGCAAGTAAAAACAATAATATATTAAATAAGCTTCTTCCCTCTAGGTACGCCTCTAACAAAATTTGACGCTAACTATCAACATAAAAAAAGCGTTGAATAATATTAGTTTCCATCCTAAAATACAACTGGTAAGTACCTCAAGCGATTCTGGAGATATAAATTAAAACTCGTTTTCGAGTCCATTTTGAGCGGCCATAGGTCTCTTATGAGACATTGGAGACCTATAATCATATGGATTTTTTTTCATATGTCGAGTCGCCCCTCCAAGTATACAAACAGAGGTTTCGGAATCTCTGTATATCGTTGACGTCGTAGCATCGATACCATAATCATTCATACAAAAAAATTAACACTCTCAAAAGTACAACGATTAATTAGATGTTTGACGAGCATTTCAAAAAAAAAGCAGTAGGTAATAGGAACATTTCCATACGTCCCTGCTTTCTTCGCCATTGTTTATGAAGTGGTAGCAATGTTTTGCCTAAGGAATCTAGCGTAAGAATTTTACCGATGAGTTTTGAAATACCCTGTGGGTACGTTTAAAACTAATTTTTGTTAACCTTTCATTTTCCGTAAAGATACATTTATACAGAGATCTCATTGATATTAATAACCCAAACACATGGAAAAATATTTAGATTCTAAGAAATTTTAGGTTTGGCAACATTGCAATTACACAAATAATTTAAATTAGATAATTGTGGCCTCTTAGTTTAACACAATTTTTGGGACTAAATAATTGTAACACCATGTTTACACAGTTTCCGTCTGTAAAGTATTATAACAAATGGTGTCACAAATTAAAAACACATATGGATTCCTATACTATGAAGTGTAAATCAAAAAAGGCGAGTTTCTCGTTAACAGTAAGAGATTGCGCTGCCAATAGCATATATTTTATATGAAATGTCACAATTAAGTTTTATTCTTGTGCTGTCACAAATATTATGAGGCCCGTAATGGTGTGTGTGTGTGTGTGTGCGTTGATTTTAGACAGGGTTAGAAAAAAGTCATGAAAAAATTAATAAACTTTAACCGAGTCCATTGTATTTGATAATATTTTGTCCGTTTTTGATCGAATTTAGTATACCGAGTGTTATAAAACATTGTTATAAATTAAGCGAAAGTCATAATAAAAATAGGAAAATAATAAGACAAACAATTTTTTCGAAATTCATAAGGACTAGGGCGATCTATATGCAAATTTATTGATAGAGACAGCCCGATGTTGTTAATATACAAAATATACGTTTTTGAATGACTTTGGTGTACCGGGTGTCCCAAATTATATTGGAGTTTAGCAAAATTCATCATATAAATCGGAACACAAATAAAGAACTGTCTTTTTTTTTACATATTTTAAAATAAAAATGAAAATGTCAGGTCTGTACTTTTAACCAATAAAATGTGTGCTTTCTCTAGCATTATCATGCCAACCCATATAGTTTCTCGGAAATTTTGGGATACCCTGCAGTGAATTATAATGGACATTTTTTGAACCAATGAAATCTTTACCTAGTGTTATGTCCTACGTTATTAATAGATTTTTCAATAATCGGAGTAAAGTGCTTACTGTATATAGGTACAAAAAAAATTCCTAAAATATAATTTTCTAGAGTTAATTGTAGTAAAGTGAACTCAAGAAAATATAAAAGAATAATACTATAAAAATACTTAAACAACCGTACTAAAATAAATGCTGTCAAGTAATGCCATTGTTACGCCATTTTTGTGTTTAGACAACGAGACGAGCGAAAAGACCAAGGCGAACAGATATTATTAATAGGATCCTTTAGCATAGTTGGTAGGATATCCGCTTTTTGTTCGACAGGTTGCTAGTTCAGGCCAAAAATAATTTTTGTTGTTTTTTTTATTCGATTTGTAATAAAAAAAAACACATTATGCTTTTATTAATAAATCCTTATTACAAACATTTATATTAAAATCAATTTGTAACATTATTTTGAATATTATAGTTATTACTCGTAATATGAAATACGCAATTATTGTACACTATAGGTATAGGTTGACTGCAACCTTGTTCTTGCTTTCGAGGTTCAACAATAGTTAGAACAAACCTTATTACCTCATTAATTTTTGGATGGTGATCTAAATCTAATTGCAGATACGTTTTGTTCGATTGGCTATTTCCATGTCCTGATATATTAATTAATTGTTGTTCGCCAACTCCTGTTTTTGTCAAACTTGATAGATTTTCCCACTCTATCCGTTTGTTCACATATTCAAGCAGCGTCGTGAATAACTTCGGTTAGATGGTATCACCCTGTCGCACTCCACGCTCTATTTTGAATTTATTGGTATCGTCGTGCAGTCTAACACAGGCTGTGGCAGTCTTGTAGATGTTTTCTATAAGTTTGATATAACGATGATCAATTCTACAGTCCGCTAGAGCTTGCAGCATTTTATGCTGGTCTATAGTGTCAAAGGCCTTTTCATAGTATACGAAGATCAACACAAGTGGCTTGTTGTATTCCACACATTTTTCTATTAATGTTTTAATAACTTGCAGGTGGTCATTCGTTCCGTAGCCTGATCGGAAACCTGCTTGCTCACAAGGTTGGTAATCATCCAGTTTACGTGTTAGCCGTTTAGCAATTATTTTGACGAATAGCTTATACATGTGGGACAACAGGCTAATGGGTCGGTAGTTCTTTAAGTCAGCAATATTGCCCTTTTTATGTATTATGACGATAACAGCGTTATTCCATTGAGACGGAGTTGTGCCTTTTAACAGGCATGCGTTAAATAGTTTCTGTATTATTTGTATCAGTTTCATACCTCCCTCCTTGATCGATTCGATTACTATAGCGTCATCTCCTGGTGATTTGTTGTTCTTCATTTCTGAGAGAGCTGATGTGATTTCTTCAATTTCTATATCGGGGATATCTTCTGATCCTACATTTTGGATCTTTGGTAGGTCGTTTTGGTGGGTTAAGTTAGAATCACGCTTGTAGAGTTCTGAATAAAATTCCTCTGCAATATTTAGGTTCATCATCTTTGCTAAAATCTAAAAGTTACTGCTCTTTTAAATAATTTTCTGCACTGTTCTACTTGTTGTTCCTTTATATTTTACGATGTCGTAGGTATTTAAGGAACCGCTATTATTTTAAAATTTCTTTATCAGGAGAATTCACCGTTCGCAATTATTGCAAGGCGTCTTTAATTAAGATTGTAGACATACAAATAATTTTAAATGGCTAACATTAATTTCTCTGTATAAAAAATAAGGTTATTATTTGTAAATAACTAAAAAACGAGTAAAGATATCAAAGCGCGGTTTTCGCCAGAATCTAGGTATTTTTATTCTTTTTAAAACTATTATACAAAACGTACATCGTTTTATTTATTATTTTTTTTTTCATATACTATATATTTTGTCACTAAAAAAAGATTGTAGTGGTTGTTTTTATAGTTTTAATAAAAAAAAAAGAAAGTTACTCAACTTTCTAAGGAATAAATGGCCGATTGTATGATTTCGTAAAAAAATATATTTGGGTATAAAACTGGTTTTAATTTGTGACAACGCGTGTAGCCACAATTTTAAAAGGTGTTACAGCACAGGTATATTCACACACAAGTTGTCACAAATATAGTGAGACTAACACACACACACACCCATATCTTTTCATTAGAAAACATATTTATTACAAAATTAATTATTTGATTTGTTATAAAAATGAATGGTGCAGTTGGAAAATTGATTATTATGAAATAATGCTGGCTTTCTTTTATGCGATGATACCCCATCATCTTTGCTCGGGCCGATGTTGGTCCTGCGGAAATCGGCGTACATTAGATCAAATTCCGAGCCTCTGAGATGCTTTAACATACAATCGTTCAAGACTTAAAAGATAGAAAATAAATAGATTTTTTACGATTTTAAATGTTGGTTTTAAGTGGAAAAGTGAGATAAGAAAGCACTTACGCTACCAACTACGTTACCGAGGGACCTGAATTCTATTCTGCCAACTTCTGCATATAAGTTTTTTAATTTTTACCAGTAGTGTCCCTGTTAACAAGCCCTAAAATATTGTTAATAAGTGCCTTCAGCCTGCAAAGCAGTCTACAATTTTTTTACTGTGCAGATGAATCACCGGAATCATAATCTTCCGGTAGGATATCAAGAAGCAGTGGCAAGTAAAAACAATAATATATTAAATAAGCTTCTTCCCTCTAGGTACGCCTCTAACAAAATTTGCCGCTAACTATCAACATAAAAAAAGCGTTGATTAATATTAGTTTCCATCCTAAAATACAACTGGTAAGTACCTCAAGCGATTCTGGAGATATAAATTAAAACTCGTTTTCGAGTCCATTTTGAGCGGCCATAGGTCTCTTATGAGACATTGGAGACCTATAATCATATGGATTTTTTTTCATATGTCGAGTCGCCCCTCCAAGTATACAAACAGAGGTTCCGGAATCTCTGTATATCGTTGACGTCGTAGCATCGATACCATAATCATTCATACAAAAAAATTAACACTCTCAAAAGTACAACGATTAATTAGATGTTTGACGAGCATTTAAAAAAAAAAGCAGTAGGTAATAAGAACATTTCCATAGGTCCCTGCTTTCTTCGCCATTGTTTATGAAGTGGTAGCAATGTTTTGCCTAAGGAATCTAGCGTAAGAATTTTACCGATGAGTTTTGAAATACCCTGTCGGTACGTTTAAAACTAGTTTTTGTTAACCTTTCATTATCCGTAAAGATACATTTATACAGAGATCTCATTGATATTAATAACCCAAACACATGGAAAAATATTTAGATTCTAAGAAATTTTAGGTTTGGCAACATTGCAATTACACAAATAATTTAAATTAGATAATTGTGGCCTCTTAGTTTAACACAATTTTTGGGACTAAATAATTGTAACACCATGTTTACACAGTTTCCGTCTGTAAAGTATTATAACAAATGGTGTCACAAATTAAAAACACATATGGATTCCTATACTATGAAGTGTAAATCAAAAAAGGCGAGTTTCTCGTTAACAGCAAGAGATTGCGCTGCCAATAGCATATATTTTATATGAAATGTCACAATTGAGTTTTATTCTTGTGCTGTCACAAATATTATGAGGCCCGTAATGGTGTGTGTGTGTGTGTGCGTTGATTTTAGACAGGGTTAGAAAAAAGTCATGAAAAAATTAATAAACTTTAACCGAGTCCATTGTATTTGATAATATTTTGTCCGTTTTTGATCGAATTTAGTATACCGAGTGTTATAAAACATGTTATAAATTAAGCGAAAGTCATAATAAAAATAGGAAAATAATAAGACAAACAATTTTTTCGAAATTCATAAGGACTAGGGCGATCTATATGCAAATTTATTGATAGAGACAGCCCGATGTTGTTAATATACAAAATATACGTTTTTGAATGACTTTGGTGTACCGGGTGTCCCAAATTATATTGGAGTTTAGCAAAATTCATCATATAAATCGGAACACAAATAAAGAACTGTCTTTTTTTTACATATTTTAAAATAAAAATGAAAATGTCAGGTCTGTACTTTTAACCAATAAAATGTGTGCTTTCTCTAGCATTATCATGCCAACCCATATAGTTTCTCGGAAATTTTGGGATACCCTGCAGTGAATTATAATGGACATTTTTTGAACCAATGAAATCTTTACCTAGTGTTATGTCCTACGTTATTAATAGATTTTTCAATAATCGGAGTAAAGTGCTTACTGTATATAGGTACAAAAAAAATTCCTAAAATATAATTTTCTAGAGTTAATTGTAGTAAAGTGAACTCAAGAAAATATAAAAGAATAATACTATAAAAATACTTAAACAACCGTACTAAAATAAATGCTGTCAAGTAATGCCATTGTTACGCCATTTTTGTGTTTAGAGAACGAGACGAGCGAAAAGACCAAGGCGAACAGATATTATTAATAGGATCCTTTAGCATAGTTGGTAGGATATCCGCTTTTTGTTCGACAGGTTGCTAGTTCAGGCCAAAAATAATTTTTGTTGTGTTTTTTTTATTCAGTTTGTAATAAAAAAAAAACACATTATGCTTTTATTAATAAATCCTTATTACAAACATTTATATTAAAATCAATTTGTAACATTATTTTGCATATTATAGTTAATACTCGTAATATGAAATACGCAATTATTGTACACTATAGGTATAGGTTGACTGCAACCTTGTTCTTGCTTTCGAGGTTTAACAATAGTTAGAACAAACCTTATTACCTCATTAATTTTTGGATGGTGATCTAAATCTAATTGCAGATACGTTTTGTTCGATTGGCTATTTCCATGTCCTGATATATTAATTAATTGTTGTTCGCCAACTCCTGTTTTTGTCAAACTTGATAGAGCCCAGCTGCATTTCCTTGATGATCCGTTTCTTCCACCAAATACTCTACACACCCTAAAGCCCCTTCTCCACCTCTCCAAGCCAGTTAATGAGCGGCAATGTTGAAAAATTTTTCCTGCAGACCTTCTGGGGTGTCTTCATCCCAGACTGAAATTATTTTTTTTTAAGCTCTTTTAATGATAAAGCCGATGCACTTGCCTTCGATTTTGACGGATCTTTTTGCAACTGCCGACGTGTGGTATTTCTTGCAGATTTAGCACTTGCAAATTCCACGTCCGAAAGGGATCAAATTTGCGTTTGTACTTTTCATAAAAATGTCCCTGCAATTGTTTGGCAATAGAGTTCCATAACCATTTAACTACACTCTCCTTGTAATTTTCTGAGTTCTTCTTACGCATATTACAACTATAATCTTTCAAAGTTCGTTCGAGTTCCTCTACTGCAGGGCCGTCGCAAGGGCCCGGGCGAAGTTGCTGCCGCCCGGGGCGGCCGTTGAACCAATTTCTGTATGGAGGTTGAGGTGAGCATATAAATAGCATATATCAAAGTTGACATTTTGTTTGCTGTTATGGATACCAGTATCCAATCTCTAGAGGAAATATGTAACATTTTAAAAGTCCATTCCGTTTTCCATTTCTGTTTGCATATTATGTACAGTGTACAGGGTGATCCCACTAAAAGTGGGCAAGACAAATATCTTGCTTATCTTTAGAAATGCGAAGAAACGCTTGACACAAAAGTTTTTTGAACAATTAGAATGCGTAAACAAAGAAACAATTGAATATCAAATAAAGATATAGCAAAAGTCAATAATTATTTCTTTCTATTTTAAATAGAACATATATAATTTTATTCCATATTTGGAGAGCGCTAAAAAATATATATTTCACCGAACCTACATAATGTTTCATTTAAAATAAGTAAAAAATTGGTGATTTGCGTTTTTGTATGTCTATACTCTATTGCTTAAGGCGAGAGAGTAATGAAATGTAAATTTGCAATGACAGGACTCATTAAGCAGGGTGGACAACTTTAAGGTTGCATTGTAAATTTTAAGTAAATTGAAATGAGTTTTTAAAAATTCCTCATTTTAGACCTACATACCCCGAATCGGTTCGAAATTAAGGTCACCTTAATTTGTATACAAAAGAAAGACGAGTTTGTTCAATGAAAGTATTGTAACAGCGGCGTTACTACAGGTAGTTTATTGGAATAAAAGTATGATAATAATTATACTTGATTATAATTATAGAGATATAGGCAAATAATTGAGATATTAATTATTCTAATATTAAGTAGATAAGAACCTATATAGAAGTAAGAATAATATAAAAATAGATAAATTGGAATAAATATTAATATTTAAAAAACAAAATTTACTATGTACAATACAACAACTTATTTTTGAATTTAAGTCATCATGTTCCGAGTACTCCGATGAACTATCGTCGTTGGGGTCCAGAAAAATAATAAGGGCCGGGCTCTACAGTGTTTTCTAGAATGTTATCAGCTTCCCACATTCTTTATTCTATTTTAATCACATGTTCAACGCACTTACTCCATTTTTCACAATCCACTGTCCATTCCCTTTTGCAAGAGGTTTCCAACGTCTCTCATTTTAAAAGTGGTGTAATGCCTTACTACAAATCGTTTTACTTGCACCCACTCCAATTCTATGGGGCTTAATTCACAGTGATATGGAGAAAGGCGAAGAACTGTTATATTTTATTTGAAGCGGTTTCGTCGACAACAAATTTTGTACAATGAGGATTATTTAACTTTACAATCTCCAGTTGCTCCTTTTTCAGCATATCTTTATGAAATGGCCTCCTATTTACAGTAAGCCAATGAATGATTTAATTTTTTTCCAAGAAGACGTTGGTATTTTGTCGGATTTTCTTGAGTGGTAACTGGCAATATTCATGACTATAACAAACCCAGGAGAAATAAGATCTAGGATTTGCTGGAAGTATCCTTTAAAGACATCATCATTCATGTCTTCATGATAGTCTCCAGTCCGTTTTGATTTAAATGCTAGTAAGCTGCCATCGACAACTCCATTTTTGCTACCAATGTAAGTAATTATTAATCTTTTACCTTTTCCCGAGGGTGCTTTTATTCCAGTGGACCATCCTTTCATGAGAGCTTGCCTCGCGCTTTTTATATGTTTATCCTGCCATATTTTACCAACGGTATAACCTTCATTTAACTAAGCTTCGTCCATATAATAGATATTGCTGTTTTTCCTTCGAAATTGTCTAACTGCCCTTCAATATCGTCGCCAGCAGATGATTTCGTCTTTCTCTATTAAAAGTGATTTTCTATTTTGAATTTTTTCATAACAAAAACTCATTTCCTTCAAAGTTTTCAATCGCTTCTTTCTTACCCATGGGTGGAATGAAATCATCCTTTTTCATTTCAGACATTATTGTGTCCAAGCTAGGTATTTCTTTTTTTAAGTAAAACGAGTGTATGATTCTTCTGATGGCAGTCTTTTCATCCTCATTACAGTATCTTTTCTTCCTGTAATTCTCTTTGGTGACCTGATGGGACTGCGTTTATCCTCGTGCACAAGTCGGTATATTGTTGACACACCAGTCATATTCGAACACATTTCAACTATTTTTGCAACTCCGAATATTACATGAAATAATAATTGGACTACGCTTATGGAATACGGCGAAGACCACTGGGTTTTATAGTTCAATAATGATTTATTACTCTCTCGCAATAAGCAACATACTATAATAATTAACCAGATATTTCTGCTGGCCACTTTCAGTTAAATCATCTTGTACTTACCTACGTACTTTTAAAATGTGTAACAAAATGATTTATATTAATTTGTATTTTGCTATCTATTTAAAAATCCCGGAATATAAAAAAAAATTGTTATTGTGGCGCTATTTTTAGGACTTTGCCCAGGCGCGGATCTAGGATTTTGTCCAGGGGGGGGGGCAAAATGGAAAAGCGCCGATGGCGCTAAAAAAATAGCGGCGCAGGCGAAAATTTTTTGGGTGCCACGCCCTTTTTTGAATCATGGTGCTTGGTTCTCAAGTGGGAAAATAAAAAATACAACACAAAATCCTCAAGAAAATCACAAAAGCAACCCTGTGCGTTTAGGGGTGGGGGAGTTAATTTTTGCGATTTTACCTATCTTCCAGAGAATTCGTTGTAAACAAACAATTTCATAAAATTTTAATTCGTTATTTATGTAATAATGCATTTGATTTGAATAATGCTGTCTAAAAAAAAAAAGAAATACAAACAATTTAATTTGAAGTAATTAAGTATGCACTTAAATACTAAATTCCAATCTTGTCCTAGGGCCAGCTTTTGCAAATCTTGAAATTACTTTCTCAACATCAATGGGAACATGCCTATGGATGTGCATTAGGGCAAGACCGAGGAGGCGGTTTTCAGTCATGGTTGCTCTTAAATATGTTTTAAGGCGCCGCAACGACGAGAATGACCTCTCAGCAGATGCATTTGTCACCGGAAGGGTTGCAAGGATTAGTACAAATTCATGTATTATAGGAAATACATCCTTATCGCAACAAGCCAATATATCCAGAGCTCTTATGGGAAGCTCTTTTCTGAAGCTCTGTTCTTGAATCCATTTCTCTCTCCACAACAACAATTCATCTTTTAGCAGAAAAGAAGCAGCGCCCTTGTCAACTTCAAGAAGCAATCCAAAGCGGTCGAGGAGGGACTTTATACTTATGTCATTTTCACCAGCAGAATTTTTGACAATATTTTCTGGAATGAAAACTGATAGCTGAAAGATGTCCAAGGTTTCGGCTGAGAATCTTTCTCGCAGATCTGTGAGAACAAAGTCCAGCAATGGTGCATAGATTGATACTCTGTAGTATTCCTCCGCTGAATTCATTTGATGGTTGGCACGATAAATTTGGCGTCCACCATGGCGAGGGATCCGAGGAATATTCAGCTCGACACCCAGTTGATTGGCTAGATTTTCTGCACGCTGCCAGATCAGATATCCTATACCCTCTTGGGAATTTGCGTTTGCGACAGTTTGGGTAGCTCTGGTCTGGGACCGCATCAATAAGTAATTAAAATTAACTTGCGGAACTGCGGAAGGATACCAATATTCTAGTGGTTAGCGCGTAGACTTTCAAGAGTTTAAAGTACAGAGTACAGAAGGTTTAAAAGTAGACTTTCAAGTCGTGAACCCAGGTGCAAAGCTGGTGAAGGGAATTTTTTTGTTTGTTTCTTAAAGTTTATGCAAAAAAAGGAAAAAGTCGAAAGGTGGATTTATTGCAAAAAGGTTAAAAGATAGATCTATTCTGTAACAGGTTAGAGCTTGTTATTGGTTATTGCTTGTATACATCGTGTTACCTATGTGCTTTGGTCGGTCTCAGGGGGGGGGGCAATTTCCCCCATTGCCCCCCCCCCTGTATCCGCGCCTGACTTTGCCCGGGGCGGCTAAAAGTTTAGCGACGGCCCTGCTCTACTGATATGTTTTCCCTGCCCTTCCCTTTTGAAAACACTGTATCTAAGCTGCTACAAGTGACAACAAATAATATATTTCCAGTTTGTCGAATTTGACATTTTTTACAAATATTCAAAGCCTACCATATTTAATTATGCGGTTAACGTGGATATAAATTCTGTTAAAATACGAAAAATTACGTAAAACATGTTATTCCAAAAAGGTGTTTTTTTTGTAGCTCAAGGGTTTTCTTATATTTTTTGGTTCTTTCGCCTTGATTTTATACAGGGTTGAAAAAAAGTTTGTTTAGGCAAAGCGTTTTTTTTAATGTACCTATTCTTCTATTTTTTACAGAGCGCTGTCAGCCCTATTAAAAAGTTATTAAAATTCAGATTTTTTATTGTGTAGGTTTTTTATAGATTTATTTAATCTTCTTGACTCATTACCGCATTGATTTCGTACAGGGTGTAAAAAAAAGTCATGTGAAAATATACAATACGTTCTGTTGTCTTACAGTATAGAATGATGTTAGTTAATATTTTTTAACGTTTTTGTCAGTTTGTAGCGGATGTCCCAAATTATAATGGAATTTAGCATAATTTA
Source organism: Polydrusus tereticollis (assembly GCA_963920685.1). NCBI lineage: Eukaryota > Metazoa > Arthropoda > Insecta > Coleoptera > Curculionidae > Polydrusus > Polydrusus tereticollis. Next base: position 139,692,107 of record OY987327.1, read on the forward strand.
TCATATAAATTAAGTTGAGCTAAATTACTGTTAACAATAGAGAAATATGAATAGCTATTTTTTTGTTAACTTTATAAAACATAAAATTTTAAATTACAGAGTGTTGTCAATACCCTCAAGTGTATACCTGGAAGTTTTAACACTTTCTGCCTCGAAGAGGATTTAAAAAATAATTGTCCTAAATAAAAAAAAATATGTTTTTAGATGAAATTAATGTAATATTTTCATCTAAAATAGACGAAAAACATATATGTTTTGCACGAAAATAAAAAATTAATATTGATTAAGTATAATGTTTAAAATAATAAATAATGGACGTCTAGACTTTCAATAATTATATATTCAAACTGTGCGTGGCCGTAGTCCTCTCACGATTAAGCAAGAAACAGAAAGAGGTATATAATTTTAATAACTTAAAAATATTTTTGAAACTTTTAATCCTTGACTGTGTAAACTTTTTTTTCCGCTTTTTTGTTTAAAAAATTTGAAATATATCCGCACGCAAGAATAATAGAAAAAGTGCGTGGTAATAGGCCTCGCACAGTTAGTCCAAATAAGTCATAGGCTACGCATAAAAATGACGATCTTTACTTGACTAAAAACCCGATTGTTTCCAAGTCATAGTTGACCAAAAAAAAATGTGCACTTATGTTAGTAATGTTTTACTTTATTTATTAAATTAGCAATGTTTATTTGCTTTCAATTTTTGAATGCATTTCATATTTGGTCACAGATAGAACCCGATTGCATCTGCTAGTTGTGTTGTTTAAACAATCTGGCTAATTTCTATGTGTTTATTTTATACAGGATTGAAAATAAGTCAAATTTTTAAACTCTTAACCAACCGGCTCTGGCGATGTTATTTAATATTTCATATTGTTTTTGACCGTCTTTAGTGTGTCACGTGTTCCAATGAATTATGCTATAATAAAATACCTACTTGAACAAAGTTCATATTAACAATGGGAAATTATAAAGAACCGTTTTTTTTTTTATTTTAATAATGAAAATGATTATCTATGTAAATATATTGGTAGAGAAAGGTCAATTCTGTTGAATTACGAAAATTCACAAATACAGGATGTCCCATAAAGGGGTTTATAATTTATGTAGCTCAAGGTTTCCAGGTTTGAAAGCTTAGTGTTTCTTACATTTCTTTCGTCTTTTTGGCTCATTTGTATGTGTTGAGTTTATACAGGGTTAAGAAAAAGTCACGGAAAAATTAAAAGCCTTTAACCAAACCAAATATATCTACTTATATCATAATATTTTAATAATGTAATCTCACATTAGAGCGATGTTACTTTAATATTTCGTAACGTTTTTGACAGTTTCTAGTGTATTGGGTGTCTCAAATTGAGTTAAGCTAAATTCATATTAAAAATAAGGAAATATAAGAAGCTCGTGTTTTGTTCACCTTTTAGAACATAAAATAGCATTGTGCTAATGATTGAAGCGATATATGCCGGAAAGTTTTTGACAGTCTGCAGTTTTATGAGACTTTACAAAATCGTCCTAATTTAAGAAAAAAGGCATTCTTATATAAAATAATGAAATATTTATATCTTAAAAAGTTCATCCGTTTTTAAGTGGCTTTAGTGTACTTATATACCGAGTGTCCCAAATTATATTTGAAGTTAGAAGTATTCATCATATAAGTCAAGTGGGATAAGTGCAACCAACTTTTTCAATAGTTCAAGTTAGTCATAAGATAATAAGTAATATATCCCTTTAAAAAAAAATCATGATGTACATGAGGAAACTAACCCTTTGGGCTGTACCTTTTTAGATGACAATTTTAAATTTAAAGTTTTAATAAATTCTTTACCTTTTCTTTTCAAATAAAACATTTGATCGCACTTTCCCGGTCATCTAGGGAAAGTGCCATCATCGCATTAAAATAGCATTGACATTTATTTAAGGTTGATCAGGCAAACTGCGTTAAGAGTCTTTACATATAACTATTGATCTTTTTTATTTACTTATTAATCGAGGTATAATTTTTGAGCTAAACAAATTTTAATATATTTAAATATATTTATCAAAGTATAATTATCAGATAGCAAAGAAAATAACTACAGTTATAGTGTGAAAATACAAAAGTAAACTAGAATACAAATAACATATAATGTCGAAAAATAGAATTTGTAGTAAAAATAATTATAAATTTTTGAATGTAAAATGGCCTCTTTTTTCGAATGCTACATCCAATAACTTTATAATTTACTTACTAATCGCTGTAGTTTTTTTTGCGTATTCCTTATAAGTATTGTGAGATAAGAATTGTGACTTGGTAGCTGAGAGTTTTTTACAACAGAATTAGTATTTTTCTTAGTATTATTATATTTAGTATTCTCATCAGCTATTGCTTCCAAGTCAGAAAAAGACTCCTCGTCATGATCAAGGTCGGCATACTATGATTCCAATAATTCTTCACTGGTATCACTCTCATCATCGTTCTCTTAGAGGTTTTTTTGTGCTTTCTATTTTTCTTAACCGGTTTTGTTTTCCTCGATTTCTTTGTTTTTGCATTTTTTTCTTTTCCAACTCTTTTAGCTTTTCTTATACTTTGCTAGAAGTCACCACTTCAGCTCCTCCAGCAATTCGTTTTCGTGGAGGCTGCACGTTGGTATTTTGTTGCTTCACCGTGTCTAGTAAAATTGTTTCAAAATATAGCACATTTTCCTTGTTTTGCAATACTACAGTTTCTGAGGCACCAATCTCTTAAATTTTAGTTCCGTGTTTTCCATACCTGCTTAAAGTTTCTGGATTATAATTTTCTTTAGCTGTAACGTCTCTGTTGTAGGGAATTATACCTGCTTTCCGAAACCCACTTTTTATACTTTCTGATAATAAATCTCTCCAAACACTTGTCAGTAAACTAAATTATCTTTTTGGAATACGCATTCTATGATGTGTCTTTTGCCAAATGCAAAGTTTTTGATCCCAAGCAGATTTCAATGATTTAAATACAGCAAGATCAAGTGGTTGCAGTAAATGGCTCGTATGTGGTGGTAATTTTAAAATCGCTAAGTTATTTGATTTTGTCAGTTCTAGTATTTTATATCCAAGATGAGTCGCATGACCATCGTAAACGAGAATATTGGGTTTGTTATTATTCATAAAGGGAAGTAAAGTTTTTTCCATATAATTGTAAAAGATATCACTGGTGATCCATCCATTTTCACTAGCAGCATACGCAGTTTAGGATATTCATACTCTCCTTTTTCCGTATCTGGTACCCAAGTACTTCATACATAACTTTCCTTAAAAATTATTAAAGGTGGTGCCTTTTTGCCAGCTGCATTGACCGCCGTTAAGCAGGTAAAATTTTCTTTTCCAGAAGCACCAGTTGTTCTGGAACACGGCTTTCCTTTAAAAGCTACAATTTTGGTTTTTGACGGGTCCGTACATAATAAGGCTTCATCCAAGTTCCATAAATGAGCAGGACTTTCGGCAAGATCTATGTTTTCCAGTTGACTTTTCAAAAGATCAAAATATTCGCTGACAATAAAAGGGTTCGTCATTTTCTTTCTAGCGTATTCCACCGACCGCTCCTTTTTGACAGAAACGTTGTGCAACTTTTTAAAATTCAATAACCAATCTTTCCCTGGACAATTGGCGGGTGTTCGAGAAAAGTGGTATAAGTCGAAAAATCTAGTTTTGAGAACAACGAAAAGAAGAAATTGCAAAACTGTGATAGGCTATAATTTCAAAATAAAAACATTTCTTAAGATGCGTTCTTGAAGTACGTTTTTAATCGGCATTTTTATTAAAATTTAAATTAAGTGAAAAATGTTAACCATTAATTTACCAAAATTGTTGAAAGAAACGTGACATGTTTATATCATTTTACACCTTATTTATTAAATGCAAATAATAAACAAATATTTGGTATAAGTTCCTATTTTAGTCTTTTAATAGAAACTAACAAAGAAAAACAGTTATAAAACAGAAATAAATAGGTATAATTAAAGTATTTTAATTTCTAATGATTCTTTTTAATCATTGTCACTGCCTTCGCTGTCACTCCCAGGCAATGTATTAAATCCTCTTTGGCTATTAAATTTTTATAAAATTCCTGGAAGGCTTAAGAAATATATGGCATAATAAGCTCTATTAGGTAAAAGTGTTTTTTTTTTAATTTATTTAATTTGGACCCTTGTATGACAAGATTTTGGCCAGTTCTCTCCCTTTCTTAGTAAATTAATACTTTTAAAATGTTCATCTTCGTTTAAACTTGTTCTGTATTCAAGAATACCTAGTTTTTTGCCAATCGTAACCATCTAATTAATTTCCATACTACTGCTTCTTCAGCAATATTAGCTTTTCTTTTCAGCAAGACAGTTTTATATAAAGAAGAAAACTCATAAAAGTTTTTTTGGGGACATTTCCGTAACTAAAAGAGGCTTTTTATTTACACACAATCTAAGTAGATTTATCCAATCCCGTAGATGTACAATGAGACATGAATATCTGTTCTTTTTTTCTCTATTATTGAATGGTCTATATCGCATTCCATGTTGGTTTGGCCAGGCCCAAGAAACATGTGGTTTATAAAACGTAAATTAGGGTTATTTTTCAAAATCATCATAAATATAGCTGGTAAGAACAAATTTTTATTATGGCCGGCACACGTATCCGAGTATAAAGTGACTTCTTTAACTTCGGAAGAAAGTAAAGAAAGATGCTTGTGCAAGCTCGAAGCAATCTAATTTGCATCTCGTTCCGCCCCCCTCATGCCACGTAAAGCAGAAGGATTGATTGTCACTACATCTGTGCAATATTAAATTAAAAGTCCACAACTGCCTTTTGTAGAATGCTATTGACTTTTGAAGATCAGGTGTGGGTAAACATTGCTGCAAATCGAAAGTGTAAACAACTTTTGAAGGATCTTCCAAAGCAGCGTTTTTGTCCATCCTTTTGATGCGTATCGTCTAGATTAAGTTTTTGTTGCCTTTCGTTTTCATGTGTTGTTTTCACTATCATATGAATCTTGTCACATGTCGCGTAAGTATCCTTATGAGGCTGCTTTATTCTTATTCCTAAAGAATGAAATATTTTCTGGTATATGGATTTCGAAACGGATTTTTTTTTCTTTAGGGAGCCATTTTTCATATTCCCTATACATCCTTACCACGGTATAATGATGTGGAAGATACATTCTTGACGAATCAGCCCTGCAATAGTGGCTCTCGTGGATTGGAATAGTTAAAATATGATCTTTTACCATTTCACATTATCGTCAGTAGTTTTATTTGATGACGTAACAAGACCTCGTTAATCGTCATATGGCATTCCCGACAACGAGGAACGTTTATTTTGAACAACATCTGTTACAAACCTTTTTGTCTCATTAAAAATTTGTATAATGCCACTTTGGCAAACAGGGACTAGTTTGCCATCCATTGGCAAAAAGTACTTATGCGAAACTAACCTATCTTTATGTTTCTTGCCAACTGATTAACGCGTTTCGGTTTCTTTTCTTCTGTTTGTATGTAAGTCTCGCCATTAATGATACACGTTTATTAAAGTCTCCTAATGACCAATATTTTCAGAAATTTGCTTTTGTTTTTCTTTATCTATTCTTTCTTTACATCCTAAACGGCATTTTGAAAGTTCTTGACATGTTCGTTCGTTAACTATTTTTCCCTTTTTTTGTAGTGTACGTAAGTCCAAGGTTTCTGTTCTTATTTCCCTGTTTACGAACGTTTCTAGTTTCGTTTTTAGTTGATTTTCGTCCTGGTCTTTTCTTTATACGTTCCTAACAGGATCATTTTCCGGTCCAATAAATGTTTTTTGACCTTTCCTCTCGCTTTCTTTTTAAGCCTTTTTTATTGACTTCTTACTTTGGCCAATTTTCCTTTTTTTCTTTGGAGTGTCATTTTCGGAATCTGCGTCAACTTCACTTATTTCTTCTTGGTAATTAGGATCTGCGTCGCTATCATCAGCTGGGTCTGGATTTAGGATATAATCTAGTCTCATATCTGCTTTCTCCTGGTTCACAATATTTTCTGGATAACCTGTAGTTTCATCAAAATCATCTCTACATGCGTCTGCAATAGTCTTTTTAAATATTTGAGTGTATTTATTTATTTAATATTTAAAATCCAATAAATACAAATTATATCCTATGAATCCATCTGTACCTCTATTGTGTGGCTTTTAAAAACCCATAAGCCTCCCCCACTTCCAGTGAGGCCAGTTGTCAGCTATTCTCAATCCCCGGCTTCTTGCCTATCTAAATGGCTCAATTACATAATTCAGTCCCAGACTAACTTCTCTAACCCCACATCTATAAAAAACAGCAAGCATCTGTCTAACAATTTGTTACACATACAGGTCCCAGCCAACACTAAATTAATTTCTTTTGATATCAAAAATTTGTTCCCGAGTATTCCACCTGAGGATTGCATAGAATGTGTTAGAACATTATTATTTGAAAATTCTAACCTTGTCACTTATAACATACTGAATATATGCCTACTAGTGGATACAGTACTTAAACAAAATTTCTTCCAGTTCAATGAAAGAAATTACTCACAGCTATCTGGAGTTGATATGGGCTCAAATTTGTCCCCTTTGTTGGCTGAAGTGTTTCTGTTTTTCTTAGAAAAGACAATTAAATCACACCCTTTATTTGAAATTTTTTTATTTTACTATACCTAGATACGTAGATGATATATTAGCAGGCTTCAGTGGTACAGATGACGAATTAAATATGTTTCACAATTTTATTAACACTATACAGTACACCATTGAACATGAACACGAACAATAGTATTAATTTTCTTGACTTAACCATAACTAAAAACAATAATGAACTCAAATGTTCAATATTTCACAAACCTTCATCCACAGACAGCATTATACCTTTTAATTCTAACCACCCTATAGGGCATAAATTAAGTTCCTTCCACTCATTTTTTCATCGACTGTTTGCTATCTCTATGAATAATAATAATTTTAACAAAGAACTCTCTTTCATTAAGCAAGTTGCTATAAATAACAAATATCCAACACATATTATTAACAAAATATATTATAGAAATTTGAATAAACACATCAACAAAAACCTGGTACCTATTGCAGATAATAATACCCCTAGATATTACACCACCCTACCCTATATGGGAACGATATCACATAGCATTAAAAACATATTTATTAAATTTAATAATAACATGCACATATCATTTAAAACCCAAAATAATCTTAAGAAATATATAAATAACAATAAGGATACAGTTGATGTTCTCGAAAAGTCAGGAGTATACAAATTGTGCTGTTCCCACAGTGATGAATCCTCGACATGCAATTGTTGTTACATAGGACGTACTGGTCGCAAGTTTAACATAAGAATTAGTGATCACATTGCCTTAATAGAAAGAAATAAAAATAAGCCATTGCCTGTGGATACTTGTTCAAACTTCTCCGATCACATTCTTAACACTAAACACACCTTTAACCCCGACACAGAAGTTGAAATCCTTCATGTGGTCCCCAATGGTAGAACTTCGATTTTATGGGAAATATACGAGATTAACCAAGCCATTAGAAACCCTCAAATTCAGGTCTTAAATGAACAGATCACCTTTGACTGTCTCCCCTTTTTTAATTCTCTTCAAATATAAACACTTTTTATTCTTATTTTCACCCAATTTTGTAGCTTTCTTGTTTTGGTTTGTTTATATCCATATAATAAGATATTAACCTCTAAATCACAATTATCAAATTATATTACAGTAAACTGTCTTTTTGACATCTTTTTTATACCGCAATTCTTATTACACATGTGTCACGTAGGTACCTGACCATTATTATGCTCTAGTTAGGACGGTTGCATATAATGCCAATTATTTATTCATTTGGGTTTATGGCGCTGCCTTCTTGTGGTTTTTGGTTTAAGCTTGTTGTGACTTGGTTATAGGGTTCTATAAGAGCCAAGTTGGATGTATGATTAAACAAAATATTCTCTTGTATAATGTTTTGTGCTCTCTCACGTCATTGGTGGACTTTATTTATGATAAGACTCATGTGTACACATCCCGAATAAGGGATGTTAATTTAATCTAACACTTAGTGACAGTATATTATTAAATTCACCTTAACCTCTCCCCCCCCCCTCTCTAGGTTATAATGATTCCTGTTTAAATTTTGCCGCCTATGGACTTGACAGTTGATACCCGGAAATACGAATTTTAAATAATATAAAAAAGAAATTTATAGTACTGATATCCGAGGTACTCTCCATTTTACTACGACATTTGCTTCAGACAGCATCGACTTTAACTCATGTTGCTAATGTATATCTCAATTGCCAAAATGAAGGAAAGAAAATCGCCTTCATAGGCTTCAGTTTATTTTATTTAAACCATCCAAAATTTAATTTATTGAAGAATTTTGCTATGGAATATTGACAATTTGGTGAGTACATGATAATATTACTACATACAAAAAACTAAAGTCTACATTGTGAGACCACATGTTGTGATATTTCCGTTTTAAAGTGAAATATATAAACATTTTTAAATGGAAATATTTTTCTCTTTTCAGATGACTCCCAATTTTTATTTTAATGACGTAACTGGTTTTTAAAAAACAATTTTAATTTCCCTCCCCTTTTCTTATTAAATTCTGACCCACCAAAATATAAAATCATGTCCCCTCACTGAGTTGTTTCCGTGAAACAATTATTTTATCAAACTTCCTTCATTTAACATGTTGTTGACATCTATATAGCATCACGTCCATAATTATCTACTGTCGAATCCATTGGCTGCACACAGTACATTTTATGACCGTATATTGTTGAACCACTCTTCCCCCTCTTCCAATTTGGGTTAGTTTATTTAGGTATATCCTAAAAAAATATTTCTTAATTACTGGGTTGCTGAAGATGACTTTTTCTAAAGTCGAAACTAGTACAACCAACTTTCAAATTTAACTTATGTATATTCTTTAACCCTGATTTCACCCTAGAGGGACAAATATATTTACTTTGGTGGTATAGACAGACCTTGTTTTCTTTCATAATCTCGCCACAGAAAATGGACTACTTCTTGAATCTTAAAAACATATAAGTTGCACACAAAGGTAAAAATTTTCATTTAATTATTTTTCAAAAATTTATAGTTCATTTATTATAATGCTTAAAATAATAATTAAATAAGTAACAGACGTATATACTTTCAATAATTATATATTTAAATAATGCATGGCAGCAAGCCTCGCACCATTAAACAAAATAGGTATTTAATTTTAATAAGGCCTTGCACAGTTACTCCAAATAAGTAATAATGCGTGGGGTACGCATAAAAATTTAAATCCCCACTTGACTAAAAGCCCGATTGTTGCTAACTCATAAGCCGCAGGAGTGTGACCAAAAAAAAATTGACATTTATGTTGGTAATGTTTCATTATATTTATTAAACTAACAATGTTTATTCTGTTTGAATTTTTGAATGCACTCTATGTTTGGTCGCAGAGGGATAGCATCTACTAGTTCCAAACATGAATAACATAAAAGAGAAAGCCTTTCAGATACTTTAATAATTAGTCTTCTCCATAACTTTTAGTATAATCGAAAGCAATGCGATTGGACGTTTTTTTGCAAGGTTGTCTTGCAGTTTTTAGGCATGGGCTGGACTCGCGCAGTTTCCCAGCAAGAAGGAAATATTCTTTTTTGGTAAGATAAGTTAAAAAGCCTTTAAAATACCAGTATCAGTTCATCAGCGCATTTTTTAATTACGATGACTGGAATTTCGTCATGACCAGAAGCGTTTTTGGTGTCAAGACTCCTTAAGGTTCGTTAAACATGGCGTTGCCGGAAAATAATCTTGGACGTTCTCGATTCTACAGCGAGAATGGTCTGTGGAGTTTTTCACTGAAAACTACCTGTTGAAGGTGAAGATAATAGTTCCGCCAGTAATTTGCTTTTTCCTGTGCTTTGACCGCAATACATTAGAGGTGGAATGGTTGACTTGGTAAAGTTATGACTGAGGGCTTTAACTACCGACCAAAATGAATCTTGATCCAGTAAGATATTCAAGAAGTTTGGCTTTGATCCTCTGGTTGTGTGCTTTTTTGCTTTGGTTTATTATTTGCTTGCATTCGTTTTTTTACACTGCCGGCGTATGAAATTCCGACAGCGGATGCCTCTTGAGAACAAGGTGGTTAATTCTATAAAATCCCCAAGAGACATCTCCTTCTTAGCTGATGGAATACATCTCGCTTATTCGGAGTCGCTTCTCTTCTTGTAGCTCATTGTTCTAATTGTTGTTTTGTTTTCGGCGTATAGTAATGAATCTAGCCATCTCAAAACATCAGCTGGATTCTTCTTGCAATATTGCAAACATTAGACAAATATTCCGGAGTGAGCAAACGCGTCATCATCATCCACATTATTTTTGCTTTTACAATTCATAATCAAAAATTAAATAAGATTTAGAATCATACATAGAGGCAACCGCGTCATCTGCTAACGCCACGGATTTATCGATCTCAAGGGACACGAGACAGAAACATTTTAAAGTCAAAGCAAGATGGAATACGTTTTACGTCTTCAAACAGGTGACGCGGTGACATTTTAGTTGATTTTAACCCTACTCGATGAATTGTTGTTATGGGGAACTCACGCACTTTCACTTGCCTTAAAGCACGGGAATAATATAATTGTAATAAATTAATAAATAAAAAAGCCTCAAAATAAATACGAACAAGAAGAAGTGGAAAAAAAACGCAGCATGCCTTGTTCACTAAACTTACCTATGATAAAATACAAATAATAATATGTAAAATTCATGATAAACGTGTTTTGGACTATACTCACAGGTGAATATTGAACAAGCCGCGAAGCTACCGCTACCAGAGTATTTGTACTACCTAGGGGTTAGCAAAGCATGATGAGTTCAGTCACGTGTTACTGTATGTTCTTAATCTAAGCTTACATTTACTTAACAAGGATTTTCAAACATTCCTTATGTCTAAAGAGGGTTTACTAAAGCAGTCAGGATTCTATGATATGACAGCGGCTTCTTTTTTTAATTTCTTTTTTCGCCAATTTTCTTCCTTGAGTTAAATTTTGGCTTCTGACCATTGCAAGTGGTGGCCGTGGGTCCAAGCGTGATCTGCTACATCGAATCTATTTGCTCTCCTTTTAGTGTATGATTTCGATGTTCTTTTATCCTTGTTTCAAAGGGTCGTAGTATTTCACCAACATAGGATTGTTCTCATCCGCAAGGTATTCTGTATACGTAATTATTCATGTCCTATTGACTTGTAGGCTTTGTCTTCGTCAGATGGCTTCTTAGGGAATCTTTAGAGCTAAATAGTGTTCGAATGCGGTACTATTGTCCCGATCTTCGAATTTTTTCGGAGATTCTTTTGACATATGGTACTTTTATGGTAGGTTCAGCTTCGAGGTCATTCTTCGGTCTATTGGTGTGATTCTGACACTTCTTGATGGCCTAGTCTACTAGTCTGGTAGGATAGCCATTTGTGTTGAGGTAATTATTGACGTTGTTAAGTTCTTTTGAAAAAGCGTCATGGGAGTAAAAACCTTTAAAATTGCGCAACGTTGCGTCATTTCGTGAAGGGTTCGAGAATACGATAGTTCGATAGAAGGAACGAATCCACTAATAACGATGTAACGAAAAGGCAGCAGTAACGAGTCCTTTATAAAATTAGGACTCGTTACTTTTAGTGATCAATTAGTAACGCTTACTCACTTCATAACGATTATTTACTTTTTTACATCACAACTTCCTAGTAAACATTTTCTTTTTCAAGAAAAGGTCACTCTTAATAAAAAATATTTCCTTATTTATCCTCGGAAGTTATAATCAGTGATCAAAAGCACGATAAAATATACACGAGGTTCCAAGTTTTGGGAAATATGAAATTAATCTTAAATAATGCATTTTTATTTTTAGTTTCTTGAAGAGTAGTATATTAAAGTACAAGTTCTATAAGGCACGATTTTAGCGTACGGTTTAGAAAAAGACCATAGTAACTTTAGAACGGCTGATTTTCATGGCACAATATTTTAGTATTGGAGATATAGCGCTATGCGAGTACAATCTTTAATGAAGAGCACTCGAATGTTCACATAACTCAAAAGGCGGTGCGTAGATTAAGTCAAAAAGCACATGAGATGTGAAAAATATTAATAAATATAATTGCCCTTAGGCCCGGTTTTTTCTCGCCCGAACATCTTTGTTCCCAAAATAATTGCTGTAGTTTAAATTGTGTCGACAATTGTTTTCAAAAATATTATTCGACGAATAGCGCTATCAGTAAATGAAAGAATGAAACTGTAAGAAAAAGAGCAGACAAAACTTGGATAATAAAATTGGTAAATCTCATATTCGGAGGATTTTAGTCACTAACCATTTTTGAACGTAAAAATTAATTTACAAATTGCGGAATAAAAGTACTGGTTACTTGACATTTTATTTCCCCACAAAATAACTTTTATGGTCACCACTTTAAATAAGTCCTACAGCTTTGGTATTAGATATATCAAGATAGGTATACAGTTAGTTGAAATAACCGGAGCAGTTAATTTGCTTCAAAAGTACAGAAGCTTAATCAGTGAATATTCGTATAGGTGGACAACTTGAAAAATTGAATTTAAAACTGACAATTGCTACGTTGCCAGATTTTTCTTTTTTTTCGTAACTTACTGATTTTTTTTAACCTTTGTTTATTAAATTCGATTCCTTCCATCAACATTACTTTTTTTAATTTTAATTAACTAAAAATCTGGCAATGTCGCAATTGGAAATTTTGAATTAAATTTTTCAAGTTATCCACTCATACCATAATTCATTCATTTAGCTTTGGTAGATTTAAAGCAAATTAGCCGTTCCGGTTATTTCAACTAACCCTGTACAGATCAAAGTATGCCGTGGAATCAATCACGCATGTCTTGAAATATTACTCGTGGAAAGCTAAAAGTGAACTAAATGAAAAATAGAACTCTTAAGTTCTGAAGTTTTCATTTTTTAGAAAGTTATATTATGATCATTGTTATTGCAAAATACAGAATTTTAAAAAAACATATACCTGCAACAAAGAACTTAAAAATTATAAATTTAAACTAATTGACAGACGTGCCCACTGCCCACCTTCTACTTCCCAATATGTACTCATTCTTCAAACCTGCGTGATTGATTCTACGGCATATTTTGAAAACTTTTTTTTTTGATCTACGATACATTTTATCAAAATACTTTATATTAAAGGTAGATTTAAGATCAATTTCATATTTTGCAAAGTTTTGAACAACCTATACAGGGTCGTTGGTATGTATGGAAACGGTCTATTATTTCTTAAAGCACAACAGCTAGCAAAAAATATTCCAGATAAAAGTTTAAGGGTTTTTTATAGTTTATTAGAATTATAAAAAATTAAGTATACAGGATTAGTCAGAAAGCCGTAGAGAAATAAAGTTACTTTTTTTTTAATGGAGCACCCTCTATCTTAGAATATTTTTGATTTTTACGTAAAATTAGAATTATTTTTTATTTAGTTTCCGAGATATCGACTTTTGAAAAATGACATTTTTTAATTTTTACAGCTTCTAGCTTTCTAACGGTACGTCTTAGAGTAAAACGACGTACATGTTCCTATCTTAGTTTTTAACTATCTTTCTAAAAGTGTCAACTTCCGGTTATACCGGATGTAGCTCAAAAGCCGAAAATATAGTACTTCCGGTTTAACGGAAGTTGGTATTTTTGAGAAGATAATAAAAAGTAAGATAGGGACATGTAAGCCGTTTTGCTCTATGGCGTACCGTTGGAAAGCTAGAAGCTGTCAAAGTTCAAAAATGTAATTTTTCAAAAGTCGATATCTCCGAAACTATTAGGATTAGACTGATAATGCACTCAATAAAAAATAATTGTAATTTTATGTAAAATAAAAATAAAGATAGAAGGGTGTTCCATTAAGAAAAAAGTAACTTTATTTCTCTACGGCTTTCTGACTAATCCTGTATACTTATCTTTTTTTAATTCTAATAGACTTTACAAAACCATAAAACTTTTGTCTTGAATATTATTTGTTAGCTGTTTTACTTTAAGATATAATCGACCGTTTCCATGCATACCAACGACCCTGTATACTGTATACAATTTACACATTTTACTTTTTAAAAAAACTGGACCAACAATACGCTGATAAGTAATTAGTCAAGTCCCATGTAAAATAAAAAATGCTCTGCGTCTTTTCCAAATTGAAAAACTACATTAACTTTGGTTGGTTTCACTTCCGCTGTTTGATTACCTTTAATTCATAAAACCTGTTAAAAGGAAATGAGCGCATTACTAAAGGTGTGGATTTAATATTTGATTATCTCATATGTGCATTCCAACCAATAAAAATGGAGGCGAGTGGCATGTTACGGATGTATTAGAATTATGAAGTTTACAGGGTAGGCTTCGTAATGTAATAATTGATATTATAAATGATAAGTTGTATAAATCGTTACATTACTATTTTAATTAAATTATTTTATATTTTAGAACAAAATCTGAAAAAATGACTAATAGAAGACGAACACTTATTGCACTACTTTTTACTACAAACGCCAGCTTTTTCAGTACAGAGCTAGAAACAAAAAGTCTATGTAGGTGGTTAAAGGGATTAAAACATCAGAGGAAATTATGCCAAAACAAAAAAGGATTGCCTGCATTGTTACAAGAAACAAGAAGATGGACGTTGAATGCATGTAGAAAACAGTTTGAGTAAGTGTGGTACACATAATATAATTTTTATCATTTACGAGAGAGTCGGCAAACATTTACTGAAAAGGATCTCACTTGAATGGTTATTTCAAAGACCATTGCTTTTATTGTTAATGCTTTAAGTACCGTCAGAAGGCTTGTATTGAACGAAAATACTGGCCTCGAATCTACTTTTTAACATTTTGCAATTATTTTTTGACATCACTAGCGCACGCGATTTAACATTTCAGGAGTTACTAAATTACATGCTCGTCGAATACGATCTTTCGTGTTCTCTGGCAAAGTGGTATAGCCATAACTTTATCTTTTATAAAACCCCAAAAGAGAAAATCCAATATAGAAATCCGGTGACCTTTCAGGCCAGTTCACAGACCCACCACGACCAATCCATCTGTTTTCAAACATTTCATTTATCCTGCTGAAACCATAGTTCTTGCTGATTTGCATTATTGACCAGAAGTTGTAGCAAATGGTTTTTTAAAAATTATTAATATTAATATAATAATAATATTATATATTATTAAATTTCTCAAGTTACGTGACGTCAAAAATTATGGTCCAATGACTATGCCACACCAGGTATTAACCGACCACATTTCTCATTGAGTGACAATTTTTAAATGCCTAATTGTACCGGTTGACCTAAATTTAATTAAAACAAAATTTATTATCTCAGCATAAAATGCAAACTCAAATTAATCCAAATTTATTTAAATAATTACCTGACCATAATAGAAAAAGAAAATATATTAAAGAAATACATTGTTTTCGTGAATTGCAAGTTTTAACCAGTTACAAAATGTGATCCTATTTCGAAAATCTTGGCTATAAAATTCCAGATGAAGAGTTATGTGGTAGGTAAGGGTGGAAATTGAGATTACGTAAAATAGCCAGTACCGATTTTGGGCACATTCCTAAATCACGAGCAAGTTTCCTTGAACCAACATGAGGATTTATAGCTACTACACCCAAAACTCCAACGACCATAACGTCATTGGTTTTTGTTTCTCTTCGAATTCTGTTCTTATTTCGAAGGTTTCGCTTAAATGCCATATGAGATTTTTGAATTGGGGAGACCTAAAAGCCCACAATTCTACATTCTCACAGAATTAGTATCATGTCTATGTCAATGTAGTATAATTGTTCCATAATTGCACTGAATAAATCTCTATCAGAATCAAACTCACAGAATATACCACTATAATTCAAAGTTTTAATAAGCAATAATTAGCGGAGGTAGGTATCTTAGTTTAAAATGTGTAATTTTGATGTCCGGTTGTAGGTACAAACAAGGTTTAAGTTGGGTTTAAAGAAAAGGTAACCTTAAGCTAGCTTATGCTTTTGCACAAATATGGCTTAACAGTAAAATTAAGCTTATAATAGAGATCTTCGGAGTTTAAGCCAAGTTTTAGAAACAAATAACCTGAAAAGTCAAGTTTGACGTTTATGATAAAAAGTTAAAATTTAAAATATATTTGAATAATTTCGAAAATACTACCAACGGAGTTTCTAGAATTACTTGATGTAGTAGGTCCGTACTCTAGTCCAACATTGCCAATTTGTGCACTTAACTTTATTCAAGAAAGCCAAGTTCAATTAAACTTGGGATTAAATTTCTAGTTTTTCTATTGTTTTAATACCATTTTTTTTTTATTTCTTCACACACTTTTTTACAGTTAAGTATAAACAAATTTTAATTTTTTTTTCATATGCCTTGTTTATTATTTATATCGACATTAGTAAATACATAACGTGACAAGAGAAAAGGTCGTGGTGAATCGGACGAAAAGTAGTAGTGTAAACGATGCACCACCACCTCTTTAATATTTTTGACGGACGCTAAACTCCCGCTACTAAATATCTAACGAGAATATATGACATTTATTGCTTTATGTTTTACCTATCTATTATTGATCTATAATACCTTAGAAACGGAATATGTTATGATAGCAATAATACCTGCTATCACACCTAGGGCATTATAAGCGGGCATTATGATAATGCCCGCTTATATTACCCTAATGCGCTAATATGGAAATTTTATTGCTTATCCAATTTTATTTCTCTCACAATAAAGATCAAGTTTATACAAAAAATAATTTTTTCTTTAAACAATACTAAAAATTAAACTTTATTTCCAAAATAAAAATTACAATTTTGAAATGTCCCGGAAAATGTAGCTGATCCCACTATAGAATGGTCGGTGTTTTTTGTGATGGTAGCAGCGGTGGTAGCACTAACGCTATTTTGTATAGAAGAACAGTCTATTAAAGAATTTTCAATAGTCGCTACGGAATTAACCTCGGAATTAACTGAATTGGCAATCATTTTGGCTATTTTGTTTTTGGATGAAATACTTTCTTCTATATATCCTTCAGCTACTGAAGAGCTTTTCCATTTCCCATGTTGTTTTAGCGTTTCAAACGAAGCACCTGCCTCAACAAGTAAAGTTGACGATGTGCGACGCAAACAGTGGCCGGTGTAAGCTTCTGCATTATCCAGTTTTAAAAATTTTGCGATCAATGTTGGGACGCTTCCTATGGTATTTTTTCCAATGGGTTGTACTGTACATCGACCCTTTCTATAGGTAAGAAAGAATCTTCGCTCCTTTATTCCAGCTGGTCTTAATGTTGTATACTTTTTTATTAAATTTAAAGCGCCTAAATCTTCTTCGATGATAGTAAAACTTTTTGAAGTTGAAGTTTTAGTTTCTGGTACCTTTATAACCAAGACTGTTCCTCTATCTTCAATGTCATCAATGGTCATTTTGACCAACTCATCTCGTCTTAAACCTCCAAAAACACCCATTACCAATATGACTTTGTGTACCAAGTAGATATCATCAGGAGCCTTCTTAATAAATTTTAATATTTGTTCTCCTTCCAAAACTTTAGACTTCTTCGGGACGTATCCTTTCGACTTAACTTTTAAAAAAGATATGAGACGATGGTATTGCGAAATGTCTATATTTTCATAGACCATCAACGTAGACCTTAGGGTAGAATACTTGGTCCAGAGAGAGTTCGGACTGTATTTTTCCGACTAAAAATAATAAAGTTTGTTAAACATATGTATTAAAATAAAATCAATAACTTACCAGTTCCTGGAAATATGCCATTAAAACGTTTTCGGTTATTTGAAGAATTGTGTTCGTATCTTTCCAAATACCAAATATGCCATACTCCCGATCATACTGTTGCCTTGATTTAACTGGCAAAAGATTTTCGGTCGCTTTTATGACCTTTTCTCTTATATTTTGTGGAATTTCTTCCATTTTGAGCAAATCGTTAAATAAAAAATGCCAACTGACTAACTGACAGAAACATCAAAGTCAAACTTAACACCAGTCATTATCTACTTACGTATACAGGTACAGGTGCAACTTATTTTTTATATTGCGAATAAATAATGTAATTAGTCATTGAAAAACTCTTTTTTAGGTAAAACATAAAGCATTGTATGCACCACGGGCTTTACTGGACTATAATGCCCATCAGGCAGAAACCTATCCCTCGGGCCAGAGGCCCTCGGGCTATTTCTACCTTCAGGGCATTATAGTCCCCGTAACGCCCTTGATACATAAATAGCTATTTTGGGTATAAATTTCTATAAAATTCATATCATTATTATTTATAATTATTCATGTCATTCATATCATCCATTTGACGCTTGTGTTTTAATATTTCTGACATAAATTTGTCACTTTCTTTTTGATTATTTGACAATTAAATATTGAAAATATTAGGTATTGCTAATCTTTACTTCTTCTATGAGTATTATTGGCGTTTAATATGAGTGGGAACTAAAATATTGGGTTAAAAGTATAAGATAAGTTTGGTATTTTCGCGAACGTACGTGCAGGACGAAGCATTTCAACTATAAATTGCACGGCTGCATAAAACTTTGCAAACATGTAAACTCGTGGTTACGGATGGCGATCACTTCAAGTATCTAATTTAATAATATCATAATTCATCTGAGTGATGAGGATAAAGATGCTCTTTAATTCGATGCAAAAGAAATAAAATTACAACTTTGATGATATTAACTATTTGGTTAAGAAACCCTACCCTTGCAGAGGTAGCCTGTCACTTGTTTCTCCTTCAACGTTTTGGCATTGGATTCTATTTTTATCAAGCCTAAAAACGAGGTATTTCTCAGACGCCACACACCAAGCCCAATCGTTAGAAACTGAACAGAAAAACTCAGAAGGTTATATTTTATGTTACCGTCAAGTGTAATAAGTTCCGTAATGTCCGGAAGTACAGAGATACGGAAAAAACTTTTAAAAATCAAATTTAATCTGCTTAGAAATGCTACGTTAGTGGAAAGAATAAAAATTAGCAAGAGATAACATTTACAATAGATGTGGTTAACGTGGACACTTTTTAAAGATATGCCTGAGTAAAAAAGAACATAAAGCTCCTTCAGCCTCAATTTTACCTGCTACGCAACTACTTGCAGCTGCTCCAGACAGAAGTAAGTGCCTAATCAAAGTTAAAATAAGTAATACTATTAATAAACTATAAATGTTAGGTCTTAAGCCCTTTTTTCGTATGCTTTATGTACTCATTTTTGTATTTTCGAAGGAATAATTATTATCTCTTTGCTGTTTTTTGTTTAAGACCTATTTACCTAAATATCTGTTATTAATAAAACTTGTCGCCATATCAGATACGTTCTTATAACTTTCTTTCATTCTCCCAAAATATATTAACTTTAATTCAGAATATTTGCACTTATAACTTTTCCATCAGAGTTAGAAGCGCGAAAATTTGAAATCAAAGTTATAACATTTAAATTTTCATTCGTGGCGGGGGCCACTGCTACATTTAGTTCCTCAGTCAGTCGCGTATGACGCTATTAGGGAATCAATTCGGTTTTTAAGGCACAAAAAGGTATAAAAACGAATTGAAGTTGATAAATCAAAGCATTAAAAGATTCAAAACAATGCGAAGCAAAGCCTCAGGTAGCATATTTTCCAACTTAAGAGAAGTGAATATTCTCTCGGGAGAAGTGACTATTCACATTATATGGTCACATCATATGCTTCTGTTAATTAAACACAGATGATTGTCAACGCTCTTCCCACAATATGATCCCTTTCTCTTAGAAAATTCCGAAAGAACGCGTTCTCCTAACTCTTAATGGATGTGAATAGTCATTTTCACTTTCAAGAATACGGGTAAAAGAATTTTAAAAGAAAGACTTGACAGAAGATAGATCACCTCTCTTGATATGACAATTCCTCTAATTCAAGAATAGACGTCCTGGACGCCTATTCTTCAACTTAAGAGAAGTGAGTGCTATTTCGGGAGAGGTGCCAATTCACATCATATGGTAACATCATATGTTTCTGTTAACTAGACATGGGTGCTCCTGTCAACGCACTTCTCACGATATGATCTCGTTCTCTTAGAAAAAGTGAGAACACTTAATCGCATCCATTTTTGTTTTTAATTGATCTTTTTAACGCATTATCTAGCTAGTTTTATTGACAATAACATTTCGTTGTTAATCAAATTGTGTAACTTTTTTACAATTACCCACATTGGCCATAGCAAAAGCTTTATACAATAACAGAACTGCAGAACAAATAAATACATTGTTTGCTTGGCGCGGCAAGCAAGACATAGCTTAAGCTTAAACAATCTCTTTGTTTTACACCTTTTGATTCAATGTCAATGATCTCGATATTTGTTTTTATTGTGACAAGAGTTAGGTTACCTACACCCATATATGTATTAGTACTATATGGCTATAACCCTGAATATCTTGAAGCAACAACAGAGATAGAAGATCCAGGGTCATTTCGACTTGTGCGCATGCGCCGTAAGGGTATTACCAAATGTACTTTTATTTCTTTAGAACAGGGCAGAAGAGTGAGCCTTATAAAATTAGAGCAATGATAAAATTACCAAAAATCTTGCTAAAAAATTGTAAAATAACCATCAAGTCTGTACTTCCAAGTGCTTTCAAATTATTTGTTTCCATTTCTAAACTAAAACGCGTTGAATAACAATTTCATATAACTGGAAAGTGACAACGTGACAACGTCTCAATTTTACTCGACATAACCTCGAAATCTTTAGCGAATGTTATTTTTGTTTGACAGTTCGCTTCACCTACTTGATTTGGTAATTAATGGCTTTTGTGTACTGTTTATCTTTACTTTTCTGCAAGTTTTGATTGTGTGTGTGAAGTGTGATAATTTTGTGACGATGCCGAGGCAAAACCGAATATTTTACATTATTTTAAACAGGCGTAAAAACTTAAACAAAGATTTATCGTTCTACAGGTATGTACCTAGACCGGATGTTTCTTCCTTTTAACTTACCTACGTTAATTTCGTGAGGGAACAATAACTAGGTAGTCCATTTCCTAAAGATTATTTTCCTTTGCTGCTGTTGATATACTTAGGTACCTACCTATTTTTACCGAAAATTGCATGTACTTTAAAGAATCCTACAAAAACCTATTATTTTACCTGTTAAACTCTAAGAATAATTGTAAAATATCTAATAAAAGTTTTATTAATATGTTTACCTGCGTTCTTTTTCTTTTCTCAATCCAAATAATATACAAAATCTTAAACAAATCAAGAACTTTAATGTTTGTTTACAAATTTCGGTCCAGTTGTCAAAGTCAAATGTGATAACCTCATTTTTTTTCCGCTAGAATAAACGTCAATTTTCTTTTTCTCGCACATGCGCATTGCGCGAAATGACCCTGGCGGAACAAGGAACCTCGGCTTCACTATGTTTACATTGGTTAAATGGGCAAGGCGCCATATAGTACTAATACATATATAGCTATAAAGAATAGCCAACTATAATCGTAACCCTGGGCCTGAGACCTCAAGGTTTACAAATGATTGGATAAACACGTCTACGGATATCCCTAACTTTGACCCTGAGTTAGCGATATCTTGGCTCTAAGTTGACATGCAAAACTAACACCCCACTGATAAATCAGACCTTAGAGCCGATATTATATACCCACAAACAGCCCTGAACAGAAATACATGGAAAATACTGAAAGAGACCTACATTTAGAAGTGGATGGACATAGACTAAGGAAGAAGAAGAAGACATAGTAACTGCTTCATTGTATTAAAGTTTGCTATTAATTTATTTATTTAAACTTGCTACCTTATCTCATTTAAGACCGTTTGGTTTTTATGCGGTTGAATAATTGTGATAATTTCATAAAGAGTTTTAATGATGTCCAGAAGAAACTTAATATTTAAGTACCTACTACTATTATTAAAAAAAAAAAAGATCTTAGCTTCATCGCCCTAAACTGAAATTATTTTACTTTTTTAGATATGATCATTGGAACTGTTCAATTACCAACATGAAAAGATTTTTCAAGAAGACGTACAGAGAAACAGCCTTTATGTATAGTTTGGCAACATCTGCCTTTATGTATATAGTGTCAAGAGCTTGCGCAGAAGGAAGATTAGCAAACTGTAAATGTGCTAGTCCTGGAAAAAGTGATAATATGACGGATTGGCAATGGGGAGGTATATGAATTGCACCTTAATACACCTTAATACAACTACTAAAAATTGTCAATAATATCATTATATGTCTTTATTGTACAAGATACAATAAATCACATTTACTTATACAGGGTGTTAATTTGAAAACTTCCCACCACGGATTTATCGAAAACCACTGGTTAAAAGAAAAAACGCCGAGACACGTCAAAAGATCTGCCAAAGGGGGCAACTTTTTAACCAAAAACTACTTCACCCCCTTTTACCCTCTGCCCCCCGGAGTCATCCCCTTAAAAATTTTAAATGACAAGGGTTATCAAGTAATAGCTTGTTTGAAAGGTCTTTCAAAGTGTTTTATTTTGACGTTTGATTTTTTAAAATCGGTCGATTCGTTTTCGAGAAAATTAGAAAAATCTTTATTAATCTTAATTTGTTCAGATAGAAAAAAAAACACACGAAAATATCACTTTTTATTTCTATAAGTGTTCAAAAACCAACATAAACAGCAATTCGGAAGATTAGACGTGGCAGCAACCAAATAACAACCCGACTTTTTTTCAGCCATCTATTTATAAACACAGATAACATGGGCGAACTGTATTTATTCTTATACCTGTTTAGTTTTTTATAGTTGCTTAGGAAAAAAAAAGAATTTAATTTGCTGTCAGTTATCTTTGTGACAATCTTGGGATAGTGAAAATTAATTTATTGATTCAGATTTTACTTCCAAAATGGTTTACACACTAGCCGAAAGAGTGTAAATGATTCTAATTTATGGTGCCCAAAATCAATGTGCTCGGCAAACTGCCGTCACATTTAACGCCAGACATCCGGAAAAGATAACTTCGCATAGGTATGTTTTGGACCTTGTTACTAAATTTACTCAAATTGGATCTGTTGCAAATAAAAAACTTAATCATCGTAGAGTTTTGGATGAAGCCGCTCAAGTTGAAGTTTTGGGTCATTTTGATAATACTTCATTACGCAAAATTGTTGATGCGACTGGTATTTCATTAGGCTCTATACACACAGTTACTAAATTGCATAAATTTCATCCATTCAAAATGAAAATATTGCAAGAGTTAACCGAAGATGATTTCGATAGGCGAGTTGAGTTTTGTGAACAAATGACAACAACAATACTAAACGATTAATGATAATACCATTCATGTAAAGAATATCTGCTTCAGTGATGGATGCACATTTTATCTAAATGGATTTGTTAATAAGCATAACTGCAGGTATTGTAGCAATGAAAATCCTCATGCTTTTGTAGAAGGGCATACTCAGTACCCCCAAAAAATTAATGTATGGGCAGGCATTATAGGAAACAAAGTGATTGGGCCATTGTTTATTAATGGGAATTTAAATGGAGGCATTTATTTAGATATGTTGGAAATAACCATCAATCCGCTTATCACTGAAACCATTGAAAACCAAATTGAAGACGATGGAAACCCTATACTTGATGAGGCTGAAATATATTTCCAGCAAGACGGCGCTCCTCCTCACTATGTTCTTCCGGTTCGGCAATGGCTAGACGACGAGTTTCCAGATAAATGGATAGGGCGAAGAGGGCCTATAGAATGGCCTGCTAGGTCTCCTGACTTGACGCCATTAGACTTTTTTCTATGGGGCCATTTGAAATCTATTGTGTTCCCTCCCCAACCTGAAAGTTTGGATGAACTTCGTCAATGCATCATCGAAAGCGGCCATGATCTCCCACAACATGTTTTTGAAAATGTCCGTCAGGAATTTGAACAACGCCTATATCATTGTTTGGCCAATAACGGGCAACATTTTGAACACTTATTGAAATAAAAAGTGATATTTTGTGTGTGTTTTTTTTTCTATCTGAACAAATTAAGATAAATAAAGATTTTTCTAATTTTCTCGAAAACGAATCGACCGATTTTAAAAAATCAAACGTTAAAATAAAGCACTTTAAAAAGACCTTTCAAACAAGCTATTACTTGATACCCCTTGTCATTTAAAATTTTTAAGGGGATGACCCCGGGGGGCAGAGGGTAAAAGGGGGAGAAGTAGTTTTTGGTTAAAAAGTTGGCCCCTTTGGCAAATCTTTTGACGTGTCTCGGCGTTTTTTCATTTAATCAGTGGTTTTCGATAAGTCCGTGGTGGGAAGTTTTCAAATGAACACCCTGTATAACTAGGTGCACTAGTAAATTGTATCATAAAAATCTCAAACATACTGATTTTTAGATTGAATAACTACTTCAAAAAACCGAAACTGCTATTAATTTTAGATATTGTATACTTGCTTTAATCGACAAGTAATTGTGTAGATAATTTAATCAAGAGGTAATAGCGCTAAATTTTTTAACAATATTATAGGTATAGCGTATATAATTAATTATAATGCAATTTAATTATTACATTTTAGCGCAACAAATCAAGTAACATATAGAATAAAGATAAGCTAGTCCAAAATTTTGCTTTGCATTCTACAGTACTCCGCAGTAGTAGTTACAAATTACAGATATCCAATCAGGTTTTAAACTCTCTCATTCTCCCTTAATCAAAATATTAATAATGCACTAACAATTAGAAATTGGTAATCTAAGAACATTTTCCACTTTGCCAAGAACTTAAAAATTATACTTTCTTCTAAGATACTGTCAGTAGCAGTTCAGTAGCTCAGCCGGCCGGCCACCTTCTTATTCTTAAGTAAGCAAAGGTGAAAGCGTAAACCAAACTGAGAATGCTTCAACTTTAAACTATAAACATCTTTTATTAACAGTCCCGCAGGTTTCATGAAGGCCTCCAACGCTAGGGCCCTTTGATTGTTCAAAATTATAGGTGCAGTTTTTCAAATTTCCATTTGATCTTTATTTAGTTAGGCACCCCGGCCGGCGGGCCCATTCGGTGGCCTGGGCTCGGGGTACTTTTACCCCACTTACCCCCCCTAACGCTGGCCCTGAATAGCTGGCAGGCGCTCTCTGATAATTACTCTCAGGAATATGTACCCTTGCAATACATACTCTTCGGAGTACATATTTCTCTCAAATGGACAAAAGGAAGCTGGTTGTCTATCCAGGCAAAATTATATTTTGGAAAGGGGTTCTCGTTAATGCAACTCATTACCTGAGATTAGAGACTACCAATGCATCCAAATCTAATATACCGTTTTTTTTTTATTTGTTATAATAATAGTTTCATTAAATAAATTAATGTAAAACCAGCTGTATGGTTATAATAATAGACAAAAGAAATGTAAAAAGAAAACTTTTTCTTCATTACAAATCACTTTTTAGGTTGTGGATACAATACCAAATATGCTACAAAGTTTACAAAGAAATTCTTGCAACTGCGGAAAAATGGTGATAACTTACGTAATGTAATGAATTATAACAGTGAAGTTGGAATTAAAGTCGTACAGAAACATGAAGAAAGACATTGCAAATGCCATGGATTATCAGGTAGGTAGGTATATTATAGGTAACCAATTTTTTGAAAGTACCACGGACTAACTCCTTAATAGTGCTAACATCTAATCCGTTTGATAAAAAATTTACAGTCCTTTACAAAGATGCAACCGGGGAAGAGATTAAAAATGCCGAAGCAGAGTACAACGCTTGTGACTATTGTGAGATTTGAAATCTGCGAAAACTCTTAGATTTGAATGAAATATTTAGGTAGTTGATATAAGTTTTATTGATTCATAATATAAAAATAGTAAAATAAAGGTTATAAACTCTAACGCGCCTCTAAGGTATGGTTTCGCTGGAGCAGTCAGCGGCCGCGGCTGGCGTTCGCGATTGGTAGCTCGTTACTGGTTTAATGCGATTTGTATGTACACGGTTTCACTGCCGCAGCTCAGCGACACAGCGTTCGTCGTCAATTGCAGCGGCTGCGTTCGGACTGCTAGAGAGACCAGTCCAGCACCGATCGTTCAGCAGAATGCCACCGTTCTCGGCAATTGCTGACGAGTGTTTGATAGAGGTGGTGCAAAAGTAGTCCCCTTTATACACCTACGAGAACGAAAATTACAAAAATGTTGTAATGAAAGAAAATGCATGAAAAAAAGTGGCAGCAAGTGTAGGGAAGAACGGCAAAGTGTACAAAACCATTTTGTTTATTTTTCAGCATTACATTACAAAGTTTATGGGGGCAAGGGCTTAGCGACACTTAAAGCACCGGTTCCCGTCAGATCACCGAAGTTAAGCGGTGTCGAGCGCGGCTAGTACTTGGATGGGTGACCGCTTGAGAAACACCGCGTGCTCTTGTCTTAGGGAAGAGTGTAAAATGAATCGACATCAAAACCATCCTATTCACGCCGGACAGGCCGGATGAGATCGGATATCTCGTAGGATGAAGGTGCCGTTTCACAATCCCCAGTCGGTAGACCGCACGATTAAAAACCGTACGGTCGATGACCGATTCAAGATGGCCTCTGATACGCCGACGACCGTAAAAAATAGTAAATAAAAAAAAAATACAAAGTTTATAATTAGGGTAGACTGGGGCAAGTGCGAAGCCCTTTTTAATAGTTCAAGTTTATTTCCTTCCTACTTTAAATATACAATATTTATAAAAACGTCTTTGTAAGAAAGTAATAGTTTAATATGTTTACTTTCATACTGCATAGGGCACACATGAATTATTTTTGAGATCTTGAGATAGATTTGAATGATTATTTTTTTTTTGATTATTTATTCTGAAAAATAATAAGTAATCCAAAATAACACTCAAAAAAGTCCTAATAACAAGAATAATATTTTTATAAACGTATTTATCCGTTCAAAACCCAATGTTTGGCTTTTAAAAATTCGAATAATTTTATGGAACTTGCTAAATATTGTATCCCGCAAATTTCACATTAAAATGAAAACCTCCTCGGCGTGTTACTACCGGTTCAGGTAAACGAGTCACTATATCGTCTAGCTGTACTACATTGACATCATTGGTGAGTGGCCATAAAAAATTGTCTTTTAATTTTTTAGTAAACTTGATTTCAAAGCCGTTGTCAACAGTATTTACCTGGCCAATGAAATGTTTGTTTGCTTTTGGTAATGTGTATTTAACCAGTACCCAGTCTCCAATGGAAATATTGTCTTTGTTTATTTCAGGAATCTGATCTTCGCAATGCGATTCTAAAGTGAAACTTTGATCCGATTCCATAAAAGGTACACTTTCATTATCTGATTCACTGGAGCTGGATTCAAATTGATACGGACTTGGCCGACTTTGTTTACTCTTTCGGTCAATTTTCATAACTGGTTTAGATATAGTAGATGAACTTGTAGAGAGTCTTTACTGACTACTTGCGATAGTACCTGCAATGGTTTGGCCACCTTGAATTAAGCGCTTTCGTTTCCTTGGATTAAAAATTAAAATGTCAGAGCGAATCAAGTAGTAGATCATCAAAACTTGTCTTTTTTTCTTGCCGATTTTCGGTTGTAGCTGGTAATACAGCTTCAGTTATAGGATCCTGATGATTATTGAGTATATTTTGTTCATTTTGATCAAAGCTGACAATTACTTTGAGATTGGTGGCACTATTAGATGCTGATGAAGGAGCTGTAAGTAATTCTGCATTAGATGCTAGTTTCCTTTTAAGTGAGGCGCCAGATGTAGAAGGCTTTACTGTTTTTAACATTGACTGTTCGAAAGTAGCGGTTTTTTCTGTTACATTCGGTGTTACAGCATTCC
The DNA here is from genome assembly GCA_963920685.1 of Polydrusus tereticollis. Lineage (NCBI taxonomy): Eukaryota > Metazoa > Arthropoda > Insecta > Coleoptera > Curculionidae > Polydrusus > Polydrusus tereticollis. The sequence goes on from OY987327.1 coordinate 139,720,025, forward strand.
TTTCAATATCAATGCGTCCTGGCCTCGGTTGTAAATCTGTTACAGATCCTTGATTTTTCAAGTGTTCCTCCCACCTTTTTAGGGCATCGATGTCATACTTCTCTTTAGGAATAACATGTCTATTAAATGAAACAATACCACCCTTTCTGAATCCTGTTTTTATGATTCCGGAATCTACTTCAGCCCAGGTTTTCACTAGCAACGTGGCCAATTCCCTTTTTGGTAGTCGTTGTCCCTGATGACGTCTTTGCCATGTTATTACTTCCCTCTTCCATATTGCCTTAAAGGATCTAAACACACTCAAATCGAGAGGTTGAAGTAAATTACTTGTATGGGCTGGCAGTTTAAGTATATGAATATTTTCTTCTCTTGCGGCTTGAATTAATAAGCAATCCACATGCGAGACATGCCCATCATATATAACGATAATTTGTGCCTGATCACGAACCAAAGGAATAAAAGTCTTCAGAAAGTAATTTCTAAATATTTCGGAGGTCATCCATCCATTGGCGCTGGCTGCATATACGGTGTCTTTGAAGAGGTCTTCATTTCTTTCTGAATTCCAGGAACTCCATACATTATTGCCTTTAAATATTATCAATGGTGGCAATTTTCTACCACTAGCACTTGCTCCTGCCAGGACGGTTATATATTCTCTGCCCGATCCAGCAATAATTCTTGAAGAGGGTTTGCCTTTCGCGCCAACAATTTTAAGACGAGAAGGATCTCTACACAGTGAAGTCTCATCTAAATTGTAAATCCATTCAGGACGATCCTGAAGACCCAACTCCAATATAGCCTTTTCCAATAAAACAAAATATTGGTCTATTATGAATGGGTCCGTAGATTTCTTTCTGCATAGTACTCAAAGCTTTGTGGTTTTTTTCATACTCAAAAAGTGCCGTTGTTTAAATTTTATTAGCCAGTCTGTGCCTGGCATATTGTTCTTAAAAGGATTGGAAATATTATTTGAAGTTACAAAGTCATCTTGCCAAGAAAGTATTGGAGGTCGGCCCTGTGTCTTGCTTTTTTCGCCACGGCGGCCAGTTACTCTACAGTAGATTGTAATGTATGGGATTCTGAATTCGGTACTAGCCATCGACAAGGTTAATTGACCTTGATTGACGGCATTTACTGCAGCATTTAATTGCTCCTCCCCATAGGCAGCCCTATCGTACTTTCTTTTATAATTTCGTACCATGACGCCAACTCTCTGTAAAGAATAAAAGCTTTAAGTGTCAGTGCCAATGAACCTTTATGGGGGAAGTGCAAACCTGTTCGTGAGTAAAAACCGCTTTTAGATTTGGTCGGTATATAGGATTTTAAAGCTACAACAATTGACTAAACATAAGAAAATGCAATAAAACTAAAAGTATATTATAAGTTTTTCCTTTGACCAATTTTTTATGGAGATATCACACACTATTCAACGTACCGATTCGGAGATTATGTTACAAATGACTACTCAGAAAGGAAAAAACACCTGGTAAGTCGCCGGGAGTGGATATTGCAACAGCGCTAATGTATAGTTAGTTGCCTCGGACCACACAGACAAGTAAACTTTCAATATTGCCTGATTGGCGCTCTGATTTTCCACTTACCCCAGTTTTACACTTGCCCCATTCTACCCTATACCATATTCAAATCCAACATTATGCATACGAAGGACACATTGATCAGTACTTAATGACAACCGTAACTTGCCGTAACGGCCCGATTGGTCAAGCGGCAATAAAACTAAAAGGCCCTGGGCGACAGGATTGTAATTAGTTTACCGGTGATTTTCGCATTATTGCATTGTATCGTTTGGTGCTATTGTTTGTTGTCAATATTTTGATATAAATATTTGTGTCTTTGATCGTTGTATTTGAATGTATACAGGGTGTTTCAGAGGTACTAACCTGAACTAACCTGAACATGTGTCCGGAGTTGCCCCGTTTTTGATGTACAAGGTGCGTAAGATTTTTAAAAAAATCTTTTTTTTTATTAGGTATTTTTGTAAATATCCTTTTCCCGATTTTATTGCAATTTGGTACCGTCATTCATAATGATAAGAGGCTTAATTAGCCCTAACTAGATTAAATTTATTAAGTCCAGTGGCGTCCCGGGAAACACTTCAACAGATATTATTGACAAAAAATGTACGCCACTGACTTTTTCTAATTTTGATATTTTTTCCGGATATACCAACTAATGATACAATTTTAAAATGTTTTTATACTTTGACGTTTTATCCAAATTGATTTGTTTACTTGGTATGCGGCAGCTCTTATTTAAATATGGTATAGTATAAATTCAAGTGTTAATATGACGCTTGTCTAAATGGAGGAATTTGGGCTAACATCTCCTCTTCATCTTCTTCCTCCAACAACAGCATGCAACTAATGTTATCGGCGTTCATTATAAATCATACATAAGCGCTTGCACTACGAAATACGAATATGATCTGAAGCGCGCTGCTCCAGCCACGCCAGCCAAACCACCCTGCGACGACGGCCGATTGCTATTGCTACGCTCTACGCTCGATCGCGATTCGCGAACGCCAACCGCGCCCGCAGACTGATCCAGCGAAACCATCCGTTTACTCCCGACTTGGTCTGATCCCGATCATTTTAATGCGGGGTGACGTCAGGGACAAATGCAACACAAGAATTTCGAATTCGGTACCCATACTTACGTGCCCGTGCGATAATATAAACATTTTCAATGTTAAAAAAGTAAAACATAAACCATGTAATATGAATTGCAAAACTGGTAACGTAAAACACGAAATATGAATTTTTTTCTAGTTTGATGTGCAAACTGAAGAAACCAAATGTCTATAAGTATATATTTATCTATGTAAACAGGTTTTTTTGGTAATGAAAACTTTTACAGTTTTCACCGCTATTTTTCTATATTTCTATCGAAACTAAAAATGCTCCATGATATACTTCACTAGCGACTGCTTGTCAGGGCTATTTTCTTTAACTTTCTATTAGACATACTTATCTTAGTTGTAATTATTATTATATATAAAGTGCGTCTCTACTTTTCAGTCACTAACAGAAGCAACCTATTAAGTAATTATTGAGCATCTTTATGCTTTATTTGTGAAACAAAAATATGGAACAGAATCTATTATATACATGTTTCCATACATGATTTATTTTTCTATTATGTCATTATGAATTGTGTGCCGATGGTTTCTAAATGTCTAATTAAAACAACGTGTTGATATTTTATGATCTTTTTATGTTTTAAATGATTATATTTCGTGTGTCAATTTATCCTACACTAAAATAAATAAACACTACAGTCACCATACGGTCAAGACTACAGCACTGTTAATTTTAAAAGAATGCTTAAATGGGATGAACGAAACATATTTAAAATTAGACTTAAGTAAACTTCAGGCAACTTTATGGGCTTATAACCGCCTACTAGTTTAACATACGCCAATAAACAACTTTGTGCACTTTACCCCCTCATAAACCACCAGGTCCAGAATTTTACCCAGACCAGTACTGATAATATATTGTTTACTGACCTGGTGTTTCATAAAAAAGGCTAAGAGTAGTATAAAAAATTACAAATTTTTCAACTAGGACTAGAAACGTACTTAGACACACACCGGCACGAGTTCTTCATATAGAAACACTAGGCGAATATTTTGTCGAAATAGTAACAAAATTCTACGCACGATTGGACGTTTCGGACAATTTAGTAATCATAGAATTACATGCACGCACCACATATACAGGGACGAATGAGAAGGCAGGGAGAACGGGAAATTTTCCGAGGGGCCTCTAACTGTATGGTATCCTGGGGCTCCTTTTGGGTTGGGGTCCCTACTGCTACAAACTACAGATGGGCCACAGGCCTAAAAATTAAATACCGCAATCCATCATCCATCCCACATTAATCCGATTTTAAATAAAAATATTGACTTTTAAATTCACAAATTTCGACGTTTTTTCGGGTTGGGCTATCGAAACAAAGAATTTCTAAGTTTTGAGAGTCAAGAAAAAGGGCGTGGCACCTAAAAAGATTTTCCCTGCGGCGCAGTTTCTAAGAAAGGAAGAATAGGATGGGGGCCCCTTAAGGCAACTTTCCCGGGCCAATAAATAGCTCTCATCCGTCCCTGCACATAGAGCAACGTACAGACTACCACTAGACTCGCTCCCACCCTAGAGAAATGACAGGCTGCATGATATAATATAAATTTGAACAACAAAATCAGAGACTGAAAACTGAAACAATAATCAAAAAGTTCAGCCTGGATCACAGAAATAGCCATCATCCAAACCCATTCCATAGATTTTTTGAAAATGAAGCACGATAATGAAGAGGAGTGAAATATCAGATCTAACTCAAAGTTCACATATACGAAATATAATCGCCTACTAATTTCCGTTAAATAATAATTATAACTATAAAGGACCATTTTCCAACCTTTCCTTGGCGGAACGTTTGTTTTACTTCTGATGATCCATCCATCTGTGCAACAGAAGTATCGGAGGTTATCCTTATTGGCATGGAAGCCTTAATTCCTTTCTCAAAAAAGTGCCCTTCTAACGGCAAGCCCTAGCTTTCCAAAAATTGTGAACGAGCTGTTCTATCAAAAAATTATATCTACCGACAATGGCATACAAACCCTACCGCTGAAAATCGTACCATCTTTGATAACGCTCGAAACCAATGCAAGGAAATGATAAACCAAAGCAAAGAAGCACACAACCAGAGGATCAAAGACAAACTTCTTGAATGTCCTAACGGCTCAAGATCATTTTGGTCGGTAGCTAAGGCCGTCAGTCAAAACTTTACCAGGTCAACCATTCCACCTCTAACACGTTCTGATGGCACCATTGCGACCAAAGCACAGGAAAAAGCAAAGTTACTAGCAGAACTAATCTCTTCAACGGTTAATTTTCAGGGAAGAACTCTACCGAACATTTCTCCTGTAGAATCGAGAATGCCCGAGATTGTATCCGGCACCGCCATGTTAAACGAATCTTGAGGAGTCTTGGCACCAAAAAAGGTTTTGGTCCTGTCGATATTTCAGTCATCGTAATTAAGACATGCGCTGACGAATTGACACCGGTGTTTTGTAGGCTTTTCAACTTCTTCTACAAAAAAGGAATATTTCCTTGTTGCTGCAAAACTGCGCCAGTCCAGCCCATACTCAAAAAAGGCAAGAAGACCTTGCCAAACAGCTATCGTCCAGTCGCATTGCTTTCGGTTATATCAAAAGTTAGAGAAGGCTATCAACGAAAAATTATTAAAGTACCTGGAAGGCTTCAACATTATTAGTGACCGCCAGTATGGATTCTTTAAGTCTAGATCAGCAGGAGACCTTCTCGCTTATGTTACTTACGTTTATAACAAAGCAATAGAACATGATGGGGAGTCCCGGGCGGTAGCACTGGACATTTTCAAGGTCTTTGACCGAGTATGGCATGAGGGGCTCCTAACTAAAGTGAGAGCATACAGAGTGCCGGTTCAATTTTGTTCATGGCTGTCGAGCTTTCTTAAAGACCGTTCTCTGCGAGTGTCGATGGATGGATTTATTTCAGACACATTTAACATCAACGCCGGAGTCCCTCAAGGTTCTATATTGTCGCCCACCCTCTTTTTACTACACATTAACGATCTTCTGGAAAGAACTAAAAACCCTAAATATAGCACACTTATTTCATCTTTTACTTTGGATGATCGGACATCGGCTGCCAATGCACATCTCTATAGACAGCAAGAGGTCTCACATCTCAACAAATACCTGGAAGAAATTCTGTCTTGGGGTGATAGTATCCAAGTGGAATTTAACGCTAAAAAAAACCCAGGCGGCAGTTTTTTCTAAAATAGTTAATGTCGAAGAACCGGATATAGTAATGGCGGGACACTCGATTCCCATGGCTTCATCAATTCATTTATTGGGCGTCAATTGGGATAGTCATATGTCTTGGCATAGTCGCGTTGCGGCCATTGCTAAGGCAGCCTCGCAGAAGCTTGGAATACTTTTCCGAACTAAGAACCTCTATACATCCCAACAACTTTTGATGCTCTATACTTCCCAAATTCGACCATCGCTAGAGTGCTGTTCGCATATTTGGGGCTCTGCTCCTAAACATACCCTGAGATTGCTAGATTCCATTCAAAGAGAACCCATTCGCTTGATCGGTGACCATGACCTGACAAACAACCTGGAAATCCTTGAACGTCGAAGGCAGGTTGGCGACTTGAGTCTATTCTACAAATATTTTCATGGCAAGTGCTCACCTGAAGTTGACCGCTTAATTCCACCCTGAGAGGTGCACGGTAGAAATACACGACGAGCTACTGCAGCCCACCCGTACGTAGTTCAGCTTAGTGTCCCTCGGACCACACTGTTTAAAAATTCTTTCATCTGGAGATCGTCATCACTCTGGATCTGGAACGAGCTCTCTGAGGCCGTGTTCCCCAACGAGTATAATCTTCCCTCGCACACCCACCGCTCGCAGAGCGCCATAAAGGATTAGTCTTGTAGTGCTGTGCCTTATCATAAAGAAAAAAACTTACTAGGCAGCAGGAATTAATTTATTTATATTCTAGACGAGAGCGAAAATGTTTGGACGACTTGATAGCTTTTCCATATTTTTTTGGTAAATCGGGTGCTTTCTTAAATGTTTTTAAAATTAGATATACTATTATAGGTTAATTAATTTCATACTTTTCGCATTTTTGAATACCATCAATTTTGTAACTTTAACTAGAAACTTAAAAGTAATATTCATTCTTCTTTCTTCAAACTAGTAAGTTTTTGTTCTTTCAGAATATTAATATATCATATCGAAAATGTAAAATCAAGGTGAATACTAAATTAATATTTTTATAAATATAACGATACATACAGGGACAAACTTATTTCATTTATTTTCATTGTTGAACTTAAAAATGAGGTAGGAAGGCCATTAACAAAAATTAAATTTCCAGCAGTATCTACGGAAAAATTGGCAAGATCTTGTAGGTAATTGTGTTAATGATTTAACAAAATTTGCAGACAGGAAAACTATTTCGGCCTAAGGGGAAAACATTTTCAACATTTTTTTGGTTATCTTTTACTTTTAGTAAGGGATGCCAAACTTCAAAAGCAGATACAACTTGATTACTTTATCTTACAAGATAATTTCCAGATATTCATAAGAAAGTCCTATTAAAGACGAAAAAAAATTTAGGAAGGTGTATGTGTGTGAGATTATATTGTAGGGCATCTTCCTGTATACCTTGATTATTGGTTTATTTTGATTTAGTTAATAATACATTTTTTTCAGGTTCTTGTTCATTTAACATTTGTTGGAAACGCCTAAAACCTTTTGACGAGATAGCACATAATCTTAAGCAGCTGTACCATAGAGCCATCCAAATAGAAGCTAACAATAATCTCCATGAGCTTGAAATTCACAAAAGGAAGAGAAACCTAGTGTTCTTCGAGAATTCACCGAACTACTGCGATTCTTTGGGGGCCAATGGCGTAACAACAATAGGAAGACGATGTAAAGATATAGATAATTGTGCAACTCTGTGCTGTAGCAGGGGTTATGAGGCACACATACATACTGTATTTGACAAATGCCATTGTAGATGGCGCAATGAAACCTCTTTTGATTTGAAATGTGATCATTGTCCTCGGGATGAGACACACTTGCACTGTAAATAATTTTTCTTGATGATTTCTCCTGTAAACACGCCTTTAATTTATGATTAAAATCACTCGAATAGCGTGCACGTCATCACATATTTTTCAGGTTCTAAATCCTTCAATAATATGTCTGGTAGAAGAGAGAAGATGCTTGTAGCTGCTATACACGATAAGAGCGGCGATATTAGCATCACTGCATGAATGTAATAAAAAGGGTATATAGCGACCTCGGCCTTCTTATTACAGCATGCGTTGAAGCTATAGTATTGCCGCCTTTATGGTTTATCGGAACTCCAACATCATCATACCCTAATGCCAGTATTGCACTGAAAAGTTCTTAGTGAATTTCTTTACGTTCTCTTCATGTTTAATTTTTGCATGAAACTTTGCGTAAAGTCAAAAAAACAACCTAATAAAAATAAGTTAGGATATATTTATTGCGCACTAATATATTTTATTTTCTTGGATTCTGTTGATGCTTGTTGCTTTGAACTTGTACTTACTTCAGTTTTTAATTTTATTTTACTTCTTTTTCTGATAATTAATATTTTTAAAATTCTAAAGTAGTTTCGTACGTTGGTAAAACGATTGATTATAATTTTCGATTGTCAAACATTTTTTGACGGCCGTCGGTATAAAGCGGTATAAATAAGTGCTGTTAGTCAAGTTTGTTCTGCATCTACATTTTATTAGCTTGTGATGATGCTTGCTTTGCGCTTTACTTACGTACTTTAATTTTTAACTTTAGTTTGCGTTCTTCGAACAACACTGTTCAAAAATGCTTTCATTTGGAAAATATTATCACTTTGGAACGACTTCCCTCATGCAGGTCTTGCCTGTTTCACCACAAATATATTTCCAAATTCAAGACTAACGACAATCGCGTCTTGTGCACACGCACTGTTCGCACAGCGCCACAAAGGATTTCGCCTGCGTTAAAAAGTATGTCGGCATGGCCAGTGTCAAGCCAATAGAAATTCTTGAAGAAAATCGCGAAGAACTTATTGATTTAATTCGCAAAAAGTGTTTCAACACGATACCAACATAATAAATTAAATTTTAATATGGCAGTTTCGTACCGATATAGTAATCTACGTATTTACTACAATACGCAAGAAATAAAAACTGTCTAGACTGTATGAAATGAGCTTAAGCATGTTTCTTGTATTTTGCAGAACCAAGGTTGGAGATAAGAATCTAACCTGTACTACCCTTACGGCCGGTATTATAGGTAGAGTTTCAACTTTTTAGTTTAAACTTCTAGGTTAAACGAAGATAATCTTGTAGTTAAACTGAGATCGTTAACGGACCGTTTTATAGTTTCCGGCGCCTGCTTAACTTTACTCTAGGTATTTGTTTTTTAGGTTATGTGCTTTGTTTTTAGGCCGGTTTATTCTTAGTTCTTAGTTCGTTTATGAGTATTTGCGATTACGTAACTCCGAGCTAGATTGCAGTAGGACTGCGACAAAGCTTAAAACAAAATGGGAAAACATAAAGAAATTAACAAAAAGGATATTTGCCCAAGAGAAGTGTGAGCTGTATAAATTTTCGAAGGCGACGAGGTGCCTCTACAATATTAATTGCATCCAAATTGTCTTCATCGTCAGAAATAATCTGATCTACCAAATCAATTATTTCTTTCATAGCTAAAACGGCCAGGAGTTTCACCACCTAAAGACAAATATTATAACAGTATTAAAAATGTTACTCATATGTATAAATAGAGTAGGTACAACTCCCAAAATTCAACCTCAGAAAAAAAACTTTCTTTTATTACTTGCCTTGAAATATGAATTAAGTACCAAAAAGCAAAATAAATCCACAAACTACAAAATTATAGGTTAGGTCCCATAAAAAAGTAAAAATAAATTGACGTTTGGAGGGTTAAACCGTCCTAACTGACGAATGATCCGACTGTTAGCTTAAACTAAAATAGTAAAGTTTAAACTCGGCAAAAAAACCTGAAAAAGAAGAAGAAACGTAGTTTACTTAAACTTTTAGTTAAAACTCGACCTATAATACCGGCCGTTAGTAAATTAATAATACATGCCAAAATTAGGACACGAGAAGTTATTGAGCGTCAGATAATATCGTTATATAAATACTTTATATTCTTTACACCAAATAACAATTAGGACAATGTGTAAACAATTTTCATGATCACAGAAATTATTAATTGCCTCAATATTTTCCTTTGTCCCATATAAAATCGATAAAAAGGACTTTAATGACGAATTGTGATAAACTGGTAAGAAGCAGATATATTTCCATTAATCAAAAAAATTGTATCCAAAATTTAATCACCTTATTTCATAATAGGTTTTTGAATAACAGACCTATTTTAAAAACATGTCAACTAGACCTAGCTTACAAATAAAATATTAAGTATGCCCATAGCCTCATATTTACCTGAATTAATTTTTCGATAAATTCATGATTAATATTTAAAAAATGCAAATTTTACTACAAATCCTAACTACTAACTGATATGTCTTTGAAAAGAAAATTTTCTGGACAACCTGTTAAATAAAAATGGTTTACCGAAACCAAAAGTAGTTTTGAATTTTTATTTTTTAAGCAACGTAAGTTTTCAAAATATTCGTTTCAAATCTAAAAGAAAAAACCATAAACTTCTCTCTGTGTTACCTGGAATCCCAAGAATATGATTTTGTGTTCATTTAATCTATTTATTTCTTGGTATTTCTACTGTATCAATCCAATTTACCAAAAGGCGTTAGACATATTTTCGAATCTGGAATATTTATTTTTCTTTATAGGCATATCACGATATTTTTCGAATAAATTTGATTATTTTAAATTAAATATTGCAAAAATGACTAAAGAGATATATTATACATTTTTAAAAAGAGAGAGAAATGTGTTCCATTTAAAACCAAAATTGTTTTTAAACCAATTTGCAACGATGATAAAATTTGACAGGTCAGGAAAAATATTTTTTTATACAGTTTTAGTAAAAATTGTGGTTTAACGGCTTCCAACAAAAAGTGTAATTCATGTCTGTTATAATTATAAAAAGCTGTCGATGAGCGGAATGCAACGACGTATAAATATACAGGATGTTTCATTGACAAAACCACAGTCTTTACATTTCGGTATGTTGCACATAACCAAGATACAAGGAGTACTCAAGAAGTGAAAGCTTGTAGCTCGAAAACAAAGGAAGCTAGGAAATGTATTGGTTTTGTTTTATTTCACAAAGAACTATGGAAATGATGTACAGACCGCAATCTTCTCTCTTTACTAATATCTAAAATATCCCGAAATACATCGAAATCCAGACAGGGTGTCCAGTTTTCGTATGTTTTACCGGTTATCTGCGTTATTAGTAAAGATAGAAGGTTGCGGTTTTCGCGGCACTGTGTTACTTTTTTGAGAAACAAACGATGCCACAAACAGAATTTTCATAGCCCCCTTAGTTTTTTTAGATACGGGGTGTTTTTGAAAATTTTGTATTTCGGTTACGCTGCAACTTATTAAAAGGTAAAAAATAAACTTATTAGTTTTTTTCACGTAGAATCCAGTGGCTTGGTCAGATTTTTTCTATGTTTAATTGTTTTCGAGAAAAAACGCAAACTTGAATTTTTTTAAATGGGACACCCTATGTATTTTTAGCTATTATGATTCAGTTTATCACAAGCTTTTTAAAAATATATAATACTTTATAGCTGTTTTCAATGTGAAGCTCAAAATTTACACTTTTCAACAAATTTACATTTTTTAAACGGTACACCGTATAAATGTTAAGATTAAACAATTGTCACAAGCTTCTCACAAATATAAAACACTAGTTTTAAAAATATATACCTATAACAATAACTTTTATAAATATAAATAACAATTAACTCAGTTGTGTTATAGGTACGTTCAAAAATTAAAAGCTACAATTATTTGATGATTTAGGAAACTGTCTCATAAATATTGCTCAAACTGTTCTCCATTATGCCTAAGACATGTTTCACACATTGTTCTGATTCGCCTCAGTGCATTTAAAATAATAAAAGGCCGTGCCTGTAACTCCCTAAAGGCTCTTTCAGTGGCTTCTCTTAAATCTGCCATCGTTTGGTACTGGACGGTATAAATTTTATTTTTTAGGTAGCCCCACAAAAAAAAATCCAAAACCGTTAAATCGGGTGACCTGGGTGGCCATCTTAGAGGTCCATGTGTTCCAATCCAGCGGCGAGGAAAATTATTGTTAACATATTATGCTCTTACAATTTGAGCATTGTGAGCGGGAGCTCCGTCCTGTTGCAAATATAAGCTATTAGGATGCGCTAGGGGTATATTCTTTACTATTTCGGGCACAATGTTTTGCAAAATTTCTAAATATTTATTTGCAGTAAGACCGCCTTCAAATATATTAAGTATATAAAATTTGACTTCCCAGTATAAAACATGAAACGCTAAACCCAAATCTGCCTTGCCGTTCCCGTGGAAATATAACATGTTGATTTTCCTGGCACCAAGACCTAGTATTTTGCCGATTAAATATACCGGCACTGGTAAAATGACTCTCATCAGACCATATAATCGTTCTTTCAAAATAGTTTTCTCTATTTACATTTTGTAAATACCAATTACAAAACTCTACGCGGCGCTCTGCGTCACCGAGATGTAAGTTTTGTACGACATGAAATTTGTGTGGCTTAAACTTGTGTATTTGTGTTTGAACCCTTGATTTTGTAACACCGACAGAACCTTCCACTGTTCTACAAGAACTACTTTGATTTGTTTTAATTGAAGCCAAAACGTTTACTTCATCAATGTCCTGGCTTTCCTTATTGTATATACCAGATCGGGGTTTGGAAAATGAACCGACTTCAATTAAGTTTGATTTTATTTTTAAAAGTATTCTTTTATCCGGCTGTCTTCTTTCTGGGAATCTGCGAATATTACGTTTTTATAAATTTTAAAATATGATGAAAAATATAAAAAGATGCCCATACCTGTTAAAATAAACTTCTAATGCTTCATCCGAATTTTCGTTACACTGAATATAACAAACGAACATATCGTACTTTTCATAATTCTCGAATTTTGCATTTTTTGCAGCCATAATTAAGGAAAAACTGCTATTTATCGAAACTGAATAGAAATAAAGAACAGAAAATGAATAACCTATTCTGACAGTAAATAAAGATTTTTTCAGAAAACAAACCTGTCATCTTTTGTTTTCCTAAATACCCGTCATGGCCTACTAAAAAAAAATTTTAATTTGTTGAAAAATGTAAATTTTGAGATTCACATTGAAAACAGCTATATAGTATTATATATTTTTGAAAAGCTTGCGATTAACTGAATCATAATAGTTAAAAATATATGGGGCGTCCCATAAAAAAGTGCAAGTTTGCTCTTTTTCTCGAGAACAATTAAACATAGAAAAATCTGACTAAGCCACTGGATTTTACGTGAAAGTTCATTTTTTACATTTTTGATAAGTTGCAGCGTAACCGAGATACAGGGGGGGAGGGTGTCCCAAAATGCAAAATCTTAAGTATCTAAAAAACTAAGTGAGCTATGGAAATTCTGTTGATTGCATCGTTTGTTTCTCAAAAAAGCAACACCGTGCCGCGAAAACCGCAACCTTCTATCTTTACTAATAACGCAGATAACCCGTAAATCATTCGAAAACTGGACACCCTGTACATATACACCTGCAACGATCTTCAAATTAATAATTTTTTATATAAAGTTCGACGATATTAAAAAATATCACTGGAATAATAAAAGTTGTACCATATAATATCCTGGTTAAAAGCTTAAATGCTCCTAATGACCTTAAGGGGCAACTATCCTTCATTTTAATATTAAGGCAAAATATTAGCATTTAGAATTGATAAAAATGACTAGATATATCAGATATCATTAAAGATGTTAATAGAGATGATTTTAACAAAAAGACAGTGAACATCAAATGCTCTTAACTTTGGGAAACATTTTGCATTGCTTATGTTTTTTTTTTCTAAAAACGGAATCTAAAAACTACGATAAAAACATTCCTTTGCTTTAAGTAAATGCTCTTGTGGGTTGTCAATATAAAATATGAGGAAAGACTCGGCTTATCGAAGTTTATATTTAGTAATACCTAAACTACTGATGAACTTACATTGCTTTATAGTAATTCTAAGCCATATTTTGCTGAAAAGAAAACATAATGATTTTAGTTTTTTGGTCACCCGCAAGCCAAAAAATTGTTTTTACTATTTCTAATAGTTTTGTGCTTATAACCTCAAAATATACCATATTATAGTTTTAATTTTATAAATATTCTTGCAATAATCAATACTAACACTCAGCATCTGCATTAGGTATACCTACTTGAATTTATTCTGTATCTTAATGCAATAAAATAATAACCTTAACCTGATGCATATTAGAAAAAAATAACAATTTGTTGGACGCTAACTTTGTACCCTTCTGGAGTCTAACTAAAAAATACTGGATACTCCAAAAACTGTTCTTCTATCATTAAGATTGCTTATTGTTTTGTATCTAAAATGACGAAAAGGATTCTGTGATGTTAATTAAATACCTATAGGTTATACCTTTATTTTAACTTAATTATTTTAGGGTTCAAATGTAAAGTAATTCAGAATTTGAAATAAAATAATTATTATTAAAGTTATTATGCCTTATTATTAAACCTAACGTATTGTAACTTATGGGAGATGTTAAAAGTTGTTCGATAGTCTTATAGATTTGATAAACATATTTACCAAAAGGTACATTAATTTCTACAGTTCTAAGTTTATTTTTGCGATGGAAGTAAATAACTTTTGTAATGTACAGGGTGTCCCACATACACAAAACATATCAAAGTTGTATTTTTTAAGGGCATATATCCCGTATATTATTTCATTTAAGTTGCAGTTTCTACAATCCCTACCCGTGAAACCTTAGTGTATTTAAAAATATTTAATATTTTATAAAAATGTAGTTAACATATATCGCTGAAGCTACGAACTTGTGGACAGCTTATTATCTGTTTCAGAATGTATCATTCCTGTATCTCTATTTAATAGTTCTTGTGGTACGTCAATTTGTTTATAGGCTAAATCCTCATCTTAGAATTAAGAAAAAACAATATGAACAAGCAGCCAATCCCATCCACTGCTGAACATAGGCCTTCCTTAATTCATGACACCATAAACGATCCCTGGAAATATTCGTTTTATCTGCAACAATTCTCCTAATATGGTCGCATCATCGAATTGTTGGACAGCCTCTATTTCGGAATGAATAATTCCTGTATAATATCTTCATTAAATAAATAAATAATTAATATGAAAGTTACGGAAAATCAACTATATTTATCATCATCATCATCATAAAGCAGGCAATTCCATCCATGGCTGGAAATTGGCCTTCTCTAATCTATGCCACAGTCTACGATGCCTAGTAGCATGACATTCAACTGGGAACTAATTTTCTAATATCGTCGGTCCACCGAATCTTAATGGGTCTTACCATTTTTGTCTAAGCATTACTGTGTCTTCATTCACTAATTTATAGGGTCTATCTGTTGCCCGTTCTCCTAACCACTTAGTTTCAATTTAAGCTAAAGCTGTCTTTTTAGATAATCCAGACCCTTTATAGAGGTTATTAATTAACTATATGCAAAAAATTTAAGAAATTAATGTTGTAATTTGAAGAAATAGTCCATGATTAAAGAGAGTTGAAAGTATAGGGACAAAAAGAAAATCAAAAAGTCTTTCTCCACAGGGTTTATTAAATATTATTCTTCTTTTATAGTCTACACGTTTCGAACGTAGTGACGTTCATCATACGGAGACACAAAATAAAAGCTACATTGCTGTTGGTATTAGCATGGGTCATTTCGCTGGTTTAACAAAACTAAATTTACGCCTTTGCGTAAAGAAGTATTAGACGGGTATGTCTAATTTGCTTAATTCAGACATTGCCAGCAACCAGCAATTAACTACGTTAAAGAAAATTGTTTATATTTAGTACAAATACTAAATATGAACGGTACTTTGTAAAGGGATCACAAAACTATGCCTAACGTTATTCTAAGTGTGGTACTTTATTCTTATCGATTTTGAGAAAGTACATGCCAGGTAGTAAACAAAAGCTTCTTCCACTTTCAAAATAATTAGAGAGCATATACAAGTCAATACTACTTCCTGCCAGCAGCACAAAACCGCGCCTATCATTGCTTTAAGTGGTACTTTACTTTTGTCGATTTTAAAGAAAAACGTACCAGATGGTAAATAAAAGCTGCAACACATCTAAAATGGGTAGAAAATATATAGTTCAAGATAAGTTTCTGTCAGCATTACCAAACCGCGCGTAACGTTGTCTTAAGAAGTACGTGTACGTGCATCTAGTAAAATAATAATTTACATGGTGTTCCTTTTTTCAAAAATGGAAAAATGTATTATTTGCGTTTGCTTCAGCATCTTGTATAAAAGGGAAAGATTTGGAATCAAAGCTATTACCATTGTAAACTACAACATCCATAGCAAACTTTTGTAAGCACGTCTTTTTTATGTGTTTTTAGGTCTACCGGAAATGTTATGGAATATAGGACGTTTTTCATGAAAAATCCCAAGGGAGCTCATTTTTCCCAAACTTCTAACACTTATAACCTTAGATCAAAGTGATCAGGAATATCAGGATAATGGAGCCTACACTGAGAAAAGAGGACCAGCTAGATTTATGGACTGGAAATTTTTAATACTCACAGCTTTAATAATTGCAACTATAACTAAACATATTACGTTGAGTTACTTTATACTAACCTATATAACATACATATATCTTACATAGTTAGCGTTTCTGACTGTTTGCATACATCAATTTTTTTTTATCTTTTTTTAATGATTTCATATTTACATTTAAAACTTGCTTCGGGCAATTTCAGAAAATACATACTATGCAACTATGCACATAATGTTTAAAAAGTTGATAAAAAAAAATTTAAATACAAATTTTACAAACAATAAGTACAAAATTTTTGATGATACAAATAGAGAACTATGCAGGAAAAAACGCAAAATACTTATTTCTCGAAGAACAAGTTTCTCTTCATATATAGGTAGGTACCACTAGCTTTTCAATTAAGTTTTTCAAGAATCACGTAATTTCTAACAATTTTTTTAGTGTATAGTTTTTTCATTTGTCACGCGGGAAATTGTAGGTATGCAAAAATTATTGTGCTGCCACAGGTGTAAATTAAAAATATTAGTTATACCGGTAGCAATATTTTTTCGTAACGACAACTAGGACTATAGGTAACCACGGCTAACTCAGGCGACTTATGTGAATTCGACTTGTGGTAAGTCAGTTAATACATCACTTTCATTTTAGCCACCACAACAACGGACATAATGTATTGTGTCCCCTATATATGTTATGAAAATTTCTCGCTATAGTCGATTTCTAATAGCGGTTATTAGAAATATTCCTCGGTGTATAATTTAAAATAATAACATATAGGGTGCCCCATTTAAAAAAAAAACTAATTTAAGTACATAACAACTTTTTGGACCACCCTGTATAATATAAAATATTTTTAAAACATGCATCTGGACCACTCCCATCATAATATACATAATATAGATATTTTGGCAAAGTCCTTTAGTTCTCGTTTAGTATTCCACCCGACTTTTGTTTGACCATCCCCGCCATCACATCTACACTTACGCATGAATTAATTAAAAATACTAATATAAACTTACTTGCAACATGTGGTATTTAAATAATATCTATTAGTGTATGTCAAGTTTTGATTAAGCAACTCCTACTATTTAGAAAATATATATAAAAAAAAAAATCTGTATTTTATTTCAAGTTTAACACCCTGTAACTAAAACAAAACAGGGGCGTTGCGAACCCATGTTTATACAAATTTATTTTCTTAAAATCAATCAAAGGATAGTTTGTCTGCATACTTAAATAAAGTCCTGGTTGCATCAAAAAACATCGCTCTATCCATTCACTCTAGACAGAAACTGAGAAACTCGACTGAAACTGACACACCATTGTGGGCAAAGCTTGTGCAACCAAAGTCTTACGTGTTCCACCTTTGGTCATGTACTTCTCATCACAATGTTCCTCACAAAGCCTTTAGTTAATATGTATATCCAAGCCATCCTTATACCGCCAATTTCCTCTGTTACAAGCGACAAGCCAGGCCTTAGTTCTAAAAAAACATACTCAATTCGATTTTAAAAAATGTACTAGAATTGTTGGCCTTCGTGCTTCGTACAACACTGCCTCTTATTAAAAAGTTTAAAGAGAGACAATTGTGAGCTATCAGGTGGTTTATTTTGGGTACACATGGGAACAACCTTTTATTTTATTTATAGTTAACCATATAAGATCATGTATTGTGTTAAATAAAAAAAGTAGGTACCGGGGTAGATACGTACATACTGATTTATTTTCTATTTTCTAAAACCAGTTTTGGCTACTACATTGAAGGTAACTAATATGGCATAAACCAAAAGTCTTAGTCCAAAATTGACATCTTAAAAGCTATTCAACATCTTTTTATTACCTATTAGTTAATAATGAATTGTGTTTATGCTTATTTCGTTTTTAGAATACCTTTATTTACATTCACCCCTGGTTGCAAATACCTAATAAATCCACATACCTACATTTTATGTTTCCAAAAGCACAATATTTATTTATAATATAGGTACATACCTTTGATATCTTTAGTAAATCCAAAAAATGATATTCCTTCGCCGGTTTTATGAAGGCATTCGGGGTAAGCACACGATATTATGCCACATTTCTGCTTCTTTACTCCTGACATTAAAACCAAAAGAAATCCCTTTTGAATTGTAAAAAACCGAGAAAAACCAATCACTTTTCATTTTAAACTGCAGAAAAATAAAGGTTCGTTTGATTTTCTAGAAGTAAACAAACGATTTGACAAATTGCGAATGCTGTGAAATTAGCTGCGAATAATATTTGTAAAATGGCCGCCTTGCACATGCGCATAAAAAATTAAAACAGGCGGGAACGCTCACTTTCGCCTCTTATTAGTTGGGTTACTCTTTGATAAGATCTACTTGGGCGGTAGCTCCCCTGTTTTATTATCACATCAACCTGTAAAATCGATTACATAGATTGCGTAACACTATTGGCTTAAAGAAACTTCAAACAAATTGATTTAAATTAACATCAATACCAGTTAAGATTTAGAAAGAATGTAAAATACACCGGCAATACCTGCTTTTACCGTTAACAAATTCTTGACAGTATGGTGAGAAATGTATTAATATTATGTGGTCAGTCGGGATTAATATTATTTTCCGCTAAAAGTACTTGAAAACTATTTCAATTCTCCCATTTTTTATAATTTAACTTCATGTGTCTATTTTCTATTTATAAAATAAAACTAAATTTTACATATTTTGAAATTAATAATTGTTTAACCTAGGTAGGTACCTAGATTTTTCTTTAAGTACCTTGGTACCCTAACTAAATTAGTTGTAGGTATCATTTTATATTTTAATATTTTCATTAAATCAAATGCTCTGTCTGTCCGTCTGGGTGGTTCAATATGAAAGTAAACACAACAAAATGATCCTTTTATGCCACAATCTTTATTTTAATGTTCGATAAAGTTTTGAGGTTTAAACTTTTACCTCATTTTCAAATCAAATGAACTTAAAACAAGATGAATATTTCATTGACGCTTTACATATTGTAACGAGCCTCATCACACTTTTGGTGTTTTTTTGCACTTTTGCAAAGATCATTATCCGTTTCTATCTACAACTTTTTACTATTTGGTAGGTGAATACCGAATTCCTACAAACCAATATATATTATAAGTAGCTACTACTACTCACTACTTACTAAACATTTATAAGAATGAAATACACATACTTATCTGCCTTTACCTCGCGAGCTTCGCCAATGTGATTGTATTTCTAGTAATAAAATTCTTTATACAAATTAAATGTTGACGAAATTTCCATCTTTGGAAATTGCTTGTAAAAATTTGGGACAAAAGTGTAATTTTTTATTAACTATAAATAAGCCATTAGACACATAAGAAATCTTATTTAATAGGTAATTTATAATATAATGACAAGATTTTTGATAAATTAGATTAAACTAGATCAAATAAAATAGTATCTATCTATCTATCTACCTATCTGTACAGGGTGATTCACGTAGATGGCGTATTAGACGTTTATGACGAACCATCAGTCAACAGGACCACCCAAAAATTTATTTTTGAGCATAATAGGACATGCTGTACCCAGCTAAAATATTTTCGACCATTGATCGTTGCCCCTTTTACTGAAAAGTGGTATCAACTTTGATATTTTAAATGGAATCCCTTGTAGTTTATTAACGTCTTTCCTTATTTTGTATCCCCATACCATCAATATGTCATCCTCATCGAAATGTTAATCATTTTTCATTTTTTCTTTGAAAAACATGACCTGCAATAAACGCTGATCTTTCTAAATTCTGAGATACTTACTTACGCACTGAAATTTAATTAGGCAATACATACCCGGTGGCTTTTTACGCTATGGCCACAGCTTAGTTACAATACGCAGGGTGGTCTAAAAATACAGTTATCTACGTTACTTAAAAAATTTATTCAAACTCATATTTTAGTCAGTGTGCCATACATACATACATACATACAGTACTAATAAAAGTATTTATTCAACAGTAAATGAATACTACTTGACAAGTGGATTAAACAAATTATGCTACAGCAGCGATGCTCTGGGCTATACAACCCAACGAGCGCTAAATTATAAAGCACAATTTGGCCTTTTTTCACTAATACTGTTAGTACTAAAACACAAACTCAGATTGCAGACACTACCGAAAAGAAAAAAGAATAGCTCCTTAGTCCTATTGTAGTAGGTCTCAAAAAGTGGTTAGAGAACAAAGTTTCTCACATATATTATATACATATTTATATGTCATAACCTATTTATTTGTTTGGAGAATGGAATAGGTATAGATTCGAATCTACCAATGAAAAAAAAAAAGTTTAAGAATTCAAAACAGGAAACAATAATAGTTTTAAAATGCTAAAACAATTAAATAGAATATGAAAGTAGATGCTCAAAACGCCATCCGCATAATATTGTCATGCTGATTTGTAAACTCTTCTTATAACTTATAACGTACCTGACAAGTAAAACTCTAATGGATTAAGATCTGGTGATCTCTAAAATGTAAATGAGCTCAGTCGAGTTAATACAAAGAGTTTCAATATCCTTCAAGTTCTTTCAAAGTACATATTGAGATAGTTTCGTGCTTTTGGTTATATCCAAGAAGATACAAAGTTTTAAAACGAAATATCTTAGGCGTATGAATCAAAATTTTCAGGTGAAGGGATTTTCACTTATAATATCACAAGAGCTTAAATTATTCTCAGGAATAATTTAAGCTCTTGGGAATAATTTAAGCTTGCGTGGGATTCGGTAAGAAAATTTCACACCAGTTCATACCATAATTTCGAAAAAAATTATTAATCCAACCTGACATTTTAAATTAATTTCACTGCTTGTCAACTTGGCCAGGGTATTGTTGTTTTTGACATATGTTGATTTGTCATTTTTGTTTAACCGATTCTGTCACAAAGCTTAATAATTACTAGTTTAAAACGTCTGTACGTTGAGTTTAATAAGTGTATAGCGAAATGTCGCGATTTGGTAAAGAAAATCAGCAAGTAATTAGACAAGAAATTCAAAATATAACACCAGATAACACCCGAAAATCAAAATCAATATGTTTATATTTATACCATATGTTTACCTTTTCAACTGTCAAAAAATTTTCACTTAAATATCGTGGCGCCTCGAAAAAATTTACGGAAATTTTTTTTAGTTGCCATGGTAACTAGTCAAAATTAAGGTATCTCATTGGTTAAAAAGTAGAGGTGTGAAATTTTCAATAGAATAAATCGACATTTTTGGCTTATTGAAAATCCGCATCATCAAGAGTGAAGCAAGATCTCAATATTTTGAAAACACTTGTCGATAATCTGTCACCAAAAGAATATCGAAGTTGTTGGTCATTGGATAAGGCGTTTAGGATCATGGAATTGGTAGGTATCCGAGATCACTAGATCTTAATCCGTAAGAGTATATGCAAAGAAAATATTTGTAAATCATCTGTGTAGTATTGTACTACGGCGTGTTGAGCATCTATTCTTATATTCCATTTAATTGTTTTCGCAATTTTATGAATATCTAACTGTAACTGTTTCTTAGCACTTCTTAAGTTGTACCAAATGCAACTAAATTGTTTTGAATTCGTTAACGTTTTTTTGTGTTCATTTACGGTAGATCGCGTTCTTTAAACAAATAAATAATTTCATTATACGTTGGCATAGCTTTCTTTTATAGTTTTTAAAGATTTTTTCGGCTCACAACAGCTAAAAGTACTAGAATATCGAAACAATAACAAGAGTGAAATGATACAATATGACAAAGCATGGCCCACTGAATAAAAATTGTGAATGACTTTTTCAATGAATTTTTTCAAATAAATGCTTGCGTAGGAAAATAAAAATGGAAAGTTGTTAAGAAACTACTAGAGATTGTAAGAATAATATTATATGCAGGGTGTTCAATTTCAAATATCAAAGTTGCTACATCATTCTAGTAAAAACGGCAACACCGGCAGAGTATGTACTTTTTTTCACAAACCAAATTTTTGGATCGTTCGTTGACTGGTTCGCCATAAACGTCTAATACGCCATTTACGTGAATCACCGTAACAAACCTACCTTTTTTTACTTTACCATGTCTGTATCAGATTTCGCCGACAAATAAAAAAAAATATTTTGATTAAATCTGGTAAATTTAGAACGAATGAAAACGCTAATATTTAAGTTCAAGAAAGCACCTCGCAAAATATTAACATTTGTGTAGTTTCAGAAAAATATTCGATGTATTTTCCGCAATATTCCTGATCAAAGCTGACCGTGATTTCATCTGTATGACTGCTCAAGATCAAAATACATTGTACCTACATATTATACTGAAATCAAACGTATATACGCTTTTTTAAATTTAAATTAATTTATCAAATACCGTATTAAATCAAAAAGTCAATGCCAAAACTGTCTCAACTCACATTTCCTGGATCAATACCAGGCGCATGCCCTTAACAGGATATGAAACCTTATTCGTTTTCTCTGAAAAGGGTATCCGAAGAAAGTTTTACTCTTCCAGCACATACCAGAAAATCAAAAATGATTCGTAAGTATATTTCAGAAAAGTGAAACTAATACAATCTACTATGGTATTAATTGTTAAACGGAGAGCGAGCTCATGAGTTTGGTAAGAATTTGAGAGAGAACAACATACTTTCGGGGCTAGTTATCAGCTAATATGTATACGTAAAAACGAACCCTCGAAGTGAAAATCAAGTAAATTGAACCAGTCGTGTCGGAATAGCTCTGTCGCGACCATCATGTCTCTATATCAGCTCTATTTAAACTCTCATGCACTCGTTTAGATCTTTATTTCCTTTTCAATATTAGGCTTCTATACTTAGTAACCGATAAGCATTGGTCTAAAACTAGATTATTTTAATTTGAAAAATATATACGTTTAAAAAATGTCAGCTCGCCAATGTGTAGGAAGACTTATTAGGAAAATAGTGCGGAGGTTGAGAAGAGTTAAAGTTTTTAATAGTAAAAATAACAAATACGTGCTGGTTAACTAAATAAGTAGATAAGAAGAAGTTAAGTTTGAAATGTTAAATAAGGTTTACTATTGTAACTAAACGTTAATAATTAAAAAAGGCCCTTTCGACAGAAATCGTAATAAATACTGTTACTAAAGAAAATAGTTTTAAAAACGGAGCTTATGATTTAGGAGCTACGAGAAAATTAGGGTAAGTATATTATTGTGATAAACTATATTAATATCTTCTTGGGTGCAAATTTAAAAGGGCGGAGGAAAATCATTCACGCATGTTCACAATCTAAGCGTATATTGTCGTCAAGAAAGTTATTAGTGGACTTTTAGGCGGTGAACTAGCAGCATGATATTTTAAATATTAGGAGTTAATACATCTTTAAAATGTATTGTAATAAATCTAGAGCAAAGCAAAACTCCCTAATTGTACCTACTGATAACATTGTAATACAGAGTGATTTAAATCGGAGGAAGTCGATAAAATTTAGAGGACAATAAATAAACTCGTGTCCAATTAACAATTTATTTATTTAGAGCTTGAAAAACTATTTTATATACCTTTAAAAATGCTAAACGCATACATGCGTACATATTTTTTCAACATGCCTGTTGCCCCAAATTAGAATAGGTATAAATAAATGTGTTTTAAAATTCCAAACTAATTTTTTAAAATTTACTTTTATGATCTTCTTATAATATATTGGGTACCACAAAATAGTACCTTATCCTAATCACTTTTCTTCCTATCAGACGTAACAGAACGAAAATATGTAGCTTAGAACGCTAAAGAATTTGGCGAGTCGAATTTATTAATCAAATTTTTTTCGGGCTTCATTTAGGAGCTAAATTAAAGTTTATTA
The DNA here is from genome assembly GCA_963920685.1 of Polydrusus tereticollis. NCBI lineage: Eukaryota > Metazoa > Arthropoda > Insecta > Coleoptera > Curculionidae > Polydrusus > Polydrusus tereticollis. The sequence goes on from OY987327.1 coordinate 139,744,228, forward strand.
TATGATAGGTATATAAAATATGAAACAATATAAGGAATTCTATGAATTGGACCAAATTTGAGATTGCTTTTACATTACTGTATCTTCTAATTAGAACCCTTATCATAAAAGTATAAAAATAGAACCGTATTAGGCATTCAACTGAGCACTATAATTTATAATAAATGTTTACACAAACATGAAAAAATCCCTAACGTACATTTTTAAGATTTACTCATCAGCCTACGACCACAAAGTAGATTTTCCATCTTTTTTTATGGTTAGGCACTAGAAATGTAGGTAAAATTTTTAATGCCGCTCTGCGAGCGGTGCGTGTAAAAGGACTCACGTCGGTCGGGCTTGAATGTCTCGAAGGAAATGATTTGACCCCAGGAAGGTCATTCAGAACCTCAATGGGATGGCAACCTATTGAAAAGACGGACTCCAGCAAGGAAGCCAGGGTCATCCTGAGATCTCCGAAGCCGCCTGTATGTTATTACTGAAAGTCCTCGGTTGCGCGTTTCATAAGAATAAATCTCCTCGTGTCTATTTAATTTGTGAAGATTGTTTTTGACAAACAATAGGCAGTCTAGGATAAATTGAGAAGGCAAGGTCAAAATATATGTAAATGCATACCTGCAATCTTCCCTATAAGCACGCAATTATCCTTACTACACTACACTACACGTCTTTGGACACGAAAGATATCAATGCCACCAGGTGCAGTGACCCCAAACCAAGATTGCATAAGCGATGAGGGAATGCAGAAGAGCAGAGTAGGCCTGCTTTAAGATAATTCGAGTGTTTAGTCTGGAGATTAGGAAGAGTCTGTGATGAGTCCATAGTAATCTGGAATCTAAATTTATACCCAAGAATCTAACAGTGTCGTCTTCGTTAGGAAGCCATCTCATCAAGAAAACCAATATTTTTTGTGTTTAAGCAATATTCAAAAATACCCAGTTAGCCATAAACCAGTTTTGGGCCTTGTTCAGTGCCTCGCGGTATCCACAGATTCATCATAATGCTGGTCGCTACAAGCAATGTTAGAGTCATCCGCAAAGATGATATAGTGACTGGAGGGTACGGCATGATGTAGATCAATATATATGTAAGAAATAATAGAGGACCCAAAATTGATCCCTGTGGTACACCACTTCTGAATCCAAACTAACTCAGGTTCTCATGCTAGAGAAACTGCAGTAAGCGCAGTGCCAGGAACTTCTTAAAAATCTTCGAGATTATTGGCAGAAGAGATACCGGCCTATATAGACAGGGATCGCTGCTCCTAAATATACCCTGAGATTGCTTGATTATATTCATAGAAGAGCCATTCGCTTGATCGGTGACCATAATCTGACAAACAACCTGGAAAGCCTTGAACATGGAAGGCAGGTTGGCGACTTGAGTCTATTTTAGAAATATTTTCATGGCACGTGCTCAACTGAGTTGCCCGCTTGATTCTACCCAGAGCGGTGCAGAGTAGAAATACACGACGAGCCACTGCAGCCCACCCGTACGAGGTACAAATTAGTGTCCCTGGAACGATACTGTTTAAAAAATCTTTCATCTGGAGAACATCATCACTCTGGAACGACCTCCCTGAGGCCGTGTTCCCCAACGAGTATGATCTCCAAAGATTCAAGACCAACATGAATTGTTTCTTGCGCAGACGCACCGCTCGCAGAGCGTCATAAAGGATTAATCCTGCAGTGCTGTACCTTATCCTACAAAAAAAAATCCCATTAAAAATCGTTATCAAAAAAGACATTCAACATTTTGGTGCTACGGAAAACGTTTGTTATCACATCCAAAAGGGAAGAAGTATTGTTTGTGAAAATTCAATAAAATTAGTTTTACTTCTGTTTATTATTAAATTATTTTTTTTGAGATCATAGAATAACCTACGATATATGATATAAAATCTAGCCTAGTCGTGCGCATTACGCTCAATGTAAATATGTTGAAGACAGTTCTTAATAATTATTATTTAATACGCCATGCTGATAACGATTTTCCAAATATGACTTAAGCAACCTCAGTGGACTATCCCTAATGCCCGATATGGAGTTTTGCTAACAGTAACTCGTGGTTTACCATATCGAACACACGGGAAAAATCAGTGAATAGGTCCAGTGCACATTGCTTATCACTGAGCTTTTTAGAGAAACTTGTGTACCCTTATTCTTCTTCTTCGGAGCTTCGTAAATCTGGATGAGTTTCAGAATTTTAGTGAAGGTTTTTATGTCATTGCCGTTAAAAATAATTTTTGATCTAATAGCGGCGCAGTCTTTTTTAAACCAATACTTGCCGTTAGAATGGCACTTGTTTAAGAAGGAAATTAAGGCTTTTAGGATGACATCCGATACGTCTCTAGCATAGATGGGTGGATCGTCAGGGTTGAAGCAAACATTTGGTTGTAATGTCAAATATTGCGTGGTTTAGAAGGCTGCTTCACATTAACTGACAGTTTACTTAGTGCCGAAATAAGATTGTAGCCTCTAACGAAGACTGTACGGTAACAATATACAAGTCGGGCTTTGAAGTAAGGAAAAGATCCAACAAACTAGCAATCGCCATCTCTTCTGGGATCCGAGTTAGTCCGCCTAAGAGTTGAGTAACGCCAAGAGTTGATGGGATAGGATTCACCTTGAGGACCTTGCCCATCGTTTGTCATTAGGTATTTGAGTCAGTTATTAATCAGGCATTAGGAACATTAAAGGATAAGAACTTCAGAATGGGTTGGTGTGCTTGCAAAAACTTATCATTTAAATTTTCTTGATAAAAATGTAGTGCCACGACGCCACCATTTCTTACTGCACAATAAACATTAAACTGCCTGGATTCTTGATAATGTTGCTCTTTAAACACAATGTGTCATGTAAATTTGAATTACTTCAATAATGGGAATTATGTCGATTAAAGGCACTAGTTTTTGTAAATTTAGCTTCATCTGTCCAAATGATATTGTAAAAAAAAAAGTTTCCTTGTGCCCAAGTTATGATAAATTCGTATTCTTTGAACTGTTAGATATGGATAATCCTTGTCTTACAGACATGGTTGGATATGCGGCGAAATATCCCAAAATAACAATTTCAATATTCTTATTACTAACTAGAGGTTTTATTTCTTTGCACTATTGCCTTAACGAGTCCAAGGTATAACATTTGACTGTTTTCAATGCCGTCATAGTCAACTAGGAGTAATTGAACTCATGGCCAACTGGGAATAATTAAACTTAAATATTAAATTGGCCATATTTCGAAAACTACAAATTTTCCAAACAGATAACCTTATACAAACTGACCCTTATTTTTAATGCTAAATAAGAAATAACTAGAAAATTTAGGGGTTTCTATTTGAAAATATCGATTTTTTGCAGTTTTCTTAATTTCATTTTTAATCTTATTGTTTGAACACGCTGTATTAATACTTATGAAAATATTTTAAAAAATCTATTAAAGCAGGTCATTTTTAACAAGGAATCGAACCCAAATTAAATAATAGACTTCCTTATAGGAAAATTTGATAATTATTTTATGGCCTGCAAACGTCATTTTTTAGCATAAATATGTCAAAAAGACTTGGGTATATGAGATGATGTACAAAATCTGATAAAATCTTGGGTAGAATTCAAAAATGTAATAATAAATGAGGTGTTCTATCTAAAATAAGCTAGTTGACACCTACTTCCACTATAACCGGAAGTGTCACCCTATTGAAAATATTTTCGCCGGGTTGCCCCCAGCAACATTAGCATACTGTCAAGTTTTCAAAATTTTTTTATGTATAGTTTTCTATATATAATTTGAAGCGGTTCCCGATATGTACCAACATAGATGAATCCCGCATATTTAGTAAATAAATTACGTTTACCTATATTACTTTTATAATAACATATTATATTATTATTTTAAACTTGAAAATCATTAATCTACCTTTTTCAGTAAGTTTTTAAGTTTTATGTTTTGAACAAAAATCATTTTCAGTAACTTGATACTTATACTAGTGACACCATTTATTTTATTTAATTTTGTTTAAGATCGAATTGACAACCTATAATTAATTTATAATATGAGTATTTTGTGCAAAACTATTGTTATCAAGGATTTTGCTAAAAACATATACCTACTAAATGAGTTATTTCAAAAATTATAGAACAAAAAAAAGATACGTTTTTAAACTCGAATCAAAATTGTCGCCACCCTCCCTATTTGTATCCCTTCAATCGAATCGAATGCCATTTAACACTTTACAGCTGATGGCAACCAAGATAAAGCAAAACACATTAATTTTATTATAACAAATTATTAGCCTAAAACCTCAAGCTTTCTACATCTTTGTTCTTTCTTTCAACTTTTAACGAAGACTATAAAGTTTTTATCTCCACCGGCGTGGTTTGTGATATTGTGATTTGCGCTTCGGACTTTTTCAATAAAATTGTTTTATTCTTGAACCAGAAGTTAAGTATCCTATTAGTATAAGAGAAAATAACAACCGAAAGGTGGATTTACGTTCGCCATAATGTTAATTTAATTCAATTTTTTTGAATACGTCGATTTTTGTATGAAAGAGGTCTTAGAAAGAATGAAGCTATTGAAAAGGGTAAAAACGTCAAGCAGGATTCAATAGTCCAAGAAACCTCCACGTTATTCCCTATTTCAAATGTAGTTGACTTAGTAAAGCTTGAAGTTCCACTGGAGTAAAAAAAGACTTTAATGATACAGTAAGTACAATAAAGAATATGTTAGTGACACAAATCATACATAATCAACATTACTTTTAGATTAAGAAAACAGCAGAATTGTAGGTAAAAAGCAAACGAAATTACAAAAAGGATTATGTAGGTATCGAATGTTTACCAATGAGCTGGGCCAGCTCTTCAGCTGGGAAGGATGCAAGAGGAAAAAACATTTAAGCTTTTAAACGCTTCCCACCGTATAATCACCGGGTTGTTTTTATAAATTATATTTCTTATGTAAAACATAATTGTTCATATATTTTGACTGCCTTGACTGACATCAGTTAATTAAATAGTTCATTTTTGTTTATGCTTTTTGAAGAAGCAGCTCAATTGAATGGCAGAACACAATGCGAGCAAAGATGAAATTATTCATAAAATAAGGGCATGTGGCTTATCACATCCAAATACAGGCTTAATAATAGCTATTGGAAGTTAAAAGTAAGTAGGCATCCTTTCATATCAAATTTATTTATTTATTTAATTAAACAATAATAGGCACCTCTCCCTATGTGTCAAAATCTAAAAGGACTTATTTATATTAATTATTTTTAAAAATGTTATGAATCTGTTGTGATTCGCACAATCATACTAAGAGTTTTAATTAAAAAAATGCCATTTATTATCTCAAAGGGATGCATGCGTATTCTTTTATTGAATAAAAGCCAGCAATAATTTTAATTCTTTGTGGTTTTACTTGTGCAGCTCCCCCTGTGGTTTTCTTTTCCTTTTTTTTTACCCAAGTTGCGAAGTCCAGCTGAGAGTGAGGCCCCAGCACGATCTTGAAGGTTTCCGTTTTGACCTGCCCCCCCCCCCTTACTCTCTGGCAATAGAGCTAGGGCATTTGCACGCGGTCCCTCAGCCTCTCACCTCAGCTTGGCTTCGTGGTTTTGGCTTCACTTTTATTTTTTTCTTGTAACTTAATTTAAATAAATTTTCTAATAAAAAAAAAAAAAATAAATAATTTTTAATAACGGCGAAAGACGCGTTGCAATACCTGACTATCGACTACTAAACTCTCCTAGCTGGGAGCTTCTCCAACTTTACTCTTAATATTAAACAAACGCCACTTCTCAGGCCATTGAGGTAGAATAACGACTTTTTGGCATACATTTTTCCAAAAAAAGTTCAACAGAGGTGTAATCACGTGGGCAATATTAAAAACAAAATATTTTACACTTTGTAAGGTTAGAGACATAAAATTCGAGTATAAAGTAAAGTATAGAGACAACTTCCATGATTTAATCATACAGAAGCTAATGTAATCAAACCTCAATATTTATATTTTAAATAGGTAATTTCAGTTTTTAATTCTAGCCAAGATGGGGATCCGATCTTTTGATGATGTATTGAAGTGTTTAGTGTTAAAATATGAAAAATTCTTTATATTGCTTTAAATACATTTATGTATAGTGTAATGTATTTTTTCTTTAACTGACCTATTCGGGAACAGTATATACATTGGGAATTTTACTTTTTATGCCGAAATAGTCTGGTCACTCATGTTCAACCTACGCCATTGGTGGTAAATGTGTGCGTGTTTTAAGTTCTCTACCCACTTGCTGAGACCTTATACAATAAGGATTAACCAAATTATGCTAAAACAGCTATTCTCTGGGCTACATGCCCCAACGAGCGCTGAATTATATAGCAAAATTCGGCGTATTTTATCTAACACTGTTAGTACTAAAATACAAACTCAGATTGCAGAAACGACCGGAAAAGAAAGGAATGAATCTTTATTTCCAATGATAGGATACTACGCTGCTGCTACCTGTAGACCGGTTTCGAATTCTTTAGTTCTCGTCAGTATAGAGCAAGAGTGACAAGCGAGCATACCTACCATTATACTGTCATACTGTTAGTGCTTGCTGAGATAGTTCTGAAGAGTTTTTACTCCTTTTATCGCTGTTGATTGCTTATCCTTCCACTATTCTGAATTTTCTTTAGGTGTTTTTTCGTTCTCTTTTGTTTTTCGTTTCGTTATTTGGGTTTGATATTGAACTGTATGTTTTGTTGTCGTTTTCTTTTCCTCATTTCATGTTTTTTTTTTCTTTCTATTTATGGTTCTTTTTCTTCGATGTTTTTTCTATGTGTTATTTTTTGTCATAAGTTGCATTCTGTTGTATTTTTTTTTATTGATTACAGGGTGGGAACCAATCCTTGGGACATTTGTACTTGTTATATCTCGTCGAGCGTATGTGGGAGTATTGTATTGTTGGATTGGTTGAAATGTCAGTCTTTTCAAAGTATTTGGTTATTAGTTCTGTTATGTGGTTCGAAAATGTGTCCATTTTTAAGTCTCTGTGCAATGCTGTCGTCGGTACATGTCTTTGTGAGTTTCTCATCATTCTCAGTACCTTGTTTTATAGTCGTTGTGTCTTCATGAACCTTGTCTTGTTTACGGTGCACCAGGTTGGTACACCGTATGTCAGTACTGGTCTTACTATGGTTTTATATGTTAATGTCTTTGTTTTTAGTTTTAGTCTGCTTTTTGCACAGAGTAAGGGGTAAACTGCGCAAATTTGTCTGTGTGCCCTTTTTATTCTGATTTCAACATTGTCGTTCCAGGTCAATTTATTGTCAAGGGTGAGACCAAGATAGCTAGTTTTAGGGCTCCATTCAATGGATTTATTGTTAACCTTGACCCTTATTTCAGGCAGCCTTAGTCTCGCCTTTGAGAAAAATATTGCCTGTGCCTTCCCCTCGTTTAACCTCATCTTCCAGGTCCCCAGCCAATTATGCAGAAGCAGGATATGGCGCTGCAGGCGTAAAACCACTCTCCAGGGCACATCTGAGGTGGCAGTAATCGCAGTGTCATCAGCAAACAAATAGAATTGTGTGAATCCGTTGTGCGGAATGTCCGCTGTATAAATATTGTATAGGATCGCGGCGAGTGGTGACCCTTGCGGGACCCGCGCTCGCGCGACCCTAGTTTCAGATGTTGAGTTGTCTGTTGACACCGTGAATTTCCTGTCCTCAAGGTACGATATAACAACTCTCATTAAAGCATCTTGCATGCCTAATCTAATCAATTTTAGGATAAGTCCGTCGTGCCATACCTTATCAATTGCTTTTGAGACGTCGAAGAAGACTGCCCCCGTTGACTGGTGGTGATTAAACCCTTTGAGTATGTTGGTTGCGAGCCTTGTTGTTTGGCGCACTGTGCAATGAGCAGCTCTAAAACCGAACAGCTCTGGTGGTAGTACGTCATTGTTAAATACAAAATCGGTCATCCGATTAAGTATTAGTTTTTCAATGACTTTGCCAAGACAAGATAATAGACCTATTGGTCTATATCTGTCAGACAACGTCAGATCTTTTCCCGTCTTTGGGATCAGCACCACTTTGGCTCGTTCCCAAGTGTTTGAGTAACAGCCCTTTTCAATAATGGTATGTGTATGTGGTAAACGGAAAAAAAACCCCCGGAAAAAAAACCCCGGAAAAAATACCCCCGGAAAAAATACCCCCGGAAAAAAAACCCCCCGGAAAAAATACCCCCGGAAAAAAAACCCCCCGGAAAAAATACCCCCGGAAAAAAAACCCATAGGAAAAAAATATAAAAGAAACTCCACAAGCTGTACCAAACGGGTACAGAGAGAACGATACGACTAGCGTCTGGTAAATAATTGGCCGGTGAACTTGAAAAAGGCGAATATGAACAAAAAAGGTGGATTAGATGCCGTGTTAGCGCTGTTTAACCAATATAAGTCTATAATTATTACAATTTTTTTATATCTAGCATATACCGAATTGCAACCAAAAAGGTGGATTAGATGCCGTGTTAGCGCCTGTTTAACCAATAAAGTCTATAATTATTAGTTACAGCATTATGTGCGCATGCGGAAGCCAGGAAGCCAGGAAGCAAGAGTGATATTCCTGTCTGTAGACGCCAGTTTTACGTACCTTCGTATACTCCGCACGCGTGTTCTAAGTTTTTATATCGGGGTTTTTTTTCCGGGGGTATTTTTTCCTATGGGTTTTTTTTCCGGGGGTATTTTTTCCGGGGGGTTTTTTTTCCGGGGGTATTTTTTCCGGGGGTATTTTTTCCGGGGTTTTTTTTCCGGGGGTTTTTTTTCCTAGATTCGTGTATGTCTACTAAATCCAAAACTGTATTTTCTGGCAAGTTTTTGACTGCTGTGTTTTTTATGCCGTCGAAACCGGACGCAATTTTTGGGTTGATGACCCTCAGAATAAAGCGAACTTCCTTAACAGTGACCCTGGGTAAATTTTGGTCCTCCATATTTACTCTTGGCGTATGTTTATAATATTTTCATAGTTCTGGTGACCCGTGCGTCTTTGGTTACGTTTGTTGAGGGGTATTCGCTAAACTGTTCATAGAAACTTTCTGCAAACAGCTCAGTTTGTCCTGTGGGTGAGTTATTGTTTTGGTTGTTTTCTGATCTTTGAGAAATGAGGTGGGCTTTCGCCCTCCTCTTGTCAGACTTTTTGTGAATGTGAAGATGAAGTTGTTTTCTATTCGAAGTCCCTCCATCTTCCTAGTCCAAGTCTCGTCTTGGTTTTGGTCTAGTCTACGTCTAAGTTCAGTTGTTATTCTGTTTGCTTCTATTTTTGTTCTAGGATCACCAGTTCTGTATGCCAAATGCAGCATTCTGTTTTTATTTTTAATCTGTTGAGCAAGTTCGCCCTTAATTATTCCCCGTTTCGAAAATCTGGAAGTCACTCTCATCGATGACTGTGCCATGGCAGAATTTATATTATTGGCAATTATTTCAACCTCTCTCGTTACGTCTTCTTTCGACTCCAACTGACCTGTTCTAGGATGACTAGACATTATCCTTTTGAACATTGGCCAGTTGGTTCTTGTTTTTGAGAGAAATCCATGATTTCTGTCCGCGATATCCCCGTATTCAACCATGACTGGTCCGTGATCAGAGGTCAGCTCTGACAACACTGTTGGTTGTGATAGCTGACCCGTGTTCTTGATTACAAAGATGTCCAGAATTTCCGGTAGTGAGCCTGTTTGGTGGTGTGTAGGCTCCACCGGCGGCAAGAAATGATAACTATAGTCCAGTAACTTCTTATACAGGGTGAGACCTCTCATGATTTGGCCTCGGCAGCCCCAAATGCGTTGTTTTGCATTTAAGTCTCCCCCTATAATAATAGAATCATCACAGTCAAAAATTTTTGCCAGACAGTCTCCACCAAAGTTGACAGAGGGACTGCAGTAGACAGAACCCAATTTTTTCCAGCCATTTCTGGTTTTAATTTTGATGAATGTGCCCTCTATGTGAGCACAGTTTGATGGGCCTGGCATGGCTTGCGCACCGATATGCTTTTTGACAAGAACCATGGTCCCGCCCCTCTGCCTGTTTTCTCTATCATTCCGATAGACGGTTTAATTAGGGCAGGTGAACCTCTCACCTTTGAACCAAGTTTCTTGTACAGGGTCTTCCAACGAGGACTGAACAGGGGCTCATTTTTGAGCTCCCTTGTATTTAAAGAAAAATCCAAAATAGCCAATCGATGTACTTTTTCCTGCAGAATTCAAAAATGAAACCAAAAATTTATTTGAACCAGAAACAAAAGAGTTACGCTATGGATAAGGTGTTTTTTAAATGGAACATAGCCTTTTTTTATACGATTTTTGGAACGAGTGATTTTTTTTTGTCCGTTCTGATTAAAATATTTAATATTGTGACAGCTATTTTTATTAAATTTTAATGTTTTATCCAGTATAATTTAACTTTAACCTGTTTGAAACATACACTAGGTAATAAAGGTATAATCACCTTTGAATCCTTCAAAGTCAAAAAATTTGACAAATTTACTATAATATTGCCGAAATGAAATATTCATTAGATGAGAGATTGCAGATTGTTATCTTGTTCTACAAATGCCAAGAATCTAGAATCTCTCATCTTTCATTTCTGCAATATTATAGTAAATTTGTCAAATTTTTTGACTTTGAAGGATTCAAAGGTGATTATACCTTTATTACCTAGTGTATGTTTCAAACAGGTTAAAGTTAAATTATACTGGATAAAACATTAAAATTTAATAAAAATAGCTGTCACAATATTAAATATTTTAATCAGAACGGACAAAAAAAATCACTCGTTCCAAAATTCGTATAAAAAAAGCTATGTTCCATTTAAAAAACACCTTATCCATAGCGTAACTCTTTTGTTTCTGGTTCAAATAAATTTTTGGTTTCATTTTTGAATTCTGCAGGAAAAAGTACATCGATTGGCTATTTTGGATTTTTCTTTAAATACAAGGAAGCTCAAAAATAAGCCCCTGTTCAGTCCTCGTTGGAAGACCCTGTACAAGAAGCACATGATGCGATGCTGTACCTCTCCAAAAAATTAATTATTTCAGGTTTTTTACCCTTCATGCCGTTTATGTTTATCGTAGCCAAGCTGAAAAACGCAATCTCTGCTTGCACCGCCATTAGCGTGAATTAGACATAAAAGTCGTCATCATGCTATTTACCTGCTCCTGCATTTTTGACTGGAATTCTGAGAGTGGGGATTGCATAGACTTTTGCAGGATGGCCTGCCATGACTCTGGTCCGTTTTGTTAATTTGTTACTGATGGTATTTTATTATTATTTTTTCTGTTTGTATTAGTATTTGAATTTGTTACATTATTATTATTTTGGGTGCCCCATTTGAAGTTCCCCTGGGGGGCTTTAACGATTTTCGCCGAGGCCCTGGCATGCCAACTGTGGTCCTTTTTTTACATTGTTTGAAGTTTGCTGGGTGATTTTCTCTACAGTTGGCACATTTAAGTGCCTCAGGTGTCGTACATTCGGGCGCTGCGTGTTCTTTAGAGCACTTTACGCACTTTCCTAGTGCTGCATATTTGTGTTGTGAGTGCCCGAATAACTAACACCTGTGGCACTGTGTTATCTGCGGTTTTTGCCTCTGAGCCTCGACACGGATTCGAATCCTGTAAATTGCTTTTAGCTGATATATTCCTTTGTCTTTCTAGGGGAGAATAACTAGGACCAGGGGCATGGCAGTTCCATCCGCTCTGTTTCAGCGTATTACCTTCGATGGGGTGAAACCCTACTCTCTTAGATCCTCCATTATTTTCTCCTCCTTCCACGCTTCCAGAACTCCACGTAAGATTACGTGCAGTTCCTTCTCGTCAGGGAAGGGGAACGAGTGATGCTGAATATTCTCAGCGACTAGAAAGTTAATTATCTTTCTGTACTGAACAGAGGTTGGAGGGTGCAGTTTCACCCCTTCAGGGATCGTAACGGCATTGCCGAAATCAATATTATTCCCAGTGAGGTAACGTGATACTCTGCTACAAAGGTGTTTTTCGTGTAAAATTATTGGGGGTACCCTTACTCTGCGCACTGTTTTATTTCTTTCGTCAATAGTGTTGTTGGTTTGTGTCCTTGTTTGTGTATCAGTGTTCGTTGGTGTGTTTTTCTTTGTGGGTTTATGTCTAATTACTTCTATAAGATCGTCATTTTGCTTTGGTTTGTCGGTAGTTCTGGAAATATCCGTTATTGGTTTGTTTTGCCTTTTGGCGTTAGAGTTGGTTAATTTTTCAGTTGAATGTCTTTTCCTTTGGTCATTTATTTTCTTGTACGTTTCGTCTTTTATTAGTTCATCGTCTGACGTATCAGGAAGTGGTTCGTAATGTATGTCGGCCATTGATTGTGATGTCATCAGTCTCTTCGGTTGTTTGTTTTGTGTTATTTGTTGTTTGTTTATTCTGTCTTTTGTTGATTTCGTCTATTTTCTTGTTAAGTTTGTCGTGTTCGTTAATTTGTGTGGGTGTAGTGTTAATGGACTGGTTCTCACACCATTCAATTATCCTTAAAAGTCTATTGTTGTTCTCCATCATTCTATTCATTTCCTCGTCCTTCTCAGCTGTCATTCGTTTGATAGAATTTCTTTTCCCATAACTCGTGCTGTTCCTTTAGCACTTTCGCCCATCTCTCCTTCTGCAAGTGGGCTCTTTGTTCCTTTTCCATCCGGAGGCTGTCCAGCATTGGTGGGTCACAGTCACTGTTACTGATATCCCTGTCATCAGCGGATGACAGGGACAACTCGCGCATTTGCCGTCCCTGGGGGATAGGCGGTTTTTCCGGTGTTGGAGATGAGCTCATCTCCTCCAGGTAAATTTTCAACTTTTTTTTGCCTCTTGACCAATTACTCTTGAAATAGACGGAATTTTACAGTTTGGATTCTGACACTGTCGAGCGATTGCTGTCACGATGACACTGACACTTTTTCTTACTACCTACCATTGGAAAATGGAGACACCCTATAGCCATCCCAACAAACATATTAAGTAATGTAGACCAGAACGGAAGGAAAATATTCCTAAATTGGCAAATATTTGCTTATTTTTGCCTTAAATGTTTTCTTAAAAGTCACAAAAGATTCGAACTCTAAAATCTAAGTCAAAATTTGGATATCTAGAACTTAAATAATTTGTTATAGGGAAGTCTACTTGTAGTTTAATTTACCTAGTTAAAAATTACATATAAATTACCTCTCTTAGACATTAAAAATATTTAATCCTTATAAGGAATATGATTAAGTAATAATTTACTTAATTGTTACTTAATATATGTGTTCAAAATTTAGGAATTTTTTGGCTATAACGCTAGGTAACTATTACCTAATTATTGCCTACAAAATGTCCAAATAATTTACTGACCATGTAGTTTTAGAAACAAGTAATATTTTGGATAATTTTGCCATATAAATTGTTCCCAAAGTTATAGATCTTTTGTGGTTAAAATTTGAGCTACTTCATAACTTTCTGATTAACCTCAAAGGCTAACATTGCTTGTACAGTTAATAATAAAGAAAAAAATAACTTTTAGGTTATAAATATAAAGGCGGCCATATTTAATAATTATAGGTTTTCCTGTTTATCGACAACTATAAAAAAAACAATAATTAAAATTTTAAGAATTACATAAGGTGAGTGGAAAATCCATTAGACTACGATATCTTTCGTCAACGAAAGTTTTTTTAAAACTTGAGGTACATAATATAATGTTTATAATGAAGACACTCTGTTTTAGGTTATGGTAAAAATATTTTAAATTATCGTAATAATACATAAAAAAAAATCCATATTTTAAGGGCGCGTTTAGTTTTTCGAAGTATCATCACCATAATTCACAAACACATTTCTTTCGCATCCAAATTTCGGTCCAGAAAAATGATAAAACTTAATTAGGGTGAAATGGGGCAACTGCGACTACCTAATTTAAATTTTCAAACCTATTTTTGTTTGGAATATTTGTTATGGTACTAAAAGAGTTTTACATATTTTTTAGAATGAGCTGCTAGTCTTAGCTAAAGATTAACGCAATAAAAATACTTCTGAATTAGAAAATACATTTTTTATTTACCCATAAAAAAAAAATTCGACCTATAGGCGCACTTACCCCAAATCCGGGGCAAGTGCGACAGCAGCTTTTAAAGTATTCACAGCCTGCATATAAGACAGTGCGGGGTAAGTGCGTTAAACTTAAAATATCTACAAATCTTTTGCAATTTACGGCGTTGTGATATCTCTTTAAATAAAAGACGTATTAAGTTTTTTGTAGTGTAATTTCATGACACCTGTCAAATGCCAATATTTCGCATGAAAACATGTAAAAAATGTATTTCTTGGAGTTCTGCTTTTACAACAAACATATTTTAGGAAAAACATCTCATAAAAAACTATAAAATATTTGTTTATTTTGTTAAAAAAAAAACACATTAAAGATATAGAACACGTAGATAACTATATTATAGGATACAAAATGCAATGCTTTATTTATTCTAAACAATAATTATTGAAGAAACTAACCGGAAATTTGTAACTTCCTCTCCGTGTGAGTTCTGGTGCAGGTAACATCGAAATTATAGATTCGTCAGCGACATTTGAAATGTCTTCTATATTCGGCCAGGTAAATCTGGGTTCCGTGATTGCAGATTTGGTTTTTAACCTCCTAACGAATTTGATTTCTACAGTTTTGGAGTCTAGTTCTCCTTGAATTTGACCAATATAATATTTCGTAGTATTTCTCTCTGTCGTAAGACTAACCAGTACCCAATCACCAATTTTTCGTTCGCTTAAACTTCTTTCATATAAAGACTCGTCATTATTGGTTTCATTAATAATATCCTCCATGGTTTCAAAGTCACTTTCAGAATCATTAGCTATAAATGCATCTAAAAAAAAACTTTCTTTTTCGGGTAGAGCTGTCGGTCTTCCCATTGACTGACTTTTAACTCCTCTTCGTCCTGAGTTGTGATCACGTATTGTGCTTCTGGGTATTTTAAGCATTTTGCTGGCTCTTAGTGTACCCATTTGGCCATTTCTCACTGCCTCGACTGCTCGTGTTAAATTATCTTTATTATATTCGGCATTTTTTGTTTTTCTCTTATAATTTCTGACCATGGTCTACAAGGATTTATAATTAATTTACGTCTTGGGGAAAGTGCACCTAGTAGGTGCACTTTCCCACTATAGTGTAGGTGCACTTGCCTCTTGTAAGCAAAAATTGGGGCAAGTGCATCCACCCACTTGCTGAGATTGGCATTTATTGCTAAATGTTGTGCTATAAAAAAACATGATAAGTATGATGTAAAATATGACACAAGAATAAAAAATATTAAGAACCTACCGTTTTTCACCTTAATATCCCAAGAAAACCAAAACTATTCGCATTTATTTGGCGAGTGGAAAAAACACGTCCTCCTACCGTCGCCGTTAACTAGACACTAAATGATCGGAACTCCGCGGGAATAGAAAGCGCGGTTACCAGATCTTCGAAGACTATTCCGTGTGATGTTCGAGAAGATATTAGCAGGTATGATGTATTTGTTGGCAAATGGCGCACTTGCCCCTAAAACGCACTTGCCCCACTTCACCCTATATCACTTTATTGTTGAAGTTATAATAAGCGGCCATTCCAAATATCTACTTAAGTCGAACTGCATTTTATAATTTATTTTGTCCTGTTGGAAGTGTTGGCATAAGTTGTTGTCTTTTCTTTCTAACACCAGATATAATATGTTTTCTCTGTATTTTTGTCTAGTGTCTTATTGCTCCTATTTAGGTTATATTCAGGTCAAAAGGTTAGTCTCACTTTCCACATTTAGACGTAAAATAGGTCTATATTTATTTCACTTCGTTTCAACTTATTGGACAGAAAAACCCTATCAACCTATTTTCGACCTTCAAATTACATTAGTTTCTTTCCCCACATTGGGCAATAGGAAAACAAATGTATGTAAATAATCCCTATATATAATTGGTTGTGTAAAATATTTGACCCGTTTAGAGGTCGAATAAAGGTAAATTTAACTTAAAATGTTTGTTGGGATAATATTGTTTTGCCTGGGCAGTACAATATAGGTAGCGCCATCTTCCAGAAGTTTCTATTCTAGCAATCTGAACTGTAAAATACCGTATGTTACTATAAACACAATAAATAGCAAAATAATACTACATGACAAGTGGTAATCATAATATGAAATAAAAATATGTATACCGGGTGTTGCATCGTCGAGCGGGACATAGGAAATCCCATGTAATTTTAAATGGGGTCAATTATTGGCTTCCCTAATTATTTCAGAGAAAAATTCTATTTAGGTTTATTAAAGAGCACTAAAACCCACATTCAAAAGAATAACTTTAGATATTTTTGATGAGCCCGTTTACGGGTTATCGCCGATTTCTTTTTAACTATTTCTCCTTTTTATGGCCCCGTATTTGCGGGCACCAGTCAAGGTAAAAGATGACTGTCAAATAAAGTTGTCATTTTGAAATGTGTGCTTTATTGTTATAAAAACTCGTACATCGAAAATATTAAAGGTGTATTTATGAGTACAAATTAATCTGAATAAAACTAAAATAAAGTATCCAATTACATGGTTAATTATGATATTTTACATGTTTCAATATTTTACTAATTAATAGGTAATTAATAATTCTTGCATCTCTTCTTTGTTCCTGCCTTTCTTCACATCTGCAGTTATTTATTACAGTACCTTTTGTCTCAAATTGCTTGATAGTCCTTTCGACTGTAGATTTTGCAGGTATCGGTCTATTCGGATACAGAGCAGCAAATAGTCTGACACATTTTGATAACTATCTCCTTGAATATTTCCCTCATATATAAAAAATCTCATAAGAAGTGTGGTCTTTCGCAAGAATTACAGCGATAATTCCACAGTAGAAGCGATAATTCCACAGTAGAAGCGATAATCCTCCAGTAGGTAGCTATCAATCATAATCAAGTTTTACAAAATAACATTGTAAATTATTCTAATTGTACTTTTAGCGGAAACACATTTTATTCCTAATTTTAAGTATATTTTTAATAAATTTGTTACTTATTACGTAATTTATTGTACAATAATGTTTTTTTTTTTTAATATGAAATACAATTTTTCGGGAAATATTCCACCGAATACCACTCGTGCATCAAAAATAACCGGATAATTCTGCTTTCAAGCGTGTTGTAGTATTGTAACTGCATTCGGTTATTTTCATTTTTGATTAAATCTCGAAAAAGCCCTCCTTCTTCGAAGTCGGGCTCTTTCGGATTTAATCAAAAATGAAAATAAACTCATTCAGTTACAATACAACACGCTTTCAATCAGAATAATTATCGGTAATTTTGATGCACTAGTGGTATTATACCCGATAATACCATTTAATCATCAATATTTTTTCTTCAGAAGTGTAATTCATGGCTAATATTTTCGATGTACGAGTTTTTATAACAATAAAGCACACATTTCAAAATGACAACTTTATTTGACAGTCATCTTTTACCTTGACTGGTGCCCGCAAATACGGGGCCATAAAAAGGAGAAATAGTTAAAAAGAAATCGGCGATAACCCGTAAACGGGCTCATCAAAAATATCTAAAGTTATTCTTTTGAATGTGGGTTTTAGTGCTCTTTAATTAACCTAAATAGAATTTTTCTCTAAAATAATTATTAGGGAAGCCAATAATTGACCCATTTAAAATTACATGGGATTTCCTATGTCCCGCCCGACGATGCAACACCCGGTATATGTAAGAACTTTGTTAATCCTTCTTGTATAAGGTCTCAGCAAGTGGCTAGAGAACAAAGTTCTTACATATATACATATTTTTATGTCATATTATGATTACCACATTTCAAGTAGCATTATTTTGCTATTTATTGTGTATATAGTACCATACGGTATTTTACACTTCAGATTGCTAGAAACTTCTGGAGGATGGCGCTACCTATATTGTACTGCCTAGGCAGAACAATATTATGGCTATAGGCTGTTTCGATTTTCCAATGGTCATGCTTGCCCTGCACTGACGAGAACCAAAGAGTTCGAAACCGGTCTACAGGTAGCAGCAGCATAGCATCCTATAATTGGAAATAAAGATTAATTCCTTTCTTTTCCGGTAGTTTCTGCAATTTGAGTTTGTATTTTAGTAAACTAACAGTGTTAGTCAAAATACGCCAAATTTTGCTACATAATTCAGCGTTCGTTGGGGCATGTAGCCCAGAGAATAGCTGAAGTTATGGACCATACGCGTATTGAATGAACAATATTATACATGGTGGATATAAAATGTATATTCACCTTTGGATAAATGAATATACACGGGATATAGTTTTTACATTCATGTATGTGTTTGGGAAGAGTAGTGTGGAAACATATTTTTTTATATTTTTTTGAATTTACATATCCTTAAAAAGATATGCATTGTATGAAATTGAAATATGTTTTGATTATGTGGGTTACATTGCAGAAGTCAACTTAAGTCAATGCGATGGTATTTCACCGGGCGATGTCGGGTCAGCCAACATCTACCATCTGTGTCAGAGTAATAATATCCCAAATAGTATTTGCTCATTTTTAATAACCTGGCATACAGGAACTTCTTAAGATGAAAAAAATTGTCACACGTTAGTTTAGTTTCTAAGTTTAAGCCAAAGCCATAAAAAATTAACCTGAATTATGATACGGCGGGGCCCCTTAGTCCATATTTTACGCGTGTTAGGAGAGGCGATCCTTTTGCGTACCCATGACCTGCGCTTAATGTTCCTAAGGGTAAATCCAAGGGTGATTTCAAGCATTGTCTTACTAATAGCAGTAATCATTTCAACTAAAAAATTGTACTGTAATATATTTCTTAAATAAATTTTGACCTCAATTTTTTAAAATGAAAAACAACCATTAAATGTGCTATTGATGTTTGCAGTGTATCACTTTCCTACAATAATTACTGGCGATAGTAGTATTTGGATAAGCTATCCAAGATATTTGAAACTACAAGTTATAATTAATAATGATTCAGTAGACCGTCTGCACCAACCATGTGGTTTCTTAGAACTAGGAGTGGACCCTGCTTCTATTTACGTGTGTAAGATTTTTAGATAAATAAATGTGTAATCTCATAAATAAAAGAAAGATTAATAAGTAATATTTACATATTTTGTTGTTAAAAGTAATATATTAGCAGATTATGTACTGCTCATAATTCTTAAAAGCTAAAAATCGGTTAATATACGGCCGGTGTGATTTAGCGAGAATTAAACTAAGAATATAAAGAACTTGCTTAAGAGTAAAGCTTTATTATTTTGTGTTACTTTTAAATCATTTAAAGTAACACACACATTTAAGACCTTATTAATTAATTATACTATAATACTTATTTACTGATGATTGAGGACATTTCGATATGAAAATGTGTTCATTCCAAACAAGCGATACAACAAATTTAATGCAAGATATACGTTTTGAAGAAACAAACGTTTGTGTTTTTCCAAGCTTTTATTTAGTTTGGCCATTAAGTTTCGGTTAGCATCAGGGGCGTAGGCACCGGGGGGGGGGGACATTGTCCCCCCCCAATAATGACGGAGGGGACACAATATCATTTGTCCCCATCCCCCCAAAAAAAACCGAGTTGCTATATTCCTTTAAAAAAAATTACATATATTTTCGACGGACGTACGTAGAAGTGCCTCGAAACCTCACTCAAATGATTTTAAACGAAGCAAGCGCTTTTCATTAGAAAACATGGCGACTCTCATCAAACGACACGCACGTTTGAAACATAATATGTGATGTGTTCATAACATAACTCACATACCTAATACTCTATACATGAACTATATATATAGCGTGTGCATGGACGATATATATATAAAATGATATATTTATGTGAAATGTCCCCCCTCCCAATGAAAAACCGTGCCTACGCCCCTGGTTGGCATGGTTGGGTTACATCTTGCAATCAAAATTGCGAGTAGTTCCAGTAAAGCCATGGAAGTTTGGACACGTTAAGTCCGGAGATAACGTAAAACATTATATCAAATATCGCTTTAAATTCAATATGGCGGACAGTCCAAGATGGCGGACAGTCCAAGATGGCGGAGCACCTTTTTCCTCACATGCCGCTTGAGATGAGTGTCAAATGAAAGGGTTCAACGAGTCAAATACGACAGTGGTATTCGGGATGGTGAGACGATTGCAATCGTGCGTTTTATCAGAAGGTGGCTATTTTCAACATTTGCCTTAATTAAGTATTGCATATTGTTTTGTATTTATATTTGAAAAAATTATTTTATTTTTAATTTACTTTGAAATACCTAGGTAATTTTTTGTACATGCAATAAAGTGGTTTCTATTTTTTCTCTCGAAAACGAAGCAAGATACAAAAATAATTCAAGGAACAAAAAAGTTGTATTATTAATTGGTAAATCCGAAAAATAATGTCAAAATTAGAAAAAAGTCAGTGGCGTATATTTTTTTGTCAATAATATTCTTTAAGGTGCTCCCCTGGACGCCATTGGACTTAATAAATTTAATCTAGTTATTGTTAATTAAGCCCCTTATCATTATAAATAACGGTACCAGATTTCAATAATATCGGGAAAAGGTAATTTAAGAAATTTATAAAAGAACAACTTTTTTAAAAAATCTTTAACAGCCTGCATATCAGACACGGGGCAACTCCGGACACATGTTCACATCAACCTTTTCTCTTAGAATATCATAAGGAATCACCCCCTTAAGTTACGTACCGTACTTCTGAAACACCCCGTATAATAATATAGTTAGGTATAATATATATTTGATATATACTCTTGCAAAACAAAAACCGATGCACGTCATACCCTTCGAGTGACGTCAGTTATCGACAGTGTTGCCAGCTTGTAACCAACATATCCGAGTGATAGAATTACACAGTTTTTTTTTTCATAAAAGCAAGATAAATATACAAAAATTTCCCATAGTTTATATATTTGTTTACTGCATAATACCTTTTACCATCAACTTTAGTAGATCTAACACTTATTTTATTTTCATCTTGTTAAAATCAACCAATGGTACCATTCTGAAAAATCCATGTTTCATCCAAGAAAACGAATTGGTAAAAGGATGCTTCTTTTTCTTTAATATATTCTTTCAAGAGTACCAGTCGTTTAAAAGCTACATGGGAAAGTTCCATAAGCCCTCGCCTCAGTTCATCTTTTTACCATCCGAAGCCTATTTTCTTGAAGAGGCTTCTTAAAGAGTTACGACAACCATCAAATTTAATTTCTAACTTAAAGTTGTCAAAGTTATATGATGTTCTAAAAAAAGTTACAACTTATAAATTACCGATGTAAAATATGTTTCGTACATTCCATAAATAGCGTAACGGATAGAACTTATATCCAATCTTCACAAATTTACAACCCTATTTGAATGAGAACGTTTGTTTTAAGATGATTCTAATAATTTATTTTACTTAACTTTACTGTTGTTGAAATTGCGCTTACAGTGGAGATATTCAAATTTAGCTGCTTCACGCTAAAAATTAGTAAAGTAGAAATAAAATATTTAGATCTTAGCATTCTTTTCAGATTTACTTCTTTGTACTGCTCTCAAGGGTAACAATGGGCCATTGTTGTTAAGTTCTTTCTTAGAGAAGATATTAGCTTTTTGCACCGGTTATTTAAATGCTTCGTCATTTTTCACAAATAGTAAACAACGTAATCGACTGAGATATGTATGTGCACTTTTATTTTTCTTAATAGAACAATTTTTTATTGCTATTTATGAAAAGCTCTGGAGTTTTTTGTTAAAAAATAGCTAACGTAAACCACAATACAATTAAGGCTAGTTTTCCATAAAACGTCAAACCAAGCCAACGAACGAGCTAGAGCCACCGCATCGTTCACAGTTGTGTTGCCAACTTTCGGCCAACACAATTCGAATTATATTAATTTTTACAAGCTTAAATAAACAAAATATTTGCTATAAGTGGGTTCGTATCAAAGAAAAATACTTTAAGTTTGTGGTAAATTCAATATCGCATACAGTTTGAATATTTTTTGCCCAAATTTAATTTCCTCGTGTTTTCTTACGGACTTACAATTATCAGCTGATTGATCTGATCAACCATATGTGAAAATTTTAATTATAATTTAAGTCAGGTTCAACACTTTTCTTCTCTCTTCTAATACATATTATTTAGATTTGATGGTTTAAAGTATGTTCTTTTCGTTCACGCTGTGCCAAGCACGCATTCTCGATTTTGGTCGTTGGCGTATTATGCTAATTTCTAATATGAGCTAAATAATTGAAAAAATTACTGAAGGGCCTACAGTAAGATTGTTGGAAAGATTAAAACTGCTCTAAAATAGACAATTTGGATTCAGGAAAGGGATGTCCACCGAAGCCTTGATATACTTAACTAATAGTATATAATATAATCAGTTTGATGATATATCGAGCGATTTTGAGGATATTTCTCTACTTAGCCAAAGCATTCGACACAGTCGATCATACAATGTTAAGCTAAATACTCAATAATATGGGCTTTAGAGGCAAGCCCCTACAACTGTTAAATAGGTACGTATCAAATAGAGTTCAATATGTTCAGATTGAAGACTGCTATAGTTTCTACAATGCCATTGGTATAATATTACCACAGGAGACAATTTTGGGTCCAATGCTGTTTTCATTATAACAATAATAATTATTTAATTTAACAAGTGTGGGTTCTGTTTCTTTTTTTTGTAGATTACATTATGGATGGAGATACATGAAAAGATGTTAAAGGCAGAAAAATATTTGGCAAACATAAAAAATTGGTTTGATATAGAGTGTGGTCGATTAAGTGTGCAACCAATGGGAAACTGCTTTATTATTGATTGCAAATTTTATTCTTGATCAACGTTGGCGCATGTCCGATAGCTATTTCAGGTGCAGTTAGAATGGCTTTAAGTCAAATAGGATACAGGGTGAGGCAAAAATATGAATATTGTTCAAGAGTAAAGTACTCTTATGTCGATAAATAGAGGCAAACGTTATTAAGAAAAGTTGTTTAGAATTAAAAAAATATATCTAAATACAAAGTCGTAGTCACCGAACGCCTATTGCTATGGTTGGTGTACCCAGGTTATGGCAATCTGACAAGTGGTAGTAACCACGAGACAGCTGTCATTTTCTACCAGACCACAAGGTTCTCCATTATTTTTGGACTGGCATGCTGCAATGTAAAAGAAGACGTTTACACTAATAGTTCCGTCCGATTCACCACGACCTTTTCTCTTTGATATTAGTAATGGGAATAACGGTTTTTTATGTAGAGCGTACCAATCGCGCTCGCTCCAAGAAAATACCGTTCCAAAATAACGTTACCTTAGAATGATAGTTTCTCAGGATAACAAGAACACGAGGCTTGGCGTGCATCTCTGACCTCTAAAGCTGTGCTACATATGCATGCAAAAAAAACAGAAAATCAAATAAGTATATATTTTTTAACAAAAACAAAAAAATAATGTATAAAATACAAGCGCAAATATAAACAACTGGAATGCAAACCAAAAACTATAACTTAACTTACAGCCTTGCATTGTATATACGGCTTGACCTACTAAACAGTTAACAAAACCACTGTTGTATATCAAAAAAGATGTAAAATGTAGTTACTTGAAAATATCAGTATTTTTGTTCAAATATCAATAAACTGAAAAAAAAAAAAAAACAATTCTTGTAATGGTCACACTAATAATTATTATAATAGTGTAAAAAAATTGTGAATTTTTGAACATAATCATAAAATCACAACAAAATTCTCGATAAAAAAACAAACTCTAAATCATATAATTTAAATGGCAAAAGCAGATACGTGTAAAATGTTTTTAATATAAAGTTGAATCTCTTTTGATTGCCACAGCTAAATATTTTTTATTATTAACATTTATGAACAGCAAGTATTTGACATTTGTAGAACCTAATCGCCTATCACGCAATAGCTGTCCTGATTTAGAGAAAAGGCTCTCGCATGGGACAGAAGTTGCCGATATTACGTAGTCTTCGCGAACTAAGTCACCCAAGAGTAGAAAATTATGAAAATTACATTTCACCATAGCAACGGATCTTAGCTTCTTAGTATGGACGGTTCTTATAGATATCTCTGCAAAATTAATGCCCGGGATTATGCTGTTCCCAAGGGCGGAAATTTTTTTGTCAATTTTTCCCCATATTAAGTTCGTAACATCACTGCTGATACCAATTACGTTATGAATTTGTTTTTCCTGACTTTAAGTTGGCTTTATGTTTTTCAGTTTGTCAGTTAATAACGAAGCAACTATTTTTTTAACTCTATCGCGAACTTGGTCACTAGAGAACCCCATATTTTTAAATCGGTGATCCAAAAACGTTGTTATTAATAGTGAATTGCTATTTTCCAGTGATCCTAGTCTACGGGTTAGGCCGTCAAAAATTGATGTTATCACTTGCTTTGTCAAAACTGCAAAATCTTGTTTGTGCAAATCTTTGTAAGATTCCACTGCTGGTATGAGTTTTTTAGGTTTCTTACCAGATAACCGTTTTGTTGTTCATTAAATCTGGCAAAAGCTGAAGAACTTCGTTTAATAACGCTACTATCGATATTACTTTATCGACAATTTTATTCCAGTTATATTTTTATTCGCACCATTGGCTACGAGATTCAATGTATTGGCAAGACACCCCAAATATTTAAGTTTTAGCTCTTCCTGAATTGCTTTTTTTATATTTCTATATTTCTAGCACTCCGACACTGCAAGCAAAACTTTATGTTTTATGTTCCACTTTTGAAATACTTTTCTTAACTCTACCGCTAAATTAACACTTGTGTGACTTGATCCAAATGACGCACATTCTAGTAATACTGACTTTACTTCAAAATTTGAATTTATAAAATGACCCGTAACTGACAATAAATTTTCGTTATTTCGTGATGTCCAGCAGTCGGTGGTAACCGTCAACGCTTTAACTTCTGTAAGCATTTCTTCGGCTTCGTTGTATAGTTTTTCATAAAGAGTCGGTATAAAACATTTCGATATTGTTTTGCGGGAAGGAACAAATTTCTTGAACCCTAGTCTTCTACAATTGAGAACGGTTGAAGATCGTTGGTAAACAAGAGAACTAGACTTTCATCAACTATTTTTATTTCCGATATAACCATTTTTTTCTGAGCAAACCCATCAGATAGTTTTGATTGGACATTCAGCTGAGAAATGGAACTAACTGGAACACTGTTTTTATCTAAGCATTATGCCCCTGACGTTGATGATTCTGGTTCCGAATTTGCCACTATTTTATTGCTTTGTTGCTTGTTTTGGTTTTGATTCGATTCCCAGACATCAATTTTTATCAATGGATGTTTACGTTGCATATTCTTTTTTAAGTTATTAGACGTAGATTTAAAGTTTTCATCTTGTTTGCATATATTACACATAGCTATTTTATCAGCGTTCTTCTTTTCGTAAAAAAATTCCAAATTACACATCGTTTGACTCCAGACTTCGAACTCATAATGTAAACTATATCTAATTAAATTTAAGACGAAACCAAATCATATCGTTAGCATTAAGAAACCTGAACCAACGCGCGCCAAATAATGTAAATAATTCTGGAAGAGAAGTAAAAAAAAAAGGCCTATTTTCTCTCACTCTCAAAATGACGCGACGCGACTATCACGAGCTGATGATTGGACTGGAACGAGCATAGATAAAGGTTTATAGGGGGAATAGAATGGACTCTCCCGTACTAATGAAACTGTGAAATAACTTGCGCCACCTATGTAGCTGGGTACAAGTTTTGACTGTGACATTTAAAAGAAAACTGTTCAGATTTTATTTGAAGTTTGATATTGGAACCACACCTCCACGCCACTAGATGGACTACGGCGACTTTCGGCGGGAATTTTAAACGATTTCATTTTTTAAAATATTTAAATGATTTATTATTTTCGTATTTTTATGACACGAACGTTCATATTAACAACCTATAGTCAAGCCTATATTTGAATTCAATAATTATGAAATAACCATGACTTCAAATAATACATTATAACTATAACTTGTAACATTTATGTCATAAAAATAAGGAAATATATAGATTATTTTGATATTTTTACAAAGAAACATTTTCTATTACATTTGAAAACTTTACGTGACGCCAATTCATATTATTTCTAAAATTAATATTAGACAACAATAGTATTTTATTATTTATTTAAATAATTATACTGTACATACTGTTTTCTTCCTCTTAATTTTATTGGTATACATTTTTTTCGCCATCACAAACTAACCTACAATTCTTAAAATACTGCGGTTTTAAACTTACCGTTTAAATTATTACAATTCTAACAATTTTAACAGTTCAGTATAGTGTTTAAATGTCTTTTAGATATAAGCACTTATATTAATTTACAAAAAAGCACAAACTATTAACAAAAAATCAAACAATATAGTTTATCAAAAACAACAACGGCGGTTGGCGTCACCACAGAACAATAAAGGTTAGGGCGTCACGACGTCACACGTCGGTTGTCGTTTGAATTGCCGTGTTCCCCCTATATACGTTTTTCTATGATGCCGTGATAGATTGCGCCGTCTGGTGGTATGGGTACAACTAAATAATGAAACTCGAGCGGCTAATTTGAAGTGCGCAGACGATGGGAACGAGGAACATTGCTAAGGAAGCACGAGGCGAGAACTGTCAATAGTGCCACCTTTGTGCGAAGGCGACACTACGGAACGCCGAACTCCATAATATAGTCCAATAAACGGAACGCTTAAAAAGGAATTTTGGTTAGAAAGCTGCTTTTTTAGCAGAAGGTACATTTTAATGTTTGAAAAGACACTTTATTTTGTATTCAACCCTTGCATAAGGGATGGAAAATTACTTTAAAATGTTTTCTTTGACCCGTAGCTTTAAAACAAAAACACTAGAAAAGAAGGTTTTAGTCAAAGTTGTAGAGCATTTAAATCTGAATGAAAACGTTTATGATCATTTTTACGATATATCTAATAGTTGTGGCCTTGTGGAATCATGTGAACTTTAAGGGTTGGTCGGCGTCTTCGAAATTTTACAAACGCATTAAATTTTCAACTTGGCAATACTGCCCTTCGTCTGGCTGAGGCTCTATACGGGTGTCTGAAAAAAGTTTTTTGGTAGGTACGTTAATTTATTAGTGTATGTTATTTTTGTACTATTTTGAGGTTTTTATGAGTGAAACATTTCTGTGAAATATTGCTTGAATAACCCTGTGAAAGGTATGTATGAAACTAAGCCAAAAATTTTGAATGGTTTATAATTTACTTAATTTCTTTATTTCAAATTATGCGGCAATTACAATTATTACTAATTACTAACTACAGACACAAAATGAAATGACGTCATACAGCACAAAAATCTAGACCTATTCAATTCCTTACATATTATTACCTACTTAATTATATACCTATTAACTAAAGCCGAAAACCTAATAACTAACTTTACATATTTCTAAAATCTTCCAGATTATAGGGTTCTAAATTCAGTAATAATTTCTTTATCTCAGCTTTAAAATTGTTTTCCCTATCTATTCTTTTAATTCTGTCAGGTAATTTATTGTACAACCTTAAGCACATATAATGAGGTGAATTTTCTGTTAAAGTAAGTCTATGTATTGGATAATTAACATTAACAGTTCTAGTGTTCCGCTGATGATTTATTGGGCTTTGAAAACAATTTTTATTTTTATAGAAAAACATCAGGCACTCGTAAATGTATAATGCATATATAGTTAACAATCCTGTAGTTTTAAAGACAGACCTACACGTTTCGTTATGTTTCATTTTCTTAATTATTCTAAGTAGTCGCTTTTGAACCACGAATACATTCTGAATTTGATTATCTCTTTCCCAAAATATGATTCCGTATTTAACGCGAGCTTCAAAGTTAGCAAAATACAGGATTTTTAAAGTTTTCTCGTTCACATAATTGGCAGTGACACGAATACCATAACAAATCGCATTCAGTTTATTTAAAATACACTTGACATGATAGGACCAATCCAGAAATTCATTAATTTGTACACCCAAGAACTTAGTATTTTCAGAAAAGCTAATATTATCGTCACTACTGAACTGTACTGGTTTTTGTACATTTGATGCCCTTGTTCTAAAGAAAACTACATTTGTTTTATTTTTATTTATGATAAGTTTGTTTTTTGAGAACCAATTTGTAACTGTATCCAAAAAGCTTCTGGATTCATAAATAAGTTGATCAATATTTTTGCCCCCTATAATTAAGTTAGTATCATCTGCGTAATTCACTATATTCTGATTGGCTTCTATTATGTTATTAAGGTCGTTAATAAAAACAATAAACAAGACGGGTCCTAATATACTTCCCTGAGCTATGCCTACATCGTTGATTAAAATTGCGGAGTTGTAAGATTTCCCATTTTTTAGAATAGATACTCTCTGTTTTCTATTATTAAGATATGATTTTACCCAGTTATAGGCGTTTCCTCTTACCCCATACATTTCAAGCTTCCTGTCAAGTAATTCTCTATTTAAACTGTCGTATGCCTTGGACAAGTCCAAAAACATTCCCACAACTACGTTGCCATTCTCAAGGTGCTCCAGAATTGATTTAGTAAATTGGAATATTGCAGTTTGAGTAGATCTTCCTTTAATGTAACCATGTTGATTCTTACTAAATACATCACAGCTGGTTAAGAAATTGACTAATCTTGAGCACATTACCAGCTCAAACAGCTTTGAGAAACCTGTCAGTAGACTAACAGGTCTATAATTGTCCATCAGTTCTGGATCACCTTTTTTAAACAGAGGTTTTACAAGAGCGACCTTAAAGTGTTCAGGGAATATCCCATGTTTAAAGGAATTATTAATAATATGGCACAATACATCTTTACACGCATTAATGGAGAGTTTTACGATATTAGTTGGAATTTCATCGACGCCACAACTATTCTTATTTTTTATAATTTTCGATATGTCACATAGTTCACTTGCAGTTATTGGCCTTAGATACAGTGATTGATTATTTTTAACAATATTGCTATTAAATGGCACATTTGCTAATTCTTTAATGAGATTCGGTACAACCGATATTAAGTACTCAATAAACTTATTAGCTATAACTTCAGGTTCTCCCTCTATTTTAATGTTGGAGTTGTGATTTTTTTTCCCCGTAATTTCATTGCAGATTGCCCACATGCATTTAACTTTGTTGCCTGAAATATTTATTCTGTTTTCATATTGTTTTGCTTGAGATTTTTTTAAAAGTTTATCATATTCTTTTTTCTTTTCTCTATACTGATCTTTATAATTTTGGTGTTGTCTTGATAACATTAATAAGACATCCAACTCACACTTACATGCAGTAACTTCGTCACCTTTAAATTTTTTTGGAACCCGACCGTTAGAACACAGTTTTAGAGGGAAATTCTGATTAAATATATTTATAAAGCCATTTATAAAGACATTCCACTGTCCATTAACATTATTTCTGTCAACCCTATAAACATCAGACCAGTCTTGCTCGCCTAAACAACGCAAAAGTTCGCTCTTGTTTTCGTTTGTAAAAAATCTTTTATGAATTTGGGTCACTGTCCTATGGTATTCTATTTCAAAAATTGCCTTTTGCGCCGTGTGATCCGATATAAAATTTTCAATTACTACAGCTTCTACTTGATCAAAGTTAGTAAATATGTTATCAATACAACTAGAGGCACTGTGAGTTATTCTTGTATTTTCTGTTATTCGTGGGTAAAAATTAAAAGAATACATTAGTGACAAAAATTCGGTTTTAGATTTGTTTTCCCTAATCACTTCGATATTAAAATCACCAACAACGAAAATCGGCATACCTTCTTCAAACACTGTAATTAAGATTTGTTCCATTTTATCCAAAAATAAATCTATGTTACCACAGGGAGGTCTATATATTACTATAACTAAAACATTACTTGTACCAATTTTACACTCACTCGCCGCACATTCAAACGATCCGCTAACAGATATCTTATTTAGCTTCGCCCTTACTTTATAGTTTACACCCCTATTCACGTAAATCGCTGCCCCCCCATGCTGACCTTCTTCCCGACAAAACTTAGAGCATAACATAAAGTCTTTAAGTCCCAGACTGCACAGTTGTTCCTCCGACTTCCAGTGTTCAGTTACACACAGGATTTTACATTCTGAGTGATTTTTTAGCATATCATTAAGTTTATCGATTGCGTTTTCAATTGATTGTACATTTTGATGGATCATGCTTACTTTTTGTTGGTTTGATGAACTCCTATTTTTGGTATTTTCTTTATCACTTGTTAAAAAAAATTATCACTATAGTTAATCTGATTTCTGTATCTTTCTAGCTTTCTTTTGAAAACAGGACAGTTAGTATCTCATGCAGAATGTTGATATTCCTCCTCATCATATTTCATTTTAAAACAGTTTGGACACCTACGATTACTTTTTGTACAGTCTTTAGCAGTATGTTCATCTCCACATTTATAGCAACATTCTTTTTGATTACAATGTTTAGCCACATGTCCGAAACCATTAATTATTTTATATAATATGATATTTTTATTGAGGGTGTATCTTCAATAATAATATTGACCATTGCCAGTCAACTGTGAAGATATTAAGGTTAAACGATTTTTTTAGGTTAAAAGGGTAAAGCAAAAAATCAGTTTTAAACAGTTTTTTTGGGTGCCAATAATTGATGATGTACCAATTTAATATACACTCCTATGATAGGTATCACATATGAAAAATAATATGAAGTACTTAATAACTGTGCAGTGAAATTTATCACTTTACTCAGGTTTTAATCTTCTCTTACATTGTCTTTCTAAAGTAAAGTAATATTTTTTGTTTTTAAAATTTTCGAAATGAAAACTACCCTATGTGCTGGTCCGAGGTATTAGCTGTCTACTAACCAAATTTCACATACACCTAAAATATAGAGATAAATGTTATTTGCGCACCCTGTATCCGCAAAAAATAATTCGACATCTAAAAACCCGATAAATACTGCACTAGACGCTGCAACTCTTTTCCAAAGACGACAGTGATGCCATATCGATATTTAGGCCCCATTTATTAAAGACCTGACCCAAAATTGTTTTTGAAATTTGCGAACCTCTTATGACTTTTAGATTTATTGATTAGAAAAAAGTAGTAATAACCTTTTTTGTGTAAAATTTAATGCTCTACAACATTTAAGAAAAACTTTTTTTCATATTATTTTTTATTTAAAACTTATAACCCAAAAATATATTTTCAACCCCAATTGAAGGGTTTTTTAGCTCTCGTGCAAGGACTGGACACAAAATAACACTGAAGTGTCTTTTCAAACATTAAAATGTACCTTCCACCGAAAAAGCAGCTTTCTAACTAAAATTCCTTTTTAAGCGTTCCGTTTATTGGACTAATAGCCGGTATGGTAGTTGGACATTGTAGTCGGACTAGTTGGCCGGAGCTTAGTCAAAACAACAAGCTCAACGGTTAGTAATATTAAATATTAGTCTAGCATCGATCGATCGTGCCGCGTTATGTGTACGGGCGTATATGTGTAACGTCGCTGTTTGGCGGAGCGTTAACGTCAACCGGGGTGAAATGGCTAGGTTTTTGGTATATTAAGTCCATAAAATTCATTGTATTGATTTTATAACATTGTAGCTGGGGGGAAATTTGGGGAAATTTGCGGATACGTCCCTCATCTTCAAGAATTTATGTCGCCAGTTTAAAAAAAATAATTTTTTATATTTTTTTTTATTGTAGGCCCTCCGATTTATATAAATATTAAATTGGAATCGTCCTCTTCGTAACATATTGGGCTAAGGTAATTTCTGATTTATTTGAGAAAGTTCAATTTCACTGTAATGATCAATGTTGGGATACCTGAATGCATTTTTAATTTTAGCATATTGTCGCAAATAAGAGACATATATTTTCTGATTGGAGATATCTGTAACTTTTCCAATTTTTGCTCCACCTCCAATTTAATTTCTAAGAAATCACCAATACTAATATCGTCCAGAGTAGATGCAATTAAGTTAAGATCTTCAACTGCATTATCATGGTTCAGTTCATCATCATTGTTTAGTTCATCGTCATTGTTTATTTCATCGTTATTGTTTAGTTCATCATCGTTGCTAGGTTTAGCTGATTCAAATTCCAAAGGCGTGATACGATCATTGATCTCAGAACCCTAACTATCTAAATTGTTAAAATCATTTACTGATACACTTTTACCAGGTAAAACCGAAACTTTTGATTTTTTTTAGCAGTTGGTTTTTTTGCATTTCGCATATTGCTGAACATATCAACAAGTGTCGTTGTCCAGGCATCTTGATTATCCACTCGATCTTTATGTGGCATTCGTTTTAAAATTTGGTTTTTGTCTAATGGAATTAGACCAGTGGCAGAAAAACCTGCTTGGATATTATGTGCCATATTAGACTGTAATTCCATCATTGTCCTGTTTAAAAGCCTAGAGAGTTCTTGTTTTGGTCATTATGCTTCTTTCAGGTGCTAAGAACTTGTCTTCAATTTAGTTTCATAGGACGAAACACGGCAACGTCTAGTGGTTGGCTTAAGTGCGTCGAGTTTGGAGGCAGCAGGCAGATCAATGTTTTATGCCTAACATACCCTGATAACTTCAAAGGAGATATGCCTCGCAAGATTGTTACCAATCAAAACCATTATTCCAGTTTGTTTTTTG
This sequence comes from Polydrusus tereticollis, assembly GCA_963920685.1. Taxonomy (NCBI): domain Eukaryota; kingdom Metazoa; phylum Arthropoda; class Insecta; order Coleoptera; family Curculionidae; genus Polydrusus; species Polydrusus tereticollis. The sequence goes on from OY987327.1 coordinate 139,776,959, forward strand.
AAGTGTGTGATGATCAAAAACCAGTCTTCAAAAAGTTTCTGGTCAAACCAATCACTTTTGCTTCATCCATATCTACATCCTTTAGGGCCATTCTCCATCCAAGCTCCATACAGGTGCTCACTTTTATATACAATGTAAGGTGGTAACATTGTACCATGCCCTGAATAATAGAACATTACAGAGACTGCTAATTTTTTCGCAACTACGATTCTTTCTGGGTGCATGGTCGTCCTTAGAACTATGACCCTTGGCCTGCCCGGGTCGTCCACAAAATTCGTCTCTTCATAATTTAGAATACAGTTAGAGGTCATATTTTTCAGAGTTACCATAAGGTGATCGAAGTAATTGTTTACAGATTCAACGCTAACTTGCGCTCTAGCTCGCTTTACATTTGCAGTCAACTTTACAGTAAGGTTTTCTTGATGTCTTCCGAGGAATCCATTCTTCACCAGGCAGGTTGTTCTTAAAGACGTCAATCTAATAACAACCTCCTTTGCAGTTAAACCCTATTTTCTCGAAGAAATTAAACAAGAACAAGGTAATGATCTGATATGCAAAAAACTGAGAGAATATTCTGTGAAGGGTTGGCCTAATAAAAATTTTGCCCTATTTTTAATATCGATGTGAAATTTCTGAAAGTGACGGTTACTTATTACGTGGAACAAGGTTAATTATACCTGCTTCGTTGCAAACCAAACTCTTAGGGTTTGTTCATCAAGGTCACCAAGGAATAGTTAAATGTAGAGCTCGTGCGAAAGAGTCAGTTTCGTGGCTTGGATTATCAACTAGAATTGAAATTTTAGTTCGAAATTGTCCACAGTGTGTTGAACATCATACAAATATTAAAGAACCATTTTTAAAAGACATGTTTCCTAATCGTCCCTGGCAAAAAAACTGCGGTGGATCTATTTAAACATGATCATTGGTATCTGATTGTGACTGATTATTTTTCGCGATATTTCGAGATTTTTAAACTTAATTTACTGACAGAGACAGACAGAGACAGACAGACAGACATTATCACCAAACTGAAGGAATTGTTTTCAAGATATGGAATATCAGAAAGTGTTAGATCGGATAATGGTCCTCAATTTCAAAGTGAGTTTAAACGTTTTTCTCATAAATATGACTTCAAACATGTTACCAGTAGTCCATATTTTAGCCAGTCAAATGAATGTATAGAAGCTGAGGTTAAGTTTGCAATAAATTTGTTAAAAAAATGTGACGATATATATTTATCGCTCCTAGCGTACCGGACCACCCCTTTGGAAAACGGATTCAGTCCTGCTCAATTGCTTTTTAGTCGACAAATTCGAACTCAACTTCCTGTTTTCCCTAACGTTTTGAATAACCCTGTTGATACTAGTCCAGTTTTCGAGGGAATAAAATGTGCACTAATTATAATAAAAAACATCGTACTAAATATTTGCCAGAATTAAAGATTGAACATAATGTTTGGGTGACTGATTTAAAATCATATGGTAGAATTGTTCAAAAGTTAAATGAACCTCGATCATATCTTGTGGAAACTCTTCGCGGTACTTTTAGAAGAAATCGTTGGAATCTAGTTCCGGCTCGATATTATAAAATTGTACCGAATGATTATGAGGTAAACAAGCCTGTCACTCCAGCATTATCTGAGACAACTATCGCTCCTAATCTTAGTGCTAACGCTGATCGAAAAGTGATTGTGCCTGATAACTTTGCAGAAGCTCAGTTACAAAGCGAGTTACCCTTTAGTGGGGACGTGATTAGTGAAAATGCTAGTGATGCTAGCAGTAGTGACAACGTCAGTACTTACTCTCGTCCTGCCGGTAATGTCAAGCGACCATCTTATTTAAAAGACTATATTACCTATTAATTCCTTTTGAAGGGAAAGATGATCTGTTACCATATTTCTACCTAAGTTTACCTACATTTGGTAACCTAGGAAATGTCCGGTTGCCTAAACTGGGGATAAACCTGGGTTGCCATGTTTACTAGAATATTATGTCAGTAGAAGTTATCTAGATTCTAATAAAGAGCTATAAAACTAAAGTCAAGTGTGTCTATTAAAGAACCCTAACAATTCATGGGTGGTTTATGCCTTTCCGGTGTAAGTAAGTCTTGACTAAGTTTCTGATATCAAAGTTTTCAAGCGGAAACCCCCATTCAGCAGCTATGAGCACTATTTTAACTAGTGATGTTTCCTCGTTGGTTGTTAAGGAAGTCTGACCACCAATTTTTTTGACATCGCTGATCAAGTGTCGTCTAACTGTGGTGCAAGGGACGTAAAAAATGGCGGCAGCTTCTTCGATTGAATGCTCCCTCATTCTAACACTAGAGACGGCCCTGGCTAAATTTTCACTGAAATAATTTTGGTAGTGGCCACCAACAGGCACTTTTATGTACTTTCGCGACATAGTCCAATTCACCACAAAAAAAGTTCTGAAATTAAAAAAAACAAATCGAACACATCAAAAAATAATCAAGGCCGAATGAAATTATAACATAACCTCAAGTAATGTTTAAAGTAAATGTTAATAATAGGAACTCGTTAAAACTAAATTCCAGGTATAAGTTTTTGTCCTATAACCTAAGTTTTAAATTGATATAAAATAACAATTACAAATTACAAAAACAAAAGTCGAACTTACGTATTTGCTACAATCACATGCGAACGTTCACAGATTTAACAAGCGACAGACGCAAACTGGAAGAGGCTTAGTGCAATAGCCGCCGAGTAATGTGACTATTACCAACCTAAGAACAGATCGGTCTGATTCACCACGGAAATCTATTTCATCCCGGTTGGTGGTACACGAAAATAAAGGAACGAAGCGCTCCACAAAAATGCCGCTGCAAAATAACGTTACACAAGTAACGACTCACCTATATTTCATATATTTCACAGACGCGAAACTCTCTATGTATATATTATTATTATTATATTGTTTCGTCGATCTCAGTGCCTCCTTACTATACGGGGTTTATGGGCAGCCAATCTTTTGGAAGTATGTGTGTTGAGTGCGGCTTGATCTTTCATAAATGTGTTTGTCTGATAAGTTTGGTTATCAGTTTCAGTGCTTTGTTCTGAAATATCTGGAACCTATTTTGTGGCGTTTTGTTCATGGTGCACCAGGTTGTTACGCCATAAGTCATAACAGGCCTGACCAAAACTTAGTATAGGTTAACTTTTGGCCTTGTATACATTCTACTAAGCCTGTTAAGCAGGGAGTGGAGAGAGCTTAATTGTTTGGTTGCAAGTTTGACTCTGTTCTATAAATTCTTCCTTTAGTTCAGTTTGTATCGAAAATAAGTCCCCGGTACAACCGCACTTTGTTTCACCTGTTTACTTGGACTCTACTTATTCTGAGTTTTGTTTCTGACCTCTTCACCCTACTCTTTGAAAATAAAATTACCTTCGACTTGCAGGAATCAGGCGAATCTTCTAATCCAAAAGCCATTTTTTCAGTGGCCTAGTCGTCGGCAAATAAAGCCGATTTTGCTTATCCTTTGGTATGTCATCAGTATAAATCTTATACAGCAACTAAACTAAGGGTGATCCTTACGGCACTCCTGCTCTGATATCTTTAGTATCAGAAATCGCGTTTTCCGACGAAACTACAAATATCACAATCTACAAATCTGTTTACAAGGAAAAATAAAATAACCTTCAGTAAACAGTGCAGCGTTCCGAGCCTTATCAACTTTAAAGTCAAGCCGGAGTGCCAAGCTTTATGAAATGCTTTATTAACGTTAAAGAAAACTGCCCCAAACTCAGATGGAACTAATTATTTTATTTTACGTCATCCAATGTTGCATTAATGAGATCCTGCAACGAATGATTGAAACTTTTATAGATTTGTGCCGTCCTGGAGATCTACTCGTCTCTTTGTGGGTTTGCTGAAGGATTTTCGCTAAATTGTTCGCAGAATCTCTCTGCGAAAAATTTAGCTTTCTCCTAAGGGTCTGGCAATATCTGTCCTGTTTCGTGATGATTGACAAAGGAAACGACATCGGCTTCCTGATGCTTCTTGTCTAATTTCTTGTCACTTTACAGATTGTATTATCTTCCAGGCTCAAGCCTTGGATTTTGTTTTTCCACAGAGAAGACTGTCACTCTTTTAACGTTTGTTTCAGTATATTGGTTTTTATATATTATATTCGCTTTCATTTGAGGAACACTAGTGCGGTAGGCCCTATTCTTGCGCCTATTTTTTGCCCTAATTCGTTCTTTGATTTCTTCTGTCTGTCTTTAGGAAATACCGACATCTTCGTGACTGATATTTTGCGAGCACTAAATTTATGTAATTTGTGATCTGTTCAACAGCTTGATCTGTCTTGTGGCCCATGGATTGGAGGAAGAGGTTCTGCATCATCCAAGAGATTCTTTTATTGTAACCAATTTGTGGCTGTTCTTGATACAAACCCCCTCGCCCTCTCCAGAGAGTTACATATTTCTAACGAACGGAATGGTCTAAGCTGAGGTCACAAATGACTTCTGGTTGCGATATCTGACCGGTATTGGTAATCACAAGAATTAGATTTTTTCAAAACAAATAAAGAGTGCAATTTTTTAAAGCAAAGTTATTTTAAAAATTCGTTTTTAGCTCTATAAAATTACCAAGTGTGAAAATTTTGGGTCCATGAAGGAACAATAAGAGCATGAATTTAAGATAATTAAATGAAACGAACAATTCTCATGTCAATAAGAAAAGAACAAGTGAGAAATGAACAATTGTGATTCTAAATAACTATAATTTTTTAGTTTAACAATTTATTCTTGCCAAATTAATTTTAGTTTCTATTTTGGTACCTATCCTGGGTTAAAATTACCAAGTGTGAAAATTTTGGGTCCATGAAGGAACAATAAGAGCATAATTTAAGATAATTAAATGAAACGAACAATTCTCATGTCAATAAGAAAAGAACAAGTGAGAAAGGAACAATTGTGATTCTAAATAACTATAATTTTTTAGTTTAACAATTTATTCTTGCCAAATTAATTTTAGTTTCTATTTTGGTACCTATCCTGGGTTAAAACTTAAGTAATAAATGTCTTCGGTGCCATCATTTCAATGCCTATCAAACTCAAAATTTATTAAAAAGCCTTTTCCTGAATTAAAACATGAGATATGAATTCTTGAATTCGTAATTGGAAATGATATCTTATACTTTTTTTAAGGGTCATATAAAAAAATTAAATTCTTCGAAAGGAGACGTTACACTGAAAATTTGTAAACGCAATCAGCAGAGCTAAAAAGTGACAATAAGAAAGTTTTTTTATACCTTTTCAAATTTGGAAAACTTCGGATTTCTTAGAATACCTCGGGTAATCAGCAGAATTTTCTGGTTTTCTCAACAGAATATTATTGGCCGCTAAATTTTAAGAGCTATATCTTAAGAGAAAAAAGTATATGAACCACTAGGGATTTTTTGACGCCATTATAAACAAGCAACAGAACCCCATGTAAGAGTAGTTTAGTTAACAAGAATGTATACGAAATATTAGCGACCTACTTGTTATAGGAAATAAAGTAGTATTAAGTATGAGAAGTGCATGAGTTCCGTTGAAACGGGAATTCTTCATACATACCTTCATTTTGACTTCAATCTGTGAAATTTCATTAACAAAATTGTTAAAAATTTAATAAATGTTATACTAAATGTATACATTATTTTACTTTTATCAATCGAAATATACAAAATCGTAATGAAACAAGAACTTTAATAGGAAAGGGAAAAAAAATACAAAGTCTGAGAATGGACTACTTCTTCAAGTTAGAACTTTAATGTTTGTTCACAAATTGCTGTTTTTCGTGTCGCGTTGAATATATTTTTCGCGCATGCACACTAGACGGAATTCCCCTGGCGCGCCAAGGACCCCTCGACTTGACTATATTTACAATGGTTAAATAATTGGAAAGGCGTCATATAGTAGGTACTAATAACGAGTGATTTTCAATTATTTTGCTCAAGGGAGGCCATGCATTTTAAAAGCATCATGGCCGTACTGCGTAGATAAGATGACATGATTGTTTTATGACATTTACGTCTTATTTGAATTTGTGTATTTGTAAAGTTTAAAAATTGGAGAAATTTTGTAATTTTTGCAGTTATTTGAAGGTAGGTTACTATTGCTTTAACTAATATTTCTCCGGGGAGTCGTCTTTTGACTATTATAAAGTGCTATTTGCAGGATATGATTTAATTTTTTATTTTTTTTTTTATTTTTCAGCGTATCAAGTTTTGGTGAAGCTTTGTTGCCGGATTGAAAGTTCTACAGTAAACATGTTTAGTGAAGCACAAAAAATTTTTATTGTTGAAAGTTTTCTTGTGGCCTTTTATAAAAAACTCCATTTATCGAACACGAATTGAGGATTTAAATGATCTTAAACGAAGGATTTCAGAAAAAATTGCCGAAATTAATAATTCTCCAAACGTATTGGTTATTGTGTCTCTGAGGGTAAGAAGAAACATCAGAAGGTGTCTAGAAGTAGGAAGCGGCCATATAAAGTAGGCTTTCAAAGTAAGATAGCTCAAGATTTTATATTACATGCCGTCAAAAAACATTATTTTAGGTTATCAACGTGACAACGCTGCTTTCTTGCAAATTCGCCCTATGATTTAATCTACGCGCTACTGCTACACTATGTATACTGGCTCACAGCCGCCCTTGAGCAAAATAATTAATAATCACTCGTTACATAATATATGGTCATTTTATCAAACAAAAGCAGAGATTTTTTATTTCATTTTTGAATTTTGCATGGAATCAAGGGCGGCTTTACGGGGGGGGGGGGGGGTGTAAAAGGGTTATTTGCCCCTTCCCCCATAAATTTATAATTTTAAACAAGTGAAAAGCAAAAAGATTAAAAAAGCAAATTGCTACAATACGTCATGGCTTGTCGCCGATTAAACTTGTTTCATATTATTGCTTCATAGGTGATGTGCAGTGGCGCAACAAATGGGGGGGAGGCTACCGGGCTGCAGCCCCCCCCCCCCGAGCGGGCGTAGCTCGGGTCGTCTAACTACCTGTGAACACGAAAAATAAACTCATCACTACCTAAGATAGGTAAGATTACACAAAAATTGCAACGAATCTGGCTGCTTTTGGAATTTCCTGTTGTGTTTTTTAATTTTCTTACTTGAAAACCAAGCATCATCATTGAAAAAGGGCGTGGCACCCAAAAATTTTTCGCCTGCGCCGCTATTTTCTTTCTAGCCCCCCCCCCCCCCCCCCAAACTTATTTTCTGGTTAATTCAGGTTAGTAAGAGCTTTTCTATTTATTACTGCATGCTTGTTTAAAAAAAAAAAAAGTGACCTATCTTAATGCATAGGTAATTGATACCATTTTTAAAAAAAATTGGGATTTGAGAATACCCCCCCCCCCCCATCTTGGAAAGCTAAAACCGCCCTTGCATGGAATTCTAAGTATGTTTCATGTACCATGTCCTATACCTAAACTCAACAGTTATCGAAAAAATTACGATTGAACATATTAATAAGTAAGACTTGTTCATTTAAAAAGAACAGAACAAGAAATCAAATTAAATGTTGAAAGAGTGCGCCATTTACGGCTCGACAATATCTAAGGCGACCAATAAACTCTCTTTGCACGCTTTCAACCATTTCCGGAGTTGGCACGCACTTGTCTTCGGATCCTCTCTTTCAACTACTGCAGATTTTTTGGCTTGTCAACAAATACGTTCGATTTTAGGTAACCCCACAAAAAGAAGTTGAAAAGCAAACCAATCGATAGGTCCTCTTCTTCCTACCTACCGATTGGGAAAGGTTTCATCCAAAAATATACGCACAGTGGCAGCATAGTGCGGAGGAGCACCATCTTACTGGAACATCAGTTCTTCGTCAGAGAAGTCTGGGTCCAATGGATTCGGAACTAAAGCAACTAATGCTGGAATTAATTCAAGTTGGGGAGATTTGAGATATAGTTGTCCAGTTAAAGACTGTTCAAAGAAAAATGGACCAATTACTCTTCCGCGTACTATTCGACACCACATATTTGTATTTGTATATTGAGGGTACTGGCTATGAACATCCATCATTTAATGCGGATTTTATGTTGCCCAATAACGACAATTTTGTCTGTTCACAATACGATTCAAAGAAAACGTAGCCTCGTTGGAAAAATAATAATTTTTACTGAATTTTTATCTAGATTGCACATATTTTGCATGCGTTAACAAAACTCATTTTGCCTATCGAAATCATCTTCAAATAACTCATGCACTGGAGTAACTTCAACAGCAACAGATTTCCGCATGTATAAATTGGCCCCAATGTGCAACAGAAGAAGGATTTTCTTCCAAGAAAAGTAAAACGTCAAGTTGTTCATCTTCATCTCGAGCATGACGACCAGATTTAGGCAAATCTCTAACATGACCGAATCCTCTAAATTTAGCCTCTATTTTACTCACCACCTTTTGACATATTATGGAAGGACGATCAGGATGAATTTAATTGAATAATTCAGCTGTTTCTATTTAAATACGTGTTCTGTCACCAAGCCCAACCATTAATAGAATTTCAATTTTTTCTCGTTCCGTTAACTTTACGATTGTGAAAACCGCAACTTTACAACTACGCTTGGCAGTTACTTATTTGAAGTAAAATTGTCATACAGTTTCTATGGGACTAAACGGTGACAAGTCAACATTCAGAAATAGCAAAATTTAAAAAAAAGCAAATAAACACACAATGGAATAATAGTAAAGTTTTCTTCTTGACCTTATGATTTAAATTTTTGTCTTGTTTATTGGGTTTTTAGGTCATTTATAAATAAATAAAGGTTTGGTTTAAGTTGATGTTTTTATATTACATTAAACCATCTTCAGAACTACAATTACAGGAAAATGTGATTATTAACTAATTTTTAGGATTAAAAAAAGAGAGGTATGTCTACTTTTTAACGACCAGTTTATGTTTAAAAATGGATAGTCACCAGCTTTTTTTGGACAATAGCTATTTTCCTAACAAGTGCAGAAAATCGATTTTTCCGCACGCAAATGCCGTTGACACCACTCCGCTACGCGTCGTGCTGTCAACGGCATTTGCGTGCGGAAAAATAGGTTTCTGCACGTGTTAGGAACAATAGTTTTTCTACTAGCGTGAGGAAACAAATTGAAAATAATTTAAAAAACGGAGTTTTTTTTTAAATTTTTATTACAATGAACAAAATTTTACAATATTAATTCGTTCATCTCTTCATCGGAAATCATTTTGCGTGCCGAAGAATTCAGCAAAACTCCAGTAGAAAAACTGATAAACTAGTTTAAATTTATAATATTCTGTTGACAGTGACATACAAATCAACAACTGGTTATATACACCATAGCAACTAAGATATTTCAAAGGTAATAATGATGAACAGTGACTTCAAATCGTACAGCATTTAATTTAATTAAATTTAATTTCAAAATATAACAGTGCGGAAAAATCTTTGCCGCACGGTGCGGAAAAGTGGATTTTCCGCACTAAAACATGTGCGGAAAATGCGTTTTTCCGCACGCTAGTAGAAAAAATTCTTTAATGCTAAACTTTTTAAATTTTTTCCGCCGTTTCGGTGGCAAGGTTTTACATCTTCTTCAGTGCTAAATCTTTGATCAGCATAATTAACATTTCTTGTTTTATTTAAAACAGTAAAAAACCCTGAAAAGCTTTTACATGCACATATCAGAAATGTTGACTATACTGAGTAAAAATTAAGCCCCGAAGAGGTAAAAATTTTGCTACCGAAACGCCGGCAAAAACTTAAAAAAGCTCGTATTTTAATATATTTTTTTTTTCAATAAACCACAATTATAACCACCTTTTAAATTCTATACCGAATTCAGTGATTTTTTGATTTGTGTTGACCCTCCTGGTATACGATAACAACAACCAGGAAGTAAGGTAAAAAATTATTGGGATTATTTAAAAAAGTGAAGATAACTCAAAAACTAACAGAGTTAGGCAAAAAACCTGTTCAATAAATTTTAATGGAAAATCCAAACTATATTAAAAAATACCAACCATGTTGTATTTAAAAAATTAATGTTGACAGCTACTCCCGCTATAAAAGCTGTGAAGTGACAAAAATCTATCAACACTTTAGTTGAAGAGAGCACCTGTAATGATTGAAAAAAATATTTTCAGTAGATTTTCCAAAAGCTCTAAGGCACGCTCGTCGTGAATCACCCTATAGTATTTACTCACTTGGGAATTATTAATTGATTCTAAAAAAATCTAAATATTTCATTATTTACACATCTATTAAAAGTTTCATTTTTCTTCGTCTTATCTGACTTACGTATTAATGTAAGAGTTTACATAAAATATAATCGTTAAATTGATTTAATTGGCTAAACCGCCATTAAATAATTTATTTCGCATGGTTGGGTAAAAACTTCACCGAACTCTTTGGTGCGGACTGCGTAAACTTTCATATTCATCTCTGCCAGCACCAGACTCGACACCTCCTCCCTCCATGTTTTTTTCTGTGATGAAGACAAATAAAAACAATAGTTATTGTGCTTTGGAAATGGTTCGTGATATCTGATTTTGTATATTTCCAGTTTTATTCTGATTTTTGACCTTAGTTCAAGTCGCGCTCTCAGTCTCGGTACGCGAAACGGCATTTATTTCATAAATAAATCTATATCGCTTTCACTTAAGAGGAGTTCAATTTTTTTGCATATTTTGTGGTGCTAACTGCTGAAATTACTCATAGCGATTCAAAGGTTCGTTCACATTTAATCTGTTAAAATATTATGCATTTTGAAATGAATTAAAATTCTTGTCCTTCCCAATTTTATTCGCTTTTATATTTTGAATATTTTTTTTTAGGAGAGAGCAAAAAGTAACTAGTTTCTGCACTAGCGCTAAAAACTTTTTCAATAGTGACGCGAGAAACAATACATGAATGATAACATACCTAACCTATATTGCAATTTTCGCAAGTTTCCTTACACTCGTAGAAAAAAAACATTATACCAAAAAGTGCGGAAATGGTTACTTTAATTCAGTACTAAAAATATATCTTTTTTACGTCGATTTTTATTATTAAAAGCCGTTCATTTTACCAATAGTGCTAAAATGAGTTTAGTCATACCGAATCACATATTATTATTGATACACATAATATTCATTTTTACCAAGAAAATAACATCTCGTACCACTGAAAATTCTTGTAAGCTATTTCTAGCGCTGCCTTTGACTTATTCGGCATAAAATTTGCTACTACAGCTTTTGCCACTTCCTCAACGTCGGATAAAAGAGATTTCAGATTCGCTTATTTTTAAGGACAAAATTAAGAAATAAAAGTGAATATATTACGAAATACTTATTGACATTCACTCTATTCGATGTTACTTTATAATATACAGGGTGGTCCTTAAATAAGTTCAAGTATTTTAGGAGGAGGATATTCTAAGAAAAAAAGTTCCTATAAACCCATATATGTATTAGTACTATATGGCGGTTTGCCCATTTAACCATGTAATGGTGTAATGTAATTTCGCACAGTGCGCATGCGAGAGAAAAAATAAATAGATATTTGTCTTTACTGCAAAGAAATGAGGTTTGCTGCGTCTCAGTTACATTTGGCTTTGACAACAGGACAGGTATTTATAAACATTACGGTTCTTGGTTTGGTTAAGATTTTGCATATTTTGATTGAGAAAAGAAAAAGAGGAAGAGTTCAAAAGGTAAAATATCGGTTTTTGTAGGATTCTTTGAAGTACATGCGATTTTCGGTAAAAATTGGTAGGTAATGTACCTAATTATATCAACAGCTGCAGAGGAAATTATAATTTTTAAGAAATGGACTACCTAATTATAGTTTCGTCATGAAATTAACCTAAGTCAATTAAAAGAAAGAATCGTCCCGTCCGGGAACATACCTGTGGCACGATAGATCTTTGATCAGGTTTTTACACCAGTTGCAAATAAGCAATCTAAAAGATTCTGTTTTGCCTCGGCATCGTCACAAAATTATCACACTTTACACACACAATAAAAATTTGTCGAAAGGTAAAGATAAACAGTACGCAAAAGCCGTTGACAATAACAAAAGCAGAACTTGACGAAACGAGCTGTCAACCAAATCAAAATTTACTGGAGATTTCGAGGTTATGTCGAGTAAAAATGCGACGTTGTCACGCTGTCAGCCTCCGGTTATATGAAATCTTTGACGCGTTTTAGTTTACAAATGGAAACAAATTATTTAAAAACACTTGTAATTACCGACTCAATGTCTTTTTTGCAATTTTCTAGCAAGTTTTTTGCTAATTTTATCATTATTCTAATTTGCTTCAACACACTCTTTTGCCCGGTTCTAAAGGAATGAAGGTACATTTGGCAATACCCTTACGGAGCAAGCGCAGAGCTCGAAATGACCCTTGATGTTCTATCTCAGTTGCTCCTTTAACTTATTCAGGGTAATAGCCATATAGTACTAATACACAAATCCCCAAATTTAAGATGCACGGTGTAAAAATTGTTGCTCAAACTAAAAAGTGATTAAAATCATACATTTTAAGACGATTTAAAACTTTTTGATTTTGCCATGGGTGTAGACACTGGTAAGCAAGTTGGGCTTTTATAGGGATTCGATGTTACGCCACCGTTTTTATTCTTATTTTAAAACTTTTTAGATACTAATAACTAAAAATACATAATCTTCTCGTTTTTTGATAGGATGAGCTGTTTTTGAGAAAGAAATAAAATTATGTTTTGTTGAGCGCCTCTCCACAATTTTTAGTATTTACTCCTTTTTAAATTTTTAAAGTACTGTTTGTTTAATGCCTCAAATACAATAAAGGTTTTTATAAACCTGTTAAGAAATATTTATTACCGCTCTAGTTTAAATAATTAAATTGTAACCTAGTATCTTTTGTTTTAATTACTGTTTATTAACATACAAGCAACCACAATACGTTGTATTATGACATTTTTCCAATATAAACCATTTTTCTATAGAACTTTAATAGTATATTATTAACCAAGGTTTAGACAGCCATCATTATTGCCCGAGCGGCAAGTTTAAATCACGAGGAGCGGAGCGACGAGGGATTTAAGACGCGAGGGCTATAAGCTGTCTAAACCGTGGTTAATATAATATTTTTTCCACTACTACAAACTTTTATAAGACATTTATCTTTATAGTATTAATAATTATAAAAAATGATAGGTAGGTATAAGTATATTTTTTAATCAAGTTACCTGCGCTTTGGAATCGGCAAAATATTTTGTTGTTTTGTCAGGTGGCTTTGTTAATGTGAATTTTTGTTCATTTATGTCATCAGATTTCACAAGTTTTCCGTATTTTTAAAAAATGAGCGAAGAAAATGTTAGTGATATTATTATGTGTACACCTCCAGAATTAAGGATAGAAGCAGAAAAAATGTTGGTTGTATCGATATTTTACAATATCAAGTAATCTAATATGTATTGATAATTATCTGGTTGCCTAACCACATTCATTTTTATGAATTCATGTTGTAGAATCAAAAAATCAAGTTACCTGCCTTCAAATAGATTCTTGAAGATCGGTCAATAATGGATTTCAATGTCGTATTATTGACCATGGTCAATAATAACTTATAAGGTAGAGAAAAACGATTTCTAACGTTAATAATCGGTCGATAATGGCGATGTTATAGGTTAGTAGTGGAAAAAAGTATTAAAGGGACCAAATAACGAAAAAGGAAAAATTAAATACACTGAACCATCTTCTCATAACAATTAAAGGAACTGCTGAAAGTGACCACCGTTTGAAATAATGCTTACTTCTATTCTTCGTTCCATGGAGTCCAAGGGATTTAATTCTGGCGACCTAGGCGATTACAGATTTGGTTCCACAGCTCTGCGACCAGTCCGGCAATTGTTATACACTCTATCCAAAAATTCTCGAGCAATCCAGCTAACATGAGCTGGAGCCTCGTCGTGCATAAACCATAATTGATTTCTAACCATAATCGGAACATCTTCAAGTAATATAGGTAGTTCGTGTTCGATAAAATAGTGATACGTATTTCCGTCGAGTCTTGGAGGAAGGAAAAAGGCCCTATAAGAAAGTCCCAAATAATGCCTGCCCAAACGTTTAATGAAAATTTATGGTGATGGTGAACTTATATTACAGCATGAGGATTGTCTTTAGCCCATAGATTTTTGTTTGATGAAAATTTTGAATCGCATTACGAGGAAAGTTGGCCTCGTCCGTAAAAAGCATCAAGTTTAAAAACCCTCACTGTCCTAGGCTTTCCAGGAATATCGGCATATTTTGCAAAAATTCTCGTGTCTTGAAGGCGCTGATGAATATTTGAAAATGTTTTGGCACACGGAATTTCTCCTCATAAATACGCCGCGCTTCTACAGCATTGTCATTAGCCAAGCCATATGCAAAATGCATATCTGCCTGTCATTTCCATATTTGTATATTCAGGCATTGCAAACAATTAAATTTTAAATAAATTTATTGATATTTTTAAGAAATTTCAATTTAGAATATTTATAAAGTACTGTTAAATAAAAAATTTTTAAGGGCAGCTACAAACTGTCAAAAATCAACTACGTTGTATTAACTAAAACCTCGTTTGTTTTAAAGTGTTACAGTTCATGGCCTTCTTAATTAATAACATAATAAGCAGCTTGTGAAGCTCTATAGACCCCAGATTCGACCATCGCTAGAATACTGTTCGCATATTTGGGGCTCTGCTCCGAAGCATACCCTGAGATTGCTTTCATCTGGAGAGCGTCATCACTCTGGAACGACCTCCCTGAGGTCGTATTCCCTAACAAGTACAATCTCTAAAGATTCAAGACCAACGTGAATCGTTTCCTGCGCACCCGTACCGCTCGCAGAGCGCAATACAGGATTAATCCTTCAGTGTTGTGCCCTATCAAAAAAAATAAAAAATAACGGACAAATCTTCAAATTAACAAGTTAGTCAATTTAGTCAGACTAATTATTTAAACTAGAGCGGTAATAAATATTTCTTAACAGGTTTATCAAAACTTTTATGTATTTCAGGCATTGAACAAAAGACAGAAAAAGCAAATAAGTCCTAGCAGTACTTTAAAAATTTAAGAAAAAGTAAATTCTAGAACTATAGCGGCTTGCAGCAAAACATAACTTTGTTTTTTTCTCAAAAAAAATTTTAATTTTTCTTCGTCTTATCTTACTTACGTGTTCGTGTAAAAGTTTACATACAATTTAATCGTTAAATCAATTTAATTGGCTAAACCTTATCACCAGGAAACAATTTATTTCGCATGGCTCGGTAAAAACCTCACTGAACTCTTTGGTGCGGACTGCGTAAACTTTCATTTTCATCTCAGCCAGCAGCAGACTCGACACCTCCGGCCTCCATGTTTTTTCTGTGTTGAAAACAAATAAAAACAATTGTTAATGTGCTTTGGAAATGGTTTGTTATCTGTGATTTTGTATATTTCCAGTTTTATTCTGATTTTTGACCTCAGTTCAAGTCGCGCTCTTAGTCTCGGTGCGCGAATCGTCATTAATTTCATAAATACATTTATATTTATATCGCTTTGACTTAAGGATTTTAATTTTTTTTGTGTATTTTGTGGTGCTGCTGAAATTACCCATAGCGATTTTAAGGTTTGTTCCCATTTTATTTATTAAAATAGTATGCTTTTTGAAATAAATTTAAACTTATCCTACCCAATTATTTTCGATTTTATTTTTTGAATATATTTTTTAGGAGAGACCAAAAAGTAACTAGTTTTCGCACTAGCGCTAAAAGTTTTTGCAATACTGACGCGAGAAACAATACATGAACCATCACATACCTAACCTATATTGCAGTTCTCGCCAGAACACAATAAATTAACACTTTATTGATAAGTATTTTAATTCAGTACCGAAAATATATCTTCCTCACATCAATTTTCATTGTCAAAAGCGGTTCATTTTAGCAATAGTGCTAAAATGAATTTAGTCATACTAAAAAACACATTTGCACACATCTATTTATTTTTACCAATAAAACAGCATTGTCTCAACATCTCGTACCACTTTTGAAAATTCTTGCCTTTGGCTTATCAGGCCGAAAATTTGCTATAACGGCTTTTGCAACTTGTTCAACGTTGGAAGAAAGAGGTTTCAGATTCGATAATTTTTAAGTACAAAGTTAAGAAATAAAGGTGGATATTTTACGAGACGTTTACTGGCATCGACTATACAATACTTTGAAATATGACATGATTGTTGCATCGTTATCTCTATAGAATTTTAATCTACACAAAAACTAAATGTAAACATTTTTTTTTTACCTAATGACTGAATTACATAAATTAATTACTCAATTTTTATAGCTTGTCAAGAATTTACACGTAGAAAGTGGTATTTATACCTGGTGGTAAAGGTACCTATGGAAGAGCGAACTAAGTTCTTGTCAATGTCCGAAATACCGATCTAAGTCCATCTGCTAGTAAAATTCTTATACATTATCTATGTCTTGTCGCCAATCACCTCGCAAATTCCTTGGGATGACTTTTGGAGTGTAAATGGAAACGTCGAAAATTAAAATATAAGTAATAAATACAAATATGTATCCAACTTCAAAAATTATGAATAAAACTAATAATAATTCTTAGACTTATTTTGGAAAGATGTAAGCCCTGAAAATAAATTATAGTTCGAAAAGATTTACTTAATATTCCACTTTTCCACCAGCCCAAGAATTTACATTTGCTAGAACTATAATAAAATTATTTTCTTTCGTAGTCGTTTAATCTGGACTTGTCATTTTCTCATTTTTTTTTGTTACGTTTGGTGTACAAATAATTTGATTTGCTATATCGACTTAAAATACGCTAAATAAATAGTTACAAACCAAGGTATAATTCTATTTTTTTTTAGTTTTTTTCTGGGAAGTACCTTAAACTTTTAATATGATTTTTTCCGATATCGTGTAAATGTGACTTAGTTCTTTCTTGCCTGCGCTCTTCAAATGGTTTAAGCAGCTTTCGACATATAAAAACCTACACATTTTATGAAAAATCGAGTGTGCGCCATTTTTTTTTTAATACAAATAATCTAAGCAATATTCAAACTAGTTTTATTTTGTCTGACAAAATAAACTGTCCAAAAAATCGGACGAATTAATTATGTTTTAATTTTATCAAATAGATTAAGTAAACAAATTTGTTTCATGCTTTAAAAGAATTCACACAAAGTATTTCTGTATTATTTACAATAATATTTAAAACTGAATTAATGATTTTTAGCTATACGCAATAAATACTAATAAATTCTTGAATTTACATAATAAGTTATTTAAAAATAAAAATGCATACAATTTCCCACCTACAGAATTATTTTTTTGTAACTACATATAAACCGCAAATAATAATAAAGCATAGCAACATAATTTAATTATCCTAAAACATAATAATTATGTTTGCTAAGGTAATTGAAGGATTATAGTCAGGCTATACAGTGTCAGGTAAGTATACGGCAATATTTTGCAATTTAAGACCAGTAGTTCATATATAATAATTTTTCCTAATGTCACTCTTAACAAAGATATAGGGCCCCAAATACGCACCTGAAGTATAACATTTTCTGTATATTTTAATGAAATTTTGTAACTTTGTACAGACCATTTGAACTAAGATACTCATACTAGAATCATTCTTGCACACAGCCAGGGAACCCAGAAACAGAATTGACACCGCACTAGTAGATCAAAATTTAGATAGGTTTCACTTCTAAAAACGAAAAAATTATTTTTTAAACATTGGGCTTTTCTCTTACAAAAAGGTACTCTTAATTTGTTCCAAGAAAATCAAATTCTTACACAATCTAATATCAGCAGTAATTTATTACAAACTTTTCAAAATTAATTTGTTTTCGATCAACCTATTAAAACACACTAATAGCTAACCCATTATTCTCACATACTAATTATTACTAGTTAATGTTATAAACAGATAAACTTATGAATTTAATATGGAGTAATGGTAACATGCATTTAATTTTTTGTGGACAAGCACAATGCAATTCTCTGGAATCAAGAAGAATTTGTGCTGAGAGATTTCCAAATCGAAATTTACCAGATTGAAAAATATTTTGTAAGGATTGATCGTAGCTTGAGAGGAACTGAAAAATTGAAAATTAAAAAAAATGTGAAGCGGTTCTCTTGATAAAAATTTGGAAGTAAAAATTGGTCGTAAAATAAGTTTCTCTGCCAACAATCAAAAATCTCAACAATTTTGACGCACCAATATGCATCCTCGTCCGGTAGTATGTTATTTTTCCTTCTAGATACACTGCATACTATTTGTTCTAATTGCTTATTTTATCAGATGTTCAAATTGAGCACCTTAAACTTCAATTCCCTCTCTTATTTTTAGAATTTTTTATCGTTGTACTTAGAACAACATTGCAGGATCGTTTTGTATTGGTTCGTAAAAATGGATTATCCTCTGAAGTAGCTCTTTCCTGGTATTTACAAGGGTATTTTTTGCAATAAATCATTTAAATAATGTTGCAAGAATTACAAATATAAGCCACCATTTAGCCATTTGAACATGTATCCGCAATTGCCCTGTTTTTGATATACAGGGTGTTAAAGATTAAAAAAAAAATCGGTTTTTTAAATATCCTTTTCCCGATTTTATTGAAATTCAGTAATGTTATATACAGGGTGTTACAAATTCGTTTATCACTACAGGGATCTCGTAAACCGTAAGAGATACGAAGATGGTTAAATAGGGGCAAAGTTGCGCAATTTTATGCTTAATAATAATTTTTAAAAAAAATATTTAGATTCCGAGTACTTCCAGAGATATTAAAAAAAAAAACGAAAAATTGTCAATCCGACTTTTTTGTTTTGTGCCTTTAATGTAGGAGATAAAAGAAAACCAATCACATTTTATCAGGGCCACTTTTAACTCTCTCTTAGAGTATGTAATAAGTTTTGCCATACAACGTTTCGTTTCTCTGAAACCATCAATAATTTCACTATTTTAAATACGGACCTGGATTTTTTCCATTTTTCAATAAAAGACCTAGGACATCTTTATTCAATCCCCAGACTAAATATTAATTTTGAAAAAGAATTAACGCCCTAAGTTTTATTTTATTAAGATTTCTCTAATCCGACCCTGTGTTGCACAACACCTCGCACAAAACCATTTCTTTTTAATAACCACGTCTTATTTAATGTAACAAATAAACCATACCATTTTTTTGTTTTGTGTCTTTAATGTAGGAGATAAAAGATTAATTAAATTAAGGTTGACATGCTGGTCGATGCTGTTTTACTCTTGCAACAAAAACTCTCTCAGCTCCTAGGCAGTTCTTGGAATTTGACAATGATTCCTTGATTACTTTTTTTTCTAAAATATTTACAATTGCAAGTGACTTAAAATTTTTGCTCGCCAGTGCATATTAATAAGATAAATAAATTAACATTTTACGAAAAACATTATATTTCAGCAATATTAACAAAACAAAAAAAAAATTATACAAAAAAAGTTTCCATTTAGACAGTAAAGAAATTAATTATTAATTACGTGTTCAAAAATATTTCCCTGGACAGCGATACATTTTCCAATTTTTTCTCTAACCTTATCAACTGCTCTTTGAATAGATCTGCGCCTAATTCTGCGGAAAGATACTTGAATTTTTATGATTAATTCTTCCCTAGAATTTATTTCTGTTTTATAAATAGTGTTTTTTAAAGCCCCCCACAAATAAAAATCAAGTGGCGACAGATCCGGAGATCTAGCCGGCCACTCTATAACACCTCTATTTCCAATCCATTTTTGAGGAAACTCGTTATTTAAAAAATCTCTTACTCTAAGGGTGTTATGAGGCGGAACCCCATCTTGCTGAAACCACAAATTTCGTAATAATGCCAAAGGGATTTCAGCTAAGTACGCTTGGAATTCTGTACTTAAAAACTGAAGATACAATTCCCCATTTAAATTTTCATGAAAAATGTATGGCCCTAATATTATATTGCCGCACATCCCTGCCCACACATTATTAACGCTAAATCTAATTTGGCTCCGAATTTCACGATTTTCCATAGGGTTTTCAATGCTCCAAATATGTTCATTGTGTCTGTTGAATATTCCACAGTTAGTAAATTTAGTTTCGTCTGACCAAATAATCCAGTTTAAAAAATCGGGATGCAAATTTATTTTTTATCTTGTAGCCATACACAAAAATTCATTCGTCTTTCTGGATCGCCTGGATGGAGTTTCTGTGATATACTAATTTTGAATGGTTTGTAATTATTAGCTTTTAAAACTCGCCATGCTTTCACGTGGTTTACAGATGGAATATTAATGGTACTTTTAATTTGTACAGTAGAAGTAGAAGGATTATTGGTTACCTGAAACGGGTTAAGAACAAACTGTATAAAAATATACATCAAGATTTTAGCTTAAATTACCTCGTTAATGATTTGATCTCTTTCTTCGTCGGTTACTCGACTTCCGTATTTATCTCGGGGTTTTAGAAATGACCCAAAATGGCTTAGGTTAGAATCAAGTTTTTGAAATAAACAATGATGTGGTTGAGGAAATTCGGGGTAGGTTTCAAAGTATATTTCTGCAGCCCTTGCACTATTTCTTTGACACATGTAATAAATTTTAAGCATATTTCTCTTTTCTTCCAAAGAAAACTTCATAATTTCAATAACTTTTTGGAGTGAAATTAAACATTAAACAAGACGTGGTTATTAAAAAGAAATGGTTTTGTGCGAGGTGTTGTGCAACACAGGGTGGGATTAGAGAAATCTTAATAAAATAAAACTTAGGGCGTTAATTCTTTTTCAAAATTAATATTTAGTCTGGGGATTGAATAAAGATGTCCTAGGTCTTTTTATTGAAAAATGGAAAAAATCCAGGTCCGTATTTAAAATAGTGAAATTATTGATGGTTTCAGAGAAACGAAACGTTGTATGGCAAAACTTATTACATACTCTAAGAGAGAGTTAAAAGTTGCCCTGATAAAGTGTGATTGGTTTTCTTTTATCTCCTACATTAAAGGCACAAAACAAAAAAATCGAATTGACAATTTTTTGGTTTTTTTCGAATATCTCCGGAAGTACTCGGAATCTAAATATTTTTTTTATAAATTATTATTAAGCATAAAATTGCGCAACTTTGCCCCCATTTAACCATCTTCGTATCTCTTACGGTTTACGAGATCTCTGTGGTGATAAACGAATTTGTAACACCCTGTATAATGATAAGGAGCTTAATTAGTCCCAACTAGATTAAATTCATTAAGTCCAGTGGCGTCCCAGGGAGCACCTTAACGAATGTTTTGATAAAAAACTGTTCGCCGCTGACTTGTTTCTAATTTTGATATTTTTTTTAGGATTTACCAACTAATAGTACAACTTTTTTATTCCCTTGTTTTGTATTGTTTTCGTATCTTGCTTCGTTTTCGAGAGAAAAAATAAAAACTACTTTATTGCACGTACAGAAAAAATAAATATATGATGTATTTCAGAGTTAATTAAAACATTTAAATTAAAAATAAAATTATTTTTTTTAATATGATTATGAATAACGCGAAAGGAATCAACTCTTTAAGTCAAGTACCGTACTTCTGAAACACCCTATATAGTGTAGGGATATGAAATCAGTTAAAATATCTAACTCGGTTTTTAGGGGTATCTCCTTGTAAAATACCCAAGCAGCATCTTTCTGACTTCCAGCTATAGTTTTACTAATCGCGACGTTGTAACAGTTAAAAATATAGTCGTTATATGACTTAAATATAGTATGATGTAAACCGACGACTAATCGACGTTGTCCCAACCTTGCCGACCCGATACCAAATATTTAAATACTAACCGACATTGTTAAAACGTCGGTTACTGACCAGCTATGAGCAAGTACACTTTTTGGTACATGGGCAACGTTGATACAACGTTGATAACAGACTAAAGGGTTCTTGGTAAGTATTTAGTCGCTGCTATTCGTTGAATCGACGTCGGTACAGCAGTCTTAGTCCTACTTAAAAGTGAAGTTTTGTTTTTGTTCTCTTCATTTTATTATTAATAATAATTTGGAAGCAAAAAAGTTGCTTACCTCTACTCGTCGCTACTTTAAATATTCGGCCACCTATTATAGAAGGCTAAAATTAGAAATGAAGAAAAAAGAAAGTATACACCATCGCACGATACATTTCCACATTCGATAATTGATCATCTACGAGAAAAGAAGTCTCTTCTGAATTTTCAGATTTAGATAAATATGACTCTGATCCTGAAATGTGGCAACCAGAAGATGACATGGACATCGATGAAGATATTTCCCCTACAAATAAATTAACATCTGATCGTACTACTAATGAGATATCGGTTGGAGGAAAAATAAAGGAGCCTTTAAGGTTTTTCTGCTCCTAAAAATAAAATCCTGTACACAGCAGTCAACCAACTACTGGAAGTATTGTTGACAGGTGGTTTAACTGATCTGCACAGGGACAGTAGAACTCTTCTGCAGACGTCGAAAGCAGTGTTAATTAAGCAGATGGGCACAGGAGAAATTTGGTACTACGGAATAAAAGAATGTTTACAGAATATGCTATTTGATATTGACCAGTCCATTGAAGTGCATCTAAATTTTGATGCGGATGGTTTACCTATCAAAGCTCCAAACATCAGTTTTGCCGAGCCGATTTTGATGAATATTGCCTCGTTGCTAAACACCCCACCACAAGTTGTAGTAATTTACTATGGTACAAGTAAGCCTCCCAGTACTCTACTACTTTTGGAACATTTTACTGAAGAACTCAATCAACTATTAGTATCAGGGACTTATAGATAACTACCAAGTAACAGTAAAAATAAATTAATTCATTTGTGATACACCAGCTCGATGCTTTATTTAATGTAAGTAGTGTTTGCTCTTTAAAATTCATTTATGAACAAGTTAATTTCAGATTTTCCTAAAACTAATAGCATATAATCCAATAAATATTTTCAGGTATTGTTCCTTTTAATGCATACCATAGTTGCAACAAATGTACCACCAAGCTGGGAGACATATGAGTTTTCCACAAACTGACTGCCCTCTAAGGACAGATAATAGGCCGGCAAGTCAATAAAAAAACAATAAAAATTAAATGTAAAAATGTGAACCACGGCAACCCGCAACAGCTGTTAAAAGTCAAAAAGTAACAGATGACAGCGGGTCGGTCATGAAGGCGATTTTTTTACCGACAAGTCGGTTAAGGTCAACTGTTAGTGTATTTTCTTGCACAACCGGTCGGCGGCAGTCTAGTTTACGTAGTATTTATGACCGAAGTCTGAAGTGAGTAGAATGTTATTAAAAATATTTTAACCAAAGCCTACTGATAGTGTGTTTTCTTTGCCTGGCCGCGACTTCTAGTCCAAAGTGAAAATGTTTTAGGAATTCGTCCAACCAAACCATTTTTCCAACCTTATCGGGAGATAATTCGGCAGCCATTTGTTAAAATTGCTGTTTTTTTTTATAAGAAAACGTAAGATAATACTTTTAATAGTTACTAATTATATGAAATAAATGACTGTTTTACTGTTTTGACGAAAAATATAATTAAAAAAAAATGTGGCACTTTCCGAATAAATACTAATATTTTATTAATTATTACTTTTTGAAAGGCCCTTTCCGTTTTTAAAGCTAGCACATCCATATTTATCAATAAAATTACTTCCGTTTGGTTTTTCAATCCTTAGATCACTTTTATTATTTTCGAATATTATAAAATACCTACATACCTACCTACACGGTTTGCTTTGCAGTTATCTATTTCTTTTGAGTGTAAGACAGAATTGAGTATTATCCAATCTTAGTTATTTTATTTTTACTAAAGAAACAGCAACAAAACTTAAGTACAGAAAAATGTCGGAAATAGTGAATATGGCCAACATCCAGTGGCGTAGCCACAGAGGGGCGAAGGGGGGCGATCGCCCCCCCCCCCCCGCCCCCCTTGGCCTGGCGCCCCTTTACTACTTAAAAAATAATTCCTCAAAAACCAGATCGGCCTTATTTTATTTTTAGTAAAGAAAAGCGATGGGAATAAACTTAATAAAATCGGTTTTGAGAGCGTCCCATCACAATAAATTAATTTTTTTTATATAGCGGATTTTACCTTCATTTGGGGCCAGACCCCTGTTCACTAAGGAGCATAAGGAAGGTGAATTCCTACGAAATTTGGGCGTGGTCCCAAAAATTTTTTGCCTACCGCGCTTTAGCTCCGCAATCTGCGCCTCTTCGGTACTTCGCCCCCTCCGCCCCAAAATGCTGGCTACGCCAATGCCAACATCAACTCGACTCCAAATTTGGTTGGGATAAGTGAACTATCAAGTTGGATCCGACGTCGTACCAACCCATATTTGATTGACCACATTGGTGCAAAAGTGGGTCGTAGCGTCGACGGACCGACGTTGTGTACGATCGTCGTGGTCGCTTACAACAACGTTGTAACAACGTCGGATTGTTGCTTGGGTATTTTCGCACTTCCAAGAACAACAGCAACACCAAAGTTAAATAAATAATTAAAACAAAGTTTTACGCAATAAGAACAAAGTAAAAATAATTTAGTAAGCAATTTTCAATATATTAATGAAGCCTCAATATGCGTTCACTGTTAGTGTCAACATTTGTAAATCAATTTTAACAAATCTGCGTAGTTTAAGTATTCCACATATTATTATACAGGGTGTTCCAGAAGTACGGCACTTAACTCAAGTAGGTGATTTCTTAAGATATTCTAAGAGAAAGGGCTCATACGTGGTGGGAATATAGCACCACGGGCTCATATGAAGATGTGTCCAGAGTTGCCCCGTTTTAGATAAACAGGAACTTAAAATTTTTTTTAAAAAATCGGTTGCAATCATGCGTTTTATCAGAAGGTGGCCATTATCAACATTTGCTTTGATTGACTGTTGTATTTTTTTTTTTGTATCATTATTTGAAAAAATAATTTTATTTTTAATTAAAACAAAGCAAGATACAAAAACAATTCAGGCAACAACAAAGTTGTATAATTAGTTGCTGAAACCGAAAGAAAATATCAAAATTATATAAAAGTCAGTGGCGTACATTTTTTTGCCAATGATATTCAATAAAGTGCTCCCCGAGACATTGGACTAAATAAATTTGATCTAGTTAGGGCTAGTTAAGCCTCTTATCATTATAAATAACGGTACCAAATTTCAATAAAATCGGGAAAAGGATAATTAAGTAAAAAATTATAAGGGATAAACACCCTGTATTATTATTATATATTTTTTTGCCGCGAATAATTTTAAGTTTCCTGCATAAAATGGGGTGGGTGTATGAGAATAAGCCTTGCCAGATTACACGATTAATCGTGTGTAATTACGATTACAGGAATCAAATATTAATTCATACGATTTTTGCAATTTCACAAAAGAATTAATCGCTTTCAATTAAAACTTTAGATTTTATTTTATTTTATTTTAAAAATGACTACCAAAGTACCAAACTGTCACTGCTCACACAACACTGTACTCAGGAACTTATATTTTACTCGTTATTTTGGCAATATTGGCAAAGCTGCCGGCATAGCATAACATGATTTACTGTTACTCGAGTTTTCACGGTAGATATCGATACGTCTTAAACTTTCTAGTTAGTTCAGGTAGTGAGAAAATTCAGTGGAGATCTAGAAATTTTATTATAAATGCCCTAAAATTCGATATAATATTTTTAAAATGTTAAATGTCAATATTATAGGTACCCAATGTAGATATTATTTGTGGGTGGGTCCTAAACATTCGAAAATCAATAATAGGGTGATTTCCACCGACGAATATGACTATTACCAGCTAGGATGCATAAATCCACTCTTCCCTTGATTGACTCTCGCACTTCTTCAAAAACACCAGGGTGTTCCTTTGTGCATTATACCCATCAACTAATCGATTTTTGAAATATTCATAAATTCCCATTTGAGTAGTTTAAACTAATGACTTCAGATGCATACAAGAAAATCCAAGGGATTTGATCCGGGTATCATCTCCACCAATCCAGTGATCTTGATATGTTGCATTTAAAATCTCATAAACAACTACATTAAAGTTCGCCCATTACCTACATTTCTCACTACTAATGGTATAATATCCTCTCGAAAGGCAAGTAGCGATTATTACAAAACATTTCGGCAAAAATACCGGTCCAATTAGCTAGCCACCCATAATTCCAACCCAAACGTTTAATGACAGTTGACGTTGAAGACGATCTTCAAGTAGTTAGGTAACTCATGTGGTTTTTTCGTTAGTAGTAGCGCAGTACGCCATAGTTTTATTGGAGTCCTATTGATATTTTTTAAAATATCAATATTATTTTTTATCTGAATATTTGTATTGACTGTATCTTCAAAACAAAGCGGCTCTCCAAAAATCATTATAGAACAATATATTCTTAAAATTACCCAAGAAATCACCGCCACAATTTTTTCCGTCTGTTTAGTAAAGACCAGGTAAAGGAGTACGGGCCTCTTTAGAAAGACAGAAGATTCCAATGGCCAAATTGTCTATTGTTATGTTTATACATAAATCAGATATTCGTATTCAGGTCTATATTTTAGTAAAAAAATTGCATTTCCAGGATATAGGATTCTGAAGATATTTTGCAAAATATGACTGTAACGAAAAGTTTAATATTCCACTGATTCTTGGAATTGCATAAATATATAAACAATTACAGAAAAGCTAATGTAATATATAAGATAATGGTGCCAGTGAACGAGTGACTTGCTTTTATATTATTTGTGTATTAAACTATTCTGCCTACTTTACAATGCTTTAAAGGTATTGTAGCCATAAAGTTTATAATATATATACAGGGTGTCCGGATAAGGATACGGAGCGGCCATATCTCGGAAACGATACGTCCCACAGATCTGAAAAAAAGCTCTCATCATAAAAACTGCCAAGAGAAATTCATTCAAAATAATTTTAAGTTTCGGAAATTGCCGCAAGAGGGCGTAACGGCTTATTTATTTTTTAAAGTTCATTTTACGGCAAAAAATGCCACTTAACCTTAGAAAAGCAAATAAATAATTAAAATCAGTAGATTGTTTACTACAACTATTGTTATTGTTATTTTTTTGAATCTCGCCTAATAAAGGAGTGGGGGAAGCCTTTAGGACATTTTTCAAAAACTGTCATTATGTCGTTGTCCTTCAACGCATTTTCTGTAACTTGGACTTGTTTGAAAGGGAATTCCTTGGAGTTTAAGCAAATGATTCAGGAATTGTCACAAGTTTCCTGATACAATTTTAAGATGGCGCTGTTATTCAATCTAACTCATTTTTTTATTTTTCTCGGTATTTGCAAATTGGATGGTATAATTTTTTTCGGTACTAATAGGATACAATTTGCATAGGGAACGATTAGTCCAAACCGCAAATCGATATCACCAGGGGTTTAAAAGTTAATTTGATTTTTCTTTAAAAAATGATACAGTTTCCATTTACCGGTCCCGGTATACCCCTAATAAGCAAGATAACAACTAATTTCATGGCCTACTATTTAATAAACTATAAAATTTATAATAAAAGTTTAACGAGTCAAAGAAACATCAATAACACTGAATAAAATATGAATATTATGATATGAGATTATGAAAAAGTGCACAAATCTTAAATCTAGAAACATTTATCAATTTAGCAAGACAACAATAATTACAAATGTTTAAAATATTTTCCGTCACTTCCTAAGCTCTTAGTTATTCTTCTTTCAGTGAAAAACACACTTGCCTCTTGCCTCAATTTCAGCCGTGGATAAGCTTCGAACGGCATTTCATGTCCTTTCCATCATGTTTTCGCCTAAATTACAAGTTCCAAGTTGGCCATGGAAAAAAACAAATTAATAATTAATTGTGACAAGCTGTTGATGAGTTTTAAACGTCAAGCATCTTATAATATTAAGCATTGTTTTTTACATTTATATTGCATTTTTCTACAAACAGTATGCCGTTTACTAACGCAGAGGCGTATGATATGTTGAATATGTATTTTCAATCTCTTGAAAATGCTGTAATAGCGTCGCGAGAGTATGCAATGCGATTTCCACAAAGAAGACACTATTCTCGAGAAGTATTCTCAAGATTAGCTCGACGATTAAGAGAAACTGGTAATGTGCAGCCCATTTAACGACCCTTACGCATTCGTAGGACACGTAATGAGGTAAATATTATCAACGTTTTGGCTTACGTTCAATACGATCCCACTTTAAGCACCAGAAAAATTTCCCTTGACTTGGGGGTTCCAAAAACAAATATCCACGAGATTTTACAAACTAATAGTATGCACCCTTACCACATCGTTTTACACCAGGCATTGAACGATACTGATTATGATCGTCGATTGGGTTTCTGTCACTGGCTATTAAATATGATTAGGGAAAATCCAAATTTTCTTTCACGGATATTATGGACAGACGAGGCCACTTTCACTAACGCTGGGGGTGTGAATTTGCATAATATGCACTATTGGTCTGAGCAAAACCCTCATTGGATGAGGCAAGTAGATTTTCAATGTTTGGTGCGGGATCTTGGAAGGAAAAATTATCGGTCCCCATTTTTTTGACCAAACCCTTAATGGAGCAAGATTTTTAGATTTCTTGGCCACTTTCCTTCCACCTCTTTTGGAAGAAGTCTCCTTACAAACGAGAACAAACATGTGGATCCAACTTGATGGTTGTCCGGCGCATTACTATCGTAACGTACGCCAATACCTAGAAGAGCAATTTGCGCATCGTGTAATTGGAAGAGGAAGCTTGTTTCCCTGGCCGGCTCGTTCACCGGATCTTACTTGTCTTGATTTTTACCTATGGGGTAGGTTAAAGGATCTGGTTTTCCAAGAGAGACCAACAACAAGGGAAAACATGATGGTAAGAATAACAAATGCCGTTATAAACTTATCCACGGCTGAAATTGAGGCAGCCGTATTATCAACTAACAGAAGAATAATTAAGTGCTTACAAAATGACGGAAAACATTTTGAACATTTGTAATTATTATTGTTGTCTCGCTAAATTGCTAATAAACTTGTTTCTAGTTCTAAGATTAGTGCACTTTTTCATAGTCTAAGTCTCATAATATGATATTATCATAATATTCATATTTTATTCAGTGTTATTGATGTTTCTTTGACTCGTTAAACTTTTATTATAAATTTTATAGTTTATTAAACAGTAGACCATGAAATTAGTTGTTATCTTGCTTATTAGGGGTATACCGGGTACCGGTAAATGGAAACTGTATCATTTTTTAAAGAAAAATCAAAATAACTTTTAAACCCCTGGTGATATCGATTTGCGGTTTGGACTAATCGTTCCCTATGCAAATTGTCTCCTATTACTACCGAAAAAAATTATACCATCCAATTTGCAAATACCGAGAAAAATAAAAAAATAAGTTAGATTGAATAACAGCGCCATCTTAAAATTGTATCAGGAAACTTGTGACAATTCCTGAATCATTTATTTAAACTCCAAGGAATTCCCTTTCAAACAAGTCTAAGTTATAGAAAATCCGTTGAAGGATAACGACATAATGACAGTTTTTAAAAAATGTCCTAAAGGCTTTTCCCACTCCTTTTTTAGGCGAGATTCAAAAAAATAACAATAACAAAAGTTATAGTAAACAATCTACTGATTTTAATTATTTATTTGCCTTTCTACGGTTAAGTGGCATTTTTTGCCGTAAAATGAACTTTAAAAAATAAATAAGCCGTTACGCCCTCTTGCGGCAATTTCCGAAACTTAAAATTATTTTGAATGAATTTCTCTTGGCAGTTTTTATGATGAGAGCTTTTTTTTCAGATCTGTGGGACGTATTGTTTCCGAGATATGGCCGCTCCGTATCCTTATCCGGACACCCTGTATAGCGAATATAAATCTATGGGGTTGGTAGACTTCTTTTAATAGCGAATGTAGTTGATGTGCCAACTTGATAAAAATGTTTAAACTTCAAAGGGATATTCTCACTCCAAAGAAGGAAATAATACTTTGTTAACCTGTTAGTTCCAAAATTATGCAAACTGGAAGAGCATTATTGATTAATTTTCACCACAAGTAAATACGTAATAATACGCTTATTATTAAGATTTGAGAACGGCTTATGAGCATTTGAGAACAAGTAAGTGCAGTTGTTTTGTTTATCTGTCTTAAACTATGATACCAAGGCAAAATATTTTGCATTTGCATGACATACGCATTAAAACTAAGACAATACAATGTATGTGTCATAAAAAAGCCAGTAGCTGTATTACTCTCTAAAAAAAGGTACTAAATCCAACAACTATTTGACAGTAATTAATCAGTATAAAACATTAGTTTTCTTAATTTTGTATTTTCGCAATTAGACTATTCTGCCGTTTTAGGGAAAAAAGCGAATCAAAGATCCGATTAAAGTTAAATATTCTTAATGTTTTTAATATTTTTTATTATATCTGAAAAATGGGTTGAAACTTGAGATTTTTGATTCTACATTCTAATACCAACTTTCCAGACTTTTTTTACAAAAGGAAGAAGGTATCGAAGATATAAACTCTACCTTTTGAGATTTTCGAGGTTTTTACGAAAAACTCCTATGTTCAAGCGTCAATTATTTACTACGCTAAGTTTCAGTTATAATTAATAATAATTAGATATAATTTCCCACTTGAAAAAGCTTAAATTCAAATATGTCATTTTTTCAAAACACCGTTATACTATTATCTATATAAGCAGCAGGGGGTCTCACATCTCAACAAAAACCTAAAAGAAACCCTGTCTTGGAGTGACAGTAACCAAGTAGAATTTAACGCTAAAAAACCCAGGCGGCAGTTTCTTCTAAAAAAGTTAATGTTGAAGAACCAAATATAGTCATGGAGGGACACTCGATCCCCAATTCATGTATTGGGCGTCAATTTAGATACTCACATGTCTTGGCATAGTCACGTTGCGGCCATTGCTAGGGCAGCCTCGCAGAAGCTTGGACTTATTTTCCGAACTAAGAACCTCTATACGCCCCAACAACTTTTTGATGCTCTATAGAGCCCAAATTCGACCATCGCTGGATATTTGGGGCTCTGCTCCTAAACATACCCTGAGATTGCTTTCCAGTCAAAGAAGAGCCATTCGCTTGATCGGTGACCATGATCTGACAAACAACCTGGAAAGCCTTGAACATCGAAGGCAGATTGGCGACTTGAGTCTACTTTACAAATATTTTCATGGCAAGTGCTCAACTGAGGTGGACCGCTTGATTCCACCCAGAGCGGTGCATGGTAGAAATACACGACGAGTCACTGCAGCCCACCCATACATGGTTCAGCTTAGTGTCTCTCGAGCGACATTATTTAAAATTCTCTTATCTCACGAGCGTCATCATTCTGGAAGGTCGTGTTCCGCAACGACTGTAATCTCCAAAATTTCAAGACCAGCTTGATCGTTTCCTGCGCACACGCACCGCTCGCAGAACGCCTTAAAGGATTATTCCTGCAGTGCTGTGACTTATCATAAAAAAATCTCTTATATAATAGACCATGGATAAACCTTTAACTTTTGTCATCTATCCTAAATGAAATATTTTAATTTTTCTACTTAGCCTTGGAAAACAACGATTTAAAATATAAAATATAGCAAATAACATAATTATTATTATGTTTTCAAGAATGGACACATGTTTGATTATTAGTACGAATAAATTTTATAATATCAATAATCAGTGTTGTTAAGGTTAATAATGCTATTAAAAATAATATTAATCAAATAAACTATTTTACATTTATGCATGAGGCACATTTGCATACCAAGTGACTCTATTTTTGACACCAATATTTATGTAAATCGTCAAAGACCTATTTATTTCATTAAAAGTACAAAGACTGCAAATAAAATTAAATCGAATTTTTTGTGATATAATTGGACAGTTGGCACAAAATTTACAAGCGTCGGGTAGTCAAAATGTACTCTTTAGTTGACGTTTAATATTCTGACGGTGTGTTTTGCTCTGCATGAGATGAATCGAAGACGTGGCTTACCGTTCAGTAATTGTGTAATCTATGAAAAAAATGCAGAAAGCAAATAAAGTGGTAGAGAGGAACTGGATTAGGTCATCCTATATTTATGTGTGTCAAGGTAGTTCAGGTTAGTTAGTATAATAGCAAAAATAAAAATTAATATATCTCAATATTCAATCATAAAAATACAAAAGCTCAAATATGCATACTTATAGCATTTGCCTTAATTGTAACCCTGCAATAAATTAACAAAAAATAAAACTACAAAACAAGGATTAAGTCAATAAATGAAATAATAACGATTACGCTTTTAATTAGGCAGCAATAATGTATATTGTAGTTATAAATATAATTACGACTGCAATCATTCAATTACCCATTACGAACGTGTATTTCATATCTTATGTTATGTTATAAGGAAATCAGTACAGAACATAACTTTTAAATAATTATTTAATAAGAATTTACGTAGTACGAAAGTATTTGGCGTCATATAGCCTTAAGCAAATAAAAACGTAAGCTCATATTAAATATTGGCTATATCGCTACTTCCCCCCTCCCTTAAATTATACCTACCTGTAGATATTTATGTACCGAGGCATAGCAATATCTTTTGTGGACAAATTGTGAATGCTATCTCTGTAGGAACCAGTATAAAATTTTTTCCACGAGGCGCCACTCATCTAAAAATGTGTCATTTTGCTCTATCGCGATATCCTTTTAAGTTCCTGACATCCATCCAGAGCTGTCGATAATTGAATTAAAAAAATTGAAAAATCGTGTTTTATTTATTTTCGGTAATTAATTATTTAGTTACTTTTTGGAAATGAAAATTGTAGTTGGTTTTTCAATTACTAGGATTAAGTAATTGTAATTGGTAATTGGTTATTAAAAATCTAAGGTGATTCATTCTATTACATTACTCAAAAAGTAATTCGAGTTCTATTTTTTCATAATTTCATTACTCTAAAGAGAAACAACCACTGTTTGATTGAAGCGCGGCTAACGACAACGGTTTCTCTTTGAACTCGGCGGCCACATTTTGATGCTTTACCGCCACGTCAAAGCGATTAAATATTTTTTATAAAAAGTCTGTGGGAGTAAGATACTAATTATATGAATCTCGAAAGAAGAGGAGGCAACTATTGCATCTCTTACGTTCCCCAATTTAAGCTACGATGGAATTTTTTTTTCCAACGCTTCCTAGAAAAGGATCCAACAGAAAGTATCATGAAATTTATTTTTGAAAACGCACAGGATAAGAATTAAGAAGATAATTTGGAGATCAGCAAAGAGAAAAACAAACATTCTACTAGTAGTATAAATACTTTTTTTTTATCTTGGATACTATTAAGGACCTAAATACAGAATAAAAATAATAAAAAGAATAAAAATAAGAATATTAAGTCGGAGATTCTCCAGTATTTTAATGACCCTCCTCTGCTCCAGTTGAAAGGCTGTTTCTTTTGCTGATATCATTAATAGCACCAGAAGATATGCTCTCTCTGACAAATATTTTGAGGCATTACATAATTTGAAAGCAAATAAGAAAATAACGGTTGTTTTGTTATGAAATATTTCGTGTTTTTTTTGTATCTATCTAGTTTTTTTTTAATTTTCTATTTTTCTTAATTGTTACGTTTGTTTTAATTCACCAAATTAATCATATTAAACCATATAGAGGACAATTTCTATGATTGGTAATGTCGAACTATTCCAACTTTTAATAAGTTAAATGTTTCTCACAATTAGAAGTTGAAGTTTAAATATTGTGTTGCGTAGAAAATAAAAGATCCAGAATCTTTTAATTTCTTTTTATAATAAAGTGATTGTGTTCTAATAAAAAAATAATAAATATTGAATTTTTTTCTATAACAATATAAAAAAGAATAATTCAATTGCTCATGTTCTAATTCAATTATTAAAATGTAATTAATTTGCTTGGAGAGTAATTCAATTACTTTTAGGGTAGTTCAATCACTAGAAAGTAACTAAAGTATTTATAAAAATAACTGAATTAAACTCAGTAATTCTAATGTGGCAATTGATTAAGGAATCAATTTCTTTTGTGGTAGTTCTATTACTAGAAAGTAATTGAATTAAACTTAGTAATTCGAATATGGTAATTGGGTAATTGGTAATTAAAATATTTTTATCGTGCTGTTAATAACTGGTAAATATAATTGATGCTTTTTTCAAAGTGTTATGGGTAATTGTAATTGAATTATTTTTTAAGAGTAATTACGACCGCTCTGCATCCATCTATCTTTTACAAATAATTAGTTAGTTATTAGATATTATCATGATCCGTACCATGGTGTAATAAACAGGGTTATATTTGATTGGAAGGCATTCCAGATCATCCCACGTATAATGTGTCCTAAATAGACGATAAGTCTCTCATTCCATATTGTGGGTGAACACTTCTCTTTCTTCCAATAATGCCGTCCAAAGAATATACATATGCCTTCGGACATGTTCAGTTCACGATATTCTGAGCATTCTTCATAGCATCCACATTTCGAAATTTTCGGTTTTATTGATAGTATTGACCTTGAGTGTCCTCGTCTTCACAGCATACCTACTTCTTACATCAGAAGTGACCACACATAACATTTCATTATTTTGTATCTGAGTCGGAAATCCACATTCTAATTTGCCTGGAATGTTTTTAATTTCAGGAAAGTTGCTATTGCTTGCTTAATTCTACACTTGCTCTTGAGTTCCGAGTGCCAATCATTCTGTTATATATATTATTTTATATACAGGTGAAGATTAAAGTCCGGAATATTATTCCTGGTGACTACCATGACTTTCGTTTTGCTGACATTAATACCTAGAAAATATTTTTTTAAACTTGCTATTTGGCATAATTTCATTTTTTCGTTATTTAATTTTTTTAGAACTATTAATGATTATGACTATTAATTTTGCCTAAAAATATAGAGAAACTGGTAAAAACAATTATAACAAAATCGTTTTTCGTATAGTTTTAGTTTGTTTGTATTTTAAACGAATGGCTCATTTATTGTTATAGTACTGGCGGAATACCGCAAGTAACAGATAAAAGTTTTTCGGGTCTAATTGCAAAAAAGAGCTTCTTTCGAAATTAAAAATTGTATTGAAAATAGCTATCTTCTGGACGTTTATAAAAACATATTATTATTTATTTCTTGACCCTAATGTTCATAAAATATACTCGTCTTCTA
Organism: Polydrusus tereticollis; assembly: GCA_963920685.1. Taxonomy (NCBI): domain Eukaryota; kingdom Metazoa; phylum Arthropoda; class Insecta; order Coleoptera; family Curculionidae; genus Polydrusus; species Polydrusus tereticollis. The sequence continues at coordinate 139,812,165 of OY987327.1, forward strand.
ACCTCAAATAATTTTAAGCATCCCTCGATGTTATCAGGGGTCAAACGTCAAACACAGCAAACTCAACCTAATTAAAATGTTCAGTAATAGAAAAATACGCTATTAAAAGTATTCCACTAAAAAAATAGAAATACTGAGGCTCAGTAATATGGGCAATAATATTAGGTATAATATTTTTGCTCAATCATTTCCACTAAACTCATTTTTTCACAAAAAGTTTAATAAATCTTATGGAGATTGCTAATTTTGATATTTAAATTTTAATGTTGCTGTATCTGTTATGTGAGTATATGGAGATTGCTGTCTTTATTATTATCACATTTTCCATGGCCAAATAGGGTCGAATTAAGTTCTACGTAAAAATGCCCGCCTAATTATTTAATGTTTATTCATTATATTCTCAAGATTAAATAGTAATAAACAAAAAACTCCTTATATAACCTATAGCGTGAGAATAATTTTAATATTTTCACTTCAAAAAATTTGGTATTTGACTTTGTATGACTTAAATATACAGGTAAGCTATAACTTGTAAGAGCAACACTTTAGCAGATTTTATATTATACACGCAAATCTTTACTGTCTTCTGTGTGCACAACACAATAATATTTTTTTTTTCATCTTCCCTCATCGGATTTTTAGTTGCTTGCATTTCTTCTGCCTCAGTGGTAGATGGATTTCTTATCGGTATGACTTGATTAAAATACCTTAGCTCTGGAAATGAGTGCCATTCTGTTCCGTAATGTTTACTGAGCAAATTATTAACATCCCTTATTTTTAACGCCTTTACTTGAACACCACAAGATATCTCACTAGGGATTATCATATTTATAATTTTTTTTTCTACATATATTTTCACACATTCCAAGCTCAGATTTGTAAAATGGCTCTCAATCAATTAAAGCGTTACCTTGTTTTTTGGATCTTTTTATAAAAAACCGTTTACATGTATGAAATTTAATATTCCACTGTTGTTGAGACTTGATGACAGGTTCTGCAGACTTTGTCCAGTCAGAAACTGGACAGTCCTGACCAACATTTACGATTGTTGCATATTGCGATATTATGTTGATGTATGTTTCGGGACCGATGACTAGTTCCTTTTTTTTATGTGTTTTTCTATTTGTCCAAATACACGATCTGATGGAAAATAAGAATGTCCTGTGATGTGAAAAATGACTTCAATTTTCTTGATGGTGGGATGTTCTGTTAGCCATTTGCAGCACATGGCCAACAAAAATTAATTTTTATTTTGGCCATCACAGCCATCGGCTATCAGGCGAATTGAGTAAATGTTAGTCATGTCGGTGTGGTTCAATCTATGATAAATTATTGATGAAACTGTATTGGAATCCTTGGCATGCATATCGTCTGTCCAGGTATAAACAAAAACATTTTTTCTGGTTAATTTATTTTTGAGATGCCTTCCACGACGGTTAGCTTGGTCAGGCACTTTTGGTATGGGCTGATTATTTTGGCAATCAAATGAGAATGTTCTAACACCATCTTATTTGCCTTTAAATAAGAGTAGAACGCTTTTGCACGCAGCAGATGCACCCCTTTTTGGATGATCAAATCACTCTCTTTTGCATCATTTGTTTGCAACTTAATTTTTTCTTGATATTGCAGACAAGTTGAACAAATATCACTACGTGGCATCCTGAACCCCAGATTATATTCTGTCTGGAACAGTTTTCGGAACAAACCTAACTTCGCATGTTGCTTGTTACCGTATTTGTCTTTGTATATCCTGTATATTTATTTGGGAAATTGTCCTGTCTCAAAATGGTTTTTCATTATATACTGTATACTTCGTTATATTTAATTTATTAATATCAATTATTTTTTGATCTTCTTCTTATAATAGGTACTGCTCGGCAATACTTCAGCAGCAATGCATCTTGCCATTGTTTACATTTTCCTTTGTAGAAAGCGTTGTGAAATATCATCATTGCAGCTATATTTACTGACGAGCATTTAAATCGTGCATTATCGTGCATACAATTATTTTCTGGAAAAGTATTATGACTATATCTGAAATAGAAAATATGCCCATTTTATGATTTATTCGTGTAGGACGTGAAATAAATAATACCACACGAAAAGAATTGGTATATCGTAGAAAAATAAAACCGTAAGGATGCTAAGTATACTAAGTTCACCCCTGGAAAAATTAATCTTACTGTAGTTTTTTAGCCTTGTTTACCTTCCACTTTTCCGGCTGTCTCGGACGTTCTCGGGCTTGACCTTTTGACACTTCGATACAATTAACTTCCAATATATAGTATTACTCAGTAAAATTAATTAACTTTTCACTAAAACCCTAAAAATATTACTAAAATCGTAGCACAAGTTCAAAATTGCCATAACTATCGCGTTAGCGTTCTGGCTTGTCATTGGTTGAAATGTAGTTTGTTGTGTATGTTATGATTATAAGGTGATATTGCCGTCTTTGAGGCTAATCCAAAAGTTTACAATGGAATTTACAAGGGAGATTGATACATTTGATGTGAATTTATTATTCAAATCGAAGGCAAATTTAAGTCTAAATACATACCTATATAACAAAAAATATTGGTGTGTGCTGTGTTTGATATTAGACCCCTGGTTTGTTAGAGCCTGCACAAGACTGACAATAAAAGGCAATTAAAGAAAATGTTCCATCACTGGTGGCTGTTTCGAAAATGATTAGAAAATTTGTTGTTATTGAATCATCTAAACAACGCGTCCTGCATTAAAACTAATTAGAAATAAGATTGATTATTGATGTAGGGATAAGGAATATAAACCAAATGTATTTTCTGATACCCAGGGGGAAGAGAAGCTCGGCCTCTATCCGGGTGTAGCTTATGGAGGATGGCAAATTAAGTTCAAGAAAAATATATACAGTTTGACCACAAATATAGAACTTGTGAGTTTCATTTTCAGATTTTCAAAAAAAAGTCAACCTTTATAATTCCTTTTATTTATTATATAAAAGCGATTCAGTTAGAGACATTTTATTGTACAGGTTGCGCAAAACATAATAAAAATTTATTTGGAAATTAAAAATGTCTGAATTAAACCTGTTTAAGCATTAAAATAAAAGGATTTAAAAGAAAAAATGAATAAGCCAATTTTTCATACAAAAAACTATATTTGTAAATTAAGATGTGATAAAAAAATAAAGTTTTTTGTCATATCCTAATATTATCAATTTTTACTTCTTCAATGGTGAAATAAAGGTAATGATATTAATATTAAAAAAACTTAGTTCTTAGTATATTCTTAATACCATTTCACAAAAAAAATCAGTTCAAGTGCCAACAGGTATTTGGGGAAAAAATCGATTTAAACAAGACTTATACCTTGGATTACTTCTAATATTTTTTCTTAAAAACAAGGGGAAAAGGTAGCTTACTCTTGGGTAAAATTTATAATTTTTTAGATTTTGACCTCCTCGCATACAAAAATTAAGTTTTCAAATAATAAATCGTATTTTTTATAAGCAAAAGTTTTTATACAGAATGGTTAGAAAAAATAGGTTCATTTGTGGTATAGGTTAACCCATTCATCAGAAAGACCATACGTAATTATTGGATTTAAGCGAAACATGTAAATCAAAAAATTTAACAATAAATTACATTAAGCCATCATTAATAAATTTATAAAATTATATTGGTATAGACTAAGACATTAATATAAAAGTAAACAAACCTAATAATATAAGTAAAGTATTAAATAATAAAGTTAATTACAGCCGGCATCTCTGCATTTACAACTATTTTATTATATTACGATTTACTGATATTATTTTTATTAAAATATCTATAAAGATTCTAATAAAAAGCGAAATATTGTAGGTTGATGTTTTACTAAAAACTTGAAAACAAGAGAACTATCAACAATATGAGGCTAATAGTATATTTTTTAACCAAGGTTTAGACAGCCATCATTATTGCCCGAGCTCCTCGTGATTTAAGACGCGAGGGCTATAAGCTGTCTAAACCGTGGTTAATATAATATTTTTTCCACTACTACAAACTTTTATAAGACATTTATCCTTATAGTATTAATAATAATTATAAAAAATTATAGGTAGGTATAAGTATATTTTTTAATCAAGTTACCTGCGCTTTGGAATTGGCAAAATATTTTGTTGTTTTATCAGGTAGCTTTGTCAATGTCAATTTCTGTTCATTTAGGTCATCAGATTTCACGAGTTTTCCGTTTTTTTAAATGAGCGAAGAAAATGTTAGTGACATTATTATGTGTACACCTCCAGAATTAAGGATGGAAGCAGAAAAAATGTTGATTGTACCTATCGATATTTTACAATATCAGGCGTCTCTAATAATCTAATATGTATTGATAATTATCTGGTTGCCTAACCACAAGAAATGATGTTTATGAATTCATGTTGTAGAATCAAAAAATCAAGTTACCTGCGTTCAAATAGATTCTTGAAGATCGGTCAATAATGGATTTCAATGCCTTATTATTGACCATGGTCAATAATAACTTATAGGGTAGAGAAAAACGATTTCTAGCGTTAATAATCGGTCAATAATGGCGATGTTATAGGTTAGTAGTGGAAAAAAGTATATTACACACTATTTTCTGTGTAACGTACCTAGGTGTAAGTTAAGAAGTGCGTGTCATTCGTTCCGAAGTTCAGGTTTGGAGATTTTGATTGGATAAATTGACTAAAATTCAACCACTTTCATATATTATAATATGGGTATTCATTATAAATCAAAAACGAATTTAAAAAATCCATCATGTAAAGTTTCTTAGGGATCCAGAATAAGAACCAACCTAACCTGAATTAGCCTAATCATATCTTATTATTAGCATAACTTCTATAATAGTAAATTCTTAAGCTTTTGATCGACCCCTTATGAAAAAAAAAGAAAATTAAGAAAACCAACGTGCTTATATTTACTAATGACTCTTGCAAAAATACAACAGTTTATTTAAATATATCCATATGCTTCGTGAAAGAGCGCAAAGCACTGAAGAGAAGGTATCACTTAGCCTGTTCTGCAAATTATTTATTTCTTTGGCTCTTCACTAGACCTTCAGTAAGAGCAACGACGATATGTTCCATATATATCACCAACTTTTAACATTCAAGGGACGGATTCTACAGAAACTGATCTACCATCCATTTTTTGTAATTTGTACGGTTCTTCTCCGTTTTCTTGTGTGGTTGTCTCGAATTCGCTGAGGTGCTAACTAAAGAATTATAGATAAAAAGGAGGCTTTACTTTTTTTGTTGGACACGGTTGCTGGCAAGAAATATAAGCATTAACGATAGCGCTGTCAATCAACTAATAGAACATTTTAACCACCTTTTGCTGCTCTTCAAGGTAGTCGATTAATAACTGCTTTTGGGTAAATTACTTCTTCTCGATTGCCTACTTTATTCATTCTTTTCACAGATATGGGCTCAGCAGGATTATGCACAGGGGACACAAAATTTGCACATTTTGATCCTCTGTTTCTTCACTATACTATAGTCACATCCTTTCTCTGAGCAACGTTGCAATCGCCGGTATCTTGTCAGGTTTTAAAAATGTTTTAGGGGAATTATTTTTGTTTGCCCTAATGGTTTGGCAAAATTATTTAAAATAACTATTTCACTGCTACTCCCTTCCTACTACCTCAACTATTTATGGAAAATTTTCCTGAATATAATACCCCCCTATCAAGACTCGTTGAGAAGCAACACATCTTTAGTCTTTAGACTAACTTAATCATCGAACGTGATCCCAGGGTAGTTAGGACAACCTTTATAAAACTCATTGTGTCCCTTCAAATTTATATAATTGTAATTGTACGTTATCCTTCATTTGTATTTTTTAAGTAAGTCCAGATAATAAAAGAATAAGAGATATACCTAGTTATGATTTTAATTTATATTATACGCATGAGTTATTCAAAATTATCTTTAATAATTATATTTTAAATCTTTAATAAATATTTGTTAGTAGATAATAAAAGAATATTTGAGAAAGTAACTTTTTCAATTAAATTAAACCTTTAGCGGAAAACAAATGATTACTACTGCTTACTTACTGATTTGGTGAATATGCAAATGGGTAGGTACCTATTTTAGCTCAAAATAATAATAAAATGTTTACCCAATTTCTCACTATAAAATGTTAAAACGTCGGACGAAACCTAAAAATTTGATTGTTAAAAGGCAATGTAAATCGAAAATTTGTTGACACATTGTATTAAAAATACTTGATTTTTTTTAACTTAATATAGAATAATTAAAACTGTAAATGGAGCAATAAAAATTAAAAAAAATAAATGCAGGAAAAGATTTAGTAAAATGCAGGGTATCCTCTGAACTCGCTCGCGAGTTGAGAATACTTCCATTTTTTTTTCACCTTCTTAGTTTACGGTTTTTGTCTTGTAAGTTTAAATTAGTTAATAATTTATTGAGAAAGATTTTTAAGTTGAAAAAATAGTCCATACTTTCAGTGGAGTTAATGTTATATAAAATAAAACAATGCAGTCTTCCTCCGCAGTTTAATTGTTAACCTAAAAAGTTTTTTAAGCTCCCGACATGTTTCGAGTACTTAGATACTCATCTTCAGGGGATACCAACATTGAGCTTAACATCGAAATAAGTTGTCTCAAATTAATGACTACAACAGAAAGGCTGGAGACTTGGTGTATTAGATGGTTAATTATATGGAATGAGAAGTAAAGTTAAGATTAAGTTTGTAATTTAGATAAGTGAAACATATTTGAGGAGGATAATAAAAGATTATGACCTCTGAAGGAGAGAAGTTTTCTTTTAATTTTGTTAAGCAGTTGAAGTATAGTTTGTGTTTATTAAAATTTAGGAAAAGTTTAAAGGAAGGTTTTTTGAAAATTAAGAATCATGAGCTTATATGATTTAGTTTAGATGAGTGAAACATATCTTAAGTTCAAATAACGAAAGATTGTGACATCTGGAGAAGAGAAGGTTTCTTTTAGCTTGTTTAACAGTTAAATTATAGATTTTATTTCTAAAAAATGTTTGTAAAATATTAGGAAAGTTTTTTAAATTATGAATGGTTTTCTTCATTTTTCATTTGATATCTTATATGATGATATGGGGCTTTGCCCCATATTTTAGAAAAATTATAAAGAATGATCATTTTATTTTTCATTTAATAACAAAATGAATTTTGTTAATAATTTTTAGAAAATTTTTTTATTGGTTATAAAGGAGATTCCATACAACCTTCGTGCAAACACAACCGCGGTACTTCCGCAAAACGTGGGAATTGAAAAGATTTTTAAGTTATGTGCTTAATATACAGGGTGTAACTAAATAAGTGTAAAACATTTAAGGGGGTGATTCCTCATCGAAAAAAAGATAGGATCTTTCATATAAACAAACTTTATTGGAGCATCCCTTATTAAGATACAGCCCCTTAAAGGGGGTACATAAAATTTGTTTAACAATTTTTTTCACAAGCACTAAAAAAGTTACAATATTGAAATTAACCTGACATTTTCTACTACCAAAAAGACACTTAGCCAGTAATTTATTTGGTTTACTCCATGGTTGTAAGGGGTGGAAAACGCAACCCCTAAAATTTATTTCCAATGCAACTTTTTGCCTTATTATTTGTTTACCATTTAAAAATTAATTTCCGATAGCCTGTTTCATCCTAAACAAAAAATGTCTCTTGAATTTTTTGCCCAAAATAAACTGATGAAAGGGGAACAAACAAAACTAATTTATTAATAACAAAACATACAACATGTAGAAATCATAGTAAATGTTCAATATGTCTACCTTCAGACATTACGCATGCGTCTAGACGTCGGCGCATTGAGCCACGTATTCGCTCAAATATTCCTGGAGTCTCTCTTATTACCCTGCATGCATCGATGATGCGGTTTCTTAAGTCCTCTACATCGCGAACAGGAGTACGATAAACCAAATGCTGTAAATGGCCCCAAGTAGAGAAATCGAGAGGATTGAGATCCGGGGATCGAGCGGGCCAATTCTGTGGTCCTCCTCGACCTATCCACTGATTTGCATATGTTTCAGTTAAATGCTGACGTGCTACTTGACTAAAATGGGCGGGAGCCCCATCATGCATAAAAAACATATCCCTTCTAACGCCCAAAGGAACTTCCTCCAGCAGTACGGGATGCACTTCTCTTAAAAATTGAACGTATGAATCACCATTTAATCGAGGAGGTAGAAAATGAGGCCCAATTAAATAATCCCCAATAACTCCGACCCACACGTTAAGAGAAAACTGTTCTTGATGGTTACTTTCGACAATAGCGTGAGGGTTTTCATCAGCCCATATGTGGTAATTATGAAAATTAATAATCTTGGCCCGAGAAAAACTACATTCGTCTTTGAATTCGATCGTCTTCAGAAAGTCACGAATTCTTCTAATCATTTCCAGCATCCAATTGCAAAATTCAAGACGGTTCGGAAAGTCTCGCGGTAACAGTGCCTGTACTCGTTGCAGATGGTAAGGGTATAAGAGCTGTTCCTTTAAAATTCGAAATACCGTCATATGATCAACATTTAGCTGGAAAGCAATATTTCTAGTACCGGTAGTAGGTTGTTCTTCAATCAAATTAAGTACTGCCTCCTCAAGCTGTGGTGTTCTTACTTCTCGATGGCGACCACAATCCTGCGTTCTTTTGTCGAATGAACCATATTCTCGTAATCGTTGATGAAGTCGGGCAAATATTCTATGTGAAGGATGCTGCCGTTGAGGATACATTTCAGCATATCTTCTAGAAGCTTCTAACCCATTCCCCTGCGACAGACCGTAAACGTAATGCATATCAGCCATTTCCTCATTTGTGTATGCCATTTTAATAACAAGTGAATTATTAAAGTAACAAATTAAGAACAGAACAACAATACACAATTAGTATTACTTCTATCTCAAAAATTTACAAACTGACAGCTTGATACCAATTTAATTGTCACTATCGCTAATCGCGGCCTACTAGATAAATTAGTTTCGTATTTTCGTTTTATGGCGATATGTATCTTGGTCGTAAAATAATTTTTTGCTGCGAACTGGTTTATTTTGGGCAAAAAATTCAAGAGACATTTTTTGTTTAGAATGAAACAGGCTATCGGAAATTAATTTTTAAATGGTAAAACAATAACAAGACAAAAAGTTGCATTGGAAATAAATTTTAGGGGTTGCGTTTTCCACCCCTTACAACCATGGGGTAAACCAAATAAATTACTGGCTAAGTGTCTTTTTGGTAGTAGAAAATGTCAGGTTAATTTCAATATTGTAACTTTTTTAGTGCTTGTGAAAAAATTGTTAAACAAATTTTATGTACCCCCTTTAAGGGGCTGTATCTTAATAAGGGATGCTCCAATAAAGTTTGTTTTTATGAAAGATCCTATCTTTTTTTCGATGAGGAATCAGCCCCTTAAATGTTTTACACTTATTTAGTTACACCCTGTATAAGTGGTGAAATTTGAATATTATTAAATTCTAAAATTTATTTTGAATTATTCATAAAAAAATTACATTATAAATTTTTAAAGTTTGTAAAGTTTCCATGGGAACTAACTTTGACATTGGGTCTACGCTGCGTAAAATTTTTAATATTGCGTCATAAGTGGCCACTAGCATATTGTAAAAGAATGCTTGAATGCAAATAAAAATAAAGAAAGAAGAAATACGCCTTTTTAGCAGTAGTATAGGGTTGTTACAGATTATTGATCCAACTCAATGACTACCCCTTAAAATGAAGTCATGTCAGTCATTTAAATCCATATAAAATTAGATGACGCGGCGAGGAGATTCCGATTCTTAAACACATCAAGTGAGTTTTAAAAAATTTAAGTAGACATTAATCATAAAATTCGAGAAAAGTTTATGAATTAATTGTTTGCATTATTCTCAACATTGTACCGGTTGGCCCAAGAGTGGCGCAGTCTGTATTTTAGAAACCGTTTATAGCACAGGCTTCAGAGAATATATTTTTAGTTAACATTGCCAAGGGAAATTCAAGGAAACATTGTTAAAGTTAAGGACGATAGATCTCGAGAGACCTAAAAGAAAATCACTAAATCTTATCATCATCTTATCTTCGGCTAGAAATAAGAATATGAGATTTTCGGTTTTTGACACTCTTTTAAACCATGTAAGAATAAATATTATACTATTATATTATTTAAACAGTAATATTTTATTCTCAAGTTTCCCTAGAAACTGTATACGTTAGGTACCGTAAAGTTGTATTGCTTTGTTAATTAAGGTAAGCTTGCAGAAAAGAACAATCTTTTTAGTGTATAATTTTAAATCTGGTGTCATCGGGTACCAAAAAGTTCACAAACCCTTAATGGAAGCCGGCCTGAGGAGGTCTTGATGACATAATTCATTTAGTTTGCTTTCGGCAGTGTACTGTGGTAGTCAATATTACAGGTGACTTTTTTGCGCCTGTGTATTACGAGGTACTGAACTAAATAAGTATAAAATATGTAACCTAATTCAATTAAAAGTTAAATTGTGATTGGTTTTTACTTTTTGAATATTTTTTCCACAGATGAAAAAATTGAATCAAAATTTTTGTTTTTGATTTAGAGGCGTAAGTACAAGTGAACAGATAAAACTAATTGATTAGCCATGACTCTAAATAATGTTGTTGCTCAAATATATAATTGTTAATTAATTATATGTTGTATAGAAAATAAACATTTTTTAAATATATTTATTGCTTTTTTAACTCAAGTCTTAGGTATTTTTTAAACTGAATTCTGTGTCGCCTTTGTGATGGTATTAATACGCACTGATTCCGATCTGCAGGTGATTTTGCTAAACTAAAGAAAAGTAAAAACAATAATTTTTACATATAACTTTCTATTGTATTTCTCCTATCTAATTAAATAAAGACATTATTATTATTATGATTTTCTGACAGGTCGCGAGACCTGTCATGCACTCCCTCTACGGGGAACATTCACTCATCCCAGATATCACCGATATCAAAAGGATTGAGCTCTGTGGGGGGCCCTTTCCGTGTTATTGGGCCCGTGGGGTTCTTCTTTGATTACCCATATACTTTTTGACTGTTCGGCTTGTTGAAAGTAGCACTGCTTTCTGCATATCCTTGTAGAGATCTTGAGGTACGTCTTGTGTTCCAAGGTTTTCCAAAAGCTTGTTTGGGATTACTCCTGTTGTTGAAACAATAATCGGCATGGTTTCGATGCTGTCCATATTCCACTGTGTTCTTATTTGCTCCTGGAGGTCTCGATACTTCGCTATTTTCTCAGCATGCTTCACTAGAAGGTTGTTGTTATTTGGTATAGCTACATCTATCAGAGTCGTTTTCCTGGCCCTCTTGTCTACCACTACAAGGTCCGGTCTGTTGTGGGCCATCGTCTGATCAGTAAGAATAGTCCGGTCCCAGTACATCTTATAGTGGTTGCTTTCTAAGATTGTCTGTGGTTAGTTTCTGCCGTTTGACATCCATATCTGCATTTATCTGCCTGTTCTGAGTCGTCTCTAATTATTTATTTTTGGTAGTTTCTAGTTGGTATGACCTGATCTTGGTTGGCCAGTAGAAATCCCTACGTTTCAGGAAACATCTGTCCAGAGATGAGCCAGTAGTTCGACGCAAGACTGTCGACGTGATCCTGGGCTGCCTCGTTCAGGTGTCGTCCGTGCAGAGGTTTTTCCCTCCATATCTGTAGCTTTTCTTCATTGGTCTTGTGGTGTTGTGGGACATTCTGATCCCTCAATCTTAGCGGAGTAGAGTGGTCTGCTTCGCAATTAGCATGGTGTAGGTCTGAAGTTTAGGCTTTATTGCGGAAGTACTGCCTTAAGTTGGTTATTTGTTGATCCATTATTTTCTCAATATCTGCCAGACCTCTTCCGCCTTGATGTCGTGGTAAAGTGGTCCGCTCTACCGCACTTCTTGGATGGTGTTTGAGTGTTTTGGTAAGTTGGGTTCTGATTTTGCGCTGTAGCCCTTCGATGTCAGTCACGCTCCAGTCTACAATGCCGAATGAGTAGGACAGAACTGAGCAGGCGTAGGTGTTAATTGCTTTGAACAGGTTCTTGCTGTTCAGTTTCGTTCTCAGAAGCCTTTTTGTTCTCTTAAAAAACTCTTCCCTTATATCTATCTTTATCGCTGCATGACTGATGCGTTGAGCCTGCTTCATCCCCAATTATTTGTAGTTCTCGCCTTCTCCCATTGCCTGAATCTCCTGGCCATCTTGAATAACGAACGGGTTTTGCTGTATTTTTCCCTTTATCATGGTGAAAGTACGACATTTATCCAGGCCAAACTGCATTCCGACATCACTGGAGAATTCCTCCACTATTTTAAGCATCTGATCGATTTGGTTTTTGGTAGCGGCCATTAGTTTTAGATCATCCATATATAGAAGATGGTTAACCCTACTTGCTCTTTGGTTGCCGTTTTTGATAGCGAATCCATATCTTGTGGAGTCTAGTCGGTTGGAGAGAGGGTTCATAGCTAGACAGAACCACAGAGGACTCAAGGAATCACCCTGGAATATTCCTCGTTTTATTGGAACAATGTCGCTGGAAATATTAGTGGTCCCCTCATTAAGATGAATCTTGGTCTTCCACAGCCCAATTGTTATTACTATTATTATTATTATTATTATTATTATTATTATGATTTTCTGACAGGTCGCGAGACTTGTCATGCACTCCCTCTACGGGGAACATTCACTCATCCCAGATATCACCGATATCAAAAGGATTGGGCTCTGTGGGGGCCCTTTCCGTGTTATTAGACCCGTGGGGTTCTTCTTTGATTACCAATATACTTTTTGACTGTTCGGCTTCTTGAAAGTAGCCCTGCTTTCTGCATATCCTTGTAGAGATCTTGAGGTTCGTCTTGTGTTCTAAGGTTTTCCAAAAGCTTGTTTGGGATTACTCCTGTTGTTGAAACAATAATCGGCATGGTTTCGATGCTGTCCATATTTCACAAGTTATTTGCTCCTGGAGGTATCGATACTTCGCTATCTTCTCAGCATGCTTCACTAAAAGGTTGTTGTTATTTGGTATAGCTATATCTATCAGAGTCGTTTTCCTGGCCCTCTTGTCTACCACTACAAGGTCCGGTCTGTTGTGGGCCACCGTCTGATCAGTAAGAATAGTCCGATCCCCGTACATTTTATAGTGGTTGCTTTCTAAGATTGTCTATGGTGTATATTTATAATATGGGATCTTCTCGTTTTGGACAAGCTGTAGTTTCACCGCTAACTCCTGGTGTAGGATCTTGGCCACTGCATCATGCCTCTCCTTGTATTCTGTTGCAGAAAACATCTGGCATCCTCCCGTGATGTGTTGGATCGTTTCTGCTGTTTTACATTCATATCTGCATTTATCCGCCTGTACTTAGTCGTCTCTAATTATGTATTTCAGGTAGTTTCTAGTTGGTATGACCTGATCTTGGATTGCCAGTAGAAATCCCTCCGTTTCAGGAAACATCTGTCCAGAGATGAGCCAGTAGTTCGACGTGATCCTGGACTGGCTCGTTCAGGTGTCGTCCGTGCAGAGGTTTTTCCCTCCATATCTGTAGCTTTTCTTCATTGGTCTTGTGGTGTTGTGGGACATTCTGATCCCTCAATCTTAGCGGAGTAGAGTGGTCTGCTTCGCAATTAGCATGGTGTAGGTCTGAAGTTTAGGCTTTATTGCGGAAGTACTGCCTTAAGTTGGTTATTTGTTGATCCATTATTTTCTCAATATCTGCCAGACCTCTTCCGCCTTGATGTCGTGGTAAAGTGGTCCGCTCTACCGCACTTCTTGGATGGTGTTTGAGTGTTTTGGTAAGCTGGGTTCTGATTTTGCACTGTAGCCCTTTGACGTCAGTCACGCTCCAGTCTACAATGCCGAATGAGTAGGACAGAACTGAGCAGGCGTAGGTGTTAATTGCTTTGAACAAGTTCTTGCTGTTCAGTTTCGTTCTCAGAAGCCTTTTTGTTCTCTTAAAAAACTCTTCTCTTATTTCTGCCTTCATCGCTGCATGACTAATGCGTTGAGCCTGCTTCATCCCCAAGTATTTGTAGTTCTCGCCTTCTCCCATTGCCTGAATCTCGTGGCCATATTGCATAACGAATGGGTTTTGCTGTATTTTTCCCTTTATCATGGTGAGAGTACGACATTTATCCAGGTCAAACTGCAGTCCGACATCACTGGAGAATTCCTCCACCATTTTAAGCATCTTATCCATTTGGTTTTTGGTAGCGGCCATTAGTTTTAGATCATCCATATATAGAAGATGGTTAACCCTACTTGCTTCTTGGTTGCCGGGTTCATAGCTAGACAGAACCACAGAGGAGTCAAGAAATCACCCTGGAATATTCCTCGTTTTATTGGAACTATATCGGTGAAAATATTGGTGGACCCCTCATTAAGATGGATCTTGGTCTTCCACAGCCCCGTGGCGTGCTGTAGAAATTTTATCAAGTAAGACTCGATTTTGTAGATCTTTAATATGCAAAGGAGCCACTCGTGCGGTACGGAGTCAAAGGCCTTCTTGTAATCTACATAGGCAGTATAGAGGTTTCTTTGCTTAGAGTAAGCTTGATTGCTGATAACTGAATCAATTATTAATTGTTCCTTGCATCCCATGGCTCTTTTGGTTAGTATTAGTATTAGTATTAGTATTAGTATTAGTATTAGTATTAGTATTAGTATTAGTATTAGTATTAGTATTAGTATTAGTATTAGTATTAGTATTAGTATTAGTATTAGTATTAGTATTAGTATTAGTATTAGTATTAGTATTAGTATTAGTATTAGTATTAGTATTAGTATTAGTATTAGTATTAGTATTAGTATTAGTATTAGTATTAGTATTATTATTATTATTAATATTAATATTTTTATTTTTATTCTCATTATTATTATTATTATTATTATTATTATTATTATTATTACTTATATCGCGTATATTTTAGTCGGTACCTTTGGTTTAGAAATAATAGTAGTATACTGAAAAAACTGGCAAAATCGTGGCAAAGTTACACGACTCTACGATATTCAATAAAATTGCAATGAGGTCATTTGGTCCAACCTCAAATTACACTTTTTATCTAATTTTGATTAAGCATTTGTAAGGTATGGTCAGCTCTGAAAATATGAAGCCAATCCGATAAGTAGTTTTCAAAATATACGAGATCAAAATGAAATAAAAAGCTCGCGATGCGGTGACGTCATTACCTCCCACAGATCGTTCCCTTTGAACTTGTGCAACGCTCTTTCTGTGCATATACAAGGAAGATGCGCTTACTGTTTCCTTGTTCAGTTAAAACATCAGCTTATTATTACTACTTTTAATAGTATCTTGTATAACAAATAGGAAATACCATTCCATAAGGGTTCTAGACTATCCTTTCTCTAACAGTTTTTTAGAAAAAAGAAAAAGATATTAGAAAGTTCTTGGGGTTTTCACGCTACGCTATTACGGTAACGCTAGCATACAGTTAAATTATTTAGCGGTTCATTAGATTTCGAGTTCTTGGACGTCTTGTTACATTTTTCTACCTTATAATTTAATAACCTTACTTTCTGTAAAAATTGAAATGTTGTGTTTTCTTTACGCGTTGCGGTTGATATAATTTCTATGGGTTCTTCTTGTTCTTTTCTAATAATAATTAATAAAAAATGGAAGATATCTTGGAAGTAGCTGTTTTAGCAAATTTGCATGCTGACGATTTGAAAGATGTGGTAATGTTTGAAATTTTATACCGCGGTTCGGGAGTGATCGGAAAACAAGCCGAAATGTATGGACCTTTTAATTTAAATATTCTTTTTCATTACAACAGACTTACCAGCACAGATGTAGTGTATCGGGAACTTGAATGTGACAGACTGAATGAGTTGTTGAAACGAGAACAATGTAAATAAATATACAAAGTGGTAAATAAAAATCAAAACTAATATTGTTTATTCAAATAATGTTCATAATCATGAAACAAGAGGACGATACAACATATCTGAAACTTTTACAAGAAGAACTACCGGCCTTGATACTGATACTCCTATTGTATATGTTCGTCAAACATTTACAATAATATCCTTCCAACGAAAATTAAAGGTATATAAAATCCTATAATTTATTTGTTAAAAAATTAAAAGTACTTAATTAAACTTTAACTGTCAGATTACAAAAATTGTTTGAAGCATCTAAAAATTGTACAGTAAGTACTTTCTTGAATTAAGTGGATAACTACTGAAAGAGTCCATATACTGTTAGTTTTATAAGTGCAAAATGTTATTCTTGGGCCACTGTTTCAAACACTGATTTAGAGTTCGTAAATAAATTTATATTGTTGTTATTCAAATAAAATTGCTAAAATAAAAATAATATCACCCCTGAAGACGCATATTTGACTTTTAGATATTACCGAGGAAAACAATATTCCTAGACTGGCAAATGCCTTGAGAATTCCTGCGGATCTCCAGTAGATCACACTAACTTGTACTCTAATATGCTAAAATTCATTTGGACTATTGGCTTAATAATTTAAACATTAAATTCGCAGTTTTTTGTTTAGGTGTTGGGTATTTGAGACATATACTCTTTATTATTGAAACAGATTAGAGGCACTATGTATTTTACTTCGCAGATTTGCCTACCCTAATCGGTGGTGTGACTTAGAGCATTTTTTGGATCATCGAATAAAAGTTAATCTTTCAAAATGAAGGTCAACTTCTGCCCAAAACTAAAAAACTAACAAAATAGAAACAATTTTGTTTTCTGTGAAAAAGTTTTATTTCTTCTAATTTTAACGTAAAATAGCGTTAGGTGCCGTATTGCTTCCCGTATCTACGTAAGATTGCGTGACCCGCAAACGGTATTAGCGTTTACCTTGCTGGCTTGCCGTACTGCGCATGCGTAGCTGTCAAATGGCGTTAGGCAAGGTATTTTCCAAATGATGAACCAAATAACTTTCCATTATTAAGAATTATTTTTTTCGCTCCTGTCGATGTTACCCAGTAACGGAGAAAGGGCGACGTAAATAGCCAACTGTCTTCTTTAGTTGTAAACAGCAAGTAACCGCGGCAGCGAGTGCGGCCCAATTTAGGAGATAGTGACGTCACGCAGCGGTTTCCTCGAGGCGATGTTCATAATATATTTGAAAGGCTCAGATCAGAAAATCAAAAATTTTTACAGTTCGCACTAAATTACAAAATCTATCACAAGATGTTTTTTAAAAAAAATTTAAATGACCCATTGAAGTGCCAAAAGACAGTTTTAGTCTTTTTAATTGGAAAATTTTGAAATTTAAATACTCATTGCGCTAAATGATAAAGCATTTGCTAAAGAAAGTTGGCTTTAAAACATGAAATAAAGGCCGCCAGGACGGTACCTGACCTGAGCATTAATTTTAATTCTATTTACTGACTAAAAAGAAAGATTGAAACGATTTCAATCTAATTCACGTTCTGTAAATAGAATTATACTATTATATCGCCAATATTTTTAACACAAGATATCCTGAAGGAAATATTTGTCAAATTGTATAAATAACAAGAATTCCCATAATGTCATGTTCACCTTTTCGTTGACGCTGTATAGATCGATTTTAAATCTTTAAATAAGTTTTTGGAATAAAGTTTATTATATAAAAATTAGAGAATTTTAATTTTAATCACTTTTAACACCAAAACTATTTATTATAAAATGTCCGTTAAAAAAGGTTTTAGAGTAGGGGGTTTAGCATCAACACAACGATACCTATATAAAACATATTCCACCACAAATTTTCAGCGTTAAAATTTTATTTCGACACAATTGAAATTTGTATTTATAATATTGTGATGAGCCTTTACATTTTGTATAAAACCGAAATAAATCAATACAATGATATCTGTATTTAAGTAGAACACTTAAAGATTATTAACGCGAGTAATCAATCATGTGTTCGATTTATTTTGTACATTTTTATCAAAGTTGCTGACCTTTCCGATCCAATACACCCTATAAGTCTAGCAAATATTATTAAAGCACTTCCTAGTGCGATCAGACTTGTTTGTCAAAATAATGTCGTTGTTATTAAAACTTTTTTGTATAAATTTATTTCTTGAAAAAATGTACTTACTGTTTTTTTTTAGAACTTCTATTTAGAACATAACTTATAATATAGAGTTATATGCAAAGTGTTTTCTATAACGTTTTCAGGGTGAAACTACTTTGATTTTTTAAGAAGAACAGTTCTGTTTCGATAAACATAATATGCCCGAACACGCTTAGATTCAGAGTAGGTATTGAAAATTTAATCAAAATTACGTTAGTAAATCTGCATATACAGTGTGGTCGATTAAGTGTGCAATAAATTGGAAACTTCTTTATTATTGGTTTGCCAGACAATTTTATTTTTGATAAAAGTTAGTGCGTATCAAATAACCATTTTAGGCGCACTAAGAATGGATTCGAGTCACACAGGATACGGGGTAGAGCAAAAAATATGAAAATCGTTCAAGAGCAAAGTATCCTTATGTCGAAATATAGAGAAATACATTATTAAGAAAAGTTGTTTATAATTATAATTTAAAAATATGTCCAAATACAAAGTCACAGTTTTCTATTAAAAAAAAATTATTTTTTTTTAAACTTTAAATTAACCCCGTATAACGATTTTTTTATATTTAGACCTTTTTAAGTGAATCACAATTAAATCACTTCTGGACAGTTTTCATTAAGTTAAAGGAAATTTGTAAAATTGAAGATTTATTTTTTTTTTTAAATATCCAAAAACTGTTTTGCAAGGATACTAGAAACAAATTTACCCTATTAACAACGCTCTAATTTTCGATCCTAGGGAAAAAGTTGAACTATTCGCGGACAGCCTCTATACGAACAGTGTAATGACAAACCGAGTACAGATCCTGAGAGGGATGCACGAGTCTCCCGAACGATGCGAATTTATAAGTCTATCGAGCACCCCATACAGAATATCCGCAATATTCATATGGATGAAGTAAAAAGCGTTCTCAAATTCACTATCCATAAAAGGGCTCTGGGCTTTTACGGTATAAAGATGAAAGTGTTGACGAACTTGCCATCTATCGGATGTAGTAAACATTGCACAGGCCGTTATAGCAAAAGGTAATTTTCCCCAGGTTTGGAAGAAAGCCAAAGTTGTTCTAATTCCAAAACCTAAAGAAGATCAACCATCGGTTGTCAGCTACAGGCCCATCAGACTACTGTCGTGTCTTGGCAAGGTTGGTGAGAAATTTATATTTTATAGTATTAACGATTTCGTACAAGACCATGCTGTGACCATACCATTTTACCGCCAGAGCAGTTCGGTTTTCGATCTGTTCACTGCACGGTGCAACTAGACCAGCACGGGAGCAGCTTTCTTCGACGTCAGTAAGGCGCTTGATAAGGTCTGGCACGACGAACTCATTTTAAAGTTAACAAGGTCAGGTATGCCGAACTGCCTAATAAAGGTTATTCATTCTTTTTTGACAGACAGGATTTTCGCGATTTCATCAGAGAATGCTATCTCGACTGTGCGATACGTCAGAGCAGGAGTACCACGGGAATCCCCCCCCCCCTTGCGCCCGCTCTGTACAATATCTATACGAAGAACGGAACTATATCTGTTTGCTGACGATACCGCGATTACCGCCACCGCCAAACGGTCAAGGTTGATAGTTTCAAGGCTACAACGACACCCAACCACAGTATAACGGAACTATACAGTAGCGACACGAGCTGTCGGTCCCTTTGATCTCCAGGGGTCAGTTTCAGTGACAGAAGGATGACGCGGATGACGGTATTGTCCTTTATTACACTGAGAAAACATATGGAATTTTATGTTGAAATCGCTTTTACACTGAAAGAAAGTCAATTTAAAGCACATCTGCTCCCTATTTCTTCTTGGGAATCCATCGAAAATCAGCAAAAGTTCGGCACAAACACTTCAAAGCACCTTTAAACACTTAAACGCACGATAAAAACCAATAAATTTACAAAAACTAAACAAACTACAATCCACACAAGCTTTGTTTACCTTTCTGACTGACTTATTTGTCACTAAAAAGATGGCCGCTACGCGCATTGCGCAGAGAAATTTGGGTCTGTCTAAATCGCCTCGTGTCGCTACTGTATAGTTCCGTTATACTGTGACCCAACGCTTATCGAGGCGTGGCTAGATAAATGGAAAATTCAATGATGCCAAAACCAAAGCCATCTACTTTTCGAGAGCCAGAAGCAAATTACCCCAAACCAGATTGCAAGTCAGAAATGCCAGACTAGACTGGTGTAATAATGTTAAATGTCTGGGCCTGCCGTTTGATGAGCGGCTGGCTTGGACAGATAACGTAGACCAATGCTTAAGAAAAGCGAATGGTCAACTTGTTGCCATCTACTCACTTATCAACAGTAGAAGTAGACTAAATTTACTCACAAAGACTTTTTTGTACAAGACAATTATTCAGCCCGTACTTATCTTCGGTGTTGCCACTTGGTGCATCGTAACAATTAAAAATAAAGTGCTGCGAATTATGACTAATGCTCTACGCTTCACGATAATACTTTACATAATGACCTACAAATACCGACAATCACTGAACATATAGACAAACTAATTATTGATTACTACAAACGGATGGATGTTTCCCTGAATCCCCTTATCACATGATCACACATTCACTCTAACCCACTCAAGCCATATAGAATACCGAGAGACTAGCTCACTTCTCCCCAGCTCCCGCCTCTGCCACCATAGTTTGAATTCAGCAATGACCAAAATAACAATTTGAAAGTAACCTCTTCCTCGCTTCCCCCCCCCCCCCCTCTAACTTAACAAAATATGAATTTAGAAATTTAAAATCAACCCCTGATCAAGATCCGCCCAGCAGCAACTCTGTTGAAAATTGGAATTAATGCCGAAGTCCAATTCAAGAAACGAAGATGATCCTATAGAAACAAATTTAGAATCTCGCCAGTATTCCTAAGAATGAAGATAAACACTCTTCTTATATTATTGTACCTTTATAGTAAAAAACTAAAGGTAGTCGATTCCGAGTAAAATAATTAAAAAAATACAAATAAGGCAAATAATCGAAACCTACAAAAACCATTCCGGATAGCCATGCAAAAAAAATCTAGCAATGTTTAATCTGGGGAGCGAGGAGGCCACCCTGGATCGAAATTTCGTCTTATCCATTCGTCATCAAATGTCCTATTTACTAGAATGGGCAGGGTATCTATAATGATTAATGTTAATTATATCGAACTTCAAGGGCCATGTTATCTAAAATATCTTCTATTTCATCTTCCCAAAATTTGAAATAAATGGCGCCAGTTAAATTTTCCCAAAAAGAGACCGGCTCTATTAACTTCCTATTCAGTATACTATACCACACGTTTGTTTTTTGTTGGTACTGATTTTTGTTATCAATATTAACATTTGAGTTTTCGTCTGAACACTAACTACAATTTTGAGAAGATACAACGACATCTGTCGCAAACAAAATTCATCTCCAAACAGGAGGTGTCGATGAAATTCACCTTGTTCTTCTATTTTTCCTTGGACCCACATAAAAAAAGTATACCTTAAATCTTAGCCTCTTTCTTGGAAGGTATAAATGAACTTTGGCTTAATACGTGATATTTATTTTTTTTAAGAATTCTCTTCAAATATTCTTTCTATATTTATTTGTAGTTTCCAAAATGTTTTGTGTGGAAATTCCAGGGTTTTCTATAACTGTCAGAGGTACTTCCAGCTGGTTCTCTTTTGTACAGGGTGTCCATTTTTCGATGTAATTGTAGGGTATCTCGGTAACTATAGTAAATATAGAGACTTGTGGTTTTTACACTACGGCGCTACTTTTTCATGACACAAAAGATGCCACAAACAGAATTGTCATAGCTTTCTTAGTTAAGCTACAGGGCGTTTTCGAAAATGTTTGCATTTTGACCACACTCTGTTTTTCGGTTACCCTTCAACTTATCGAAAAATTGAAAGCTTGTTCTGAGAGAGTTTTTTAAGTAGAATTCAGTGACGTGCTTACTTTTCTTTTGGGAGTCTTACTTTTCGAGATTTAAAGCAAACATATTATTTTTTAAATGGGACACCCTATATATTTTTCTTATTTGATTGGGCTGTTTTTAGGCTTTTCAAAAATATATAATAGCTGATAGTTATTATTAACAATAAATGCACAAATATGAAAAATTTTGAAAATTAGGTTAGTAGTTATAAAATCATTGAAACAAACAAAAGTATACGTAAAAAAAGTACGTAAAGTGTGCACAACCTTTACTTCTTAGGGTTTCAAATGATATTTATTTAATAATTTTGTAGACAAGATTTTATTACTCCGAGATCTCTTATATGACTTTGCGCGAACTTTTTGTGCCTCTACAAATGGCATAACGTTCATTTCGCCCCTTTCGCGATTCTCTTTATTACATATGATTTAGGTATGGGCTTTATAAATGATCGATTCTTAATTAAATTAATTTTTAAATTTGAAAATGTTACTTAATTGGGCTGCCCTTTCTCTGGCTATCTATAAAAGTAAGAACTCTAGAAGTTATAGATATTTAAATTACAAGATTGTAAACTTACCTATTTTCATGACACTCTATAAAACAAACTAACATGTCGTACTTTTTAAAGTTTTCATACTACTACATTTTCGTCATTTTTTTAAACTATAGGTAGTGAAATGACATGACATGTATTTTAACAAAACGTTATTTTTGCCTATATATTTTGAGAAATAGATATGCTAGATAGATATTCTTTTGTTTGTTTCAGTGGTTTCATGGCCTATACTACCCTAGTTTTCTAAATTGTGTATTGTGCGTTTATTGTTAATAGTAACTATCAACTACAGTAAAATCTCTCTATAGCGGACACCAAAATCTCGAAAAATGTCCGCTATAGAGAGGTGTCCGCTATTGGGAGGGTCGGTAAAAAAATTATTTGCATATTATATAAACTCTATATTAATACTAAATAATATACTAATACATTTTTTTGTGCTTTTTTTTGTTTACATATCTAGAAATACAAAATACATTTAAAGTAAACATGGTACAATAACAGCAGACTACACTTAATTTAAAATATACTACAGCTTTTTAAAATACATCACAATCGAAGTTTGCTTCATATTCTTAAGTTTCGATTTTAAAACTTCGGACAAACATTGGAAATTTCTAAGGCCATGTCAGCACTATCATAATTTAACAAAAATTGTTGAGCCTCTCTTAACTTTGCACATAGTTCATTCATATTTTTTATGGTCATTTTTGGTTCTTCAGTTTCTTTCAGTTCTTCAGTGTCTTCAATATCATTATCGTCCACATTTAAGCTAATACTCTCATCGTCACTGTCAGGCATTAGTTCATCAATAATCTCTGGTATTGTGATGCCAGGATTTTCAGTAAAAGCAATATGGTCAACCAAGGAATATTGCTTAAGATTAACAAATGTTTCTTTTATGGATGCAAATAACTGGGCAAGTGGGTTATCATCTTCTCCATCAACGTCATATTCCAAATTATTTTTCATAAATCCAGCATTTGAAAAACATTTTTTAATTGTGTTGGGTGAAACTTTTTTCCAAGCAGCAGCAATCCAAACTAAGGCACTTGTTAAATTTATGCTTTTTTCAGCATCTTTAAAATAATTTTCGTTCTCGGAAAATGACAAAATTTCGAAACTGTCAGTGTCAGATAAAAATGGCCGCGTTGTAATAATTATTTTCAGACAAATTTTAGTGCAAGTCAAAAAATGAGTGAAAAATCGGATGAATCAGATATGGAACTGGATAATACTCCACCTGAAATTACGAATATTGCGAATAAATAACTTAATTGCTTTGTACAGATTTTATTTGTTTTTATTCGTACTTTTTGGTCGTGGAGAAAATATAGTCTGCTACTCGGTTAGAATGAAAATTCGATACTCGTGGTTCCTCACGCTCGCTACGCTCGCGTTCGGAATCTTTCACTCGGATCGAATTTTCATTCCAACCTCGTTACAGAATCTACTATTATATTCCGACGTGTCATAATGACATTATTATGGATTTCATTTTCAGTGTCAAAATGACATACTTTATAGGACTGAGTACTATAATGATTTCATTATAGGACTGAGTACAATAATGAAAAATCGACGCAAAAATGAAAAAAATTATTTAAAACAAAATGGAACAAAATTTAATGATTAAAATTAAAAGTAACATTATTACAATTCGTTAAATTGATGTTGGACATAGGAGTTGAAATTATTGCATTGTTGTGATTTTTAATTTCTATGGTTTCTGTTTTTTCTGAGGGAACGACAGTCGATGATGATTTCTTCCCGAGAATGGCTGCTGAAATTTTTTTCTTGTTTTCGCAAGAGTTCTCTATAAATCCTTCAGCAACTGTGTCACTTTTCTGGCGTTTAATAGTGTGAAGATCGACTCCTGAATCAGCCAGCAGTGAAGCTGAAGACCTCCGGAAACAGTGACCTGTGTATTCGACGGAATGGGGTAACTTTAAAAAAGCAGCGATCGTTTTGCACATATTTCCGAAAGTATGGATACCCACTGGTTGCTTTGTACATTTGTTGTTTCTAAATGATAGAAAAAAACGAGAAACTTCGGCATCGGGGGGTCTCATTGCTACATAGGTCCGAACAAGCTGCACCATAATTATTCCTTCGACATCGCCAGGCGTTACGTAAAATTCTCGGGGAACGTTGGTTTTTGTACTAGGTATGAAAATTTGAAAAACAACCCGTCATCGTGTACATCTTCTATCCTTAAGTTTTTTAACTCAACTCTTCGACATGCTCCACTTATACCTACTATCATTGACACTTTTAATAGCAAGTATGTTTCGTTGTCTGCCTCTTGTAAAAACTTGGCAATATTTTCTTTAGTCAAAATCCTGAATTTTTTGGGTGTGTAAGAATCAGATTTTCGTTTTAAAAAAGCTATCAATTGATTGAACTTAGTTATGTCGACGTTTTTCTTAAGTAATAGTGTACTCCTTAACATAGAGTAATAACTCCATAAACTAGAAGACTTTTTCTTCATTGATTCTTCCTTGAAATATGCCAACCTTTTCGTGTGCGATATTTACAACCTTTTTCTGGGAATACCAAGTTTTGTAATTGGCATAAGTTTTTTCATATATGCCTTTAGACTTTTCGGGCAACAAACCAACAACTGCTTTATTGGCCAATTCTTCGATTTCTGATGGCAAATTATCCATATTATATTATATAAACGTTAAAATTAAAAATTCAATTCTGACAATGACAATACAAACAAATATTTCTATAGTTACCTGGTTTTATTAAAATCAAGCTATTAGTTTACTGACAAAAACTTAAAATTCATCAAAAAAAAACACAAAAATCGTCGGAATATAAAATATTGTATGAAATTCGAATCATAAACAATCATTATGGTAGCCGCCGTGTTATTAGACTCGGCTGACGCCTCGTCCAATAATACTCACGGCTAGTACCATAATGATCGTTATTATGATCCTTATAACATAAATATCCATATTAGCTCTTTCAGTTATCGGGATACACTACACCTGACTTTGACTTAAATTTAATTTTCATAGTTACTGGATGAATTTGTTTCACGAAACACAAAAGGGATTGCGGTTTTCGCGCATAAGAATATAAATTATTACTTTCGCTTTTACGTTACACTTAATATCTTTCTACTAATATAAAAATTTTATAATTTTTTAAAACCTGGATACCCCCTTCTTGGTCATTTGAACTTCCCATACGGCTCGGACCTGTTTCGCCGCCCCTGAATTCGTGTACAACTTTCATTTTACTCGTATTGTAGTCTTTATATGAATTTAAAAAATTTTAATAAATCATTGAGAAACTAACAATTGACTAATAGCAAGAAAATTGTTAAAGAGTGCATACCATATAAACGATTAACAAATTAGTGTCAAATTGAATAATTACGTTGAATTTAATGTTTGTAATAAAGGAAACATTAGAATTTCTGTTAACAGGATAATTGCTATACACAGAATACGCTGTAGGTACTTGGTATATTTTTTTAGAAGTTTTAGGAAAACCCAAAAAAAACGTTTTTACACAATATTAGCAGTATTTTACTTAGAATATATACTTACATATTTAAAATTAAAAACTGAGACAAAAGAAAAAAGCAAAACAAGAAAATTGTTGAAAATGAGCACAGACCGACCAAGGAAAAGATATAGGCTTACTTCAGGAAATATACAGGGTGTTATTTAATAAGTGTCCGATATTATACAGGACGATTCCTCAGTTATTTATAAGGTAAAAAGTTCATATAAGGATGGGTCCGCAAGCCCTTCATTCTTCAGACACAGGGTGTTAAAAATTTATTTTTATTTTTGTTTGTCGTAAATAATTTTTGAAATAATGTGGATATTTGGACGAAACTTGGTGTTTGGGGATTTTTTAATATGAGAAATTCAAGTTTGATCTTAGTTTGGTACTTAATTGTAGGGGGCGCTACCTACAGGTATTCTTCTCTTTTGGGGAGGCACGCCTTTTTGGTGCATCTATATATCATATTTTCTAGAAGAAGAATCGATTCCTCTATCATTTTTCATCAAATAAAATCTCAAATTTACGATATTATGTCAATATGACAGAAAATTTTAAAGTTTTAATTTACTCTCAGTGATAAAATTACATGCTGTTGAAGTTAAAAAATGTGATACATGTGTTTTCAAGAAAGTTTTCTTTTAGTGGGCACGAAAGATTTTTTACAAATAGCCCTATTTAATTAATAAAATTTAACTTACCAGAGTCATTGTAATATTTATATCTATCAATTATTTACTTATAATAGGTACCTTAGAAACGGTTGCTATATTAATATATATATATATGAAATATTAGCGTGCGATAAAGATGTCCGGTGATTTTCGTAATGCCCGATAATTAATATTAAAGAAAATATTGAACAAAATTTGTATTTATTTTTAACAATTTTTTTACATAATATTATTCTGTTTCCCTATGTTAAATGTACAATTTTTGAATTTTCCTGAGAAAGAAGCTGGACCAACTATGAAATTTTGCGACTCGATTGCTGAGTTGCTCGATGTGCATGCGGATTCCTGCTCCATTTCAACATTAATTAACATATTATCTTTTTAAGTAACAGAGCTAGCTATCATGTTTGCTATTCGGTTTTTTCACGTGATGCTTTCCTCTACATAACCCTCCGCTACGCTAGTACTCTTCCACTTTCCGTGTAGCTTAAGGGTTGCAAGGGAAGCATCACCCTCGATTAAAAGTGTGGACGAGGTCCGATGTAGGCAATGTCCTGTATATTCCTTAGCGTTTTCTAAATTAAGAAATTTTGCTATGATTGAAGGAACACGTCCTAGAGTATTTTTACCCACAGGATTAGCTATGTGAGGAAAAATCTGCGTTCCTTAATTCCTTTTGGCCTTAATGCAAGGTACTGTCTAACCAATTTTAAGGCATCTGTTTGGTCTCCTTCGATTATAATAAAACTTTTTGGCGTAGCAGTTTTAGTTTCTGATACCTTGACAAGCATAACAGGCCCCTTATCCTTAATATCATCAATGGTCATTTTTACCTTCCCATCCCGTCTTAGGCCGCCTAAAACTCCCATTACGAGTATCACTTTATGCAGCAGGAAGGTATCATTCGGCGCATTTTTGATAAAAGGTAAAACTTATTTACCTTCCAGAACTTCTGACTTTTTAGGAAGATATCCCTTTAATTTAACTTTTAAAAATGCTATTAATTGACAATCTTGAAATATTAATGTCTTCCTTTACTATAAGTTCAGATATTTTGTCCAAAGGCTATTTGGGGTATATTTTTCGGACTAAAATATGGTAAAAATAATCAAAAATTGTTATTACCAATAAGCAAAAGGGTTACATACCAATTCCTGAAAATAAGACATCATTACTGTTTCAGTTATCACCGTAATTTGGTTTTTTACTTTTCATTGTAGAATATTTTCATACTCCTTGTCGTACAGGGCTTTAGACTTTGCCGGTAATAAGTTTTTCTTAGCTTTTTCAGCATTTTCTAAAATATTTTGTGGAATTTCCATATTTTCGTTTATAAAACGTAAAAGACGCTTAAAATAAACAACACTTAGCAACCGTCAAACTAATTCTATGACAACCGATCAAAGCTCACTATAGTTATTTATGTACCAAGGGCGTTAAGTAGACTATATAATGTCCGTAAGGCGAAAGCAACTAGCCCGAGGGTCTTTGGCCCGAGGGATAGTTTTCGCCTGATAGGCATTATAGTCTAGTAACGCCTGTGGTGTATACAACACTTTATTTTTCATTAATTTTAAAATATAAATTGTTAAACTCCTGCATTTTTTTTAAACTATTTTCGCTAATTTTTAGTATTTAGCGAGCTTTAATCGGTTGTCATAGAATAAGTTTGACGGTTGGTAAGGGTTGTTTATTTTAAGCGTCTTTTGCGTTTTATAAACGAAAATATGAAAATTCTACAAAATATTTTAGAAAATGCTGAAAAAGCTAAGAAAAACTTATTACCGGCAAAGTGTAAAGCCCTGTACAAATTTCATAGTTGATCCAGCTTCTTTCTCAGGAAAATTCAAAAATTTTACATTTAACATAGGAAAAACAGAATAATATTATGTAAAAAAATTGTTAAAAATAAATACAAATTTTGTTCAATATTTTCTTTAATTAAAATTACCGGGCATTACGAAAATCACCGGGCATTCTGAACTTTATCGCTCGCTAATATTTCCCATGATATTATGATGATGTTTATAGCAACCGCTTCCAAGGCATTATTTAAGTAAATAATTGATAGATGAAAAATAAAGTATTGTATACACCACTAGACTATAATGCTTATCAGGCGAAAACTAGTTGCTTTCGCCTTTCGGGCATTATAGTCTACTTAACGCCCTTGGTAAAGTCTGTTCAGAGATATA
The DNA here is from genome assembly GCA_963920685.1 of Polydrusus tereticollis. Classification (NCBI taxonomy): domain Eukaryota; kingdom Metazoa; phylum Arthropoda; class Insecta; order Coleoptera; family Curculionidae; genus Polydrusus; species Polydrusus tereticollis. The sequence goes on from OY987327.1 coordinate 139,841,105, forward strand.
AGAAAGTGACTAACTGATCCCTATTAGGAAAGACCCGGGCCAGCTGTAAAATTGAAATATGGCCGAACAGGCCCGTATTTTGCTTTGGTTGTAATAAAAATAAGTAAGACATTTAATATATTTTATTTATGTTTAAATGTGAAATTACAAGTTATTTTATTATTAACAATTATATTTATGATTACAAAAATATACAAATTACCGACTAATTTACTTATAATAATTATTCACTTAATATATCAATATCACTATCGCTATCATCATCTGTTCTAATTATTATTTGTGCTATATTGTTTATATGGATATAGGATTTTTCCACTTTTTCAACATATGTAACAGGATTTGACCAACTTTGTTAAGGGATGTTAAAAACTTCAGTTCCTATAAGCTCAAGTACACTGGAGTTAATAGTAGGGCAAATATTGTTACGACGAATGGCAGATTTCAGTTGGTGCCAAACATGTTTGATGGGATTAAATATACAATGATATGGTGGAAGCCTTAAAACTGTATGCCCAAGATTTCTTGCATAATTATCACAGAAGTATTCCTTTTGTAGTTTTAAACTTTGTAAAAACTTAGTTAATTGCCTTTTAGTGTAATCTTCCTGAAAATAAATGTCAATATCATACATGTAGTTTTGGATTTTTGCTTTTGTGTCATTTAAGGAGGGAGTCTTGGTTAACTGCCTACTAGGGTAGCTTGCATTGTCCATTAAAACTACGCTATTGGGAGGTATATTTGGAATTAGCTTGCTTTTAAACAAATCTTCAAATAAATCAGCAGTGGTGTTCTCATGGTAGTCCAGAGAAGAATCTTTAATGTTTTTTGCAGACAGAGAAAGTCCATTTGGAATCCATCCGTCTTTAGGTCCAGCATGCGAAATCGTAATTCGTTAACCTCTTTTTGATGGCGCGCTTGTCTTACACATGCGGCTTGAGTCAACCCAACCCTTTTCCGGGGTATCATATGTGTCGAACCAGGTTTCATCCAAGTAAATAATCGGCCTTTGCTGATCTCTGTAAATCCTAATTTTTTGTACAAATTCGAATCGCCATTCCCGAATTCTACTGGACTCCATTAGAACTTGTCTTTTGTTAATTTCTTTAAATTTAAAACCAATGTGTTGGATACACTTCCATAACGTTATTCTGCCACATTTAACGCCGGTTTCATCTTTTTCAAGCCTCTTAATTAAATTATCTAATGTAGGCACGCATTGTTCCTCGTATAACTTGTAAATTTCACTCCGAATTATGTCTTGATCACTTCCATCTACCTTCGAGAAAATGCCATTATCGGTTCTTTTTTTCCTCGCTAAAATGGGATTATTCACAATTTTCTATACGGTTGATGTTGGAGTTTTTGTTAATGTGGCCGTTTCTTCTAACGCTGCTGACTTGCTGACCGCACGTTCAATGAGAGTTGAATAAACATTGTTTATAACCTCCTTAGTTTCCACAGAAAAGTGTTTTCTGCTTTTCGACGGGGTTATCTCCTCAGATACATTGGGCTCGCACATATTTTCCATGGCGATTAAACAAACGCTCTATTACACATGAAGTAAGAATAATTACTAAGCTTAAAACTAACTAGAGTGGCTATATATACAGTCTTTGAACATAATTTGTTATATGGGATTAACCCTCTCATTTTGAATCAGGTAAAAATCGGTTTAAAATCACCAAACTATTACTTTAATAATGAAATTACGTCTTCCGGACTTGCAGTTCACTTTAGGACAGTTTTAAGTACGGACCATAATTGACCTGCATTTATTCATTCATTCATTGTTTATTTATGGCCACCCTTCGATAATCCCACTCAAAGGCAAAATGTAACTTTCTTATATCTCTGGACAGGCTTTACATAAATAACTATTGTAGTGACCATATACCTAAAGAGCGATTACGTTTTTTTTTTCGTGATTCCGTATTGTTTTTGAACAAATATGACCTATGCACTTTTCAGTCATTTTGTATAAGTTGGCTTCTATGTGTTTATTTTATACAGGATAAAAAATAATTCGGGAAAAATTTTAAACTCTCAATCAACCAACTCTGACCATGTTAATTAATATTTCGTAATGTCTTAACCAACCAACTCTGGCCAGGTTATTTAATATTTCGTAATGTTTTTGACCGACTTTAGTGTACCGGGTATCCCAATAACTTATGTTTGACTTAAACAAAATTCATATTAAAAATGGTAAAATAAACACATCTGTTTCTTTTGCGTATTAGTAATGAAAATGATAATCTATGGAAATGTTCTGTAAAGTGTATTACCAGTTCTGTTAAAATACGAAAATTCACATATAGGATGTCCCAAAAAGTCCTTTTTTAATTTATGTTGCTCAAAAGCTACTTCTCAATTGCCTTGATTTTTTTAAAAACAAGTAATAATAGATAAAAAAATAATGCAAAATATTTATCTCAAACATTTCGCAACGTTTTTGAGTGACTTTAGTGTATCGGTTGTGCCAAATTATATTGGAGTTTAGCAATACTCATCATATAAATCGGAAAATAAATGAAGAACCTAAAAATGAAAACTTATTGGTAAAGTATCTTTACATATTTTATAATAAAAATGAAAACTTATTGGTAGAGAGAGGCCAATTCTGCTGAAATAGGAAAACTTACATAAATTTACAGGATGTCCCAAAAAGACGCTTTGTTAAGGCTGAAGGTTTTCGGGTTTGAAAAGTTTGTTTTTCTTACATTTCTTTAGTCTTTTCCTCTTATTTTGGTGTATTCATTTTATGCATGGTTAGAGAAAAGTCATGTAAAAATTATAAATTTAGCCAATTTCTATTAATAAGGAAACACTATAGCGATGTTACTTTGATATTTTGTAGGGCCTTTGAGGATTTTTTGTTTGTTTTGGTAAAGTGTTTTTTCTAATGTACCTCTTTATACCTAGAATTCATGTTTTTTTGGTTATTATTAAATAGTTACTAAAATTTAGGATTTATTAAAATAAGATTTGATAACATAAAAATTGTGTGATTTATTGTTGTGTAAGTTTTTCATAGATTTCTTTAATATTGTTGGCTGATCACTGTGCTAATTTCGTACAGGTTCTAAAAGAAAGTCATCTAAAAATGTAACACTATATTTTGTCATCTTACACCATACCTGGTGACAATAAAATTGTTTGACAGAACCTCACTTAATTATCGTTTAATATAGGGATTGGAAATTTTAGCAGTAAATATGGTTTAGAGAAATGCAAATTTTCCATCAAAAGTATTTTGAATATCACTTCCCGCTTGACCGGAAGTGAGGTTGGGTCGCTTATTTTTAATGACACCCTGCATATTTTTTAGATTTTCGAATAGAGCTCTAAATTCCCTTTTCAATGACATATCACAAGTTGTCATTTGTTTTTAAAATGGCGGCGTATAATACGATTTTCTCAAATTCAAAATGGCGGAGTATTAGCCGCGTGACATAAGATTTTATTCAGAGACGTTTTCAAATGGTAATATTAGGTTATTTTCTTTCAACTTTTAATAAAATTGAGGTAAAATGTGTAATGCTTTATCATATTGTAAAGAATTTTAAGAGAAAATTTTATGAGAATGTTATAGGTATCATTGCGCCCCAATAAAACTGGGACAACAAAATTTTCTTTATATTCTAGCCCTTGGACTACAATATATTCTTTAACAAACTGTCAAAGTCACTAATTTAAACATCAAAGTTGAAAATTTTGAAATAACCTGGGAGATAAAAGTAAAATTGCGTGTCCCAGTTTTTCTTTGGGCGTTATACAAATTTTGTATTTAATCCTATAGTAATATAACAAAATTACCTATTCTATTAAATGTTCTATTCTTTGACCTCTTTGTTGCTGACACAATGTTACTCGATCTACATTTTCAGTTAATAAATTTCGTAGCTGTCTGATATACCCTGAATTTCTGTCCTGATCCGATTTTCCAAATCCTCTAGGTTCTGAAGGGGTCTAGCATAAACCGTTTGTTTAAGATAGCCCCATATGGAGAAGTCGAACGGAGTTAAAACAGGGGACCTAGCTGGCCAACGGGTTGGTCCGTTTATTCCAAGCCAATTTTCTCCGAATCTGCGGCTCAAATAATTGGTTGCAATTTCTCCGAATCTGCGGCGCTTGGTTGCAATGCGTGAGATATGTGCTGGGGCACCATCTTGTTGAAATTTTATGTTGTCGTTTCCAGGGACATTATGTAAACTATGTTCTGATTTTGCGGGAAGCCTAAATACATCTCTCCATTTAAAAGCCCGTGGAAAAAAATTGAACCAATATTATTTGTTCCCATAATACCCAACCACACATTGACACCAAAACGCTCTTGAAAAGCATTATTACTTACCAAGTGCTAGTTTTCCTTTGCCCAATATCGAGTGTTGTTTCGATTAAATATACCGAATATATATATAATAAATAATATTTTGTGGTGGAAAGTTGCATTGTTATTAAGACTCGCCAAAAACCAATTACAATAATCTAATCTTCTTGGAAAGTTATTATCGTAGAGATGGTGATGAGCTTGGTATTTAAATGATTTGAAACCATGTTTCTCCAAAATTTGTCTTGCGCTTTCTCGGTTCACAGCACATTCCACTTCTAATTCGCGAACTAAAGCGGTATGGTCTTATAAAACGTTGGTTATTGTCATTATTGTGAATATTACCTTCACTCTGTAAGTGTTTTTGAAGCCAAGGAAAATAGCCCCTTGATGGAATCTCCCGATCTGGATACCGTTCGGCATATAATCTTGCAGCAAGCCTTGAGTTTTTCTTACATTCGCCATATATTAGGAGCATATCAATTTGATTTTCCCTCGTATAAACCATTATTATTAGATGCGTATAAATCTAGCGAAAATACCGATAAACCAGATACGCCAATTTATTTCTACTTATTCAATTTGGTTACATCAAAATTACTTTCATGTTTTGTTTCCATAGCCCGCTGAGAAACTAATTTCTTTGGTGAAATAATATGGACTTCAGTCACATACTCACGCACCACACCAAGCCACATATAGACTTCCATTCGACTGGCTCCCACCTTAAGAAAAACAAGCTGCACTAGAAAATTATAAAAATATCATTAGGAAAATAAGAAAAGCATTACCATATTAGCATACAATCAACAAAGCAGCAAAAACAATAAAATTGTCAGCACCCAAACCCACCCAAGAAGTTGTTCTGAACAGAAGTACGATAAAGAAGAGGAATAAAAGATAAAGATCTAACTCAATGTCCAAATTTAAGTCAATATAAGATGGACTGCACGGTCACAGAATATCAACAGCACGGCATTGGTTTAATGTTCCACTAATACTAATTATTAGCTAAGTCACCAAAATGTTGATATATATCAGGGTGTAAGAAAGAATTAGTAACATAATAATTAAAAGGGTTTTCAAGTACGGCACAAAATATGAAGTAAAATAAAATATGTGTACCTAATACAATCATTCAAAATTTTCTCTTAAAATTCTTTACATTAAATTGATAAAGCATTATACATTTTTAATTAATTAACTCACGGTAGTATTTCAAGGTATTTTGACATTTGGTACTTTCCATTAAAATGGAAAAATGGGCCCGACTATCGCTAATGTCAAATAAAAATTAAAACTATCCTATGAGATTTTAAATACACCTTTCACCCCAATTTTATTAAAAGTTGAAAGAAAATAACCTAATATTACCATTTTGAAACGTTATAGGATAAAAACTTATGTCACGCGGCTAATACTCGCCATTTTGAATTTGAGGAAATCGTATTCTACGCCGCCATTTTAAAAACAAATGACACCTTCTGATACGTCATTGAAAAGGGAATTTAGAGCTCCACTCGAAGATCTTAAAAAATATACGGGGTGTCGTTTAAAATAAGCGACCTAACCTCACTTCCGGTCAACCCGGAAGTGATATTCAAAATATTTTCGATAGAAAATTTGCACCTTCCTACACCATATTTACTGCTAAAGTTTCAAATTCCTATATTGAACGATAATTAAGTGAGGTTCTGTCAAACGATTCCATTGTCACCCGGTAGAGCGATGTTTGTTGATATTTTTTACGTTTTTGTCAGTTTTTAGTGTACCGGGTGTCCCTAATTCGGGTTGAGTTGTGCAAAACTACTATTAAAAGCGAAAAAATATGATTATCGGTTTTTTTGTTAACTTTTGAAAACATAAAATTACAGTGTTGTCAATAACTGGTATCCCTGAAAGTTTTTCTGCCTTGATGAGGATTTAAAAAAAATTTCTAAATAAAAAGGAAGTGTTTTTAGATTAAATTAATGGAATATTTCATCTAAAATTCAAAACATTTTTGACCGCTTTTACTGTACTCTGCGTACCAAATGATTAGGTAACAGAGAACAATAGATTTATTATTTCCTTTATTAACATTGATTTTTTTTATAATTACCGATTCCGAGACATTTGTTTTTTTTTGCTTATAATTATTTTATAAAAGACTCATACGAAAAGAGCTTATTACATAACCCATTTTAGCCTGTTTGCGTTATGTAATATACTATATTATCGTACTGAGTGATGTAATGAACTCATTACATCACTCAGTGATGTAATGAACTTATTACATTACTCATTTTTAATCAAACTATGATTTTTTTGCTCCGTCAGTCACTGTCATTTTTTGTGTAATGTCACTTTCATAATATGAAAATCATTTTGAATACATAAAAAAAACAAAATTCTGGGTCTTATATAAAATGTTGTATATCACACGTACGGTAAGGCTTATTACAGCACTCGGGTGGTTACTACGACTCGGTCTACGACCTCGTCTCATACCATACTAGTAATATAACTAACTATTATAATACTCCCTTAGTAGCTTTTATTTGCTTTTTGGGAATAAATTTTTTTTATAATTTTATTATACAGGGTGACCGGAAAATACGTGTACAACGCTTGACGACGGACTCCTGACGTCAAAATAGGTCGATCTAAGCCGACTTAGTTATATCCAAAATTGTCTCGTTTAGCCGGTAAAGGGCGTCAAGAATTTGTAAAAATATTGGTTTTTCCTAAATTACGTGAAAACCTGCCAATCGATTTTAATGATTTTTAGTATGTAGACTAATACTATAAAATGACGTTTTCTAGTTGTATAGTCACTGGCTGTAAATAAGTGGAAGTGTTATAAAAGTGATACCTCAAAATTTCTCCTGATTTTTTATATCAACGGCGTTATGACAACCCAGATATTTTTATCGAGTGACTGGATGTATTTAGAAGCTATTTTACCTCTCCAATATTTTTCGTTGGATGAGCTGTTTTGCCAAGAAAAAAGTATTTACAATTACCTGCATACATCAATTATTAACAGTAATAATAAAACAAAGTACAACAAAGTTGGAAGTATGTATTAAAAATATTGTAATAAACTAAGTAAAACGAAAACATTACTTAAGCAAATGTGTAAAATGACCGCCATCTTGCTAAATACACTTACTAACACTCCTTAAAAAAAATTATATTGGACCCTATTTAATGTCTCGGGGTTATTAAAATGGTTGCCTGCATTTAAAACCCGCGTCAATAAATCATAGCGTGTGTTTACCGGAGTCTTGTAAACTTCTGTTTTAATAGCGCCCCACGAAAAGAAGTAACACTTATTTAACTCCGGAGAACGTGGTGGCCATTTTACTGGTGCATCATTGCCCCTTCCAATCCATCGGTTGGGATATTGATGGTGTAAGTATTGCCGAACGGTAACGGAAAAATGGGGCAGAGCACCATCATGCATATACCACATTTCCCTACAAAGTAACAGGGGCAAATTTTCCAGAAGAATTGGTAATGTGTCTTGCAAAAAATTTAAATAAATATTTCCATCTAACCTGTCTGGAATAACAATAGGACCAATAAGGTAGCGATCAATCATACCTGCCCAAATATTTAATTTAAATTGATGCTGATGATGTGCAACTTTAATGGCATGTGGATTTTAATCGGAATAAATATGTTCGTTGTTCAGATTGGTTACTCCAGGTCTTGTAAAGCACGCCTCGTCAGTAAACAATATTTTTCTACAAAAATTTGAATCGCGGATTCCTTTGTTTCTAATAAATTGATCAGTAGGTAAAAGTTCCTGAACTTTTTGCACGTGATTTGGATGTAACAACTGGTCTTTTAAAACCTCATTGACAATCGTTTTAGGAACATGTAACTCACGTTCTAGAAGATATACACTACAAATAATCCAAGTATATGCACCCACAAGCAGCTCGGAAGATGAAGAAGCAGAAGAATTCTATGAGGACGTAGCAACAGCAATCAAAGACGTAAAATCACACACAATCTAATAATTGGAGACTGGAATTCCAAAATAGGCAAAAAAATGGAAGGAGATACGGATTATATTGGAAAATTTGGCCTAGGAACCAGAAACGAGAGAGGAAACGTTTGATGGAATTAGGGCTAATATGAAAAATATCAATGTGGCTGAATCTTTCGTTGTAGGTAGAGACCATACGATCAGTAAGAGCCCTTCTTCCATAATTTGTTCGATGTGTCAGCTGCGGGAATAGATGCTGATTTCTCAACAACCGTGTTGGCACCCTGAAGTATAAAGAACTTAACAGTTTGGGAAAGTCGATCATGTCATTGACTAATTTGTACAGGAAGATTAGAAGGTGGTTGTTGCGTCGAGCTTCGAGTGATTTTAGGCCACACATAAGAATTCTTGTTTCGTAGCTTAGATCATAATAGGGAAAACGATGTTTATATAGCAGATATTTTGCGTACTTGTTCTGGACTCTTTCCAGTCTGTTGACGTGGCACAGATAAATAGGACTCCAAATAATGCTGCAATATTCGAGGATACTGCGTATAAGAGAATTGTATAGCAAGCTGATGGCTTTGGTGTCTCTCATGTGTCTTGTATTTCTTTTAAGAAAACCTAGTAATCTGAGGCTTTTTGCGACGATCTGATCCACGTGCGAGTTAATGTCTCTTATAGAACATCATCTTCTTGCATTTGTTGACATTAAGTTTGAAATAATTTTTTCACACCATGAGACAAGTCGATCGAGATCGGACTGAAGAGTGTTTGAAGAGTCGGTGACAGAGCAGTAGAACTTGAGATCATCGGCATACATAAGGCATCTAGATGCTCTGAAGCAGGAAGTTATGTCGTTGATGAAAAGTGAAAATAATATTGGTCCAATATGAGATCCTTGTAGTACGCCCGATAGTACCTGGATTTCTCTAGATTCGACACCTCCGACTAGAACTCTTTGCCGGCGACCAGAAAGATAACTGCTAATCCATGCTAGGTAAACATTGTTGATCCCCACGTACGACAGCTTGGCGATTAAAAGCTTGTGGCATACGCTGTCAAAGGCCTTCGATATGTCAGTGTATATGACATCAATCTGATTGCCCGTTTCAAGATTTGATACAAGAAAGTCTTGATATATTGCTAAATTAGTTGTGGTTGATCGACCTTTGAAAAATCCGTGTTGATTTTCGGTGATGTATTGCTTATAGGTTTCGAAAACTTCATCGGTTAGGATGGATTCCATAATCTTGGGCAGAGTTGAGGGCAAAGATATTCCTCTGTAATTGGTGACATCCGCCTTATCCCCAGATTTGTATATAGAAAAAAGGGTTGAGTTTTTTCAAATAGATGGGAAGACACCCTTGTTGAAGGTCGTTTGAAAGAGGATACAGATCGGGTCAGCGAGAGATTCACAACAACGCTTAAGAAAAACAGGGGGAATACCATACGAACCCGCAGCCTTGCTGCAGTCCAGTTGTCTCAGGCTGCTGACAACCTCGGCGACTGTGAAACGATGGTGTAGGAGTGGGTCCCAACATTTAACATCCAGGTAGTCGTGTTGCTCAATGTTGACCATAGTGTGGTCCCTGTAACTGGACTGAAAATGGGTGGCGAAGGCATTAGCTATGTCTTGTGAGTTGTCCAACATAGATCCATTGTGCTGCATTATTTTTGGGATGCCGGTTTTCTTCTTTAGTGTGTTTATGAATGACCAAAAGTACTTAATGTTTTCGGGAATCATTTGTTCAATGTTAGTAATATATGAAACGTAACAAAGCTCGATTTGAAATTTGGTTTCTCGTCGAACATCGGAATAAAGCTGATAATCCCTTATTGATCCTGATGTTCTGTATTTACGGTAAAGTCTGTTTTTTTGACCCAATAGCTTTTTCAGATGGGGAGAGTACCATTCCGGGAACCTGTTTTCGGTAACTATCTTTTTTGGAACATATGTTTCGACTGCCCTTGTTATGATATTGTAAAATTGCTGGACTGACAGCTCCGGGTCATCTTGAGTATTGAGAAAGGACCAGTCAACTTGATTTAAGAAGATATTAATGTCTCGGTAATTTGCCTTCTGAAACTGATACAATACTGTATTAGTTTTATTTACTATGAAAGGAGCGTGCGGCTGTCGATTTGTAGTTCAAGTGGAGGGTGATGTGTATCGCACTCAACCAGAGGAAAATCACTTTTTTGAAGCTTGCAGAAATATATGTCGCTGACGAAAATGAGATCCAACGTTCTACCAAGTGGGTTAACAAAAGTATTGTGTTGTTGAAGTTCCAAGAAACACATATTGTCAATAAGTGTCTCTTCCGCTGCTGTCTGTATTCCATCCGGTACTATGAAATTACCATCCTCAATCCATCTTATCCCCGGTAGGTTAAAGTCTCCAAAAATAATAAAAGACGTATTGCAATATCTGTTACGCAGATCTTCGCATGTGTTTGTAAGTGTACAATGTACATACGTATTAAGCGCGGCACCTGGGGGAAAGTAAACACAACCCAAGATAATTTTATCATAATTAAAGCTGACATGTGCCCAAATGCTCTCATATCCAGGAATTGCTTGAGTGATAATTACACTGGATTTATACTGCACGTCAACGGCGATGAGAACTCCTCCTCCGCGGACACAATTAAGATGACCGTAGTCGCGATCGCATCGAAATACGGAGTAAGTATCTGGAAAGAATTCAGAATTAAAATGGTTCCTTGACAGCCATGTCTCCGTAAGTAAAATACAATCGTAATCGCAGCTGTTAACCGTGGATTTGATTTGTGTAGATTTAGTGCGAAGCCCCCGAACATTTTGATAAAAGACTGAGTGAAGCTGTCTGGGTGTCTTGTTTCTGTGTTGTTCGCGAGAGTTTGGATTTACGGGATGTTCTGAGTTGAAGTTGAATTTGGAAAATTTGAGGTGTGAAGAGGGGTAAAGGTTTGATTGTCTTGGATAAGATGTCTGGTAGTAAGCCTTGTCGGTATTACCTCTATACATATGAAGCGAGAGATGTCGGATTTACTTCTGAAGGAAGGAATGCAAGACCATTTCTTTTCGTTGTCGCTCATAAAATTATCCATACTTATGAATACCGAATTGTTCTTGTCTGCATGAACGTGCTTGTGAATGTCCATATTAAATTCATAAATGAAACAGTCGAGTACTGGTTTTTGCAATGAATATGCAGGCCCTATGATAATCAAATTAGTGTTTCTGGATAGGTTCGCAGATCTTCGATGGAATCTGGTTCATGAAGTGTGGCTATTGCATTGCAATCCTTGGAGCACTATATTATGTTGTCACTTATAACGGTATAGTGTCGTGTTCTTTCTAGACAATTTTTGTGGAACACGTTCTTACAAACGCTGCATATCCAGTTTTTATAGGTTTTATTTTTACAACATTTAAAAGAGCTGGCCATTCTATGTTTATTCAGCGGAATTCCCCGCAATCCAGGATGCTAAAGGTCGGTAGATACTAAATAACAATGCAGCAAGAATTGCAGAAAAACTGGCGAAATCCGCTACACTAAATCGGTGACTTTATTAGCACCGAGATTAGTCAAGCTTATATAGTGCGGGTTAAGAGATTTAACCTGTGGATATAATTGTTTTTGTTGATTTTCTGAAAATTCGCGGCATTATAAGGGTTAATTCTATTGTCACTTAAAACTGCATCACTACGTATTATATCACTTTTATAACACTTTCACTTATTTACAGCCGGTGGCTAGGTACACTACTAGAAAACGTCATTTTATAGTATTAGTCTACATACTAAAAATCATTAAAATCGATTAGCTGGTTTTCACGTAATTTAGGAAAAACCAATATTTTTACAAATTTTTGACGCCCTTTACCGGCTAAACGAGACAATTTTGGATATAACTAAGTCGGCTCAGATAGACCTATTTTGATGTCAGGAGTCTGCCGTTAAGCGTTGTACACGTATTTTCCGGACACCCTGTATATTTTAATTATTTTGGGCTTCTTCAGGTAAAGTGATATATTCTGGTACCTAGCTAAGATTTATTGTTTAATCGATATTTTCCACAAAAACGATATTCTACCCAAAAAAAAATTGGAATTTTGCATAAATAGAAACATAAACTCAAAGTCGCTCTTAGAGATAAAAAAAAAAATATAAGATGGGAACGAAACTAACAATATTAATCTAATTATTTTTAAAAAATATATAGTTAATTAATTATATTGCTTAAAATAATAATTAAATAAATAATAGATGTCTATACTTACAAGAATTATATTATATTCAAACTGTGCGTGGCTGTTAGCAAATACTAAAGCAAAAACAGAATAAGTATTTAATTTTAATAAATTTAACCTAAACTAATTTTAGAAATTTAAAAATCTATAATATATAAAATATTTAGTTTCTTCCACTTTTAAGTTTAAAAAAATTTATTTAAAGTAAATTAAAGTACCTGGAAGGCTTCAACATCATTAGTGACCGCCAGTATGGATTCCGTAAGTCTAGACTAGATCTACAGGAGACCTTCTCGCTTATGTTACTCACGTTTGAAACAACGCAACAAGGGGAGTCCCCGGTGACAGCAGTGGACATTTCCTAGGCCTTTGACCGAGTATGCTATGAGGGGCTCCTAACTAAAGTGAGATCATACGGAATGCTGGTTCAATTTTGTTCATGACTGCCACACTTCCTTAAGGACCGTTCTCTACGAGTGGCGATGGAGGGAGTTCTTTTAGACACATTTAACATTAATGCCGGAAATGCCGGAGTCTCTCATTAACGATCTTTTGGAAAAAACTAAAAATCCTATACCTATGTGGCTAATGACAGCTCACTTGTTTCATATTTTACTTTGGATACTCGAACATCGACTGCGAATGCATATCTCTATAGGTAGCAAGATGTCTCAAACTCTTGATGGTCTATGAAGCCCAAATTCGACCGTCGCTGGAGTACTGTTCGCAAATTTGAGGCTTTGCTCCTAAACAAACCCTGAGATTGCTGAATTCCATTCAAAGAAGAGTTATTCGCTTGATCGATGACCATGATCTGACAAACAACCTGAAAATCCTTGAACATCGACGGCAGGTTGGCGACTTGAGTCTATTTTACAAATATTTTCATAGCAAGTGCTTAACTGAGGTTGCCCGCTTGCTTGCACCCAGAGCCGTACATGGTAGAAATACACGACGAGCCACTGCAGCGCACCCATACGTGGTTCAGCTTAGTGTCCCTCGAACGATACTGTTCAAAAATTCTTTCATCTGAAGGACGTCGTCCCTCTGAAACGACCTTTCTGAGGCCGTGTTGCCTAACGAGTATAATCTCCAAAGATTCAAGACCAATGATAATGATAATAAAAGTGAATTTACATGAAATTCCATTTATAATAATAAGGGTGGATGTCACTTCTCGCCGGGCATCATTGCCTCACTCTTCCCTAAAACATGCAGATTTTGCAAGAAAATTAAAAATAAACAAAGCCTATACTTTTAAACGCTGAATTAAATAAAATTACGATACAATTGAAATATACTGGGATTATTTAACTTATCAGTTAGGGCTAGAATCAAAAATTAAGGAACTTTACAAAACCTTAAAAAAGTTATGTAACAAGACGTATATATTACTATTTACTTTTTACTTATACTTACTCGTATTTCAATAAAAAAATAATATTTTGTATAAGCACCAATAAAATGTGCTAATGCATCATTCATTATTACCTATTAATAAATAGTTTTAAGTTTCACATGAGATAAGTACTAATAGGTGCTAATGAAATGATAATTCAATGCAAATTGGAAATTAAAAAATTAATTGTTTTATATCCGACTTAAACCGCTTATTGCACGATTTTTGTGGAATTTTCTGCGAATTACTGCGAAAAACAAAATATCTAGCTAAAGCTAACGGTGTCAAGATGTAAATTAAAATCATAGTTTCACTTAAATAAAATTTTTAATTCAAATATTCAAATATCTCATACCTGTCGCGACATAGGTATGTACTTAATGAAATTATAATAATTAAGCAGGCAAGTTAACGGCGTGCACTAGAGAGCTCCTTAAAATATTTAAGATAAAGCGACAATTAAAACTATTAAGAACAAAATATTATCGGCCATTGACGGCACCTTGGCGAGGATGTTTAAATGTCTTCCTGAAGATTGCTTCAATGCTTTGTGTGACGCAATAAATGTCAATCCATAGAGGTACTTTTCCTGGCTGTCTTATTACTGCAGTTGTTAACCGAATCAAGAAAGGTGGTAATTGTGATGACCCATCGAACTTTTTCCAATCAAATATTATTAAGCCAGAGTCATTAACTTAATACACACACATTAAGAAGTATCTCAAGGAGAGAATGCTCTGTTTTAGTTAGCATTACAATATTTTACAAGGCATAAGAAATCAGTACCACGGATGACAATTCCACTTTGCCTAGCGTCTATATTTTGGGCTAAATGAGGGCGAACTTGCTGCAGAGGTATTTTACGATTCCTCCAAGGAATTTAATTGCATAAATCACTTAATCCTTTTATAAAAGCATTCTCACTTTGGATTCAGATGTGTGGGGTTGAACTGGTTGTCTTTCTATTTCTCGGGTAGGTGACAATAAGATATCAGTACAATTAATAGGCATGGCAACTTTATCCTCTTTGCAGGCGACACTACTATATTGTGAGTAGGTAGAGTACAAAGGTTCTTATGGGTCTCTCGCAACGTGCAGGAATTTCGACGGTGGTGCGATGCCAACTTACTTGTCTTAAAAAAAATATTTTAGACTTTACATTTAATACAGTGGGCCTGGATTTCCTGGTTTTAAATAAGCCCTGCGCTAAATTTTTAAGCTCTTGAATAGATAAGAAGTTAAGGTTAGATTCACGCACTCAGACACTTAGACAGAGGTTAAGATCTAACTGCTACGCAGTGCGGGTACTGGCATAGAAGCTGGGTTGTACCATGGGAAAACATTTATATTTTTGCCACATCAAATCCTACTTTATGTGTGGTGTCCTCTTTGGGGATTCTCCAACCAAACCCTGTTTTCTTCGTTTTTCCTTTTGCAGAAGCGAGAAGGTCGTTACGTTTATAGGACGAAGGTTAGGGACCACTGCAGTCCTTCGTTTTTTAATTTGGGTATCAGTATCTTAAGTTCCCCCTCCCTTTATATATTGGAAACCATATGTCTTGTTCATAAGCACTATGGGCGTAGCCAACGAACTTAGCGCTATGCAACGAGAAGTGATAATAACTTACCGTTCACTATTATTGTATAAAATATCGAGAGCCTTAAATAATGTATTTTCTTTAAAACTACGTTTTTATAAATAAATTAAATTTCAGTTTTATTTTGTGTCGTCCTAAATTTTCCAAATTTTAAATAATCTTGATTTTATAATAATTTTTATTTTCAGAAATATCATTATGGACTCACACGATGACGAGGCACCAAAGGATCCAAGAGCGGAAAAACAGAAACACCCATTCGATGAGACCGATTTTGAAGGTGCGTTTTATTATATTTATTATTAAATAATTCGATTGTTTTATATTATATAAAATAAAATGTTTGTTACTTTTACACAAATAGCTAGTTCATTTTTGAGGTTTTTCTCAAAATTGTCTATTTTGATGTGAAACAATTAAGAAGTATTACAAAGTAAATTAAGAATGACAAATTTGACAAACAGGGATTTATGGGCAAAACAAACAAAATATTACAATATTAGGTATCTGAAGAAATGCCAGACTAAACCCAAATAAATATAAAGAGTTTTGTGATTTGATTTAGATAATAATTATAAAATAATTTATTAATCGGCTTTCAGTTGCTATACAGGGTGTTAATTAATGTCATGCAGATATTTCAGGGGGTGATAGTATTCGTCAAAATAAGAAAAAAATGCAAATATATGCATGGTCTAAAACGCGTTATTTTCGTTATACAGGGTGGCAAAGATTCAATTTTTTTTCTCGTATTTTGCGTTTTCTCTCTTATATTCTGTGATAATTGTTTCAAATTTGGAACACCAACCATTTTTTAGAATCTCTACAATAAAGTATCAAAATTGTCGGTCGCAGTATACAAGGTGTTACATTTTCTTGAATCGGCTACAATTTTATCTTTCAGAACTTTTTTTTGGAGCTCCCTGTATGAAATTTGAACTATCTGTTCCTTTGTTTAGCGTTCTGGTCTCCTACACTATTCTCGTATCTGTAACCGTTTTCAATTTATTTGCAAAAATAGCCATCGATGAAAATTAAGTATAGGCGAAATAAAGCAGAGTAAAAAGCTGTTTTTATTTGTATGTATTCTAAGTAATTATTTTCATTTTTATTTAAGATCAACCGACAGGGTTATCAACAATCAGTTAATCATTATAAATTCAAAGAAATTAAAACAAAACAATTAATTATATAATCAAATAAAAATAAAACAAAATTATAAAAACTGTTGAAAATGTCCGCCTCTTGCTAAAATGCACGAATCAAGTCTTCACCTCATGGACTGACGGACTCTGCCAAATATTCCAGGAGTATTGCGAATGATGTCGCATGAAGCTATTATTCTGTTTCTTAAATTCTCTTCTGTCTGGACTGGGGTCTGATGCACTCATGCTTTCAGGTGTCCCCAGAAAAAGAAATCCAGGCTATTCAGGTCTGGGGATCTAGGGGGCCATGGCTAAGGTTTCCCTCGACCTATCCAACGGTTGTTAAAAATCTGATTGAGAAAGTGTCTAACCTCTATGCTGAAGTGCGGTGGTGCACCATCGTGCATGAACCACATTTGGTTTCTGACAAGAATTGGTACCTCTTCTAGCAGCCCTGGGAGTTCCTCTTCAAAAAAATTCACGATAATATTGTCCGTTTAGCCTTGCTGGTAGGAAAAATGGTCCTGGTCCATAATATCCAATAGTGCCGGCCCACACATTTACTGAAAACTGTTCTGGAAACTATTTTTGCGTATCGAATGCGGATTCTATTCTGCCCAAAAATGGTTGTTGTGAAAATTGTTTATGGCATTCCTTGAGAAATTTGCTTCATCGCTAAATAAAATCGTTTTTCAAATAACAGATTTTGGGCTAGCATTTGTAGGAACCATTGGCAAAAATTAAAACGTGTGGAAAGTCACGTGTGAGAAGAGCTTGAACCCTCTGGATGTGGTAAGGATACATTAAGTTGTCTATTAAAGTTTTCCAGACAAGCACAAATGAAATGTTAAGTGTTGCGGCAATTTTTCTCGTAATAGTAGCAGGATCATTTTCTACTGCATTCAGGACTGCTTCCTCGACTTCAGGACTCCTAACCGTTCTGTTTGCTCCTGCTAAATGTGTGGATTTCTTGAACGATCCATTTCCACATAGTCGATTATGTAGATTTGCGAACATAGACAAGGGAGATGCGCTTATGGTAGGGATAGATAGGCAACTTAATATACTAAATTGGTTTCCTAATAGCGCCATTCGTGTCTAGTTGAAGAACTAAATGTAGCAATTGGGGTGAGAGGCGGGGGGTCGGCGCCACGCATGAAAATTTAAATTTTACAACTTTGAATTCAAATTTGGGAAATTAAAGGGAAGTTATAACAACGTTTCTGATATGGCGACAAGCTTTATTAATATTAGATATTTACATAAATTCATATAATAACAAGCAAAGAAACTTATATTGCGTAGCTATAAGTTTCTTTGTAATAAGGCAAGTTTTACCTAGGATTGTGCTGTGAAAAATTAGCCTAGGAACAGCGTTCAGCTTTAAATAGGATCCTCTTCTGCCATGCTCAATTTTCTGGTCATATCCAAAATGTGTGTGATAAACTCTATAAGTTTTTTGAATGCCAATCTTGTCTTTACCACAGAGTAATGGATTTTGAATAGCATTTACCCAAAGTGTATGCGTCTAAAAATATACGGACACAAGGTGTCCTGCACACAGTTTTTTTAAATAGCAACAATATTTTGTATACAGTATAGGCGCAAGGTGCCTATTTGGCTCTTCACGATACACCCTTTTTATTACTTCGCTAAAACAACAAAAAAATTACCGGGTCGCTTTTTGGAAACCTGTGCATTTTCACACGTTTCCCGCTTTTTACTTTACATCCGGGAACGCAACAATAAATTATCATTTTAGCAGAATAAACTTAATAAACTTATAGGTCGCGCCGCTTCGTTTAAAAATTTAATTTTAAAATGTCAATGTCGCTTAAGTCCTATTTTTATCTTTATCGCACCTTAGCTGGTACGCTTGAATGCAGAGAGAGAAAGATACAGAACGTTCACCACGCTCATTCTAAATACATGTTTTGCCGCTATCAATGTGAGGATATGAACAACCTTGTAAAACAAAATCCCTACAATAGCGCCATCATCGTCTGGTTGAAGAACTAAACAAACGGGGAACGATCTTCACCATTTAAGTTATCCTAGCCTGTTTGCGAATGACCGTGGGTCAGGCAGTATTCAATTTGGATACGTTTGTGCATACAGTCGTCTGGCTTCATAGCAATTGACATCGGCAAGTCCATAGATTAAATGCATCTCAGCAAATTCTTGATTTGTGAATTCAACCATCATTAACCAGTTCAAAACAACTCCGGAAACGTCAAACAAAAAAAATATTTGTTACAAAATGTCAGAAGAACAATAAACAGAATTAAGAATTGCCTATCCCAGCCTACTATTTTTTTTCTCATATTTATTACTGCGCTATTTCACCTACACTTAATTTCCATCGATGGCTATTTTTGCAAATAAATCGAAAACGGTCACAGATACGAAAATAGTGCAAGAGACCAGAACGCTAAACAAAGGAACAGAGATTTCAAATTTCATACCGGAATTCATACAGGGAGCTCCAAAAAAAAAGTTCTGAAAGATAAAATTGTAGCCGATTCAAGAAAATGTAACACCCTGTATACTGCGACCGACAATTTTGATACTTTATTATAGAGATTCTAAAAAATGGTTGATGTTCCAAATTTGAAACAATTATCACAGAATATTAGAGAGAAAACGCAAAATACGAGAAAAAAAATTGAAACTTTGCAACCCTGTATAACGCAAATAACGCCTTTTAGACCAAGCATATATTTGCATTTTTTTCTTATTTTGGCGAGTACTATCACCCCCTGAAATATCTGCATGACATTAATTAACACCCTGTATATGTAATTGGGAAGTTTTAGTAAAAATTAAAAGTATTCAGGCTCCCTTGCTCTTACCTTGATAAATTTTCGCTTTGCTTTACAAAGGTTTAATTATTTAATTTATCAACACACAAACCTTTTTTTTTGGTTCCGCTTATTCTCTCTAATACAAAAGTTCAAATTTTTTCTTCTTCTTCTTCTTTTGCCTTATTTGTTCGAGATGTGGGCAATCATCACAGTTATTCGAACTTTGTTGGCAGCAGATGTAAAGGCATATCATTTTGGAAGATTGGTCCACCTCACCCCGCCACTCAAAATCACTGAGTAAACATAACTTTCTACTCTCGCTTTGGAGATAAAGACCTGTTAGCGATATCAGCCACATAACTTTCTTAAGAACAATTACTGTTTCAATAATATAGTATCCTTCCTGGCTGACCAGTACTAATCTGATTTCTATAAAAGTGTCATGTCCATTTTCTATGCGATATTTGAGTTTGACGGAGTGATCCCATGTTTGAGAGAGAAAGCAAATAAGGTATTCTGTCATTTTGTTCACTATTTTAATATTTTCGCCACTTACAAGGAGTATAATAGTATAATAGTAATAATTTATGTCCAAAAATAATTTACCTTTAATTCTCCAGTAAATTCAAGACATAGGACTAACTATGTTTTAGAAATAAACAAAGAAAGAAGCTCTGAAGTCCTAAGATTAGTTTGAGGAAAATATTTACCGTGCATCGCCAGACTGTCCATAGGAAATCCCATGTAAATTTTGCTACCTTTAAATATTGGGGCTCCCCTATTAATTTTGCATCGAGATTGTATTTGACTTTTTTGAGGGGTCGTTATAATTTTCTAATAAACCAATTAAAAGTTAGGTATTTTTAAGTACTTGCGATTCAACACAATTCCGGCACAAGTGAGGTTGAAGAGGCCGTTCATATTATGTATTGTAAACAGAACGGGTTCCAGCACTGTTTCTTGGAGAACTCCATATTTCACTACATTTGCCGTACTTACTGAATTATTTATTTTTACAACTCGTCACCTGAGAATAACAGCTTCTATCTGGCATAACCCTAGAATCAAGCTAAGACGCGTCAAAGGTTCGGACTTCAATAAAAACTTTCCGCTTTTTTAATAGAATAGAATAGAATAAAATGGATATATTATCATTTAGATACAATTTGTACATTGGATCGTCAACAGTGGAAATATAAAATATAATATATTTTTAAATTACAAATTAATTAATTAGGAAATATATAAAAACACTCAGTATAAAATGAATAAAATAACAAATAAGCGCACAAACAGATATGATTTTAGCTATAATAAATTTCAAAATAAAATACTTTAATGGAATTACTAAGATACATAATATATATTATAAAGATTATAAAGAAATAAATATATATTATTATGTAGTTAAACATGTTTCTAAGACTATTTTAGAAAATAATTATATTTACATTTGAAGCAGGTAAGCTTCAAATGTAAATATTATTATTAATATTAATTATTGTAATCAATTAACCAAATGAGAGTTGCAGCACGTGGCTACATCTCGTGGCAACCACACGTATCAACCCAACCAGGACAGCGAGAATCCATATAGGTTCAAACGCTGGCAAGGCGGCCCATCGCAGGCAAACTACGTTATGTGTCGCTGGAAGCCAATGTATGTGTACGACTTGTACACTGTCACCGTGAAGCCCCCGTTAGGAACGTCTGACCACAACCTTATTTCGGCACTGAACAAACTACCAATTAGTGCTGAAGAGCCTCCTAAACCACGCAAGATATGGCATTATACATCAGCTAAGTGGGAGGACCTAAGGGACCATTTTCGAACCTTTCCTTGGCGGGACGTTTGTTTTACCTCTGATGATCCATCCATCTGTGCAACAGAAATATCGGAGGTTATCCTTACTGGTATGGAAGCCTTCATCCCTTTCTCAAAAAAGTGCCCTTCTAACGGCAAGCCTTGGTTTACCAAAAATTGCGAACGAGCTGTTAAATCAAAAAATTATTTCTACCGACAATGGCGTAAAAATCCTACCGCCGAAAATCGTACCATCTTTGTTAACGCTCGAAACCAATGCAAGCAAACGATAAACCAAAGCAAAGAAGCACACAACCAGAGGATCAGAGACAAACTTCTTGAATGTCCTAGCGGCTCAAAATCATTTTGGTCGGTAGCTAAGGCCGTCAGTCAGAACTTTACCAAGTCAACCATTCCACCTCTAACACGTTCTGATGGCACCATTGCGACCAAAGCACAGGAAAAAGCAAACTTACTGGCGGAACTATTCTCTTCACATTCAACGGTAAATTTTCAGGGAAGTACTCCACCGAACATTACCCCAGTAGAATCGAGAATGCCCGAGATTGTCTTTCGCCACCGCCATGTTAAGCGAATCTTGAGGAGTCTCGACACTAAAAAGGCTTCTGGTCCTGACGATATTCCAGTCATTGTAATTAAGAAATGCGCTGACGAACTGACACCGGTATTTTGTAGGCTTTTTAACTTATCCTACAAAAAAGGAATATTTCCTTCTTGCTGGAAAACTGCGAGAGTCCAGCCCATACCCAAAAAAGGCAAGAAGACCTTGCCAAACAACTATCGTCCAGTCGCATTGCTCTCGGTTATATCAAAAGTTATGGAGAAGGCTATCAACGAAAAATTACTAAAATACCTGGAAGGCTTCAACATTATTAGTGACCGCCAGTATGGATTCCGTAAGTCTAGATCAACAGGAGACCTTCTCGCTTATGTTACTCATGTTTGGAACAACGCAATAGAACACCATGGGGAGTCCCGGGCGGTAGCACTGGATATTTCCAAGGCTTTTGACCGAGTATGGCATGAGGGGCTCCTAACTAAAGTGAGAGCATACGGAATGCCGGTTCAATTTTGTTCATGGCTGTCGAGCTTTCTTAAAGACCGCTCTCTGCGAGTGGCGATGGACGGATTTCTTTCAGACACATTTAACATCAACGCCGGAGTCCCTCAAGGTTCTATATTGTCGCCCACCCTTTTCTTACTATACATTAACGATCTTTTGGAAAAAACTAAAAATCCTATATATAGCTTCGCTGATGACAGCACACTTGTTTCAACTTTTACTTTGGATGCTCGGACATCGGCTGCTAATGCACATCTCTATAGGCAGCAAGAGGTCTCACATCTCAACAAAGACCTGGAAGAAATTTTGTCTTGGGGTGACAGTAACCAAGTAGAATTTAACGCTAAAAAGACCCAGGCGGCAGTTTTTTCTAAAAAAGTTAATGTTGAAGAACCGGATATAGTTATGGCGGGACACTCAATTCCCTTGGCTTCATCAATTCATTTATTGGGCGTTAATCTGGATAGTCATATGTCTTGGCATGGCCACGTTGTGGCCATTGCTAAGGCAGCCTCGCAAAAGCTTGGAGTACTTTTCCGAACAAAGAACCTCTATACACCCCAACAACTTTTGATGCTCTATAAAGCCCAAATTCGACCATCACTGGAGTACTGTTCGCATATTTGGGGCTCTGCTCCTAAACATACCCTGAGATTGCTAGATTCCATTCAAAGAAGAGCCATTCGCTTGATCGGTGACCATAGTCTGACAAACAACCTGGAAAGCCTTGAACATCGAAGGCAGGTTGGCGACTTGAGTCTATTTTACAAATATTTTCATGGCAAGTGTTCAACTGAGGTTGCCCGCTTAATACCACCCAGAGCGGTGCATGGTAGAAATACACGACGAGCCACTGCAGCCCACCAGTACGTGGTTCAGCTTAGTGTCCCTCGAACGACACTGTTTCAAAATTCTTTCATCTGGAGAACGTCATCACTCTGGAACGACCTCCCTGAGATCGTCTTCCCCAACGAGTATAGTCTCCAAAGATTCAAGACCAACGTGAATCGTTTCCTGCGCACACGCACCGCTCCTAGAGCGCCATAAAGGATTTATCCTGTAGTGCTGTGCCTTATCATAAAAAAAAAAAAAAAAAAAAAAAAATCGGTTTAGCCTACCGCAAGCCGAAAATTCAAAAAACACAAACTTATAATAAGTTCGTGCATAGAATTGTCCCTAATCCTTTCCTTCAGACCCAATCCTTGGACGCGTTTCGCCGTTTACGGCTCTTCAGCAAGGCTCCGGGTCTGACGAAAAGGTAAGGGACCTCAAAGTGTTTTCACACAGAAATGCAAATAACCAAATGAGAGTTGCAGCACGTGGCTACATCTCGTGGCAACCACACGTATCAACCCACAAGGATTAGGGACAATTCTATGCACGAACTTATTATAAGTTTGTGTTTTTTGAATTGTAATCAATAATTAAGAAATATATAAAAAGAGTTACTATAAAATCAATAAATATAACACATTTTAGCAAAAACAGATAAGATTTTAGCTATAATAAAATTCAAGTTAAAATACTTTAATGGAATTACTAAGATACATATATAAATACAGAAATAAATATTTATATAGTTAAATGTGTTTCTAAAACCTCTTTAGGAAGTAATTACATTTACATATAAGTAAGCTTGAATAAGAATGCCAGGTGGACAATAAGGTTAGATTAACTTAAAGACGTCAGTAAAATAAGAAAAAAATACCAAATACAATGATCAGTACGACTAGGCACTGACATATATTCTGTCACAGAGTAAAATTCATTAACCATAAGATAATACTTTGTCCTTTTGGCAAATCTCTCACCACGTAATGCTCGCAATTCAAATGGCAGCTCATTATAAAGTTTTACACAGTTGTAAAGAGGGGAACTCTTAAAAAGAGTTGTCCTATGATAGGGTATTTCAAGCAAGTCGCTTCCACGCGTATTTGCATACAGATCATCCAGGCTATCTGCAGTAACCACAACAGTTGTATCGTCCGCATATATTGTCACATGACCAGACACCACATTCATCGGCAAATCATTTACATATAAAATAAATAAAAGTGGACCCAGTACAGAGCCATGTGGGACACCAAGTTCCACCTGTTGCGCTTCTGATTGCACGCCACTATATTTAGCAATCATTATCCTATCAGTTACATATGATTCAATCCACCTCAGCATTGTTCCACGGATGCCCAAGTTGTGTAGTTTTGCAACTAGGAATTATTTATTTATAGTGTCAAACGCTATGGAAAGATCAAAAAACAAGGTCGCGACCTACTTTCCTTCATCAATGCTTCGATAAACGTGATTCAAAAAACGACATGAAGCGGATTTAATTTTTTTTTTAGAGGAAACCATGTTGATGTTATATCTATTAATAAAAATTTTTGAAAAAATGCTTAAGATCGAAATATATTAAATATAAATATTAATAAATAAATATGAAATAAAAAAATATAAATGAATAAATATAAATATTTTAATTTTTAATTTCAATACAAACTTTTTGCATTTAAACTGCAAAACACAAGAAAAAATAACTAAATAACTTAAAAACTCAACATTTTAGAATACGCGTTAAAACAAATATAAATTCGAAATTAAAAAAAAAACATTGAGAAGCCAAACAAAAACAGCACAAAAAATATTCAAAATTGTGCATCTCGTCAGCACTACTCTTCTTATTCTTTTTGCTTAAGTCTGAGTTCAACTTAAGGTCCTTTAATTGCGTTTCATTTGGTAATTTTTCTTTGCAATCCTTACAGTTTTCGTTAACTGATCCACTCATTTCATTAGCATGTTTGCAATTTTCGTTTATATTTTGAATTTTTAGCATTATTTCTTGAAATTCAGGCTCATTAATAGTTAAAATTACCTTATAATATTCCAGGTCAATTGAAGTCATGTCACAAAACGTTGATAAAAGAGATGATCCCTATTTTTTCCTTTCAGAACTGCAAGAGCTGTTTCCTTACTTAAAACTTTCGGTCGACAGAGTAACTCCAATGTGGGAACGCCGAGTGTTCTGTTCGTCTTTCTTTCTAAAGGTTAGACTAACTGACTGATATCCTTTCATATTATTTTTTATTAAAGCCCATACACTGTACTACTACTCAATTCCCAAGAGGCTTTTTTGGTAAAATCAAAGCAAGTGCAAATTAGAAAACGGTATACTTTTATATTTCAATTTCTTTGAACAGTCGCCATAGTTCTTATAGTCATTTTCAGTAATTTGTAGAATGACAAAGGGTTTTCGCCGAGAAACGGTATTTAAAAGTGGTATTAGTCCAATTGGTGTTAAAAAAACCTTAACCTATCTGACTATAGGCACTGTCTAGTTCTTGACATCCAGAATGCCCGTGGACTGAAAACTTCATTTCAATAGAATTTACGTGTGTTTAACAAAGTGAAAAAAGCCATTATCAAATTCCTATTTTGCGGAACGCACGAGTCACTCCAGGTGATCAGATCTTCAGTTTCGCTATCATCAATAATTCTTTGTAATATTTTGAGTAAAGCGGAAGCTAGGCCGTTACCTTTACGTCTAGACGTGCTTTCTCTCTAGATAGCACGTACGTTGATCCAGAGGTTTTAGTGTAGGCGGTTAAACTATAAATATTTGATAGTAGAGGAAATTAAAGTAGTACTTGTTATATTTCACAATATATTTCAGTTTCCTGACACGTGTTTCAACCCTTGCGGGTCATTATCAAAGGCATTGTAAGACAGTTAAAAATTCTACATGTCATTAAAATAAAAAATTGACAGATGAGAAAGGTTATTTTGGTCCTTAATTTACAGGTATTGGCTAAAGGTGCAACTAAATTACAGGTGTGGTTATAGAGGTATTTACATCTAAGTATTAAAATTAGGAAAATGATACTGTGTATAATAATTATGTTTTTTTTTTGCTGGTAATTATAGACAGCGTTTATTGTATATTTATCTTAAGTTATTAGGCTATTAAGTATTAGATTAGCACCTGAAGGTATTTCAATTTGATTGCTAACAACATTACATCGATTTTTTAAAGCTTTTTTGATTGCTAATGTCTCTAATAGGTTGAGTTTTCTACCCTTGTGTTGAATATGTGTTTATGTTCTTTAAGCCTAGTTTTAAAGTTTCTACCTGTTTGACCTATATAGATTGCATCACAGTCATCACATATGTTAAAACACGTGTCAGGAAACTGAAATATATTGTGAAATATAACAAGTACTACTTTAATTTCCTCTACTATGGAATATCCATTTCACCAAGCATGTATCCCATCACATATCAATTATATAAATATTTGGTTTGCATTTATAAAATAATTGGCCAATTTCACTTTTTAGGTACGCCAGACCTGCATATCATGTTAATTTTCAGCAGGGGATTCATTGACTGCAGAATCGCCACATCTGTCAGTCAGTAGAGATGGTAGATGTTGGCTCACCCGACATCGCCCGGTAAAATATCATCGCATCGGCTTAGGTGGCGTAAAGTTGCTCTTTAATCTAACGTTTCGTCGCTGTGCCGATGTCTCCGGTTTCCAGGGTGGGAAATATATTAAAAATGCTATAATGATGGTTCCAAGATCAAGATGATCCGGAGTAAAAATCGCCCCCCGATCGGATCTCCGGGTGGGGGCGGGTCCTGGCGCCTCATCAAGTGAAATTGTCTCAACATCCACCATGTCCAGTAGCCAGCCAAAATTGAAATGGTGTGACCACTGAAGTTGTTTATAGACCTTAGATGAACAGCTTCCAAATTGACTTTTGTAATATAGGAGGACTGAAGTCGAACATCAACGTAGTCCATCAACATCTACAATCTACCAAACCTCGTGTACTCGCACTAACCGAAGCAAAGATCAGATCATCGATTAGTACGGCCAGCTATTTATATCCTGGGTACGACTTCCATCACCGATTTAGGCGCAATTTTGGCATCTGTCTCTTTGTCCGCAGTGATATTTCTTGTCAACGAGAGGAGACACTCGAGCCTAACGACTTTGATGTAATGTGGTTTAAAATATCAACGCTGAGAATTACTCAATTCATCTGCTGCCTTTACTGGCGGCCAAGCGATACCCATTGTAGGGACTTGTTCTCCTTTCTTGCTAATACTATCAACTTTGCAAACCTACCATCCGAATTCCGAGGTTGTCATCCTTGGCGACTTTAAAGTTTAAACTGTCAACTGGCTTAAATACTCAAATATAACCGACGAGCAAGGTCGCGAAGCCGAATCCTTTGCCATCCTGTGGGTGAACTAACTCGGATTCCAGATTGAGATGGTGATTTTGCTATAGTTTGTTGGATTTTTTCTTAACTTCAAACCCAGACTTCTACGCTGTCACCGTGAAGCCCCCGTTAGGAACGTCTGACAACAACCTTATTTCGGCACTGAATAAACAACCAATTAGTTCCAAGCAGCCTCCTAAACCAAGCAAGATCTGATATGATACATCAGCTAAGTGAGATTATCTAAAGGACCATTTTCGAGCCTTTCCTTGGCGGGACGTTTGTTTTACCTCTGATGATCCATCCATCTGTGCTAGAGAAGTATCAAGGGTTATCCTTACTGGCAAAAAAGTGCCCTTCTAATGGCAAGCCTTGGTTTACCAAAAATTACTAAAATTGGTTGGTAGCTAAGGCCGTCAGTCAGAACTTTACCAAGTCAACCATTCCACCTCTAACACGTTCTGATGGCACCATTGCGACGAAAGCACAGGAAAAAGCAAACTTACTGGCGGAACTATTCTCTTTATATTCAACGATTAATTTTCAGGGAAGAATTCCACTGCACATTCCCCCTATAGAATCGAGAATGCCCGAGATTGTTTTCCGGCACCGCCATGTTAAACGAATCTTAAGGAGTCTTGACACCAAAAAAGCTTTTGGTACTGACGATATTCCAGTCATCGTAATTAAGACATGCGCTGACGAATTAACACCGGTATTTTGTAGGCTCTTTAACTTATCTTACAAAAAAGGAATATTGTCTTCTTGCTGGAAAACTGCGCGAGTCCAGCCCATACCCAGAAAAGGCAAGAAGACCTTGCCAAACAACTATCGTCCAGTCGCATTGCTTTCGGTTATATCAAAAGTTATGAAGAAGGCTATCAACGAAAGATTTTTGAAGTACGTGGAAGACTTCAACATTACTAGTGACCGCCAGTATGGATTGATTACAGTCGGCCTTAAAATACCTAGTACCCACTCATACTTAAAAATATTGTGTCGTTCACATTCATAAAAATCTTTCGAATTAAATTCGTTCAGTAGCAACATCACCTCGTTGAAGTTCTGAATTATATTTCTTATATTGCAATGGAAAATAAGAGAAATACCTGTCGTTATTATCAAATTTAGAATGCATCACTTTTCCATTCGTCAAGTAGATGTAAACCGTTATAAATTCGAGAAAATTACGTCGAAACAAGATGCCACTGAAAAAATTTGAAAGTTTCGAATATCTTCCAAGATATCCGGAAAAAAACGAAAATTAGCAAATTCGCTTTTATATTTTCCTGATTACATTTCTTAAAATAATTTCAAACAACTCACATTTCCATTGCCACTTCTTCTCCTCTATAAGTTAACATAATTAATTTTCAATTCCGAGGTTTCGCTTTCGGACCACCATCATCAATTTAATTTTTTTGAATATAAACCTGTAATTTAAATTGCATAATTGTTATTATCATACCCCTAAAACCTAATATTTGTGTTCTGAATGCTATTCGGGCGTTTTGTTTCTTAAAAATACATCAGCAAGGTTTTTGGATTTTTTAAAAATAATACTGCCCCGATGAAAATCAGAACGAAAACAGATACACATTAAATAAACTTACTTAAATAAGGAAGTAATAATTGGAAACAAAATCAAAAATATCTCTGAGGTGTAAAAAATAATTTAAAATGGGCCTGTTGAATACTTAGCACAGTTGCGTAAAAAAATTATAACTTCATACCGATATTTACGCAGAAGATTAATTGTAAGGGCAGTAAGGAAAGTAAATAACAAAACAGTTAAATGTTTAGACGTAAACGGCAATCTTAGATTTTCATTTTAGATAAGTTTGAGGGATGTTCTTACTTTTTCTTTTCGGTGCCTTAATTATGTTTTAATGTGACGTGAATCTGTATTAAGTAAGTTTATCTAATATGTCGTATCTGTTTTTGCTCTGTTTCTCTTACCCATCATTTATTACATTTATTATTATTAAATAGGTATTTTAAAGACAAAAAATATTTTAATTTCCTCAAGAACAACGCATCTACTTAATCTCCAATAAATACTATATATTTGTAAAGTAATCCAGAAACCTTGCTGATGTATTTTTAAGCAACGAAACGCCCGAATCGCATTCAGAAGACATCAAATATAAGGTTTTAGAGGTATGGGAATCAAAAATATGCAATTTAAATTCCAGGTCCGTATTGGAAAAAATGAAGTTGATGATGGTGGCCCGAAAACGAAATGTCGTTGTTTGAAATTATTTGAACAAGTGTAATCAGGAAAAAATAAAAACGAATTTGCCAATTCTCGTTTTCTCTCGAATGTCTTAGAAGGTATTCGGAACTTACAAATTTAGTCAGGGGCGTGTTATTGAGCACCATATTTGAGAACTTTGCCCAATTTAACCAGCTTCTTAGTCTTGACCTTTGACCCTATATATTGTACAGAAATTTTGATGGTAGCCATGCGTACCTCAGTTTTGTTTCTTTAATTAAGTTCCACATCATATACCGCACCAGAGGGTTGTTAGCTTCTATAAAGAGTTGTTGTAAGTTCTCGAAACTATTCGTTGTCAAAATCGTATCGTCGGCACACCGAATGCCATAGCCTGATTCCATGCTTAGACTCGCCCAATACTTTTCTGAAGATGTGCTCTAAGTAAAAACTGAATAGAAGATGCGACAGCGCAAACTAACTACAATACTACACGATAATCTGCTATGGGTTGAGAAAGATCGATCATTGCTCGAATCCTTCAGTACTTATTATGATTTGCATAGCCTTCAAATCAATCAAGTGCCCTAGAATAGTCTATGAAATATGCGTATATAACACAGTTGACGTATCTGCATTATTGAAATAGAACTTAGATGGCTTCATATTTTCGAAAGCGTTAACCAGCATCTCTGGAGAAATGTTATTACATTCTTGGGTAATCGTTTCTTATATCTTTTTTAAATTCTCAACTGGTGTTTTAATAATATTGTTCTTTAAATGAGGCAAAATTAGGTAATCCATAACCGTCAAAGAAGGTGATCTGGGTGAGAATTCAATGCCTGTTAATAGTTTTAGCGGATGTATGGTCGGTTGCACCACCCTATTGGAAAAAAACCAGAACGTAGTTCATCGTCAAGTAATTGCTCCACAAATGGTTGCAAAATATTATCCCTATACCGCTGTGCTGTAACTGTGTCATGGAATGGAATTCTTCTTCGGGAAACAGCCAACCAGATGCCAATTTTTTGAGGGACAATGTCTATGGTCTAGCGCACAAATGTTGTAAGTGCACTTTATGCCAAAAATGAGTTAAGTACATCAGGGAGCAACTTTAATCATAATCTTTCATATGCACATAAGTGATAACTACTGTATTGATATTTCGTGCTGGTAGCGCCATCTTCCAATCGGGATAAGTACTTCTAGGCGATATAAGTCTACACCAAATGTGTTAAGAGAACTTAACACATATGTGCTCTTAATTCTTTAAATTGGGTAGTTACTTACCACCCTTGTCTATAGTAAATTTAGTGTTGTCGATGAATACGGATAATAACGTTTCTTGTATGTATTTTCTTTTGTAGTCAAAACAGTACAGAATGAGTCATCAGTCAATAACGAGACCTCAGGTAGTTTCAAAAGTTGGAGAGACTGTGAGGAGCAGAGTGAACCTTTTTAACATGTGTCAACTTCTTATACAGATATTATTGTTCCAAGTTAATATCCTGGCAAAGTTTTTATTGCGTCAAGGTAAAATTTAAGAAATGATACCAAAACTAGCGATTTTGTATTTCTTTTTCTAGTCAAAACTACACAAATAGCGTCACCAATCAATTACGAAACCTCTATGCTACGACCATATCATTTCTAAAAGACGCAAATACCCTGAGGAGCTTAATGAACCTTTTCAATATTCGTCAAGTTCTTATGACGACATCCTAGCAAGCGTGGCAAGGAACATTCGCAGCAAACAAGCTGTAAATATTTCTAACATCAAAAAAATAGGAAAAAAAGAAACCGGAAAGCTGACAAAATGGATTGGAATAGATCTGTTGTTAAAAACTTACGGTAAAGTGTAAAAAACTACACCAACCGAAGTGGGAAAAAAATACCGGAGAAAAGACCGAAAGAGGGCAAATGTAGATACGAATGTAATGAACATATTTTACAGGTAGATAGAGTGGCACTGTGTCAGAATATTTCCTTCTTGCTGGAAAACTGCGAGAGTCCAGCCCATACCCAAAAAAGGCAAGAAGACCTTGCCAAACAACTATCGTCCAGTCGCATTGCTCTCGGTTATATCAAAAGTTATGGAGAAGGCTATCAACGAAAAATTACTAAAATACCTGGAAGGCTTCAACATTATTAGTGACCGCCAGTATGGATTCCGTAAGTCTAGATCAACAGGAGACCTTCTCGCTTATGTTACTCATGTTTGGAACAACGCAATAGAACACCATGGGGAGTCCCGGGCGGTAGCACTGGACATTTCCAAGGCTTTTGACCGAGTATGGCATGAGGGGCTCCTAACTAAAGTGAGAGCATACGGAATGCCGGTTCAATTTTGTTCATGGCTGTCGAGCTTTCTTAAAGACCGTTCCCTGCGAGTGGCGATGGACGGATTTCTTTCAGACACATTTAACATCAACGCCGGAGTCCCTCAAGGTTCTATATTGTCGCCCACCCTTTTCTTACTATACATTAACGATCTTTTGGAAAAAACTAAAAATCCTATATATAGCTTCGCTGATGACAGCACACTTGTTTCAACTTTTACTTTGGATGCTCGGACATCGGCTGCTAATGCACATCTCTATAGGCAGCAAGAGGTCTCACATCTCAACAAAGACCTGGAAGAAATTTTGTCTTGGGGTGACAGTAACCAAGTAGAATTTAACGCTAAAAAGACCCAGGCGGCAGTTTTTTCTAAAAAAGTTAATGTTGAAGAACCGGATATAGTTATGGCGGGACACTCAATTCCCTTGGCTTCATCAATTCATTTATTGGGCGTTAATCTGGATAGTCGTATGTCTTGGCATGGCCACGTTGCGGCCATTGCTAAGGCAGCCTCGCAGAAGCTTGGAGTACTTTTCCGAACAAAGAACCTCTATACACCCCAACAACTTTTGATGCTCTATAAAGCCCAAATTCGACCATCACTGGAGTACTGTTCGCATATTTGGGGCTCTGCTCCTAAACATACCCTGAGATTGCTAGATTCCATTCAAAGAAGAGCCATTCGCTTGATCGGTGACCATAGTCTGACAAACAACCTGGAAAGCCTTGAACATCGAAGGCAGGTTGGCGACTTGAGTCTATTTTACAAATATTTTCATGGCAAGTGTTCAACTGAGGTTGCCCGCTTAATACCACCCAGAGCGGTGCTTGGTAGAAGTACACGACGAGCCACTGCAGCCCACCAGTACGTGGTTCAGCTTAGTGTCCCTCGAACGACACTGTTTCAAAATTCTTTCATCTGGAGAACGTCATCACTCTGGAACGACCTCCCTGAGATCGTCTTCCCCAACGAGTATAGTCTCCAAAGATTCAAGACCAACGTGAATCGTTTCCTGCGCACACGCACCGCTCCTAGAGCGCCATAAAGGATTTATCCTGTAGTGCTGTGCCTTATCATAAAAAAAAAAAAAAAAAAAAAAAGAAGTATAATAATCTAGCTAATGCTACAAACCAAAAATTTCAATTGTCATTGCCAATGCAAAATGTTCCAGTGGCTAGGAAATAAAATAATCCAAAGTCTAAAAATCGGTCAGCCCAAGGAAACCGACTCCAATAATATTGAATAATAGTGCTTAAAAATAATTTTTTAAACAATTGTTCATTTAAATAAAGGTTTGACACTGCAGTTATCTTTTTTGCTATTAACACTGTTATAGATTTTTATCAACAAAGAGTTTCTATTGTGCCATATGTGGTAAGTACCGATAATTTTGAAAATATTTAAAAATTTTCAGCATTTCATTATAAAATAATACATTTAACCATTTTCACCCCAAAGGTGATACTACAATCTTATAAAGTAAACCATTTTCGATACACCAAATATGTTGAGAATAGGTGCCCTAAATTGTGGAACCGGCAGATTTCTGAAATATATATTGTTGTTGTTGTAATAAAAATAAGTTGTCAATAAAAAAGATATAATATAATTTACATATCGGGAATACGTTTATCTATTACCTACTATTAATATACACAGTTAGATCGGGTAGGTCTACTGGGTAAATAACATTTGGCGACCGTGACAGGGCTTTAGTGATGGAAAAAACGAGAAAACTGTTAGAAGCGCATAGAAAAGCTTATGATCGTCTTCATAAAACTACAGCTGGATATCTACAGTTGACTGATACCGATATATATGAGATACAAGGAAATTTTATATTATTAGAAGAAAAAGTAGAAATAATAATAGAATTAAATAGAAAAATGTTAGATCTGCTTGTAGATGAGGATAGTTTGGAAGAAGATATAGATTTAGAAATGAAAAAGGCTGATATTTTGATGGCACTACATAATAAGTTAAGAATTGAAATAGATAAATACTGCAACAACGATAAGAAGTTTAGAGAAGAATCAGATAGTGCGTCAAGTAATTCCTTTGACAAAAGGAAGCTTAATCTTTCAAAAATTGAATTGCAAAAATTTAATGGGGAAATAAACCAATGGTTGTCTTTTTGGTCTCAATTTAAACGAATACACGAGGATGAATGCATCGAAAATGAAGACAAATTTCAATACTTGATTCAGGCAACAGTACCCAAGTCAAAGGCGAGACAGTTGATAGAAAGTTTTCCCCCTAGCAGCGAAAATTACCTCAAAGCCATTGAATGTTTAAAAACAAGGTTTGGTCGTGAATATATGCTAGTTGAATATTATGTTCGTGAGCTACTTAAGCTAGTATTAAATAACATGAATAATAAATCAAAATTAAGTAATCTTTATGACAAACTTAATACACAATTAAGATCTTTAGAAACTTTGGATGTAACGACAGATAAATGTGCTGCAATGCTTTTTCCAATGGTAGAATCATGTTTACCGGAAGATATTCTTCGTGCCTGGCTGAGAAGTTCATTTTATGACTGCAATGTTAATTCGAAGAATCGCTTAGAGAAAATGATGGAATTTTTGCGAAAAGAAGTAGAAAACGAAGAACGAAGAAAATTAGCTGCTGCAGGTTTTGGCACTGTAGGAAGAAAGAGAGAAGAAACAGGGGAAGAACAATATGTACCAACAGCAGCTGGTTTAGTTAATCATAGAAACCCTCCAAGATGTGTTTTTTTGTAAAGAGAATCATTTTAGTGATACATGTAAAAAAGCTTTACAGATGACTTTGGAGGAACGTAAAAAAGTATTGTCATATAAAGGTTATTGTCATAAGTGTGTTAGATTTGGACATACTTTTCGGCGTTGCGGAACAAAGATTAAATGTGCAAACTGTAATGGTAACCATGCTAGTCTTATGTGCTGGAAAGATCCATCCAATAAACTACAAGAGAAGAAAGAAAACTTGACAGAGCAAATTCACAAACGTACCGTGGAAAATCTATCCAACAATACGTACACAGAAGTATATTTACAAACACTGGTAGTCAAATTGGTTGGAAATGGAATCTCAAGAAATATACGTATTTTGATAGATACAGGGTCACAGAAGTCTTATATAAGTAAAATTGTTGCTAATGAAATGGGGTATGAAGTGCTAAGACAAGAAGATATGATACATGCATTATTTGGAGGATCTGAAACAGAACAAATTCGTCATAATTTGTACAAAATAACAATGAGCAGTTTAACCAACGAATATGCATGCAGTTTTGAAGCCGTTGATCAATCCATAATATGTAGTAGTGTTATATCCGTCAGAGAAGATCACTGGACTGAGGAGTTAAAGCAAAAAGGTATTGAAATTAATGATGTTAAAGATGGACCAATAGAAGTTCTCATTGGAGCAGATATAGCTGGTAAACTTTTTACTGGGAACAGGCATGTATTAAGCTGTGGCCTAGTTGCAATGGAAACTTTACTTGGTTTTCAAATTATGGTTAGCTTATGTATCGTAATGCTAATGTTTTAACATTGAAAATGTTTATATTATCGCACGGGCACGTTAGTATGGGTACGGAATTCAACGAAATTCTTGTGTTGCATTTGTCCCTTACGTCACACAGTCTAACGACACCGAATTAAAATGATCCACAAGCGGAACCACGCGAACTGCCGCCGCCAAGCCGGTGCACTACCACTGAAAAGACAAGGCCGTGAAACGCCCGATTTTATGGACCGATGAGTCATCACAAGTCGACCCAAAAATTCTAAAATATAAGTTTACGCGGTGCATGGAGCATGTTTTTTATTTGTGTATTAACATTAAAAATGTTTATATTATCGCACGGGCACGTTAGTATGAGCACGGAATTCAACGAAATTCTTGTGTTGCATTTGTCTCTTACGTCACACAGTCTAACGACACCGAATTAAAATGATCCACAAGCGGAACTACGCGAACCGCCGCCGCCAAGTGGTAGTGACCGGTGGCCCGATGATGACGGGAAAGGGACGAAGGACGACGAGATCAGACCAAGTCGAGAGTTAGAGGTGCGTTAGAGTTTATAACTTTTATTTTACTATTTTTTATATTATGAATCAATAAAACTTATATCAACTACCTAAATATTACATTCAAATCTATGAGTTTTCGCAGATCTCAAATCTCACAATAGTCACAAGCGTTGCACTTTGCTTCGGCATTTTTAATGTCCTCCCCGGTTGCAACTTTGTAAAGGACTGTAAATTTTTTAAAATAAAATGTATCAAATTATGAATCACTCTCAAAACCGACAAAAAATCATTCAACATAAACAGCAATGAAATTTTTGGTGGATATTTATATTGTTGTTTATTTTTTTATAATTTTGATAAGTACTACTTTTAGTCTCTATAATTTTGTATGTATGGTGTCCTGATTTTTATGGTTTTACGGGGTACCTATCTCCGTTATTAGTAAAGATAGAAGTATACGGTTTTTGCAGCACTATGCTACTTTTTTGTGAAACAAAAGATGCCCCAATCAGAATGTTTCTAGTTCTGCTTGTTTTCGATATACGGGATGTTTTTGAAAATTTTACATTTTGGGACCCCCCCCCCCCCTCCCATATTTAGGTTACCCTGTAGCTTAGCAAAGAGAAAACAAATGTTCTTTTTGTAGTTTCTTACATAGAATCCAGTGACGTACTCTTTTTTTCTACGTTCTATAGTTTCCGAGAAAAAAACAAACTTGCTTTTTTTTTAAATGGGTCACCCCATAAATATTTTTTAATAATATAATTTAGTTTATAACACTCTTCTCAGAAATGTACAAACCGTATTTTTATTTTTATTATTAAGCTCGAAATTTACGTTTTAATAAAAAATATACATTTTCTGTTAATAGGCCATGACGGATATTTAAAAAAAAAAAACTATTCCTGGTATGATAATTACTGCAGAAGAAATATATTTTGGACTCCTTAATCTAATTAGCAGTTATACTTCAGTAAAAATAATAACAATGCATAAATCGAGTTATGTTTTACTAAGTAAAACATTAGAAACAAAAGTTGAAAATTTATAGAACTTTCTCATTAATATTGCTTAAATTGTTCTCCATTATGCCTTAGTTTATGTTTTACACATAACTTTTATTCACCTTAATGAATTTAGAATATTAAATAAATCTTTATAGAGAAACTACAAGAATGAGTATATTTATCTATTGAAATACACTTCTAATGCTTCATCTGCATTTTTATTACAATGGACATAACAAACGAGCATGTCGTATTTTTCATTATTTTCAAAGTTTACATTTTCTGCCATAATTAGGACAAACTGATTTTTTGCTATTAATTCGATATTTTAAAACAACTTATAGAACCTGAATACTATGTCAGAAACTAAAAAAATATATATTTTTGAGAAGCTTGTTATAAACAAAATTATATTTTTAATTAATATATGTGGTTACCCATTTAAAAAGGTTTTTTTCTCGGAAACTATTAAACGTAGAAAGAATTTGAGTGCGTCAATGGATTCTACATAAAAAACTACAAAAATAATATTTCTTTCCTCTTTGGTAAGCTGCGTGGTAACCTAAATATGGGGGGTGTCCCAAAATGTACAATTTTTAAAAACATCCCGTATATCAAAAACAAGAAGGAGTAGAAAAATTCTGATTGTGGCATCTTTTGTTTTACAAAAAAGTAGCACAGTGCTGGCAAAAACCGTATCTTTCTATCTTTACTAATAACGGAGATACCCCGTAAAACCATCGAAAACTGGACACCCTGTACAACTACTTAATAAAATAAAAATCATATTTATTTGCAAAATAAGTATTGACATAAATAGTAATAAATGTATGTTAATATAAAATAAACAATAAGCCAGACTACTGGAATCAATGATAAATATATCTGGTATTTTCTAGACATATTTGCAAATATTGAGTATACATTAGGCAATACTAGAAGTTGTATGTCATATCCACCATAATTATTTTGAACCATCAAAAAAAATCATACAAATTATACAGGATGCCTATTAAGTACGCTATTCCTTGATATCTGATAAGCAATCATGCACGTATAATATATTACACAGAAAAAAATGTTAAGTAATTATTAGAATAATTAATAATTAGGTGGTAATGA
Organism: Polydrusus tereticollis; assembly: GCA_963920685.1. Lineage (NCBI taxonomy): Eukaryota > Metazoa > Arthropoda > Insecta > Coleoptera > Curculionidae > Polydrusus > Polydrusus tereticollis. The sequence continues at coordinate 139,879,421 of OY987327.1, forward strand.
AAGATATTTTTGACTCTAAATGATGTTTTACAAAATCTTGACAACTTAAACTTAAATATTTTTAAATACAACACTTTATAATTATTACCCGAAATTACTGTCCCACTTTATTGTTTATGTAATCCCAAGTTCCTAATCCGCCACCAAGAGTATATTGGTTTGTTGAAAAATAAAATGTTTAATAGCCTCCCTTATATCCATAAAATAGTTTTATTTTTTACCGGAATATTATTAGCTTTTGTCGTCTTGGTTACTCGACCAACATTTATTCCGTTTTGAAAATAAGCAAAATTCGGCCAAAAATAAAATTGTCTATGTGCCATGCGAATTATTAATTCTTAATTGCCTAGGGCAATTGCTGTTCCTTGGATCAGAAACTTTGCCCTCCATGATTAAGACCCTTATAATTTTCTTCATACATAAATAACTATTATTATACTGATAAATCTAGATTGGTTCCTCCAATTGATCGTTAATTTTTGAGGTACCTACCTAAGTTTATCGGATCGTGTTTACTTTGTATAATATTAGATATATTATATGGAAATGAAGTTTGATCACTTAAATGTAAGATCTCTTACGTCAAGCTTTAATTCTTTCAGCAACTTTTTCTTTTCTGATTATTACGACGTCTTCGGTGTATCAAAGACTTGGCTCAATAATAACATATTAACGGAAATTATGGCAGTTAAAAATTATAACTTTGTAAGGGCTGAGAGGGATACTAGAGGCGGAGGGCTTGGCATGTACAGGGTTATCCAACCAAGACTAGACAAGGCGATTTTTTGACTTTTCCTGTACTTTTATAAAAAAACTGAAATAGCCATCTTAAGTCATTTTCTCCCGCGAATTCGAATATCTTCAGCAAAAAACAATTAATTGAACATCAAACAAAAGTACTAGGGGTCACTTTAATATTTTTTTAAATGGGATGCCGTATTTTTAATGAGCTTATCCGATTTCTCATATAAATTTTGATCTAAAATGTTGGATTTTTAATTTATTTTTTTTTTGTTTTTTTTTTTTATTTTTAACATTTTCCGAATTTAAAACTGAAGAAAAAAGGCGTTTTTGAATTAAAAATACAACATTTTAGATCAAAATTTATATGAGAAATCGGATAAGCTCATTAAAAATACGGCATCCCATTTAAAAAAATATCAAAGTGACCCCTATAGTACTTTTGTTTGATGTTCAATTGTTTTTTGCTGAAGATATTCGAATTCGCGGGAGAAAATGACTTAAGATGGCTATTTCAGTTTTTTTATAAAGGTACAGGAAAAGTCAAAAAATCGCCTTGTCTAGTTTTGGTTGAATAACCCTGTACAATGTACAGGGTGATCTGTTATATTTTGACCACCCACCTATCTTATTTATTTAAAGAAATATCAAAAAACGTACTTAAAGAACTAAAGTAGTAGGGCCTTTCACGAGTTTTTATGAAATAATATAAGAAGAAACAAATAAACATCAAAAATGGCAAATATTTTAAAATTTAATGTTTTCTTAAATGGAACACCCTATATATTATACGCTCTTCTGATGGCAAATTTTATTCTGATTTTAAATATATATGGTATATATGGTCTGTCCTAAAGGGTTGTGTTAATAATTACAATTTTAATAAATAACATTAGTAGGCGTGGACATAATAATAATAATGGCGTATTGAATGTGCGGCAATTGTTATTACGTCTTTGTTTTTTTTTTTTTTTAATTTTAATTTTATTTGGCATTCGGCTGAAAAGCCATACAGCCAGTCTCTCAGTAAAATTTTTTAATATCTCAAATAATATTAATATTCAGAAAGTAAACACATAAACAAGGACACACGCTTCACGCCACTGGGGTCTGTCAGGGCTCTGTCAACGTCTTTGTTTGTCTACTGGATATAAGTTTTGAGTGATAGATCACACCAGGTCATTTACCACGCTACTACTTCCCAGCCTCGCCAAATTCACCCTGGAGTCCCACAAGGCTTTATCTTATCGCCACTGTTGCTTTTAATCTACACGGCTGACTTTCACACAATGGTCCAAAACTGTAAAATTCACCACTATGCAGATGATACTCTGATCTATCTTGATATTTTAAACTTACAGTGGGCTTCCGCTAGTGAACAAATTAATAATGATAACCTGAACTAACCTCACTGAAATATCTTTTGCACATAACCTTAAATGAAATGCACTAAAATCCTCAGTCATCATTTTTGGACCGAAAAAAGCACGCAGTATTGCTACTAACCAACTTAAAATCAAGGTCAATGAGGAGACTCTCACGTTTGTTACAGAGTGTAAAAATCTAGGTATTTGGTTCGATAGCAACTTAAGTTTCACAAAGCACGTTAGTCAGCTCTGCAAACATCCTATAGTATGTTAAAACAGCTATACAGCAGTCGTGAAATATTAAACTCCAAAATGCAGTTAAAACTTTGCGAATCGTTGATCATTTCGAAATTGTCGTATTGTGATTCTGTCTATGGACCTTGTCTAACCGCGGTCGATAAAGCTAGACTTCAAAAAATCCAGAACTTATGTTATCGCTTTGCCTATGGCATCAGAAGACATGACAGTAATAAGATCTTGGATATAGACCGATTGAAACTAAATAAACTTCGCAACTACATCTCCTCACTCTGGGTTTCCGCTTACTACTAAACGATCAGCCTTCCTATCTCTAACTTAAGCTTAGCAAGTTTAAAGACATAAATCACTTAAACACGCGAAACAGAAATCGTATGGTCATTCCCAGACACTGCACAACAGCATTTAAGAGTTTCTTCTCGTTTTAGTTCAGCACTCACTAGAATAATTTGATTGTTTTTAAAATTCTTTATTTTCCTATAAGTGTCATAAACTTACCTTATTATCTAATTAATTAGTTCTAAGCCTAGTCTAAAACTACCTTAAAACTAAGGACAAATAATTTGATTAGGTAATGAATTTTACAACTACAACATAATAAATTTCAAAAAAAAATTAAAAGCACTATTGCTGCTACAGGCCGGAAATTTTTAACAGGGGTCAATGCTGACTGTACAACTGCTATCGCCTTGGAGTACTACCTGTCGATACAAGATTTATGTAATGTTCATCATACTATTAATTATTTTACATTATAACCATAGCACTGTAATATATTCTCTGAATTCTACGTTCTCTATATGGATTAAATGTATTGATTGTCAGCCTGAAATTAAGAAAATTAATATATCATTATATTACATATACCGGGTGTTGCATCGTCGAGCGGGACATAGGAAATCCCATGTAATTTTAAATGGGGTCAATTATTGGCTTCCCTAATTATTTTAGAGAAAAATTCTATTTAGGTTTATTAAAGAGCACTAAAACCCACATTCAAAAGAATAACTTTAGATATTTTTGATGAGCCCGTTTAAGGGTTATCGCCGATTTCTTTTTAACTATTTCTCCTTTTTATGGCCCCGTATTTGCGGGCACCAGTCAAGGTAAAAGATGACTGTCAAATAAAGTTGTCATTTTAAGGAATATTTCAACATCTTCTTAAATCCTAAAGTTCTAACAATTTAATAGTACCTACCTATTAATTAGTAAAATATTGAAACATGTAAAATGTCATAATTAACCTTGTAATTGGATACTTTATTTTAGTTTTAAGGTGGATTTATAAACTCGAAAAGTTGGCGAGGTTGAGGTTCAGTTGGTGTTGGAAATAGGAGTTCAATTTAAACTAAAGGGAACACTCAGTTCTATTTATACACTCGTTCATGTTGTTCATGTAAAGCTCATGTAAGGTTCGAAAACTTCCCGGGTAGTTCGAGATAATCAATTTTTATGCTCGGAATTCGGAATATCTAACCTCACAACTTGACCATAACTTCAACCTCACCAACTTTTCGAGTTTTTAAATCCAGCTTTATTCAGATTAATTTGTACTCATAAATACACCTTTAATATTTTCGATGTACAAGTTTTTATAACAATAAAGCACACATTTCAAAATGACAACTTTATTTGACAGTCATCTTTTACCTTGACTGGTGCCCGCAAATACGGGGCCATAAAAAGGAGAAATAGTTAAAAAGAAATCGGCGATAACCCGTAAACGGGCTCATCAAAAATATCTAAAATTATTAGAGTATTAGAAAAACGCTCATTATGGACGACACTTCGCCTTTTCAGCTATAACATTTATATATTTCTAGTAATTTAATTTTGTTATTACACTATCCCAAAATAGCTGAATAAAGACGATTTATTATTATTAATAACTCTAGTTTGTGTAGTAGGCTATTTATTAAGCGTGCAAAGAATTTTATTCACACATTGTTATAGTTTAACTAACCTCAATTTAATCAACAAAAAACGGTCGGCAAACACTTCTTTTTTACGATAAAAGCATCGAAAAAGCAGGCACTTTTAATTTCTCGCAAGGAATCAAAGCCACTACTTAGAAAAGGGCCTTTGATATTTTCCAATGCGTTTTTGTCGCTGATTTAAACGACTTTAGATGAAGTATAAAAAACTTTACATAAGCGTTCATTATAAACTTGTCTTTATAGTATCGTACTAGTACAATAATGTAACATCGCGCCATCCTTGGAAAATCAACAGACAAGGCCCTCGTATATAAATTGACAGTAATATCTAAATTATATTACTTTAATTTGAGGTTATAGATTTCGGCAAACAAGAAGCAACGTTACTAGCGAATATGTTTTGGTAGACATTCATGGCCCAGCTAGCATACAACATGGTCATTTAATCGCCCACTTTACCTGATACCCGTCAATAGTGTAAATGTTCGCAATTTTCTTATCCCAATAACTTTATTTTTGTCCAGTCTCCCGTAATGAGTTACTAATGTACATCCTAAATGAGACTCATGTCATACTCTCTTAACCATATCGTTACGTGGTGGTTGCGATCATATAAATTTATTGTAAAAGGTCTTACAAAACTCCAACGTCTATTCAACGGGAATATATTGACAATGATATGGAAGTAGTCTAAGAACTTTCTGTCGGTGTTCTTTCAGGATTTCGTCTATTACGTAACGTTCTGGAATATTTCAATTTCCATACCTAATTGTTTTTTTTCATGTTTTTGTCGAAGTCATTATCATGTCCAATCAATTATTCCTAAATCCCGTAAGCGCATCTCCTTTGTCTATCTTCTGAATCTTATCTTTTTTTAAAGAGAATATAGGAGGTTTATTTGCCTGCTCCGAGTGGTACGGAGCTACATTATCAAGACACATTTCTCTTCGCGATTACCCAATGCAGGAATAAGTTGATTAACGACCCACTTTCAAAATATACCAGCGTTCATGGTGTTGCGGTAGTCTCAGTGATTGTGTTTATTAATCTAAATAATAGTCGCACCCATCAAAATGCTCTGAACCACTCCCCGGCTGTAATAGAGTAAACCGTTTTTGCACTGATGTAATTTCAGGTGTGTTACTTTTCATGTCAGATTCTGCTACCCATCTGAATTGCGGAAAAAACAATTTTGGTCTCAGCAACTTGTTTTGTATAAAATTTTGCGTCCGTTAATAGTCTTGAAATTGTACCCAATAGATTTTAGAATTTTATACAAACTCCTTGGCTTACCGCCGACTTATCCTTATTAAAATATGGTTGAAACGTTTAATAATTTGTTTAATTTTTTTATCGCCCAAAATCGTTTTAGGCATTTTACATGAAATATGACAATTATTATTATTATTATGATAAAAACACTATACAGCTTAAGGGTAAATGTAGATATGCTCACAAAAAAAGAAAAATAAGTCACATTTGCTTATCTAAATATAAAAAACTGCGAAATAAATTTAATAACGCAAAAAATAAGGCATATGAAAAATTCATGGCCAATCTCTTTAATGCGAATGAGTCACGAAATTATCAGTGGAAAAAGTTTTACAAATACTTAAATTCAAAAAAAGGTTTTTCCGGCTGCTTACCAGTGTTAAGTACGGACAGCGGAATCGCTGTCACTGACCTTGATAAGGCTGAGATGTTGAATACGGCTTTCAATTCTGTGTATACACCGAATAGGCCCTGGCTAGGGAATATAATTACTCATAATAGCTTCGTTCGTACAGAGGTCAGAAACCGTCGGCAAACTGTTAGCGCATGCGCGTTTGTTTAGAAGCGTTCGCACATGGCAGATCGCAAACCGCTGATAGAAAATCCCATGTTCGTACAGGCCCGATTGTTGGTTATGGATGGGTTTTCAACCGTCAGAATAATTTGCTGACTGCGAGAGGAGTTTTAGTTGAGGACTTGCGCAGTTTGGCGTATTTGGTCAATCAAAAATCAAAATTAACCTCAAAAGATGTTTCAAGGCAATGAATTTAGTTAGTCTAGTGATGATGAGTTATAGTTATAGTTATCAATAGTGTAAATGTTCGCAATTTTCTTATCCCAATAACTTTATTTTTGTCCAGTCTCCTGTAATGAGTTACTAATGTACATCCTAAATGAGACTCATGTCATACTCTCTTAACCATATCGTTACGTGGTGGTTGCGATCATATAAATTTATTGTAAAAGGTCTTACAAAACTCCAACGTCTATTCAACGGGAATATATTGACAATGATATGGAAGTAGTCTAAGAACTTTCTGTCGGTGTTCTTTCAAGATTTCGTCTATTACGTAACGTTCTGGAATATTTCAATTTCCATACCTAATTGTTTTTTATCATGTTTTTGTCGAAGTCATTATCATGTCCAATCAATTATTCCTAAATCCCGTAAGCGCATCTCCTTTGTCTATCTTCTGAATTTTATCTTTTTTTAAAGATAATATAGGAGGTTTATTTGCCTGCTCCGAGTGGTACGGAGCTACATTATCAAGACACATTTCTCTTCGCGATTACCCAATGCAGGAATAAGTTGATTAACGACCCACTTTCAAAATATACCAGCGTTCATGGTGTTGCGGTAGTCTCAGTGATTGTGTTTATTAATCTAAATAATAGTCGCACCCATCAAAATGCTCTGAACCACTCCCCGGCTGTAATAGAGTAAACCGTTTTTGCACTGATGTAATTTCAGGTGTGTTACTTTTCATGTCAGATTCTGCTACCCATCTGAATTGCGGAAAAAACAATTTTGGTCTCAGCAACTTGTTTTGTATAAAATTTTGCGTCCGTTAATAGTCTTGAAATTGTACCCAATAGATTTTAGAATTTTATACAAACTCTTTGGCTTACCGCCGACTTATCCTTATTAAAATATGGTTGAAACGTTTAATAATTTGTTTAATTTTTTTATCGCCCAAAATCGTTTTAGGCATTTTACATGAAATATGACAATTATTATTATTATTATGATAAAAACAATATACAGCTTAAGGGTAAATGTAGATATGCTCACAAAAAAAGAAAAATAAGTCACATTTGCTTATCTAAATATAAAAAACTGCGAAATAAATTTAATAACGCAAAAAATAAGGCATATGAAAAATTCATGGCCAATCTCTTTAATGCGAATGAGTCACGAAATTATCAGTGGAAAAAGTTTTACAAATACTTAAATTCAAAAAAAGGTTCTTCCGGCTGCTTACCAGTGTTAAGTACGGACAGCGGAATCGCTGTCACTGACCTTGATAAGGCTGAGATGTTGAATACGGCTTTCAATTCTGTGTATACACCGAATAGGCCCTGGCTAGGGAATATAATTACAGCAACAATACGGCAAATTACTTTACTTTCACAATACCTGATATTAAGTGTCTTAAAGGATTAAAACGAAGTTATTCACTCGGGCCCGACAGATTGTGTAGTGTGCTTTTGTTTCTTGCTCGAACTTCTGTAGGACCTTATCTAAAAATATTGTTTGATATGTGCATTAATAACAACACAACACCGGAAGACTGGCGTAAGGCTATTGTTGTTCCCATATATAAGCCTGGTGGCAGGTCAATTCCCCTAAACTACCGCCCTATTAGCTTAACATGTATCGTGTGTAAAATCTTTGAGCAACTTTTGTCAAATTATGTTGGAAGAGAGTTGGACAGTAAAAATTTCTTTTTTTCCAACCAATATGGCTTTAGACCTAATTATTCATGCGAGTCAGCTCTTGCATCTTTTGTTGGTGATCTGGTTAACTCTGTCGATGGCGGTGTGCAGGTGGACGCCGTCGTCATAGATTTCAGTAAGGCTTTTGATGTGGTTCCACATGACATACTGCTAAATAAAATGGCGGAACTAAATATTGACAAAAGAGTAATATCTTGGTTACATACATTTTTAAACAATAGAACACAACAGGTGAGAGTTGGTGACAGCATTTCTACTAGTTCTGGTGTAACATCTGGAGTGCCTCAAGGCAGTGTCATTGGCCCTCTGGCATTTATAATTTTCATTAACGATATCTATACTAACATCCATTCAACTATACGTCTTTTTGCTGATGATTGTATCATCTACAGACAAATTAGAGATGCTAAAGACTGTGAAACTTTACAGAGTGACTTAAATAAACTCCAGCACTGGGTAGATGTAAATTGCATGAAGGTAAACACTAATAAAACTCGGCAGATTTCCTTCGGTAAAAAACGTTTTCACCACAATTATACTCTCAACAATGAAAAAATCTTAACGGCCAATGTTATCAAATATCTCGGAGTATATCTTACTTCATCTTTAAATTGGTCTGAGCAGGTTAATAAGACGGTGGCTAATGCTCACAGGGTGCTCAATTTTGTGATGCGCAACTTAAAAAAGGCAAGTCGAGCCTCTAGAATAAAAGCCTATCTGACCTTGATCAGACCATCTTTGGAGTACTGCTCATCCATATGGCATCCCCATCAGCAGACTCTGAAAACCCAGTTGGAGATGGTCCAAAGAAGGGCTGTTCGCTGGGTTTATTTGAATTTCTCTCACTCCTTTAGTCCCACTGCTGCATTGAGGAAACTTGGGTGGCCATCGTTAAACCAACGCAGGGAATATTTTTTCTTGAAGGTTCTCATGTATAAGATCTATAATAGGTTACCATCTTAGACAGAACTTTCTGATACACTCGCTAAACCTAACTACCACTCTAGAGGGGACCATAAATTTAAAATTAGAAAACCTTTCTGGCGGACTGATGTCGGTCTTCTCTCGACATTGGGATTGGGTGTTGACCTATGGAATCAATTAAAAATTTTTGACAGAACAATGCCTACTCTGCAAAATTTTAAGAGGCGTTTGAAAATTGCTTAAAATTTGTAATGCAGCGCATTGTGCTTACTTTTACTTATACTTTTGTATGTTATATATTGTCCTATTGTTATATTTTATATTTTATTGATATAATTTATATTTTATTGATATATTTTATATACTATTATTCGAAGATGACCTCTTTTGAGGAAACTTCTATTATCGATCTATGTCGATGACGTAGGAAATTGGACGATAAATGGCAATCCCCTGTATACAGGAACTGCCGTTGGTGGGATCTATGATCCCAGCGTGGTTAGGAATGAAGTGAGTACAACTGATAGTGGGTTAATACTGATTTATTATTAAATTTTACATCTATTTATATTCAACGAGATAACACACAAAATTACCGGGAGTTGCTGAATGTGCACTCTTGCTGTATGTTGGACCCTCTGATGATTGTGCTGACTGTGCAGGTCCGCGTAGTCGGCTAGTGGGTCACCGTATTGCAATTGTTTTTAAGTAAATAGTTAATTGTTTTGTTTAGATAATATATGTCTAATTTAGGTCGAGAGATTTTGGTAATTGTAAATTGATAAATACATAAAATTAGGTAAATTAGACATTCTGGCCACCCAGCAACTTCATCCGTCTTCGTTGGTGGGTAGAGTGCTATATATGTGTATTGGTTCCAGTTGAATTCCATGTTGATTGGGATCGTTGTGTGTGGTTGGCCTTGCTGGCTTCGTTCTTGTTTTGTGATTGTACCAAAAACATCCCATCAATGCGATTGTAACAATGATGAGTATGACAGAACACACATTGCTGACTATAGAGTGATGATGTAGCGATCTCCACTCTTTTTCTTCTATATCTTGTCCTATAGCGGTTTCTTCGGATTCTAATTCCTTAAGACTATTGGATACGTCTAGGACTGGCTCGTCGATAGTCGTTATTGTCCTATTGTTTGCTGGCATATAGGACGTGACATTAACCTTGACTGGGTGTACCATAACTCCCAGCACAGCCGTTGTGTCGGATCTCTTTGGGATGAGAATGTTTCTGTTGGTTTTTATAAGACAGTTTTGGGATATTTGTATAATTCCCGTTTTGTTGAGCGTAACGTCTTCTCTGATGCCGTCGCAGATGACCGCAACCTTCAGTTTACTTCCGCTTAAAAACATCCATGCGTTGGGAGTATACAATTTTTTCCATATGGTGGATTGAATCGGTTGTTTGAGGATAGGGCAAGAAGTGTTTTCTGTACGCTGGTAAATCTCGTCCAGGATACAGTTGGAACTCTTCTCTAAATTTCTCGTTGTCGTGGGTGAACATATATACGTGTCTTGCTGTATCGAAAGACAGTTGTGTAGTTCGTCTTCCGTGAGCTGTATGTATAACTGTGAGTTATAATCGACTGCGAGAAAATCACTGGAGATATCCAGTATCCAGTAGGCTTCTGGTGTTATTTTTAGTGGAATTGGTGTTGTCTTTAGCAACATGAAGTCGTTGACTTCGGTGATTATAAAGAACCCAAATATGTGTATGAACTTTTTACTGTGCTGTACTTCAGTGCGTAAGACTGGATAGGATATTATTTTGATGCTGTGTGGGAGGTTACTCGACGCAACCGCTATGGTTTCTTCAATATGGGTTGGCGATATGAGTTCAAGGAAGTGTCCTCGGTGATAGTGTGCCTCTAGAAGATGCTGGTGGTAGTCCAGTACGTCATCAATATAGTTTGCAACAATCTGGTAAATGGACAGTAATTGTTTATTGAGGCTGTTTTCATCTGTCTGCCTGTACCAGTGTTGCATGTCCCTTATTGCTTCTATTCCTTGATTCAGTTTTTCTTGAAATCGCTTTAGGTGGTTATTGATTCTGATTTCAGTGTCGTTAAAAGAGGTTAATGCGTGTAGCAAGAACTTGGTCTGGTGCGTTGAGGTTTTGATAAGCTCCTTTTGATTCTGGTCTAGTTTATCTATATCCATATAAACTTCGTCGTTGACGCCGAATAGTGACGTCAGTAGCTTTCCCATTAGTCCCCGTTTGAGATAACCGCTTGCATACCTTTATTCGTCCACTCTATTTGCTTTTGTTTCTCTTGAAGGTGATGAATTAGCTGGATACACTGAGTGTTTGGTGCTAATTCTTTGGCCGTATCGCAAAGAGAAGATATTTGATTTACTGCTGAAGCTATGCATGCTGTGTCATTGCTTATCCTGTGTTTGTCAAATCGAAGTTCTATTCTAAAGGTACCTCTGTCGATTTTGGCGTGACCGATGTGCTCAATATACAATCCTGGCTGTGGGTAGTGCAGGTGATATTGCTGTGCACTGGTGTGACGTAGCATAATTAAGAACAGAATAGCTGTGGATGCTATTCTCCATAGGGTTCTGTTCTTCTTTCTGGAGCTTGATAGTTTAGTTGTATCTTTTTCTTTGTTGATTGCTTGATCTGTTGCAATGGGTAATGGAACTAGCTTGTGAATGGGTCGTTTTATTAGGGCACCCTTTGCCTTTCGAAGTGTGACGACACGCACCAAGTTGTCTCCTGAATGATGAACGTCTGTGACTCTGGCTAATGGCCAGTTGCTTGGATCGATATTATCTTCTTTGAGGATGACTACTTCTCCAATGTCTGGTGTCCTTTGTTTATTTTTCCATTTGTATCGTTGTTGCAATTGATGTAGGTAATCCGATGTCCATTGCCTCCAAAAGTCTTTTTTAATTTTCTGGATAAGTTTCCATCGTTCAGCCAAACTTGTATTGATTTCGGTCGTGATTGGGTCAGGAGGTTCCACCAGTGGTCTCCCGACTAGGAAGTGTCCTGGAGTTAGGACGTTCAGGTCGTTTATATCCTCTGTAGGGGGGCATAATGGTCGTGAGTTTAGACACGCTTCAATTTGGTGCATTAGTGTTGACATTTCTTCATACGTCAAACATGTTTCGCCAATAGTTCGTTTTAAATGATATTTCATTGATTTTACCCCGGCTTCCCATAGTCCTCCAAAGTGAGGTGCTGCTGGAGGAATGAAGTGCCATTCTGTGCCTCTAGAAGTCAACTCTTTCTGTACATTGGTGTTTTGAGTTATAGAGTGTACTTCTTTCTGGAGGGTCTTACTTGCTCCCACGAAGTTGGTTCCATTGTCGCTGTACATGTGAGCGCAACGACCTCTTCGTGACACAAACCGTCGAAATGCTGCTAAGAATGTATTTGTGGACATGTCACTGACAACTTCTAGGTGAACTGCTTTCGTGGCAAGGCAGACGAAGATTGCTATGTACCCTTTGAAAGATTTGTGGCCCCTTCCCTTCGTTGTTTTGATTTGCAACGGCCCAGCGTAATCTACACCCGTGTGAAGGAACGGATGTGATGGAGATACTCTAGCTGACGGAAGACTTGCCATTAGTTGTTCTGCTGTTTTAGCCTTAAATCTGATGCATTTTACGCATCTTCCGATGATTTTTTTAACCGCCTTCTTCCCATTTATTATCCAGTACTGTTTCCTGGTGTAGGCTAACGTTAATTGGTTTCCCCCATGCATTGTGTTTGCATGAGCGTCGAGGACTATAAGTTGCGTGAGATGACTTTCGTATGGTAGTATCATGGGATGTTTGTTGTTGTAGGGAAGTTGTAAATTTTCTAGTCGTCCTCCTACTCTTAGTATCTCGTCGTTGTCCAGAAATGGGTTGAGGTTAAGGATTTTACTATCTTTGCTTATTGCCGTTTCTTTTTTCAGGGCTAGTATCTCTTTGAAGTAATGAAATTGCTGTTCCCTTTTTATTAGTGTCTCGAGTGTTCTCCTTAGTTCACTTACTGATAGATGTCCAACATTTTTATTGGAAAACCGTGCACAGTAAGAAATTGTGCGAACTAGCTTAGTAAGTGAGGAAAATTTACTCGTAATTTCAATTTCGGTACTGTTCTGCTTTGTTGTTGCTATATGACATAACTTGGCTTCTTCTTTCGTTAGAGGTGCATTACCTCTAAGCATTTTTTCCATTGACGATGATTGCAACCATACCGGCCCGTTCCACCACATTGTATTTTCTTTGAGTTTTAGCGGGTCCATTCCTCGGGAAATGATGTCCGCTGGATTTTCTTCTGATGGTACATGATTCCAATGTTGGCTCGGTATGAGTGAATTAATTTCTGCTACTCTATTGGCCACAAATGTCTTCCATTTGGCTGGGTTTCCTTTTATCCATGACAATACAATCATCGAGTCCGTCCAAGCGAACATCGCTGATTGACCAAGTGATAGTGTGTTTATTGTTCTTTTTAATAGTTTAGCTAGCACTCTTGCTTCTTCTGTTGAATTTGTTACTTTGATGTATACGGCAGCACCGTATGCCTTTTCTGATGCATCACAGAATCCGTGTAGTTCAGTTATGCTGTGTTGATTTTGATATGTCCATCTTGGGAGTATGATGCCGTCGATGTGGCTTAATTTTGTAACGAATTCTTCCCATCTGGTCTGAATTTTAGTAGGTAGTGGCTCGTCCCATAGTAAGTTTTGCAGCCATAATTCTTGAATTAGTAGTTTTGCGTTTATCACTATTGGAGCTAGCCATCCTAGTGGGTCGAATAATTTGGCCACTTCGGATAGAATAGTCCTCTTGGTCACTTCCTTTGCTTCGCTTTTTTCAGTTTTAAACCTAATTGTATCGTAATTGGGAGCCCAGCGAATGCCCAGTGACTTTCTTGTATAATCTCCAGTTATCTCTAGGATAGATTCGTCTTTTAGTTTGTTATCGATATGGTTTAGTAAGTGTTTGTTGTTGCTAGACCATTTATGCAACGTGAATCCTCCTGATTTGAACATCTGTATTAGTTCCTGTTGTAATTCGATAGCTTCTTTTACACTGTCTGCACCTGATAGCAGATCGTCCACGTAGAACTCTTGCATTGCTGCGTATGCTGCCTTTGGAAACCTTAGCTTTTCGTCTTCTGCCAGACGTTGAATTGTTTTGATGGCCAAGTATGGGGCTGCCGTAGTTCCATACGTCACTGTGGTTAGTTTATATTCTTGTATTGGATATTGTGGATTGGGTCTCCAAAGTACAGCGTGATAGGCCTGGTCGTCTGGATGAATTTTTACTTGTCTATACATTTTCTCGATATCGGCTGCCAATGCTATCTTATGGGATCTCCATCGTAGTAGAATGTCTGATAAATCTTGTTGCAGTCTGGGACCTGTGTACATTGTTTCATTTAGGCTAATACCTGACGTCGTCCTACTTGAGGCGTCAAACACCACCCTTAATTTTGTTGTCGTACTAGTTTCTTTTATAACGGGCTGATGTGGGATAAAGTATCTTAATTCTGTAGGTGGCTGGCACAGCTTCATGTGACCAAGGTTGATGTATTCTTTCATGAATTGTTTATAACTTGTTTGTAGCTGTTTATTTTTGACAAATCGTTTCTCCAGCTGTATTAGTCTTGCCGCTGCTCGGGTTCTTGACGTTCCTAAGTTGATCTGTTGATCGTTAAATGGAATGCGGACCATGTACGAACCATCCTGCTCTCTTGTAGTATTAGACGTATAATGCTCTTGACAGAATTGGTCTTCTTCGCTAAATTGTGTTTGTTGTGAAATTTCTTCTATCTCCCAAAATTTTGTAAGTTGTCTATCCTCTTCAATGGACGTCGTCAGACTGAACAGTTGTAGTTTCTTGTCTTGGTTTTTCAGTATGTTGCCAGACAATATCCAACCTAGTTCTGTGTTCTGACCAAGTAATCCATCACCCGTTTTACGTAGACCTGCCAGAATTATTTCTCCATATTCTTTTGCTCCCAGTATTATGTCAATTGGCCCAGGTCGATGGAGGGTGGGATCAGCAAGGATGTCATTCTGCCATATTTCGGTGTTAATTATTAGATCTTCGCTAGGTAGTGTATGTGTTAGTTTCGGAAGAATTATGCATTTGGTCCGTAGGCTGAATGTGCTGGAGAATCTTGGTTTGATTGTTGCTTCTACCATCCATTTTGCTACTTGGGGCTCTCCACCAAGACCTGAGACATCTGCTTGAATCCGTTGTCTGGGTAGCCCTAGCAATGTTGCGGCTTCTTCAGTCATAAATGCAGACTGTGAACCTGGATCTACGAGGATTCGTAGATATTCGTGCACCCCCTGAATGTTCGTTACTTTTATAATTGCTGTTGCTAGGAATACCGTCTCGTTTTGTCTCCCAACGTGGCTCGCAGTATTCCTTTGCTGTTCACGCTGGTTCTGTTGATGTGGCGGGCCCCTTCTGTTGTTTGGCGGTATGTTTCTGGATCCATATGTTCTGTTTTGATGTCTACTCTCCGACTTGTATTCATCTATGTGTAGCGTGGTATGATGAAATTTGTTACATATTTGGCATCTGTTAATTGACTTGCATTTGGTGAAAGTGGTATGCATTAAACAATTCTTGCAGATGTTCTTGTCTATGACAAATTTGAGTCTGGCTGAAGGAAGGATAGCTTTGAATTTTTGACAAGTGTACACGGCATGTGCTTGGCTGCAGTATCTGCATCTTTGTTCCTGGAAGGTATCTTGGTGGTGTCGCTCCTTTGGTGGTGCAGTTTTTATGTGTTCCAGCGCTTCTAGTGACTGGAATCTTGTTTGTAGGAACTCCATAAGTTCATCTAGCTGCTGGATTTTGTGTGGGGTACGAAGAGATTGCTCGTACAGTCTGTTTGTTTCGGGATCCCATTTTCGGCTAATAATTCTGTTTATTCAGGTGTTGTACTAGTTTGCTTGCTTCCCCTTGTAGGTGTGTTTTAAGATACTGCATCCTTTCAATGTCTGTTAGTGTGGTGTTCTTGAGAACGACATTTATGAAAATATCTCTGAATGTAGACCATTCTTCATATTGCCCATTGAAGACTGGTAGCTTTATTTGTGGTAGACTGATGTTACAGGCTCTCGCTTGTGACGTAGTATCACGTTCATCTGCTGGTACTTTTGTTTTTGCGTTTAGCGTTAGGAGGAGGGCCTCGTGAAGTTTCTCGAGGTCCTTGTATTGGCTTTTGATAGGTTGGTGGATGTCTTGGACTTCCAGCTCCAGGTATGCGCCGGACAGTTGTGACCATTTTTGATTCGTTTTATCTTGCAGTTGTTGACAGCGGTCATCTGCTATGTCATATTCCAGTTCGCTTCTTGTTTCATCTAATAGTTCTTGGAGGTGTTTTGTTAAAATCCCAGCTTTTAGCTGACTAGCTTGCTGTGCTGCCTTGATTCGGCTGTCGGCTATGTACTTTGTAGCTTCTTAATAAAGTTTGCCTAATTGTGCAACGTATTTTTGAGTATGGTAGGTGTGGCTTGGGCACTTAAGATCTTCAATTTGTTTGCGTTTTTCCTCTATTTCTTTCCATAGTTTGTTTATGGCATTCTGTCTGTCGTCGAAGTATTGTTCGTTTTTTCTGTTGGCTGGGTCCTTTTTTATGTTTGTAAGGTACCGCTGGATCTCCTTTCCTAGCTGCTCCTGCTCGACAACTAGTTTGTTGACTTCTTCTGTCATCTTGAATTTTTTAATCGCTTCCAAACAGCTCGATGAATTTTTTGTTTAGTCTTGATAGGAATTCTTCGGTGTTCGGGGTTGTTGTTAGCGATTTTTCTTCTGTGGTAGTTTGTGAGCTTTGAATTTCGGTTTGTGGATACGTAAATGATCCCTGATTTATTGTTGGTGTACGTGGCAATCCTGACGCATTTAATTTTACTTCAATGTCTTCGATGCAGACAGCTGCTAGTCGCCGAAGTTTCTCTTGTCGCTTTTTTTGTCTAAGAGATCTGTTTAGTTTTTTACGTGCCATAAATGTCCCTTCTTTCTTTATTGTGTTTTTGTAATTTTGAAACCAGTGCCCATTCTCGCCAGCGGTTACTGGCCCAAGAATACACACTTAATTTCTTTTGCTATATTTTTCTCTCCAGCGCTAAATGGTCAACTAGAAAAATACTTTAGTGTTGGTGTAAAACCAGTGCATATGCTCGCCAGCGGTTACTGGCACAAGAATACCCACTTAGCTTCTTGCTATATTTTTCTCGCCAGCGTTAACTGGTCAACTAGAAAAATACTTTAGTGTTGGTGTAAAACCAGTGCATATGCTCGCCAGCGGTTACTGGCACAAGAATGCCCACTTAGCTTTTGCTATATTTTTCTCGCCAGCGTTAACTGGTCAACTAGAAAAATACTTTAGTGTTATGTTGTGTTTTTGTAGTTGTTTAGATGAAACTGGGGCTGCTTCTTTGGGGGTCTCTGTGGACCGTTTGGCTCGCTATCGTGGACCGTTTGTCACTTGAAATGACGATTTATCTTCTGATTTTGTTGGAAATCCTTGTAATACACCTGAGGTTGCCTCTTGATGTTACCCTACTTGATTCAGATAACGACATCCTGCAGTTTGCGTATCACAACGTGTTCTTCTGGTTTTTTGCTCGAAGGACCATATTCGAAGATGACCTCTTTTGAGGAAACTTCTATTATCGATCTATGTTGATGACGTAGGAAATTGGACGATAAATGGCAATCCCCTGTATACAGGAACTGCCGTTGGTGGGATCTATGATCCCAGCGTGGTTAGGAATGAAGTGAGTACAACTGATAGTGGGTTAATACTGATTTATTATTAAATTTTACATCTATTTATATTCAACGAGATAACACACAAAATTACCGGGAGTTGCTGAATGTGCACTCTTGCTGTATGTTGGACCCTCTGATGATTGTGCTGACTGTGCAGGTCCGCGTAGTCGGCTAGTGGGTCACCGTATTGCAATTGTTTTTAAGTAAATAGTTAATTGTTTTGTTTAGATAATATATGTCTAATTTAGGTCGAGAGATTTTGGTAATTGTAAATTGATAAATACATAAAATTAGGTAAATTAGACAACTATTGTAAATGTCTCTACAGATCATATTTTGAGTATCCTAATTATTTCTGTACTTAGCATCCACAAGTGTTTATACTGCTGTATGTGTTAACCATAAATAAATAAATACTAAATAAACAAAAATATTTTATAGTTTTGCTGACACCGTCATTTTAAGAGTTATTTATCAGTGTTTATGATTTTATGTATGCTTCCATGGGTAACCGATATGAGATATATTAAATAACAAAAACCATGTAAGTGTTGGGAAACACAGACAAGGGAGATGCGCTTACGGGGTTGGGAAATATGCAATATGAGTAGTAAATGTAATGTAAATTAAACAATGCATTACATTGACTCCACTGAAAGTATGGACTATTTTTCAGTAGTAAATGTGTTTGTTTGAAGTTGGAACCCTACATGAATACCTTAGTTTTGTGTTAAATTTGTTAGATTTTATTGATATAATTGTTAAATATTTAATAAGTGTTCAATTAAATATACTTCTATCAATTAAAAGATACAAAAACTCCAAAAAAATAGGAATTTTAATGTTTGTTTACACACTGCCGTTGTCAAATATGACGCAGGGCGAGAAAACCTCATTTTTCCCTATCGCGTTAACTCCTATTAAATTGTCGTCGTGCGTACATGCGCACTTCACGAAATGCTCCTCACGAGACAAGAATATTTAAAATAAGGTACTCTACTTCAAGCTTTAATAATTGTTACATTTATAAATCCATTTTTATAGGTTCCGATAAGTACTTTTATTTTCTAATAATATATGCTTTAGTCGCTATAAACAATCATATTTCATAACCCTAATTTCATTTGGGTTATGGTTAGTTTTTTAAACTTTTTTTTAAGTGCTGTAAAACACAACATTTTTGAAAAATCGTTAATAACACTGGGGAACAGCAAAAATGTTTCCGAAACCAAAATAGCAAAATCTTACTTATTTTATTATACTAACTAACAATCAGTCTTTCAAAACTCCTAGTTGGCTCCGGTTTTTAAGATCCATGCTAGTTATGATAATAACATTAATAACCTACCTGCCCGTAATGTATGGGAAAATTCGACTATTAAATGAGAAGTACCTGGATTTATTATACCAGGTGTACTTTATAGGGGGTTTCAATACATATAACATAAATCCTAAATTGTTAGTTAGTTGTATTTCAACCACCAGTTGATTGAGAGCTGTTCGTATACGAGAAATTAGAGAGTTTTAAGCAACATGTCGCAAGTTTGTTTAAATAAGCCGGATCATTTTTGTTATATATGTGGTGAAGTGACTTTTGTGAAACAAATACGTACACTTAGCCCTTAATTACAAAAGTCTTACCACTTGTATTTTGGGTGTAGAATTGGAGACCAGGATAAAAATTGGGCTTCTCATATCTGCTGCTACAAATGTGCGTCCAACATTCGCGGCTTGTTAAGTGGAAAAACGCGTAAGATACCATTTGCTGTTCCTATGATCTGGCGAGAACCGAAAGACCACGTTACTAACTGTTACTTTTGTTTGACACCTCCCATCAAAAAAGTGTGACAATCCGATTTTGTCACAAATGAAATTATTATGATCTAATGCCTCATATCACATGTCTGACTTGTATTGTGTCTTTTAAAAATTGTATTTTGCCTTTTTAAAACGATGTTTGGTTCCCTGTATAAAAGTAAATACGTACCTAAGGTCAACGGCCTCTGTTTTCGTTGTCTTTGACAAAGCAAGGCTACATTATCCTCCTATTTTAAATCACATATCTCCCTGGAATACACTATCCGAGACTTATACTAGTGTTTCATTATGTAATTCAAATATATTTCTTTGTTTTCAATTTTGATCATAACCTGTCAGATTGGCTAATGAATTTTCTAGGTTAATATTCTTCTTCTGAAACATATTTGGGCCATAACATTCAGCAACCAAACTTCAACGACCGTTTGCTCCTCGAATGGCAGGGATATTCTGGGACTTGGGTTTTCTTTAAATAATTTATAATGGATTGTATGAATTACGAATTGACTTTTTATGTAAAACTAAATTTGGGTGCATCTGTTTCATTTCTCTTGGCGTGGAGTATCTGCAATTGAATGGGCATGGCTGTGAAGACTTCATTCTCTGTCGCCGCCAGTGTGTGAACTGGCCTCCCTTTCCGGATCGAACGGTAGATCTGGCCGGAAGTGAGTCGCCCTAAATTCGCTTACGGCACATTTTTTTTTAACTTTTAATCTGAAATTCTTCAGTGACCCCACTTAACTTCCAGCGATCAACGAGGCAGCAAGCGTTTCTGGATCCAGGGCTATTCAAGCCATCTGTTTACGAGGATTTTGGATCTGCAAGCGTTATTTTCTGTGCCCCTTTTGTTTGCTTTGTTCATTTTTGGTTTGCGGGGCCGCAGAAAGCCACATCGTGGGATTTTTTTGTCACAGTTGTTCGCTGTCGAAGGTGAGTTTTTTTTTATATACCATGCCGTTTCTTTGTCAATTTTTCAACTGTTCTTCCAAAATTCCTTCTGGGGCTCTCTTTTAGTTAAGTCGGGTCACCAGGACCGTAAGTGGTTGAGCATCTGGAGCACCCATCACTGTTGAGATCCCCTACAATTTTAAAGACCCTACAGCTCTCGTTAGGTAAGCGTAATTCATTTTTCTTTCCTATTTTTCCCTGTATATTGCTTCCAAATCGCCATAATTCAACACCACATGCTTTGTCAGATAAATGTGCCTTTTGTACCTATGACCGAGTATAATTGGTTTCGTTAGCTAAGTAATTAATATTCTTTATTGTTTTACGATTAAGTGGACCCCATTTTACCTATTCTAAAGGATTTTCTTTTTTTGTTACCTGTCTACTGTCAATTGGGTTTAAATTCAATTAATCTTGACCTTGTAATTTAATTAATTTTATTTAAACTCTATAATTTTTTTCTTTATAAAGGGGTCCAACTTACTGCTTTATTTTGGTACGTTTTCTTTGTTTTATATAGCACAAGTTTGCTTGAAGGCCAGTGTTACATGGTATCTTAATTCTTGCCATACAGGGTGTGCCCTAAATATAAATATTTTAAATGTTTTAAAATCAAACCAAATATAATTGATTGTCAAAAGATTGCTATATCCACATTAATAAAGTAACTTACGAGCTGTTACAAATTACAATTTAAACCATTTTAACATCTACAAAATTAAAATAAATTATTTGATCAAATTTGAGATGATTTGGTTTTAGATATGTAGTGTCAATCATTTCTTTTATCTTCTATAATGGAGCCTTATTTGATTATAATTATTATAAATCCACCAATTTGTCAAGATGGTTCATGAATGGACATTTTTAGTTTGTATTGTTTATTTTAAATAGTAACACTAGAGTCTGATGAGCTCTCTTTTTAATAGCGGCATATCCTGATTATGTAATTATTTTTTATATTATGTCCTAGCTTAAATAAATTATTGATTGGTCTGCTGTTTGATAACTAATATGTTGAGATTACTTGTGCTAAATTTTATATAGTTGTATATTTCCCTTATGTGTGTACATAATTGATTTTTTTTTATTTTATGATTTAACCTAAGTACATAGGCGTACGTGCTGGCTTGATAAATTAATTTTATTTTAAGTTTTTTGCTCTTCAAGCTTAATTAAAATAGTTGATCACTATACTAACGCCCCTGAATATAATTTTATAAATTTATTTTTTTTATCTCAAACCAAAACTTGATTTGTGACTTAATTATTTTTATTTACATTTTTCAAAATTAATTTAATTCAAATTTAATTTAAATTTAATTCTTGCTTATAATTTAACATTTTTATAGTTGCTTTAATTTTTTTTTATACAGTTCCTTTTCCCTTTTTATTTATTTTCACTTAGTTGGTTTTGCCATTTTAATTATCATAAATTTATTGTACGAAGGGAAAAGGAACTAGGTCAGTTTTATTAATAAGCCCTCAGCTAATGCTTTTCTTTTTTAATAGGGTCTTCTCCATCTTCTTCTTCTCCTAGTCTTCTTCTCCTTTTCTGATATTCTTTTCTGTTCTCATCCCCTTGTCTTCGTCTTACGGACGTCTTGTTGACGTTCCTCGACGCACCATCGTCTTCTTCCCCTCGGAAGAAGTCTATCTACGTCTGCACAGCTAGGTTTATTTGTTTACATACTAACCCCCATATTTTTCTTTTTTATTGAATAAAAGCCAGCAATAATCATTTAAATTTTCTTGTTTTATTTTATGCAGCTCTACCCTTAGGCCTTTTCTTTACTTGTGTCTGCGTGGTGTCAGGTTGCACGGTCAGGGCTAGCTCCACGACCATCTCGGAGGTTTCCAGCTTTCCTGTGGCAAAGCTGGTGGCGCTTGTTAAACTCCCTCCCGCGAGCTAGGGCAATTGGCACGCGTGCTCCACAGCTAGTGCTGCTCGTGCTCTCTGACCACCGCTTCAGTTAATTTCCTTTTTTTTATTATCGTCAATTTCATTCCTTTTTTTTTATTTTATTAAATTTCAAAAAATTACGGTTCGGCTTGTTCAGCGGTGCTCATCACAGCATCTCTGAAGCGTACCATTTCCTCCTTTTTTTTATAATATAAAATAAATAATTTTTTTTTTATTATTTATTTTTTTTTATTTTTTTTTCCTTTCCTCTTAAAAACAATAACAGCGAAAGACGCGTTGCAAAAGGCTTTTCGGAGAAAAAAAGGTCTGCGATACAGTATCCAAATTTACAATCAGCCATACGCCCGGTGCCTCATAGTGACGAGTTGCCTGTGCCTAATCCACCTCAGGAATATAGCCTTAATTCTGATGATGATCCAATGGATTCAAACGGTAGTGTACTGGAAAATGTCGCCGGCCCATCAACCTCGCAAGACTCCGATTTTGTCTGTGAACTTCCCAGTAAAAAGCCTCACAAAATAAGTCAAAGTGAATTAAGTGACCTTATAAGGGATTTGAAATTGTCTAAGAAAAAATCCGAACTATTGGCCTCTCGATTGCGACAATGAAACTTACTTCAAGATAAAGTAAAAATGGTGAGAGGTTCCACCAGGATATTTCAAACATGAAAAGAAGGTATCGGGGAAAGTGGAACTGTGAGATGCTAGCCGAATGCTGTTGGATTAATACGAGAGGTTCCCCCGAGGCTGCTTTCAAAAG
This sequence comes from Polydrusus tereticollis, assembly GCA_963920685.1. NCBI lineage: Eukaryota > Metazoa > Arthropoda > Insecta > Coleoptera > Curculionidae > Polydrusus > Polydrusus tereticollis. Next base: position 139,902,585 of record OY987327.1, read on the forward strand.
GCAGGCAAAAAAGCGTAAAATAGGTGTCTAAACTTTAGACTCACTGATAAAAATGTGCTATTTAATTGTTATTGTTGAACCAACAATATATTGTTTGTATGTTCATTGTAAATGCCTATAAATTAAAATGTTCATTGTATATGTCTATAAATTAAAATTTTGTAACAAATAACTCAGATTCTTTTTGCGAGGTAACTAAAATCTTTAATAGATATTTTTTAGTTACTTGGGTGTAGTTCAATAAAAAAAAAATAGGTTTTGTTCAGGAAACAAAAAAAAAGTTGAAATTTGTTCCCCAGTGTAACGCTCAAACTATTTCATTTGGATAAAAGATAATACGTTATACAAATTTTTCATACAACAGCTTAAAAAGGACTTTAAAATGATGATATGAATGATGAAGAATTTAAGGAGGTTGCTGACGAATTTGCGTCGTATTTTAATAGTCTTCAAAGAGAAAAAATTGGCGGACAAACATGTATGCACAAAATTCTCCAATATACAGCTGTATCCGATTATTTTTGTTAATACATACTTTTGCTTGTTTATTATATTTATGTGTATATGTATTTTTTATAATTTTTCTTTTTCTGTAGTTTAACAATCATTAAGTGTATACCAACTTTGTATTTATGATGGTAATATATGCTATCCTATTCTGTTATGTTATTGTCATTGTCATTGCATAATCCAGAACTTTTAAAAAAATGTACATTCGACATTACGCATTACTTCATCATCTAATGCGTATATAAAACTTATTAAAATTTCATTTTGGCATCGCGCCGGGTTACGAATTCCTAAAAAAAATCGGTTTAGTTAACCTGCTTTTCGGTATAGCCACCACATGCCAACTGAGAATGGAGAGACCGGGAGAGACTTTTGTATAAGAAAATATGAATTTTCAGAACTCCACACTCTAATAATTGCATTCGTTGCGGATTATCGTCTGGTCCATATGCAGGTCACATTTCAGGATTATATTGCAGGTTTCATAGGATAAATTTATGCAGAATCCCATATATATCTCAAATGCTTAAAACAAAGATGTATATTAACATTTAATTCTAAGCCATGTCAGGGAAGTATAACCATGCACCTACATTTTTGACATACCCATTAAAATAGTGTGTGCAGTTATCAATATTAATTAATTATGACACCTTTACGAGACAGATTATAGTAGCCAGCAGCCAAAATGTATCCATTAAACAATTATTTCATTGATTAAACAGAACAGTATAATGTCTTAAGAATTAAGACCAATGTTGAATACATAGTTGAATTATTATTTTATAAACAAAAAATTTTTATAAAGTATGAAACTTCAACAAGCAAATTTTGGGATCCCAACTGAAACTGCACTTTTTTCTGGCATGATGTTATTTGGGATTTCTTGATAAACAACAAGATAATCTCTACCAGCAAATCAAGAAAATTCTCTATGATCACCATTAGATCGTACACACTCGTTTTGTCGTATTTTTATTAGATCCAACAATACCGGTTGCACTAGTTCCCAAGTTCTTTAAAAGTAAATTGGTCCATTTTTCGACTATAATAATGCGAAGTTAGCAGATATTGTGAATTGCCAAAGTACCAATCCTAATATTTACGCGTTTTCGTCTACTCTATTAATACTAAAAGCAAATCCGAGAGGTAAAAAGGCAGCATATTTTGTAATGATCTGTATGTAGCGACATATCTAATTTAATAAATCTATTAGATAAATAAGTTTTAGAAGTACACATAGTGTATACGTTAGATTATAGTAATAAACGATAGTTACATTTCTTAATAAAAAAATATCGTTTCTCTGCTTCTCATCTTAAAAAACAAATCGTTACAATCAGGACACAACCCGATTTAAATCGTAAGAGTCAACAATATATCATGATGTTAAAATGATTAGTGGCACCATTTCGATAAGATATTATAAATATAAAGCATAAAAATAGATATTAGTATTGTGCCAACCTACGGAAGATTTGCGATTTCTCGTCGAGTGCATTTTAGGTTTAATCTACTGCTATTATCTTTTACTTTTTTTCTTCTCTCTAGGCGTCTAGTTATAGGGGGGTTGTTAAGCAGCTACTCAATTTAAAAAAAATGTCCCATAAGTATGCATACCTGTGACCATTTCATTGTTTATACTATTTACACTCTATATTCTTTTAAAAGATCAACATTTATAATTTTGGGTCAGGAGAAGTAGTTGCTTAGGATTTCGTTATGATTGTTTTTATCATCATAAACCTTGATCCTTTTAAAAATATAGTTATTGATTACAACGAGCTAATGAACAATTATTATCTTAATTTACTTTAAGAAATTTTTATTAATTAACAAACACGTAAAAAATATTTTAAAACATATTTTAATTAAAAAAGGTCAATGGAACTACATAATTACTTTACTTAAATAGTACAACAACTTGTAGTGTGTATGCTGATGATGTTTTTGACACAAATGATAACATTGACTGAACAAATTTGTATAGTGTTAATCAACTTCAATAATATTAACTTGTAACACTGGTATATAGCATCTGACTTTTGGTAAATATTGGGCAAGTACCGATAAGTTAAATACTTTTAATTATTAGAAGCAAGCTTAAACCAATTTCTATAAGAAAGAAAAATAACAAGAAACTATCTTAAATTTAAACCATTTTTAAGTTAACAATTCGTAATTAATTCTATTTGGTATTACAGTTAACTATTTGAAGACAGCAAAAAATGTTATGATAAATTTACAAGATTACAAGAATTCAAATTTTAAAAGATAAAAAATTAATATTTAGTTGGATAAGTGAAAAACCTACATGATATACCTTGTTTCTAATTTTATTGATCACCCAGGGTCCGTTTATTTTTATTGGTTGATATGTAATGTAAGAATTTTAAAATAATTTTCAAATGCTTTTATTACATCGTTTCGTGGATAAAATAAGCAGTTAAATATATTTATTGTTGAAGTATCTATAATACATTTTTAGAGTTGAGCAGTGGCGTCAGCGTCGGTTTAAAATTTTGCTTTCATATTTTCATTAGACCTACTACAGTGGCATTTGTAAATTTCATTGCTTGTTAAAAATGGTTGCTGCTAAAAATATAGTTTATGTCGCTTTTATACTTACAGACAGTAGCTTGATTTTTGTACCGATGCAAGAAGTATAAATATCAGCACCAGGGCCTTATGAGACGATATCTTCAATATTTGATCCGAATTATAATAATAATAATAATAATATATTTATTCAATTAAATACGAGAAGTAAAATAGAAACTTGCAAAGTGGGTGGCGGTATCCAATAGCTGCTCTTATACAACCACCCTGTAGCAAGTGATTACTTATTCTAGTAGCTAAAGAGATGCTTTAGATATTATTATACAAAAAAGGGAAGAAATTGTTTAAGAGTTTAAAGATATAAAGGTATAAACACATATTTTTTTAAGAGAGATTAATGAATACAATTTTCGAAGAACTATACTAATTATGGGTAATGGTAGAGGTAATAATGAGTATCTACATTGAGAAAAAGTGATTAGATAATAATAAATATAATAAATAGTGTTTGAATGATAGTTGAAGGAAAGTCTTCTCCACAAAAAAAATGCAATTTCATTTATTCAAATGTATGATGCATTTCGGCAATGTATATAGCCATCATCAGATACTATAAAATACAGAAAATTTGTTAGCTAGCTCCCGACAAGAGGGAATATTTTAGATTTGCTGAGTTAGATATTTTCAATAATCACCAACTCAATTATTAAATTAGCATTTACCACCATCAAATTCAATATTACATAATAGTAGGAAATATGGCTTTCCATTATGAAATATTGTATTTACTTTTACCTGAAATACCAAAGCGTGACAAGGAAATCCACCTTAGAGTTGATTAAAGACTATAATGATCTTATGGTAATGTTACAAAAGTAGTAGACAATAATAACATGGAAAGAGTATCGCGACACAAGTTCTGGAAAATTTGGCTACATCAGGGTTAGAATCTAGACAAGCAAATTAAAAATGCCGAATCGAGATGGTGCGCAACGCATATTTTAAATATAAGAATATATTAACGAGCCGCGACATAAGTTTACAATTAAGGATGCGATATGCTAGATGTCTGTTTAGAATACAGAATGGAGGCATGGATTATGAAAGCAGTAATGTTAAATAAGTTAGAAACTTTTGAGATGAGAATGTACCTTGGACCTACAGGGTGACCAATGAAGAAACCCTTAGGAGAATGGAAAGATAAAGAGAATTACTAACAACAATAAAATGAAAAATCAGATATTTTGGTCACAAGATCAATTGGAGAGCTAATTAATACTGCGTTGGATAGGGACAGATACAGACATGTGATTGCCCATGCCCAGTAGCCGATGAGTAGCTCAAGAAGAAGAAGAAAAAGTACAACGTTTTACTAAATATTCAAAATATACATGTCAAGCAAATATTTTGTGACGTGCGTCATTGGGCGCGTTGGCGTAGGAAAGTAACTTTTAACTTACTATTTAATTTATTTTAGGAAACCTATTTTTATTTTAGGCTTATTTACTGAGTAATTTTAGTTTACTTTTACGCGATATAGCGAAATATTAGTTATCCTGTTGTTTTTCGCACATCTAAACCCAAATTAAAAAATATTAAAATTAAAGTTTTTAGTTTCTTGTGATGGATTCGCTAAATTTTCTGCCACTTATCTGTAGATGTTTTATGTATGAATTATGTTTCTGGTTAAGGATTATATCAGATATATCTTAAGCTATACCTATATATCAAATATCCAGCAGAATATTGGATACGATTTCATCTTAGTGCCATTGTTTTAAACACGATATAAAAAAAGGGAGGTAAATTAAGAATCTAGCCAAATTTTAAAATCTTAATTTCTGTCTTACTGGAACGTTAGCGATATTTGAAAAACATGTTATATTTTCCTTACTATTACTGTTTTCGGGGCATCAGCTAAAATATCGTTTTCAGAATTAAAATTAATTAAGAACTACAAAGATAGTAGAAAAGCGTTAAAAGAACCGATCAGACTACCCAGCGTGTCAATTATTTCAATATAAGATCAAGTTTACTCTGGTTCTAAGAGTAAATATATTGTCCAGAGTATCAACCTTTTCACATCTTTTCCAGTTTTTTCCATTTAAATGGCTGTTTGATATTAGCCAATAAATTTATTATATTTTTCAATTAAAACGTATCTTCTTCTTTAGGACACAGAGCTCATAGCGTTTTCGTTGGAGTCCATGTTCCAACAGAACGAAGGCATTCACATAGACACAAGAAGCATCACCACAAAAATTCTGAAGGTGATAAATCCGCCTCAGACGACGATAGGCCAAGTAAGTAATAAACAATTTTTTTTTAAACTATAAACTTACTTACTTACATACCCAGCTAACTATTCTTACACGTCCACGTTGTATTGTGTACATCAAACCTAAGAAAACTGTAAATACACTAACTTTAAGAATTTATATCAAATACCTATCTAACAAAGTTGTTTACTCCGTTTTTAACAAAAATTCAATTAGGAATTTTAAGTTGTAGTTTTGTTTAATAATTAAAACTTAAATAATTGTGTTTTACTCATAGTTGTTTTTACTGGTCGCTAAAAACGTCTAATCGACAATGGAATAATTCATGTAGGCTTTAAGAGTCCATCACAGTAAGCCCTGACCGGCACGCAACCGACCATACAGCAACGTAAATTAAATGGGGTTTCTTGTGCTTAGCTGTCAACGAATTTCGAGAAAACTGGTAAATGATTTAGTTTCGGTTAAAACAATATTAAAAGGCAATCGTTTTTGCGAGTTTTAACATTATGCAGATTTTTTATTAAGGACTTACATGTGGAGAAAATCATGCATAAAGTTACAATTTTAACAGCGATAAATATATTACTGCATACATTTCGAAAACGAAAGCCGAATAGAAAAATCTGAAACATGTTAAAACTCGCATATAGAGTTGCCTTTTAATATCCTTATAACCAAAGCTAAATAATTTACCACTTTTCTCGAAATTCGTTCCCAGCTCAGCGCAAGAAACCCCATTTAATTTACATTGCTGTATGGTCGGTTGCGTGCAGGGGAGGGATTACGGCAATACTCTTAAAGTAACCAAATAATGTATCCTCTCTATAAAAAGAACAACGTAAATTCAGTATCGCATAGAGTTCATGGATAGTAAATATTATAATATCTAATACTCTTAGTTACATTTTTTGTTGTTAAGGGTTTCGTTGGTAGAATTCAAAATAAAACAGATACCTACGTAAATTATATAATGTAAGTTACCTACCGTAAAAGCCCGAAAACTGCAATATCCAAGATTGAGTATTTACTGAAACCTACTCGTAAAAGCCCAAAAACAAGTTAACACAATAAATTATTGGTGACCTAAACAATTTCAAGCGGAAACGGAGATAGAATATCAAAGATATTTGGACATTTGAGCATGCTCCATCAAGGGCATCGCCAGCCAATAGACCAGAGGGTAGGTACAAATAAGTACAATGATTAAAGTTTTTCTAGAAAACTTCTTTTTAAGGAAAAATTATAAAAAAAATTAAAAGAAATTAAAACATTGAAAGAAAATTGATTAAAACATAATCTTCTCGGGTTTTGTGCGAATTTGTTGTAAACGGAGGAGTAAATTGTTGAGAACCACAAATTCCAGGTCTCTATTCTTCTTAGTTAGTCAACCCAGTTGACGCAGCAGTGTTGCCAAGTACTGTTACAGTGTAATAGTATGTTTTTAGCGCCATTTTCAAATAATACCTGATACCGTTTGCATTTTATTCACCTCACCTATATCCAAGGTCCACGGGTTTTATCAGTGACTCGCTTGATGCGGGTCACCAAGTCTGAGAGGCGGCAGAGTGAAAAAATTGTGCAGGTGAATATTTTTTAAACATGTAAGGAACGTTGCCGCTATAATTACATACAGTGAACTTGAGAGGCGACGTTGTCATACAAGCCGCAATCAGGTATCAATGTATTTATAATAGCACGGCGATTCCGATACTGGGATTTTGATCTCGGAGAAAATAAATGTAGCAACCAACACACACAGAAACCGAATTCACAACTTCAAAGATTTGAAAATAAGCGTGCCGGTAGGGTTGTTGCACTGCTTGATTACTGTGATTTTATTATTGATTTATCGATAGATGTGAGTTTTTTTCAGTTTTCGTAGGATAGGTATGGGTCGTTCACATAGATATTGTTTAGTGTAAATATATAGTTATCAAACTAATTTATTAAATATTGTTAACTGCTTTTAATTGAGCAAACTATGGATATTAGCGAATCTTCAACTAGTTGTCCGCCTACTAAAAAAAATCAATTAACATTACAAGAACGAATAATAATGAAAAATATATACCATGGAATTTGGAAACGAAATCTTGAACCAATTACATTGGATGCTGCAGAAATATGTGGCACATTAATGAAACTTTTCTCGTGCACCATATTCATGATTTTGAGGACCCTTCATCGGGAAAATGATGAGAGAGGAGCCCTGGCAGGGGGACGGAAGAAAATAATTCTGGTTGACGCCATAGAGTCCACCAGTCGTCGCGGGATCCATGGATTTTTGGATGAAAGAGATTATGGCTGAAGTTAAGGACACATCAGAATCTGTGCCTAAAATATCATTAAGAGTTTTCGACCGAACTTTGGGAGAAATAAATCTTGGGTACTTATAAAATATTGAGCGAAATCAAAAGGGTTTACTAGTTGAAAGGAGTGAAATTATTGGGTGGCGGCGAAGATATTTGGAAAAAAAGCGGGAGTTTCCGGAGGAAAGGAGGAAATTGTATTGCGTCGAGGAAGCAAGGCTCAATGAAGGGCGCACAGTTGAGAAGGAGTTGCAGGATCTGGATATTAATAGTTCAAGGCAGGCATTTGGGGATTAATTTTCGCGGGGAGTGGGAAATCCAAGTAGAGGGGGTCGTCGTTGTATAGGATCAGGTTTTAAGGTTGAGGAAATAGATTGAATTTGTGAAAAATTATATGACGTTCCGACGAGGTTTAATCATTCGTAATTTTTGAGGTGCACGCGCCACCGGAATTCATTCCACTGACATCGCACAACCCTAAGGTGTCTCTAATCTATACTTATTTCTTCATATTTTTTAAATATGAAAGCCTTTTCATGGCGACGCACATGTGATATATAATTTATTGCATTGGCAAATAAATATTATTTGTGAAAAACTTGGTAAAAAAGGCGGTAGTACATGGAGTAGTAGAGCATATTCTAATAAACTTTGCTAATTTATGGGCAAAGCTGGTCAAATTAAAATTTTTTTCTAACGCCTGACAACGTGGCAATATCTAATTTTTACTAAATACTCTTTATGGCTTGCTACTGCTAAAGGCGTATGTATATATTATATTGCATGCCCGCAAAACCGAAACTTGTGGCGCAAAATCTCAAAGGCCGCCAAATAATTCTGAAATATCCTTGGAGACAAATTTATTTATTATTCATATTATAATACAATACAATACAATAGCCTTAGTAGTAGTAGTAGTAGTAGTAGTAGTAGTGGGTGAGAGGAGGCACACGGACCTGGCAAGTAGACCAAAGGCGATCCTTTTTACCTACCCCTGAGCCTTCCCCCATCCACTCAACCGCCCAGCCTCTCACCGAACCTACCCGACCTTCTAATGAAGGTCAGGCCGTTACTCCAAGCAAGAATCCTGACTTCCTCCTGTGGGATCACCACTGTCCCAAAGACTTATCGTCTGAGTCTTCCCAGTGCTTCGCAGGTGCACAGGAAGTGCAGTGGTGTCTGCTCATCCTCCAAGCATCCCGAACATATCGGGTCCTCCTCCACCCTCATCGTATGCAGGTGCTTTCTCAACTTGAAGTGTCCTGTTAAGAGTCCTACCAGAGGATTCAGGGCACGCCTACTCCTGTTAAGAATCCATTCTAACTTGGCCCTGTCGGGCCAAGTTATGAAATCTTTGGCCTGTGTACACCCCGGCGTCTGCTGCCATTCCTCCTTGGAGAGGTTGGCGGCCTATTCCCCCAGGGCCATCCCCACCTGCTGCTTTGATATACCTATTGCTGGTTCGGGTCCTAGATAGGGAGTTTCGGCTCCAAGTCTGGCGAGCTCGTCGGCCATCTCGTTGCCATGTACTCCACAGTGTCCAAGAGCCCAGACCAAGAATACCTGTTTCTGTTCTGCAAGCATCCTAAGTGCGTCCGCACACTCCTTCACGAGGGCCGAACTGCTCCTGGGTTGACAGACTGTCTTAAGGGCGGCCTGGCTATCAGAGCAGATGTATACAGTCCGTTCTTGATGGTCTATGACCTCCCTCATACTTGCCACCGGGAGGATGGCATTCACCTCTGCTTGGAAAACCGTCGCAAACCTTCCTAGCGGGTAGCTTCTTTTTATGTTGATGTTTTTCAAGTATACTCCCGCCCCTGATGATTCAGTTCCAGCCATGCGCGACCCATCGGTGTAGCATACCAGAGCATTCGTAGGTATTCCGCCATTGACTCCCTCTGAATCCAGATGGGAAGGCTCGGCAGCCCCAGCAGGACATCCAGTGCAGCCGTGGACGTGGTTCTCATGGCTCCGGTTATGCCCAAGCCAGTAAGCCTCTGCACTTTTGCCAGTCTGGCGCGCACGGTAACCTTCTCCACTCCACCAGACCACAGAGCCATAGACGACTCTCGGTCTGATGACCGCCGTGTAGAGCCAACGCATGATACGGGGGTTTAAACCCCAGCTGGCACCTACCGCACGTCAGAGCTGCCAGAAGGTCGACGTCGACTTGGTCTTAACAATAGCCTTAAGGACCCTTATAATGTCTAAAATCTAAATATTTAAAGTTGTGTGTGTCTTTCTTCGAAACGGGAATTTGACATGAATACCTTTATTTTCACTTAAACCTGTTGAGTATCATTAATAACATTGTTAAATATCTGATAAATCTTTCATTAGATTTATATATTCAATAGAAATATAATATATAATCTTAACAAATTAAGACATCTTAAATAATTCTTTACAAATTGTTACCGTCTAATGTGACGGAAAAGCAACATATCCTAATTTTTTCCTCTCAAGAGAAATGTCAACTTAACTTTTCAGCACACGCGCATTGGGTGAAATGTCCTTGGTGAGATAAGCACATATTGTCACAGCTTAGTGCCGTTTTGTCTTAGAGGAGCCTTGGAGGTTGAAAGTAAATAATACTCGTAGAGCTAGAAAAACAAAGTACCCTTATGTTTTTAGCGTTCGGTGATTATAACTTTACCATGTAACCCGGAGAAAAGCCTACATGCTTCGAAGGGCCTTAGTAGGGTGAGCTGAATAGACGAAACGGGATACAGCGATGAACTCGGGCACGTATAGACCCAGGAGAATGGCGTCGTTTCCAAATGACCTCTAGCGCTCCTGAAGGTAACGGAGATGACCAAGTCGGAAAGACTTAGGTGCCGTGTCCACCCAATGTTCATCCATTTATACACTGAAAGTGCTGACTATTATTTAACTGATCTTGACATTGGATGGCATTGTGGTCCGCGACCTCAACGCACAGTGGTCTAGAGGTGTAAGAAATATATAATAATCATATCGTGGAGCCCGCCATTTTGTTGAAACAGTTTCCTTATATTTTAAGGATAAATGGGTAAGGCACCATTAAATTGTAATACTGCCTTAGTCATATTGATTAATAAGTATTATGACCAGGGTCTAGGACATTTAGCCGTCGCCGTTTCGCCGTCGCCGTTTCGCCGTCGCCGTTTCGCCGTCGCCGTTTCGCCGTCGCGACAATTCGCCGGCAGCCGATTCGCCGTGGGCCGTTTCGCCGTCAAATAGAAATTAATAAAATACGTAAAAAAGGTTATAATATATATTGCTAAATTTTAACAAAATTGTTTGATAAAAATATACCTACATAGGCAAGTCAATAATAATAATTAGGGTTATTGGAATTCGGGTCTAGGACGTTCAGCCGTCGCCGTTTCTAATCTAATCCACCTTTTTGGGTCCAATTCGGTATATGCTAGATATAAAAAAATTGTAATAATTATAGACTTATATTGGTTAAACAGCGCTAACACGGCATCTAATCCACCTTTTTGGGTCCAATTCGGTATATGCTAGATATAAAAAAATTGTAATAATTATAGACTTATATTCTATTTGACGGCGAAACGGCCCACGGCGAATCGGCTGCCGGCGAATTGTCGCGACGGCGAAACGGCGACGGCGAAACGGCGACGGCGAAACGGCGACGGCGAATAGTCCCATCCCCTTATGACCACACTATTACGAAGGTCCTTAAACATTATTTTTCTCCTTATGGTATAATAACCTATATTTTATTTAAGTTAGCTAGTTACCAAGGGAGTAAAAACCCTTCGTAAGGCCTGCCACTTGAATGCTTAATCGTTTTGCTAAATTCAATGAATAATTCCCATTTTATTTTATATTTACGTGTTTTATTGGCACTCGCGTTATATATGTGTGCACTCGTTGTACAACAGGAGAAACTATTACCATCTTTAGAAGCATGCGGTTTTCCTATTTTGAAATGCTTTGTAAGTATTCAGTTTTTTATCATTTAAAACAGGTGGCGTCAAAAAAGTGTACAACTGCCGCTGAAAGCAAGGTCTCCGAGCCTCCGACATAAGACATTATATTACAAAGATAATTTAGCAGCACAAGATCTAATTTTTAAATTCATATTATACTTAAGTTATTCAGTTTATCTAACCCTTTCGTGTAGAATGGGCGTAGACAAGGTTGTTTGTTTATTTGGTGTAATTATTTAATAAGGAATAGTTGAACTGATTGATGGAGACTAACCTAAACTAAAATAATAAGCAAACGTTGGATGTGTGGGGTGTACCATCAAATAATGAAACAACTTCAACTTTAAGGGAGCAGTCGGAGCTGCAGGTGGACCAGTCATTTAGTAACATTGCAACAAATGAGCAATCGGAAGCTAATAAATCTGATGTGAAAAAACAAGAACTGTGACTTGATGAGGACCCCTTTAATTTTGTTTACGCTTATGAGTATACTGAGGGCAGTGAAGTAAGCAAGTCTTATTTAAACAGACAAGAGGCCAGAAAATATTGCACTATCAGATTCAATAAGTGAAGACATTCGAATTAATTTCAATGTTCCTAAAGATTGATCTAGAGAAAGAAGTGATGATCCTGCTTAACCAAAACAAAAATATTTTCCCAAATTAAATTTGGCAGTAAGTGGCGTAGTATTAACTATTTCTGGTACGAACTGATTAAATGGATAGAATATATAATTACAGAAAAATTAAAATAAAGGTAGGTGCAGGGTCTTCCAACGAGGACTGAACAGGGGCTCATTTTTGAGCTTCCTTGTAGTTAAAGAAAAATCCAAAATAGCCAATCGATGTACTTTTTCCTGCAGAATTCAAAAATGAAACCAAAAATGTATTTGAACCAGAAACAAAAGAGTTACGCTATGGATAAGGTGTTTTTTAAATGGAACATAGCTTTTTTTATACGATTTTTGGAACGAGTGATTTTTTTTTGTCCGTTCTGATTAAAATATTTAATATTGTGATAGCTATTTTTATTAAATTTTAATGTTTTATCCAGTATAATTTAACTTTAACCTGTTTGAAACATACACTAGGTAATAAAGGTATAATCACCTTTGAATCCTTCAAAGTCAAAAAATTTGACAAATTTACTATAATATTGCCGAAATGAAAATATATTCATTAGATGAGAGATTGCAGATTGTTATCTTGTTCTACAAATGCCAAGAAAATGCAAGAGAAGCAAGGAGAAGATTTATTGCAAATTTTCACAGAAATATATCCGTCAATACTATTCTAAAGGCCGATTCATAAAACTTTTCGTCGCTGTTCCCGCTCGTCGCCGCCGTTCCCGTCGCAATTTAACCTAAGGGGAAACAGTGTATACGTTCAGAAAAGCCGCCACCGCTCCCGTTGGTAGTTCTGAATTGGCCAATTTTTAAATCGCGTCGTTCCCACTGACCTCGGTCGTTCGTCGTTCCCACTTCTGGCCAATGAGAAGAAAGAAATTTTCGATCATATGGTTTGAAGTATTGAAAGAAGAGATTTTAGGGTTAGAGTACTTAGAGGGTTTTGCTGTTTTGTGGATTTTACTACAAAAAAAAACATTAATAACATATAATAAGGTACTAACATCACGCTTTTTAAAATAAAATACAATTCCTAACTTTGTTTCCCAACCTCAAACCTTCTTTTGTTATTGCGGCGCAGTTCGTAGTTCGACTTTTTTATAAATACCTATCCAACGGCGGCGACGAGCGGGAGCAGTGACAACGAACGGGAACAGCGACGAAAAGTTTTATAAATCGACCTTAAGGATAAAGAACCTATTTGAGGAAAATAAAACATTACATGACAGAAAAAGAAATCCAGAAAGGAATAGAAATCGAGACCGTGCCATTGTGAATTATTTTCGACTGAATCCAACCAAATCAATTTCGGACGCAGTTCGGGACGTTCAATACGGCGGCGGTGTAAGACGCAGAAAAGTTACACAAGGAACTGTTCACAGGACTTTAAGAAATCATAAATTTAAGCCTTATCATATCCTTCCACTTCAACATCTAACACCGGCACAAAAACAACTTCGCTTCCAATTTGTTTCCCAAATTGTGATTCGGAAAGAAAACGAAGACCCTAATTTATTCAGAAATATCTTATGGACTGACGAAGCCACATTTACAACATCGGGGGTTTTCAATAGACATAATAATCATCACTTTGCCGTTGGAAATCCAAGAAAATTTCAGACAATTAAATTTCAATTCATTTCAAGGAGGACTGTTCAGTCCTCGTTGGAAGACCCTGTACCTATATGTTCTAAAACGCAGGTACTTTCATATTAATTAAAAATAATTCTTAGGGAACTGTCTAGTGTTGCTAGACTTTTTGTCAAAGCATGATCCTCTTTTTAGACAGCTGCAATATGATTCTCAAAATACAAAATATACTCGCCATTCTATTCAGAATGAGCTGACTGCAATATCTTCCAAACGTGTGGCTTAAGAAATTTACAAAGAAGTTAATACGTGCAACTACGTTGCTATGGTAGAAGAAACAGATATTTCAAAAACAGAATAAATCTTAGTGGTCATTCGATACTATTTTGAAGTGACTGCTAGACCGATTTATTGGCTACATATCAGCTAAAAAATTAGACGCGTGATCGTTTTTGGCTACATGCATGAGGCAGCATGAGCAATTCAAACGATATAGTTTAGATATTCAAAAGTGCGAGGCACAAACGTATGATGAAGCTAGTGTCATAAGTAGTCGTTTAAACGGGGTACAAACATTATTGAAAGAGGAAATATCACATGCTATATACATATACATATACATACATTGTTTTAGTCGCAAAATTGATTTGGCACTGGATATTTGCAAATGGAAGAAATATTCGCTTTTGTTGAAGCCTATCAGTAGTTCACAATATATTTTTAAAGATTCAGACTTAAATGTACCCAGATAAAAAAGCAACTCACGGAACTAAAGCGTATATTTGCTTTACGATGGGCAAATGAAATATATGATTTGTGCCACTTCTTTATAGATTGATGTTGATAAACGGGAACGTAAATCTGACGACATAAGGTTATTTAGTAGAATCAATGTTATATATTTGTTTATCATTTTATCTGGTTTTATAAAAGTTTATACAATAATAAAGATGTTTCCAGTTTTTGACAGCCCAAACGTACCATCTTTGTTAAGGCTGAAAACCAATGCAAGCAAACGATAAACCAAAGCAAAGAAGCACACAACCAGAGGATCAAAGACAAACTTCTTGAATATCCTAACGGCTCAAGCTCATTTTGGTCGGTAGCTAAGGCCGTCAGTCAGAACTTTACCAAGTCAACCATTCTACATCTAACACGTTCTGACGGCACCATTGCGACCAAAGCACAGGAAAAAAACAACTTTATTGGCAGAACTATTCTCTTCACATTCAACGGCTAATTCTCGGGAAGTACTACACCGAATATTCCCCCTGTGGAATCGAGAATGACCGAGATTGTTTTCCGCCACCGCCATTTTAAACGAATCTTGAGGAGTCTTGACACTAAAAAGGCTTCTGGTCCTGATAATATTCCAGTTATTGTAATTAAGACATACACTGACGAGCTGACACCAGTATTTTGTAGGCTTTTTAACTTATCCTACAAAAAAAGGAATATTTCCTTGTTGCTGGAAAACTGCGCGAGTCCAGCCCATACCCAAAAAAGGCAAGAACACCTTGCCAAACAACTATCGTCCAGTCGCATTGCTTTCAGTTATATCAAAAGTTATAGAGAAAGCTATCAACGAAAATTTATTAAAATACCTGGAATGCTTCAACGTGACCGCCAGTATGGATTCCGTAAGTCTAGGTCAACAGGAGACTTTCTCGCTTATGTTACCCACGTTTGACAACGTTATAGAACATCATGGGGAGTCCCAGGCGGTAGCACTGGACATTTCCAAGGCTCTTGACTGAGTATGGCAACTAAAGTGAAGGCATACGAAATGCCGGTTCCATTTTGTTTATTTAACATCAACGCCGGAGTTTCTTAAGGTTCTATATTGTCGCCCACCCTTTCCTTGCTATACATTAACGATATTTTGGAAAAAACTAAAAATCCTATATACAGGGTGCCCAAGATAAGGAGGGCCTCTATGGGGATCTCGGTTATGGTAAGAGCTACAACTTTGATTAAATGGGGAAAAAGTTGCGCAATCAGAGGACTAATAATATGGCATAAAAAAAGTTTTAGTAATATTTGTAAGTTTTGAGATATTAAATAAAAACTGATATTTTGGATTTTTGATTTTATTTTTCTTTGGCGTTATTATTAAAGTTAGAGCAAAACTGACAAAACTCTCTCACAGCAACTTGTTATGAACTTAAAGATTACATCGCAATTTTTTTTATACGACGTTTCGTTTCCAAGCAAACACCATCAACTTCATTTTTTCTAATACGGCCCTGATTTCTTATTGTCAAATTTTGAGAGCATTTTTTATTCTTAATTCAATGATGTACCAGACAATGTTGTTTAATTACGTTTCGAGCCTTTTTAACCATCTTTATGAAATTTTCAGGGTCCGGACCTGGATCCTAGAGTGTTGCATATGCTTTTTCAGCTTTTTTAATTAAACCTTACGATACTGTTTAAAAAAAAATAAAAACTTCCTGGGTTTATTTTCTTTTTGAAACAACACAAATCTACGCTGTTGCAAACTAAGTATTGTTCTTTTCCCAAATTAGCGAAGTAGGCATTGGAAAAAAAAATGAGTAGGTATGGTGTCAGACAATTTGGCATTACTTCAGTTGAACTAAATATGGCAGGTTATTATTCAAATGAAGAAAAATTTGATATGTTATCATGTTTTATTTTAAGCGGAGAAAATTGTAATGTAGCGGAGCGGATGTATTTGGACAAAAAATATCCGGAAAGGAGACAACCAGATAAACGGACTTACAGTAAGTTAGTAACTAACCTTAAAGAACACGGTGCATTTAAAAAACCCATGCTCTCCCGAAAAAAAAAATAGTAACCAGGAAAAGGTTTATTAGCTGTTACTGAAAACCCTGGAGTATCAACTAGAGAAATTGATGAAAATGTAGGCGTAGCGAAATCAACTGCTCAATTTATTTTAAACGAACAAAAATTTCACCCATATAAATACAGAATTTGTCAAGGACTGAGGCCAGGTGATGCAGAAAGACGTCGATCATTCTGCGAATGGTACACCAGAAAATGCCACGAAAACATAAATTTTCCTTACCAGATAATTTGGTCTGATGAAAGCATGGTAAATCGAAACGGGATCTTTAACAGAAAAAATGTACATTACTGGTCTAAGGAAAATCCACGTGTATTCAAAGAATCAAGACACCAATACCGTTTCGGATTTAATATGTGGGCTGGAATTTTGGGAACAAGAATAATAGGACCTTTTTTCTATCAACATAATTTAACATCTGAGCATTACCTGAATTTACTCCAAAATGACTTAGAGGAGGCTCTGGATAATTTACCTCTGGCAGAACAACGCGACACTTGGTTCCAGCAGGATGGTGCACCTGCACATAATTCAAGGGTAGTTAGAGAGTACATTTCAGCAAGATTTCCAGAAAAAAGTATCAGCACTTATTCTGTAACACCCTGGCCGGCGCGTTCCCCAGATTTAACCCCGCTTGATTTTTTCCTTTGGGGATATATCGAGAATTGTGTTTATAAGCAGAATTTTGAAACAGAAGAAGAGCTTAGACAACTAGTGCTTGCAGCCTTTCACAGCGTAACGCCACAAATGTTAACTAATGTCCTAAATAATACAGTTTTAAGATCCTATTTATGTTTGGAGAACGACGGAAATCACTTTGAACACCTTTTGGAAAATTAATTTTTAATGAGTTAATGTTAGTTTTATTTCAATTAATTAAAGTTTAATTATTATGGGTTCGGAATCAGTATTTTACAATGTTAAATAAATAATTAAAAATCTATTATGTAATTTTATTATTTTTTTTAAAATTCATAATGAAACTAAAAAGATTACGTTGTTACCTTCTACATCCATCATTTTCATTTTTTTAATTAAAAAAGCTGAAAAAGCATATGCAACACTCTAGGATCCAGGTCCGGACCCTGAAAATTTCATAAAGATGGTTAAAAAGGCTCGAAACGTAATTAAACAACATTGTCTGGTACATCATTGAATTAAGAATAAAAAATGCTCTCAAAATTTGACAATAAGAAATCAGGGCCGTATTAGAAAAAATGAAGTTGATGGTGTTTGCTTGGAACGAAACGTCGTATAAAAAAAATTGCGATGTAATCTTCAAGTTCATAACAAGTTGCTGTGAGAGAGTTTTGTCAGTTTTGCTCTAACTTTAATAATAACGCCAAAGAAAAATAAAATCAAAAATCCAAAATATCAGTTTTTATTTAATATCTCAAAACTTACAAATATTACTAAAACTTTTTTTATGCCATATTATTAGTCCTCTGATTGCGCAACTTTTTTCCCATTTAATCAAAGTTGTAGCTCTTACCATAACCGAGATCCCCATAGAGGCCCTCCTTATCTTGGGCACCCTGTATAGCTTCGCTGAAGATAGCACACTTGTTTAATCCTTTACTTTGGATGCTCTGACATCAACTGCCAATGCACATCTCTATAGGCAGCAAGAGGTCTCACATCTCAACAAGGACCTGGAAGAAATTCCCGCGTGGGGCGACAGTAACCAAGCAGAATTTAACGCTAAAAAGACCCAGGCGGCAGTTTTTTCTAAAAAAGTTAATGTTGAAGAACCGGATATAGTTATGGCGGGACACTCGATTCCCTTGGCTTCATCAATTCATTTATTGGGCGTTAATTGGGATAGTCATATGTCTTGGCATAGTCACGTTGTGACCACTGCTAAGGCAGCCTCGCAGAAGCTTGGTGTACTTTTCCTCTATACACCCAAAAACTTTTGATGCTCTATAAAGCCCAAATTCGACCATCGCTAAAGTACTGTTCGCATATTTTGGACTCTACTCCTAAACATACCCTGAGATTGCTAGATTCCATTCAAAGAAGAGCCATTCACTTGATCGGTGACCATAGTCTGACAAACAGCCTGGAAAGCCTTGAACATCGAAGGCGGGTTGGCGACTTAAGTCGATTTTACAAATATTTCTATGACAAGTGCTCAACTGAGGTTGCCCGCTTGATACCACCCAGAGCGGTACATGGTAGAAATACACGACGAGCCACTGCAGCCCAGCAGTTCGTGGTTCAGCTTAGTATTCCTCGAATAACACTGTTTCTTAACTCTTTCATCTGAAGAACGTCATCACTCTGGAACGATCTATCTGAGATCGTGTTCCCCAACGAGGATATTCTCCAAGGATTCAAGACCAACTTAAATCGTTTCCTGCGCACAAGCACCGCTCCCAGAGTGCCATAAAGGATTTATCCTGCAGTGCCTGTGCCTTATCATAAAAGAAAAACACGAAATTGTTCAATCTATTGTACAACAACTGGGGCCGGCAAAATGTATTACCCATTTTTAACGAGTTAATAAATGTACTAACTTAAACAAAAAGTCAAAATAAAAATATGAATACACATTTTTAAACTCAAGGAACAGGCGATTGTTATGTTTAAAAAATTGTGTCCCGCTCATTTCTGAGCAATGCATTCTTCTAAATTCTTGATAAATCTGCATTACTGCTCGAGGGACGTGCCTTAGAACAGCATTTACTTTATTCCTTATATTTGCTTTTAGTTCCTGAAGATTTCGTGGATTATAAACATTTTACTTTTAATAAACCTTAAAGGAAACAATTTAGAATGAGAGGTCTGAAGACCTTGAAGGCCAAGGAAAATTGTCATTTTTTGAAAAAATTTATATAATAATATTCATATTTATTCCCGTAGTATGACTTGTTACTGTTACACCATGTTGTTGAAACCAACATGCTCTCAGCTCGTTTTAGATTGATGACCATCTTCTTCAAAAAAACAAGGTCCGACAATCTTGGACGAGAAAATAGCACACAAGAAGATCACCTTGGGACTATGTAAAGGTTGCTGATGAATTTATCGAGGGTTCAGAACTCAAGCCTATAAATCTTGTCTTGTTGACCTAATTCTTGAACTATGCAATTTGATATGTGTGGAACTTCAGCTTTTTCGACATTCTTCTCATGCTTCTCTTTGTCAAATTTAGGGATGCAGCAAATCGAACAACGCATCTTGTTGGGCTAGCAGTAACAGCTGCTCTTACTCTTTCTTGGTAACGTTCATTGCAAGCAGACCCTGGCCTTTCACTTGAGTTTTTGTCTAAAACTGACCCGACTCCATTTACGATACCAAGTTATAATAATGTTACGTTGAGGGCATCGGTGAACGTCAAAATTGTGGCGAAAGCGTCTTTGAATACCAACAACTAAACTAAACTAATTACACTTTTCAACACAAAAGACATGATCTTCCACTGGCCAGTGCTTCATTTTGGCAGCTATGAAAATAGGTACTTCAAACTTTCTGAATCATGAGAATGTTGTTTCCCTAGCTTCCCTAGTACAAAGTCGACAGAAAGTTACGAAAATCTGAGATAAAAACATTACCTACTACTATCGTAAAATTTGAACATGAACAAGATATAAAAATAACTAATATTCTTTAATAATAACACAGGCCTAAGAAGAACCAAATTAATCTCGTTTGTTTCTATTAATTACAGTTTTTTCTCTATAAAATTCTCATATTTTTTAATCATATAAGAAGAATAATTTGCTGTTTATTGTTGTATTATAAGGTGAAATACTGATGGGGAATCCTTATATTCGGAATAATCTATAATTCAGACGGAGAAAAAGTCTCATTATGCTTATTTTGTAGAGCATGGGCTACTTGCATATTGTGAAAATGTAGCTAGCCTAATTAATGCGCTTGGAGCTTCCGAATATAGACCCGCTGACTGGAGACTCGTCAAAAAGGAGCCTTAAGGCAGTTCTTTTACATAATGGCAATTTTTATGCTTCTGTTCCTGTGGGTCATTCCACCCAATTAAAAGAAACTTACGAAAATCTTAAAAAACTTCTCATGTGATCAGACTACAAAAATCACAACTGGCTACTATGCGGCGACTTAAAAATTGTAGGCCTTCTATTAGGTCAGCAATCTGGATTTACGAAATATCCACATTTTTTATGTGAGTGGGGTAGTAGAGCTAGGGACAAACACTGGGTAAATGCGTAAAAGAAGTAAGCATTTAACACCTGGCAACAAAAATGTTTTTGATGAAAATCTAGTTGATCCTGAAAAAGTATTATTGCCTCCACTACTCCACTCCATGTTAAACTTGGTTTAATAACGCAATTTATTAAAACGTTGGACAAAACCGGTCGATGTTTCCAATTCTTGACTGAAAAGTTTCCCTGCCTATCAGAAGCGAAGATTAGTGAAGGTATCTTTGTTGGTCTGCAAATAAGAACGCTTATAGAAACTAATGAGTTTGAAGCGGTCATGAACAGCACCGAAAAAGATGCGTGAAAGGCTTTTAAGGATGTCGTAAATAAATTTCTAAGAAATAATAAAGATCCAAATTATGTGGACATTGTGGGATATAAACATGATGGCGAACTATTGTTGGATGTTAAAGAGGCATGCTCCTATAGCCGGTATAAGAGAAAAGCAACAAACGGAGTTTTTCGGGCAAAAGAGAAAGATTTTCTAAGAAGAGCAAAGAGTAGTTCGTTTTCCTCTTACTATGTTTTTTGTATTTTTTTATTAATATTATGGTTGTTTATACTTATTTTATACATAGAATATTATAAAATCATACCGTTCATATACACTATCCAACAAAAGTAGAGCAACATTATCGAAAAATGAAAGAAATCTCAAGACTGAATCCTATAAGATACGACAATTCTAAGACTATTGGCTATTAGCAAATGTCATTAAGTGACAGAAAGTTCTAAAAAGTTATTATCCTATATAAAAAGCGAAAAATAAGCATTTTCTTATCCAACTTCCAGATGGAGGATCTGGATAATCATCGTGAGTGTCAGCCGGTGCCGCCGGACAAAGCGGCCGGCAAAAATAGTGCAGATCCGCGAATTAAAAACATTTTGTGTAATACAAACACCGACATACTGAATACACCAGAACCGCCGCTGCCTACAGACCTAAGAGCTGAGATGGAAGAGAGAGCGAGACTCCTGGATCAAAAATGGGAAAGCGCCTTTCAAGAGTCGAGTAGGAAATGGCAAAAGAAAATAGACGAGTGCGAGGCTCAGATCAGACAATTGATACAAAATAATTTAGCATTAAAGGTAATCATTGACAAATATGAAGCCAGATCTAATAATATTGATACCTCTCAATCGCCTATCACACAAAACACCATTACAGACCCTTCAGGTCAAACACAAAACACTATTACAGATACTTTGGACCCCTCAGGTCAAAATAAAAAATTACCCAATAATTTCAAAAAGCCAAAACCAGTCATAAAAATTAAAAAAGCAATAGAATCAAAAATGATTGACTACATTGGCGATACAGTCATGTCAGACTCCGACACTGGAAACGACTCAGACAACGACAGACCAGTTAAATCTAAGAAAGACCTCGAGGAAATAACATCCAATACAATTGATATAGAAATGAGGTCCGCAACAGAGTCGGAAAGTGACTCGGCGGGCTACTCTAAAATCAACAGACAAAGACGAAAACGAGCAGCGACAAAACTAACTGACTCGACAAATAAGCGTAAAAATACTGCTGAAGAGTATCCAACTCTGGCGGCAGTTAACACAGATAATTTAAAAATATTCCAAAAATCAAACAAACAAGCAAAAAAAGATACTGTCAGCGGTGAAGGCTCTTCAGCACTACAACCAAAGCAAGTTCAACAGAACAAAACAAACTCTACTGACAAACAAAACAAACAAAATAGAACAACTGACCATCAACAAACTTCAAACAAAAATGAGACGAATACAAACTCAATTACTGACGAGGAGCTAGTACAAAGAATACGGGTCCCACCAATAGTCATTCACAACAAAAATATTTACTCTAAGGTAACAGGCCACCTACGTAATAGAGGCATAAATACAGGTAACGGCGTGACAACGGAGCACGGAGTGAAGATCCTCCCGCCTACTCCTCACGACTATAAACAAATTCGGGAATTCTTCATAAAAGAAAAAATCTCACACCACTCCTTCAGATTTGCTGAAGAGTAGGAATTGCACGTGGTGTTGAGAGGCGTTCTAGAAACATGGTCTGAGGAGAAGGTTCTGGAGGATCTTCAAAATCTCGGCCTCACCCCCTCAAAGGTCGTTCGTTGGAAGCGGGCAGACGGCTCAGCCATGCCGCTTGTGCTGGTTCTCCTTCCGAAAACTGAAAAAAGGATTTACGACCTCAAATATCTAGACGGACTACGGATAAAAGTAGAGGCACAACGCGTAAGGCCTACGGTTACACAATGCCATCGCTGCCAGCTGTTCGGGCATTCGCAGCATAAGTGCACCGCAAGAATTAATTGCTTGCGTTGCGGCGAAAATCACAGGGTGGCCGAATGCCCGAACAGCGGGGTACTCAGGTGCTGCAACTGTGGTGAAGCACATGCTGCAAACGACAGAACATGTCGTAAACATCCTGAATTCTTACGAGATGCAGCTCAAAGGAAGGAAGCCGAAAAGGCAAAAGCTAAAATACCGCCACCGAATTTTAAATGGGGCACACAAAATAACAGCAAATTACACGAAAATAAGTCACAACAAAATCAAAATACCTCAAACAGAGATAGCTCTGGAGAAGGATCAGCACAAGAGGGATGGCAAACCATCATTCAGAGATCCATGCATTCTCTCCTGGGCGAGTTCCAGGATAGAATGCAAAAGGAGATGCAAGCGATGATGACGACCTTAGTTTCATCGTGTCGTTAATGGCAGTGCAGTCAGAAACTGCATATTTCAGCTTGGCAACAATTAATATAAACGGTATCAAAGGTAAAAAACTCGAAATAATTGATTTTCTTCATAGATACGACATTGATATTGTAATGATCCAAGAAACATGGCTCAAAGGTGAAAGGTTCACCATTCCCAATTTTGTTACGTTTCGTAATGATAGGGAAGGGCGTCCTAAGGGCGGAACTATGATCTTGGTGAATAGACATATCATAGCTCAATCAATGCCAGGTCCTGCGAACTGTACCCATATAGAAGGTACATTCATAAAAGTTAAAACCAAAAATATGTGGATAAAACTTGGTTCTGTTTACATCAGTCCCCAAGTTAAATTTAACTTTGCCTGTCTGGCAAAAGTCTTCAGCGATCATGACCCAATTATAATAGGAGGTGATCTAAACGCCACTCACAGAGTGTGGGGCTGTAGATCTCAAAATACAAGAGGAACTACTCTCTTTAACAATTCTCTCGATTTAAACTATTTTATATTGCCGCCGGAGGAGCACACTCACCATCAAACTGGTGCTCTTCCGGAGATCTTGGACATCTTTGTCATAAAAAACACTGGGCGACTCTCTCAACCAGTGGTAGTCAACGAACTGACATCCGACCACAGGCCGGTCATTACTGAATATGGAAATCCTGCTGAAAGGGGGCAGGGCTACATCTCAGTCACGAAAACCAACTGGAGGCTCTTCAAGCGCCAGCTGGAAAACTCACAAAGACTGCACCCGATCGTCACTGATGAGGATCTAGAAACGGCGGTGAAAGAACTGACCTTCAAAATAAATTCAGCAATGGCCGAAGCGTCAGAAACAAAGGTGTCCAGATTTTCGAAGCGAGGAGATCTCGGTCCAGAGCTCACTCAGCTGATAAAGTCAAAAAATCAGACAATGCGATTAGCATATAGGACTGGCGACCCGCAGATCAAAGCTCGCGCGAACAGAGAGTCTGCGGAGATTCGGCGCCTTTTGCTCCAAAAGGAGGCGGATCTCTGGGACCTCAAAACAAAAGACCTTCGGATTGAAGACAGTTCGATCTATAAATTCACGAGGTCCTTGATTAGAGGGGGCAGAAAGCCTGTTCCAGCTCTCAAGGATCCAAATAATCAAAATTCAATGGTTTCTGATCCGGGAGACAAGGCTGAGCTGTTTGCGGATAGCCTTCGCGAACAGTTTAGCTTGTTTCCAACAGACAACCCCGAGCGCGATCTGCGGGTCGCCAGGACCATTCAAATTTTTAAGTCAACCCCATTTATTCCCGGCGCAGTAGCGGAAGTATCAGTTGATGAGGTCTGGTCAATCCTGAAAACAATGAACGCAAAGAAAGCTCCTGGCTTCGACGGCATAAGAAATAAAGCGCTGAAGAACTTGCCAGAGAACACAGTATTGGATGTTGTAAACATAACAAAGGCAATAATCGAAAAAGGTCGCTTCCCAGACACTTGGAAAAGGGCCAAGGTTGTGGTGATCCCAAAGACGGGCAAAGACCTCCAGTTAGCAGTCAACTATCGGCCGATAAGTCTCAAGGTCGTTGAAAAATTGATACTTAATCGGATCTCCGATTTTGTATTGAACAACGACATTCTACCACCAGAGCAGTTTGGTTTCAGACCTGCTCATTGCACGGTGCGCCAGACAACGAGGTTGGCGACTAACATTCTCAGAGGGTTCAACCAACGACAGTCAACGGGAGCTATCTTCTTCGACGTATCAAAAGCGTTGGACAAGGTCTGGCATGATGGTCTTGTACTAAAATTAATTAGGTTGGATATGCCAAACGTTTTAATTCACATTATTCATTCTTATCTTGAGGACAGGTACTGCGCAGTATCATCTGAAAACACAATATCATCGGAAATAGAAATCAGAGCAGGAGTCCCCCAAGGATCCCCGCTGGCGGCACTACTGTATAATCTATACACTAGCGATGTGCCAAAGCACCCATCCACTTCTCTTTATCTCTTTGCGGATGATACTGCGATTACTGCCACCGCAAGATCGCCCTCATATGTAGTAGCTAGACTGCAGCGCCACATTGCACTATTCTCCAAATGGCTCTCTGAATGGAAGCTTCGTCTCAATGCAGAGAAAACTCAGGCCATTTTCTTCTCCAGAGCAAGGCTGAGATTGCCCAAAACAAGAGTGAAAGTCATGAACTCACCCATCCCTTGGGCGAACAAGGTAAAGTATCTCGGCTTGCTCTTTGATAAGAGAATGACCTGGAGATTCACTGCAGAGGACAGGCTTCAGAAGGCTAGAAAACAACTATTTGCCATCTACCCGCTTATCAACAAGCGAAATAAAATTTCTTATAGAACAAAAACAAATCTATATAAAATATTGGTGAGACCCGTACTGACATTTGGTTCCCCAACTTGGTCAACTCTGTGTGCAACGCAGCACCAGAAGTTCCAAAGACTTCAAAACTCAGCACTAAAAATGATAACTGACACACAAAGACACTTTCCGACAGCACTGCTTCACAGGGACTTAAAAATAGAGACTTTAAAACAATTCTATGACAAAATCATACAAAAGTACTTTCGACGGACAGACGTTTCAACAAACGACTTGATACGAGACTCCCACATACGCTCGAGGGCGGATGAGAGGTATCGATATCCGAAAGACTGGAAATTTCTAAATTCCAATATCAACTTCAATCAAAAAATTCAACAAAATCAACTCTTTGACAAAAATAATCCACTCATTAAGTAAATCAAACAAAAAGAGCTCAACAACCAAACCAAGAACCTTCTAAACTGAAAAACTCAAAAGTCACTATGAAAAAAGAAGTAAAAGATCTCTGATCTAACTTATCAAAGTCTTCAAAAAGAGAAAGAAATCTCGATTTTATAATTCTAAATGCATGATATCGTATTTAAATACATTGTGTCTTAAATATCGAAGTAGGCTGCTGTTATCGGCGGCAACAGCTTTTTCCAACAATCAAAACAAATGAACTGATATTGACGTAAACTTTCAAATACAGTATTGTAATGCGTCAAAAGTAAAGCAACATTTTAATATTTTCCTAAAAAAAGTAAGGTTTTAGTGAAAGTAAAGGTTAACTTATTTTTGCAGAGTTTATTTTATGTTTAATTAATATTTCTGTGCTGTATTAATCATGCCAAAAAGTATTCCAATTTCGAAAGAATTGAAGCAGATAGTAGTGAATGTACACTTGGAAGGTACAATCCAAGCCACAATTTCAAGACGGTTTGTTTTACCAAGATACAGCGTATCCAAAATAATTTCAAGTTACATTCAAAGGGGACATTTAGAGAATCTACCGAAATCGGGAAGGCCGAGAAAAACAACAATTTGGACAGACAGATGCATTAAAAGGATTTCTCAAAACGATCCTTGGATGTCTGCACCTAGGATTATTGCTGAAGTTCCCGAAATTATGGTTAGTCCATGGATAGTTCAAAGAAGGTTGGTAGACGCAAAGTTATTTAGTAGACGCCCGGCTAAAAAGCCCTTTATTTCGGCAAGAAATAGAGTGGCTAGGCTTGAATTTGCACGTCGACATTTAAATTAGACAGTAGACGAGTAGAAAAAAGTTTTATTTAGCGATGAAACGCGTTATAAAATTTTCAATTCTGATGGAATGAAGCGTGTAAGACGGCCAATCAGTACAAGGTTTAATCCTAAATACGTTACACCCACAGTTAAGCATGGCAAAGGCAGTGTTTTTCTATGGGGTTCTTTTTCATGGAATGGGGTGGGTCCTTTAAACTTCATTAATTACACCATGGATCGGATTGGATCGATTTGTCTATAGAGATATAATGCAAAATGTAATGTTGCCTTATGCAGAGTGGGAAATGCCGTTGCGTTTTATTTTTCAACAGGATAACGATCCAAAACACTCTTCAGGAATTGTTCAAGTTTCAAGAAAATAACGTTCGGGTTTTGCAGTGGCCGGCACAATCCCCAGACCTTAACGCCATTGAAAATATATGGAAAGAAGTTGAACGTGGAATTCGTACACAATTATTTCCAAATAAACAATCATTGGTAAATAAAATTAATGAAGTTTGGACAAACCTTTCCGAAAATACTGTTCAAAAACAAATTGCCTCAATGCCGCGTCGTTGTCGGCAAGTAATAAAAAATAATGGATATTCTATTAACTATTAACATAATACTTTTAGCTATTGTAATTATTAAATGTGTTTAATGTTTTTTTATCGTAATATGTAAAATAAAATACTGTTGACACAATTTGTTGCTTTACTTTTGTCGCACTTTATTTCGTCGATTTTTATAATTGTAAATATTTCTCTACCATGATTTTGTTTAAAGTGTACCAAAATATTGTGAAATATTACTAATATTGCGGGGATAATATTTCATTAAAATAAGCTGGGGATCACAATCATACAATTAATTTTTTAAATGCAAAGAAATAAAAGCACTTTGTTGCTCTACTTTTGTCCAATAGTGTATATATTATGATTTATGTAGATTTTCTTTTGACGTGATACAAAAAAAAATAAAAACTGATGTGAAATAAGAGACACCAAATTACCCAAAATCAGTTAAAAAAAAAACAATTCACATTCAATAAGGTGTAAAAATGCTGACCTGTGTAATTATTATGAATGTCGAGTGCTGCGTGTGAAACAATATTTTCATGTTTAAAAAGGCTAATATTCCGTATGGGCAATGATAGATAAGACAATTTAGCCATTTTTAGAGTAAAGAAAATTACTAGAATATTAAATCTAGATAATATAATTCACATATTTGCAGAGAACCATACCAGAAAATGGCTGTTAAATAATTAAAATTCATCATCTACTCTCTTTATATTATTCTATTATCTTTGTTTATAACCGGTTTTGCTTTTTAATATGCAGTATGTTTTAGAAATAATTTTTTAATATGTTATTTTTAAGTTCTTTTTTTATTGAAATTTTTTGTCTGTGACATCTTTGCTTTTATGTAAACATTGTATATTACACTTTCCTTAATAAATGATACATATTTTAACAACACACAATACCTAGACACTTGCCTAGACTTACTTATATAGCACATAAATGTTACTTCTCACTTACAGAAGTGATAAAAATATTTACCTATGGTAAAAAACTAAAAACTGATTTTTGGACAAAAATACCAATCGTAATCTAATTAGTAATTTAGAAGCAATAGGTCAATACGTAACTAACAAAACATCTAGGGACAGAAATATGGAATACAAAAAAAAAGTTGGTATTGTTTAATCTAAAAGCAAGTTTCTATTAGTTAAAACATCTCCCCTGAAAATGGATATAAAATTATCAATAATTTAAAATTAGATTTTTAAGAAAATACAAGATTAAAATCTTATTCAGTGTGTCTCTTATATTTGACACAAAGTTACAAATTTTAACTAGTTGGTGTTTTGCTTAAACTAAGTTTTGACAATTATATATACCTGTAACCTAGGCCTAGGACCTAAATCATTAATAAATAAAATAATTAAATATCATGTACATTTAATTCAAACATTCTCGTCTTTATCCTTAATAATAACAATGTAACCCATTTTATCCAAATCCTAGCTACGGTTGCACAACTGTTCGATATTTGATATATCGTCTAGGACGGTGTGTATTTTAAAGTATCAAATTACCTTAATAGCGTGCCTTAATACGATTCCCTTTACTGTTGGAAATCAAAACGTGACTACTTTGCCAGATTCCCTTTGATGGGTTTATCATAAATTAATACTAACTACTTTGAACCAAGAAAAAAGATTACTTTTAGGATTTTAATGAAGTAGTATTTAGTCAAGTCACAAAAGTTATTGTCTATAGGATAAACAAAAAACGACTTTGTTTCGTGTACACAAAGTATGCCAAAAATATCCAGAGACATTTAGTTCAAATTTCAATTGAAATTTATTTATTTTGAAGACACCATACAGAAGGAATCCAAACAATATTTTTTTTAGTTAATAGTCTTGGAAACTAGAAAGTATTCAATCGATGTTGCGAATAAAATATTGTTTCAAATTTTAATTTCGTTTTTATTGCTTAAAAGAAGACATCTCAAAGGTGCCGCAAGTTTTTAAAAACTCATGAAGCACAAAGGGAAATACAAGTTCGAAACGCAGGATGTCTTAGTGCTAAGGATTTCCTAGCGATGAAGTATCTTACTCAGATCCCTTTTATGAACGTCTATACTTGCCGATTTAATTGGGAAATCAAATACTGAGAAATAACAAGGTCTTAAGGATTTTAAGCAACAATACACACATAATAGATAAAACGGGATTGGTGATTAAATTACAACATAATTTAATCGAAGTTCCCTACATAGTTGGAAAACTGTGAAACAAGCAATCCCGAGATACAATACCTTTAAAGGATACACCATTAAGCCGTTCTTATCAGGCCAAACTTTAACAAGTTCCAAGGACCCAGTACAGCTGATTTCTGAGGAACACCAGAATAAAGTACTCAAAAGGTTGATACCAATGTTGTAAAGTTGTCATTACTATTAACCATACCGTTTAATAATAATAACTATCTTGAATCACATGTTGATGTAGTTTAGCCAATAAACTATCAAAATTAACCATATCAAAGACCCTGGACATAGGTATTCAAAAGAGTTACTGAAATAAGATTTTAAATAACAACTAGTGCGTGGTTCAAATTCCTTCCAAAGTCCAGACTGCCTAAGAGATTAAACAGTATTTTGTTTTAATAATATAGATATTGATGAGGAAAAACACACTCGGCAATTTTAAAAGGAACGAAAAAAAGACTGATAGTCCGACAGTCACAAAGGCTTTTTTTTTTTCTTTTTTTTTTAAATTTTATTTGGCATTCGGCTGAAAAGCCATACAGCCAGTCTCACAGTAAAATTTTTTAATATCTCAAATAATATCACAAAGGCTTAACAGCTTAATAACACATTCATTATAATATGTGATAAAGGTTTTAAAATGTGTGTCAATGCCAGTTAAATTATTTTAGCTGAGATGTTGTCGTAGTGCAAGGATAAGGTTTTTGTTATAAACTTTTAAGCTGTATCGAGTCAACGTCAACATGGGAAAACTAAAATACGTTATTATTACGATTATGCTGTGTTTCCTATTGCGTAACCCTCATTATAAATTCAAAATACAAATTTTGGGTTACAGTGTGAACATATCATTTTTGGACTGAAAGTATATAATTTCAGTTACAATACAGGTAGCTTGATTTTATCTTTTACCATAGGGTCGAAAAATTATGACAATAGGGCAAGCCGACAATTTAGGATAAATCTTAAAAGCGTGGTAAACGTTTTGGTTTCTATTAATGCGTCTGCAACTTTTATGGCGTACAAGAAAAACCTATATATTTAACTGTATTAACTTTATTTTCTTAATATAAAAACTGTACAGATCAGATTTACAAGAGTTTATAAATTAAAGGTGTAAAATGGTGTCTTCACCATCACTTAATTCGAAAGGTTCGTCTGTGGAGTCAACTGAAATAATAAGTGGCTCTACCGTTCCTTCAATCACGTTGTCTTCTTCCCATTTTTTTCCCTTTTCAATTATATGTTTTATGTTCCAGGAAATAATTGTAGCATTAAGCATCATGCAAAATAAACTATCTTTACTGAAAAGAGTTGCGTTATAGGTAGTACGCAAATAATGGTCAATGCTTGCTTAGGTTATCGCGTTTGTTTAAACTTAGCTGAGGCGTTCTTAGTTAACCGATGAATTATTTTTAGGGTGTCAATACTACACAACCAGCGCTTACCTTTTTTACATTTTTGTAGTTAAGGTTTACAAAAGAGTCATGCTTGAATTAAAAAGATAATGCTTTATTTTAAAAAGATAATGCTTTATTGTTTCTACTTAGGAATTTGGTATAAACAACTCCAGTTCAAGTTAGAATTAGTTGAAGAATTGGTAGTTATTCTAATCCTTAGTAACACGAGTAGGATATTTGATGACAATAGATTTCATAGCCCTAAGCTTCGTATTAACTTATGTCCTTCCGATGCGTCTTATTTTTTGATATTGAATTGAAAAGGAATAATTCTATTGAAAATTTCTTAAAAAATTAAAACTTGAAAAGAATAGTTTATTGGGTACCTATCTACTAATCCAAAACGAATAAAACTAAATAGATAAGGTTATGAATGGAGTACTTTTCCGAACAAAGAACCTCTATACACCCCAACAACTTTTGATGCTCTATAAAGCCCAAATTCGACCATCACTGTAGTACTGTTCGCATATTTGGGGCTCTGCTCCTAAACATACCCTGAGATTGCTACATTCCATTCAAAGAAGAGCCATTCGCTTGATCGGTGACCATAGTCTGACAAACAACCTGGAAAGCCTTGAACATCGAAGGCAGGTTGGCGACTTGAGTCTATTTTACAAATATTTTCATGGCAAGTGTTCAACTGAGGTTGCCCGCTTGATACCACCCACAGCGGTGCATGGTAGAAATACACGACGAGCCACTGCAGCCTAGTACGTGGTTCAGCTTAGTGTCCCTCGAACGACACTGTTTCAAAATTCTTTCATCTGAAGAACGTCATCACTCTGGAACGACCTCTCTGAGATCGTGTTCCCAACGAGTATAATCTCCAAAGATTCAAGACCAACGTGAATCGTTTCCTGCAAACACGCACCGCTCCTAGAGCGCCATAAAGGATTTATCCTGTAGTGCTGTGCCTTATCATAAAAAAAAAATGAATAAAACAGAATTTCGACTTCCATCCTCATATTATATAATTCTCATTTTGCGCCTAAATATTAAGTTTTCAATACCCCGTATTTAATACATAAGCAAAATTAATGACATTTAGAACGTAGTCAAGTATAATACGAAGTTAAATGGTTTATGATTTCTTAATAAATCAGTTTTTGACGGTATTGGAAATTATGTTGCATAATGTTTAAAGGTTTTAGTAATTATCGTTTGCCGCCGGCATTGAAATTTTAATTGTAAGAAAAGTGTTTAGGTTGCTAGATATCTTATTATTTTAAAATTTAAATATTTAGGTTAGTAGCTAAGTCTGATAACAATTTCTTTGTTATAGCTTAAAAGATGAATAAATACTATGATTCTTTACTTTAGTGATTAAATGAAAAATAAATTAAAGGTACCTAACCATTTCTGTACTATACGCTTATTACTATTGTGAGTTATTATCAGTTAAATAGGTACTTTTTATTATCACGTCTTTATCAAGGGTGCCTTATTCAAAGTCTAAATTAAATAATCATATCGCAAAAAATGTTTGCTTAATTATGAAGATTATGTTAAATATTTACCCCTTTACCAATATGAAACTACTCCCGCCTCTGTACAGTAACGAATTTCCCCCCCCCCCCCCCTCCTTATTTTCCTAATTTCAATTGTTAGGGTTTTTTATGCTACCCATAAGCAAAAAATGTACCTTTTCTTAGAAAATGTAGTATCAAAATAGAAATAAGTAATTCGCGAAAAACTACTTACTATGATTGTTACAAAAGTTAAAATTACAGTTTCTAGGCTTTTGTGTCCGCCAATTTTTTTAACACACCATTTAGGTTTATTGTAACGTGAATTCGTGTTCAATAGACAGAGTTGCTAAGGCCCATGAAAAAGAGGATATCAAATTATTGCTGAGTATGTATTTTAGGATTCCAATTGTATCCATTTCGGATTTAAGATGAGGTTATATTGCCTTCATTTCTTAGATTAATTCCTCGCTGTTAATGTCGCAGTGGTTCACTCTTAGGTCAGTTCGGCTTCATCATAGTGGGTTTTATTTCGTCGTCGCCAAGATACTCTTTTATATAATATAGAGTTTTAAAATATTAGTGTGTTGGTGCAATAACTGAAATCTTTCATTTATTCCAATAGCTGCATACAAAACCAATTTTGAAAGACTTCTTCCGATTTGAAAAGCTTTGGTCTATGTGTTCATAATCAAAATTTCGATTCGTTTTGCGTATTCGAGCTACACCTAGAAGAGAAAATTCATCTTTTATGCCAACATCGGCAGCAATTTGCTTCGCGGTATCAATAAGTACTTTGAACCTTTCGTCAGATATAATTCAACAACTTTCAACATTTCCATGTTATTTGTCAGATCATCGTCACCGATCAAGCGAATGGCTCTTCTTTGAATGGAATCCAGTAATCTCAGGGTCTGTTTGGGAACAGAGCCCCAAATACGCAAACAGTAGGTACTCCAGCGATGGTCGAATTTGGGCTTCATATCAAAAGTGGTTGGGGTGTATAGAGGTTCTTAAGATTCTTAGATTATTGTTGAACATAAAAACTTGAAGGTGCTAATTTTCTTCCCCAATCAATTTGCCACAGTTTTCGTATTTATGTCCCTAGTTACATCATCTTTTAATTCAACTAAAGCATCCTAACATATTTCACCGACTTATGTTCTAAATTGCTTCTGTACTTCTATCTGAAAATAGCTTTAAAGTATGTTTCGGAATATTCTGTAATAGCTAACCTGAACTAACCTGAAGTAAACAAACAAGTTCTGAATTAGCTCAAAAAAAACCTAGTGATTCGAAACTCACTTTAGCTGCATCGCTGACTACAAGATTTAAACTGTGACAGTGTGGCAATTTACAATAAATATAAAATTTCAATTTATTTACTGTGTGGAATATTTATATTTAGGGTTTATGGAATTTTTATTTTTGGAATAGTGTTGAGGCTTGGGGCTGCAGCTCCTTGAATTGGTCGCCTGTGTACCCTGAACACACCGCACACGTGAAAGCGGCGGCCCTGACTATACCTCAAAAAAATATTAATATTGATTTACTTAACTTAAATATGAAAAAAAAATACAATAGATTGACCTACATTTTTTCAATAAATAATTAAGTTATGGAGCTAGATATAAAAATTTACGAACAACACAAAGATGGCCCAGCTCTTGCAATAGTATACAAAAGGGTGCAATAAAAAAAATCCCAAAAACTTTATGAAAATTAAATTGAATCTTTAAAACGTTGCTCAAACCACCATGGCCATGTTCGCCACCGCAGCCGCAACGAAAGAATCTTGAACTGTAAGCAAGTTTGCTTTGTAGCCTCAAATTGAAACTATAATCCGCCTTACAAGTCTGTTGCTACGACGGCTGAGGAGACAGGGGGGTAAAAGGCATAAAAAAGTCAGGTTTAACTGAAAACTAAATTTACTTCCTCTTATTTTAATAATTAAATCACACATTTTTTAGGCATTATTTTATTCATGTGTTCACCACAATTATTTCATCAACTGGAAATGGCCGGCTGGAATGGCGTGGGCGAGAAAAAATTCATACGCGGTCTTATCATCAAAAAGTTAGGTAATTTCTATTTAAAATTTATTGGTAAACTTAGCAAACCCGGTACATCACTCTTTTTTTATTCACATTCCATCATAGCCACAGATCCGTAAGGCGGACTATAGAATAGTATACAGCGTCACCCGTTTACGCCACATCTATCTCAAGCCTCGAGCACCACGAGACAGCAACATTTTAAAGTCAAAGTGAGATAGAACTCGTTTTACGTCATTAAGCGGGTGACGCTTCGGTAGCATTCTAGTTTGAATAGGGGTCTACTTACACCACGGTATTACGTTTTCATGAGGATTGAGTCGATTTGTATACTTTTCAAGCTTCTGTATTTTAAGGCGTTTCATAACAGTTTTGAAATCGAATTGAAATGGATTTTAAGAAGATTTGAATTTTCGATATATTTTGTCAGCTGTCATGTTTCTTTTTTAATCATTTTTTACTATAAATCCTCTGTTGCAATGGCCAACAGCGGCACAACGTCCACTGTGACCAGCACCAGCAACGTCAAATTATAAATCCAGCTTAAAAGATAGCTGTATGAGAATTATAAGTTGTTGAGAAGCTAATAGGGATTGCAAAAATAAGTTTATATACAGGGTGTTCTGTTTAAAATACTAACTTTATTTATCATTCAAATATTCAAATTATTCAACATTCGAATATCATCTATGAGTATTCAAATATTCGGTTTCGAATATTAAAATATTCGATAGCTAATATTCAAATAATCTACTTCGAATGTTCAAATATTGAAATATTTAAACATAGAATAAGTTTATTATTTGCCTTTAATACCTTTAATTTAAATTTTAGCTGTAGCTCCCACTCATTTCAAAAAATTAAAATTTTTAAGTATATGCACTATACATAAAACTATACAGGGTGTTTCAGAATAAGATGCTGATCGTTAACGGTGTGAATCCTTAGGTGATTTTAAGAAGAAAAGTTCAAATTAGCATATATCCTTAACCAGCAGTGATGTATCACGTTCCTCTTTAATATGATTCGGTGCAAATCCCGCACGAAGGCGACTGGCAAGAATATAAAATCATACTGTACAGCAGAAAATGCCTCTTGATGCATAGAAGATGCGTGCCACCATATATACATATAGGGTCATACCAAAAATATCATAAAAAAAATGTTAATTTCTTAAAACTTTAGCACTCTATAGTACAACAGTTAAGACTTTTAGGACATAAGTTCATATGAAGTTTTTTTCTTAAAATGGACCCAAGAATAACCTTATTAAATATTAGCATGTTATTAAGAAACACCCTGTATATACCATAAGATGCTGATCCTTAACGGTGTGAATGCTTAGGTGATTTTAAGAAGAAAAGTTCAAATTAACATAATATATCCTTAACCTATCAACTTTCGAACTACAGGGCGTTAAAGTTTTAAGAAAAAAATCGTTTTTTTATCATAACTTTAACAACTTTCTAGCTATTTTTATGAATTTTTCACACATGCCCTCTAAGCATCAGTAGCCATTTTTTGTTGTAGAAAAATTTTAAAAATTTTTAACCAGTGGCTTCCTGAAAGGGTTTGGACTAGACATTTTGGAAAAATATTATGTACGCCACTGCTTTTTCTCAAGATAAAAAATTTTTTTATAATACTCATTCATTTTAGGCCAAATTTAATATCTTGGCTTTTTATCGTCCGACAAACAGTTTCCGACAAAAAAATAAAAAGCATTAAATGCGCATTCGCTATGTATGGTTTCTGACAAGTAGGCTATAAACTTTGTTAAGGAAACAATGACAATAACGAATTATTTAATGCCAAATAGTTTTGACAGCTATTTATTTATGTGCACGGCTTTCCACTTAACTTAAATTTTAAAAACGTAATAGTTTTTAAACGTATAAGTGTCATGGTAAGTTTTACAAATGTCGAGTTTGCGGATATGCATTACCTGTACGGGCTTGCTGACGGCAATGCATTCGAAGCCAGACGATTATACCAAGAGCGTTATCCAAGTAGAATAGTTCCGGATGCACGAACGATTTCAGGAACTCACAGAAAGTTATGTGAAACGGGATCTTTTGAAACAAAAAACTACTTAAAAGGGGCACACCAAACTACACGAACATCGGAAACCGAAGAAGCTGTTTTAAATGTAGTGGAACAAAACCCTAATATAAGTACCAGAAAAATTGGGAATATTTTAAATATTACTCATGTCCTAGTCTGGAGAATTCTTCAAAGTTATTTGTTATATCCGTGCCATATTCAACGGGTCCAGGCCC
Source organism: Polydrusus tereticollis (assembly GCA_963920685.1). Classification (NCBI taxonomy): domain Eukaryota; kingdom Metazoa; phylum Arthropoda; class Insecta; order Coleoptera; family Curculionidae; genus Polydrusus; species Polydrusus tereticollis. Next base: position 139,939,718 of record OY987327.1, read on the forward strand.
TACTTCCTAGGAATTTTCCATTACGCATCAATTTCTGCCAATGGTTTATTCAAATAATTACCGAAAATCCCCAATTTGATGCCAGAATTTTGTTCACGGACGAAGCTAATTTTTCCAGGAACGCCATACAAAATTTTCATAACAATCACTTCTAGGCAGAAGAAAGCCCACATGCCATTACGGAATCCCACCACCGAGAGCAATTTTCTGTAAATGTTTGGGCTGGAATTATTGGTGATTATTTAATTGGGCCTTATTTTTTACCTGCCAGATTGAACGGAATCAATTATCGCCAATTTCTTGAACACACTTTACCAAATTTGCTAGACGACGTCCCTATTTTAACCCGACATCGTATGTGGTTTATGCACGATGGTGCACCTGCCCATTTCAGTCTCTTAGTACGAGAGTTTTTAAATTAACATTATAGTAATCGATGGATAGGGCCGGGCGCAGAGGAACACAATCGTGGCCACCTAGATCCCCTCATCTAAACAGTCTAGATTTTTTCCTGTGGGGACATCTGAAAACGTTGGTTTACAGCATCCCAATAAATACTGAAGAGGAGTTGAGAAACAGCATAATAGTTTGTTTCGACACTATCAGGAATACTCCAGGAATTTTTCAAAGGGTACGAGACTCAATGAGGAGAAGAGCTGAAGCATGCATTCTTGCAGGTGGTGGCCACTTTCAACGGCTAATCTAAATTATTTTCGTTTTTGTTCACACGTTATTTAATGTTAGTTGTTTTAATTTAATATAACATACTAATTAGGAAAATATTTCCTAGCCATCTGATTTAAAACCTTATACTATAAGGCCGTATTTGGCTAACACAGTTAGCGCTACAATACTAAATTGATTGCTTAAAACTACCAAGAAAGGAAGACCTTTCTGTTGGTAGGATGCTGCTACCTATGGACCGTAGTATGTTATATTATATTTATCTACTCCATCTGACAAGTAAGGATTTTTAAAGATTTTTAAGTTTTAATATACCTAAAGGTATAGTCCTCTCTCCTGATTGCTTAAAACTTCTAAGAGATGGCGCCACTTGTGGTTCACTGCCTGAGCAGGACGATAAAACTGGTTATAAAGACTTGAGGCCTTTTTGTTGTTAGGTATGTCTGCGCTTGCGCTTACCCTATGCTGACGAGAACCAATAAGTTCGAAACCGGTCCATAGGTAGCAGCATCCTACCAACAGAAAGGTCTTCCTTTCTTGGTAGTTTTAAGCAATCAATTTAGTATTGTAGCGCTAACTGTGTTAGCCAAATACGGCCTTATAGTATAAGGTTTTAAATCAGATGGCTAGGAAATATTTTCCTAATTAGTATGTTATATTTATCTACTCCATCTGACAAGTAAGGATTTTTAAAGATTTTTAAGTTTTAATATACCTAAAGGTATAGTCCTCTCTCCTGATTGCTTAAAACTTCTAAGAGATGGCGCCACTTGTGGTTCACTGCCTGAGCAGGACGATAAAACTGGTTATAAAGACTTGAGGCCTTTTTGTTGTTAGGTATGTCTGCGCTTGCGCTTACCCTATGCTGACGAGAACCAATAAGTTCGAAACCGGTCCATAGGTAGCAGCATCCTACCAACAGAAAGGTCTTCCTTTCTTGGTAGTTTTAAGCAATCAATTTAGTATTGTAGCGCTAACTGTGTTAGCCAAATACGGCCTTATAGTATAAGGTTTTAAATCAGATGGCTAGGAAATATTTTCCTAATTAGTATGTTATATTTATCTACTCCATCTGACAAGTAAGGATTTTTAAAGATTTTTAAGTTTTAATATACCTAAAGGTATAGTCCTCTCTCCTGATTGCTTAAAACTTCTAAGAGATGGCGCCACTTGTGGTTCACTGCCTGAGCAGGAAGATAAAACTGGTTATAAAGACTTGAGGCCTTTTTGTTGTTAGGTATGTCTGCGCTTGCGCTTACCCTATGCTGACGAGAACCAATAAGTTCGAAACCGGTCCATAGGTAGCAGCATCCTACCAACAGAAAGGTCTTCCTTTCTTGGTAGTTTTAAGCAATCAATTTAGTATTGTAGCGCTAACTGTGTTAGCCAAATACGGCCTTATAGTATAAGGTTTTAAATCAGATGGCTAGGAAATATTTTCCTAATTAGTATGTTATATTTATCTACTCCATCTGACAAGTAAGGATTTTTAAAGATTTTTAAGTTTTAATATACCTAAAGGTATAGTCCTCTCTCCTGATTGCTTAAAACTTCTAAGAGATGGCGCCACTTGTGGTTCACTGCCTGAGCAGGACGATAAAACTGGTTATAAAGACTTGAGGCCTTTTTGTTGTTAGGTATGTCTGCGCTTGCGCTTACCCTATGCTGACGAGAACCAATAAGTTCGAAACCGGTCCATAGGTAGCAGCATCCTACCAACAGAAAGGTCTTCCTTTCTTGGTAGTTTTAAGCAATCAATTTAGTATTGTAGCGCTAACTGTGTTAGCCAAATACGGCCTTATAGTATAAGGTTTTAAATCAGATGGCTAGGAAATATTTTCCTAATTAGTATGTTATATTTATCTACTCCATCTGACAAGTAAGGATTTTTAAAGATTTTTAAGTTTTAATTTAATGTTAAAAAATAAACCATAGGCACATAGCGAATGCGCATTTAATGATTTTTATTTTTTTTGTCGGAAACTGTTTGTCGGACGATAAAAAGGCAAGATATTAAATTTGGCCTAAAATGAATGAGTATTTTAAAAATAATTTTTATCTTGAGAAAAAGCAGTGGCGTACATAATATTTTTCCAAAATGTCTAGTCCAAACCCTTCCAGGACGCCACTGGTTAAAAAATTTTAAAATTTTTCTACACCATAAAATGGCAATTGATGCTTAGAGGGCATGTGTGAAAAATTCATAAAAATAACTAGAAAGTTGTTAAAGTTATGATAGAAAAACGATTTTTTTCTTAAAACTTTAACGCCCTGTAGTTCGAAAGTTGATAGGTTAAGGATATATTATGTTAATTTGAATTTTTCTTCTTAAAATCACCTAAGCATTCACACCGTTAAGGATCAGCATCTTATGGTATATACAGGGTGTTTCTTAATAACATGCTAATATTTAATAAGGTTATTCTTGGGTCCACTTTAAGAAAAAAACTTCATATGAACTTATGTCCTAAAAGTCTTAACTGTTGAACTATAGAGTGCTAAAGTTTTAAGAAATTAACATTTTTTTTATGATATTTTTGGTATGACCCTATATGTATATATGGTGGCACGCATCTTCTATGCATCAAGAGGCATTTTCTGCTGTACAGTATGATTTTATATTCTTGCCAGTCGCCTTCGTGCGGGATTTGCACCGAATCATATTAAAGAGGAACGTGATACATCACTGCTTTTTCTTAAAGTAAAAATTATTTTTGAAATCCTCAATCCTTTCTGAGCAAATCTGGTCTCTTTATTTTGTTTCGTTTGACGTATGGTTTTCGCATAAGAAAATGAAATTCATTAATTTGCACGTTGTTATGAAATTGGGTATTATCAAGGATTAAAAACGTATCTAGTAGGTAAGAAGCAGATTTTGTTTTGTAAACATAAACAGTTTTGAAAGTTGTCTACCCAGTCTAGTTGTTACGTATTTAAGTCACTAAAATTAATAATATTATTAAAGAAACATGGTCCATTTCACGAGTTTGCAGATATGCATTACATGTATAGGCTTGCTAATGGTAACGCACTGGAAGCCAGGCGGTTGTACGAAAACCGCTTTTCAAATAGAAATATTCCTACTGCACGAACACCTTGATAGAAGGTTGTGCGAAAAGGGAAGTTTTGAACCAGACAGTCATTTAAAAGGAGTACAACGTACTGTAAAAACACCAGAAATTGAGGTAGCGGTTTTAAATTCAGTCGAGGAAGATCCCGAATTAAGTACACGAAAAATTGGAAACAATTTGAATATCTCACATATCCTTGATTGGAAAATCCTCAATGACTTTATATTATATCCCTACCATATCCAACGTGTTCAGGCTCTACTCCCACGTGACTTTTCATTACGGAAGAACTTTTGGCAATGGTTTCTTTAAAAAGTAATTAAAAATCCATTATTTGATACTGAAGTTTAATTCACCGATGAAGCCAATTTTTCTAGAAACGCCATCCAAAACTTTTACAATAGTCATTTTTGGGCTGTAGAAAATCCACATGCCATCATAAAATCCCGTCACCATTAGCAGTTTTCCGTTAACGTGTGGGATGGAATATGCGGTGATTATTTAATTATTGGACCCTATTTTTTTTTTATGTGAGGTAGATTGCCTTTCCTAGACCTACTATTAACAAGACTTGACAATAGAATCAATCAAGTTCGCAACTTTTAATTCATTTTTCTACAGACTATTCAATTTGCCATTATCCAGGATTGCATTTAATAAAGAAATCAATATAATTAAACAGATAGCGATAAACAATGGATTTTCGTGGGGTTCGATCAATAAAATTTATTACAAATTCGTGAACAAATATAGGTTATCATACAATATAATACATTCAAAAGTACAAGAAAATAAAAATATATATTATAAATCACTGACATAATTTGGGGATGTATCTCTTCAAATGGCTAAGCTTTTCAAACCCTTTGACGCTTCATTAGTCTTTGAAACAGGAGCTTACTCCCTTCAGTGTGATGAATGCCAATCCATCTACGTGGGCCAATCGAGTAGAAAAATATCTACGAGAATCCAAGAGCATTTGAGTTTGGTTCGTAAATTTCGTGACACCGACATATGTAACACACAATCAGCCTTAGAATCAGGTCACCAATTTTCCCCATCTAAAAATGCAAAAAATTTACATGAATGCCAAAAAGGTACAAATTTGGAGAAACTTGAAATTACGAAAGCAAAAAAGGGCCCAATACTCACCTGCGTTAACGAAGTCTTTTATTTCGAGCCATATTTGATTTTTAACAATTTGGTTCATTGACTTGGTTGTTTACAAACACGGCAGTTGGAGTTTATCACAACCTATCTTTTTTCCCGCTCTTTTTTGACGCTTTACTTCAGATATTCTTCCTTTCTTCTACTGTACAGGCAAATAACATATCGGCTGACCACTTCATCCTTGATTATTAAGTTGTATACCTTATATGTTATGTCGTTTGTATCATGCAGGGTGTGGTTGTTTTGTTGTTTGTTTTTTATTTTTATTTTTAACTTTATTTTAAGGGTGTTTTATTGGGTTAGTTGGGAATCGTAAATTTTCTAACATGGGTTTTACATTCTCATTGAATTATTTTAGGCCTGATGATGCCAGAAATGGCGAAACATGTAGCCTGCTCAGGAAGTAACTTAAAATTTTATATTAAGACCGTGACTTTGAGTTACAATTTCCCTAGTTTTAATTCTTCATGAGAGGTTAAATGGGCATAATTACCGAGTTTCTCGAAGAAGAATTGCCAGCTTTGATGGAAGATGTTCCCATTTTAGTAAGAAATCGCCTGTGGTTTATGCGCGACGGGCGCCAGCGCACTTCAGCGCTGTAGCGCGCGAACATTTAAACCAAAATTACGCTGGATAGGTCGCGGAGGACCACAGGCATGGCCACCTAAGTCCCTGGACCTCAATAGTTTAGATTACTTCCTGTGGGGTCATCTTAAAACATTGGTTTACAGCACACCAATTAATACTGAACAGCAGTTGAGAAATCGCATCCTAGTTTCTTGCGAAACTATTAGAAACAGCCCGGCATTTTCTAAAAAGTACGTGAGTCCAGGAGAAGAAGAGCAGAGTCACGCATATTTGCAGGAGGTGGACATTTTCAACATCTGATTTAATTTATTTCTTTATGCGTTCAGGGTAATTTGGTGTAGCATTCCAAAATGTATTTAAATTACTATAATTTCTTGATAGGAAAAATACAAAATGTATAAATCTTCACTTATATTATTTATTCCACACTATAACAATTGTTTCGACACACAGTGTCTTCGTCAGATAGTAGAAACTGAATAACAAATTATCCTTTTACAATATAGAGCACACTCCCAAGTTTAGGTACCCTAATTTATGCTTAACAATAGAATTATGTTATTAAGGTATAAAACCTTCAGTGAAATTATCTACTACACTTATTGAAATCATCAATAAGCATTGTAAGTTTGAGTCAAAATTCAGTATTAAAAATTCTTATGAACTGGTTAATAAGATCAAGAACATAGATATCCCCAACAACGCCAAAATTATTTCTTTTGATGTACAAAACCTTTTTCCTAGTATACCACCCAACGATGTAATTAACTTAGTCGAAGGCTTACTTATTAAAAATAAAACAAATCCAATTATAACTCAAGATATCTTAGAAACGCTTTCATTATGTTTAGACCAAAATTATTTTGAATTTGACAACAAAACTTATGTATCAACAGAAGGATTAATAATGGGAAACCCTTTAAGTCCGCTGTTAGCTGAAATATTTATGGACAACCTCGAAAATAGAATCTTTAAAAATATTCGTGGTGGTAAATTTCTATACTGGTATAGGTATGTTGATGACATTCTAGCTTGTTTTGTCGGGACGGAACGCCAACTTCAAAGTTTTTTCAATTCTATCAATACTTTACATCCTAACATAACTTTTACTCTTGAAGTAGAACAGAACAATACGATCAATTTCTTGGACCTAACAATTACTAAAGAAAATAATAAGCACAATTTTGCTATATACCACAAACCTTCTCACACAGATATTTTGATACACAATAATTCTAGTCATCCTTATTCTCATAAAATGGCCGCTTTTAACTCTTTTGTGCATAGGCTTATCAGCATTCCGTTATCAGAGCAAAGTTATAACCAAGAGTTAAATATAATTAAACAATTAGCAATAAATAATGGTTATCAACCTTATATAATAGACCGAATAATAAACAAAAAACAATACAATAAAGCAATTAGCTTAGCTTATCCAATAGTTAAACAAAATGATACCTTAAGTTATAAAACCCTAACATATACAGGTAAACTTACACTACTTGCTAAAAAACACTTAACGAAACGAAATTTTAAAGTCGCATATAAAACTAATAATAAGTTAGGAAAACTAATCAAAAATAACAAAAGCAAAACTAAAAAAGAACATAAATGTGGAGTTTATAAACTAAAATGTGGCAGTTGTACTAAAATTTACATAGGACAAACAGGTAGAAATTTTGAAAAAAGACTTAAAGAACACAAAACAAGCTATAATAAAAAACATAACAACTCCCATTACGCGTTACATTTTAATACCGAACAACACAATTTTGACGATAATCTTGAAATATTGCACGTAGAAAACAAATCAATAAAACTAAATTTCTTAGAAAGCATGGAAATAAACAAATGTAAAAAAATTAGATATTTTATTAAACGATCAGCTCGACTTAAATAGTTCCCCACTGTTAAATTTATAATCAGCCGGTATTTCCAGATGTAATCATAACAATAGTTCAATAATATAATTTATAAAAATAATTAGGAAAAGGTGTGTATTCATAATTTAAGTTTTATACCTTAATAACATAATTCTATTGTTAAGCATAAATTAGGGTACCTAAACTTGGGAGTGTGCTCTATATTGTAAAAGGATAATTTGTTATTCAGTTTCTACTATCTGACGAAGACACTGTGTGTCGAAACAATTGTTATAGTGTGGAATAAATAATATAAGTGAAGATTTATACATTTTGTATTTTTCCTATCAAGTTTCTATAATGGATCTTCATCAAGTAACGGCTACATCCATTGAATATTTACTATAATTTCATAATTTTACCGTTTAAAAATTATTCTCAAAAAATTATTGTTTAAATTTACATAATATTTTCTCGAAAGTGATCTAGCGAGATGCAAATGAATGAATTTTATTTTTTTATGTGAAAACCATACGTCAAACGAGACAAAATGAAGGAACCAGATTTGCTCAGAAAAGAATAGGGGTTTCAAGAAAAATGTTTACATACACCCTTGTATATAATAACATTTTTTGAAGGCTGCCCAACTAGCAAAGAGCAGAAAAACTCTATAAGCATTTTTCACAAGCTTTACACCACTCTTATAACATAAATAATAGGAAGTGTTATATGGGGCTATCCAAGAACATCTACAGATTATTTGTTATAGAAAAAACCTTTATAAGCATTTTCACTTTATTTATGTGCTCATTAAGATTATTTAGCGAAAGTGACAAGCTTTAAACCACTGTTATGAGATAAATACGAGAAAGTGTTATAAGGGTAATATTGTGCAACGTTAGTACAGCCAAAATACTCTTTAAAAAAACATTATACAGCATTTTTAAGGCAACAAGATTTGATGGAGGCAAAGGGTTTTTTATCGAGCATTTCGGTTTAAAACGAAGCGACAACACAGCTTTAATTTCTTATAATGAATTAAAAAATAAAGTGGGTGTCTTCTTTGGTGCATGAGTGGTGCAACTTCATAAAAATATGGATATATCAAAGTGAAAAAAATTTTAAAGATCAGGTGCATTTCGGAGAAAAGTGAAGAAGAGGTTTGAAGATATAAAAAACTATGCTTCGATTTTAAATAATCCCAATAACAATTTTGGTGTATAATTATCGCAGAAAGAGCTTATTTACCGTATAAGGGCCGCGAGCAGAGTTATTTTAGATAATGTTATTTAAATGTATCTTTCAAACACATTTTTGTTCTATAAACAGCACTCATGCAGCAAATAGTTCTGTACTTGCTCTTTAATTGTTCTCTTTACAGAAACAAGCACAGCCAAGTTGTTATTAACGTTCTTTAAAGGTATCACGCAGGACCAATCCTGTTCTGTAGAAAGCTTTTTAAGATGAAATGATTTCCTTTCCTGTACTTATTTTACACTAGAAAAAACAGTTTATTATATTCTATAACATATTTGGAATGTCCTTTATTTTTTTTTCGTCAATTTCTTGGCCAAGAAACTGCAATTTATTCGCCAAGAAATTGTCGATCGTCTTATACGAGGATGTTCATTGATAAATAAGTTGTCGGAAACTTCAGGAATACCAACCAAGATGCCAGACCTGTCATTTTTCGGCTTTTTCAATAGATGATATGCACGCATACGTCCTCTTTCCTTTTCGTTAATAAAAGTAATGAAATAACAATTATTTTTAAGGCATTCAATCCCTTTCTACTTTAAAGGAACTTGGTACATTGCAGGCAATATGACTTAAACACTTCATTTAAAATTGTGAACTTCACTGGATAATTAAATTACAAAATAAGGTATGATTAAGAACCTTTAAATTGAAAAAATCGTATAAAAACACTACTGCACAGCTTTTCAGCTTTTTCGCAAACCGTAACCTAGAAATAAGACAGTTGGCACAACCGAAAAAAATTTAATATAACAAGAACATTACCAAAATTGGTCAATAAATTTGAGCAAAACCTATCTCGCCAATTTCTTGTTGAATAAATTGCACAATAAATTGCCGTAAAATTTTGGTGCTTTACACAGCAAAATTTGACCTTGAAGATATTCTTCAATTTATTGCCCCATACATTGACGAAACGGAGCATTAAGAACACAGGTACAGGTTCTAGAGCTACAAATTAAGGGCTTGTTTATTTTGTGGCTCTAAAATCTCAGACGCGAACCTTTAACCTTATTGAAAAAATTCAGTTTGGAATTTCTCATAGTTATTTTAAAGGGAATGTAGATTTGCGTCTACGTAGCAGTTGTCACAATTTATCCATTATGCTATATAGGTACAGCAGAAATAGTTAAATACTGGTACCTAATTATTATAAAAATGTACCTGCTCTATTGTCGACTTCAAAAAAAAAATATTTTTTTCCTGTGTAACTTAATTACATATTTGACGATATTTGCACATTTAAGTTTAGTTTGCTGTATAAATGTCTTTTTAATATTACGACCATGTAGAAATGCAATATTTACTGTGTAAATGCTATTAATGAGGCAAGTTTGTGATATAAGTGTTTGCTGGAAGAGCAAACTGTTTTCAAAAAATCATCCATTTAAAAATAATATTCCGTGGCGGCCATTATGGTATTTTTTTTTAAATATTGCTTTTAATTCGCTATTTTGAAAATTAGGCGAAGGCTTTGAACATACCTAATCTTAATATAAATTACCTGCTAGTATATTTTAAGGCCAATATTTTGTTTGTTGGTAAGTTGTTTTTATTTTATCGTTTTATTTGTCGATTGAAAAAAATTATAAATAATCAGTTTCATTTCGGCGCGTGAAAATAATGCCAATAAATCACCTATGTAAAAAATGTGACCATTTGTGACATGGGGGGACGGGAGGTCAAGAATCCTCTGAAAACCCGTGTCCCGTGTCGTCCTTTATGGACGGCCCCTAAGCCAAAGATAACTTTTAATTTCTCAATTTTCAAGCAATAAATAATATTAATACCACCTAAGTTCTGACATATTACAGAAACTATGAAAGTAGGATTTGAAGTATTTTTGGTTCGAGGTGTTTCCAGTAGAAATATAACTAGTGCATGAAATATTTCCGGAAATTTTTGAAAATTTTGTCTGAAACTAATTTTTTAACAAAAGCATGAGTGCATTGCACCTGAAAAAAATCCGAACCCGCAGGGTGAGGGATTTTTTCTTTGGTGCAATGCACGAATGTTTTTTTTTTTTAAATTGGCTGAAGACCAAATTTAGAAAAATTTCCATTAGGAAATATTTTAGGCACGTGTTATGTTTTGATCGGAAATTTCCCGAGTTGATAAAAGTTTATTTAGGTAGTTGCTAAAAAGTTGATTTTGATATATTTATTTATTTAAATAATACTATACTTTAATAACAATTAATATTTTTTCTAATGCTAATAGTAAAATAAAACTTAAACTTAGTCCTGCTTCTGAAAACTACAATTGCTATAAAATGTATTTTAATTTTGACAGGTCGAATAATTTGATGTTTTGAAACTATAAATGTCAAAAATGACAATTATCCCCGGGATATTTCCAGATGTAATTTTCAAAACGGATGCAATTTCAACTTATCAATTTTTGAAAATTTCCGTGTAAAATTTCCAGTTAAATTGACACTAGGGAAATTTCCAGTTAAACACCTTATTGCCTGTAAAATTATTAAAATAATGTTTTACATATTGCTAATTTATTCTACGGCGAGATACTTATACATCATTTAAAACAATAAGCAAAAAATGATATTGTACGCGGAATCTTGTAAGTACAATATGTTTCATACGTTCCGCGTGAGACAACCCTATATAAGAACCCTATGAGAGCTCTGTAAGATACTGTATTGGTGGTATAGAACGCTCTAAGACATTCTTATGAGATAAAAATGTCCTGTTACGTGACACTTTTAGAGAAACTACATGATAAATTTGCTCTACAAGCCGGTGCCCATTTGACGCTTATAAGCTGTCTATAGAGGTTGCAAGAACGTTTCGGGAAGTAATTAATGGAGCCTTAAGTACTTGTAGAAAAGGTTCTTACAACCTTTATAGGGGTGTAAAATGCTGGTTGGCTAATAATATGTAAAAAATTGTTTAAAGTAAAAGTATTTGATAATTGAATACTTGAAGATCAAAACATTTAAACATACATAATTAACTTGTGGTAGACAAAGAACTACTTAATAAAAAAAATTCTAAGGAATTACGTATTAATAAAATTTGTAATCATTGACTAATTAAATTTTATTAATACTTTTGTTGTTTGTGAATCTTAAATTATGTCAGTGAAATGTAATCATAGCCTCTATGCCCAAAGTTCAGAAATTCTGTTCATGACTCATTTAATACCAATCATCAAATCTACAAAGCGGCAAAATAAAAATATTGTACAAGTTTTGTATGCATACGATAATCTTTGCCACTATAATCGCAGTGAACTTAAATGGCGAGTTCATCATAAAGACCGCAATCAGTTAAATGCATTTAAAATAGCACGGCGATTCCGATACTGGAATTCTGATCGCGGAGAAACTAAATGTAGCAACACACAGAGACCGAATTCACAACTTCAAAGATTTGAAAATAAGCGTGCCGGCAGGGTTGTCGCACTACTTGATTGATTTGTGATCCTATTATTGATTTATCGACAGATGTGAGCTTTTTTTCAGTTTTCGTAGTATAGGTATGGGTCGTTCACATAGATATTGTTTTGTGTAAGTATATAGTTATTACACTACTTTATTTAATAACATAGATATTGTTTTGTGTAAATATATAGTTTTTATTTAATATTGTTAACTGCTGAGGTTGAGTAATTTATGTATATTAGCGAACCTTCAACTAGTTGTCCGCCTACAAAAAAAAATCATTTATTATTAAAGAACGAATAGTAGTTAAGAACGTATACCAACCATGGATTTCGGAAACGAATTCCTAAACAAACCACATTGGATGCTGCAGAAATATGTGTCACCTTTAAGAAAATTTCTTCGCGCGCTGTGTTCAGGGTTTTGAAAGGCCTCCCTCAAGAAAATGACAAAAAAGGAAATAGTCGAGGAGCCCAGAGAAGAGGACGAAAAAAAAATAATCCTGGATGATGCCACAAACTACAACATTCTTCACAAATTCTATGGATTTTTTTCCTAAATAAAACATACTTAATAAAAAAAATGATGGCTGGAATTAAGATTTTTACCTAATATATCATTAAAAGTTTTTAAACGAAATGTAAAAAAAATTAATTTTAGGTATTCAAATTATAAAAATGATATCGCGTTCGGAAGAAATTCTATCAAGAGGACTTGGAAAGAATATCGGAGTGGACCGAGAAGTGGATGGTAAGTCTGAATATCGACAAATGCACGGTTCTACTCTTGCGAAAGAACAATCCAGAAATCCAGTACTTTATCAACAGTAGTCAAGTCCGGGCAGTACAACAACAAAAAGACCAGGGAGTACTTATATCACATGATCTCAAGTGGGAGGCACACATGTCAAATATTGTCACAAAAGCAAACACCATGATTTATCTTACCCAGAAAGCCTTCTCCAATACCACAGTGGAAATGATGACGAGACTATAATAAAAGACCTACATACGTCCCAAAATAAAGTATGCAGTTGCTGCTTAGAGTCCGTACTACATTAAGGACATTGAGCTATTAAAAAGAGTACAGATAAGGATGACACCAGAGACTACAAAACATTTGCCATATCTCAAAAGGCCTAAAAGGTTCAACAGCACTATGCTGAAGGAACGGTAGAGAGCATGGTGATATAACAGAGGTGTTCAAGGTCCTATCTGGATATTGTCACAACTGGGGGTTGTTTCCCTAACGGGGCGTGAATGAAAATGCTTTGGCTAAAAAACAATACAGACTTTTATTTATATTCGCCAATTATTTATCAGGTAGGACATTGAACTCATAGGCGCCGTGTCCCTGTGCCACGAATGCTGTTTATTGTTTTGACTCTTCTTCGACTGGTACTTGCCAGTATCCTGACAGCATGTCGAGCGTGCTAAACTATTTTGCTTTCCCCAAATATGTAAGAATATCATCAATCTGTGGTAAGGGCCAGGAGGATTTTTTTTGTAACGGCATTGATTTTTCTGTAATCGACGCAGAATCTTGTAGTACCGTCTTTCTTTTTGACTAGGACTACTGGGCTGGCCCATGGTGAGTGGCAGGGCCTTATGATATTGCTATCTAGCATTTCGTTTATCTGGTCGTTGATTATCTCTGTTACTTTCTGTAGGGTGACTGTATCTTCTCTGTTTTCTTGCAGGTTTAGGCAAAGAGGGTGCTTCGACTCGTCTTCACTAGCTTCCAATAGGTAGCCCATTGCCATGTACTTTCTGATAGGTAGGGATATGGATGATTTTGGTTTTATGTTCATGTACCAATTTTTGTTCTTGAAGTATAGTCCCGACGCGGGGCTTCATTGGTTTTTTACGAAGGCCGCTGTGTTCAGTTGAAAGCAATAAATTTTGTCTACTGCTAATAATCCAGGAGTTGATAGTTTAATTGGTTCTTCGTCAGGGCTGTCCAGATTGTAGTCTTCTGTTGCTGTAATTTTATGGGTAACTGCCTCTTTGTCCACTTCGATATTAATAAGTGGTTTTACCACGTCGTCTTCTTTTTCCGGAGCTTCGAGTGTGGCTGTGCTGTCTGGTCTATACATGGTGATGTTAATGTTGGTTTCTTTGAAAATGTGACTAATTATGTGCTTTATTCGGTCAGTGTTCATTCTATATGCTGCAACTGGTAGTGCGATTTCTCTTTCACCTATCTCTTGCAGTAATTCTTTGACTTCTAGTATGCATTAAAAGAAGTATGCATAACTTGGCTTGAAGTGCGACCTTCTCTTAGTCGTAAGATAATATGTATTATATCCGTCTTCTTGTATTAATCTTGCCTCGCCTCTCTGTGGCTTAAAACCAATATTTTTCCATTTTATATAATTATCTCTTGTTTGTGTGTTTATGTTTTTATCTACCATCCCATTCTCGGTTAAATAGTACACTCTGCATGCGTTTGGAGCGGGTTTTCTGTTTTTGATTGATGGCTCATTTTTTTGATTTCGAACATTGTATATATCTTCTGTATAGGTCTCTCCATTGTTCCTTCGTTGGTTCTTCTCGGTGTGCCATTAGTATTGAGGGTTGGCTGTCGCTAGTTTGAATGAGTGGTATCACGTAGTTTCTTCGTAACGTTAGTGTGTTTTCTGGTAAGTTTATTTGTGCCTCGTTTTGCCGTAGGAAGTCCATGTCCAGAATGATTAATGCTGGTGATTCTTCAATTACTCGCGCGATGCAGCAGCTTTATAGTGGCTTTGTCATAGAGTATATCTTGAGCGGTAATTCGGCTTGTCCCAATACTTTTATTTTATGTCCTCCTGCCGTGATAAGTACGGAGTTAATTTTGTCCATTCGGGTCTCTGTGGGTAGCAGACTTTTCTTCACGACACTGTTTTCTGCGTCAGTGTCTATTATTGCCCTAGTTCGTTTGTTATTGATAGTTTAGTCGATGCATAGGGCGGATGAGTGATTTTTCTTGTTTTGCCCCGTTTGAAGCAAGACGGCGCGGGGTTTTACTGGTTTCGTCGTCCACTGTCGTTTGGGTGTAGGTTGCTTCTGCACGACATGGCGTAGTGCCCAGATTTTTGACAATTGTAACAGGTGGGCCTGTTGTCGTAGGTCCTGGGTTGTGGGTGCATTGGTGCGCTTCTACTGTAAGTGCGTGAACTTTGGACGGGTCTCTGTACTCCGCCGTGTGTGTATCGTCGGGCTGGTGAATGTCCTTTGTAATTCGGGGGGCTTCTTGGCGGTGATCTCCAGGGCTCTCTGTGGTTGCTATATCTGTCTTTGTGACAATATTCGTCCTGTTGACTGCTGAATGGCTCGCTGAACCTGATTGTTCTTGTGGCTTCTGGGTGTGTACTGGTGCTTGAAAGCTTGGGTGCGTTGTCACGTATCGTGGCGATTTTCTTGAGCTCCATTTCTGTTTGAGGTGGTGAATTTAGTGGGTTTGTTAGCCAGTAATAGTGATAAAAAGTATCGGGCAGTAGACCCTTTTTAAAGAAGTTCCTGAATTCTTCTACGTCTATTGTGGGCTTGTATTCATGGTATAGGACTCGTAATTCGTAGAAGTATTCTCTTGCCAATTCGTTTTCTTGTTGTTTTCTTTGTTCAATTCTTCTTTTATGTATTGCTTGCGTGTTTGTATCTTCAAATTCGTGAAGGTATGCTCTGCATAGATCGCCCCATGTTCGATGCTTTAAACTCGTTGAATCATATGTTTGCAGCTCCGTCCATGAATGTTCCAAAATAGGCTATCTTTAGGTTTTCGTCCCAGCTGTTTGCTAATGCAGTCCGTTCGTAGGTCCTGATGTAGTTCGTGACTGATACCTTAGTAGGGTTGAACATAGCTGGACTCACGAACTGCGGTACGGTAGCTTGTCTGGGTGATGCCATTGCGTCCGATATTGTGATGTTCATACTACGGCCCTCAGTTGCTGATTGGTTTACCGTTGCCATTATTGGGGTGGGAGTGTTGTTGTATACTTCCGTGTCGCTGCTGCCCGTGTTTGGACTGCCGGCTCGGCGCTCTGGTGTCGTGGCTTCTACTGATTGCAGTGGTGCGGCTTTTGTCGGTTTTCCTGTATTTTCAAGGGACTGGTTTCTCGGTTTCGGGGTGGTCTGCTGTGTGGCGCTGCTGGGGGTGTCGACGAGGACCACTTTCACTAGCGTAGGGGAGGCTGTTGGGCTGCGGTTTAACCTTTGGCTTCGTTGGCACGGGGAGGCGGCGACGGCTGCGCTTTGGTGATCAGGCTGGAAGTCCGCTAGGGCGCTAGTTGATTGGGTACGCTGCTTTTCCCGGCTTCTAAGGTCGTAGTTTGGCATTGACTTTTTGCTTTCGCGAAGTGGGCACTGGCTGGATCCTTCTTAACGTCGCGAACTGTCAGGAATTCGTGATGTACTGCTATATTATCGTCTTGTCCGCCAAATTGTCAAGAATTGTTGGTGAGGGGTGATTTTCGTTACTTGGTCCTTAAAGCTTCGGGAGTCCTTCTTGGCTATAGTGTTGACTTAATTTGATGATTAAGCCTCTCGGGAACGGTTAGGCGCCTCCACCATGTCACAACTGGGGGTTGTTCCCCTAACGGGGCGTGAACGAAAATGCTTTGGCTAAAAAACAATACAGACTTTTATTTATATTTGCCAATTATTTATCAGGTAGCCTGGAGGAAACCCAGCATGTCTTCGGGGGGGGTGTGGACCAGACCGGCACTGTCGATGGGAGCTCTCACGGGATGTGCCTGAGGGGCTTTACGTGGCTCCGCCTCCAAAGGACGGGAGTCGAAGAGGCCTGGAGCCTAGGGGACTCTTGGGGGATACTTTTGGATCGAGCAGGAGAGGGGCCTCGAGTCTATGAGACACATGGGCACTCCTGTCGCAGGGTAGTTGACCAGTCGTTGAGACGAAGGTACCTTGTCCATCCAATGTTCGGGTATTTATACACCGAAAGTGCTGATTCTTGTTTAATTTGTTGGCACAGTGGTCCGCGACCTCAACGCACAGTGGTCTAGAAGTGTGAAAATTATAATTAAAATGTGGAGCCCACCATTTTGATGACAATATTACAGTCCTGCGATTGAACTTCCCCCTGATTCACCGCAGCCAAGTAAGAGAATTTAGAGGACATTCACTGAAAATTATGAAATAAATTAGCTCTCTTCTCTTAAGGAAAAATTTTCTCACATATATAATCGTTTACAGGTTAAACAAACTTCATGACAATACTGTTACTGCGCTGATCGTCAATATGTTTAAAACAGACTGGACAGAGAAACGGAAACATTAAGAACCCAATTAATACACTACATGTGACATGTGATGGAACTACCAGAACCCAACATCTATAATATTGTACAATAGTTATGACCAAACCAGTATAACGAGATTAAAATAATCCGTAAAGCAGTAAACTCATCGGTTCGACCCGGTTTTTACTGCTACCGAAAATAATAATAATAATAATAATAATATTTATTATTATTATTATTTTTTGAAATGCACCCGCCACTGGAATTCATTCTCCTGGCGTCGCACAACCCAGAGCTCTCTGTATGCTAGTGATGAGTCACTGAGAGAAAATTTGGATTTTGAGTACAGTAATTAATTTGAAACTTTAGTCAAAATTTGTTTAATACTAATATAGTAGCAATAATTTTTATAAAAACATTTTAACATTTAATAAAAATCATTGTTCAACCCACTGACTAAAGCTAATTTATTTCTTAGTTATGATGAATAATTGAAGCAGTGGGCTTTCGAAAAAATATAAACAGTAAAAGACCGATGAACTAATAATTCAAAAATATTTTCAGCCTAATACTTAAAGACTTAAACAGTTAGCCAAGTTAACTTATTACATTTATAGCCTAATATGAATTTACTACTTTACGTTTAGCAAAGAAACTTATAGCTTGCGTAGCTATAAGTTTCTTTGCTTTTAGTGATAAATAAAATTTTTAGGGTATTTGCGATGAAGCGATTCAAAGCATTTATATGTTCGATTTTCACCGCCTAGTTTGCAAATCGCATGGAAATTTCGTCAGAATTGCCACAGCTCATGGTCACTTTAATTCAATTAGGGATTTCGGTTATGGAAATATATTAATGAGAAAAGCAAACAATAAATTTGACGTGCACGGGAGAATCGAATAATTGATTTTCCAAAAATATGACAAATAATTAAATACAACTTACTTCCTTCAAGGGTTGTGGGTGAATTTGATTATAGGGATGTCAATCTCGACTGATTATAACATTTGTTGAGCCCGAAAATCGACTTCGCATGAAAATATAGATCAATATGAACAAAATGTTTTTCATGCGCCATTAGCGAATTCTAATTAGTTTCGCAGATAAAACAGTACTCTATTTCAGAAAAAAGTTATGACAAGAGAACTTTGCACAGACCAACTAATACGTTTTGGTTGTGGTTCTTGCGTTTAGTTTATTTAAACTTCGTTAATACCTTGTCTGTTTGATTTTGAGACATCGATGTTGGAAACAAGATGATTGCTAAAACACAATAAGTTCATCTTGTAGCTATTTGCCACAAATAGTTTTAGATCGCAAATTATTGCTTAATTGTTTATTGCTTTATAATATGATGTGATTTGCCATTTTACACCTTAAAGTAATAATAAAATTTTGGTCTAATATTATTTATGTTAAAAAGAGAAGGTTATCAATAATGCAACAATTCTTTTAATCGATGTTTTTAAACAATATACACCTGCAAATCTTGTGAGTCTTCTAGCCATAATCTTGCACAAGATATCTCTCAAGAAATTGAATACTGTGCCAAAGGTGGAAAAGAAGTGCTCTAATATTGGTGTCGATATTGCCATATTTGTAATAGCATAAAATTCTACTTTAATAAAACCTATTAATAGCGTAAGCCACACCAATAAAAATAACATTCTGGGAAAAAGCCAGAAAAAGGGCATTACCCAGGATCCTCTTTAAAATGACCAAGGAAAATATTAAACGGCTGCACGCTCTTTTATACTTTACAAAACTGTTTCTTTATAGTTTCGAAGAGCAAAAATGTAAAAAAAAATTATATCTTCCAAATTCTGTTGGCAATAAATTTATATCATCTCGTTTTTAATAAATGGACCGCAATACAAAAAATACCTTTTGAAGTTGACAATAGCATTCTGGGCAAGTAGTTTTAAAAATTTGAATACTTTTGTTGAGGATATTCTCTAAAATGTTTAAAAATTCGCCATAGTATTCCAAACGAAAATAACACAATGGTCTCAATCTATGAGCAAAATGATGATATACGCAACCGCTGGCGCTGGCAAGGTAATAACGCAACAAATATAAGCAGCTACCCTAGCGGTGTACCGTAATAAAATAGCAAAGACATAATATTATTATGATGGTTGTCAAACTATTAACTTAAAAAAACGAACTAAGCTAATGCCTAAAGTAATATAAAGGAGCTCTGAGTCATAAAAATTATTAATCCACTATAGGTGATTAATATAGTGAAAAATAATGGCGAGAAAATGTTTTCTTTTAAATTTAGGCAATAATTGATTACATAGACAAAAGCGAACAATTTCTAAAATCTGTAAAATAACAAGCATAATTTTGAAAACTATTAACTATTATCAAGTATAATATTTAATAGCAATATCCATTATATTATGTATAACTTTGGCACAACTTCTGGGTATGGTATAAGATGCGACATACTTCTCCAAACCTCTGTAATTTTGTTCTTCAGAGCTTGTATGATGGGAAATAATTCGGCTAGAAATTCGTTTTTCTACTTCTTAACATAGAATTAGAGTCTAATAATAAACAACTAATACTGTTCGACATGAATTAAGCTTGCACATGATTGGATGCTTGGTTTGGATTATTATCCTGCTGAAAACTAAACCATAAAGTTATTTTCCATTTTGCAAAGAGAAGCAGAATACAAGGGAAAGGGGAAGCAAGCCCACAAAATAACAACACTTTTGGCGTGCTGTACTGTAAGCATTACATCTGAATATAAATAATATTGTACCCCGTTTCATCACTAGGCCTACATGTGATTGAGAGCCTAGGAGCCTAGTTTCTATTGAAAATTAGGAATTTTTTGCCTAGTCTCCTACTACATAACATTGCCTACATTAACGTTTTTTGAAGAGTTCGGCATATAATATTGATATTTAGTATTTCGGCTTTAATCTGAAACTTCCGCAAATAGTTTTAAAAAATCTGCTTTATCAACCTGTCTGTATCGATATCCAAATGTTGCCAATTATTGCAATATTAGATCAACCGTGAAACTGTAACCACGAATTAGCGAAAACATTGTAACTTGTTTTCTCCATTTTTGAAAGTTCTCAAAACAGTGACCTTTAATTCTTGGATACATAAATTATTTTTTCCCATTTCCAGAAATATTTGTCCGAACCGGCGTTAACAAATTCTAAAAACAAACTTGGATTTACCATGAAGACCATGCAAATCCTACAAAATACTGACTGATGAGTTTCAACGCATAATTATTAAATACTATATATATATATATATGTATAACCCCTACGTTCTTCCCTCCAAACTACAAATATATCATTCGTAGTTCCCTCATATATGACCAAGTTCCCTCCGATTGTGGAGGGAACTACGTTTTGCCTTGAATTTCACTTTGAACCATTGTCCAAGCTTCCTCCTAGCAACTGACGAAAAATTGCCTGGAGGGTAATTTGTGCATATTTATCTTGACAATGGATGGTTTAGTTCGACGTATTGCCGGCGGCGCTGTAATCGTGTTTGTAGGTTACATATTTCGTTCTAAGTTCCCTCCAGAATGTTATAGAAGATTTCAATTTAATTAGTCGATTTAGTTCCCTCCGAAATCCGACAACAATGTTTTACATGTGTTTTTAACATTGTTCCGCAAAAATGATGATCGAATATTAGATGAGAGTGGGGAATACCTAATTATTTATCGACTAGAAATTTATTGACCGAGGGTTTAAAAAGGGTCACTCCGAACCAATCTTAGCGCATTTATTGCAGGCAGTAAGCTTTATGGTTTGCTAAAATTTCAGCTCTTCAACCCCTTAAATAAGGCTACGTTACCCTTAATATTTTTCACAAAAAAACATTGACCTAGTGTTGAAAAACGGCCAATCTGAACAAAAGTCGAAACAGTTATTGTAGCTAGTTAGCTTTATCATCTAAGAAAATTTCAACTAGCCTAACCCTTATATCAGGGTATTTTATCCTTGATATGTTTCACAAAAGAACATTGATCAGGGAATTAAAAAGGAACAATTCAAACTAAAATTGACACATTTATTGTAGACAGTAAGCTTTATCGGTTGCTAAAATTTTAGGTTGCCAACCTCTCAAATAAGGGAACCTCACCTTTGATATTTTTTACAAAAAACCATTGACACAAGGTTTAAAAACGGCAGATCCTAACCAAACGTGGCACATCTATTCTAGATAATACGCTTTATCGTTTGCTATAGTTTTAACTCACTAACCCTTTAAACAGTAGTACGTTACCCATGATACTTTTTACAAAAAACCATTGACCAATGATATGAAAACGGCCGATCCAAACCAAACTTGGTACATTTATTATAGACAGCACGCTTGATCGTTTAGGAGCAGAGCCCCAAATATGAGAACAGTACCCCAACGATGCTCTAACTTGGGCTTGATAGAGCATCAATAGTTGTTGAAGTGTATAGAGGTTCTTAGTTCGGAAAAGTATCCCAAGCGTCGGCAAGGCTGCCCTTGCAATAGCCGCAACGTGACTATGCCAAGACATATATCTTCTTCTTAGGACGCCGTCTTCCTACGAAGGTAGGCGATCCAACTGGCTATAATGGTGCGTGAAACCGCGCCTCTGAAAATCTCTATAGATGTCCGTCCGAACCATCGACGCAGATCTTTCAGCCATGAGTTCTGTCGTCTGTCTTTCCTTCGATGATGAGTCGGAGAAACTCGTACCGTTCCCACCTCATAACATGACCGATGTACTGGAGCTTTCGTTCTTTGATGGTTGTCAGCAGTTCTCTGTCTTTACCCATTCTCCTTAACACTTCCTCGTTGGCTATCCTGTCCACCCAGCATATACGCAGTATACGGCGATACAAGTATATCTCGAAGGTGTCGATGCGGTTCTCCATTGATTGGCAGAGTGTCCAGCTCTCGGAGCCATATAGTAGTACTGGGAAGATGTAACATCGCAATATACGTACGAGGAGCTGCAGATCTAGGTCTCTACTGGTGAAGAGGTTTTTCATGGAGATGAAAGTCCTTCTGGCCTGTTCTATTCTTGCTCTGATTTCCATTTTAGGGTCACTATTCTCGTTGACGAGGGCTCCAAGATATTTAATGGACGGCACTTGTTCCACGACCTGATTGTTAATTTGAAGAATCGTCTGTCTTGGTGCCTTGGAGAATACAACCAGCTTGGTCTTGGCGACGTTTATGTGTAGACCATACTGTATGCTGTATTCAACGATGAGATCCATCATATTCTGGAGGTGCGGGAGGCTGTCGGCTACCACGACCGTGTCGTCGGCGAATCGTATGTTATTAATAAGGGTGCCGTTGATTTTAATGCCCTCTTTCGCATTCTCTAGTGCCTCCCGGAACACTGCCTCCGAGTATATATTAAAAAGGAGAGGAGACAGGACACACCCCTGTCTAACACCCCTTCTGATTTCTGTTTCTTCGGATGTTATGCCCTCTATCCTAATCTCTGCAGTTTGATGCCATTATAGCTGTGTGATGATGTTCAGAACTCCCGCATCGACTTCGGTGTGTTTTAGGATCTCAATGAGTTTCTGGTGCGAGACACAGTCGAAAGCTTTTCTGTAAATAAAGCAGGCGTAGATATCGACGTTCATATCTCTGCATCGCTTATCATTCGGTGGTCGTCGCACTGAGAAGCGTTCGGTTTTTTTGGTAGAGCGATGAACGTTGACCTCAACCAGTCCGTTGGTATTTTCCCAGTTTCATATATTGAGTTGAACAACGATGGAAGGAGTTTAAGGCCTCTATCCTCTGCATTGACAATCAATTTCAAGGTTTCCGCGTGAATATTGTCTGGTCCTACAGCCTTGTCGTTTTTCTGTAGTTTTATGGCGCGTCTTACTTCCCCTGTCGTGATGACAGGGCTGGGCTCGTTGATATCATCATAGTCTCTAGGTGGTTGGTGGGGTCGTGTGTCGTGGAAGAGGGCCTCGACGTACTCCTTCCATCTTTTAAGCTTCTCTTCAACGCTCGTTAAGATCTTGTTGTTAGTGTCTTTCAAAATGCCGTGGATCTGCTTGCGTTGTGTGTTTGTAAATTCCTTGATCTTTTTGTGGAGATTAAATAAGTCGTGTTTTTTTTCTAGTTTTTTCACTGCATTTTTCAGCTAGCCATCCTTCCTTTGCTTTTCTGCATTCTGATCTCACTGTCCTGTAGACATATATATGACTATCCAAATTGACGCCCAATAAATGAATTGATAAAGCCAAGGGAATCGAGTGTCCCGCCATGACTATATCCGGTTTTTCAACATTTTTTTTTTTTAGAAAAGACTACCGCCTGGGTTTTTTAGCGTTAAGTTCTACTTGGTCACTGTCACCCTCAGACAGAATTTATTTCAGGTCTTTGCTGAGATGTGAGACCGCTTGCTGCCTATAGAGATGGGCATTGGCAGCCGATGTCCGAGCATTCAAAGTAAAAGATGAAACAAGTGTTTTTTTTTTGTTTTTTTTCTGGTAAGGCACAGCACTGCAGGATAAATCCTTTATGGCGCTCTGGAAGCGGTGCGTGTGCGCAGGAAACGATTCACGTTGGTCTTGAATCTTTTGAGATTATACTCGTTGGGGAACGCGATCTCAGGGAGGTCGTTCCAGAGTGATGACGTTCTCCAGATGAAAGAATTTTGAAACAGTGCCGTTCGAGCAACACTAAGCTGAACCACGTACTGGTGGGCTGCAGTGGCTCGTCGTGTATTTCTACCATGCACCGCTCTGGGTGGTATCAAGCGGGCAACCTCAGTTGAACACTTGCCATGAAAATATTTGTAAAATAGACTCAAGTCGCCAACCTGCCTTCGATGTTCAAGGCTTTCCAGATTGTTTGTCAGACTATGGTCACCGATCAAGCGAATGGCTCTTCTTTGAATGGAATCTAGCAATCCCAGGGTATGTTTAGGAGCAGAGCCCCAAATATGCGAACAGTACTCCAGTGATGGTCGAATTTGGGCTTTATAGAGCATCAAAAGTTGCTGGGGTGTATAGAGGTTCTTTGTTCGGACAAGTATTCCAAGCTTCTGCGAGGCTGCCCTAGCAATGGCCGCAACGTGTTTAGTTAGAAGCCCCTCATGCCATACTCGGTCAAAGGCCTTGGAAATGTCCAGTGCTACCGCCCGGGACTCCCCATGATGTTCTATTGCGTTGTTCCAAACGCGAGTAACATAAGCGAGAAGGTCTCCTGTTGATCTAATCTAGACTATCCATACTGGCGGTCACTAATAATGTTGAAGCCTTCTAGGTATTTTAATAGTTTTTCGTTGATAGCCTTCTCCATAACTTTTGATATAACCGAAAGCAATGCGACTGGACGATAGTTGTTTGGCAAGGTATTCTTGCCTTTGTTAGGTATGGGTTGGACTCGCGCAGTTTTTCAGCAGGAGGAAATATTCCTTTTTTGTAAAATAAGTAAAGAAGTCTACAAAATACCGGTGTCAGTTCGTCAGCGCATGTCTTAATTACAATGACTGGAATATCGTTAGGACCAGAAGCCTTTTTAGTGTCAAGACTTCTCAAGATTCGTTTAACATAGCGGTGCAGGAAAACAATTTAGGGCATTCCCGATTCTACAGGGGGAGTGTTCGGTGGAGCTTTTCCCTGAAAATTATCCGTTGAATGTGAAGAGTATAGTTCCGCCAGTAAGTTTGCTTTTTTCTGTGCTTTGGTCGCAATGGTGCCATCAGAACATGTCAAAGGTGGAATGGTTGACTTGGTAAAGTTCTGACTGACGGTCTTAGCTACCGACCAAAATGATCTTGAGCCGTTAGGACCTTTAAGAAGTTTGTCTTTGATTCTCTGGTTGTGTGCTTTCTTGCTTTGGTTTATCGTTTGCTTGCAATGGCTTGCATTAGTTTTAAGCGTTAACAAAGATGGTATGATTTTCGGAGGTAAGGTTTTGAAGTTAAGAAAAGATCCAGCAAACTAGCAACATCGCCATCTCGGCCTGAAATCCGAGTTGGTTCACTTACGAGTTGGATGAGGTTAGAACTGATGACTTCGTGACATTACTTGTCGGTTGCGTTTGAGTATTTGAGCCAGTTAATATTACGAACGTTAAAGTCGCCAAAAATGACAACTTCGGAATTGGGATGGTGGGTTTGCAAGAAGTCGACTTAGCAGGAGAGGAGAACAAGTCTCTGTAATGGGTATCGCTTAAAGTAAGTAAAGGCAGCAGATGAATTTTTAGTAATTCCCTGCATTAATATTTTAAAGCACATTACATCAAAGTCATTAGGGTCGAGTGTCTTCTCCCGTCGACAAGAAATATCACTGCGGACAAAGAGACAAAGGCCAAAATGGCGCCTAAATCGGTGATGAAAGTCGTATCCAGGATATAAATAGCTAACCGTACTAAATGATGATCTGACCTTTGTTTCGGTTAGTGCAAGTACATGAGGTTTGGTAGATTGTTGATATTGATGGACTGCATTGATGTTCGAGCTCAGTCCTCTTAAATTGCAGAAGTCAATTTGGAAGCTGGTAATCTCGGGTCTTTTAATAACTTAAGTTGTCACACCATTTTCATTTTGAATGCTGTTCGAAGAACCCGCCTATTGGACATGGTGGATGTTTGGATAATTTCGCTTGAGATCGATCGGGGAGGGGGGGGGGGGCGGGATTTTAACTCCGGAACATTTTGGTCTTGGAACCATCATCATAACATTTAGTGTGGTCTTCCCGAAAAAATTCTTTAATTTTTATTATCCTAATACCTTTAATTATTGTGTTTCTTAAAACACAAAAAGAAAGTTGACTCGTCGCTAAAGCAAAACATTATTTTATTAAGGTGGGGTCTTCGTCAATCCTTTGGCATATTAATTCACAAAATTTGGTCCTTCTATCGTAATCGTCTTCGTCGAGTTCGTGTAAAATTTGTATTTTGTGAGGAAAGAATTTATTCTTCTTAAAATTTTTGTGCATAGAACCAGTAGAAATATACATCAGCTAGGCGACTATCGGAATAGAAGCAGAAAATGGATCTACAGCGAATCGGCCGACTAGCTCAATCTGGCAAGCTATCCAAATCAGTTTTTGATATTTTTTACTCTTACTTATCATGGATAGGTTCCGTTTATCCATAACAATATTTTCATTACAGTGATAACGATATAGTATTTATGTCCTATAACAAAACATAACCACTGTAAGACTTTGGTGTTATATTAAGAAGGCAATAAATTATATCTGGACAGCATTACTATAGTGCCTCAAAATAAATCGAATTGTATTGTTTATTTCCAGTTTATGCGGCATACAATATTTTTTATAAAAAAAACCTTTACCGTTGAAGATTGGAAATTATACATTTCAAAAGAGGTACACAAACAATACAACTCTTATGACTGGGGTTTGTACGTCTATATATTTGCCGCAATCATAGCTATGGGGCAAATCAGTATTCTAGACCATCACTACAATTATACCCTTTCTACCTGCAGAGTACAGATTAAAAATAAAATTGAATATGCGTAGAAAAATCCAAATAGCGCCAAAAGGTCGGATACTTATTTCTGTAATGTAAAAAATGTCAAAGGAGAAGTATCCTTATTTAAGGGGTTGGCGAGTTGAAATTTTGGTAATTGATAAAGCTTACTGTCAACAATCAATTATTCAGGATTGGTACAAATCGGCCGCATTAAACCCGTTAGCGAATTGTGATAAGAGGTGATGGATAAAAAAGTTTATTATAATCAAAAACTTTAACATAATGGTCCAGTTAAGTCAAAAACTCAATAAATATTAAGATAAAAGAATAAATAAATATGTTTGTCTTAGAAACTTCAACACTTTTATTTTTTTTTCGCGCCAGCAAACCTTCACCTATTTTTATATTTCATTACACCTTTAAAGAATATAAGGACACAATAATAATAACACGTAGCGCCCTCCACAATATGGCAACTGCGCTGGAGGGAACTACGAGTAATTACCATAATTAAAATATATAAATTCAGAGGGCACTAATACTACATTTTAACTTGGAAATATATATAATTTTTTTTGGTACAATTCTTTACCCCTCTCTTGAAAGACGTAATAAGGCTCCTCCCCCAAATCTATATATACAAACATTACGTTGTAACTGTAATAGAAATACCGGAGGTCGGTCCGCCTGGTGTTTATCATGGAGGGAACAACGATGGACCGATACATATATATATATATATACATTTTGTATAACCCGGTGCAAAAGGTACAGCAGTCAGGTAATGTCACATTTTTTAAGTTAAAAGAGGTTTAGTTTGACAGCTATGCGGCATTACCTAAATATAACAAGTATAATAATAATATAAATCTTCCTTAAGTTTTACAAAAATTTAGAAGAAGACCATCCGTATCAAAAAGACCCTAATTTATTATATTTTTTTCCAATAACAACAACTAACTTGTAACATTATTTATAAATTCATTTGCAAAACCGCAAAAGTTGCAAAAATATTACATATGTACATTAGGCGACATATAAAAACAATTATGAAGATAAAACACAAGTTATATAAAATCTTGAACTTTCATTGTAACTAAAATCGAATTAGATCATAAAAATGTCGTTATATTTGAACTACAATATAAGGAACCACAACACCTATAAAAATAAAACCATAATAGTGCACTAGTATACCCATTCACAAGTTATGATACACACCTTTATATCATATTATTGCCAAATATTTATATGCGACCAAAAAAAATCTAACGGATCTAAACGCATTCTCAAGGTGCGAACTCCTAGACCTGTCGGTCAGCGGAAACCGACGTCGGTCGAATACAAGCGCGCGATATTTACATTAAATATTACCTATATCTATATATATTCGACCGATGACCGCAGTTGTCGGTTTCCCCTGACCGATAGGTCTAGGAAACCGCAGCTTAAGCGATTTTTGTGTGTTGTGACAATAAGCCATGTTTAGGCCAATCTCATGCTCTAATTTTGACATGTTGCCATGCCGTCGACAACAATTTTCTGAATTTATTTTCCTTCAAGAGCTCATTACACTGGAAATCCTTTGACGTATGAGAAAAAATTATTCTTAAATAATATTTTCGTCGACTTTTGTAAATATTTAATTAATTAACCGTCAATTTTTCCTCGTTCACGAATATTTTAAAAGGTTATCGGGATAATTTTCAAAATATTCGTGAATGAAAAAAATTCCGGTCATAATTTAAGCACTAGGGATATTAGAAGTGAAAATTATCTGTACGAATTCTGTCATAAAAAAGACAGTATTGTGTTTTGTGTTCAATTATACATATTTTCTAGGAGTTTTAATGTCCAGGAGAAGAGGTCTCAGTATCTCGGATGATGGAGAGATATGTAAGCTTATGTGCTAAAAGATGTTGTTTGCATTTTTTGGTTTTCTCATTCATTTTGATGTCATCATTCATTAACAACAAGTTTCATGATAATCATTTACACACCCTACATTTTATTTACAGTTTATGTAGAACTATTTTAGGACACTACCGGTTTGTAATTTTCAATATAGACAATTTGATACTTTATGGAATTAATACTTCTAATATGCTAATATTTAAGAACTCTAAGATCAAGAGGCTTTTTACACTATGGCCAAATTTTTGTCTCAATAAACAGAGTGGTTTAAAAATACAGGGATTTACTTGAGTTACTTAAAAAACTAAAGGTAGATTTTTGCAAAGGCCCTTATATTATTAGGTACTATTCAAAAGCTGTTTACATTTTTGTTTTCCATTTATTATATCCAGTCAAATTTCCGATATATACATATACATAGAAAATAAATCAATACTATATAAAGAGTAACATTCTTGAGTAAAATCTAAACTAATTTCAAACTATATCAGCACCGGGAGGTATTCTTGAAACAGCATGCAAACAGATCTAACTTAAACTAATAGTAGTTATATTTAAAAAAAGTAAAAAGGTACCTATAGTAATTTTCCAATAAGTACTATCTAAACTTAAATTAACAGTAAATATCTGTAGTAATACCAAAACCAACGGATGTGCTTTCTTGCTTAAGTTAGAAGTAACCTAAAATTCATACTAACATAAAGCTATACTCTCTAAATAAGTGTAGTACTAGTTAATGTGTATAAATTTACAATATTTTAAATATGAAATAAATATATATAAGAAACTTTGTTCTCTAGCCACCCGATGACACCGTATAGTTAGAACAAGAAATAAGGGTCAAACAAATAATGGCACAACCAAGGTTGTCAGTGCGGGGAATTTTAAGCAGATTACGTAACTTATGGAGAGAACTTTTATGTGTGGAAAATACGGTAATTTTTAAATACTAACAATTGACAGCCACTTCAAACCGCGTAATGGCATGTCATGTCACTATTGCTATCGTTTGGATAGCCTAGTTTTGAGTTTAGGCCGATTTCTTTTTTTCTCCTCTTCTTCTGACCTTGAAAATAGCTCATTCAGTCAACGATTTGATTATTATTCTTTCTTACGCCCAGTATAGCTTACGGTTTACTCCAATATGAGTTTAACCGCTGAAATGGCACCGGATGTTGTCTAATCCTCAGATTAAACTGTAACCTTGAAAGTAAACCGAATCTACAAAACTGTGCATCAACACATTTTAAATTGAACCATCAGCATCGCAACAAAATTGTTTTTAAATTGTATACATTTTTTTAAATGCCCTGATTATAGTTTTATGAATAAAAAAACTCATTAAAACTTCGTTTGAATACTTTTCTCCCATAGTTTTTAAAAGTATTTACAAGATGTAGGGGTATTAAAACATACATATTAAAACAACAGTGACATGTCATATGACATTGCATGGCAAACTAAAGCTTAGTTTACTGGCGGGAAGTACTTGCCGCCACTAAATTTGCCCTACGTAAATAAGTGCACTAGCTACGGTGCAGTGACTTTTCGAAGTTGAAGACCCGGCTAGTTTACTTTGTACTCTTTTCCGTGATTTTCGTCTAATAAAACGGGTCCCGCAAACGAGAACTATTATTGTTATGATGAAGTCGGACGGAAATGAGAAAACTTCATTTTTTAACATTCATGAAGATTTCTCATTTCATTCACTTCATTTATTAAATTTTGTAAACCATTAAGTTAAAAGAACACGTAAATAAATTCAAACGCGATAACGCATTTGAAAATCAAGTAAAATAAGTACAAGAAATAAAATTTGAAAACATTGATATAAGCATAATAACTTAAAAACAATTATAAAACTAACCTGAATAGACAAAAAGTGAACAAAATCTTGAAGTAAAAAAAATTGACAATCGCAAAATATCGCGATGTTACTTCCAACATCGTTCGACGAGAAATGGGATCCCTCATCACCGTTTCCGACTTTGTATGTTTAGGTTCAACTTATTTCAACAGTCCATCAAACTTCTCGCACGATAACCTCATAAAATTCTTAGAAGATTTTGTATTTTCCACTGCTAACTTCTTCAATAATTGTTTAAAACTACCAAGAGTACTCCTGCGTCGGTATCCAGTTTCTAACCTTGACCCAAACTCAAATTTCTTATGGATAAATATATTATTATTTATAATATTACTGTCAATTTCATATACAACAACTTTAAAGACAGCACGAACTATGGCCCTTGTAGCAATTTTATTTATAATAACTGAGCAATAAAACTTGAAATGTATAAACTTGCCCAGTGTAAACAAAGCTTAACCAAAAACCGAACACTTTTTTCGTGAACTCTTACAAATTAGTGCCTATCTGTTATAAAATTGACTAGTTAAGTATAGGTACTTATATGGTATACATGGAGGAAGAAAAAATGTCAGCTTCTCAAATCAGTAATATGGTGTTCTATTTCAAACAAATATACTTTCAGATATTTTATTAAAAAATCAAACCACAGTGTAAAAAGCCTCCCAACCAACTTTCATTTACCATCTAAGAGTTTAAAAATATAACCATAACAGGTCATGTTTTTCGATTAAAAGAAAAACGTAAATTAGAAATGTCTACTCTCAAGAAAAGTTCTAACCGATAGTTGCCCGGTCCTGAGAACTAATAAAACATTTTTTTATTTTAACCAGAGTTTCCCTTCCAGACTACAGCCATAAATAGACGCGCTACTTAAACCATAAAATTAAATTATCAAGAATTGAATTCCCAATGAGCTTATTCATACTTCTCCCAAGGGAGGGCCTCGATATAAAATATGTATTTAATGTTGTTATGAGGAAATTA
The DNA here is from genome assembly GCA_963920685.1 of Polydrusus tereticollis. Classification (NCBI taxonomy): domain Eukaryota; kingdom Metazoa; phylum Arthropoda; class Insecta; order Coleoptera; family Curculionidae; genus Polydrusus; species Polydrusus tereticollis. Next base: position 139,971,208 of record OY987327.1, read on the forward strand.
ATTTGAAGATTATCCCAAAACAAACCACTGTTTACTTTTCTTAAAATCGAACTAGTCTTATAATTAAGCTTTAGTCGGTTCTGCAACCAAAGGGTGCTCTTAAACTTTTAAAAATCAGGGTCCTGCAACAATGTGTCAGGCATCCACAGCGCTGATACCATTTAAGTTAGCATTTTCGCTTGAGTGCATGAATGAAGGCCCATTTCAGGAGAATATTTTTTAGTATACAGGGTAGGTACTCCCGAACTAATTTCCGACAAGTTAAAGTTAACTCTTTATAAATGGACTGCCCTCTATATTTTGCCTATTTAGATCTTCCCTAGGACCTTTATTTATTCCTTAAATATAAAGGCATTTAAATCTTTGGTTTGGCAATAATCGTTTTTATTTGTAATTATTGTGGATAACGGTCTACTAAAGAAAAATTCGCCATTACGGCTGGGGCAGATTTTTAAACAAAATTTGATGAAAACTCATCTCATTTTGTACACAAAGTGTTTGAAATTAATCAATTAATTAACATACTTTCAAAGATGTATGTTTTTAATTTCATTAGTGACTTGTAATTAATAAACTTCCAAGCATATGTTGTTTCTAGCCATTTTCGAAATAATTGCAAATTTTATAAATTAGGTATATATAATTATATTATATAATATAATATTGATATTTATTATTTATAATCTTTAATAAATATTTATTTATTAAAGATTATAAACATAGGTGCCTATACTAGATTCAAATTCAAGCTGCATAGCGTCAAATCATTGATCAGCGGGTGATGACAGCCGTAACTATATTCCGATTGGGCAATTGGTAATAAAATTCGAATCCCCGTTTGTATTCAGTTTGCCAGTGAATTTCGCAGCATTTGTGTTTCGATTGCTGTTATTGTTAGTTATTGATGCGGCAAGGTGTTCTAACCTGCCTTCATATTACCTGTATTTCCGACATTATACGGATGGTTCAAGAAATACTGCTTGATTTAATAGAACACATTATTACTTTAAGATGTTTCGTTTATTCCACGATTTGGTAACTTTTTGATGTTTATATCAATTTAACCTAGTCTTATTTTCACAGTAACAACTTATTCTGTTATGTTGACTCGTAGGACACCTTGCAGCTTAGGTCAATTTAATTACCATTGATATATAGTTTCATTTAGATTAAACAATCGAATTAACGTCTTTGTTTTAACCATAACTTTGAACTAAACGAAAGGATATATTTTACTTTGATGCTGAAGTAAATAATCGTTTATTTCCTTGTTTACATTGGAATATAGAATCAACACACTTTTTTATTATTATTTCTGAGAACTAAACTACATCTTTATTTTACAAAGATGCCAAAATAACTAATCACTACCGTCGGGAAACTGCAAATCTCGTACAAGAAGCCCTTAACAAAGAATTATGATATGCAAGCTCGTTATAAGCTCGTTGCATAACCAAACAAGCACAACGTAAGCGATTCGTTGGACTAATCAAAATTCATTACCTGTTGTTATACTATAAGTCAGTTAAAGTGATGATGGCAGGTGGTGTTTTTTTTTTGGTACAGCATTGCCGATTTGCACTTTGATGCGAATGAATTTTATTTTTAGCAAACGTGTTCCCCAAACAGTTATCGATATGCTGATATAAATATTTGGATTTTTTGACTAACGTATTTTTTGATTAGTTTTACTTATATTTTTTTTTTTTTTTGAAATACATTTATTAGTTTTAAATACATTGTTTACAAACTTAATATATAATACTCTATTCCTAAATCAGTGTTAGAACACTGGTATCAAGAAAAATTAAGAAACTTAATATTACGTACAAACACTACAAACAATGGTTGATGCAGTCATATAAATCATCTCATTAATTCACACTGACCATTCATTAATTATCATTATTCAAAAAATCTGTGCAACTTTTTGTTAAATATATTTAAGTTATTGGAATTCTTAATATTCATTGGTAGATTGTTATAATTATGTCCTAGACGACGAATTAAGAGGGCAATTGAAACCAACATTTATTCTACAATTCGAAATGTAGACATTGACCTTGTACTATAATTATATAATTGATTTAAATGCATGAAATCCATATTACATTTCTGTAAATTATTTACAATTTTATACATTAGCTTGCTCTGTTCTAACATTAATAATATTTGATCTACTTTATAAACACCCAGCTCTCTATATAATGATTCTGTATTAGTCAGGAAGTCGTAATTAAATAATATTTTTAAAATCTTATTTTGTCTTACCTGAACCTTATTCAATATGCCAGCACAGCAATTATTTTAATACTGGTGACAATCTATAATGGGTATATAATATAGCTATTAATACTTCATATTTAGTTCGGTCCTGTACAATGTTTTTATGTTTTCCACATGGATTTGTTTATTTGGTATGCAGATTGGATTGGAAAGGACTTTATAAATAATTATTGTAAACATTCGAAACTCTTCTTTTTGATCTGCGCACAAATAAACCCGTTTTTGAAAATATCTGTTTACTTCCCTTAAAAACTGTGCTAAATCGTCATCTTGATGAAACAGCAAAAGATGTGCCGAAACACCATCTGTGAAAATCGCAGTCTCTTTATAGAATACTTATTGTATATTGTGTAATGTCTACTACCACTGCCGTCTCGAGGAGACAGGCCGTCATGTTCCCGCTCACATTCTAAAATCAGCTGTTTCCAGTCGATCCACGTTTTGACAGGTTTGCATTGTTTTGGTAGACCGTTTTGGTGTTTCCTTTAAGTTTTTAGTTGTTTTTAGCAGTTTAATGTGATTATTTTAGAAAACCCATAACATTAATTTAACATAGTTTGGACCTTTATATGTAAAACCATAAATTATTTGATTAAGTTGCTGTGAAATATCGAAAAATGCTAAATTCATGATGTGTTCCCTGGTGTAATACTTAACTATAATGTTTTTCACTGATAGAATGCTATTTATTTATGTAAAAACGGGATCCCAAGAGACGATCTAGTATTGCGAAAATGTATCAGCTTTTGCATAAAGTACTTTGAGGGAAGGGTTGTAGTCTGGGAATTCAGGGCAACCAGAGGACTTAATGGTAGATAATACTAGAACAGTGCAGTGTATAGCTACCTTTTGTAATAATAATATTTTGGTATATTGTTTAAATTGTTATTAGGCAATAAACGTAGAAAGATTATAAGTATATTAGTTAGCTATTAAATAGATAGTATAATATTGAAGGTTGAGCATGTCATACTTAGGTTAGGTTCGGTCAAAAATTTAGTAACAAAACAATGCCAACATTCGTTGTACATTTTGTTTAGATTTTCATACGATACAAGTTTTTCTTACTTAAAATATCGGTTAGAACATACCTACAAGTTTAAAGCAGGTTCCTCTTAATGCCTTTTTATTTTTCTAGTCAAAAATCAAGTTAAATAAAGTTTATATAGTTTCTCGAGGAAGATAGAATGATAGTATGTACCTACCAACTGACTGATATAAAATTTTATTTAAAATAGCAACCCATGAAATTGTTTCTGATGTTTGTTATTCAGGGAATATTTGGGAATTATTTTCGTAACATCGAAGGAGTATCGAAGATCGAAAGCAATACTTAGTGATCATAACATAAGCTAGTTTATAGTCTTGAATCACTCTGTATACTAATCATCGCAATACCATTTTAATATACCATGCTATACCTCATTTCATATAATTTAAGACATCTTTGACTTACAAATATCAACTTTATTATCTACATGCCATATAGCCTCTATAATTAATTCCATCTTCTAATGTGACGTCACGATCTTAACATGACGGCCTGTTCTTCGAGACGGCAGTGCTACTACTCAAGTTGGTAAATCATTTTGTAAAGAATTAGGCGACTTGGTATCAAGAAATGGGCACCTATCATAGTATCACCAATAATTCCGCCGCACACATTCAATGACGACTAGTGCTACTGATCGAGTTATCTCATATATCGCGCAGTTTATATTAAGAAGTAATGAAAGTTATGCTTATTGCCTCAACTGGTGGTCCGCAAGGTTGTTTCGTCAGCGAATAAAACATAACTTAAAAGTATAGAAACCTCTTGTCCTCTTTATCCAGCGACGGAATTCTGTTCGATTTTGAAAATCTCTGTTACTCAACTGCAACTGTATATGCTAGGCATGGAATTGATTATTTTTAAAAATCGATTGTATATATCTTTGGATTACGTGTAGACTTTATGTTGCTGTTAGTAAGATCGCATATAATTTTTCTTGTTTGTGTATAACTTAGTTCTTTTTTTGTGTACACAACATTTCCCCTTTCAACAAATCTTAGTAACAACCTTTTCAAACTCTATTCTTCTCTCTGGATAACCTACCGCATAAATTATACTTGAAGTACAAAGATCATATCAACTAGCTGATCTTTATTTAAATTTACATTAATTTCTTATATTTTAATGTACAAAGTACTATTTGCCTTAAACTTAAACTTCTTTAAAATTCATTAGGAAAAGTTAACTAATACGGGTTTAAAGTTTGGAGGATCCTGTATATTAAAAACTATTTTCTTTTGATGCGCCATCATTCATCATGCACTCCAATTGCTAACCTAAATGGTACTTATATACGCCGTTAAGGCTCAACGACTGTTTATAATAATAATAAAATAAGAACAAAAGAGAATTTTTGGTAGTGTAAAATAAAACGTAATAAATGAAACATAGTAGTTCTATTTCTATAATGTTTAGCTAAAATTTTCGCATGTGACGCTGTTCTTCTTTCTCTGTTCCATGACTTGAAGTACAGCGCCTCCAAATATATATCTTCATCAAATTCACTTTATTGAGGTCACTAAAAGATCAAGAACTAACAAAATATTTTTCCTTTGTTTGCACAGCCTCGCTGTAAATACACAAAAGATTTACACACAATTTTCCTTAAATTTATTATTTGCTATGATGCATGTATTGGTTTATTTTAATACATAGATCATTTCTAGGTACATTAGAGAAAAACTGTCCCACAAGACAAGTTTTGAAAAAATTATAAATTTTTTATTGATTTTAGTAGATAATGAAAATGAAGTAGGTAAATACCACACATCAGGAGCCAGATATTTTGTATATGTTTCTTAGGATTATATCTCAAGTTTAGGTAATATTATTTTCTTTGAAAAGTTAAGGCAGTGGACAATTCAACAAAACAATATATGTAGTTTTTAGTTCTTGCTTCTTCGCCGGCATTTTCTTTTTATTTTACATTAGTTTTAGGATAATAATATGCAGATTCTATATCTGTATCTTTATTTTTGATGAAGTTTCCACAGCAACAACTTTTGACCAATGAAAAGCCTGTTTTTTGTATCCTTACCATAGCGACTAAAAAAATTGCCGAAAATTTTTCTACTCTTTGCATTCTTATCCTAACCTGCATAAAATTATATTGAAAATTTAATAGATTTATATTTAGCCAATTAAAAGTCTCCTTTTTGTTTACGTTACCTATAGCAACGGGAAAATTATCGACAATTTTTCATACTTACATACCCATGGAATTGATTAAATTGAAATTTTCATACCAAATATTCCTCGAGCTAATATTATTCACAGAAAATTTTTCCTCAGTAACGAAAAAATGTCCAGTAATAATTTAAGCAGTAGGGATATTATAAGTGAAAATTTCATACATTTATATTTAGCCAATTAAAAGTCTCCTTTTTGTTTACGTTACCTATAGCAACGGGACATTTATTAAAATTTTTTTACATTTCTATCAACCTACATGGAAGTAATAAATAAACATTTTTTGACATTTTAAACGTCAAGATAATGAAAGTTAAATAAGCATACCTACATACCCATGGAATTAATTAAAATAATGTTCAGACGCAGATTATATTATTATCGTGCTGTTATTCATGTATTATTTTTTATAGGTACAAAGATAAAGTTATTATATCATAAATTTTGTTTCGAATTATGTAATAACCACTAACAAATTTTAATAACAAATTTGAGATTTTCTTATCGAATATCCTTCGAGCTTACAAAATTAACAGGAAATTTTTCCTCGCCTTCGGCTCGGAATAATTTTAGAAATTTTCGTTACCTCGATAAAATATTTTTATTAAAATTATATAATATTATAAGTGAATATTTTTCAATGTCAGGATCACAGTACTTAACATACATCCCAGGGCCTTCTATGAGTACCTACAATAAACTGAATTATCTGTAAACTGTGTTTGCTTTGTAAAAAACTTATAATTACCCCACAAAAGAAGATTAAGCTATAATTAATTCATCTATTAAAGTTTTGTTCAACTAAAGTGGGTAAATAAGGAATTATTTCTCCTCGAAGTAATGTGTAGCCATTACTGTGTCTACTTGCTTACCTACTTATCTTATAATAATTAGTATTTTTTCAATACCTATATCAGTTTTACCTACTTAAATAATAAATATAGGTTGTAAGTTAATAGTGCTAAATAATTCATTTTTCTGCCAACTTTAGTAAAATAAATTTGCAGGATAACTGAGAAATTAAGCTATTATCGACTTATTTTTTAATTATTGTATAGCCAAAGTCGGTTATTTATATTTTATTTAACTACCACTAGCTGCCCTTTTATTATTTTACATAACTAAACTCGGTGGTTACGAAATATTTTCATATATAAGCTATACATTTTACTTTTGACCGACAATTAACCTACTATTTAAAATCTTAAAACCATCAAAAGATGTGATTCCTGTTATTTTTTTAGTGCTTTGGTGTGAAATTTTCTTACCGAATTAAAAACAGGAAATTTTTTTTCGCACATTAATGTTTTTGGAAAAAAATTTCAGTAATAATTGAAGCTCTTTACAAGTGGAAAAAATTTCTGATGATTGCCTCATATTTATCTTTAAATTATTAATACAAGCAGGATTTTATAAATTTTGTAAATTATAATATTTAAAAGTATCCGTTTACAAAAAAAAAGGGTTTTAAGGTTAAATATAATTATTGTGAATAAAAACAGGCTCTAAATTTATAGGCAGGTATTGTCTATGAAAATAGGCCATTAAGTATTTCAAGTTTAAATAGTAATGTCATTTTAACAGGGAGGGCATGCTGACCATTTGGTTTTAAACAGTGCCATTAACTCAAACACCTACACAGGCAAATGGAAAGGTCAAAAATATTATATATTCAATCAGTATTATTGGAATTGGAACTTGCATTAGTAATCTTCTTGAATTTCACGTGGCAGAAATATATAAACACCATTCAAACAAAATATATTTCTTAAAATGGGTTTTACATTTTTATAGTAAGACGCATATTTCAAATTCGTTTGGGACTTATAATCCATCATAAGCATATAAACAAACACAATTTTGCAATTATTGTTCGTCTTACTTTCTGATCTTATATTGTTTTCTTATTCTAAAGTTTGCTTGGGATAGTATACTTTTTTTAGATCCTAAAACAATAAGTTCTTGTACTTACTTATTTTGCGCCTATAGATTAAGAGTATAGATGAGAAATTTTGGAAAGAGTTAAAAAGTACAAATGCTGAAAATCTCTTCATTTAACTAATATTTAAGCATTTAAAAGATATAATTTTTAAATAGAAATTTAATAGTGTTGCAAAAAAACTGCTTAATAATTTACGAATTTTTTTTAACGTCGACAACATCTTTATAAAGTGCCAAAAGTAAATTTCACTGTATTGTACTTTTAAAGAATTCAATGCGTAAAACGGGATAACTAACGCTCTGTTTTGGGAGAAGCTTTTTAAATTAAATTTCTTATTCCAAGATTAATTTTTATACTTTTTACATAAAGATTTCATAAAATAACACAACCCCAATAAAAAAAACTTTCCTAGAAGTCTTCTCCTTGTGGGATACCTAGGTCAAATTAATTACCGGAAATGCACAATATAGAATTTTTAATCTAAAGCTGTTAAATTTTGGTGTAAAATTCTTCAACCAAATACCTACCACTCGTGTCGAGAATTTTTTCTCCTTCACGAATATCTTTAAACGATTATTTCCTGTCTTCGAGAAGAAACTCTGAATGAAACATCCACATTGGAATAAACATGCGAATACTAAACGATTTAGCGCATGCGTCTGCAAATCTGTACACATGTACATTGTACAATTGTACATGTTCCCGTCTCCGGTAATTTTTCAACAAAAATGTAACGCTTTTTCCTGGGGAGCAGTAAATAAAACTTTAGGACAAGAAATATAAATTCAGACGATAATAAGAAGTTATGATTTAGATTTTTAAAATGGCTCTAATGATCGTCACGTCACAATATAGGCATGTACGACGTTGACTTCTTTTTTTCATATTTTGATAAAGAAAACAAGATATCTTATTTATTTTATAGGCAGACCTAGATGAGGTTTTTGTATTTCAAGATTATTGTATATGTACCAATGTATAGATATTTATGAATTATATTTTATTTGATTTTTATTTTTACATTGTTTTCTAAAAATATATACCTGGTCCGCCAACGAAGCGGGGACGGAAGATTACATCCTTATCGAAGAATTTGTCAAAAATACTGAAACAGCATGAGGTCTGGAATTGAAAGTGGCATATTTTAAAAGTATTATACATTATATAGGGTTGCTCAAAAAAGTGAAACGAACTACACTTCTACTTTTTTAAATTAAACACCCTGTATATTATTGACCAAAAAGATGGGCATAGAGCTGCTGATCATTTTAATATAGAATTATTTCGAGTTATTTTTAGTAGTTTAAGAAATAACTACGATTTTATCTAAAAAATTGTAAAAAAGTTTTGTAACCATTTCCAAATTACTAAAAGCAACAGAATGAAATAGTACACTCAAAAATAGTATTTTAGAATGCTGCCCATCTTTACTTGATATTCTTTCTACTGATACCATATTTGATACCGAGATTACCGTATTTGAGATATTTGGATATTAACTGTAAAAATCTACACTTTTGCTATTTTTTTTAAATTTCATTTTATTTTTGTTTATAATCGAGATGCCATGATTTTTTGTTGTTTAAATTGTCACTATGACAGCCGAGTATAATTATTTAATATTCAAAGAAAGATATTTGTCCCTTTTCTTTCAGTCAGACCCAATCCTTGGACGCCTTTCGCCGTATTACGGCTCCTCGGCAAGGCTATAGAGTCTGACGAAAAGGAAAGGGACCTTACAGTGTTTTCAACACATAATGTATATATATATACATAGGCGAGATGTTACACCTGGCGACATCTCGTAGCAATCAAGCTATCCACCTAACCAGACCAGCGAGGTCTTAGAGAAGACCAAACACTGAAATGGATCCTTCATAAGCAGGTATCTAATGTCAGGTGGCGCTGAAAGCCAATCGTCGGTTTCTGTGAACCGAAAACGCGATATTAAAGAAAGATGTTTGTCCCTTTCCAATTGTAAATATGATTTTTATATTGGAAGACTGTTCAAGAAATTACCTTCTGTCGAGTCGAGTGTATGCAGAAAGATGTCCAGATATTGAGAAAAAGTCGAGACCAGAGGCCTTTGAGAAGCTGTTGCATAGATTTTTAGAAACAGGAAACGTTGCGTACAAAAAAACGATAGTAATCAATAAACCCGTTGTTAATATAGAAAAATAGACGGATGTTGAAAAAGTATAAATATCATCCTTATCAGATAGAACTACACAAAGATTTTTATGGAGATGATTTCTTAAGAAGAATTATATTCTCTAATTTGATGCTTAATAAAATTAGAGAACTACCAGATGTGATAACGGAATCATAAATAGACACAATATGCATAATTATGCTACTGAAAGTCCATATTGGGTTCGACATGTAGATAACCAAAATCGCTGGTTGGTTAATGTCTGGGAAGGAATATTAGGGCCTTACATTATTTGGTCATATTTCTTTAAAGAGCGTTTGACGGGACAAGTTTATTTAAATTTTCTTAATCATGATCTACCCACTTCACGGTAAAATATATATGCCAACACTCTCCAAAACTTCTGATTTCAACAAGACGGCGCTCCCCCTCTATATTACGAGCCGGTTAGACCATTTTTAAATCATTGGCGAGATTCTTAGTAGATTGGACGTGGTGGAACAATTGCTTGGCCTCCTAGGTCCCCTGATTTAACACCCATTGATTTTTACCTGTGGGGATATGTTAAAGAACAAGTATATGCCATACCTCCTACACACCAAGACGATATGAAAGATCGTATACGAGAGGCATTAGAAATATTAGAATACGAACTCTTCAAGACGTCCAGCAAAATTTTGTTCCAAGGCTAGATCTATGCATTCAAGAACAGGGAAAAGAACATTAGAACATATTTTTAGAGCCAGACAATAAATTCTGATTTCTTACCTAATAAGAATTTAGGGAAAGGGGAAAAAAAGGCTAAAAGTCTTTCTCCACTAATTTAATAGTGAGCTATTAAAGGCTCAATTTTAAAGTTAAATTGTCTCTACATGTTTCAAAGGTAGTAACCTTCATCTTCAGGAGACCAAAGTAGTGCTGCAGTTATTATTAGCAGTAGAGAGAAAACTGTTGGTGGAAAATGACGTTGATTGAGCTTTTTTTTATTTAAAATATTTTGACAAGATATTAATAATTGAATGTAATCAGCATGCTAAAATTGGAATTGAACTTTAAAATTGAGCCTTTAATAGCTCACTATTAAATTAGTGGAGAAAGACTTTTAGCCTTTTTTTCCCCTTTCCCTATATTTCAACTCCACTTCGAGAATGGACTATTTCTTTAAATTAATAAGAATTTGCTTTGGTTTGTTGTGTCGACCCATTCGTTTTCTTAAAGTTGTATGTAATTCATTGTTTAATATTCATTTTAAGTTTTATCTACATGTCTTAATAAACATGTTATTTAATAACATTCAGTTTCTTTATCGCAGAAAGAAATACCATTTAATGCTAAGCTATTAAAATTATTGCAGCAAGAAATTGAGGTCATGCATAATAAATGCAAACCTTTAAAGGTTACTGCTAGATTTTCCAAAAAATTAACAAAAATTTTGCCTTTTAAAGTTAATATCCAAATATCTAAAATACGGTAAACTCTAGGAGGTATCAAATATGGTATCAGTAGAAAGGGTATCAAAACGGGCTTCCTGAAAACCAAAAAAAATTCAGGGTGTTCCATTTAAAAAAAGAGAGAATTCTTATAGTTTGCATAATGTGATAGCCCTGTATATTAAATGTACTGAACGCAAATATTTTTTATTGTAGAGATTGGCAACGTTTTAAAATGTTATTTTTGAGCGTACTATTTCATTCAGTTGCTTTTAGTAATTTGGAAATTGTTACTAAACTTAGGCAATTTCTTAGATAAAATCGTGATTACTTCTTAAACTACTAAAAATAAATCCACATAACCCTATATTAAAATAATCAGCAGCTCTGTGCCTATCTTTTTAGCCAATATTATACAGGATGTTCCATTTAAAAAAATATAATTTTAGTTCGCCTCACTTTTTGAGCCACCCTGTAAAATGTAAAATATTTTTAAAATATGCCACTTTTAATTCCAGGCCTTATGCTGTTCTAGTAATTTTGATAAGTTTTTCGATAAGTTTTTCGATAATGATGATCTTCCGTCCCCGCTTCGTTGGCGTAATATTTTTAATATCACCAAATGCTTTTTCCTAAACGAAAATATTATAGTCGCTTATTCTTATTTATGTCGACGGGATTTTTTTTTCTGAGATGAATTGAAATATTTCCCTTGGATTATCTTTTAGTAAGAGTTTACTTTATTAGCAATTTGTAAAATTTTATTCGTGATTTAAGTGTGATAAAAAGTTTAAAGATTAATTTTACATCATTTAGAAATATACGACGTTGATTTTCCTACACTGGCAGACACAATTTAATTACTTACGATCTACATTTTTACAGCAAAGCATTTGTTTTTGTGCTTTCAGTAAAGTATATGGATCCAAATGTTTTCATTAAGCTGAGGTCTATCAGAAAGCTCTATTTCTAGTTATTTATCATTATAGAAATGAAGTAGAAAATTAACTCTGATTCCTGATAGTTTCTTAGTTAATTATGATAAATCCTGCTATTAAAAAAAGGCATAAATTTACAATAAAATAATTAACAACTTGAAACAAATCCTAAATTTCTTACCGAAAAAATACGATAAACCGGTATAGTACTACCCAGTTAGGGCAAAAGGCAGTAATTACAAAATGTCAAATTCGTGGGAAACCGGCGAATACCATTTAACTTTACATTTAATGAATTTTATAAGCTAATTTATTGACATTATCGTTAATAGGTAAAATATTTACAAAAGCAATATATTTTTTAATATGTTTAAAATAGAGGGTGTCCGGAAATCACGAAAAGCAATTTGGCGGTGATACCTGCAATCACCCCACGTCCTTGCAGGTTTCCTTTCCGGGTCTTCAACTTTTTTAAGTTTCTGCCGCTGAGGAGGTGATGCGTGCGATCACCGAGAGATGTCGCCTCATATTACATTCTCACTTTGATATCGTACACGGAAAAAACAGTATTGTAAATTTAGTTTAGTAAGAATTTTATAGTATATTTCTCTATAAAACCTCTTAATAACTATAAATCTCTATATCAGTATTTTCCTAAATAAAATTGTAAACTAAATTTATAAAAAAATAGGGTTAGCTTTTTTATATAATATAGTATATTAATTATGCCACTACTAAGGTCAATATTACATTTTACAAATGCGTTTTGGTTAAATTGAATAGCCATTTCTTTTAGTTAAAAGTAAGAAACTGTATTGTGAATTTTACTAAATCCTTTTGTGGCTTTTATAATTTTTTATTACATTAAGAGACAAGCATTAAAAGTGGTTATAAAGGAAACTTAGTAAAAATTACTATATTTCTTTACTAAAATTTTTAATAGAATTTAGAAGGGTGTATAATTGTAATAAGACTGTTTAACAATAAACTATTTGAATTTCTATAACACTATATTTGCAAAATATCAAAAAATATAGAAGAGCTTATAAAATTTTCGTAGGAAAATTCGTATTTTACTAAATGAATATAGTAGAAACTCCTAAGTAATTTACAGGAATAGTCAAAGCCGCGCCGTCCGTCGCCGCCGTCGCATTTACAGTTATGCCATCAAAGGGGTCGTGCCTCTAACTCTTACTGTTATTTGTTTTAAGTTCAAACTGGTTAATTTTGTCTCTGATTTTGTGTTTATGGTATTATGGTGCTGTTATGTGGAGTTTGGAGGATTTATTAGCAGAATGGAATATGGAAGACTTAGTTTCGCCACCCAGAGAGAAAGACCAAATATATTTCATTATACCACGTGTAAAAGCAAATAAAAAATGTTACAAAAATATTTAAATGAATCTACAAAAGGAGTTTTAAATATTTACTAAAATATCTAATTATTATAACAAAAGTTGGTGGTAGAAATTCAACTAAAATTAATAGAATTTACGAAAAAATATTACAAATTTTACAATATTTATTAGTAAAATGTGCAAAACTGCTTGGTAGTTTTTACAAATAATTATTACCACCCTAACAACAGAAGCTAGAAAAAACAACAACATATTTTTATATTAATTGCACTCCTGTTTAAAAGTTTTTACTGTAACGGATTTTTTTATTCCTATATATTTTTGTAGTAACTATTAAAAATATTAACTCGTTTTTACTATAATTTTATAGTCTTCCTTAATATACCATATGGCTGTCCTATATAGAACTATAAAATATAGTTACTTCTATTATATTTTTGGATATTCTTATAATTTTTTTCCGTGTACCAGTGCGGTTAGAAGCATTTTCAGACTTTTCCCTTTCGTCGGACTGACGAGCCGAAACGCGTTTGACCAAAGTGAAATGAGTCTGACGAAAAGGAAAAGACAAACCTTAGGAAATGTACATTTTTTACGTTCCTAAACTGTTTGTAAATTATACCTAAAAGTTAATTCGTGTATTGTAAGCAGATCCAAATAAATTAAACAAAACAAACACTTTAATGACATCTTCTTCAAGGGCCTGTAGGTACGTATGGGACCAATAATAATATGAACTTTTTTTAATATTTTTTATGTAGAATCATACCTTAAAATGTGTTATCGTCATTTCCAAACACCCTGTATAAGGCGGCTACTATTTTTCTTTTTATTAATGTTCTTTTATTGAGAGATCGCCACTAAAAGCTTTCCAGGTCCGTAATATACTTACTTTTGGATCGACTAATGTGTGGGGTCTAACAAATTGTAGAGTTTACTGACTTGTGGGAGTGTACGGGTTCTTTTTTTATATTTGCGCACCCACCACAGGGGTTAATACAAGTGACTGAAAAAAACTTTAAATACAAACATGGCACAATTTTTCCCGTGTTTTCTTTTGTATACCTATTTCAAAAAAAAAAATAGGCGCATCGCAAAGTTGGAAAACAACAATGGGACACCCTATATATTTTTCACCACGACGAAAGATCTCTTTTTCCTGATTTAAAAAATATATAGCATGTCAACATTTAGTTTAGCTGTTTTTAAAATATTTGAATTTATAATTTTGATAAATTGAAGAGATGATAATTAATCGAGTTGTCGAGGCGTTCCACATACTTCAACGTAACATATTTGTTAAGTTAGGAAAACCCATTCTAAACTTCCATTCGTTCTCGACAAAAGAAAACACAAAACATTCTCTCAAAATAAACAAGGTGTTACTTAATGGTATGTATTATTTAATTTATTTCGATCTTTAGCAAAAAGATTGGAAACGTCAAAGCAGTAGATAAACAAGATTTGTTTCTAAAAATTCGACAAAATTAAACCTTTAGCAGACTGTATATTGTGTATCGAAATTAAAGCATTTTAGAATATGATAAAATACAATACTAAAAATGAACTTTCGACTTAAAATTGGTACAGTAATCACGCATTACAATAAGCACAAAATAATAAAAAAACTAAATAATGTTGTTTAAAAAACATATGTACGCACTTTTAAAGAACTCAGTAAGCTCTACAATTTGGTATGCCGCAAAAATCAAAAATTATGGATACTACGAGTCCCGAGAGTTTAAAGTTGCGTACCCTGTATAGTGTATACATGCTTGTTTTATACACAGTGATGAAGTCTTACTGCTTTTATCTATTGTTTTGTATTTTATTAACTTTTCGTATGCAGTAACCCACTGCCTTTTTTTTACTGTAAGAAGATGCAGAAACATCGTTGCAACCCAAAATCAGCAAACAGTAAATTTTTATTTTTTGTTGATTGTTACTGCCTTTCTCCACAGCTGAGCAGCATAAATAATTACTTGAGATATTGTTTTAATGAAATCCTTACATTATAATAAAATTAATCGCTAATTTAATTTTATTCTTCTAACATGACCGGTTTTTTTAAAAGAATTGCCCGTTTCTAATTTAATAAATCATCTTCGTATACAACAACATAATCAGTTTTGTATGTAATAATTTCCTTGAATAGCTTTAGTAGAATGCTTTTTTTTTTAATTATCACCATCATAATTAGCTTTAAAGCGCAATTATTTATTTTACTTTGTTGTTAAAGAAGCAGCCTAATTTACAGCAATCACCTGCCAACATACATGTTTGCAGATTATATTTATTGCCCTAGGAGTTAAGGAATACAAGTGAATTTTTTATTTTGAGATAAATGTGTTCTCCTGTTTACTAGTCTGTTACTTTTTGTTAAAAGAACAATATTTTGATAGCCTATCCTGTCCTGGGTTTGACTCAATCTGCACCAAGATTTTGTCAAGCTCACTTGAATCCACTGGCAGCTGTATCTGGATGACGGCTGGATATATTTTTTGATATTTTGTACCAGATATAATATATATTCTATTTATTATCCAAATAGTTTTGATTTCCCTAAAAACATCTTAATGTTTCCAATCCTGCAATGTGTTTTGAAACCTATGTACCTTCAAGTATTTAAATCAGTTTTATTGCACAATTCTTAAAAATATAATAATATATTATTTCTAATACATAACATACGCATGTTCTTTTTGTAAATATTGCCGGTATTTTTTTAACTGAAACAATATAATACACCATAAAAATCAAGACGATTTTATATTTTCTAAGGTGCATCGTTATTTATGTTGTAGGTTATCAAGGAAAATATAAAATCGTACACGATATTTACATAATATTATACAAATATATTACTTTAATTTTATTAAGGACGTACAATTTCTTGTCATACTATAATAGATTATATTTTATATACCGGTATAAATATTAAATTAATATTATTAGCACAATTACATTTAGTGTTTTTTAATTTTAGAAAATTTTAAAAATTGTTTAGATTTTTGATGTTATTTTTTTAATAGAATTATGTTTACATCTAATTCTTCCTCACCGCCATATTTTCTTCTTAACGCAGAGTAATGCACGATCTTTTTAGATTTCTTGATGTGTTTGTGAATGTGCTCTTTGTTGTTTAAGTGACAGCTTGATTTACTGCAATCACATAATATCTATACCTCGGCAGATCATTTGACTAATATTTGAGTTAATAATACTCCTCTGACGAAATATTACAATCATTAAGTTTTATTTATTCAAACATATCTTTTTTATTTTAAGGCACTCCACCTTCCCAAAGAGTCCAATTTATCCTTGGAGAAGATTTGGGAGATGAAAAATATGAAAGTCACCCACTATTTTCCGAAATGGAAGAGCTTTTTGTTGATGGGGATGATATGGAATGGAAGGAAACAGCGAGATGGATTAAGTTTGAAGAAGATGTTGAAGAAGGTAATATTCTGTATTTATTTTTGGGTAAATCAGAACTTTTAACGACTTTTCCTAGATCGTGACTTGTGGAGAGCAGTTAAAGTCTGGTTCCTATCCAGGCGACCTTTGACACTATACACCGTTCGACTAAGGCTCTCCTTAGACGCAGAAACTCAAAAGAAACTGTAGTCGCATGGATAACAGGAGAATAAACGAGTAGGCCACCCCGCAGTAGATTTGAATAACGGAACTCAAATAGCGCTACTTGAGTAGCGGCTAAAGTAAGCACCACAAACATTGTTTACATTTCTGTTTTCTGTATAAAAACTCCAGCAAAAAATGGCGCCTCTATGCGGCATGGATTACGGCTTAAAATGTGAGGTTTCGGCGAGCGCATTGTAGTCCGCCCTACGAGTCTGCAGCTACGACGGCTGAGGAGATAAAGGGGTAAAAGGCATAAAAAAATCAGGTTTAACTGTAGCGGCGTAAGCGTGCGGTGCCTCGTTTCATATAAATATTTTCTAAGTTAATAAGCTGAATTTACTTCCTCTTATTTTAATAATTAAACCACACCACTGTCCACTCTCAGTGGGAAAAACGCAGTGGAACACACATTTTCTAGGCATTAATTTATTCATGTGTCCACAACAATTATTATTTTATCGACTAGAAGCGGCCGCCAGGAAATGCGTGGGCGGGAAAAAAGTCATACGCGGTCTTGTCATCATAAAATTAGGTTATTTTTATTTAAAATTTATTGGTAAACTTAGCAGACTCGGTACATGAGTTTTTTTTATTCGCATTCCTTTTATAGCCACAGAACCGTAAGGCGAACTATATTTGGAACTTAAAAGCCAGATGCCGCCGAATACGATTCGTACAGACGTTATATAGCCGTCCTCGCATCTATCTCTTATTAACGTACAATAGATAAGAACAAAGCGAAGTCTTATCGGCGCTTCGCCAGTAGCAATCAAAAAGACTCTCAATATGTCGACTTTTACATGATGATATCAATTTCTAACTGATTCAGCCAATGAAAAACGGAAAATAGGCTTTTAAGGTCAATAGAATATCCACATAACAGGTAATCAGATATAACTTTCTTGACGTCTACGTTAACTCTTAAAACTATTAACCAGGGTATTGCCGCTTCCTTTGATACATTTCTTGCTGGAATTTTTATACAAATATTTAAATGTGAACGATAATGTTATATTTGTGGCGCTTACTTTACTGGGATATCGACACGACTTGAGTATCCGCGACTCGACGTGTTAGGTCGCGCGCTACTTTGGTCTCTAGTGTGACGCGACAAAATATGGAATAAATGTTCAACTTGAAATTCGTGAGTGAAGTTGAAAAGCATTCTCTGATGTATAATTACAAAATAAAGGGGTATTCAAGAAAGAGGTCACCGAAGAAGCTTGGAGTGATGTTAGCAAATAAATGAATTTCACAAGTACGCTAAGAACTTGTCTTCTTCTATAGTGCTGATAATAGTACAGGAAAATATCTTCTTCGCTACTAAAGTCTGACATCTTTTTACTTCAATTCATACAGAGAAATAAGAGAATAACAACTGATGTGGCAGCTCACGAGTGCGTTACTATAGTATCGACCGTGTGAGCATTGCGAGAAGGACAGGCAACTTAGTCGTTTAGTGTTCTGGTATCCACGTAACTACAGTTCTTTTTGAGTATCTTCGTATGAGGAGAGCCTAAATGACTAGGCCACCTCGCATTTAGATTAAATCACACAACTCACACAGCGCTACTCGAGTACAGAGACCCGACATGCTAGGTCGCGCGCAACCGCGCTACTTCAGTCTCCTGTGCTGTATAATTACAAAAAGGGGTATTCAAGAAAAGAACTGAAAGTCACTGAAAAAGCTTAAAGTGATGTGGGTAAAGAAGTGAATTTCACAACTCGTCTCCTTCTGTAATGCTCATAATAGTAGAGGAAATTGTCTTCTTCGCTACTAAAGTCGCACATTTTTTGCTATAATTCACACAGAGGCAAATAAAGAGAACAACCGATGTGGCAATCAGCTCGCGACTGCGTGACTATAGTATAGACCATGTGAGGAGAACAAGCAACTTTAGTAGCCTAGTCGGCTAGTCTTCTGGTATGCACGCTACTACAGTGACTTTTGAGTTTCTCCCAGTGGTTTCTTCGTGAGCGTAGCGTGCAAGATTTTTCAAGCTCTACTAGAGATAAAATGCGGTCGGGCCACAGGTCTGGCAAGGCACTTCTCCAGAGGATGATGTGCCCTAGCCGCCCGCACGCTACGCTCTATTTTCTCTCAGACTGGAGTTAGCTCGCACTATTACTGGTGGAAAAAAATGCTTGCTGCTATGAAACTAGTAATCCCTATATGTGTTTTATTCCAATACGGATTTTAGTGAAATAACAACTGCGATGAAGGGAAGAATGCTTTTTTATTTGTGTTTCGATAGGTTTAAACACGACAGGGTTTAATTTATAACCAAGAAACCGACCACACTCGGTCCTAGCTCGGTGTGGATATTTGTGTTTCAACCTCTATCAGAGTTTTTAAGTAGGCGAAACAGAGCGAAACCGTGCACATCCGCAAAATAATTATTTAAGCTTTTTACCGTGCATTATTAACTTCTCTTCCAAGTAAGCAATGAGAACAAATTACCATAATTTTAAATTTAGAAAAGCCGAAACAGCAGTAAAAATAATTTGATTTTATAAATAATTTATTGTATCATTTAACTTATTATCCATAGAACATTTTTAATTTTTCCTAAAAAGATATGCTTAGTAGTGACTATTTTATTTGAACATGACTTATTTCGTGAACATATATGATATAGGTTCTACATCAAGTAATACCTGCATATTTTTTACAGGGGGAAACCGATGGTCGAAACCTCATGTTTCCACTTTATCTCTGCACTCACTTTTTGAACTCAGAAGTCTTATTCTTAATGGATCAGTCATTCTGGATATGGAAGCAATCAACATAGAACAAATTGCCGACCTTGTCTTGGATAATATGATCAATAATAACAGGTCAGCAAAATAGTTCACCATTAATATATATGTAGGTACATGTACAGGGTGACAATTTGAAAACAAACAGCATTTAATATTGCCTCTACCAATGATAGTATGAAAATTTGGCGAAACACGTCAATTGACATATCAAAGGGGAAATTTTTTAAGGCATTTGTTGTCGTATTACTTTCAACCCCCTGACCCCCAGGGCACCTACCCCTAAAATTTTAAATGGCAACCCCTATTTATTTTACCATTTTTGTGTTCCCTATAAAATTCTACATGAACTGTATTATTTTTTTTCAAAATTGTGATTATTAACCTCACAAATTAATGAAATGTATTTAAATAAACATTTAAATAATGCAACTCCTTGAAAAATTATGATAATGATAATGAAATACTGGAAAGCTCACCTTTCTCACTTTATGAATTGTTCAAAATGGGTTCCATTCTTCTCCAAGTACAGCCGGTATTCAAACTGGTTTCGGACGTTTTCAAGAGTTTCAGGTGAAATAGCTCTACACTCCTGTACAATTCTTTGTTGTAATTGTTCAATGAAATCTGGTTGAGTTTCAAATACAACGGATTTCAAGTGACCCCATAACAAAAAATCCAGCGGTGTCAGATCTGGTGACCTAGGTGGCCATTCTATGGACCCCTCCTAGGACCCCTCCTACCAATCCACTGCTCTGGGTAATGATTATCCAACCACTCTCTTACTGGGCGTATATAATGCGGAGGCGCTCCGTCCTGTTGGAAGTGGAGCAAATGTTCATCTAGAGCAACATTTCCATTGGCGTCCCTTTGATCTTCCACCTCACGAATTATAAGAGGTTCTATAGCTGCGTTTAACATTTCTGCATAAATTTCACCATTTAGATTTCCATTGATAAAGAGGGGACCCATGATACTATTGCATAATATACCCGCCCAAACATTTATTTTTTGAGGGTATTGCGTATGCCCCTCTCTAATAATGTGAGGATTGAGGTCGCTCCAATAACGACAGTTTTGTTTGTTGACCTTGCCATTTAAGTAAAAAGTGCATTCGTCACTGAAACAGATATTCTTTATTAACCTGGGCTGAGTAATAATTTTATCCGTCATAATTTCGCAAAACACAATACGTCTGTCCGGGTCATCGTCTCCTAATTCTTGAGTAATTAGGAGTTTGTATGGATGAAATTTGTGAAGCTTCAATACTTTCCTGACTGACTCACGCGACAGTCCAGTTTGATCTGCAACTTTACGAAGGGACGTAGTGGGAGCCATAGCAACTTCACCAAGAACCTCAATCTGAGCGGCCTCATTGAGCAGTCTTGGCTCATTCCTTTTTTTATTGCAAACAGATCCTGTTTCTTCAAATTTAGCTGCTAACTCACGGATGTACTTGTGTCCAACATTTCTTTCACGATGTTTTCGCTGAATACGACCGCCGTTCTTGCAAAGCAACGATTTTGAGCTCCGTAAATGAAAATAATTTCTACGCGTTCAGCAATAGTGTAAAGTAAACCATTTTAAGAAACGACACTAATAATTAAAAACTATTGAAATGTTTATGAAATTAATGTTGAAACGCCGGGCTTTATTTCCTCTTACGTTCAATCAAGTTTGTGGTATATTTCCACAGGCGTGTGACTCACTGGTCGGTTTTATTATGATTGGAAATTAAACTCGTGTTAAAGCAAAATAACTTTATTTAAAATACTGGCGAACTTAACACACTATAACTTCTGGCGAAATCAACACATTATAACTCTTTGCACAGAGCTATGCACACTTAGTACCCGTACTTAGGGTGAAACTTCCACTTTTTACATAGAAATTAGTACACTAACTTTTCTACGGATTTACCACTTGGTACAAATAGTAAAATGACCGCCAACAACCAATTTTGACTATTCCTTTTTGACGGGACGTGTTGCTAGCTTGTCTGCTCACTCAACAGTAACTCTTAAGACTTAATTAGCGCCGAACGCAGCGGCTGGATCCGCTGCACGAATACCCTATGACGCGCCTCATTCATCTTTTGTGGCCGACGCCAAGCTTCCGCCAATCCAGTTAGCGCATTTTACAGAGAACAAAAGTAGAGCGTGGCAGTGGTCTCCAGCCGCTTCCTTTGGCGCGGCTTCAAAATACATCATTTCTTATACCTACTACGTTATGAACGAGATCGTAAATTTGACATGTTACGCCTACTATGTTACAACTAAACTAAACAGTCCATCTTTGGACAACTCATTTCAACTCTTAGGGCTGTTCCCCAACATTCTCCCCCACCTTGAATCACTTGTGATTCAATTCAATTTAATCGAACATTATGTAGTACATCCCCTTTCTACACAATCTACTCTTAGAAATTAACACTCTGGTATCCAACATTATACCTAACCTAACAACGACAACCAACAATACATAAACGTTAACAGCCATGACCATCAATATGGTTGTAGACTCTACATCGTCTCATGATCTGAGTCAAATACCCCATATTCAGAAAGAGAGCTGCGCATGTGCCACGTGCAACGCAACCGTGCAGCTCTAACTATAACCATTTTTTTTTTCCTTAACTTCATAACTTATACTAAAATATTTACAATATGACCGAAGGTCACACAAAATTGTTCAGCATGACACACGATTTCATGTATCACATGCCCCTCGTATTTCCAAACACTGTCAAAGTTATCTCGACTCCGCAAATGTTCATTGTCTTTTACTGAACCCACTTGACATAATCGTACACAAGCCAATGCTCAATCGTCCACTTGAAGTCCTGTTTTGTTCTGTGAACATAATCTTGACCTAAGTGTATAAATTCCCAAAAAAAAAATAAAGTCTTTCTTTTCCTTTGTTTTCACGTAATCTGAACGTAAGTGACCCGTATCCTATTGCAACCTGTAGAATAGGTTTCACAACAATCTTAATATTAAAATGAACCTAAAGTTCTGTACAGCCGTCCTACCCGTCCGTATTGCACAGATTGAATGTCCTATGTTTCATAACTGGCACATTTTTACCGAATCATATATTGTGTTAAATGACTTTGATATTCTTTGAAGAATATATTCGAAATTTACTTTGAAAGCTCGCTTCGAGCACTGTCATAAAATTCATTTTAAAAAACTGAATACACGAGGTCCAGATAGCAAGCTCCTGTTGAGCTGCACATAAACGTTGGCATTCCGCCGCGACACCCCTAACTACTTCCCTTGTAATATAAAATAATAATAAAAGAAAAACTAAAAAACTAAAGAACGGTGCTTCTGAGAGACACCCCTAACTTTCTTGAACTGGCGCTACTGTGAGACACCCTTAATTTTAAGTATTGACATTGGAGTCGAATACTGCGAATGGCGCTACTGATGAGACACCCCTAAACTTTGAACTGGCGCTACTGTGAGACACCCCTAATTTTGAGTATTGACATTGTAGTCGAATACTGCGAATGGCGCTACTGATAAGACACCCCTAACTTTCTTGAACTGGCGCTACTGTGAGACACCCCTAACTTTGAGTATTGACATGAAGCACAAGGCGTAAATTTGCACCCCACGTCACACACTCACAATTTTCCCGAATCCCCACCCGAAGAAGACCTGATAATTCCCCTGGACTGGGCTCAATAACCCCTTACCCGCCCCAACCCAGAGAAATGACACTTGGTAGTGATAGACAGCACTACTCGTGTCTTGTAGTGCCGAAGCCGCAAAGTAGATAGAACGAAATGGAAGAAGAAGAAGTAACAGAGTGACAGATGCTCCGCAGAGCGAAAGGTGGAACCAGATTCCGCCGAAACCCAGAACCGAAAAGGCAGTGCGCTACTGTCAGGGTAGTCCACGTCTTTAGTCTTTTGACACCAGGGACGCTCCTAGTGTGTTCTTGAAAAAGCTGCCAGAAGTTTCCAACTGTGCGAACTCATACGACGCTCCTTAAGAGCGAAGGGCCAACAAAAACGACAACAATGCAAAAATCATGTAACCGTTTAGGTTTCCCAGGGAGTCTTAGCCTTCGACCCCCAGTGGACTTAAGGCAGGCCACCACGCCAAAAAAGGACTGACACCTTGTGTAAAATAAACCATTATAAATAAAACGTACGTTGAAACTTATTGTTCAACAAACTAGTAATCGAGTAAATTAGGACTTAAAATATGGCCACACGCACGAGGTGCGGTAACCTATAATCAAAAGTAGTTTGGCTTAGTCGTGATGAAGTTCAGTATTTACATGTGCCTGGTCATAAATGAGAGGAGACACTTTTGCTATAGACCTAGTGAAAATGCTGTCAGCTGTTTTTGGTTTTACAACCCTCACGTTACCATCCTTTCCAGGATACACTTCCAGCACTCTCGCTAGCGGCCATTGCAACGGAGGTACGTTATCCTCGCGTAATAGCACCACGTCGTTTGGGACTATATTTCTACTAACCTTTAACCATTTAGGATACTGTTGCAGACGATTGAGATAATCTACCGACCATCGCTTCCAAAAGATCTGTTGAATTTTGGTACATTGTTGCCAAAATTTTAGCCTATTATCGAGGATTTCTGTCAAATCGCGCTCAGGGTATGCGGTTAAACTTCCCCCTATCAAAAAGTGCCCTGGTGTTAGATACCCGAAATCTGAAGGGTCGTTTGTCAATGGGCATAATGGTCGTGAATTTAACACCGCCTCGATTTGCGTCAAAATCGTATAAAAGTCTTCGAATGTGAATTTTGAAGCACCCATCAGTCTAAAAATATGATGCTTCAATTGCTTATCTGAAATTATTTGATTGTTCTTTACTTCTGAAAGTTGCTTTGGAAAACTCTGGCGTTGCAGATTTTTTACCACGAACTGGTATGACCTATCAAGCTCACCAACCGTGACAGTTGCATCCTGAATCTTATTATCTTTATTTTGAAGGTTATGTATAAACCGGAACATAAAGGCTAACATACGTATCAGACGTGAAAAGTTAGAAAACCGCGAAAAATAATTTATCCAAAAATCACAAGGTTGCTCCTGGCACACCGTTGGAAGTGACACCTTCTTTTGCTCTGGCAGATTAGCAATGTTGATCTGCTGATCATATAAACTCAAATCCAAGTTAACGTCAAGTAAGAACTTAGGCCCTTGAAACCAGAATCCTGAAGCAATTACTTCGTTTGAGAAATTTCCGCGCGACAAAATATCTGCAGGATTGTCTGCAGATTTGACATATCTTAATTTGTTTTCCAACGAGGAGAACCGCTTTTCAGCCATGTTAAACGAATCACCAAGTTTCATATACTCACCCGGAGTTTTAAACGGCATATTGACCTGAAACGAACCGTTTTCTACACGTTTTGAAGTATTAATAAAGACACTTTCTGCCAACTGATCGTCAGTTGACATTATAGGTTTTGAAGACACTTCTTCGACTGTCCAAAATTTTGTCAACAACTTATCCACGTCTTGAGTTTGCAAAAAAAATGACGCACTACTTCCGCCTGCCTGCGTAGCGTGCCCTTTCACTGGCGATGTACAATGTGAAGGTACCTTCCCTGCTATAATCCACCCAAGTGTGGTATTTACCAAAGTAGGTTTGTTAGAGCCTAAAATACACTGCCCCTGGCTTAAAATCGAATAGTAGACATCAGCGCCCAACAACATGTCGATCTCGGATGGAATATTAAAAGTTGCATCAGCCAGCCGGCTTTGTAAATTATACGGAATATCCAAAGTTTCTACTTTGATAGGGATTTGCGGCAATTTGTACGTGATACTATCCAAAATGATACACGATTTCACTGGATAACAGATATCCTGCGTTTTCGAATATAAACTGCTGGCCACTCGAACTTACCGATAGAGATTTTTAGGCAAAATTTAAAGTTTAATATTTTCAACAGGAATGTAAATTTTTCAACGCCGATTGCAGATTTTGAAAGCTGGTTTTTTTCGGATTAAGCTGCATGACGTATATTTATTGTAGGACCATAGGTTTATTATATACGGGGTGATCAATAATGTCATGCAAAAAATCAAAAAGTTTGTATGAGTGAAATTTCCAAAATAAATTTTTTTGGTCGTTGCAATAGGGTCCGTTACTTAGGTAACATCAATATCTCTAGACGTTTTTGTCAGTTTTTGGATTAAGGACGTTAGGTCTTGTACACACTACTAAACATAAAATGTGGGTAGCAAAATTTTTAAAATGCTATAACTTGACATTGGATGGACGGTTCTTGATGATTTTTGCGGATTTGGAATCCTTATTTCACGTAGATTTTCTACGATCTAAATATTTTATTTGAGGGTGGAAATTTACACATTATACCGGGTCGACAATATGTACCCCGATGCCCATATTTATGATCGACTGTAATTTCTACGCGACGCGTCAATTTCAAAGTAGGCATTGCAAAAACAAATTTGTTGCTATGGAATTAAAAATAGTTAACATTATTTTAAAAATAACCTGACACATTTCAATGTTATAATTTTGTAAATTTTAATTAATATGAGGCGTTTAACCACGACAGAAAGAGAAAATTGCATTCGACTTCTCAACGAAGGAATGCTAAAAAAGCAAATTGCGCGCATTTACAATGTCAGCCAAAAGACAATTTATAATTTAAACCGTCGCGTCGAAACTACTGGTGATCATAATTATGGGCATGGGGGTGGACATACAAAAAAAATAAACCAAAGAACCCAAAGAATTTTAATTCGAGAAGCTATGGTGAATAGAACAAAGAACTCTAGGAAACTAAATGACTCTTTAAGGCAACAAACTGGGGTGAGAGTTTCGAACAGAACAGTAAGAAGAACATTGAATAAAAACAACTTAAGGTGAGAATTTATTTTTACAAAAACAACATAATGCCAAACATTTTAAATTTTAGAGCCCGTCGCAGAGCAAAATGTGTGTTGTTATTACGACACCATAGAGCGAATAGGCGGGCATGGGCAAATCGGCATGCGAATTGGGGTAATGCAGAGTGGAGCCATTGTTTATTTTCTGACGAAACAAGATTTAATTTGATTCACTCCGATGGCCGAATATTAGTTTGGAGAGGGCCAAATCAGCGGTATTTGGAGGAAAACATGGCCCCTCAAGAGGCATTTGGTGGCGGAGGTGTAACAGTATGGGGAGGTATCATAAGAAATGGTAAAACCGAGCTATTCATTACCAACCAAACTGTTAACGCTAATGTTTATCAGGAGGAAATTTTGCAACCTATTGTTGTTCCTTTTGCTCGAAATTACGGTCCAGAATTTCTATTGGTGGATGACAACGCTCCACCTCATAGAGCGCGAAGGATCACAGAGTTTTTGCAGGCACAGAACATCAATAGGATGGACTGGCCTGCAAAGTCTCCGGATCTTAATGTCATCGAACACGTTTGGTCTTATTTAAAACTTAAAGTAAGATCGCGTGATGTACCCCCTGCAACCTTTGCAACGCTTAATGAGGCCATTCGTGAAGAATGGGAGAATATTCCACAAGATTTTATAAATAATCTTGTGGATACTCTACCAAACAGATGTCGGGAAGTAATACGTCGAGCAGGAGGACCAACAAAATATTAGTTCCTTTTTTTTATAATGCACCTACTTAATTTCGGGTAAATTATTACCAAAGATTAGGTATTTAAAGATAGGACACTTGGAATTTTTCCATTGATATTTGCCGGTTGCTTTTAATGACCTCGTCCTTTTAACACGCTATTGCCAACAAATACCCAATTTCATTTTAAACTCCAAAAATGCAAGGTTGTAATTCCCATCTTTGACGCAGTGGGTTGAAAACAAAAATTAATGGACAAACAATTTATGTTTTTCAGGCCATTTTTTTTTATTAACTAAAAATTACCAATATCAATTATCACTAGGTATCCTTTTCCATACATACCTAATCTTTGTTATTACAGTATATCAGATTTTTTTAGGGATTGCAGTAACCTTTAAATTAGGCTTAGAATTAGAAATTTTGTAAGGATTGACTTTGGGCCGTTGTTAACCAATCTTGTATATTGTAGAATATAATGTAATAAACTTGTTCTTGTCGCTATGTTTTTGTCTATTATCGACCCGGTATAATGTGTAAATTTCCACCCTCAAATAAAATATTTAGATCGTAGAAAATCTACGTGAAATAAGGATTCCAAATCCGCAAAAATCATCAAGAACCGTCCATCCAATGTCAAGTTATAGCATTTTAAAAATTTTGCTACCCACATTTTATGTTTAGTAGTGTGTACAAGACCTAACGTCCTTAATCCAAAAACTGACAAAAACGTCTAGAGATATTGATGTTACCTAAGTAACGGACCCTATTGCAACGACCAAAAAAATTTATTTTGGAAATTTCACTCATACAAACTTTTTGATTTTTTGCATGACATTATTGATCACCCCGTATATAATAAACCTATGGTCCTACAATAAATATACGTCATGCAGCTTAATCCGAAAAAAACCAGCTTTCAAAATCTGCAATCGGCGTTGAAAAATTTACATTCCTGTTGAAAATATTAAACTTTAAATTTTGCCTAAAAATCTCTATCGGTAAGTTCGAGTGGCCAGCAGTTTATAGTAACGTTCGCCAATTTATTACATACAAAACTGTTTTGTGAAACGCTTGAAATATTTACTTTATAATTAATAATATCACACTGTAGCTGCTCTACTAATGATTTAGTAATAAACGAGCTTTGGCTTCCATTATCCAACAATACTTTCGCTGTTATCACATCCCCGTTCTTGCTCACAAGATTTACCTGCGCGGTTGCCAATAATACGTTAGAATGTTCATTTGCCAATGCTGAAAGAGACACTGGTTTGGTGGAACTTATTTGGGCATCCCTACTTGACTCACCCTGTACATTTTTTACACCGATATTTTGAGGACTAGGCGTCTCCGTACTCGTATTTAACCTTGACACGTTGTGTGTTCGATTCCCAGACCCGTTGTACTGCCCGGATGGCCTTAAAAACGATTGATTATTTGAACTGTTCGCGTTGTACGAGGTTTTGTCGTTATTATTCTGGGAATATCGCCCGTTTCGCACGGTACCTAAATTTGCATTTTGCGTAGAATTATGTTGTTGTGCGGTGCCCGAACTTGCATCAGGACTGCCTCTTGGCACATTTCTATGCAACGTTGAATGGTGCGATAAATTACAATATTTACATCTACTTCGTGATTTGCACTGAGCGACAGAGTGTGCACCCAGACAATTAAAACACAATCGCTTCGATTGTACGATCTGTTGCCTTCCATATAATGTTAAATCCAAATATTTTTGACACGCATATGTTCTATGATCTGGAATGCCACAAATACAACAATACTGATCGCTCTGCTGTTGACTAGCAAAAAACGATACTCTATTATTATTAGTTGTGCCTCTGGGCTGTGAACTTTGTTGTTCACTACTACTAGAAAGATTTTCGAACACTAAACACCTACGCTGTAAGAATTCAAAGAAATCTGTTAACCTTGGTAAGTTATTTAAATTACGATCCAGCTCAAATGCCTTTTTTGTGGCGTAATCTAATTTATTTTCCATAATATATATTAACAAATATTCAAGAACTTGAGTCTGAGATACCGGCAATTGTTTTAACGACTCCACTGTCTTTGTATTATTCGCTATGAACTCCCTTAAATTATTTGAATTTGGCTTACTTAGCACCGGCGCACCTAAAATAGTTTTGAAGTGGTTATTTACCACACATGTCAAATTCTCGAATCTATTTTGTAAAATATCAAAAGCAATCTGAAAGTTACTTCCTATTAATTCAAGAGAATCTATTAGCTTCAAAGCCTCGCCCTTGAGTGCAGATTTTAGGTACATTAATCGTTGTACATCCGAAAGAACTGCGTTCTCTATAATTAAAACTTTAAAAATTTCTGCAAAAGACCGCCAATCCGAAACACTGCCATCGAACGATGGGACCTTCAAATCTGGCAATCTAACACCCGAAGAAATATAATGTTGCCCCTGATTACTACTCGTTACACTACCTTGTGCATTATCTGCGCTTAATATTTCATTAAACGCCGCCACCAAAGAATGGTATTTGCCCTCGACTTCATCCCTATCTAAATCGTCTGGATCTAAATATTCAATACTATCCTGTAAATCCGAGTACGTCCCGTACGCTTTTCTCAACGTCTCCTCTCGCGATATAATTTGCTTCAGTGCCGCTTTGTCTTTTTTATTAGTATTATACCATGTTTGACTCCTCGTGATCGCAGCCTTTGCCACCCCACGTTTTCTTTTTAACTCGCTTAATTCACTTATATTAACTGCCTCGTCTGAAGGCTCCATTTTTTTTATTTTTTAATGACTTTTGCTCTCTAACTAGCAACACAACTTACACAGAGGTGAAGTCGAACACAACACTACCTTAATGTTGGCTACCAAAGTGTAATGCTACTAACAAATCTAGAATTATCAACAACAATATATACTACAATTTCTACATGTAACGTTTTTACCTTCCGCTGTTTCTCTGTCGACACTCACTTAACTTTCACTTCACTACTTTCACTGGTTTGGAAGTCTCTTACTGCCTCTTCTTGCTAATTTTTTTACTTTAATTTTACTTTCGCACTTATTCAATTTTCCAACATCCGGATTCGAAGGACCATGTTGAAACGCCGGGCTTTATTTCCTCTTACGTTCAATCAAGTTTGTGGTATATTTCCACAGGCGTGTGACTCACTGGTCGGTTTTATTATGATTGGAAATTAAACTCGTGTTAAAGCAAAATAACTTTATTTAAAATACTGGCGAACTTAACACACTATAACTTCTGGCGAAATCAACACATTATAACTCTTTGCACAGAGCTATGCACACTTAGTACCCGTACTTAGGGTGAAACTTCCACTTTTTACATAGAAATTAGTACACTAACTTTTCTACGGATTTACCACTCGGTACAAATAGTAAAATGACCGCCAACAACCAACTTTGGCTATTCCTTTTTGACGGGACGTGTTGCTAGCTTGTCTGCTCACTCAACAGTAACTCTTAAGACTTAATTAGCGCCGAACGCAGCGGCTGGATCCGCTGCACGAATACCCTATGACGCGCCTCATTCATCTTTTGTGGCCGACGCCAAGCTTCCGCCAATCCAGTTAGCGCATTTTACAGAGAACAAAAGTAGAGCGTGGCAGTGGTCTCCAGCCGCTTCCTTTGGCGCGGCTTCAAAATACATCATTTCTTATACCTACTACGTTATGAACGAGATCGTAAATTTGACATGTTACGCCTACTATGTTACAACTAAACTAAACAGTCCATCTTTGGACAACTCATTTCAACTCTTAGGGCTGTTCCCCAACAATTAACTTTCACAGCTTATTTCACTGATTCTAGAAGAACATGAAATAAATAATGAACACCAGGAGTCGGAAAATAAAGTACCTACTAAGTACTTATCATTTGTTCGAAATATCAGGAATAAGCAAATCGAGAATCTTGTTTTGTCCAAAACGGCAAAAAAATTAAATTATTTTATATTTTCTAGTGGCGATATCGAAGACGAAATGTAAATAAATAAAAGAATTTGGAATGTAACTATTGGTAAGTACAAACAGTTTTAAACGAAGTGCTATGAGGCGGTGAATGCAATCCGTTTTAAAATTCGATGTTAAATACATTTCATTAATTTGTGAGGTTAATAATCACAATTTTGAAAAAAAAATATTACAGTTTATGTAGAATTTTATAAGGAACACAAAAATGGCAAAAGAAATAGGGGTTGCCATTTAAAATTTTAGGGGTAGGTGCCCTGGGGCTCAGGGGGTTGACAGTAACACGACAACAAATGCCTTAAAAAATTTCCCCCTTGATATATCAATTGACGTGTTTCGCCAAATTTTCATACTATCATTGGTAGAGGCAATATTAAATGATGTTCGTTTTCAAATTGTCACCCTCTATATTTTTATATAATAATATGTGTCTGAGGATCTTAAAATAGTACAATTTGGTATTGTTATAATGGATCTTATTTATGCAAATAGATAATAAAATCCTTGTTAATAGAAAGAGATCGGCGTTTGCCGACTGAGTTATTTAATAGTTATTTATATTACTAGTACGGTATGAGCTTTATTACAGTAACGAGTGGGGAATATTGGTTCGACGAGGTCGTAGACCGAGTCGTAGTAACCACACGAGTGCTGTAATGAGCCTTGCCGTACGTGTGATATACAACATTTTATATAAGACCCAGAATTTTGGTTTTTTATGATTTTTTTATGTATTCGAAATGGTTTTTATATTTATGCAGTGACATTACACAAAAAATGACAGTGACTGACGGAACAAAAAAAAATCATAGTTTGATTAAAAATGAGTAATGTAATAAGTTCATTACATCACTGAGTGAGCCTACGGCCACGCACTCTTTGCGTTACTCTTTAGCGCGGATACTTTCAAATTTTTTAGACTTCAAAAGTGAAAAAGGAACTAAATATTCTATATAGTCAAGTTTTTTAAATTTCTAAAATGTATTTAATTTATTAAAATCAAATACCTATTCTGTTTTTGCTTTAATATATGTTTAATCGAGCTAGACCAAATATATTTATTTCTATCTATTGTTTATTTAGTTATTATTTTAAGCAATATAATTGATTAACTAAGATTTTTATTTTCGTTCCCATCTTATATGATTTTCTTCTGTCAGAGCGACTTTTGTTTTATGTTTTTATTAATACATAATTGCGAAATATATCACTTTACCTGGGCAAACCCGAAATAATCAAAATAAGTAATAAAATCTTAATTTTTTTTATTTCCAAAAAGCCAATGAAAGTTAATCATGGAGTATTATAAAATAATTGTTTGAAAAAAACAAATGTCTTGGAACCGTTAATTATAAAAAAAATTAAATGTTAACCAAGGAAATATTAAATATTTTTTTTCTAAATAGCTCAAGTACCTAATCATTTGGTCATTTGGTACGACGGGTACAGTAATAGACGCCAAAAATGTTTCGAAATATTTTAGATGAAAATATTCCATTAATTACACCTTAAAGCACATTTTTTATATTTAAGTAAGTTCAGGTTGACATATAAAAATCAGTCTTAATAGCTTCACCTTATTATTTGCGAACCAATGGGAATTACGTTACAAGAGGTATGAAAGAAATACAGCGATTTTCTTCAATAGTAGTGTCTAAACAGAATGAAAACATACAGGATTGTTGGCATGTATGGAAACGGTCGATTATTTCTTAAAGTACAACAGCTAGCAAAGAATATGTAAGACAAAAGTTTTAGGATTTTTTATAGTCTATCAGAATTTTAAAAAGTAAAGTATACAGGATGAGTCAGAAAGCCGTAGAGAAATAAAGTTACGTTTTCTTCAATGGATTACCCTATATCTTAGAATATTTTTGGATTTTGCATAAAATTACAATTATTTTTTATTAAGTGCGTTATAGGTCTAAACCCAATAGTTTCCGAGAAATTGAGTTTTGAAAAATGATATAGCTTTCTAACGGTACGTCTTAGAGTAAAACGGCTTACATGCCCCTATTTTAGTTTTTAACTCTCTTTCTAAAAGTGTCAACTTCCGGTTAAACCGGATGTAGCTCAAAAGTAGGAAATATAGTACTTCCGGTTTAACCGGAAGCTGGTATTTTCGGGAAGATAATAAAAAAGTAAGATAAGGACATGTAAGTCGTTTTGCTCTATAGAAGCTGTCAAATTTCAAAAATGTAATTTTTCAGGAGTCGATACCTCGGAAGCTATTAGGTTTAGACTTATGCACTTAATAAAAAACAATTGTAATTTTATGTAAAATCCAAAAATATTCTAAGATATAGGGTGTTCTATTAAAACAAATGGTAACTTTATTGCTCTACGGCTTTCTGACTCATTCTGTATACTTATCTTTTTTTAATTCTAATAGGCTTTACAAAACCATAAAACTTTTGTCTTAAATATTTTTTGCTAGTTGTTTTACTTTAAGAAATAATCGACCGTTTCCATCTAAAAGTATCCAATATTACAGTAAAATATCAAATTAAAAGTCAAATTTTGTGGCATTACGTCTGTGGTAATGAGAGGTCTATCAAAAATTTAACATTTGCCAATCAGTTTGTCTTAAATTATTATTTGTAATTAGCATGGCCAACCTATTTTATTATTAGAATATTTTCGCGTGAATGATATTTTGGCAGTTTTCGAGACATAAAAACTGATATATCTGTAAAACGTGTGGAAGTGAAAGTTGTTAAAAAAAAAGGATGGGGAATTGAATAAATCCAATACCCATGTAATGTATGTATGTAAGAAATATATCAATTAAAAAAAAAGAGAAATTTGAAAAACACTTTTTATGAAAAATTTTGAAATTAAAAATATAGGTTGTAGATAATTTTAGTAGCGCTTTCCGATAAGGTATATAGAATTTTGATCAAATTTTTTTTTAACCGAAAAAAAAATAAAACCGTTTTAAAAAATAGTAATTTTTAGTTTCTCTCGAAAATTTACGATTCTAAATTTCTGTGGGTATAGGGAGGTATATCGGAAAAATAGAGTATTTGAGATGCTCTATCCGACGGTCTAAACCACATTTCGATAGAACGTTTCTTGTGCGAGTTATTAATTTTCAAAAATGGCCATTTTGAATTTTCAAACAACAAAATATAATACTTGGCACTTACTGCTCTGGCTGAATCTTAATAGGCTACAGAAGATGATGGTTCCCTACAATGCCAAAAAGTTCAAAACGGTTTAATCAACTTTTGCGACCCCTATCGTATATCATAGACACATTTTTAAATTTTTACTTTGACGTTATACAGCGTTTAAACGAAACACCCAATATATTGGAATTTATTGTCACCAACCAGCATAAATAGTCGTTGAATTGTTAAGAAAAGTTAACCGTTCCACCTTGAGTCGTTTTTAAAGAAATTAAAAAAAAAAGTGCAAAATTGTCGATTTGACACGGACACGAACACAACCCCATGCGTACACGTTGCAGGTGCGAGGACAATAACATACTAGTTTGAATTGAAAGTGAAGAGTGTCCAAATGTGTAGGAGTGTAGGTGGCACGACTTTAAACAATCGATTGTAGCAACTTTGATATATCTTGTCACAGTTAAATCCTGTTTTAGGTTTTTTTCTAAATAACATACTGGGTGTTATTTAGTGTTATGTACTTATTTTAATGGGTGATTCCTGAACCAATTTTTAATTGAAAAGTTCATATAAACTTATATACTAAAATGCGCCGCTTTGGATATGCAGAGTACAGATGTTTTCATATTTTTTTTCGGCTCTTATTAGAAATATCGAAAATGGAGATATAACACGAAATTTTGGTATAGACATGGGACATAAAAACACATATTTTGACCAAATTAAGTTTTTCTGCTTTTGAGCTGTAATTAAATATTTTTAAATGTATAAAATTATTGTCTCTTTTCCGAATATGGAATTTTAATTAAAGAAAATATTTTCCCTTTTAAATGTAAATATTGTGAAAACTATTGGATAAAGGTATATCGTATGTTACATGAAATACGTTTAGAATTTTAGGTGGAGTCCAAAAATTAAATCCTAAATATCATGTAGGTACATACGGAAGAAGGATAATTATTTGGCTTATTTCATGACTAAAAATTCATATAAACATATAGGTCCACAAATGCTTTGTTACCGATCTACACAGTGTTGAAATTTTAATAATTTTCTTAGTTTATTCTTTTTACCTCTGCAATTTTTAAACTATTTAGCTCAATTTTAGAATATTATAGGTTACGCTATAGGACTCACATTGGACATACCAAATAGTTCTGAGAATCTATATGGAGATATTTTTGCAGGAGTCATGTCTACTTTTCTCCCCCTGAACTTTTATACAGTGCGCCGCTGGTAGAGTCTAAAATATAAAATAATTTTTTGTTTTTGTTTAAAAGCTTTTTAGTTTCTTGTAGTTTTTTCGTATATCCCACCAAGCCAATTTTTATAGGGCGAAAAGAGATTTTTCTAAAAATGTTATACTTTACAATACAAGATCTTCCATATAAAAAAAGATATTATGGCAAATCTTGGTGTGGTCCGACTTAGGGGCAAACCCTGTATAATATTAAAGATTTTATAAAATAACTAGACAAGTGGTGGCAAAAAAATTTTATGATTTGCTCGTGCGGTGTAGTAAAAAAGGCTTTATTGTCATTTATTCGTTTCTGCAATTTATTCTAAAAGCTGCTCGACGATATAGCTTTAACCAAAATATAGTTTGCAGAAGTGTTTGTCTCTGCCTTTACGTTTTCGAGTCAAATTATGATATATCACAAGTATAGGATTCGCTCGCCGATCAACCGTATATAGAAATTTGCTTATAATAGTGAATAGAAACAATAAAAAAACGCCGATCCATTTGGGAGAGGTGAATTTTTAAAAATGTAAGAAACAAAATCATCTATAGGTTATATTAGTCCGTTTCTGCTACTTAGCAGCTTAGTTCTGCTTTTTCATCCAGGACTATTTTTTTACCCTGATATGTATCAACTTGTATTTCAGAAAAATATAATTTTTTGAATTACAATAATGCATTTTTTATAAATTTTGATACACCACGCGATTTAAAAAAAAAACGCAAAAACATACAACACACCATTTTATAATAGCAGTTTACCAGCTATCGCCGTTCACATTTTTTTTAACACTTACCTTATTTTTTTCTATTTTCTAATTTTTCTAATTTTAACCAATTACTTTAGGAAACGTTTGTAAAGAAGCACTATTGTAATCATTAATTAAACACTGTTTGCTGTATCAAAAAAAAATTAGGATACTTTTTCTCTTAATTAATAGCTGCCTATTAAGAAACAAATACTTATTTTGAAAAACAAAAACAATGGCGTACCATTTTTAAACAATATTGTTTTGGAGAACAACTTAATTTCCTTTAATGTTGATAAGAATTTAATGCAATATTAATTAGCTGTAACTTATGGCCAAATTTTCATGCGTTTTCGATAAAAAAAAACAAAAATACCTTATTTCCGTTAACATAATTCTTTACGCAAACGGAACACAATATTTCTGAACAGCAGCGACACAACTGTTACTTTCTTTCTGGGTATAAAACCAAACAAAATAAAAATAAAAGAAGTAGGAACAAAAATGACTTCATAGAGTTTTCTTTTAAAGGTCACAATTAATTTTATATAAAACGCAGAGGGCTAGGCTTCTGCAAATCATAATTTTGTTATTAACATTAATAAATTAGCATTTTATAATAATTTTAGAAACAAACTAATGATATAGTAGCACTTCTTTTATAACTTTGAAATTAATTTATTAAAACAAGCAGCGACCTCAAAGCTCCAAACCTACTTCCATCGAATTGTTTCATCAAAAACTTTATGTGATGTTGCTCTCAGCGACGCACTATAATCACCTACCCATATTGCCACCACCGCCCTAACTAAAAGTATTTATATACTACGCAGATTCCCACTAATAACCAACAAGATAAAACGATAAAAAATGTAAGCGAGCGTTAGTGGATTAGTTATGACCATGCGCAGGCAAAAAAAATTATTTTATTGAAAACTTTATAGGTAGGTAAAGTAAACGCCACAAATATAACATTATCATATTTAAATATTTATATATAAAAACTCCAGCAAAAAATTTATCAAAGGAAGCGACAATACCCCCGGTTAAACTTTAACAGCCAACGTGGACGCTAAAAAAGCTCTATCTAATTTCCTCTTATGAATATTCTATTGGCCTTTAAAGCCCATTTTCCTTCTCCTTCTCATTGGCTGAATCAGTTAGAAATTGATATCACCATGTAAAACTTGACCTATTGCCAGTAAGATCGTTAGTAGCGATACGGCTTCGCTCTGTTTTTATCTATACTACGTTAAAAAGAGATAGATGCGGGGGCTCATGTCTACACGAAATCGTACTCGGCGGCATCTGACTTTCAAGTTTCAAGTAAGGCACTCGACGAAGCTTCACATTTTAAGTCGCAATGCCTGCCGCGTAGAGGCGACATTTTTTGCTGGAGTTTTATAGAAGACAAAAATGTAAACATTAATGTTATATTTGTGGCGCTTACTTTACCTGCAAACAGAATTTTTTTATTAAAAATATCCTATATGTAACTAAAAATTTACCAAAGTCAGAAGTTCAAGTCACCTTGAATTGGTTTTTAACAACGTATCGTTTATTAATTTATATAAACAGACATTTTCTCTTGCCGTAGATTGCCATTTGCCCAAAAAGAAAAAGTTAAAGAGGCCCTACTTAAAAGACATAGACACCAGCACCAAAGGCAAAAACATGGACTACCCTTTATAAGATCGCTGCAAGAAATAGGAAAAAATCATTCTACATCTAAGAGTAAGTTTATGCGTAATTCCTTTATATTAATTTATTATCTCCAATATATTTTAAGATTAATTTAAGGCAATATATATTTTAGGCTGGTTATTGGTATAGGTTTTCTTTTACTGCATACCTTTTTTAACTATTTTAATGATATGTTATAGAACCATATATGTATTAGTACTATATGGCGCCTTGCCCATTTAACCAATGTAAACGAAGTGAAGCCGAGGTTCCTTGTCCCGCCAGGGTCATTTCGCGCAGTGCGCATGCGTGAGATGACGTTTGTTTTAACAGGAAAAAAAAATGTGGTTATCACATTTGACTTTGACAACTTGACAGAAATTTGTAAACAAACAATAAAGTTCTTGATTTGTTTAGGATTTTGTATAGTATTTCGACTGAAAAAAGAAAAAAAACTCAGGTAAATATATCAATAAAACTTTTATTAGATATTTTACATTCATTTTTAGAGTTCAACAGGTAAAATAATAGGTTTTAATAGGATTTTTTGGAGTACATGCAGTTTTCGGTAAAAATAGGTACCTAGGTACCTAATTATATCAACAGCAGCAAAGGAAATTATAATCTTTAGGAAATGGACTACCTAGTTATTGTTCCCTCACGAAATTAACGTAAGTAAGTTAATAGAAAGAAACATTCGATCTGGGTACATACCTGTAGAACGATAAATCTTTGTTCAAGCTTCTACGCCTGTTTAAAATAATGTAAAATATTCCGTTTTGCCTCGGCATTGTCACAAAATGGTCACAGTTCACACACACAATCAAAATTTGCAGAACAGTAAAGATAAACAGCACACAAAAGCCGTTAATAATAACAAATCTACTCGCTGAAGCGAGCTGTCAACCAAATTAACATTTGCTAAAGATTTCGAGGTTATGTCGAGCAAAAATGAGACGTTGTCACGTTGTCACCCTCTAGTCATATGAAATTGTTATTTGACGCGTTTTAGTTTAGAAATGGAAACAAATAATTTGAAAACACTTGGAAGTACGGACTTAATGCTTATTTTGCAATTCTTTAGCAAGATTTTTGGTAATTCTATCATCGTTCTAATTTTCTAAGACTCACTCTTCTGCCCTATTCTAAAGAAATAAAAGCATATTTGGCAATACCCTGACGGCGCATGCGCACAAGTCGAAATGACCCTGGATCTGCTATCTCTGTTGTTGCTTTAAGATTTTCAGGGTAATAGCCATATAGTACTAATACATATATGTATAGAACGAGTAAATAATTACGACATATTTGTAATACACTGACCCGCCATAAGGGTGAGGCAAGTAAAGCACAAACCTTGGCCGTCAAAGCGCGAGGTACGACAAAATTGAGACTATTACCTTAGTCTGCAGTGAGTTCACCATAACTAACTTCATTTTAAACTAAATTGATTCTAATGCAAGAATAATCAAATTGAATCCTTAAGTTTTCTACCTAAGAATGTTAAAGAAGTGTGATCTAAAACCACTGCCTGAACCTCCTCGTACGCTTGATAATTTACTGCCCCGCAGACCTGCTTTCATCTTGCAAATAAAAAATGCTCACTTGAGGCTACATCAGGGCGGAAAGGTGCCTGCATACTTTACACTTACACCTCGTGTTAGTTTTTCCTTGATATTGTTGATGATTTCGTTCTATCAAGATTCCTTAAGTATTTCAGAAGTGGTAACTATGATCTTTTTGCAGTTGTATCTGTCCCCTTTGTCTTTTTTTCTGCCTAAGAGTCTCTCTTACCCCAATGATCAAGCATTACGAATGCTTCCGGTAAGACCGTTACATCCTCAATCTGAACTGTCTGGAGTTCTAGACAATTCTATGGCCGTCGAATGAGGAGGCAAAGAGTTACTACATTATACACAATACCACGTTTATTTGCTGCTGCGGTCTCGCCTTCTTTACCCAGAGATTAATGCTCACATGCATCTTTCTTATGGTTAAGCACTCGGCAATTGTGTGGATGCAAGAAGAATTTATTCTGACACATTTATAAATCGAAACGTGCCGCGTGAAGGAACCATTAAATGAGTTGCCATTTCAGAAATCATAATAATCTTAAATTCTTCTTGTCTACTTCAGCAGATTTTCAAAATGGGCGCCCTGTACCTCTATACATTTCCGCAGGCGACGGATGTTTTCTCGTTGTACTTAAAACAACATTACAGAATTGTCTCGAATTTCGTTGAAATGGTGTGTTCCTTTTTTTATCAGATCTTTCTTGGTGTAACCTGGCGTCGAACATACAAGCCTCTTTAAATTTCTTCATAAAAAAAAGCATCGTCATGTCGGGCGACCTCGGTGGCCATAAAATAGGCCCACCTCGACCTATCCATCGATTACCGGTATTCTGCTTTAAACATTGTTGAAAAATCCAAGCGACACTTCTCATTCTTCATAACTCAACTAGCACCGAGCCTAGAACTATCATCTTCCTACGTAGATCAGTATTACTTTGGACTTGCGATTTATAATTATTATTTTCCAAATGTAATATAATAAAACGAATTTTCACTGAAAGTCCAGAAATATAAAGTTAATAAAACCATCATTTTGTATTACACTTTATATTTTTTTTCGATAGAATACGTTTTCCATAATTTAGGAATATAAATATTGTGCATAAACATTTTAGGTTGCGTACCTTTAGTTTGTATTGGCAAGCCACCAAAGAAAAAGAAGCCGGTTCTAAAGGGAAACAATATTAAATTAAATGGTTCTAACGGTATTAATTCAGAAAAAGGTTAGATGATGTTGCAATATTAGGTGTGGGAATTTATACTAAATTAACAAATATTGCCTAGCAAACCTAAGATACTAACTGGCTTAAAGTAATTTGTCTGCTTTTGTCTCTACTACTCCCTACATATAGATATTAAATAAACTGAACCAAATAGGTTGAAAATATAATTCTTAAAAATAATTAATTGTTTTCAGTAAGGACTATAAAAAATACAGTGAAGGTCGCTAATACGATTTTAAAGGGATCTAGTAAAAATAATGTAATATGTGAACCCCCCGTTTAAGGCATCTTTGTCCCAAAATAATAGAAAATGTGTTTTGTTTTATTATGAAATCATAATCAGATTATCTACCTTACATATGGTATACAGTGAGAGTCGGTAACTTGGAAAAAATTTAATAAATCAAATACATTTTTTTTTAATTCTCGCTCACTATATGTAAGTATTTTTAGTCGTTGAATTTTTTAGAAAAACAATATTAATTCAAAAAAAAAACTGTATTTACTAAATTTATGGCAAGTTACAGACGCGCACTCTATTATTAAAAATCTTAACAATTACCAAGTGGCAAATATATGAGTATATCCACCTAAATATTTTACAAATTAGTATCGGGCCTGTACTCCTCTTTATCAATTTCATCTTCATTTTTTATTGCCTCTTGCATAGTAATTTAACCCACGCGCATCGAACAAACTTAGCATGTTGCGACATCGTCATCTATAGAAGAATATTCTTTAGTAATATATTAAGGGATAGGGAAATTATCGAAAATCATCCCGAAGATCTTTTGCCGTGGAAATCGCTCGAGGGCTTGCCCGAGAGCGATTTCCTAATGGCAAAAAATCTGAGAATGATTTTCTGATTATTTCCCAATCCCGAAATGTATTTTGAAGATTATTTACCAAATAAAAAACTAACGATTTCTGACGGGTGAGATTTTCACTTTTGACAAGGGTGATTTTTACCGGAGAGCGGGAGATTACTAACGATTTCTGACGGGTGAGATTTTCACTTTTGACAAGGATGATTTTCACCGGAGAGCGGGAGATTATCGCTGAATAATCAGGTGAAAATCAACCCGCTTTTATAATGGATGAGGTAAATAATCAGTGAAATTCTGCAAAACATGGGTCTGTTTCCTGAGATTATTTCAACTTCTAGGTTGTTCCGCAAAACCACTTTTCTTTAAACCATCATAGTTTTGGGTGTAATTTTATTGAATCCCATCAAAGTATTAAGCGTGATGAAATAAATATAATGTTGCATTTAAGAACATAAAAGCTCAATATTCGGAAAATCGCATTAAGTGTAATGGTCTCATTAACGTTTTGAGAAGTTGAAATACCGATGCCTCAAATTTCATTGTACCGGAAGCAACAAGGTAGAAAAGAAAATGAATGTCACGTAGATATTTAATGTCAATTTTGATATACAGTGTCAAAAATTTCCTTTTCGTCTTTCCCTCATATTTTCCGAGATAATTTTTTCAAATTTAAGACACATTCGTTTTTTCAATCTCTACAATAAAATGTCTAAATTGTCAGAGGCAGTATACAGAGTGTTACATTTTCTGCGCTACCAACATTTTCATTCTCCTCTTTCTGATCCTCTACATTTTCATCGTATCTGTCATCGTTTTCTTGTTTTTTTTTTAATTTAGAAATAAAAAAATATTGCAAATTTAAAACATGAGGACACCTGCAAATAAAAAAATCAACACGTGTGCCAAATTTTTATTCAATACTAATTTGTAGTTTTTTTTTTTAATTTTTTTAAAAGGACTTATTTCTCAATAAACATTTCCCTGAGAATAGGGAAATATACGCTGCCTTAATTCTGAAGTTACACGACAAACTAAAAAAATTATAAGAACTACTGAAAATTACCTCCTTTTGAGAATATGCAGGAATCAACTCTTTGTCTCATGTACTGGCGAACTCTCTCGAATATCCCAGAAGTATTGCGAATTATTTCACATGAAGCTATAATTCTATTCCTCAAATCGTCCTCTGTTTGGATAGGAGTCTGATACACCAACGATTTTAAATGTCCCCAGAAAAAATAATTAGACAATTTAAATCGGGCGACCTAGGGGCCCGTGGCTGAGCACCTCGACCTATCCAACGGTTATTGCCCTTATCACCGAACTGAAATATAGCAGTGCACCATCATGCATAAACCACAATTGGTTTCTTAGTTCAAGTGGTACCTCTTTTAAAAGAGCCAGGAGTTCACCTTCTAAAAATTGACGATAATATTGCCCGTTTAATCTTCTTGACAGAAAAAATGGCCACAAATAATGCCAGCCCACACCTTTAGTATAAACTGATACTGGAAATGACTTTTGACTATCGCATGAGGATTCTCTTCTGCCCAAGAATGATTGTTATGAAAATTTCTGATAGCATTTTCATTTTATTTCCGAAAAATGGATTTTTGGTCAACATTTGAATGAACCACTGGCAGAAATTTAATCGGGTGGAAAATCACGTGGGAGAGGAGCTTGGAATATCTGGATATGGTAAGGATACATTAAATTATCCATCAAGAATTTTCAAACTAGCACAGATGAGGTGTTTAAAGTCGCCGCAATTTTTCTTGTACTTGAACCTAATTCGTTTTCTACAGCATTCATGACTGCTTCCTCAATTTCGACAGTTCTTACAGTACTTACTTGATAGTTCCATTTTCGCACAGTAAAATGTGTACCTGTGCGTAGTTCGTAAATCAGACTGTCTTCGATTTGTGTCGATAGTCGTTTAGCTTCAAAGGAATTTCATAAATAAAATGTATATTCTTGGTTTGTGAACTCAACCATCATATAACTAACCAAATTATTTGATATCTACTAAAAGTATTTATACAGGGTATCCCAAAAAAAAGCTCAGAAGAGTGAAAACGTTGGTAGCGCAAAAAATATAACACACTGTATACTGCCTCTGACAATTTAGCCATTTTATTGTAGAGAATTAACTAATAAGTGTACCAAAATTGAAATTATTATCTTGGAAAACATGGGAGAAAAACGAAAGAGACATAAAAAAAAT
This sequence comes from Polydrusus tereticollis, assembly GCA_963920685.1. Lineage (NCBI taxonomy): Eukaryota > Metazoa > Arthropoda > Insecta > Coleoptera > Curculionidae > Polydrusus > Polydrusus tereticollis. The sequence goes on from OY987327.1 coordinate 140,015,192, forward strand.
AAAACTTTAACACCCTATACATCAGAAATGAATCCTTTTGACCACATATTTATAAGTATTTTTTTTTTGACGAGCACTATCACTACCTTAATTATCTACGTGTCATTCATTAACACCTTGTATAATACCTCCATTTAATGACCCGTACTCTGAAAATGTATTTTCGATTGCTGAATATGCACTTGATAATAGAAATAATGCAAATTTATATTATAAGTTACAGAACGAGTCGTAGCTCGGTCAATATCTTAAAAACGACGTTTTAGCTATAGGAATAATATAAGGAACTTACGATTTATTGGTCTCCTATCACTCAAAAATGATACATAAAGGTGGTATATAAATGGTTGGGTATCTAGCTATTTTTTCAGCCGGACGCTGGACATTGACGTTCCGGAAATGGACGAGACGCTTTCCTTTATGGAGAATCGCTCGGACAACTCAAGTGCTTTTTTAGGTACCACGTTTATTTCATCTGAAGGAAGTCTCTAAAAGGTCATACAAAATGCTAACACAAATTCCTACGGCTAAAATATGGCGATGTAGACCAACTTACCTTAGTCCAAAATTTGATAGTTTCCGAAATATAGAGCGTAAAAGTCATTCAATTTTGTTTAAACTTTGTTTCAATACCTATACAGGGTGATACTTAATATATTTATTTTAATGAGTGATCCCTGAACCAATTTTAAGCCGAAAAATTTATATAAACTTACTAAATGCTAAGATGCCTAGTTTTCGATATACAGGCACAGATCAAGGTTATCTGTGATACAGGGTGCTACAATTTTTATTTTTTTTTTGGTTTCTATTAAAAGATACTATACAAAATTTTGGTATAAATTAGAAAAACACATATTTTGACCTAAATACATTTTTTTTTCTTAAACCAGCGGCGTAGGTAGGGCTACACCCATATAAATTTTAATCAAAAAAATAAGTTGATTGATATTGATTGATGCCATTGATATTTCCACCACAAATAATTTGTTATTGATTACCATTCAATACTAAAAATTTAATGCTTATTTCATATTTCTCTTAAAACTTACCGCTGTCAAGACAATACGATGATGGTAATAAATATGTAACCTTTTTTGATATCTGCAAATCGCCCAAAACAAAAATCGTTTTAATTAAATCATGTAGACTATATTGTCCGTTGCTAAGGAATCCTTCTAATCCATTTTTTTATGGCCGCCCATTTTATCTAGTATTTAGCATTTTATTATATAAATTAGTTTTCAACTTTCCTTTTTTCAAAAAGCGCATTTTGCTTATAGTCTTGCTAATGGTAATGCTAAAGAAGCCTGGCATCTCTAACCAGAAAGGTGTTCCAATCGTCTTGCACTAGATAGCCGAACATTTAGAAACATTCATCTTTGTCTGTTCGAATCTGACTGTTTTAAACATAATACCTCCGAGGGAAGGCCTTGTAATATTTGAACCCCGAAAATTGCAGAGGCTATCCTACAGGAGTTCCAAGACAATGCATCGAAAACATTACAAAACTGTGTACCTGTATCTGTACCACATACAGGCTCTTCTTTCAAGAGACGTGTATATAGAATTTTGTAGGTAGCCAAAAAATTGCAGAAATACCTCAGTTTGAAGCACATATTCTCTTTACTGATGAACCGAAATTTTCCAGGAACTCAATAAGAAATTTTCCTTAATAACCATTTTTGGACCAAAGAAAACCCTTATGTCGAGGGATGCGACACTCCTTAAATAGGTGTACAAATTGTACAAATGTATTTATATATACACATTTAAGTTTATATAAATACATACTTAAATACAAATAAATACATTTAAATACAAATACACACATTTTAATATGAATGAATACAAATGAATTCAAGTAAATATAAATAAATACAAACAAATACACATAAACAAGAAGAGTTTAACCTGAAGTACTCCAATCGCGACATTGAACATTTTGAAAATTCACCATATTTACAAGTTGAACTTGAAACGGGAAACCTCATAACTGTAAGTTGTTTTTGGTTACTGCAACAGGATCAAACAAAATTGAGCACCGATAGAAACATCACGGTAATAGCTGTCAAAAAGAAATCTAAAAGCAGGAAGGAAACAGTTTTACAAGAAAAACATCAAAATTGGATCATGGTGTTTTTAATGACCTGAAGATACCTTGCTTATTTATATTGGACAGGTGTTTTTTTTTTTTAAGAAAATGATAAAAATAGATGATTCTATATAGAAGCTTGTGATATCTCTAATTAAAAGATTTGATGCCTTCGAACCTGTTAAAGACTAAAAAAAAAATGGTACCTTAGAAATTGCAGAATACCAGTCGCTTCTAAAATTAAGTTGTTATACAATGACAATCTTAGAACCCATTTTGGAGCAGGATTATTATAAAATCTACGAAAATATAACACAAGCAATTAACGAAAACATCAAAAAATTGCAAGTACAAAACAAAGTAAAAGGAAGATCAATGAAACAAAAATCTGTCATACAAAATATAGATAAAGATACGCCAACTAGTGATGATGATATTTCAGAGGGAGATATTTTTGCATGATTCGATAAGCGATAAGTCTAATGGTGACTCCAAAGATTATGACAAAAGAAGAGAGATTAATATTAAATCCGAAAAATATTACGCTGTTTATTATGACACATCTATAAGGTGGAATTTCGTCCTGTTGCCATATTATATGAAAAATATATAATTTTTTTTCGAAAATTAACGAAAACAACCATAATAAATACATTCTAAATCAGGAGAAAGAGCTCTAGCGATTAAAAAAATAAAATAAATGGAGTTTCATTTAAGAAATACCAGGTTCTTCTAAATTTTTAAGTTTTCGATGCCTTTTCGTTTTTTCTGATAACAGATTCTGAATGTCTATAAAAAAAATACTTTAAAATTGCTAATTTAAACAATCACCTTGTACATATTTAATAAATAATACTGTTGAATTAGTTTGATTTTCAATGGTTTGGTTTGTGTAATACTGGGTTTGTAATTTTAAAAACCGTATGCGATATTAGATGCCTATATAATTGCAACCAAATACAAATAAAATTAGATATTTTAGTTACATTTAAATACTTTAAAATACATTTAAATACTTTAAAATACATTTAAATACTTTAAAATACATTTAAATACTTTAAAATACATTTAAATACTTTAAAATACATTTAAATACTTTAAAATACATTTAAATACATTTAAATTCTTTAATACGTTATTTATTTCATGTATTTAAGAGTTTTTATAAATAGGTGTACAAAAGTTTGAAAGTGTCGCACCCCTCGCCTTATGCGGTCATAGAGTAACATTGTAAAAAGCAGTTATTAGTGAACGTATGGGTTAGTTTAGTATTACTGGCGATTATTTAATAGGGCCATATTGTTTTGACGTAAATTCTTACCGCAATTGATTGATGATTAATGTGCCTATATTACTAGAGAATGTCTCTCTTTTCATTATGTGGTTTATATACATGATGCTACTCCGGCCCACATCAACATATCGACTCGTGAGTATATAGATACAATTTATCGAAATCGATAGGTCGTGAAGGATCACAATCATAGCCATAGCCAGATCATCTGAATTGAACAGCTAAGATACTTATTTTTGGGGTCATCTTAGAACTTTAGTTTATACTACTTCGATTGAGAATTAGAGGAACTAAGGCATATAATAATTGAGGGATGTGAAATCGTACGTAATACAAAGGGAATTTTTCAAAGAGTTCGTGCTTCGATGTGAAGAAGAGCAGAAGCTTGCATAGAAGCGGAAGGTGGTTATTTTTAACATTTTTTGTAAATATTGCTTTGTAATTACCTATAAGTTTTAAAAAGCAAAAATGGTTTGCAAATACAGGGCATCCCAAACTCGATGGTACATTAGGAGAATCTAGAAAACGAATATAAATGTGCTTCAATTTTGGAAATGTCCGATAAGACATAGCATTTCAGCCTCTAAAATGCGGCATTGCCAGTTCTACCTCTACCAGATACTAACTTCAAAAGTTTAAATGCAATTATATATTTGTATATCATTCGGTTATTGATTCTGCGTTTAAATCTGAATAATTTTTATTAACCATGTCTTATATATATCACTGTTCCTTGGATATTAATTATTTTGATATTTTTTGTGGTCAAAACATGAATAACAAGAAATCAAATATCGTAGGTATATAATATAGATCTAGCGATCTCACATCTTGGATATATTTAAACAATATACAGGTATTTTGGTAACATAACAAACTTGGAAAATATTTTATACAGGGTGCCCAAAGAATATGTTTCGGTGAGCCTTTTCAAAAAAATATCAAAAGTAACTTTTTTGAAATGAAACAACCCATATATCATTGAACCAGATTTTCTGCCCAATCATTTGGTTTAATAATATACGGAGTGTTTCATTTGAAAAAATAACTTTTGGTGCTCTCTTGGAAAGGCCCACCAAAACATATCTTTTGGGCACAACAGTTATACAACCGGAATACTTGTATATTGTATAAATATTTCAAAAATTTGAGATCGTCAGATCCATAGATACCTACAATATTTGATTTTTTGTTATTCCTGTTCTGGCCGCAAAAACTAACAAGATAATTAATATCTAAGAAACAATCGGATATAGATATAGGACATGGTTAATAAAAATTACTCAGATTTAACCACAACATCAAAAAATCGAATAATATACAGGGGCTTGCATTCAAAATCCTAAAGATAGTGTCCGGTGGAGGTGGAACTGGTAACGACGCATTCTCAAAAATATTTTTAGAAGCTAGAATGCCATGTCTTTTTGCTATTTCTAAAATTTTAGCACGATATTAATTTTTCTAGATTCTCCTAATGTACCATCGAATTTGGGATACCCTGGATAATTTTTTATTTTTATTAGCGTCGACTCATTAAAAATTAATATTTTAATTGTTTTGTTCCAAGCGGTAACCCTAAAGAGAAATATGAAAGAACCCTATTATTATATATTTAAATAGTAATCAATATTAAAGTAATTAAAAGAAAGATGTTTGTCCCTTTTCTTTCCGTCAGACCCAATCCTTGAACGCGTTTCGCCGTATTACGGCTCCTCGGCGAGGCTATAGAATCTAACGAAAAGGAAAGGGACCGGAAAGAAAAGGGACAAACATCTTTCTTTTATATTACGTTTTCGGTTTACAGAAACCGACGATTGACTTTCAGCGCCACCTGACATTAGATGCCTGCTTATGCGGGTTCCATTCCAGCGTTTGGTCTAAGACCTCGCTGGTCTGGTTGGGTGGATAGCTCGATTGCTACGAGGTGTCGCCACGTGCAACATCTCGCATATGTATATTAAAGTAATTGTTTTGGAAATATCAGTGGCATAACATATTTTTGGTTGACATTGTATGTATAATAATAATAATAATTTTAATAGTTCTTTATTTCAACTTATGCTGTAAAAAATGAGATAAAATGAAATGACGTCACAAAATGGAACAGGTTTACCATTTCTTGTCTAAAAAGTCTACTAATGAATAGGGTTCAGTCTTCATTAACACTTTGCTCAATGTTTTTTTTTCCGTTTTAATTTGAATGTATTTGAAATATTGTCCAGACGTTTTTGATAAAGTGGAGCATTTCCGACTGTGCCAATGGAAAAACTAAAGATTGTGGTAGCAAAAAAGACAGTTTTAATTACAGGTATATTGGTTGACTAATGTTTTAAAGAACAACATTTTTTAGCTGAATATACGGAACACGTTCAAGGATTTACAACGTGGTTGACTTTGCGTCATCCTGCTAAAGGTAGAGGATTGTTTCAGCTTGCAAATATTCTTGGTGTATTTTTATCTACTATTTTCTTGTATTATATCAAATCACATTTTGTCAAATATCACTTAAAAATTATACCTCCATATTAACATATTTACTCAAGTTTTATACTTACTAAACTAGGCAAATATTTAAAATGAATAAAAAATATATTTTGTAGTTTTAATTTTAGAACTTTAGAGGTAAATTAATTCAAATTTAATTTGTAAAATATTTTTAATATTAATAAGACTACATATACAGGGTGAGTCGGGAGGAATGGACATAACTCTAAGGGTGTAATCTATGCATCAATATATAATAAGAAAAAACTCAACTTACTTAACAACTCAATGTTGTTATCAAATATTCATTTGTTTTTAAGTTATAAGGCAAAAACAAAATATTGCATTAATTTAGCTTTCCTATAATAAATGTTATTATTGTTTGCTTTTGATTGTTGTGCTGTCACTATCCTATTAGTGTCAGTATAAAATGTTACATTGATTCACCGCTAACTTTCGGATTTGTATTATTTTAATTTTTGTAAAATGCCACACATTTATTCACATCTCAAATACGCCAATATGGTTTTTATTTATGGTTTGTGTAATGTGAATGCTACAGCGGCTGCTGAAAAATATCTTGAACGATTCCACATGAAAGAACACCGAACTGAAAGGCCTTTATCAGAGTTTTCAACAAACTCTGCGAGACCGGAACGCTTCCAAGTGCTAATGTAACATCCGAACGAGCCATTGAATAGGATTTAGAAGAAATAGAAAATGTTCTAGCTTTAGTAGAAGAAGATGCGACGACAAGCTTACGAAGAATTGGAATTCAGTTGGAGATTCCCCAAAAAAGAGTGATCAATACGCTTCACGAGAAAGGCTCATACCCGTACCATGTACAGCGTGTACAGAACCTTCAACCTGGAGACTATACGCCAAGCGCATGCAATTTTGTGAGTGGATAATTAATAATCGTCATCTTTTACCGCACATACTTTTTACTGACGAAGCTACATTTGCCCGTGTCGGCATCAATAATAATCAAAACTCCCATGTATGGTCGGACGAAAATCCTCACGCAATAGTCCAAAGTAATTTTCAACACAGGTTTTTAGTAAACGTGTGGTGCGGCATGATCGATAATAATTTGATTGACCCTTTTCTTTTGGAAAATCGCCTTACAGGGGATCACTACTTAAGTTTTTTACAAAATGAATTGCAAGGACAACTGGAGGAGATTCCTTTAAACATCAGAATTGAAATGTATTATCAACACGACGCCGACGGAGCGCCTGCACATTTCGATCGTCGGGTTAAGCAATATTTAGACCAAAGGTTTCCAGGGGTTTGGATTGGTCGCGCTGGTCCTATTAGTTGGCCTCCTAGATCGCCAGAACTCACGCCCTAGGACTACAATTTATGGGGTTGGTTAAAAACTGAGGTTTACAAAGTAAAAGTAGATACTAGGGATGCATTAATTGGACGCATTAAAATGCTGTACTCAATATTAAAAAAAGGCTCGAATCAATTAGAAAATCCACGCGCGCCCTTCGTAAATGAAGCAGGAAATGTTTGGAAATCAACGGCGGTATTTTTGAAAATTTACTAAACCGATGATTTATTTAAAACAATGTTAATGTTGGATATTTTGATTTAACAATATTATTATTTTATTTAACGCTGTAACTTGAAAACAAATGAATTACACCCTTAGAATTAGGCCCATTCCTCCCAACTCACCTTGTATAAAATAAAAAAATAGAAATAATATATAACTTTTCCTATTTAACTTAAATAATTGCCACAAATACAAGGCGTTGGATTTGTTTGTCTAGCATTTAAAACTGCTCCAGAATAAATTTCTAAAGATACCTAAAATGAGATCTGTCGGTCTGTCCCAACTTCAACGTCACTAGCGACATCCATTGGATAAGGCTTGTGTCAGATCCCACATATTATTATGATCATCGTGAGAATTACAGAATAATAAAGGTTAGCTTAGGTGAGATTTGTGTAGTGTCTAGTGATAATAGGATATTTGCAGCCCATAAGGAAACATGAAGGCATAACATATTTTTCACAAGTTTAAAAATTTCTGGCTTCTTTTTAAGTTCTAGACAAAAATCCAACGCATTATTAAAGTTGGACATAGCTTATTCTAATAAATTTTTAGAAGATTCGATAATATTATAGGCGTATTTGGATGAGCATTCTTTGATAAAATGTGATTTATATTCACTACCTTGCACAGGATCTTTATGGTTTATGGCATGTAATGTAATATACTATACAACACGAGTTTTGCATATTAATTGTTTATAATGCTTTATAATATAAGTTTTTGATTTATTTTACAGCGCCTATAAAGTACTACATATTATTTAATTTTTGAATTTTTCAGCCCAATTTCGTCTAAACTTAAAATGGTTCTTTTAATTCAAATAAGATAACAAGTAAGAATCTATTTATGTGAATGTAAAGTGATGCAAAACTTAATACTTTTTTAATTCATGTATAAAGAAATGAGTCATAATACATGTTACACTTTACTTAGGATGCAATATTCATCTATCGAATTAATTGTGGAAAGCTTCTCCGTTGACATTTAAAGTTTTCATTCCTTTTTCAGTTGAGGAACACAGTTTTTCTGAGCAATCTTCTGGAAAAACACATGATTTTGGAAAGTTCTTAAATGTTCCTGGACAGGGTAAAAATCGATATTGTTTGAGCTTTGTCGTGTTCATTTTTTAGAAGTTTGAATAATAATTGTGCACTTTTCAGATCTATCAAGATTCATTTTTTTACCCGAAATAAGTATTTTAAATATAAATTAAGGATTAGAATTACACTTTTAATAATTAACATCGAACTATAAAGAAAACTCAACGATGAAAGGACAGGAGGCTTAATAATTTAAAATATATTAATAATCTAAATATAAACTGAGACCGTTGTAATTTTACTGGATTCCACTAGGGATTTACGATTATAGACTAAAATAATGTAAGAAGTAGATCAGTAGTTCCCAACCTGTGCGTCGTGATACCCTAGGACAAAGGTTAAAGAGCTTGCTTGCACGTCAACTACAGGGATTGCGAACTGTAATATTCGCCGACTAGTAAAACTCTTACAAAGTGCTAGGCACTTTCGTAGAAACTGTTAACTAGACATACAATTTAATGCTCTCACTGGAATTTTGCAAGAATATGAATTCTGATGCCTTCTATTTTTTCTTGGTTGTTAAAATAAAATGTTGCTAGTCGTGATTTTGAATTGAAAATAAAATAAAATTGTTCTTAGAAAATATTATTTTAAACTTTAATCATAAAACCTGAACCAAAAGAGTAGAATGCGAAATAGCACATGCTTCAGGTTGTAAATTTGGCGATGTTTGAACACCTTTACACTGATGCTGAAAAATCGATAATAAATTAATCTTGTCCTTGACATTGAAATCAACGTCACTTTCCCGAACCATCCGACCTTAAAAGTTGCAGTACTACTCATTTATTGCATCTTTTGATATTACCAACGCTGCCAAGGAAGTGCAGGATACATTTTTGGATCAACAAAATTATTGCACTAATGTCGCCTAACTTACTTTCAGAACATCAGTTTCATTTGCGTCTGCGTATCTCTGCGAATATAGAGTTTAAACTCTTGTGCAGATCCAGATAAAAGCCAGAATTATAAGAGACACTTAACGTAGTATTAGATTGGCTCTAACAAAAACTCAACCAAGAATATATCGCCACTTCTTGTTATGCAGATGCAAGCCCAGCCGTTACATTAAATATACCAAAAAAAATTTACAATATTTGTGCAATCTCTTAACATTAACTCTTAGAAACATTTCCAGGTAGGTAAAAGTGCTAGCGACTCAGAAAAAAGATTGGGAACCACTGCGTTTTATGTTTAAATTTTAAAAATGTAGCCCCCAATTGCAAATATTCATTTAAAACAACAAATATTTTCCTCATACCAAATTATTGTTGATAATTTAGTTTGACCAACGATATGATGCTGTAACTACCCAAAAAAGCACTTGAAACATGTTTGGTTGCTGCAACCTTACTTATTTAAAAATAACTAGTGGAAATAAAGGAAACTTACAACTACTCAAACTGATGTCATTGTATACAGTGTTTGCGAAATTAGTAATAAGAGTATTGAAATCTCGGAATCAATAAAAGACCAAATAGCTGTTAAATAGGAAAAGTTTTAACCGACTTAATTACTAATTCATTAGCCCAGATGTAAGATTTATATTTCTCAGTATTTTTTTTTAATTTAGAAGCAGACTCACAGCCATTATAAGCATTATTTTAATTAGGGGTTTAAAACGAATACTACGGTAAGTTTTTATAAATATTGTATGGTACCACTGTGTGTACCACCATAAAAACACTAAATAAAATATTATGTATAGCTCTATGCATCTACCAAATAGTAAGAAGGCGTAAATCAAAATGCATGAAAGTCATAACTAATAACACATGCCAAAGTTCAAGAACACCAACAGACATTTTTCCCCATCTTCAAAGGCGGAGAACCCCTAAATTGAAAAGAACACCTTTTTCTCTATTTTTTTTTCGTGCTATACATGCAAGGGCTGGCCAGATCAGGATTTTCTTAAACTGATTTGAATTCACTTAACCTTTGACCGAGAAAGGTTCAACCAATCACCGGGGTTGCAACAACCCTTCGACGGGATTTTTTGTTCGTGCGATTAACGGGGATTTGAGGAAACCAATTCACATATTATATACAGGGTCGTTGGTATGTATGGAAATGGTCGATTATTTCTTAAAGTAAGACAGTCAGCAAAAAATATTTTAGATAAAAGTTTTAGGGTTTTTTAAGGTGTATTAGAATTAAAAAAAAATTAGTATACAGGTTAAGTTAGAAGACCGTAGAGAAACAAAGTTACTTCCTTTTAAATGGAACACCCTATATCTTCGAATATTTTTGGATTTTACATAGAATTACAATTATTTCTCACTACGTGCATTATAAGTCTAAACTTAATAGTTTCCGAGATATCGACTTTTGAAAAATTACATTTTTGAACTTTGACAGCTTCTAGCTTTCTAACGGTACCTTTTAGAATAAAACGGCTTGCATGTCCCTATCTTACTTTTTTATTATCTTCTCAAAAACATCAACTTCCGGTTAAACCGGATGTAACTTAAAAGCCGGAAATACAGTACTTCCGGTATAACCGGAAGTTAATGTTTTGGAAAGATCATAAAAAAGTAAGATAGGGACATGTTAGCCGTTTTACTCTACAACGTACCGTTAGAAAGCTAGAAGCTGTCAAAATTCAAAAATGTCATTTTTCAATAGTCCATATCTCGGAAACTATTGGGTTTAGAGTTATAATGTACTTATTAAAAAATAATTGATATTTCACGTTAAAGCCAAAAATATTCGAAAATATAGGGTGTTCCATTTAAAAAAAGGTAACTTTCCTTGCCTACTGTTTTCTGACTCATCCCGTATACTTATTTTTTTAAAATTCTAATACACCTTAAAAACCCCTAAAACTTTTATCTAAAATATTTTTTGCTAACTGTTATACTTTAAGAAATAATCGACCGTTTCCATACATACCAACGACCACAGATACGTACAAATATTCTCGAAAGTCCAATTAATTTTAAGCAAGGGTTGTTTCAACCCTCGTGAATTGGTTAGACTTTTACTGGTCTAAGGTAAGCCAGTTTATCCATTTTCACTCCGGTCCTGCATGAAAACCTTTACAAGCGTGTAGCACAAAATATTAAAAATTGGTGATTTTTCAACTTAGTTCGAGAAGTCTAGTCTAATTTTAACCCGGCATCGTGTTCCTTGCCCCGGAAAACGAGGGGGAAATATGGGGCCCGGACGCAACACTTTTGTGTTGTTGGAGAATGTTGAAATTGCAAGAATTCTCGCTAGGTAGCGCTACCTAGCGTCGTTCAATAACCCAATAATTTCCTCTGATGTTTGTGACTTTGTGAAAGCCTATGTCAGAGGGCGCAGGTATGCTTAAGAAAGGGCGTTTCTTACCAATGGGACGGATTAAGCCATCTGGTTTTATTCTCCGTTAAGACTAACCTAATTACCTCAAATTTTCCCCAAAATCGCCTTTCTATGTCTTATTGTTTTCGAAATCGCAGTACTGGTATCACCAATTTCGTACACACTGTATAGATACGAATAAGGATTTTCATACTTGAGTTTTTTTTCAGATATAGCCTAGTTTTTTTGTCAATAATAAGAAGTCCTAATTTCAGCTAGTCAATCAACTAATTTTGTTTGCACTTGTCGATGTCTAACTAACTCTTGCACGTTTAGAGCTTTGTCGCTTTGCATGCTTCGATAAGGAGTTTACGCACTGACATTTTCTACGTTGTAATTTAACGGATTATAAAATACAATATAAAGATATAAATACAATAGGTAAAGGAAAGGTTTTATATTTTTTGACCATACATTAAATAAAATAATTGTGATCATAAAATATTACCTTAAAGATTCCCAAAACTCGGGTATTCTAAAGTTCACATACCTAATCGACTTATATAGACAATCAAAAAAGCATTGAAATATACTTTGCGAAAACTCCTGTTCAGTATTTCGGCTACTGCATTTTGTCCCTAAAGTAGTTTTAATATTGATTTATGTTTTGCCTAATAGGTGTTTATGCCCTAAAAAAAAACGACAGTGTGGGGAAAAGGAAATATATGTTTAAATGTGAAGTAGCCTTTTATTAGAATTATTACAATCACGACGGAACTTTTAGCTATGAAACCTGGTTGACAAAAACTTTAATAATAAACAATTAAAATTATAAAAATTTTAGATTTTTTTTAATACCCACCATTATAAAGATTATCAAACAACAGGTGGTGTACTCAGTTGGTTACTTCTTCTAATTGGAACATTTGTTCGAATAATTTTAAATATAATAGTTTTTAAATTTAAATATTAAATTCAATAACTAATACTAGTTTAAAAATAACCTAAAGAGGAAAGTGGATCAAAATTCGTATTATTGGTACTTTAGTTAATGTGGATTTTCAAAAACCAATTAAAAAAAATAAAAGAAAATAACGATTAACGTATAAACTTAATGTTATGGTGACATTTATGCAAATGACCTAACAATTAAACAAAACTATGGAAAAAAATATACACACCTCTACATTTAATATTCATTACTCAGTCATAATGATACCATGTCAAAATATGTTAAAATAAATGGCAGCACTTGATACATATATTTCAGTTTTTCAAATTACTTTTAAATTCAAGACATGTATGTTTGTTGCCTTGGATTTTATTGCACTCGTTTTTGCAATGTTCATTTTGGATAAGCCCACCAACGTCCACCACCGTAATTTCTAAAGATTGAAAATTTGTTTGAAAGGCATACGAATAATACACTTAAGAACCAGTTTATATTTTAATAATAATTTTTTAAAGTATTAAATACAGTATTAATTTTTGAAACAGTGCACGTTATTCGTTTTACTCGCTTTATTAAACTTTTTATTTCTGCTGTCTTTTAGTTTCGTATGTTTACCATTTTTCAGTCGTATTTTTTATATCTATTACGAAACTAAAATATTGGGAGAGAAATGTTAATTACATGTTGCTCTTTAATTTTAAAACTCTGTTTGTTAATTGGCACATAAAAATCATCAATATTAATGTTGATCAATACAAAGAAAGAGTTACATAAAAAAAAAAACAATATGCTCGGCCCTTTATCTCAAAAATAAATATCTTATATTTTAATATACAACGCTAACATTGCCTCATCGCATTTTAGTATTATTATTAAAAATACTGATTTAGATCTAATAATGTCAATAGGCCAGGAAAAACCACAGAGACTCCTTAAAAGTGCCAGCAACGTTTCAATTACCAGGAATCAAAGCGGGAACGACTTGGGTTCGTTCAATGATTTACATCAACATAATCTAGCTTTCATGCGAAAAATTCCAGCAGGAGCTGAAGCTAGCAACATTTTAGTTGGGGAAGTTGATTTTTTGGATAAGACTCTATCTGCTTTCATTCGTCTGAATAAAGCGCAAGTGTTGGGTGATCTGACTGAGGTTCCCGTACCTACAAGATTCTTGTTTCTATTGTTGGGTCCTACTTCATCAACTTTAGGTAAATATATGATTTTTAATATACCTGTCACCTTCTTTTAACTTGGACACAAAAATTAAACAAGTGGATGTAATTTAAATGCAATTGACTTCCAGAATCGATATGAATACTTTTTTTTCTCCTCGTCTCTGACGTAACTGACAGGGTATATTAATATCTTTTTAATAATCCTTTTGATATGTTGCCTACATAATTACTATTTTGTAATTTAGGCTATCATGAAATCGGAAGAGCTATGGCGACTCTAATGTCAGATGAAGTATTCCATGAGGTAGCTTACAGAGCTAAAAATAGAAGTCATCTATTGGCTGGCGTTGACGAATTTTTAGATGCGGTAAGTAATAAAAGAATTGCCAGAAATAAAGTCAACTAATTAAAATTTAAGAAAAAAGTTCAACGGTACTAAAGGACGGTCAGAATGGAACCAACTAATTTTATCAGTATTACTTACTTTCACATTTATAAGCCATCTAACCGAAACTGGCTACCTACCTAGAGATGTAAAATTCTCGGTAATAATCTTTTCGAGAATATTCTCAACAGAATTTTCTGAGAATGGTAAGAAAATCGCTAGAAATGGCAATAAAAAGAAGTAAAATTTTTACATTAAATTACAGTACATTTTTTGTATTAAAATATTTCCAAACGTTACTTTTCGGTTTTGTGATACCCTTTAATTTATTTGGCTCCATGTTTTTATACTTATAGACGGTCTAAACTGAGCCGAACAGAACGCCAAAATAAAACTAGTCTCATCACATCATTTACAATTCACACAGCTGTATACCAGTATACGTTCGCGCTTCTAGGGGATTTCCCTGTATTACTGTTGTACTCGAATTCCCCTAGAAGCGCCGACGTAAAACAGCGTTACCAGAGTTATTGAAAAGGTTAGAGAAGCTCAAAATTTTAAAAATCGTTGCAAAATTAGAGTAGATTATGTAGAAAAACTTCTCTAGAAAATATTCTCGGGAGAATTTTCTTACAGAGAATATTCTCGAGAATATTCTCCTCTCTCATCTTTATACCTACCTACTACAATTTCAATCAAGATGTTTAAGAACAAAGTGTATTTTACTGAATTATTATAGTCTAAAGAATTCATAGCCTCATCCGTTACTTTGTGACAGTACAATTTAGTTTATGAGTTACCTATGGGTATGTACATAAAAGCGAATGTGCTATATAATAATTTGGGTATTAAGGCTATTGATACGGTTTTATTTTTTTACTATTATTGGTATTGTATACATATAAATGATCTTATTGTACCTCGTCAAGGTTAGTTCAGGTTAGTTACAATGAGTTTTCATATATTTGGCAGGCATACTTTTGTGACGGAAATAAAATTTCGTACAGTGACGTTAACATTTTATGCCATTACCTCTATACCTTGCGTTTTTTATTTCAGTAATGATAGAAAAAAGGCTACATATAAAATTATTTATTCGAAGAAAGTATTCCTAGATAGTTGAGCAAGTTGGGAAACCAAGAAGCACTATACAAAGCCTCAGAACTAAATGCGAAAATACAGGATTATTGGATAGAAGGGCTGGAAGTGGCAGAAGAAAAATTTCAAACGAAAATCAAGATAATGATATACAATACATGACTTCAAAATTAAATATAAAACAGATTATTCAAATATTAAAAAAAAAAACATTGGTTTAATATTTTAAAGCGGCACCATTTTTTTCTACTAATAAGTTTAAACGTCTGGGCATTGATGCCACCAGCTTTTGGGCGTGATGAAAATTGTAGGTATTCCAGGTTTCTTCAATTCTATTCCACAAATCATCACTGTTTTGAGGATGGAAATCATTGTTCTTGTTCATTTCTTTCACGATATATCCCCAAACGTTTTCGATTGGATTGATATCAGGGCTTCTTGAGGGCCAAGGTAACAATAAAATGTTATTTACCCGTATCCAGTCCGAAACTCTCCTTGCTGTATGGACGGGGCAGTTGTCATGCTGGTATATAAAATTTTCTTGTTGAAATATATTGTTTACCGATGGCAACATAGCATTTTGAAGGATGTGTATATAAGCTTGAGTATTAAATCTTCCTCGAATTCGGTGGCATATTCCTAGCCCTCTAGAAGTCATATACCCCCATATATTAACTGAAAATCTTCCACTTGTTTTAACATGTTGGGTATATCTTTCTTCGTATCGTGTATTTGGCGGCCTATACACTCTAATCTGTCCGCTATATTAAGACTGAAAAGTTTTCTCGTCGGTAAATACTACCTTTTCCCAAAAATCCATACCTTGCGGTAAATTCCAGCGCAAACCCCATTCTTTGCTCTTTATTCACATCGGCCAAAAATATTTTTTAGCAGCTACCTTTTCTCAATTCCGAATTTTTCCTCATGCGATTTCTCGCCGTTCTTACTGTCCCAGGAAAATTAGTTTGGTTGTGTGTTCCTACAGCCATCTGAAATGGATTGTTTCGCAAAAAATTTATTAGATCACTATCTTGATTTTCGTTTGAAAGTTTTCTTCTGCCACTTCCAGCCTTTCTTTCCAATGATCCTGTATTTTCCCATTTAGTTCCGAGGCTTTGTATAGTGCTTCTTGATTTCCCAAATTGCTCAGCTATTCTTCGTAGAGAAACACCGTCTTCAAATAAAGCAATTAATCTTGCCTTCTCGAGGTGATTCATGTTCACAAAATTTGTTAAAATGAAATAATATAATTTTTAAATCTGATGACACCGATAATAATTTGTCAAAAAGTGAAGTGCATTTCCAGGTGATCTAGGTATACAAAAGCCGACATCACATCAGGAAAAAATAAGTGTACGAAATTTTATTTCCATCACTGTACTTTATAATAGTTTTAACCGGTTGGAATTTCCTAGATCTAATTGGCTATTTATAAGTTTGATCGGTTTTCTTTCTTGTGTTTATATATTTCTATATTTTCTAATATACGTAATTTTTGACCTTCTTGTTCAACGTGTAAAATTTGTAAGTTATTTATGTCTGGAAAAGTATAGTTAGAGTCTAAGAAGTAATAATTAGCAAAATAAGATGAACTTTTTTAATCTAAAATAGGCGTTATGTTCATTAAATCTAGTTTAAAATTTGTTGCTGGTTGTCCCATATAGCAGCCATTGCATTGATTACATTTTAACTTCTGACTTTTTAAACTTGTTGGGTCTGGATTGGATATTAAAAGGTGTCTAAGTAGGCTATTAGATGAGTTAAGGGCTATTGTTTTATAATCTGTCTTTAGAATGTTTGCTTAGAAATAAGACCGAAATACGTAAGCGAATTATATTTCCTAAATTTGATAATAAGAGTATAAAGGAAACCCCGACTCTTTTAAACTGTCACTTCATATTGTCAACATGACACGTGTTTTCACCGTCACAGTGGTTTCTTCAGATGTGAAGTATTCAAACAAAAATATTTTAGTAATAAATAGGGGCTTAATAATTACAAGTACCTACAACAGTTTTAGAAAAATTAGCAGTGGGAGCAGGAAACTCGATCGTCGACTTTTTTTGACAGGTAAGCCGAAATTGGGCGAACGAAACTCGATTGAGTTGACTCGATCAAAATCTCTCGTTGGGCAGTCGAGTCGCTAGATTTTAAAGTTAGATTTAGGATAGTGTTTAGTTTTTCAATACATTTGTTTAAATTTTTCTTGTTTTGTAGGGCACTATCTGGCCTCTAAATAGATCTGGTGGAGAATTAGAGTGGTTAGTTAAGATTTCAGGTTGTTTGTTAGCTTTGTTTAGCTTAAGATAAAAAAAAAATATTTTTTCTCATTTTTAACTTACCCTAGATGTCTTAATTGGCACTTTCAAATCAAAGATACGTCTAAATAATCTTCTGAATCCTCTAATAGATTGATAACAAATCCATCACCATCATTGCGAAGAATTTGTCCCAATTCTCGATATTCTTCGTCATATTTAATAATAATAACCTTTTCAATGGTCTCCACCCAGTCTCCTTTTTTAATATTTAAAAATTCTTCCTTAAGTTCCACTACTTTTTTATTGAATTTTGGAAAAATATTTTTTTTCCGGAGTCTCATTATTAATTATGCCCACATAAGTTCAATGGGGTTAGTTCAGGTTAGCCGTAAAACAATATGGCCGTATTTTTTGGCTATATTATCAATAATATACTGTTTTTCCCATTGTTTAAGATAAAGTTCTTCAAACAATTCTTTTTTGGTATACAATTCTTCGAAGAAAAGGTAATGTTTAAGAAGAAATTCTTGAATTTCCTGTTTCTTGGAGGACATGTTCGGTATTTTGTGGATTTGTCTAGAATTGTAGGCTGCATTATCTAATACAATGACACTGAGATTTTAAGTTTGAGATTAAAGAATTTTCAAACCACTCCTCAAAAGTATTTGAATCCATATTTTTGTGGTAATCCACATCCGTAGATCCACAATGCAAGATGCGAGTGGCGATGGACGGATTTATTTCACACGTTTAACATCAACGACGGAATCCCTCAAGGTTCTATATTGTCGCCCACCCTCTTCTTACTATATATTGACGATATTTTGGAAAAAAACTAAAAATCCTATATATAGCTTCGCTGATGACAGCACACTTGTTTCATCTTTTACTTTGGATGTTCGGACATCGACTGCCAATGCACATCTCTATAGGCAGCAAGAGGTCTCACATCTGAACAAAGACCTGGAAGAAATTCTGTCTTGGAGTGACAGTAACCAAGTAGCTGGTGGGTGAACCAACTCGGATTCCAGACCGACATGGTGATTTTGCTAGTTTGTTGGATCTTTTCTTAACTTCAAACCCCGACTTGTACACTGTCACCGTGAAGCCGCCGTTAGGAACGTCTGACCACAACCTTATTTCGGCACTGAACAAACTATCAATTAGTGCTGAAGAGCCTCCTAAACCACGCAAGGTATGGCATTATACATCAGCTAAGTGGGAGGACCTAAGGGACCATTTTCGAACCTTTCCTTGGCGGGACGTTTGTTCTACCTCTGATGATCCATCTATCTGTGCAACAGAAATATCGGAGGTTATCCTTACTGGCATGGAAGCCTTCATCCCTTTCTCAAAAAAGTGCCCTTCTAACGGCAAGCCTTGGTTTACCAAAAATTGCGAACGAGCTGTTAAACCAAAAAATTATTTCTACCGACAATGGCGTAAAAATCCTACCGCCGAAAATCGTACCATCTTTGTTAACGCTCGAAACCAATGCAAGCAAACGATAAACCAAAGCAAAGAAGCATACAACCAGAGGATCAGAGACAAACTTCTTGAATGTCCTAGCGGCTCAAGATCATTTTGGTAGGTAGCTAAGGCCGTCAGTCAGAACTTTACCAAGACAACCATTCCACCTCTAACACGTTCTGATGGCACCATTGCGACCAAAGCACAGGAAAAAGCAAACTTACTGGCGGAACTATTCTCTTCACATTCAACGGTAAATTTTCAGGGAAGTACTCCACCGAACATTACCCCTGTAGAATCGAGAATGCCCGAGATTGTTTTTCGCCACCGCCATGTTAAACGAATCTTGAGGAGTCTCGACACTAAAAAGGCTTCTGGCCCTGACGATATTCCAGTCATTGTAATTAAGACATGCGCTGACGAACTGACACCGGTATTTTGTAGGCTTTTTAACTTATCCTACAAAAAAGGAATATTTCCTTCTTGCTGGAAAACTGCGAGAGTCCAGCCCATACCCAAAAAAGGCAAGAAGACTTTGCCAAACAACTATCGTCCAGTCGCATTGCTCTCGGTTATATCAAAAGTTATGGAGAAGGCTATCAACGAAAAATTACTAAAATACCTGGAAGGCTTCAACATTATTAGTGACCGCCAGTATGGATTCCGTAAGTCTAGATCAACAGGAGACCTTCTCGCTTATGTTACTCATGTTTGAAACAACGCAATAGAACACCATGGGGAGTCTCGGGCGGTAGCACTGGACATTTCCAAGGCTTTTGACCGAGTATGGCATGAGGGGCTCCTAACTAAAGTGAGAGCATACGGAATGCCGGTTCAATTTTGTTCATGGCTGTCGAGCTTTCTTAAAGACCGTTCTCTGCGAGTGGCGATGGACGGATTTCTTTCAGACACATTTAACATCAACGCCGGAGTCCCTCAAGGTTCTATTTTGTCGCCCACCCTTTTCTTACTATACATTAACGATCTTTTGGAAAAAACTAAAAATCCTATACAGGGTGCCCAAGATAAGGAGGGCCTCTATGGGGATCTCGGTTATGGTAAGAGCTACAACTTTGATTAAATGGGGAAAAAGTTGCGCAATCAGAGGACTAATAATATGGCATAAAAAAAGTTTTAGTAATATTTGTAAGTTTTGAGATATTAAATAAAAACTGATATTTTGGATTTTTGATTTTATTTTTCTTTGGCGTTATTATTAAAGTTAGAGCAAAACTGACAAAACTCTCTCACAGCAACTTGTTATGAACTTAAAGATTACATCGCAATTTTTTTTATACGACGTTTCGTTTCCAAGCAAACACCATCAACTTCATTTTTTCTAATACGGCCCTGATTTCTTATTGTCAAATTTTGAGAGCATTTTTTATTCTTAATTCAATGATGTACCAGACAATGTTGTTTAATTACGTTTCGAGCCTTTTTAACCATCTTTATGAAATTTTCAGGGTCCGGACCTGGATCCTAGAGTGTTGCATGCTTTTTCAGCTTTTTTAATTAAAAAAATGAAAATGATGGATGTAGAAGGTAACAACGTAATCTTTTTAGTTTCATTATGAATTTTAAAAAAAATAATAAAATTACATAATAGATTTTTAATTATTTATTTAACATTGTAAAATACTGATTCCGAACCCATAATAATTAAACTTTAATTAATTGAAATAAAACTAACATTAACTCATTAAAAATTAATTTTCCAAAAGGTGTTCAAAGTGATTTCCGTCGTTCTCCAAACATAAATAGGATCTTAAAACTGTATTATTTAGGACATTAGTTAACATTTATTTGTGGCGTTACGCTGTGAAAGGCTGCAAGCACTAGTTGTCTAAGCTCTTCTTCTGTTTCAAAATTCTGCTTATAAACACAATTCTCGATATATCCCCAAAGGAAAAAATCAAGCGGGGTTAAATCTGGGGAACGCGCCGGCCAGGGTGTTACAGAATAAGTGCTGATACTTTTTTCTGGAAATCTTGCTGAAATGTACTCTCTAACTACCCTTGAATTATGTGCAGGTGCACCATCCTGCTGGAACCAAGTGTCGCGTTGTTCTGCCAGAGGTAAATTATCCAGAGCCTCCTCTAAGTCATTTTGGAGTAAATTCAGGTAATGCTCAGATGTTAAATTATGTTGATAGACAAAAGGTCCTATTATTCTTGTTCCGAAAATTCCAGCCCACATATTAAATCCGAAACGGTATTGGTGTCTTGATTCTTTGAATACACGTGGATTTTCCTTAGACCAGTAATGTACATTTTTTCTGTTAAAGATCCCGTTTCGATTTACCATGCTTTCATCAGACCAAATTATCTGGTAAGGAAAATTTATGTTTTCGTGGCATTTTCTGGTGTACCATCCGCAGAATGATCGACGTCTTTCTGCATCACCTGGCCTCAGTCCTTGACAAATTCTGTATTTATATGGGTGAAATTTTTGTTTGTTTAAAATAAATTGAGCCGTTGATTTCGCTACGCCTACATTTTCATCAATTTCTCTAGTTGATACTCCAGGGTTTTCAGTAACAGCTAATAATACGCTGAAAACCTTTTCCTGGTTACTATTTTTTTTTCGGGAGAGCATGGGTTTTTTAAATGCACCGTGTTCTTTAAGGTTAGTTACTAACTTACTGTAAGTCCGTTTAGCTGGTTGTCTCCTTTCCGGATATTTGTCCAAATACATCCGCTCCGCTACATTACAATTTTCTCCGCTTAAAATAAAACATGATAACATATCAAATTTTTCTTCATTTGAATAATAACCTGCCATATTTAGTTCAACTGAAGTAATGCCAAATTGTCTGACACCATACCTACTCATTTTTTTTTCCAATGCCTACTTCGCTAATTTGGGAAAAGAACAATACTTAGTTTGCAACAGCGTAGATTTGTGTTGTTTCAAAAAGAAAATAAACCCAGGAAGTTTTTATTTTTTTTTAAACAGTATCGTAAGGTTTAATTAAAAAAGCTGAAAAAGCATATGCAACACTCTAGGATCCAGGTCCGGACCCTGAAAATTTCATAAAGATGGTTAAAAAGGCTCGAAACGTAATTAAACAACATTGTCTGGTACATCATTAATTAAGAATAAAAAATGCTCTAAAAATTTGACAATAAGAAATCAGGGCCGTATTAGAAAAAATGAAGTTGATGGTGTTTGCTTGGAAACGAGACGTCGTATAAAAAAAATTGCGATGTAATCTTTAAGTTCATAACAAGTTGCTGTGAGAGAGTTTTGTCAGTTTTGCTCTAACTTTAATAATAACGCCAAAGAAAAATAAAATCAAAAATCCAAAATATCAGTTTTTATTTAATATCTCAAAACTTACAAATATTAATAAAACTTTTTTTATGCCATATTATTAGTCCTCTGATTGCGCAACTTTTTCCCCATTTAATCAAAGTTGTAGCTCTTACCATAACCGAGATCCCCATAGAGGCCCTCCTTATCTTGGGCACCCTGTATATAGCTTCGCTGATGACAGCACACTTGTTTCATCTTTTACTTTGGATGCTCGGACATCGGCTGCTAATGCACATCTCTATAGGCAGCAAGAGGTCTCACTTCTTAACAAAGACCTGGAAGAAATTCTGTCTTGGGGTGAGAGTAACCAAGTAGAATTTAACGCTAAAAAGACCCAGGCGGCAGTTTTTTCTAAAAAAGTTAATGTTGAAGAACCAGATATAGTTATGGCGGGACACTCAATTCCTTTGGCTTCATCAATTCATTTATTGGGCGTAAATTTGGATAGTCATATGTCTTGGCATAGTCACGTTGCGGCCATTGCTAGGGCAGCCTCGCAGAAGCTTGGAATACTTTTCCGAACAAAGAACCTCTATACACCCCAGCAACTTTTGATGCTCTATAAAGCCCAAATTCGACCATCACTGGAGTACTGTTCGCATATTTGGGGCTCTGCTCCTAAACATACCCTGAGATTGCTAGATTCCATTCAAAGAAGAGCCATTCGCTTGATCGGTGACCATAGTCTGACAAACAATCTGGAAAGCCTTGAACATCGAAGGCAGGTTGGCGACTTGAGTCTATTTTACAAATATTTTCATGGCAAGTGTTCAACTAAGGTTGCCCGCTTGATACCACCCAGAGCGGTGCATGGTAGAAATACACGACGAGCCACTGCAGCCCACCAGTACGTGGTTCAGCTTAGTGTCCCTCGAACGACACTGTTTCAAAATTCTTTCATCTGGAGAATGTCATCACTCTGGAACGACCTCCCTGAGATCGCGATCCCCAACGAGTATAATCTCCAAAGTTTCAAGACCAACGTGAATCGTTTCCTGCGCACATGCACCGCTCCTAGAGCGCCATAAAGGATTTATCCTGCAGTGCTGTGCCTTATCATAAAAAAAAAAAAGAAAAGAATTTACCGCTAAAAAGACCCAGGCGGCAGTTTTTTCCAAAAAAAGTTAATGTTGAAGAACCGAATATAGTTGTGGCGGAACACTCGATTCCCTTGGCTTCATCAATTTATTTATTGGGCGCAAATTTGGATAGTCATATGTCTTGGCATAGTCACGTTGAGACAATTGCTATAGGGCAGTCTCGCAGAAGCTTGGAGTACTTTTCCGAACTAAGAACCTCTATACACCCCAACAACTTTTGATTCTCTATAAAGCCCAAATTCGACCATCGCTGGAGTACTGTTCGCATATTTGGGGCTCTGCTCCTAATCATACCCAGAGATTGCTAAATTCCATTCAAAGAAGAGCCAATCGCTTGATCGGTGACCATAGTCTAACAAACATGGAAAGCCTTGAACATCGAAGGCGGGTTGGCGACTTCAGTCTATTTTACAAATATTTTCATGGCAAGTGCTTAACTGAGGTTGCTCGCTTGATACCACCCAGAGCGGTGCATGGTAGAAATACACAACGAGCGACTGCAGCCCACCAGTACGTGGTTCAGCTTATTGTCCCTCGAACGACTCTGTTTCAAAATTCTTTCTTCTAGAGAACGTCATCACTCTGGAACGACCTTCCTGAGATCGTGTTCCCAACGAGTATAATCTCCAAAGATTTAAGACGAACGTGAATCGTTTCCTGCGCACACGCACCGCTCCCAGAGCGTCATAAAGGATATATCCTGCAGTGCTGTGCCTTATCATAAAAAAAAACCATACGAGATCCTTTGCTTGGAGGTACATCTTTTAATTGACATCTTCTAGAGCCATCAGTGCAACCTTTCTGGCAGTATCTCGAGTAGAGGTCCAGGTCTGTTCCAAGTAATATATCTGTTTTCCTCTTTTTCTGAATTCATTTATTTTTTCTAAATATTCTAGTGGCCATTTTCCGATTCTGCTACTTTCCATTATTGCAATTTAAATCCCAGCTTTGGGTAGCTTGGAAACTTTTTTTACTAGTTCGTATTTGCTATATCCTATGTGCATGATGTCATGTTTTAGGTTTTTATACACATTTAAACAAATTTCCTTTGCCTAAAAGCTCAGAAATGTTTTACGCTTTTTTTGTGACGTTCCTTTTCCTAAATACTCGCCTAAATTTAAATCAACGGATTTACCCAAACTCGCAGCAGGATAGTTTAGAACATCTTCAGATTCACGATAATTCTTCTTCCATGGCCTCCAAAGCCTATGAGAATTTTCCTCCCACGATCGAAACATTGTACTCCAATAGAGAAATTAAATCTATCAAAACCATGAAACGCGAACACTGAACAAAAGTATTTTAACTTAAGGAATATAAATCCTAAATGAAACACTAAATTAATAATTATTACTATTATATATTATAATTATAATCAACGCGAAAGAATACCAAACTGTACAACAACAAACATGAAAACACTAAGTCAACGCAATGTTTAGATACCAGACCGCATAGCAAATTAAAACACACGCACACTTGTTAATACTACTTCGACTCTGGGGCCGTTCTTTTTACAAGGCACAAGGCAATTAAAGTATAACCTAGCAAAAAATCGGAAACTGAATGAAATATTTTAGTGCGGGAAAATAAATCAAATAAACTTTAGAACTATAATATCATTCTAGTTTTCGTTGAAGATTTAATAAGTCTGAAAATAACATATAGACTGATTAAAATACAATTTGTGCAATAAATTTAAATAATAATTTTGTACAAATAACGAATTTATTTTAATATTTATTAAAACTCTTCAGAAAAACTATGCACCATGTCTAAATACTGACGGTAGGTTTCAGAAGATAAAATATATCAGTTTTATATTCTCACTTATATTTGGCGACGACTATATTTCAAAACATTTATGATATTTCATGAAATCTTTTATAAACCCAAAAATGTCACATGAAAGTAATATTTCATCTATGTTTCTAAAACATTACATTAAAATATTTCAAAAAAATGTTTTGTAATATTTCTGAAATTATAGAGTATATCATTCAATATCAAGAATATATTCAGTAAAGAAATATATAAACTATTATTAAGTAATAAATATGAATATACAAAATAGAATGCTCATGTTCATGTCAAATTATTGACCTCAAATATTCTTCTTCATTATCTTCATTCCTCTTATCAAGTATTTTTTTGATGGCACGAAGTCAAAATGATCGAGAACCGAAGATTGCCGAAATTTAAGTCGACCGAGTTTCGTGGCATATCTACGTTTACTCGATCGAGTCGAGCATCGAATTGTTCGATTGTTTCGTATCGAGTTTTGTACTCCTACTGTAGAATATAATTATTTATTAGGATTAAATAAATTTGGCACCAGCAATTAGTTTATAAATTTATAAATTAGGGGAATTTTTCAATTTGTTAATTTCAAAAGAATTTTCATTTTAAACTTTTTCTGCATGTAGGATTTCGAAATTGTTGTGAAACTATGGTTTTCTGTTCTTATATGATATTTTATGCAGAATGTTATTTTTGACAAAAGAGATCCTGAAGATCTTTTATTCTAGTTCGAAAATAACTACCTGCTATATAAGATTTGGAACAAGAGCCGCAATTTAATTTATAAACTCCGTTTGTGTGATCTGTCATAAAGTTCGCCATACGGCTGGTGAGCCACGAAAACAATCCAAGCAAAACACTTTAAATTTCCATATAAAATGTAAATTGTATGTAATTCAATTATACTTACTAAAAACAATTATACGTATGCATATCCCTGCATATTGTATACCCTGTAACATATATAGCCCATTGATTTTTCCCCTTCGCCTTGCAAATTATAATCGCTTACTATAATTTATTAAATTCTTAAAGCGGCGAGGATAATATGTTTTGGTAAATTTGGCAACCCACGCGGAAATAAATCAATCAGCGCGGATTTCTGAACTTAGCTAATGGTTTGCCTCTTTTTATCGTATACGATATTGAATTAGTGGGGATACAAGGCACATCTTTACACCTTCAGAAATTTTAGAGGCATTGCCGGAGTTTAAAATTTTGATATTTAATTTATAATTAATCATATGTAAACGTTGATGTAAAACGAATAAACATATAAAAGGCAAAGTTATTCCTAAGCAAGTTAGGGCAGTAATTGCCAATAAATCAGTAGGTATTTGTTTTTATATTTTACGCAATTTAAGACTAAATCAATTTTTAAACCGCCATAGCGACTCTTTTTCATCTTACCGTCCTGCCTCCTCAGGCGTTGCAACTCTTAGAACCGTGGGGCGAACTATAGTTAATCTTTATTGTTTTTGATAATTTTACTTAAATAATTATTGGTTCTATATTACGCTATTTTTATTTCAAATTTAGTTGAAATAGTGATTTACGTAACAAGTTCCAAAAGTGATATTTTACTGGATGAGTAGTGAGTCCCGTAAAATCACTCTTGGATCGTGTTACGTACAATACTTTTTCTGTAGCCGTTTTGTATGTTAAAAAGGATATTGATGGATAATAACGTATGAACTTTATATAGACAATTACATATACGATAATTAATAAATTGTAGACCAATTCATACAACTCTCTTGACTTTACCGGCAATAATTCATATTATGTAGCCGCTTTAGCAGATTCAATAGTCTCATGGGGAATCATTTCAGCCGCACTTCCCTACTGATTTCAATTTTTTGGATTTGAAAAGCGAAAAAACACCCACCAATGTTACATGACAAGCGCTGTCATAATAAAATACAAAGTTCATGTTATTGTCAAAGCCGCCTACATAGATACCCAAATCGTCGCAAAAGTAACAAGAATCGTTCCGAAAGTAATGAAATCGTTTCGAAAAAGAAAAAAATCGTCCAGAAAATACGAGAGAAAATAGCTACTTTCGGTACCATTTGTGTTAAGTGGTATTTTCGATTTAATAAATCATACCGAAAATTTTATTTTCGAGACGGCTGCAGAAAAAGTTCTTTACATCTTGGCCAACTTTGCGTATGAATGTTAATGGTTTGTAGTTAATTTTCTTTGTTGCAGGAAACATTTGTCTTATTGCTTATCTAGTAAAATTTTTACATAAATATCGTCCACTATCTTATGAATGTACCCGTTATTGATAAGTATTTGTTTTGTTAAATTAAATTCTATGGTAAAATGTTCGTTTGATATTGGGACGTTATTATTCTGGTTTCTGCAAAACAATTGTACTTGTAAGTAGCTTATTTATTATACTCGAACCATTTAGATGTAATGCATTTGATCGCCACGAGATGTCGCTGTAAGCTACATCTGTTATAGATTATCCACCTTTTAGGGTCAAGTAGACTCTTGGGAGTTTCTTAGTATAACTGACGAGCCGTTATACGGCGAAAGAAAGCAACTAACCTTTACATTTTTAATTGTTGTAAATTATAATTGGCTTTTAATGATGCATTCCTGGCTGCGACTCCTGTAATTTAAGGACCAGCTCGTCTGGTCTTTGCAGGAGTTTCCTTCTCTTTCTCTACTGATTCATGTTAGGTCGCCCAGGTTGATCGCCACCAGATTTCGCTCTAAAGCTAGATCTAGCGTTGATCAGTTCTTAGGAAGAGGGATACGTTTTGAGTGATAACTTACCACTAAAACACACATTACTAATTGAGTATTATTTTATTATTTTTAGTAAATTTAACATTTTAATGGTGTATGTACGGCTTTAAAACTTGTGTTCAATTTTAAATTGTTGTTTTTCTCAAAAGGACTGATTTGAGAGTATCGAGCTAGGAGTAGATAACTATCTTGCATTATATATTCCGAGGAATGGCCTGGCGTTGTTAAATTTCCTAAAAATTACCCCGCAAAAAAATTGTCACTAAAATGTAACTTGAACAAACCTTCCTACTTTACACGCTACTGGTTTTAATCGACTATTACTCCTAAGAAATAATGTTTATTGGTGGTAACTTATCACCTAAAACTGATCTCTCTTCTTTAAAGCAGTTAAAAGATATTAAATAAAAACCATTAGGGTGCATATCTCGATCCATGCTTATATGAAAGTTTTGTCTTATTTTGAGTCGACCAATCTAGATTTAAAGTTAAGCAAGAACCATTAATTCCTAACACGTTATTTAGTTTCTTATGCTGTAAATTAAAACTATTTTTTTTGTCTGACTTTCTATTATTATATAGCTACATTTAAAAATGCAAAATTTCAAATCAAGTCAAAACTATTCTTAAAATAAACTAAATGTGCATTAATTTTTATAGGTGACAGTGCTTCCTCCAGGAGAATGGGATCCGGCCATAAGGATAGAACCTCCAGCTGCTATTCCCTCTCAAGATACAAGAAAGCGCCCTCCCGAGAAAGTACCTGACGATATAGATGAGGAAGAGGAGGAACAAAAGTTAAGGTATAGGTGTTATTTATCAGATTCTTATTTGAAAGATTCTTATTTCTTCAATCTCGATCTAAAAATGGGTTCACTTCAGTTATTTTTTTGCTTTGAACGTCCATTAAGTAAATAACATAATATGTATATATTAAAAATACTCCCATAAATATTTCAAACCACAAAACACTAAACTATGCCCTACCCAGAAGGCTTTACTAAGGCACTAAAAAAAGGATGCTTTTTGTGACAGAATGACGGTGTGGATATATATATACCTATATGTGGATACCAAGTCAGTATCATTCCGCATAATTTAATTATTACGTTTTTCTATCTATCCTATAATCTGAATCGGAGCAAAAGCACTCTTGAAGAATCTGAAAGATCAGACGTATCTCGAAGTTCTGATATCGTCGGATGTAGCCATAAATTAATATTGTTCGTACCTATTCAGTCAGATGCACTTACCCACCTGGACCTCGTCTGAATCTAACAGTCAGTTGTAGCTGGGGGAGGATCCTTAACTTTTTTAAATCCAAAACTTGTCAATCTTAGAAATATTTACTGTTATTGCTTCTAGACAAGAAGTAGGTACCATAGCGAATGAAATGAGGTTCAAAAAGGAGTTAGGTCTATATTACAGAAAAGATGTTCTGTAGTTTGATTTAGTGTTTAGCTTTTTAAAAGACCATAAAACCCTTGCTTTTCCCAATACGAGCCACATGTTAACGTATTTCTTGGGAAAGTTTCTTCCAGTAAAGCAAGCTTTCTAAATACAAATGAAATAAAGTAAAATATTCTATGCTGTTACAATTTCATGCGTATGCAAGGTTTCTGTACCCATGCATTAGCTGATCTACGGATTCCATGAAGTTTGAACAAACAATGAATTATTTTTTTAATATTAATTATTAACTGTAGGTCACGTGTCTGTAAGAATTTTATAAACTGAGTGGTTTATATCTGAGACAATAAAAAATATCATAATTTTTTAAATTATGAACTTAAAAAAATAATCTTAATACATACATACAACTGAGGTATATATAGATTGTTTCTACTACTAAAATAATTTAATTCGTTATCTTTTTATAAAAATAAATTGCTTGGTTCATTTATGCAACCCGGCATTATACCGATAAAAGAGGCAAATTTGGCAAGATATTGTTATCGATAGCAAAAGACGAAGGAGCGTATAAAACTGCACACACTCCAACGTTGCCAGTACAAAACTAGGTAATATTTTATTAAATATTTTTTTCTTTCGGGAGGGCTTATTCAGGTGAGGATCTTGCTGCGCACGGCCTTTTTAAAAAATATACTAAAAGCAGGAAAACACCCTCACATTAAAATACTTAAGACAGGGAAACACCTGTTTTGACTAATTTTGTTTAATGGCAACGTTGGAGTGAATGCAGTTTTAGCCATTCGTGTGTCAGTGTCAGCGTCTCACTCGTGTTGATAATATGTTGGTTCCAACACCCAATTTTTGTACCGTCCCAGAACCGTCACGAAAATGTTGGGATCGATTTTTTGCGCAGACGTTAACTTTACATGGTTTCGTGACCGTACAAAAATAGACATGCGCTGGAACGGTTTTTGAACCGAAATATGAATGCGGCGTGGTAGCTTTGCGAAACTAACCTTTCTTTTAAATGCAAACAGATTGAGGAGATCTCAAAAAATAAAAACTACTAACTGCTAATTTTAATATTTTATTCATAAAATTTCTTTTGTTTACCTAAATATTCTTCATTTTTAACTCACAGTTCGTTTTAAACCTCCAAAATACCATCAGAATATTAAGCATTCGATAGAAAATCATTGTCCTTCGTCATACTCACATTTCTTAATAATTCAAAAAATTATTTTATTTTGTACTGTCAAAACTAGTAAACAAACAACGAGAGAAGGATGACATAGCGAAAATAAATAAGCCAGGAGCACTTGGCAAGCAGGCAAACGGACTAATATGCAAGTCAGTCCTAACAGTACATGCTTTTAACCAAATATCGAAATAACCGTACAGAAACCGATTCGCGAAGGGTCCTTGACAATGTTGGTTGCAACGCCAGCAAGATTATACGATAAATAGTCACGGGTTAGTTGGAATGCTTTTCTCCTTCTGTGCATGAACCGGACGGTATAATATACGGTTTTCGGGTGAGTTGGAACAAACCTAATGTTGTTGATATTTTTGAATTTGACAGTTTCTTTTGATATAATGTCTTCCACTTTATAATGAAAATTCCTGTTTAATCAAAAATTTGATACTATTTTCAGGAATTCCTATTTTTAAAATAGTTGGGACTTAATACCAAAATCATAACACCAAAAATATGTTAAAGAAACAGTGAGTAAGAATGCTAAAATCGTGTTTAACTTAACCTCATTACGCAGAACGTTTTTCATCATTGACCTAGGTGATCTTTTATTATCGTTATCTACCTAGGTAAAGAAATCGTAGTTCTTATTAGAGGGATAGAGTAAATAATGGCGATTTCTCAAGTTAGTAGTAGAAAAAATATATTTAACGCCAATTGCCAAATTGTTTTATTTAAATTTATTGGGTTGATTAAGACCACGTTTTAAAACTACTTTGAAACATACAAGGTTTCTCAAAAAAGCAAATATCTCACACATCACAACCATCTTTCAGAAATATTTCGTATTGTTAGTTTCCCCAAACGATTTTAAATATCCCATAAATATTCCGAAACATTTATGATATTATATTGGTTAAATGTTTCAGAAACCCAAAAATGTCCCATAAAGTAATATTTCATATTATGTTTCGGAAATATTTCATGATTGCATTCCTGAAATATTTTAAATTAGAGGCACATACGCTTCAGATATATTTCAAAAAAATGTTTTGTGATATTTCTGAAATTATATAAAATGGAATAGGTACTATATTATTAGAGAATATCAAGAATAAATTTATTAAAAAAACATATAAACTATAATTAAATAATAAATATGAACATACAAAATAGGATGCTTATAAATATATCTCTGAAATTCTTCTTTACAGGGGACCCTGAAAGTAGAAATTTAAAAATTAATAATTTTAGTATGAATCATAACAATATTATATAAGTAGAAAGGTGCATTTATAAAACTTTTCGTCACACCTCCCGCTCGTCGCTACCTTTCCCGTCGCAACTTAAACTAAAGGGGAATAATGTATACAGTTATAAAAGCCGCCACCGCTCCCGCTCGTAGTTCCAACATGACCAATTTTTAACTCGCTGACCTTGTGTTGTTCGTCGTTCCTGCTTTAGCCAATGAGAAGAAAGAGTTTTGTCACATTTGATGAAAAACATACAAATATTTTCTATATTCTTACGATATCAGCATTTATAGGTAATAGACACGGTCTGGCCAGTTGGTTTAAACCAGTGCCAAAAAACTCAGATACACACATAGACAGGGCTTAACTTATTTCATAATTGAAAAGAAATATTAAATACTGAACACATTATCCCCTTTTTCAAAGAAAATTAATATTCTGACCTCAAAATAGGTTACAGCTCTTGCGAATTTACAACCGTTCAGTTCGTGTTTTATAAATACCCTAAGAACGGTGGCGACCCTTATCCCTGATAGAAAAATGCCCTTCTTAATATATCAAGGACGCTGCGTATGTCAATGTTTGATAAATAATAGTATATTATTAACCAAGGTTTAGACAGCCATCATTATTGCAGGAGGAGCGGAGCGACGAGGGATTTAAGACGCAAGGGCTATAAGCTGTCTAAACCGTGGGTAATATAATATTTTTTCCACTACTACAAACTTTTATAAGACATTTATCTTTATAAGGAAGGAGAGTCGTTTTTTGTATTAAGTGTATAATTTTGAAATATATAAAATTTGCAGAGCGCTTTCGGCCTTAGGCCATCTTTAGTGCTTCTTTGTCAGGAAACAGGAGACTTCATTAACAAAATTAAACAAGTGGGCCCTCATCAGCACAATGTAAAACTAATTTGTAAAACAAATAACATGTAAATTTGTAAAAGGACGAACTACTGGGACGAACCACTTTTGAATTTAATTAATTAACCATCGTTTTTTATTTAATTTCCATAATTCGATTTTTATTGAATTATGGAAATTAAATAAAAAACGATGGTTAATTAATTAAATTCAAAAGTGGTTCGTCCCAGTAGTTCGTCCTTTTACAAATTTACATGTTATTTGTTTTACAAATTAGTTTTACATTGTGCTGATGAGGGCCCACTTGTTTAATTTTGTTAATGAAGTCTCCTGTTTCCTGACAAAGAAGCACTGAAGATGGCCTAAGGCCGAAAGCGCTCTGCAAATTTTATATATTTCAAAATTATACACTTAATACAAAAAATGACTCTCCTTCCTTATCTTTTCAAAAAGTGTACACAGCCCTACCTGATCATTTATCTTTATAGTATTAATAATTATAAAAAATTATAGGTAGGTATAATTATATTTTTAATCAAGTTACCTGCGCTTTGGAATTGGCAAAATATTTTGTTGTTTTGTCAGGTGGGTTTGTTAATGTCAATTTTTGTTCATTTATGTCATCAGATTTCACGAGTTTATTGTTATAGTGTTCTTTACTAATGTTTTTATTTTATTTTCCTTTGATCCTGAGATTAGGTTAGGTTCTGTTAGGAATGATGACAAAGTCCGTTTTTAATTAATTTATTTTGACATTACTGATTTTAAGCTTTATTACGACCCGAATCTGTCCTCCTAATGAATATGGCGAATTATTGTCTTATACTCTATATTTGTTATTGATTGTATCGATATTTTACAATATCAAGCATCTCTAATAATCTAATATGTATTGATAATTATCTGGTTGCCTAACCACAAGAAATCACCTTTTAGGTTATTCATGTTTATGAATTCATGTTGTAGAATCAAATAATCAAGTTAACTGCGTTCAAATAGATTCTTAAAGATCGGTCAATAATGTATTTCAACGCCTTATTATTGACCATGGTCAATAATAAGTTATAAGGTAGAGAAAAACGATTTCTAACGTTAATAATCGGTCAATAATGGCGATGTTATAGGTTAGTATTGGAAAAACACTATTAAAAATACATATTCCATTATAAAGAAAGGAAAGTTTAGCCAAAATTTGTTATCAACTATATATCTTATAAAGGGTCCTGCAACAGTGCGTCGGGCTTTCAGAGATCCTAAACGAATTAAGTTAGAAATTTCATTCATATGCGGGCTTATACTGTATCATAGAGTGTAGTTCAGGAAAATATTTTTGCATATACAGGGTTGCCCAAAAAAGTGTGGTAACATAATGTTGAATTTTTTTAAATGCTTTATAAATATCTATAATTTTATGCAATTTGCTTTGATAGTTTAAAAGCAATAAATTAAAAAGTAAGATAAAAAAATTTAGCAGCTCTGAAGAAAAACAAAAAAAAAACTGAAAACATTTTTGGTAATCACGACATTGTACAGAAATAATGACAAGGAGTCCAGAGAAACGATGAATTGAAGAGTTTTTATTAATTTTATACAGGGTGTTCTAAATAAGGTTTCAAAAATGAGTAATTAAAAACTCATTTTTCTCAAATTTTTCAAATGGAACACCCTGTATATTTTTAACTAATGTAACGTAGAATTCACGAACAAATATTTTTTGCAATACAAACATGTAGGTTATTTCCAGCCGATAACGAAATAATTGCAAATTTCGTAAATTCTGTTGTGGAAAAATGTAAAAAGAACGTTTATTTTATCAATTAAACATATTATAAACTACAATAAATTTTCAAAATGTCTTCCATTTTAATCTGTGCATAAATTAATACGCTCTCAAAAAGATATATTTACTTCCCTTAACATTTCTGTTCAAATAATACAAAATAATGTATTAGTAAAGGTTAAGCATAAAAATCTTGGTAGGCTTTGACATACGATAGGGATTCCATTTTTATTAGAATTTGACAAGTTTAATTAATTCAAAAAAGTTGTTATTTAAGACTAATTAGCGCTTAAGTATAAGATATGTTAAAATTAATTTTAGTAAAAAGGAGTTAGTTGATATGATTTTTACACTTGGCGAGACCGAAAAAAATTGCTCGTTAGCAAGTAGAGTTTACGCGTCACGTTATCCAGAGAGAAGGCAGCCTGACAAAAAAAGGTTTAAAAGATTATTATTAAGATTTGTTGAAACTGGAGACGTCGTGTACACAAAAGAAGAAAGAACAAAACCTCTCACCAACGAGGAAAAAGAATTAGAAGTATTATTAACAGTTACTGAAGATCCACACATAAGCCAAAATAAAATAGGGAAAGCAGCACATATTAGCGAAAGATCTGTACAACGAATTTTAAAAAAGCATCGTAGAGATTTTCAAAATCGACTCGAATTCTGTGCCTGGACAAGAATGAAAGTTCAAGAAGATCCTATGTTTTCAATTATGTTTTATTCTCTGATGAGGCTACATTTCATAACACCGGTTGTGTAAATAGGCATAACTTTTACTATTATTCCACAGAAAATCCGCGATTTATGAGACAAATCGATCAGCAGCACCAGTGTGGGGCGGAATTATTGGTGATACTGTGATTGTTCCATATTTTTTTTTTAAGGTCATCTTAATGGATCGATGTATTTAAACATTTCACCAAATGGTTTACCAGGTTTACTGGCAAACGTTGCTCCATATATTAGAAATAGGATGTGGCTTCAGCAAGACGCAGCTCCGGCGCATTTTTCACGGGATGCATGAAATTAGCTTGATGATACCTTTCGCAACATCGCCGGATCTAACAAAGCTTGACTTTTTTTATGGGGACATGTAAAGCAAATAGTTTATAATAATCCGCCGACAACTGCCATTAATATGCAGCAAAGAATTAGAGACGTGTTTGTTAGTAAACCACCTGAAATGTTAAGGGAAGTAAATAGATCTTTTCAAGAGCGTATTAATTTATGCCCAGATCAAGATGGATACATTTCTACACAACAGAATTTACGAAATTTGCAATTATTTCGTAAACGGCTGGAAATAACCTACATGTTTGTATTGCAAAAAATATTTGTTCGTGAATTCTACGTTACATTAGTTAAAAATATACAGGGTGTTCCACTTGAAAAATTTGAGAAAAATGAGTTTTAGTGACTCATTTTTGAAACCTTATTTAGAACACCCTGTATAAAATTGATGAAAACTCTTTAATTCATCGTATCTTTGGACTCCTTGTCATTATTTCTGTATGATGCCGTGATTACCAAAAATGTATTCAGATTATTTGTTTGGTTTTTCTTTGCTAAATTTTTTTGTCTTAGTTTTCAATTTATTGCTCTTAAACTACCAAAGCAAATTGCATAAAATTATAGATATTTGTAAAGCATTTAAAAAAATTCAACAATATGTTACCACACTTTTTTGGGCAACCCTGTATATGCAAAAATATTTTCCTGAAATACACTCTATGATACAGTATAAGCCCGCATATGAATGAAGTTTCTAACTTAATTCGTTTAGGAGCTATGAAAGCCCGACGCACTATTGCAGGACCCTGTATATAGGTATAATTCTTACATTTCACAGGACAAACAAAGTTTGCTCTGCAACAGCCTGCATAGTGCAATAATTTCTTGTACCTCTAGTTCTGTCCCGGAGGGAGATGATGCCTTACTGCATCTTTTATTGTTCTATTAATGTTTTTGTAATTTACAAATTTTTCATTCTTCTTCTGTCCCTTTACTGTTCAATATTCTAATTCTCAACAGTAACAACTCAAGTTTAATAAATAAACTAATGCGGGAAAAATCATAAAATTAACCTAACCCACAATTATTTTTATACCTATAGTAGTGGCACAGTCCACTCACAAATAATATCTAATGTCTAATAATAATTGTTAATTGAACAATACACAAACAACACAATATAAAATAAGGGGAACCGGTTGGTTTTTCTGCATCCGGTCTGTCAAGTATCAAAGGCAGGTTGTGTCAACTGTCATTTTGGATGTTTTCAGAAACACTGATTTGAAAGGTTATGTTCTTAAGACATTTGAAATCAGAGATATTTCTGAAAAGGAGTGTAATGTGTGGGATATACCAAAGTTGCAAAAATATAAATTGAATACCTTGTATAATTATTACATATTTCGATTATGTACTAAATAAAAGCAAGTTACCCTTATATCACAGATAGGAGTAATCTGTAGTTAAATTATTATTTCCTATACATGGTTCAGTCAAGGCAGTTTTGAGATCGTTAGCTATTTTTGAGAATGTCGAGAAGCATTTAAAAAGCTTTTTTATTCTACGCATTTAAAGTAGATGTTTAAAATTGTATTTATAAATTAATTAAAGTAGTAGGCTTAATACTAGAATAAAGAGTTTCTTAAAATTATACAGGGTAAGTGAAAACTTACTTTGGATTTGGGTTATCAATACTTAAACCAAATAAATTTAACGTTATTGGATTCGATTTTGGATTGACTTTTAAACTGTATTAAGGTTACCTATATACCTATCTCTTTGAGTTTCTTAGAAAATTTCCATTCTAGGATTGATTTGTTTGGCGGATTGACTACTGGCCATTGTTATTTCCTTTTGAATAAACGTCAGTTTAATAATAATTATAGTTATCATTTTTCCCGGAGGCTCTATAATTATTAATATTATTATTACCCTGTTTAAGAAAAGATTGATATGGTATTAGTAATTGGAGAGTCTGAAGAAAACTGTTTATTAGCACCAAGACTTTATGCTCAAAAATATCCGAATTCTTTAAACATTTCGACAAACTGGAAGCGTGACTTATAAAAAAAAAGATACGTACAAGGTAAGGTAAGTTTAAAAGGTAAAAAATCGAGTCCAATACCGATATTAAATATATTCTGTTCCATTTAAAATAAGAAAGTTATATGGTATATTAATAACCCAAATTCAAAGTAAATCTTCACTGATCCTGTATAATTTCAAGAAAATGTCTTTTCTAGCATTACGCCTAATAGTTTTACTAAATTACTATTTTAATTTTAAACATCTTCTTTAAATTCGCAAAAGCAAATAAATCCTTTAAATGTGGTACGACATGTTCCAAAATA
Source organism: Polydrusus tereticollis (assembly GCA_963920685.1). Classification (NCBI taxonomy): domain Eukaryota; kingdom Metazoa; phylum Arthropoda; class Insecta; order Coleoptera; family Curculionidae; genus Polydrusus; species Polydrusus tereticollis. The sequence continues at coordinate 140,053,211 of OY987327.1, forward strand.
GTTGAATATCTCAAAATCAAACTCTTTTGAGAAACTCTGTATATTTTAAAATAATCTTCAAACGTCATAGTCAATCCACATACCTGTACCTCTACAAAATTTTTGAAACGTTATACTGGTTTTTGAGGATGGACCGACGTGTACCCTGTATAATATTAGTTTCAGAAAGTTGTGGTAACATTTTCTGCATATCACTTACACAATACCTTTTAGGGAAGAATCTGGCCTGGCCAGAACTGGAATACTTTTTGGTGGACTGATAAACGACCTAAAAAGAAAGGCTCCATGGTATTTCTCAGATTTTAAAGACGCACTATCAACGCAATGCATAGCCAGTTGGATATTTTTATATTTTGCTTGTTTGTCGCCCATTATTACTTTTGGTGGTCTCTTAGCGGAAGCTACAGGTAAGATAAAGGAACTAAACTAAATTAACATTTTCAAACGAAATGCATTATTGTCATATTTTAATTTGTTCACGAAATTTTAGGAAGAAATATGGCTGCTATGGAGTCGCTTGTTTCTGGATTTGTGTGTGGCATGGGCTATGGGTTTTTTTCTGGACAACCTCTTACAATTTTAGGATCTACAGGTAAAAATTGTATACACATTATTTGTATATTTAACACAATTTAATTTTAACAATAAATTAAATGATAAGGTAAATGTCCCAGTGATAACCAGACTGAACTACAATTGGAGTTTCAGATTATCTTACAAAAGTAACAAAGCCCGTTTCTGATTTGAATTTATTAATTTGATAGAGAAATAATACGGAAAAAACCGATCGACTTCTGAACAAATATATAAAATATTTGTGTTCAATAAAATTAATTTAAACAACTCGTATCGCCCAGTAATTAACAGATCAACATAGTGATCGACATACATTTGTCCCAGTAACGATATGACAGCATTACTAGTAAATTCTTGTAGATAATTAAACATAATACACTATCCTAATATAATTTTTTGTGAAGCAACGCTAACGAAAATTACAACATACATTTCAGTATTAATTGGGTCCTCTTGTATTGATTGTTTATCTAAAATACATGGCCAGTCATCTGTTAATAGTTCGTCGTCTACCAGTCATTTGCATAAAACATAAAAAGGCTATGGAGCTGCAGCCCCCCGCCCCCTCCCGCTTCAAAAAGATAATGCTCATCACGACCAAATCTAATAGATTCAACTAAAATTTTCGCCTGCAGCGCTTTCTTTTCCCTGATATCAGCTTAGGTGTTTCGTAAAAGTTATCTTTATCAAGCCCAAACTATTAAGCTATAAAACATACACAGCAACTAACCTGAACTACCTAATCAAGGTTTCCCTTATTAGCCAGTCTCTTTAAGTATGTGAATTATTGACAAAATTTGGAGCCATGGCTAACATTCTAGTTGAGCTATATATAGGCAGAGTAGGCCCCCGCTTACAGGCGTAGGCGGCAAGAGGCGGTATAAGGGCGATAAATGATTTTCAATGATCGAGATGAAAAAAAATTATAGTATTCTAAATTTTGTAGGTATTTAGAGTTCCCGTTTTTAAAGAAAAGCAAATTGTATATAAATCAAAGGTAGAAGTGCATATTTGTTATGTAGTTTCCAATTAACTTTGTTAACGTCTTATTAACGACTCTTAGGTCCGGTACTTTCATCTACGGATAGCGCTATTCGTCGGATAATGTCTATAGAAACAATTGTCGACACAATATAAACTATAAGAATTATTCTGAGAATAAAGATATTCGGGCGTGAAAGTACCGGGTCTTAGAGGTGAAATCTTAAAGAAATTTGGGCGTAGCCCCAAAAAAATTCTCGCGTCTAGCGGTTTGCCCCCAGCATAAGGGCACCATGAGGAAACCTTGCCTACAAGAAAACTTTGCCTACAAGGAAACTTTGCCTAGTTACAGCCCTAAATATTAGTATTGCTTCTTCGGCATATCATCGTTAGGTTTTTTTGGATTTTAAGAGCTTATATTTGGTTTGTTTATTAATTCACTAGGTTTTTGTTGTTCGCCGCTCATGGAAATTGGCAATCCCTTGGAAATCTCAACCATCTTCCTACCGAAATAGTTCGTGTTTGGTCTTGTGTAGTGTGTAGGTAGGTACATACTGTGATGGGCTAAAGTATGGAACAAATTCATTTAAAAATCAGGTATTAATTTTTTGAAAAAACGCTCGGACATGTCGTTTATAATTTTTTCTTCCGAATGTTTTGCCTCGAAAAGAAATTATACAGGGTGTGTCAGGAAGTAGATGTAGCAAAAATTTTTTGTATTTTAAATAGAACCCTATTTTTTTCAGTCGAATTTTGAATTCTACGTCAAATTCTGGGCATAATTCATGTAGCATACTCTATCTTTATCTCTAACGGTTTTAGAGAAAAATTACATCATAAAACGAAATTTTTCTTTAAAAAAAGTTACATGTACCTACTTAAAGGTAAACAGGTAAATTTAAATGAATTGTCACTACGATAGCAAGTCATGTGTCAATCAAAAATAATTTTAGGTATAATTTTGAAAAACGGTGATCATGGTGCATTTATTTGAAACTCAAGGAATCGAAATTTTAATTTTAATTGGATGTGGAGACAAAACTAGAAATCAAGAAGAAGTTTGTAACTTGTTTAGCGCTAAGTATCCAGAACGACCGATTACAAGATCTACAGTGAGTAAAATTGAGAAGAAATTCAGGGAAACAGGGAATGTAAAGGATCGTCTACGGCCAGGTCGTTCAAAAATTAGTGAAAACACAAATTTGAACAATTTGTTAGAAGTTGAAGATAATCCCCATAGTGCATCCACTGAAGTAGCCCTTAATAATGATGTGAGCCGACGATCTGTTTTGCGGGTATTGAAACAAGAAAAGTACCATCCGTACAAAATAAGTTGCTGCACGAGCTAAACGAAGATAATCCCGACCGCCGACTACAGTTTTGTGAAACTATGATGGAAATTTGCAACTTAAATCTATTTTTCCATCGCAACATACTTTTTAGCGATGAAGCCACGTTTTGTTTGAATGGTTCGGTAAACAGACAAAATTTTCGGTATTGGAGAACAAATAATCCCCGTTGGATTAGAGAACAGCACACGCAAAACCCACAAAAAGTAAATGTTTGGGCAGGGATATTAAATGATAGAATTATTGGACATTTTTTCTTCGATGGCAATCTTACAGGAGACCGGTATTTACAATTTCTTCAAAATGAATTAATTCCCACACTAGCAGCGGATTTTCGAAATCCGAATCAGCCTAATCTACCAGAAGCGTCTATTTGGTTTCAGCAGGATGGTGCTCCGCCTCATTTTGCTCGACAAGTACGAGAGTATTTGAATACTGTATTTCCCGAACGATGGATAGGTAGAACAGGACCCATAGAATGGCCTGCAAGATCTCCCGATCTTATATCAATGGATTTCTTTCTTTGGGGTTATTTGAAATATTGAAATCAAAAGTGTATAAGGATAAACCACAAAATTTGGAAGACTTAAAATTTAAAATTAGATATGAAATTAGGCAAATTAATGAAAATATTGTAAATAATGTTTTAGAAGGGTTTTTAAGTAGATTGGCATATTGTCAAGAAGTTAATGGTTGGCATTTTCAACACTTAATAAAGTAATTTTCGTTTTATGATGTAATTTTTCTCTAAAACCGTTAGAGATAAGGATAGGGTATGATACATGAATTATGCGCAGAATTTGACGTAGAATTCAAAATTTGACTAAAAAAAATAGGGTTCTATTTAAAATACAAAAAATATTTCCTACATCTACTTTTTGACACACCCTGTATAATTTCTTTTTGAGGCAAAAAATCCGGAAGGAAAGATTATAATCGACGTGTTCGAGCGTTTTTTCAAAAAATTAATACCTGATTTGTAAATGAATTTGTTCCATATTTTAGCCCATCACTGTATTATACATATAATCAGATAAAAATAAAATATCCTGTCAATATGCCGTGACATCAAGCACGCATGTTTTGAATTATTAATTACTCTTGGAAAGTAACCTGGATAAAAGATAAAGGTTAATGTAAAAAAAAAAACTGTCAAATTCTGATGTTTCTATTTTTAAGGAATCTAAATGTACGGTAATCACGGCAAACAAAAAGATTTGCTAAGGTACTTTAGAAATGATAGAAGGGCCCTATGGCCAGTGTGTTTATTTAATATGGGGCGCCATTCAGTATCTTTAAACAAAATTTCCACACATAGTCATAGATTTCGAACAGATTCGCCAAGTTCTTACTAGGCCTGTGGCATTGTTTAGATAAACAGGAAGTGCTAATAGAAATCAGGAAGAATTGCCTTTAACTTTATCTAAACTGTGAGCAATTTTTCGTTTGTTTAAACAGCTTATAAAAAACTATCTTGTTCAGGTAATGTGATATATTTCTGGTACCTGGCTAGGATTTATTCTTTATTCGATAATTTCCACAAAAACGATATCTTACTTAAAAAAATTTGCAATTGCAAATTGAAATTGTGCATAAATAGAAACATAAAGCAAAAGTCGCTCTTACAGATGAAAAACTTATAAGATGCGAACGAAAATAAAAATCATCATCTATTATTTATTATTTGATTAATTACATTGCTTAAAATAATAATTAAATAAATAATAGACGTCTATACTTTTAAGAATTATATATGCAAACTGTCGGTCTCGCACGATTAGGCAAATACTAAAGCAAAAACAGAAAAGTTATTTAATTTTATCAATTATTATTAATAAGATTTAAAAATATTTAATTTTTTTTTCACTTTTAAGTTCAAAAAGTTTGAAAAATATCCGCGCTAAAGGGTAACGTAAAAAATGCGTGGCCGAAGGTTTCGCACAGTTACGTCAAATAATTATTTAATTAACAGTAGGACACGCATTAAAATGACAATCCTTACTTCACTAAAAACCCGATTGCTTCCAGGTGATAGTCCGTAGGAGTTTGGCCAAAAAAGAATGACACTTATTTTAGTAATTTTTTACTGAATTACCATCTTTGTTATATTTTATGTTTTTGTTAAATTAACAATCTGTATTTAATTTGAATTTTGAATATATGGTCGCAGAGGGAACCCGATTGCATCTAGCTAGTTGAACTGTTCTGGTATAATCAAGTATTAACATCCGTATAAACATTTTAGTATCCTGAAAATTACTTACTCAGTCGAAACGTCTACAATGACAAAATCATATTTCTGGGTTGTATTGAATATGAACCCTTGTAATAAACCACCACCACTTAAAATATTTTAAGTAATTTAATATCTTAATAAGTAAGTTACATATTATCGTGTTAGTATTTTATAATGTTATTTACTTTACTAAATTAAGCAGAATTATATAGTTAGACGAAAAACTTGAAACTCCAGCAGATATTTTCCGAATCAAACGATATTTTTAGATTATTAGTTACAATCAAGAATCTTTTAAAAATTCGCAAGTATAGCGAAACTATGTCGATCGCTGGGAGATTTACCATAATCTGAGCTTCTGAGCTACATTAGTCATAAATTTATATTTTCAGGACCAGTGTTAGTCTTTGAAACAATAGTCTATGACTTTTGCTTTAGGATGGGATGGGATTACATGTCATTTAGGTTCTGGATAGGTACTTGGATAACTATCATTTTAATTACCCTAGTAGCCATTGATGCAAGTGCACTGGTGTGCTACATCACTAGGTTTACCGAAGAGAACTTTGCTACGTTGATAGCATTCATATTTATTTATAAGGTAAATAGCATGATTTTTATTTTAAAGTGAAGCTGTGGTCTCTACCGTATAAAAGAAATAAGAAAATCCGTTTTTCACTTTTTATGGATTTTATTAGTAGGTTACACCGGAAGATTCCGTTTGGTGGCCTTAACACGTACCTAAGCTGAAGTTTATTAAGGAAATTTTTAGGACGTGAAATTCGGATATTTTTTATGTCACACAAAAGACACATTATCTTAAAGATATTCAACACTCTTATACAATTAGTGTTAAGCATTTATTATAATCCCCTGTATATAATTCTTTTGATATTTTAGGCTGTGGAAAATGTATTACTTATAGGTAAAAAACATCCAATCAATACTTCTGGTTCCCTTAATTTTTCCTTTGACTGTTCCTGTCTTGTAAACGATTCGGTGCAGGTTGAACATCCTGAGATTGCTAACTGGACATCATTTAATAAGACAATGTGTACTGTAAGTAAATTAACCAACAACATTTTAATAAGCACTTATATAATTTTAAGTCGGATATTTTGATGGACTTTAACTTATTTCGAGAGACTGTGAGAGATTGTATAACATTAATTCCTAAAATAAAAATATTTACGTTGGTTTTAAAACATTGGAGATTATGTTCGAGGGAGGACACGACCTTTAGAAATTAATCTCAGGTGGATTTGATATGGTATTTGCAAACAGTGCTTTAAGTACTAACCTAAACCACGTATGAGTGAGCGTTTGTAGTTCGTCATGTACTATTTGTTAATATTATATATATATTATCAATGTAGAGTCTGAACTAAACTTTAAACTAATAAATGAAAAAATAAAAGCCATGGATTGGATGAAAGTGAGGAATGTTTTAAAATGGATAATGTTTATCAAGACGACATTGTCTGAACCACCCCCTTCCTCTATTACAAAAAAGTTAAAATTTTGTCATAATTTAATAAACCAAATACTGGACAAAATACATATTGCTGTTTTAAAAATAAACACACATTATGATGTTTTTTAAAATACAGGGTGGCGCATCGTAAACGAAACAGATTTATTTACTGACAGCTCAGTTCTTTTTTGGAAAAATGCTCAAACCCGTCGATTTTGTTTTCGAGGGGGACACAAAATTGGCAAAAAATCACGTTAACCCGTGCAGCTCCCTGGACGGGGGAGGCACCACCCCTAATTTCTTAAATGGAAAGGGGGATCGAGTGATACCTTATTTTAAAGGTCCTGCAATTCCCTTTATAATGATGTAAAATTCATGTACTTCAGTTCAGTAGTTTTGGAGATTTATTGATTTAAAGCTTAAATAAAACTATAATACATCATCATTAGTGAAGATCAATACATTTTGCAGCAAACTAGTATAAAAATGAAAAATGTACTGACCCGTCAGCCAAGTAAATGTTGGAAATGACCACCATGACTCTCCATGCAGTAATAAAGATATAGTTTAAAACGTTGCCGCATATTTTGCATTATTTGAGGAGTAATTTGAAGGCACTCATTCACAATTCTTTGTCGCAAATCTTTTAACGATGTTGGCTGAGTAGCATAGATTTTGCTTTCTAAGTGACACCACAGAAAGAAATCCATAGGTAATAAATCTGGCGATCTTGGGGGCCATTCAATGGCACCTCTTCTACCAATCCATCGACCTGGAAACGTCTTATCTTAATATTGTCGAACACGTAATGCGTAATGTGGTAGGGCACCATCCTGTTGGAACATCAACCTATTCGCAATGTACCGCCGATCATTCTGATTTTCAATTATGGCTGTTAATGCAGGACCTATGGCGTCTTGCAGTAATTCCAAATACATTTCACCGGTCAAATTTCCAGGTAAGAAAAAAGGACCAACTAAATGATCGCCAAAAATACCAGCCCAAACCTTTAATTATTGTGGCTGCCGTGTGTGTACCTCACGATAAATTCTGGGATTAGAATCGGACCAATATCGGCAGTTATGACGATTTACTACGCCATTGAGGAAAAAGGAACATTCGTCGGAAAAGCAAGTGTTGAATAGAAAATGTTCATCGTTTATAATTCGTTCACTCATATCTTCACAAAATTGTAATCGCCGATCAAAATCGTCTTCATTAAGTTCTTGTACAAGGTGAATTTTATACGGATGAAAACTATGGGCCTTTAGAATCCGTTGGATACTACGTCGATTAACACCACACACAGTATCCAATTTGCGGGTACTTAACGTAGGATCTACATAAACTTGCCCTAAAACCCCCACTTCCATTGCTTCGTTCCTTATGGGATTTTCAATGTTACGTTTTTTATTGGCGACTGATCCAGTTTCCTGAAATTTAGCTACAAGTTCTAGAACATATTTTCGATGCACGTTACTGTTCTCATGTCGCTCATTAAATATTTGTGCTGTTCTATTAGCCCACTGATTATTTCTGAAAAATATTTCGATAATTTTAACCCTTTCTGCCGTGGAATATACCATGGTTAATTTATGTATAAAGCGTTAAAAGGTATTTTAACAACAAAGTTTGGTCGAATCAATCGCAAATTATGTACTAAATTCCTATTTAAAATAAGTACGAGACATTCCCTTTCTTATCTTTCTTCAAAAAACAACTTTTTTTGCCACAAAAAACGCTCCAATCGCTATTTTCAACACAAAAATGATAAACAAACCATGGGCATAGTGAAAAGAAGCATTTACTTATTAAGTAAATGCTTTTACACAAATTTCTTCTGAAAGTAGTACAAACTAATCTGATGTACGTATTAAAGTCTACTTTAAGCTTTAAATGAAAAAATGACCAAAACTACTGAACTGAAGTACATGAATTTTACATCATTATAAAGGGAAATGAAAGACCTTTAAAATAAGGTGTCACTCGACCTCCATTTCCATTTAAGATTTTAGGGGTGGAGCCACCCCCGCCCAGGGGCTGCACGTGTTAACGTGATTTTTTGCCAATTTTGTGTCCCCCCTCGAAAACAAAATCGACGGGTCTGAGCGTTTTTCCAAAAAGGAACTGAGCTGCCAGTAAATATCTCTGTTTCGTTTTCGATGCGCCACCCTGTATATAATCGAGAGTTGGCTATTGACCATACAAAAATTCATCAATCTATAATAGTATTGCATCATAGATGTTTGCTTGAGAGTTACTCTCAATAATGTCCTACACTATAGACTACCTACTACAAAATAACACTGCAGGCTAGAGTTTTCTTTAAGAAGAAATGTAAAGCCTATTTATACAGGTTGTTTGCAAATAGTGATAGGTAGGTAAATTCGTTTAGACCCGGTACTTTTACGTCCATATATCTTTACTCTTAAAACAATTGCAATAGTATCAATTGTGTCGACAAATTGTTTCCATAGACATTATTCGATAAATAGCGCGATCCGTAGATGAAAGTACCATCACTTACGAGCATATAGGTCGACTCATTTTAAGGAATTATCAAGAATTAGGTAAAATTACAATAACTATATAATCATCAGCTTCAATTCTAATGGATGGAGATGGGGACTTTAGTATTCTAAACAGTATACTTGCCAATTCAGAAGCATTTAAATAGTTTTGATCACTTTATTGCAAACATGACACGTTATTAATCTTATCATTATGATAATAACCATAAATTAAAAGTTGGATTTAACAAAGATTTAAAAATAACGTATGACTACATAAACACTGTCCTACCCCGCTCTTGGGGTAAGGTGGGGACGATAGTTGGGTCAGATAAGATTTGCACTATTATTTAACAAAACCAAAAGTACCTTCTTCTTTAGGTGTTTATAGATAATATTTCGATTATACATATTACCAAAGAAACTTATGTAGCTATAAGTTTTTTTGATATTACTGACATAAAGTACAGACAGGATAGCCTACATCATGTTCTTCTTCCTCGCCAGCTCAAAAGCGATATGCCCATCGACTGCATTTGTGACATTGCACCCATCCCTCGCTTGATTTTTGAAAACAGTAAGGTTTTCCAACTTTTCGGCTCATTAGTCGTAAGCCCAAACAATCTTGCTTCCATTTTTTTAAGAATCTAACAAGGTGCATTTCCGCTTCTTTAGCGAAGACAGTACAGCACAATCATGTTTCGGAAATATTTCATATTAGTTTTAGCGTTTATATGTTCCAGCCATATTCTGTAACAATATCGGAATATATAGGTACCTATCATATACCGCGGGGTTTCGTTCTCATCTCGCCCCCTATAAATGTCTCCATCTCGGCATCTTACCCCGCCATGACATTTTGAGGCTAAATGTGTTCAAATTGCTAGCATTTTAAATAAAATTATATTAACTATATATGATATCAATCAGAAATAAGCATATATTAAGCAAATGCGTGCAGTTTATATTCAAATTATACTCTACTTACGATAACTGCACTTAGATCTGCTTCGAATAAAATAAGAACTTGTTAGATAAATTATAGCGCGACAAACAACTTCCATAACAACATGAGAATAACTGGTGCCAGCGCTGCCAGATTTATATAAAACACTAATGTGCGCATTCCGAAGCCACATTTGACGACGTCCGAAAGATGGCACTGGTATTTACATAAATAATAACGGGCACCCCATCTTCCCCTCGTCCCTGCCCCTACCACTATTTGCAAACATCGTACCCTGTATATATTTTATATTAATTTTTTATTATTTAAATTATATTTATATATAGTCTAGCTTTACAAACGTTTGCGAGGCGTGAACGTAAAAATTACCTACTTATTGTATGAACACATTTCTGTTTCAGCAATTAAATGGTACTTTGGTCGGTGCCGGTTGCAATTCTTCCCAATACGCCCCTGACGTATTTCTAATGTCAATTTTACTATTTTTGGGAACTTTCCTAATATCTGTAGAACTAAAAGATTTCAAAAATGCGCTGTTTTTCCCTTCCAAGGTGAGTTTGTGACTTTAAGAACATTTAAAACATTATAATTTACTTGTAAATAAAAAAAAATTTAACAGTTAACAGCCGAGTAAGTATATTATGGCATATTTTTTTTTAAGGTTCGCCAGTTTTTCAGTGATTTTGCTGTTATCATTGCCATTGTTGCCATGACCCTTTTGGACTTTTACTCCAATATCCCAACTCCTAAATTACAGGTAAATATGCTTAAAAATATTTGTCTGACATTTTTAACTGACGAGGAAGTTTTAAAGAAGCTTATAGGTACCTAGGTAGGTTTATCCAAATAAGCGATATTCAAGACTTTCTAGTGAGTTTGGTATTATTTGCTGTGTTTCGTTTATTCTTGAAAATAAATTGTTGTAAGAGACATTATATCAATTAGTAGTACATTATTTACCATAAGGAAATATTAATTTAGCAATCCAATTAGTTTAGTTTAAAGAAATACATTTTTAATATTTCAAAAAATATGATTTACCGACAATTTTCACTTTTCTGCCCCTCACAGTATTTTAAATTGTTATAATAAATTTATTTTAAAACAAATTGTTCATACTTTGTGGCAGACGTCAGTATTAAGAAATTGGAAAATTTCAGGACGTGTAATAGCAGTACACTTTATTATATTTTTATTATTCTACTAATTCATCAGTTTAATTACGGAGTGACGTATTATTCCCAGCCGCAGGAAAATTTATAACTTAATTTATATATTTGCTAAATGTGTGGAGCCGGCTTAATACCCACGCGTTTTCACTCGCCAAATATAAAATACTGTACAATATATGAACTGGCAAACGAATGGACTGTATATTAGAAGGCAAAGTAGGGTAAAAGGGCCCTGGGGTGAGTGGGCCATCTTCTCATTGAACCTATATGCCAAAAGATATCTTTATTTCCGTATTTTACTCGTACTGATAATAGCAACAACCGAAACCGTTGCGATCAACGTCGCATAGCGAATATAAATGGCTGCCGAGGTGATTGTTGTTGTTTTCACTCTCGCAACTTTGGTTAAACTTCCCGTTTTATTCCAATTAAAAATTTAGTTTTGATATAAACTGCTCACCTATTTATTAAAAGGTTAGTAAAAACTATATATTTAAAATACTTTCAAGTGTTTTAGTAATGTTTCTAGCTGTTTAGGTTATAATTGGGGGGACCCAGTTTCCCCTTTTAAATGGGTTCTAGGAACGGGGAAAACTGGATCCCTAGTGGCCCATTTACCCCGGCACCTATACAATGGTATTATGCATTATCGCATCAGACCTGTTTTTTGTAGAATGATGATTGAATATCTTAGAAAGACTAACCGAGGATCTTGGGGATCGTTACAGTCGAGTTGCATTAGAGAATGTTGTGACAGAAGTTCGAGAAGGAAGAAAGACCACTCGAGGAGCTGCAAAATATTATAATATTCCACGATCGACTTTGAAACATTATGTCCGCGGAACCAGAGGTAGTAGAGTTCTTGCTGTTGGCGGAAAAGGAGGTGGTGGAAAATATTCACTATCTGCAGAAGAAAAAAGTCGATTAGTAGCAGTGGCGTAACTAAGGGCATGTGCGCCCCCCGCAAAATTTTGAAAGCGCCCTGCTATTTTGCACCTGTCAGAATCCTTCACACTTACACTATAGTAAAAAATATTGTCATTTGTAAGCGTTGTTTAATATAGAATAGAAGGATATGAAGTATTGTAGAGAACAAAGAACAATTTTTTGTTGTAAAAATAATGAAATATAAAAACAATGTACTGCATTAAAAAAATAATTTGGCCATTAAAACAGACATAAAAGTTGTGTACTCACTGAGACAAGAAAACAAAGTCTTAAAATATGTATGAAAGGGGAATTAGAATTAGTTGAAAGTTGGAATGTATTAAACATACATTTATTTATGCATAAGTATGATATTTTCACTATACAAATACAACTATCTTACAAACTTAGCAGACCGCGGCGGGTTTTAGAGTGAGCAAATTCGTTCACAACTTCGTTCAAATCGAGTTTAGTGGCCAGTTCATGCTTAATGCAGCAAGTCCGCTTAAACGCGATTGGGACATTGTACTGCGCAGATACGTTTTTATCAGTTTTAGTTTTGAAAATGAACGTTCTGCTGAAGCAGACGTTTATTGTTTTATTATTTTTATCAAGGGACTTGAGGTCGCCCCTGGCTTTGCTGCACCCCTCGCAATGCGGGGGCGGTTTTTACGCCACTGATTAGTAAAAGGAATTGTAACTATGGAGAAATGCGGATTTGGTTTAACGCGACATGAAGTCCTTGATTTTGTACAAATTTATACGAAGAGCAAAAATATAAAGACTAAATTTAAAGATGGGCGTCCTGGCGAGGATTGGTATATTTCATTTGCTCGTCGAAATAAGCTATTAATTAAAAAACCTCAGGCAGTAGAATATTTACGAATATCTCAAACAAATCCTTTTGTAATATATGGGTTCTTTGACTTACTCAGTAAAACAGTGGATGAGCTTAACTTGGCAAATAAGCCATAACAAATTTTTAATTTAGACGAGACGTCTTTTCCGCACGACCCAAAAAAGATCAAAGTAGTTGGTGCAGTTGATGTACGAAGCACCAATGGTAACTTCTGCTAGAAGAGAAAATACATCTGTATTAATCTGTGCTTCGGCCTCCGACCAAAAGTTGCCACCCGTAGTGATATTTAAGGGCAAAAATGTTATAGAACCGTGGATAAGTTAAAATGTAAAAAATGACATGGCTTACGCAGCCTCCAAAAGGGGATGGATGGAGGCTAGCATTTTTTACAATTGGGTTAAACCGCTAGACGTGGCTATATTTGGTCCTTTTAAAACTAGCTGGGACAAGCATCTTGTAAATTGGCAACGACTAAATCCTAGAATAAAAATTCCCAAAAAAGACTTTGTGGAGCTATTAAATAAAGTTTATGACGATATGCCAATAGCGAACATAATGAGTGGTTTTAGAAATACAGGAATATACGATGATGTGCGTGATACTCTTCGACTTTACCCTGTGAACAAAGATGCGATTAAGCTTTCGATTTTTAAACCAGAAGATTTAAGACGCTATGATGAACATCAAAAGAACAAAGATTACGCACATTCCGTTGAAACTCCACTATTGTAGAACCTAGCCTAAAACCGCAGATACTATCTTACAAAATTGTATTAAATCGGTTGAACCTCGGGCCGCATCATATGCCAACGACAATCAAGTAACGGGTTGTAGTGGACTTCAAAGTACATCTACGTCCATTTCAATTGTGGATAATCGAACTATGGACGAAAGCGTACTAAGTCACTCTTATTCAAATAAAAATCAAGTATCGGCAGATACGGTCGTTAACCAGTTAAGAGAAGGGCAGCCAGTTAAAGACGATGTTTAATCAAAGTCATTTGAACAACTTTTGCTAGGCGTGGTCAGAACTGCAAAGGAAATTCCAATAACAACTAGAAAGCGGCGAATATGTACTGGAGCTGAAATTATAACAACAAAAGATTCTATTACTCAACTAAAAAAAGAACAAACTGCTAAAGAAGAAAAATAATAGAAAAAAAAGATAACATGATCAAGAACCCTCTAGAAGAAAAAAGAGTTAAATCTTGTGTTTATCTTTATTAGGTGACACGTGTTTCGCCTTTAATAGGCATGATCAGACCTACAATGTAACCCAATTAGCAATAAGTATAAGACACTAACAAAAGCAATATTACCCAACTTAAGGTCTAAAACGTTGAATTCTATAAAAACATACAAGCTCAAAACACACATAAAAGTGACATTTTATATAAAGGGGGACAAAACCATAAAAAGAGAATAAGGACGAACTTGATTTACATGGAGCAGTAGATACGTTGAAGTAAACAAGTGAACAAGTACTTTAGCCCAAGTTGTAAAACACTTGGAATTAAACACAATAAAACAATATAAGACACGATAGTACCGGAAGGGAGAACCTAACCACACAATTATTTGTTTATATTGTTGAATATTAGATGGGGCTCGAAATCAAAAATATCATTCTCACAGGTGAGTACCGGACTTTTCTTCGCTTTCCTTATTTATATCTTCTGTAACAAATTGAATCTAACACTCTTGGGGCATTCGTGTAAAATTTCTACATTTTTAGATAGAGAAAACTGATGCTATGAGTTTGTAAATGATTTGCGAACGCTGATTTGGTTTCAGTTATATCGGAGTTTTTATATTTGTTAAAGAAACTTAAATGTTCCTTCAACCTTGTGGAAAATTTCCTTTCAGACTGGCCGACGTACACCGCAGGGCAATCTCCACAGTTCAAGGCATAAACTCCCGATTTCGACATTCGATCAAGGAGAATTAGAAGAAAATTTATTGATGTTATCTGTAGCTGACGGTTTCCTGTATACTTCAAAACTAATATGGTCATTGCCTCTTATGAACAAAAGGTCCAAAAACGCCAAAGGTGCACAAACCCGGTATTCCTATTAGACCGGTCGTGTCATTTGTGGCTTCCCCCTGTTACTACCTTTCTTCGTGGTTGAACGGTATCTTAAGGAACTTAACTAACTTTCAGAGTTGTTATTCGGTTAGAAACTCCATTGAATTTGTAAACTATCTGAGAACGATTAACATTCCACAGGGTTCAGTTTTGATTTCGTTGGACGTAAAGAATCTCTTCCCCAGCATACCTCCGGGTGAATGTATTGAGATAGTGAGGGATATGTTGGTGAAGAAAAATCTTAATATTCTATTGATCCACAACTCCATCTTGTTACTCTCAATAGTTTTAGACCAGAATCTCTTTAAATTCGACGGCAAATTCTATAGACAAAAGTCAGGAATTACTATGGGCTGCTTGCCTTTCTCCATTTTTAAGCGAAGTCTTCATGGAGAACTTAGAAATCAAACTAATTAATAGCTATTTTTCAGACTGCTTAGTATCATACAAACGATACGTGGATGATATCTGTATCATTTGGAACGGAGGGGAGGAGAGGTTCAGTCAGTTTGTGTAGTTTGTAAGCTCGTTGCATAATAAAATTACTTTCACTTTGGAGAGGGAAATAGAAGGTAGATTGCCGTTTTTGGAACTTTTATTAATAAGAGACAATGACATTAGTTTTCAAGTATACAGGAAACCGTCAGCTACAGATAACATTATTCAATTTTTTTTTAATTCTCCTTTTATACTCACAAGTTTACAACATCCAATTCTATTTTTTATAGGCTATTTGAGCTTCCTCTAAACAAAGAAGCATTTTCAAAAGAGTTGTGTCTAATAAAACAAATCGCGTTAAACAACGCTTTTAGAATTAACGCAATCAACAAACTTTATTATAAATATGTCAACAAATTAAGGACAAAGTTGATCGAATATCGAAATTGGGAGTTTATGCCTTGAACTGTGGAGATTGCCCTACGGTGTACGTCGGCCAGTCTGAAAGGAAATTTTCCACAAGGTTAGAGGAACATTTAAGTTTCTTTAACAAATATAAAAACTTCGATATAACCGAGGATATAACTGAACCCAAATCAGTGTTCGCAAATAATTTACTAACCTCAAAGCAACAGTTTTCTTCATCTAAAAATGTAGAAATTTTGCGCAAATGCCCCAAGGGTGTTAGATTAAATCTGTTGAGAAGATGGAAATCACGAAAGCAAAGAAAAGTCCGGTACTCACTTGTATGAATGATGTTTTTGATTTCGAGCCCCATCTAATATTCAACAATATAAACAAATAATTGTGTGGTTAGGTTCTCCCTTCCGGTACCATCCTGTCTTATTTTATTTTGTTGTGTTTAATTCTAAGTGTTTTACTACTTGGGCTAAAGTACTTGTTCACTTCAACGTATCTACTGCTCTATGTAAATCAAGTTCGTCCTTATTTTCTTTTTATGGTTTTGTACCCCTTTATATAAAATGTCACTTTTGTGTGTGTTTTCAGCTTGTATATTTTTATGGAATTCAACGTTTTAAACCTTAAGTTGGATAATATTGCTTTTGTTAATATCTAATAATTATTGTTAATTGGGTTACATTGTAGGTCTGAGGATGCCTATTAAAGGCGAAACACGTGTCACCTAATAAAGATAAACACGTAATTTTAACGAGACCGAGACTTTGTATCATTCCCCATCTTTTTAGTAAATTGTATGTAAGGTCTCTTACATACAATGGACGATTTCTACAAATTTCAAAATATAACTGTTGACTGTTCAAGCAGCAAAGAATCAACAGATGAAATTGAAGAAGAATTTGAAGAAGAAGACGTAACTCCAATTGTTGATGTAATCGCCGATGACTACGTAATTGTTAACTACAACGGAGTATTCTACCCAGGTCAGGTCGTTTCAATTAATGACAATGAACATTGCATCAGAGTTAGGCATATGGAGAGGTGTGGCAAAACTAACTTGTGGCGTTGGCCACGCAAACAAGACTCTGTAGACTACAATCCTAATGGCATTGTTAAAACTATTAATAAACCTATATTAAAAAACAAAAGAAACATGTACGACCTACCTGAAATGTGTAAATATGTTGAATAAAATAAGTGCGTTCTGATTCAGTTGTGTGATATTTTTATTGTCATCTTTTTTAGCAATTTGCAAAACTTCATATCTCAGGAAGCGTTTATAATAACTGTATCAAATTTGGGCACCTTTTTAACGAAGGCCCGATGCAGGGTCCAGTTACCTCGCGATAATTTCCATACTATTCATACCCGAAATATAGACAGGTGACCCAGTTACCCCATTAAATTGGGGTAACTGGGTCCACTGCAAATAAATAAAAAAAAAGTAAATTTTAGTAAAAATGACTGATATATCTCAAAAATATGTTAACAGTGTATTGTCAATAGTTTTATCGTTATATAGCTAAATTATCATAGACATATGGAAAACGATACTGAAGATATCTTACATAAAATTGTGAAAGATGCAAAACTAGGGCCCATTTACCCTACCTTGCCTTATTAGATATATTATAAATAATTTATATATATGACTTTTATAAAAGGTTTGTACAAAATGCTAACACAAATTTATAAGGCGAACCTATAACTATTAGCCCATCCAGAATTCTTTTGGTAGGTTAAATTCAGATCTAATAACAGTATTGATATGTATCGTTCAGAGGGCGCCACCAGAAGCTCTTTGCATACATCTAAAGCTTCATAAATTTTTTTTGTGGCTCAGTGTATTAAATGTCTGATAATAAATTATAAGCTTTGACTTTCTGACCATTAATATTTAAATATTTTTCTTGGGTTTTCGATCAAAGTTGAGATGAATAAAAAAATGTAGAAAAAAAAAATTAAATCGTTGACGTTTCTGTTTATTACTCTAAACCATCTTTAGAACTTAAGTTTTGACTCACATTTTTTAAACTATTTTTATGTTCTTTAATTCTGTTTTACCTCGCACTACCATATATTATCCCAGAAATTAATAATAAAATAAATATTAGCGCCGCCAAAAAACCAACTATGAATACAAAAATATTTTTTACAAAATTGAAACCTGAAACTCCTGAATTAGACCAATCCCACTTAATTATACAATTGGTTGTCTTAAATGTCCAAAAAGTTTAAAAAATGTCAGTTAAAACTTAACAGCACTGTCGCAACATGCAATTATTGACAATATTCATAATTTTGATTTCAACAATACACATAATATATTAGATCATGAACCTAACCATAAAAAACGCAACATAAAAGAAATTATTCACATTAGAAAAACTAAAAACACTCTTACTTACAGAACTGATACAGAGAATTTAAGTTGCATTTACAAATTGTTACACTATTGTAAATTGTATTAACCCATTTTTTTTTCAATAGCCACTGTCTATACCAGATAAATTGAAACTTTGTTAACAATAATTTAGTCTTAAGATAATCACTATTCCTATTACTTTGATTTAACCATGTAACTAATGCTTAGTTTTAAGTGAAGTGTTATTGAAAAATTAAGAATTTGAGGCTTAATTTTTACATACTATACTTTTACTAATGAAACTTGGAAATTACTGGAGCCCACCAGGTTATTAGTAGTCCTAAGGGACTATAGGGAATAAGAAAGGTAAGGTCAAACGGGTGGAGTGCATTACAATGGTGTCACTGTGTGGGGTTGTTTAAATTAGAAGTTTCAGACCCACAGATAATCCTGAAGACCCTTATCAACCAAGAAAATTTAACAAAATTGCCAACCAAGGACCAGCAGCCCCCATTACTGCACCCGCCGCGCCGGCGCCGGTAACGAACAACTACGATAAGGAATTAGTTAGTCAAAAATTTCACAGTCCAGTATTCGACTCAAAAAATTGGTAAGGGATGTAATGCCCCGGAAATTGAGGCTTAATTTTTACATGTTATATTTTTACTAATGAAGCTTCCGAATTACTGTTGCCCACCAGGTTGTTAGTTGTCCTAAGGGACTATAGGAAAGAAGAAAGGTAAGGTCAACCAGGTAGAGTGCATAACACTATATCTTTTAAGTATCATGTAAAGAATTTCTGAAGATTGTTTAGACTGATAACCCGAAATGTCAACGATGTAAAAATTATTTTTTTAAATTTTTTTATTCGTCCCAACTTTGACCGACAACCCAAGAAATCCCCAAATAATAATAATAAATCCTTATTCTATCTGTTGTTAAAAAAAAGTATGTCTGGTAGGTTTCGTTTTGAGCAACCATTTCTGAAATAATTGAATCTAAATGTTTTATTGCGGACTGAAACTCGTCGTTACCTTTCTTTACACCATATCCAGGCTTTAGACTGGTTCAAGCTCCCTAATTATGAATAATTCGAAGAAAAACCCCTCCGAATGTGTCTATAGGTGGAACAGACGCAACTTAAAAAAAAAAAGTTTTGCACAGGGTATACGCCGAAGTAAAGTTTTATAAAAATAATAACTTTGTATTGCAGAGATTATCAACTTTTGGGCTACGTTAAGTTAAAGTAGATCGTCATATTTAACAATAGGAATTTTTGCTAACATTTTGTGCAGATCTTTTAGAGAGACCCTGTATAAGCAGATAAGTAATTAATGTCTCTATTTTTAGGTACCCCATGAATTCAAACCCACCCTGCCAACTCGGGGCTGGATTATACACCCTTTTGGCAAAAACCCTTTGTACTCGATCATAGTGGCTATTCCTCCAGCGCTTTTAGGAACTATTCTAATATTTATGGATCAACAAATAACCAGTGTCATAATAAATAGAAAAGAATACAAGTTAAAGAAAGGTTGTGGCTACCATTTAGATTTATTTATTCTGGCGATATTAATCCAAATCTGCACGGTAAGAATTAAAGTAATCTGTCAATTTACCCCATCACGTCTAGTTAACAAATGTTGTGTGAAAACAACTTTAATATTAATTTGTTTTAAATATTAGAATACTGTGTTAGCAGCTATTACATGACACGTTCAGATTAATAAAACAATTCAAGGTGATTATTAACAAAACTTAACAATGCGCAATGCTTTAACTTTAATTATATTTATCTGTTGCAGTGAAATCCCGTTTTTTCTAGTTAAAACTAGATTTGACTAAATTTACAAAAGGTACAACTAGTTTTATCTAGTAAACACTACAATATGTATGTAGTATAGGGAATATTTTATTGCCTTACATAACAAAAATTAAAAAAACAAACACTAAAGTTATACTCATATTAAAGAAGAAGTGTTAACCGGTTTCAAATTCCATATAAAATATGTATTTATTGTAGATTCTAGTTTTAACTGAGAAAAACGAGTTTAAACTGAATTCGGGTTTTAACTGTAAAATAATTACCTATCTACTAAGGTTTCAGTTCTACGACACCAAATGAAAAGAACGCGTGTTCGTAAAGATTTGAACTGCGGTATGAATTTAGAAAAGGTTTCTCCTTACTTTAATAATTTTTCGGAAAATATTGGTTTCACCCACCTCCACCGTACACTGCGCGTCATATAAAACTGGTACACTTTGATTTTATCAATGAAAATCGGGTTTTACAATATTCGCTATCAATCATGCTTTGCATAAGAATGACACCTAATACACCTGTCACTATGACAAATAATAGAATATTATGTCAAAAATTTCCATTTTACGTTATAGCGATGCCAAGGCAGTTGAGTAATTTCGAAAAGTTGCAAATAATTTCCAAAATAGAGGCTGGTTGGTCTGTAAGAATACTGGCCGAAGAGTATAATAGAAGCAAAACTACTATCCAGAATTTAAAAGAAAGATGGGATAATGAACAAACTGTTGAAAGAAGAAGAGGGACAGGAAGATCGTGTATAACTAACGAACAGCAAGATGCAAATTTAGTTAATTTTGTAAGAGACCATCCTTTTGATTGTGCAAGAAAAGCTAAAGTTGAAACAAATTTCCCCGCTTCTGTCACAACTGCGTTAAGAAGGATTCGAAAAACGGAATTAAAAAATTGTGCAGCGGCAAAAAAATATAAACTTTCCCAAGAAAAAAAACAAGGTAGAATTATTTTTGCTCTTAATTATTACCTGTTAAATGATGTAGTAAATTTTTGGGGGAGAGTTATATTCTCTGACGAGAAAGTGTTTCAATCGTATCATGATGGTCATATTCGAGTATATAGACCGCCTCGGTCCAGATACGAAGAAAAGTATATTTCTCCAAGCGATAAATCGGAAAGATTTTCAGTGAACGTTTGGGCTTGGATGTACAGAGGGGGATTAGGAGTATGTTGGGACATTGACGGAAGATTGAATGCGAGAAAATATATAGATATTTTAGATAATGTAATGTTGCCGTCAGTCAGGGAGGTTTTTCCGAACAACAATTTTATTTTTCAACAAGATAATTTTTCAGTTCACACTGCTAACTGTGTGAAGAATTATTTTGATGAACACAATATTCAAGTTCTTCCTTGGCAATCAAAGAGTCCGGATCTTAATCCTATAGAAAATATTTGGAGAATTATGGTAAAAAAAATTCGAAAATTAAATATTGTTCCAAAAAATAGGCAACAGCTGTGGACTCTTATTGAGGATGTTTGGGAAAACCTGTCCGAAGATCCAAATTTAGCATTAAATTTAATAAATTCTGTGCCAATAAGGTTACAAAAAGTGTTAGATAATAATGGAGCTATGACTAGTTATTAACTTAAAATAATGTATAATTTTACTTATTATAGCAGATAAATTTTTTTAAAATTAAACCGATTTAACTATCTTTTCTATAGTAAAGTTTATTTATTTACTCAGAAGGTTAAAGGAATTTTCGAATAGCTGACAGTACCGTTTCTTAAAGCCATAACCAACAAAATTCATTGTTATACAAACGTCATAAACGACCAATTTACAAAGCTTAAAAAAGCTATTTTTTAGCCTACAACAGTTGTACCAGTTTAATATGATGCGTAGTGTACGCTTCTACCAACCTCCCCGACCCCTCTCTCTATCTACTCTAACGTGACATTTACCTCCCCACTGAAACTTTTCTCCTTAGTGATTTCAAAAGATACCAATTTCGAGAAGAAATAGTGTGATAACATTAAGCAAAATTAACGCACTCTCAAACAACAATACTTAGGGCATTGCCCAAACCAAATTTTTATGTGAAGTTCGGCCCATAACGCTACAGATCATTGAATAGAAGTTAAAGGCATTAAGCCTGACTTAGAAGACAAGGAAGATCCCTAACAGTTGTATTTTTTGCTGTTGCCAGAACCATCGCTCAAATTATTGGATTCTATAGAAAACACCGACGAGTTTATCTATTTTTTTTAATTAGTAATATTCTGTACCATGTTTAGCTGTGTCAAATAAATTATATGAAAAATTATGTAGCTCGGGCTGGGATCCCCACTCCCTTTAGATATTCCAGCGTAGCCTTTTATCGACCTCCTTTCTCCCTGGCGGTAGTTTATGATAGGTCCCCATTCATGATCGCATGGTATCAAAAACTAGAGAGAGAAATTTTCACCGCTATTCGTGGTAGTTAGTAGTTAAATTTAACGTACAAGACAGAAATCTAACCCATTAAAATAAACTCAATATCCTGATGGCTCAACCACAGCCATATTTACATCAGACGGTTATGGCGGGCACAACCCAATCCCTTAGCACAACCG
The DNA here is from genome assembly GCA_963920685.1 of Polydrusus tereticollis. Classification (NCBI taxonomy): domain Eukaryota; kingdom Metazoa; phylum Arthropoda; class Insecta; order Coleoptera; family Curculionidae; genus Polydrusus; species Polydrusus tereticollis. The sequence goes on from OY987327.1 coordinate 140,075,964, forward strand.
TAAGCTCCAGGGTTTTTAAGACATGTATTTGACACAGGCCCTAAATAGTTAAGTTAATCGGTGCTTGTAATATGCGGCGTTTGCCCGAAGCAAGTCTTGCTTGCAGAAATACTTGATTGCAAGTACCTACTTGATTAATTTAAACTGTTTTAGGTACTTGCTCAACTGATTGTACAAGAAGAATTCGTTTGCAAGTCTTGTCGATCGACGGTCTAATTTTCATGCGTGCTATAATTGTACAACAATAAATTTGATAAAAAAAATATTGAACTAATTACAACACTACTTCATTTAACGCATGATATATAAACACTATAGTAAACAACTGCTACGTGATAAAAGTATTGCACAAATGCTTGTATAGTGTAAACCGCAATTTTTTAGGATGTCAACTTACAAGTACTTGCGCAAGCAAAACTTGCATCTTGTAAACGCCCTAACAGTTGTAAAAACAAGCTGTTAGCCGTCATCTGAAACAAATGATCCTGGATCCCGTTTGTGAACAGCAAATTCGGGACATGCGCAAAGTGCAGTCATAGAATTGTGGCGAGATATTTCTTTTAAATTTTGTGGGATTTAAAAAATGTTAAATTATTTTGTTGTCTTTATATTCCAAGCCAACCAAAATACAAATAAATTAGCTATCATAACTTTAAAACATATTTTTTCTACTACTGCTACGAAAACACCCAACTACTAACTGAAAACCAATTATTTTACACATTGTTGTTAGTAACTGTTCCGGGCAACGTGCCTAAACATTTCGCCAAATAAGCATTCGTCAGACACATGTGTGACTCATAATAATAGTGGAATAACTCCAAAATGTTATAATTCAGCGAAACTTGGCACAGCGCACTCTGTTGGTAAGTATATATTTTTCAATTTAAAAGTGGTCTAGCTCCAAGCTTTTCTGGTTAGCCACTAGATGGCACTTATTTCCTGTTATTGTGAAAAGTCGGCAACCCGTGTCACTTTAACAGTGAAATAAGTCAAACTTCAGAGTAATAGTGGAATATATCCGGAGATATACCACTTTTAAATTGAATATTTTTTATCAGCTCGTTTAGGCGACATTGAAATCTCTAATTATTTATCTCCATGGTCTCGTTAACTATTATCCAGTAGTTCGTAAACGACCAAAGGACGGATCCCGGCCGGGAGTACGGCAAACATCATTGAAGTACTTTTTGAAAGTTGAAAATAAAACTGAGCTTGTTTGTAAAAAATACTTTCTTGTAACTTTTCAGATCAGTAATGGAAGATTGTATAGATGTGTCTCAAAAAAGTCTATTGAGCAATGCGTAGATAGACGTGGCACTACATCAAGCCGAAAATTTGATGATTCAGACATAGTTGAACATATCCAAATGTTTCCGGCTTATCAAAGTCATTACACTAGGAAACAAAATCCACATAGAAAATATCTACACCCAGATTATTACAAAGTGTTTAATACTAAGTTTAATCTTCATTTCAAACCCCCCCGCCAAGATACATGCAAGACATGTGATGAGTTAAACTTAAAACTTCAAGCTGCCGAGAACGAAGAAGATAAAGAAAGTTTTCAGATGCAACATGACTTACATCTATGAAAAGCTGGTGCAGCTAGAGATTCTCTTAGAACTGATTCAAAGAAGGTTGATGATGCATATATATTTACATTTGATCTACAAAAAGCACTTGCGTTCCCAAAATTAACAACATCTGTAGCTTATTATAAAAGAAACCTTTATGTATATAACCTTGGAATTCACTGCTTTAATGATGGACGAGCATACATGTATGTATGGGATGAGACGGAAGGGGGACGCGGCTCTCAAGATGTAGCATCGTGCTTGGCTAGGCACATTAAAGAACATGCGCCAAACAAAGATCATATAATCATGTACTCAGACTCATGCACTGGCCAAAATCGTAACATAAAGATAAGTTTAACATTATTAAAGCTCGTTCAAGATGAAGCCAATCCGATTAGCACAATAGACCATAAGTTTCTAGTATCTGGGCATTCGTTCTTACCAAATGATGCAGATTTTGGAATTATTGAAAATGCAAGTCGCCATCACAGTCTCATCTATAGTAGGGAACAATGGATTTCAATCATTCAAAATGCTAAACGTAAAGAACCTGTCTTTCGTGTCACGGAAATGAACCATTCTGATTTTTTAAGTACCCAGAATCTTGAAAAGACCATAACAAACCGAAAAAAAACTGAGTGTGGCTACTCTTTTAGCTGGCTGAATATTAGGTGGTTTCGTTATGAAAAAGATCACCCACTTCAATTAAAGTTTAAAGAAAATTTAAACCCAGACGTTGAATTCCGTTGTGTGGATTTATCGAAAAAATCAACGAAAACACAAACTTTAACTAAAGTTGAACAAAACTTGTTGTATCCTACTAGAAGACAGCAATAAAAAAAAAGATATGCTAGACTTGCTCCCATACATTCCACCAGTCCACCACCCCTATTACAAAAATTTGCCAACCGAAACTTCAACGCGCGCATCTGTGGCAATGCAGGAAACAGAAAACTCATCCGATGATGAAAATATTTATGGTTAAAATTTTTTTCTTTGGTGTTGTTCATCATAACAAGAAAGAAAATAAAATAATTTCATTCTAAAAGTGGAACATCACCGTATTTTTTTTTCATACTTCTTGATTTCTCTGTATTGACGTTTAAATCTCATTTATTTTACTTATTTTGTAATATAATTAGTTTGACTCTTATAAAAAAAATTAATTATAAACAAATGAGTTTAATTTCAATAATTGAATGAATTTATGCAAAAGTCGTAATATCTCAAAATGTCTATTATGTTACTTATTCCACTATTATTTTGAGTCACACACATATGCCATTCAAACTCTTAGCACAGATCTATATAGCTACGCAAATAGATCTGTGCTCTTAGGAATTTCGATATGACTGTTGCAGTTGCAGAAAAAGTAGGTACAGTGTACAACACGTTTGAAAATTGCTTTTCATACTAGCCCGACTTATGGCCTTCGACTGCGGCTCAGTCCAACAAACGTTTGGCTCGTGTGAAATGAGCCATCCTCAAAACTTGTTGTATAATATACTATATCAAACTTTAACTTTATATAGGTGGGTACTATCTAACTAATAAATCACAAACAAATATATTTCGTGCATTTCGTAAAAATTACAACTTTGTTTTCTCTTAATATTTTAGACTATGGGTTTACCCTGGTTTGTTGCCGCAACTGTCTTATCAATTAATCATGTAAACTCTCTAAAGCTTGAATCAGAATGTGCGGCTCCTGGTGAGAAACCTCAATTTTTAGGAGTTAGAGAACAACGGTAAGAAATATTAACCTCAATATACATACTATAATAGTTGTTAATTATAAATCTTTTATAACGAACACTATTTCTCATTTTATTAAATTTATTATAATAATGCCAAGAAATAGTAAATCTAAAAGCATTGATATATTTGATCACTACAAAATTATCTTTAAATGTTATCAAAGCAAATTTTTTCTGTTTTGATTTTAGGACTTTTTAAGTTTACTTAATATTTCTTTAGGGTGACTCACATCTTAATCTTCTTGACAATCGGACTATCTGTATTTCTAACTCCAATGCTTGGTCACATCCCCATGCCAGTTTTGTTCGGAGTTTTTCTATATATGGGTGTGGCTTCGCTTAAGGGATTGCAGTTCTTCGATAGGATAATGATCATGTTTATGCCTAACAAATATCAACCGGATTATATGTTCCTGAGACAGGTAACTACTCCTGCCCCGATGTTGTACCTACAATTTTATAATTTTTTTAGTTGATGATCCGTAAGTAAGTACCCAGTTAACATCGAAGATTTGTATACAGGGTATAAGACTCAGAGCTTTCCACCCATATTTTGAGTTAATATTATTGCAATTCAGCTAGACCTATCAATTTTACTATCGAGGAGAATCCGTTTATCGAGTATTTGTGTCCTCCCTAACCTAACTAACCTGCTAACAGCGAAAGGCTTCATTCAATATTAAATTAAAGCTAAGGTAACTGACACTTTATTTTATAGCTGATGATTTAATTTCCTGTGTAATGATAATAAAAAACTTGACTGGTGATTTGTAGAGAACGGAACAAATGCTAGTAGCTACTTTATTTTCCATGGACATGTTTTTCGCTGATAACAAAGTGGGTTTCAAATAATTTCATTTTTTTGCGACACTGATTAAAGGACATATCTTCTGGTAGATGGTTTAGCAGTCGGAATAACCCAACTTGCAAGCAAGATCACCCGATTTAACTCCACTAGACTTACTTTTTTAAGGGCATCTTGACTCTATTACTTTCAAGCAGAACCTCTTAATATTGGCAATTTATCAGACTAACGGTTGTAAGGTTAGCATAGCGAACATCATCATTCTGTAGCGACGTTGGTATTCCCCTACAAATATATAAGTACCCTTCAAGGATTCAAGACCAACGAAAATTGCATTCTTTTGAAACGCATCGCTGGCAGAGCACTAAATAATTTACGCTACAGTGCTTGTTAATTCAGGTTAGTTAGATTGGGCAATAAATTGGCCAAAGAGTAGGTGAGTAAATGCCAAATTGGAAATAATAAAGACAAATCCCAGCAAGGATTATTTTACTAGCCTGTGACCTTTGGTATGCAGCTTTTCAAAAATTGCTGATCAAAAAATATAAAATGTTTACATAGGTAATGCAATACACTTTAAAATTAAATATCAATTAACAAACCTTGACATTTAAGAATTGAAGAAGTTTAGGAGAAGGGCCCTCCTCTATAGTAAAATCGACGGTCGCAATAAATTTTAATATTTTGATTGAGACAAAAAATTTTATATAATTGTATATTGCAATATTTAATCGTAGACTTCGGTTTCTTGTATGGACTCAAGCACGAAGAAATCCCGGGGAAGTTTGATATGTATATATATATGAAATTTGTACTACATATTTCAATACAATAACAATAATGAGCTAATTTGTGTGAATTCTCGCTTCCACTATCAACAAACTTTACGATTTTGTAGCCAAATTTAATCTGTCTCGGTGCACTTTAATAAAGGCTTAAAATGGAACTATTGCAGCGTAAAAAAAATATTTAATAATAATAAATTATTCTATTTTTGTGCCGACCAATATCTTACCCAATATATTATTTATTTAGCAATTTAATTTTTAATTTAATAAGTTTTTCCACCACAACTCAAAAACTAACTGTTACCCGATATTGTTATGCTAATTTATACCGTTTTCACAGGTTCCAATCAAGAAGGTTCACATTTTCACCATCATCCAATTAGCCTGTCTCATTGTTCTCTGGCTTATTAAATCGTTCAGCAGTACTTCTATCCTATTCCCTCTTATGCTGGTTGTGATGATCGGCATTCGGAAATCCCTCGACTTGCTCTTCACTAGACGCGAGCTAAAGATCCTTGATGACGTCATGCCGGAAATGACGAAACGCCACCAAATGTTGAAGGACCAAGAGGTGGGCATCTGTACGAAAATTTCGATGTTCTTTTTAGGACCAAAATTAACCAAAAATAAGAAAAATCTATATCAACCTTGTTCAATTAATGAAAAAGAAACTATTGCTTGAAAGTTTACGTTATGAACAAAAAGCATATATTTTACAGTTTTTTTAATCACATTTTTATGAATTAAATTATATTCATATGCCTATTTTTTCACCTGCATAAATTGGAGTTTACTAACATTATTTGTGGGCAATCACGGGTATAACTCCATAGTGTAGTTTATTTTTAAAAAAATTCAATAAACGCAATTTTTCGCAATATTTAACTCAGTGCCAAAGTCTTTTTTTCTGGCAATACTGATTAGGTATTCAAATTATATTTTATGAGATGCGGTATTGCAGGCTGCCTACACGTAGCTAATATAAACTATATTTTTCAATGTAAATTTTTTAATAAAATTCATATTTTTTCGGGGTACGAAAAAATTACATAATAACTATGTTGTTATCTATGTATAATATGTTGCTTAAAGTAAAATAAAGGACTTTAACCTTTTTGTATCATATATACAATTCTAAAGGCTTCAATGACATAAAGAAACAATGTATAATTAATTAAACTAAAAAACAATTGCAATGAGAAAATTTTGGAGAAGTTGAATGCCTCTTTAACTTCATAGTTAAGGGTACTATCAGCATTATAATGATTGATATCGACACCGTAGACCCATGATACCTGCAACTTCTAATGTCCGACAAGAGTATTTTTGATTTGCGAAAAGATAACAGACACAGATGCTTGGCTTGTCAACAAGACAGCTTTTACAAATCCTAATTTATTACCAAACATTTTGGAAGTATTGGTATAAACAGTACCTATCAAAGTTGTTGACTTTCTAAGGATTCTTTTTAAATACAACTTTTGGGAAAGAAGCTGCATACAATTTTGGTATTAAGAAGCATAAAATAGGACGTCTTCCCTCGAGGTGTTTTTTAAATTTTCTCATTAACTAGATATGCTAAGAAAAGTGATACTTTCCGAACCAGTTAAAATATCGTAAAGAATCCGGAACCGTGTTGAAAAAATTCATTTTTAAAATGGCAATCACAAAATGAAGTAGGTACCTATCCAATAACTCTATCAAAGCTTAAGTTGGAGTTTGCGATGGGGACAGGAAGGGTTATTTTCTACTTCAAGAGTTGAATTCTTAAGAAAAATTCACACTAAATATTTATCGCTCAAGTAAAGTATTTTCAGTGAGTGAACCTGCAAGATGGGCGACCTGTCAAATTCCAGCTATTTAATATTTAGTAGGCAGCCATTTAGGGACAGAGTCGGACTTAAGAAATATATAAAATATGTTATTTTCGATAATAGTGATGAGAATTTTTCGAAATATACAGGGTATTCCTTAATGCTAATATTTGAGGGTGATTTCTCATGTAATTTTATGAAGAGATGTTCATATGAACATATATCCGAAACGGCTTCGTTCAAACACTTTTATACCTATTAAAAGTTGGTTTTGTTTATGTTGAATTGGATTTAAATAATTTGTGGTGTGAAATCCTAGCAACCTTTTGTCTTCATTTATAGGCGATTGGAGTGTGCTGACATGAATTAATTGTCCGCCGCCATATTGCAGGTTTACCAAACACTATGTTGATGAGGTTTACTTCTTTATACTAGCTCGCTTCAATAGAAATAACGATGAAAAATTGTACTGCTGCTGTACCCCCTCCTTAATAGAAAAAGTAAAGTTAAGCTAAAAACTAAACTTAACCTTTACAAAACTATGATCAGGCCTGTTCTTTTATTCCCTCGAACATACAAATTGCCACGCGACTGGCTTACACCGTAATTATTCCGGTTCTCATGGAAAGCAAAAACGAAATCATCGACAGGATCTCAAACTAATTTTATTTAATTAAAACGAGAGCTACACTACAAACAAATGAGAGTAAAAGGATCTGCCTATACTCAGAAGCACTAACCGATATAAAGATGACCAATATTTCAACCAGTGGCATGGTAACACAAAGTTGGGTGGTTATTTAAGGTAATATTTTTTCTCGCATAGTGTGTTTTCACTTTTCACCACTTATCACGAAACTTTCTTCCAAAAAAAAAAAAATGGCTACAAATTTAGGGACCGCTTTGTTTATTATTTTGTTATTGATTTGCTGGTATTTATTAATATGGGTCACCTGTTATTTGCACCTAAAAGTTTATTTCTGTATTTCTAGGGTTATGTCAGTAAGAGTAATTTCGAAATAATTCATTTAGTTCAGAATATAGTGCCAAGAAATATCGTTTATTCTTGATACTTAATTATCTCTATTTAGAAATCCGAAAACTGCTGTAAATAATTATTATAAACTTTCAAATATTATATGGGTAGCGAAGTTATCCTACTTTATAATTCTTACTACCAAAATTGCTAGCAGCTGTTTTCCCACAAGTTAATGTTAAAAGAAAGACTGAAGAAACGCACGTACCTATGCGACTGATGTAGTTAGTCCATGGATTGGCCTTTTAAATCTGCCTTGGGTTTTTGAACCCCGATTAATAGGTTTAAAGTTACAGGACATTATTGTTGTTTGGTTTATTTTTGTGGTTTACATACAAATATTTCCATACATATAAGGCAAAATATTATAGAAAAATTAACAAAATTAGAAACGGCGTGGGCTCGTTCAGAGAATTTTAGCCAAATATGATTTACTCCGAATATATTATATTATATTCTGCTAAACATTTATGTCATGTTACAGTAATAATTGATAATAGTGCCATAGTAAATTCTGTAGGTATTTTAAAATTCGCAAAATCGAATATCATTTTGAAAAACGAAATAAAAAAATTATTTAGGTATTTTATTGTTATACCAACACCCTTGCTATTATTAATAAAATTCATCTGAAAAATATCTAGAAGATATGGATCTCAGGAAGATTTAGGCATTTAAAAAGGTTCACAGGCACACCAAAAACAAAAAATTGCAATTTAACTAAATTTCTTGTACATGAATTTAACGGTTGCAAAATGTTGTAGACATTTAGTCAATTTTAGTGAATATTAGTCAATCTATAGCATTTTAATGAATTATGTGATACAGTTAGTGCTAGATGCATTCTTGGATATTAGTTTTTAACACATCCTAGTGATATCAATTTATGAATGATGTAATACATTAGTATGCTCACATTACCAGTAAAATTTTTCATTCTAAATGACAGAATTCCAATATTAAGCAAGAGGCAGGGTTTTAGAATTTATGGTTTATGGGAATGTTTAATATTGTGTTGTAAAATTGCCAATATTCTAAATTCCTCCGAAGTTTTAAAATTGCCGAAGATTATTCAGTTCCTTTTCAAATAAGTTGCACACCTTTATTTTTCTTTTATATCCAAGCCACACTTATTTTTTTGGAGTACTTATTGAGGATTATAAATTGATTAATAAAAATATTTTTTTAGTAAGTACTAATATGCATCTGAACCCTTAAACATATTTACACACAACTAGTATAATACCTGTCATCATCTGATGCTCGATATATTCTTATTTAAATAAGTTCTTTGAACTGATAAAAATATATGATATTATTATCAAACTACTTAAAAAAACGTGCTTTTAGAATTTTTCAAAATATTGGCAATTTTAATACGAAAATAGGTATAGGCCGTACTAATATAAATAATAATAATAATTATAAGAACAATACATGTCTTTATTTCTAAATATTTAACATAACATTATGATTACAAAAATTACAAAAAAAAATGTGCTAGGCACCCAAAAAAACTCCAGATGAGGCATACTAGAATAGCTCCTCCCTCCCTAGATAATGATGATCCCGAAATATACTTAAACTTTGCCTAAATTTAACCGTTTACGTATCTCGAATTCACCATGTACACACTGGAATTTGGAGAAACCTGTACCTACTCCAATATTTTGTATTAGGTTACTTTAAAAATTGCTGGTGGTTTTTGAAGATCTTATGTATTTGCTGCATTTATCATAAAATTTCTTTGCTGTTTCATTTTTAGAATATTTGCATAATGTTGGAATTTTATCATGAAGAAATTTTATGACCTCACTTTAACATTATAAATAAGTATTCTGCATACGTATCATTGCATATAAGCTTGTTGGACAATTGTGGTATTTTTTTTTCAACACAGTATTGTTACATTTATATTTATGTTAATAAAACTTATACATTTTACATTTTTGGTTTTATTCTTCATCGAGATTTTTTTTCTTTTACTATTAAATTTTGGCTTAGAAGCTAGAATAGCATGGTATTTTCCATAGTGCACATTTTTACTTAAAATGCATGCTTAAAAAAAGTTCCTAAAGCGCTGTATTTTATAATGGCGATTTTAGTGCAGTGCATAGTGCATATTTTGGCTGGCATAATGTTTTAAGAAAATACATTTCATTTGCATTCATTTACGTATTCTATTATTTTTTTGATTTTTCCATCATTTTTTATAAGAGGTCGTTAATTTGTTAAGAATTTGTTGCGCTTTAAAAAACTGCATAATTAAGTTTGAAAATTAAAAATTATTACTCTTATTATTGCGAAGTTATTTTTATCAAGGATAACAAAAGCTAATGATAAATGAAACTTGCTGGAGCCCTTAAACGTTTGTACAGAGATTTTTTTAGACAAGACATAGGGTTTTTACATAGATTTAAGGATTCCACAGAAACGCAAAATATTTCCCGAAAATCCGTGACCGATAATTCGCTTCGGAATTCCAAGGGAAACCTCACCCCAAAGTGAAATAATCGCACAGCTTACGTCAGAATTTGAGCCTAATTTTTTTCCTATTCAGCACCAATCTTATCAATTTTCCGATTATCTTTGTAATGTACATAATAATAATGTAAGATACTTTCTAAAACATTATTTCTCGTTTTTTACCGTACACTTAGGTACCTATTACTGATATTTACTAGTGACCGCAAAACTGTTTGACAGCTTATAGAACTATTTTGGGCTACGCACTACAGTTTTTACATCGCGATTGCAGCATGATTCTAAAACTGCGGTAAACTACGCCGCAGCGGTCACCTCTGGCACGTTGAAAATAATATCCTCCCGGCGCCAGCGCGCCTAATATTCGTAAGACGCCCATCCAACATTTGACGTAGAAGAAACCTAACACAGTTTGAATTCAAAAATACCTATTAATTTTTTTCAAACCCTATAATATTTAAAGGTGTTCGTACAGACAAACATCTTTGTTAAGTTACCCTATATCTGTCTTCTGGTTTTTCAAGTTATGATATTTTTTCGCTTACAACCAAAAAAGCCCTGGAAACTAATCATTAAAAACATAAAATTCCGAACTATCAAATTTAATTACATATTTATTTTTTGTGGCACTGTGAATGATATGACCGATCCCAAAAATGTAGATTAGCTTATTTACCATTAAGAAATTAAGCCAAACAATAATAAAATTAGTCAACCCTAAATTAAAAAAATTAATTAATTCTATATTATGCAGTTTTAAAGAAACTATAAGGGATTAGGGAAAAAGAACTTTAAGAGTGAAGAATAATAGTACATTATATACCTAGGTTGAGAAGTGAGCACCGAAGGATATTCTGTGCGAGGTATATAACAGCTTTCTCAACTAAAGTATAATAATATATATATTTTTTTTTTACTACCAAGACTGAAATATTAGATATTTATTTTGTTTTGATCTTTATATTAGCCATATCTGCCTACTTTTTAAAATGTTTTGAAAATCCAGTAGCCTGGTAATCATAAAACTATAGAACTACGATTTTAAACGTCCGTTTGTAGAAAATGTTTGGCCGTGTTGACATTTTTGAATATGACAGTTTTCTTTTGAAATATCTTCCAATTTATGATGAAAATTCCTGCTTTATTAAAAATTTAATGTTATTTTATTATTCTTTTCTTCATTTAAAATGGTTAGTCAAGGCTCAAAACCAATAACATATCAAGGAAACGGCGACTAAGAAAGCTAAAATCGTGTGTAACCTAACTCCATTACACGGAAAGTTTTTCAGTACTTACCTAGGTGATTATTTATTATCGTTATTTCCCTGTGTAGACAATTGGAGTAAATAATGGCGATTTCTCAAGTTAATAGTAGAAAAATATCATTATTATCGTTCAATCATAATATCGAACTTAATATTTTTATAACGCCTATATACCGGGTGTCCGGAAAATATGTGTACAACGTTTGACGACAGACTCCTGACGTCAAAATAGGTCGATCTAAGCCGACTTAGTTATATTCAAAATTGTCTCGTTTAGCCGGTAAAGGGCGTCAAAAATTTGTAAAAATATTGGTTTTTCCTAAATTACGTGAAAACCTGCTAATCGATTTTAATGATTTTTAGTATGTAGACTAATACTATAAAATGACGTTTTTTGTAGTATAGTCACCGGCTGTAAATGAGTGGAAGTGTTTTAAAAGCGATATAATACGTCAACATTTCTCCTGATTATTTATATCAACGGCGTTATGACAACCCAGATATTTTTGTCGAGTGACTGGATATATTTGGAAGCTATTTTACCTCTTCAATATTTTTCGTTGGATGAGCTGTTTTGCCAGCAAAAAAAATATTTACAATTACCTGCATACATCAATTATTAACATTAGTAATAAAATTAAAATCAAGTTACCTGTAACAATAATTCTTTTAGTGACCTTGTTGCTATGACAGTCTATGAAATTGACTATTAACTGTAGGTATTGCCGAACGACAACGGAAAAATAGGGCGGGGCACCATCATGCATATACCACATTTCCCTCCGAAGTAAAAGGGGCAAATTTTCCAGAAGAATTCGTAATGTGTCTTGCAAAAAATTGAAATTAATATTTCCATCTAACCTGTCTGAGATAACAATAGGACCAATAAGGTAGCGATCAATCATACCTGCCCAAATATTTAATTTAAATTGATGCTGATGATCTGCCACTTTAATGGCATGTGAATTTTCATCGGAATAAATATGTTCGTTGTGCAGATTGGTTACTCCAGATCTTGTAAAACACGCCTCGCCAGTAAACAATATTTTTCTACAAAAATTCGGATCACGGATTCTTTTGTTTCTAATAAATAATTGACAAAAGGTAAGCCGCAGGGGGGATCAGTCCGTAAAACATCCTGGACTTTTTGCACGTGATATGGATGTAACAACTGTTCTTTTAAAACCTCATTGACAATTGTTTTAGCAACATGTAACTCACGTTCTAAGCGACGGGTACTGGTACTTAGTTCTTCTTCAACTCTTTCCAGAATGTTCTCTTCTGTTTCCACAGTTCGAACTGTTCGTATACGACCCCTTCCTTCAATTTTTTTCTCAAAGCTGCTCGTTTCCCGAAGATGACGCTCGATATTGGCAAATGTTTAGTGGTTTGATATCCGACGGTTAGGACATCTCTCCATGTAAACCCTAACACTCTGACGACCATTTCCTTGACAAAACCCGTATACCAGGAGCATGTCAACCTTCTCAGAGTTCGTATAATTTTCCATGTTTAATGGTAAAATGAACTTGTAATTCAAGACTGTTGATCGTATACTTTAGTCAATTTCATAGACTGCCATAGCAACAAAGTCACTAAAAGAATTATTGTTACAGGTAACTTGATTTTAATTTTATTACTAATGTTAATAATTGATGTATGCAGGTAATTGTAAATATTTTTTTTTTGCAAAACAGCTCATCCAACGAAAAATATTGAAGAGGTAAAATAGCTTCCAAATACATCCAGACACTCGACAAAAATATCTGGGTTGTCATAACGCCGTTGATATAAAAAATCAGGAGAAATGTTGACGTATTATATATAAAATATGTTATAACACTTCCACTTATTTACAGCCGGTGACTATACTACTAGAAAACGTCATTTTATTGTATTAGTCTACATACTAAGAATCATTAAAATCGATTAGCAGGTTTTCACGTAATTTAGGAAAAACCAATAATTTTACAAATTTTTGACGCCCTTTACCGGCTAAACGAGACAATTTTGGATATAACTAAGTCGGCTTAGATCGACCTATTTTGACGTCAGGAGTCTGTCGTTAAACGTTATAAACGTATTTTCCGGACACCATGTATGTGGAAAAGCTGCCTTTTACTAATGATATTTACAAAAAAAAAAACTCACGGAAATCAAACGTTATCTTCGGCTGCCCAAATAAAATACTTTCCATAAATTTATTAAATAATAGCGTAATAAAATATACCTATTAAAATTTAATAATAAATACCTATTTATTCGACAAAAACTTTAAGCTCTTTTTTAATGAAAGGCCTAAAAGCGTTATGGCAAAAGAATTTCATTCCAGTGGTATCGGACCAACAGATTTTACATAAAATAAGGGAATATTACACCAATTATCGTAACGTTACGAGGCCTTTAAAAAGGATGGTAAATTTTATACTTCAAAGAAAGTTGTTTGGTTTTGAAAGTCGACTGAGGGGAAACTGTTTGATATCTATTTTTGCAAATGTTAAGATTTTTTAAACTACAGCTGTAAAACTAAAGTGCCTCTAGCTGAACAAGACTTTCTATGGGACCAAAAAACTTCACGGAAGATTATAGTAAATATCAAATTCTAAAACCAACAAAAGAAATAGAAGGGACGTTGAGTTCGTCTTCATCATACTTCACCAGATAAAGATGACAAATATAAATGTTTTAAAGAAGTCAACATCACAACGTCTGCAGACAGTACAGATACTTCGACTTCCCAAATGAGAATCAAACTTCAAAGTATAGTACCTGGCTTGTGACCGAACCGGTATCGCCGCAGGGGTCAGTCCCTGGGCCACTGCTCTTTCTGGTCTATATTAATGATATAAATAAAGCTTGCCCACATTCTAAACTTCTGCTTTTTGCTGATGACACCTCAGTGGTTGAGACGGATGGAGATGCTGAAGTACTGAGTGACAGGGTGGCGTCTAGTGTGAGAGACCTAACGGACTGGTTTAAATGTAATAAACTAACCCTATATGTTGACAAGACTGTGAGTATCTGTTTTAGCTTGCGTGAAATAGAGCGAGAGGGGTCCCAGGGGGGTGAAGTTCCTTGGGGCGTTTATGGATCCAACATTAACTTTTGAGGCTCATATAGACTACTTGGCGCAACGCTTACTAAAGAGCATCTTTTTGTTAAAGAACCTGGCACGAATACTTCCAGGGACTTCATTGCTGCAGACTTTCCATGCAATATTCCAGACAGTGGGTGTGTATGCTGTTCTGGCATGGAGTCATTCTGGCCAAGCAAAGCGTATATTTGCACTCCAGAGGAGAGCGGTGCGTATTGTGGCGGGACTTGGATACAGGGATGATGTACCACGGACATTTAGTGATCTGGGTATATTAACCTTGCCATGTAGGTATATTTATGAGTGCCTCCTATTCTGTTACACAAATTAACAACGATATACGCCAAATAATTTTTTCCATAGTTATCCAACAAGACAGGGTGACGACATTAGGCCCGTGTATCTGCGTCTGCAGAGGACAAGGTTATCTCTGAATTATTATGCACCGTCTTTGTTTAATCGACTGCCAATATGATGGTATAGAGATATGCCCGAAAAGGGGTTTAAGATCGCAATTTTACTATTAGATACATGAAAAAGCCTTCTATAGCATCGACGAATTTTTACAGTGGAATTTCATTGAAGTTTAGGTATTGGAATGAGAAAATTTTAATTATTTTAATGTGTATCTTAAAGTGAGATTTGTATTTTGTTTGTTTGATATGTTAGTAATCTGTAAGGTTTGTTAGTATATAACATTTTTAATCTGTTTAGTTTTAGTTAGATATTAGCTTCTATATATCTATGACATTGTATGACGTGAGTAAAAATTTTTGTAATTTACTAGCTCGAAATATATTTGATTTGATTTAATTTGATTCGATTTGACAAAGTATCTGCGATTCTTGTAAACGCCGCGATTAAATATTTAGGGACACTGAGTAAAGATGATCCATCTAAAATTGTTGATAGCAGACAAATACTAAGAGAAAGGACAAAAGCTCATACATACCTTAAAAAAATGACAAAGAAGGAGGACTAAACTTTATTTACGGAATTGATGGGTAAAAGGGCCGAACCTTAGTTCAGAGGAAAGAAGGAGAAATGGCGTTATGTCGATGACTACAATGATTCGTTCGTTTACTACACTCAAACGAACTGCCATTACGCCATTTACTGCAATACTTGGACGGAAAAGAACTGGGCCAAAAGATATTGCGGTGAAATTGGAAAACAACCAGAAAGTTGTGAAAAGTGGCCCGTTACGAATTTTGAGAAAATAGAAGTTACTTTGCCGGAAATTACTGCTAATGAACTTAGTTCTGATCAACAATATCTGTGTGAAATCTGTAATAGGATTTAGGAGAGAGATAGGCTAACGACCGCTAATCGTATTTTAAGGTTATACGTAATATCAACGAAGAATCCGTCACAAAATCTACAAATATTAGGAGGATACGTTATGAAAGTGTATGCTCCTACGTGATTTCAAATTCAAACTCAATCATCATGTCGACACGGTAGCAACCACTTCTTGGTATTATTAGAAAATTGAGATATTTACTATTTACCTGAAAATTTGAAAAATATTGTAGATGCAGTTCTTCAAACAAACGGATATGTTGGTCGCCCAGAAAATCTGTTGTTGGCCAAATACGTAGATTTAATTAATTGGCAATTAACACGAATTAGTCAACCGCCCCTAACAGTATTTACTTCTGATGATAAACTTAGACAAATGATTTTGGATGTTCCAACAGAAATTTTTATTTTAAAATTTCCATGTCACTCCCAAACTGTATAAAGATGTGCCAAATTAGTCGCAGAAATATCAACTGCAGTACATGATAGTGAAGCAAGAGATCGGTTCATCAGGTCAAGAATTGCTTCCAGAGCTACTTTGCCAAAGTTTGAAACGAAGAACCAGTATTTTCAAGCTTTTGATGATAAGTGATATACTATAACTCACAAATTTACTCAGGGTTGGTGGTAGGGTGGTGGAACTCGATATGCAACCACTTCTACGTGGTGAGTTTTGGGTTATTTCAATCATAGTTATCCACATACATAATCCACAGTATCACGAAGCAACGAATTTGTGATTAAATTTTAACAATTCAAATTTCATATTTTTAATCATTATTTTCCACGCCTGCTTGACTACATACGAAAAAAATAATTAAGCAGTATATTTTATAGATATTAGGTATTGGTTCTTAACAAAAGTTGTAGGTTTATCGATGGTCTATAAGGACACATAAAAATATATACGGTGTTCAATTTAAAAAGATCAACATTTATGAATTTAAACTTTTTCAGGTTTGGAATAATATATACAACATCCGGTAACTTATATATCAAACATTTGATGGGCGTCTTATTTGCTTTGCCTTAGCCTTTGCTGGTACCGAATAAAAATGTTTCTCTTACTAAATTAAGGGCGTAGCGTAGTAACTAATTGAAGCTTGAATATAGAAGTTTTTATTTAAAACTCTCACAAACTAGGTTTCAAAACACGTTTTGTATGAAACCGTAGAATAATTGTACATTATTCAACAAGCATATAATGATGACTGTTATTCACGCGGATGATGTTTATGACAAGAGCCGTAGGCGAGTCTCATACATCATCCAAGTGAATAACAGCTATTATATACGATAGTATTCTACTATACTTTGTTCAGGACTACCAAATAATTTTAGCTACAATTAAGGACCACATATCTTTATTTTTAAATAACTAACGTTGAATTAATAACATTAAAACAATATATTGAACTTCTCACTAACTAGCAAGAAAAATTATTTGTTAACATTAATATTAATGTTTGTATAATATACACAGTGTATTAAGTTAAACGTAGGAATCGAACTTAAATCTACATTGATATTTTGGAACAACTAACCTTTTGACGTTTCAAATTAAAATTAAAAACCGAAGCGCAATTATCAATAGTAATATGTTAAGTGCATGTAAAATTGCTGAAAATCATGCATGAAGGTTTGTTGCCCTAGAAACAGCTTGAATGCATTTTTATTGTTATTTACCAAAAAGTGCCCGACCGACGGGAGGGCACTTTTTAAGGTAAATAACAATAAAAATGCATGAAAGCTGTTTCTTTAGGGCAACAAATCTGAGTGCATGATTATCAAGCCATTTTACATGCACGAAATATATTTTTTAGACTATTTCCTGAATGAAAAATGCTCCGAAACGAATCATTTTGATAAATTGACGCGAAATTGTCAAAGCAGAAATTTCAACTTGTTGTGACAGTGACGGTTATTCTCGTAGGTAACCAACAATGAAAAACCAGAAGAGTGCAATTTTCAGCTCAATCGCGACCGAGGGCTGATTTTCACCGAAAATCAAGTGAAAAGCGCATTGTAGTTACAGTATATGAGGGAAATAGTCAAAATAAAAACAAGACGCCATGGTGTTGCCATAGCAACAAGCGCTGCGACTTGACGTTTAGAGCATGCTCTGTTTTTTATTGTACGCACAAAATCCTATTAAAATCATATGATTTAATTATACACCGTGTATAATGAATATTATACACTGGTGTATATTGGATATTATTATTATTAAGGAAACACATGTATAATGATCATGTTACATAGTAGTCGTGGACAAATAAATAAAATAATTTACATTTTTAATCAACTAAAAAAATATACAACTTTGCTCCGACCCAATTTTTCGACACACCCCTTATAGAAGTAAATATTTTTAATTATACGGTACAGTGTAAATAGTTTTTTTGGAAGACACATATACGTGTACAACAATGGCTCGCGTAGCTTTTAATAAAATGAGCCATCGCTGACTTCGATTCCCAAAACCTTTTTATTGTACACTCTTAGCCAGTCACACACAAAGACTCCGGGGCGCATAATTGATGTATGCCCTTGAAGACTCGAACGCAGAAGTGTGACGTCAAAAAAAAACGTCTCGCAAATTTCTAAAATATCACACGCCACCTTAGATCTGCCCAATCTGGAACACTTCTAGCACACCAACAAAAACTCAAAACTATTGGCTAAACTGACACGGAAATCTTGACCGATTGTGGATAGGGGAACATGCCGTTCCAGTCCTTGACTTTGGAACAGCGCGCGCACCTAAATCATCGTGTGGCTGGCTATTCTGTAATTGCAAATATGCTTTTCTTCTCTAAATAATTTATTACTTTCATGTATTGAAAAAGTTCCATCTGCCTCCACAAAGTGTGATAATAAAAAATTTTTGTTTTTAGAAGAAGGGAATTAATTAACGACTATTCAAAAGAGCAAAACTCAAGCCACTATTTTTCAAGACAGTCGAATCATGATTAGCACCTTCAGAACCAACATCTGTCATTCTAAAACAGGCCTGAGACGATCAGTATTCGCCTAAATCCTGCCAAGACGAAGGTCATCTTTTTTTCAAAAAAGCACCGTTCGCAGGCCTGAAACAAGGCTTCGGCTCAATGGAGTCCAAGTGAATTGGTGCCAGGAGGTGAAATACCTGGGACTTATATTTGACCAAAGACTGAACTGGAGGCTCAATTCAATTAATAGGGTAAAGCTTGCATTGCGTCAATTAGGCTCTATCTACCCCCTGCTTCACAGGCGAAGTAGACTTGGTAATAGAACAAAGGTCAACCTCTACAAGGTATTGGTCAGCCCGGTTCTCACTTATGGTGCAACTTCGTGGTGCAACATAAGCAAAACGGAGCTTAATAAGTTCCAAGTAATTCAAAACAGGGCGTTGAAAACTATTGCTGACGTCCCTAGATATATAATGAACGGCGTACTTCATTAGGACTTTCATATGCAAACGATAAATTAATTTTTCTTAAAAATTATAACAGACTATTGCAGACGCACGGACGTATCGACAAACCCACTAATTACAGACTCACACACGAGATCTAGACAAAACGCTACATACAAACTACCGAAAGACTGGCTCCCTGTCGGTCCAAACCCATAGTTGTGAGGCACTAATAGTAGAGAGGCACTATCAATAACAAAATTAATGAAAAAGGCGACAAAATTATGCAGAACAAAATTCTTAAATCCAATTCACACGAACCACAATAATCAAGGCAAGAACCGATTTCAAAATTCTAGAAGTGACAAGACCTAAACAGTTTTCGACAAACCAAAAGAAGTCAAAGGAGCGTTCCTGACTTAAAAACCCAGAGAAGATCCCAAGTAGTATTACTGTATGTATATTAAAATACTGACAATAATACTGATCATCTGAGGGCAAATCCTGTCCTGCAAATATACTAGAATTAACACGCGTATTCAGTATTCAGTTACAAAAGCCTCTATACACGACCCAATCTGCAGGGTCCAATCTGCAGGTACCCTGCAAATTGGGTAGTGTGTATACATGCCGGATTGACACAATCCAGCTCGACTGGTGAACTTCCCATTTTAACGCCCTGTAAGTCTGATCAGTAAGTTTCAACGCCAAATATTTAAATAGAGACATGCGGAGCCAAGGAATGGAAGTTTCTGAAGTCAATTCGTCCTATTTCTTTAATAATATTCATATGGCTAAACTTTTTCCTCTCTAATGGACAATTTTTAGCTCACCGTTTTTTTTTCTCTTTTCGCGAATTATTTTCCAAATTTTCCAATAGTAAAACCATCACAATTCCGACTTTTTTTTAAGTTGAGGAGCCATTCCGACTATTTACGACTCAAGACTCTGCGGACGGTGTGGAGAGCAGCACCTGATTTTCACTATCCTCTATGCCCTGCAGACCGGACCCCGCAGATTGAGTCGTGTGTAGGGGCTTTAAATGTTCTAAAATGGAGTATACACCCGCGTCAATGTCTGCAATGTCATCTGAAAACGATCCTGCAGGTGAAAATAAACAGGGAAGCGAAAATACATTAAACAGTTTTATAGAGGCGAACTATAATTTTCCTGAATTTGATTTGTAATATAAGGACAGAAATAGTTGTGGTAATATTCTGGAGCAGTTAATTTAATATAACTTATTCCCGGTATTATTGGTTATGGTAACTTCAATCTTTGCAGTTTAGTCGATGAAATAATCACAGGATTTTGGCCAAACCTCAGGTTAACTATAACTGTGAAAGTAAGTCTAACCTATAATACTTTATTCTATTCTACTGGGTTGCAATGGCTTCTTGCTGAAATTCAGCATCCAGTCAGTTTAAGTCAGATTTTCATCTTCTTGTACGATGCAGTTTTCACAGCCTGAGTTTTTGGAGTCTTTACCTGTCTCACCTGCTTGCTATAATATATGTACGAATTATTATATGCTATTTGCTCTGTCTTTTTTTTTCCCTTAACCTATTTGTCTAACTTATACTAATCGCAAACTGTATGCATCGGAAACTACTATACTATACTATACTATACTATACTATCTTATTCTATACTAATCCTAAGTAAGCAGTAAGCTTTGCATTTTTGCTTCTTACTATATTCTTGTATAGTTCTTTGCACTATTGGGGTCTGCTTCTACATGCAAAGAATATCGTCGTGGTGACTGCAATAATAGGTCGAATGTCAAAAAAAATCGATTTTCGTCTTATTGCATTTTCGGAACCAAAATAACAGGTCTCACATCCTGCAAATGGTTGTATGTAAATTATCCAATCAGAAAATGTGCGCGTCCGCAGTTGCAATGCGACGAATGTAGACAATGTTTGTTTTGGCTCGGGCAATTAAACGCATGTCATGCAAGTTAGTCGCATTGTAAGTTATTGTTGTGACTTCGGCTACATTAAAAGTAAATTTTTATTATTTCAAGAATAAAATAGGACGGTAAGTACTTCTGTTTTCAGTTTATTAAATTGTAAAAATACTCAGGCACAAGTTTGTCCATAATTTATTCGGAATAAAAAAACAAGTTTTTTCAATTTTAATCTTTTACCCTCTTTTAGCCACTTTTAGACTTAGAAAAAGGAAATAATATAAGAACTTTAACATTTTTATTATAGCTTTTCCATCTTTTGTCTGTTTTTGCTTAATAATATGTAAGTTTCGGCTAATAATTTTTTGACACAGATCCTTTTGCATGTCGTTTCTTTTTAATCTAAAATGACATACGACTTCTAGTGCCCAACTTGTAAATAAATGTTTTTCTAATATTATTTTTATTTTGCAGATAAATAGTTGGTAATGTTTGGAAATAACAGAACCAAATTAATACTGCAGGTAGCTCAAGGGGCAAGTGAAACTCATGAAGCTGAACAAATCGGTACAAAATGTACAACTGAAGAAAACAAATCGACGAAGGAAGTATTATTAGTTGATACTTCTAAATCTACAGTAGAAATTTCTAATATTTTTTTAATAGTGACTGACTGGCATTATACATTAGAAGAATTTGATCCATTCTCTACTGTAACAAAAATCAGTGCCGATTCTTTGTCTGAAAAAGTTGATACGCTATCCACGACAAAAATAAAATTCTAAAATGACACCAGAAGAAGAATGTAGTCAAGAATTTCAACATGAATCGGTCCAGCCGCAGGTTTGCATCGCGCCTAACTCACAAGAAAGCCAAATTATTCCGGGTCCTCTATTTACACCATTGTCATCAGGTAGTAACAATGAGGCAACAGACCATGCTTTCAGCTCAGGATCGGGGGAAATCTATAAGCCATCAGAAAATGAAAATTAAAGAGAAACTGTTTCAGAAGAAGAAGGAGAGATTTCATCAAATAATAAAGAGGAAAGACAGATCATGACAGAAAATAGGAAGCGCAAAGGACAAGATGTAAATTGTAATAAATGGAAAAGGCAAAAAAATGCTCATCTGCGACTTACAGGAAAAGGATATATCGGTTTTGGAAAAAATGAATTAGGAAAATATGAGCAAGTTGTTCAAAGAGCGGAAAGGTCACTTCTTTCACGGTGTAATGGTCATCAAAGAAGACGTAGTACAAAGGGTGGACCGAACCAGGTCTTTGAATGTTCTATAGTTAGCGAAGAGGAACGCCAGTCTATCTTCACACGATTTTGGGACTTAACTTCATGGGAAGCAAAACAAGTTTTCGTAACAGGAAACGTTTTGAAAGTACGCCCTAAACATAGACGTCGCCAAATCGATAACGAAAGCTCAAGGAAAAAATGTCTTTTAAATTTTACCTAACTGTTAAGGAAGATAACCCTCAACATAATATAAAAAGACATGTTTGCAAAAGAATGTTTCTCGACACCTTATGCATCGGTGAGAAGGCTATGCGATCCTGGAGTTTAGATGATGGGAGCAAGAAGAAAACGTAGCAGAACTCAAAGACCGAAGAACTACTGTTTGAAAGGACATCGAAGAGTTCTTAAATTTGTTGCCAAAGATCGAATCTCATTATTATCGATCCTCATCCAGTAAGTTTTATCTTGAACCAACTTGGTACAGTTTTAGAGATTTGCACAGACATTATGCAGAGAAGTGCAGAACCGAAGATAAACCATCCCCATCCTGGGTTTTTAAATGTTGTTCATGAAATGCATATTGATATGTATACCCCTAAAAAAGATCAGTGTAATAAGTGCACTATGTTCAAACATGGTAATTTATCTCAGAAAGAAAACGATAAATCGGCAGCTTCAGAGGTCTCCCAAATACAAAGTTACACCGTTGACTTGCAAGCTGTTATGCTTTCACCTCGCCTTAATGCATCTGCTAACTACTACAAAACTAAGTTAAAAGTGCACAATCTTACATACTATAATTTAAGTACTAAAGATGTCGTTTGCTATGTATGGCACGAGGCATGCGGAGGCCTTGAAAGCGATGTGTTTGCCTCAATTGCGGTAAAATATTTTGAAAAAGAAATTGATACCAAAAAACTTGAAAAACTGATAATTTGGAGTGATGGCTGTGGGTATCAGAATCGTAACACCAAACTTTCAAATGCACTTCTTGAGATTAGTATTAAAAACAACGTGTTAGTCGAACAAAAGTATTTAGAGGTTGGACATACCCAGATGGAGGTAGACTCCATTCATGCGACTATTGAAAAAAAATTGGGAAAGGAGAGGGAAGTTTATGTACCAGCAGATTATCTGCTAATCATTCAGGCTGCAAGGCTAAATCCGAAGCCTTATGAAACAGTTTACCTACATCATGATGACTTTTTAAAATATGAAACTGTTTTTTTATAAAAGCATTCGGCCTGGGAACAAAGTTGGGGACCCCTGCGTCAATGACGTCGTTGCCTACCAATATACCCCAGGGGGTATAATAAATTATAAACTTAATTTTCAAGATGAGTGGACATCACTTCCAACAAGATCGAAGCGAGTTGATGCATTGCCAGATCATTCCAAACTTTATGAAGGACCTTGCCCAATTGAAGCTTCAAAGTTTGGTCATTTGCACGAACTGAAGTCGATGATACCCAAAGATTACCAATCTTTTTATGATACGTTAACTTATAAATAAGTTTTTATATAAT